>OY728134.1:86965080-89465080 GCA_963277665.1 Viscum album | reverse complement strand
AAAAAATTTTTAAAAATTGTTCTTATTTTTTATTTCTTATTAATGTTTTATTTTTTATGATAGAAATAATTCTTCCACTATTTCAATTTTCTTCCATTGGATTATTATTCTTATTGTTTAGGAATGTGTCCAGTCACTAGAGAGGGGATGATAAATCAGGGTGTCATGTTTTACTAAATTACTTTTATAATTTTAATATTATCCCCTCTCAAAATCCAAATCATTATTATCTGTTATGATAGTAATGATTCATTTTATAATACCTAACACAAAAAACTAGACATAATATAGTTATGTATATTGATAAATTAGCACATGTTATTTTTATATGTTCACCCCTAATGTGGATGACTATGTCCTTTCTCTATTAATGTCCAATAGAGATATATATTTTTTACTAATATTAATTATCAATACAAGTGGTGTAGATAGGAATCATCCTCTATAAAATAGATATCTAACAATATTCTTTATATCTCTTAACATGTTTTACAAAATTTTACTATCTCCCTATGGTTTAAAAAACTTCTTTGAAACCTCCTTAATAAGATCCAAGATCTGAATTGGTATTTCACTATATCAATTGATCATATATTCTCTCTTAATTAGAGTATGAAATTTCCAATAAATATTCTATGTATCTACAAGAAAATAATTTTATGTATATAACTAATCAATGTGACCTTACCCGGAATCTGGATCATTGGTGTTCCTCAGCTTTGATCCTCTAGTGATATTTAATACATAGTTTCTCCTTAACATGAATGTCTTCACACCAAGCTAAGGAAAAACAATAGAAGTGTAAGTGTCTACCTAAAATTTTTCCCATCTCTCTTTTGAGTCAACTTCTATGATATGTATATTATAGGTTAGGTCATTAAGAATAACTATCCTTCATCATCCATTCTTTTTTTCTTATACTATGATGCACAAGATATGCTATTGAATTATCATTAGATTCTTATTCATCAATGATTCACATATAGTTTTAATTCTTGATTGCAACATCAGATTCTCTTTAGTTCACTTTTCCTCTCTTCATTTTACTTTTTATTCCCTACCAATAAATTCAACCAAGGATCATACTATGATATTTCCTTGATTCATGATCTATATCATTCTCATTATCTACAATGATTAATCATGGAATATTTCATTAATACTTTTAAAATAACTATTTACACTTTAACCGCCGCATATTTAAGAAATAAATATAAAAAATCTATAACAACATGAAAAATTCATTTGTGAACCACCAAGACTTCAACCAAGACATGATTGTGTATCAATTTTTCTCAAAAAAATGAATCTCAAGTGATATTCCCACTGTCATGGCATAACCTCCATTATCTCCCAATTTCACAATTACCACAACATGACTCTTCTCCCAACAACATGGAATAAACTCAACTTATTCACAAATAATTGTCAAATTTACTGAATTATAACCAAAGCAATAATATTACTATTTTAAAGAGTGAATAATAAAATAACTATCATATGATTCTAGTCCTTTCTCTTCATAAATATCAAAATTTCCAAAGTTTAAAAACATATGTAAGAATAAAAAAATCAGATATATCACAATGAAAGTAAAATTATCTTACATAATCAATTTTTATACTTTATCATAATTCTACACTGGAATACCAAAAAAAGCTTACATATATACCCAAATTTCTTACACATAAGTATTATGTTTTTTAATTTATTGATTTTATAGTATTCTATAACAAATATCTTACATATTCATATAAGATTATTATCTTTACATATTTATTAGTTCACCTTATAAAATATCTTACAGATACCTAAATATCTTATACATATACTGTATTTTCAATTTTTTATCCTCAACATAGAGAAATATGTTGTGTAGAATCCTAAGAGAATATTATTTATATTGGTATCTCTTAGTAAATTTCCATTTTTTTAACTCTAGTAAATATCTTATATATATAGTGGTATCCAAATTCTTATTAAATTTTATAGTTTCGAGGTAAGAAAAAATATCATTTAGGAAATGAATTTTCCATATTTTTTATTTGGAGAAAAAAACCTATTAATTAAGACATAATTAAATAAAATGATGGATTAGTGAATTCATTTTAGGGTATCTCCATTCACTTCATGACATCTCAGTTTTTGGTAAATGACATTATAAATTAATAAAATATTTCAAAATATCTTGAAAAAAAATAAAAATACTTATTCCGCATCTGATTATATATTTTAAGGTATTTCCATGAACCACCACTTCCTATTTAATAAAGATTTACATCATCCGTCTAAAATATTCATCCATGTGATGTATACTATTTAATATAGTATTTTTCATTATCACTGATCCATGGATATTTTCTCATAAATTAAGCATGTTATTACCTCTTTAATAACATCACTCAAACTAGCTGATATAGAAGATATCTTCTCCTATAACAACATAAATATATTTTTAGACATTTCTCAACACTTTTATTTTATTATATTCAAACCAACTAAAAATAATCATATTTTTAGAAGGATTCTTCTTAAAATATATCTATACATATCCTAATTACTGAAAACCTAGTAACCTTACACATACAAAGGATAACTCTTCAAAAAAAAAATCTCTTTATTCATGTGATCTTCCTCTATAACCTAAGTCACCAAGAAATATACATAATTCACATTGTTATAATGGAAATAAATATGAACAATGTATTTAGTTTTCGTAAGAATAATTCAATTGGGATCTTCAATTTCCCCCTTTGTATTTTTTTAATACCCATTTCAATTATAAACTCAATATAGTTCTCATACTTATTCATAATAATTAAAATTCTGTCTAAGTATGGGAATCTTATCCTCATTTTTAGATTTCTTCTATGATTTCAAAATAACATATTTTATCCTATGTTCTTTACCTTTCATGAGACCTAAAAATTGATTCATTTTAGAGAAGTGCAGAATTGAATTTCACTTAGTAATAATCAATAAATTAATTAACTATAAATATACTAGGTAAATTATCAGTTTTTAAAACATGTGTGATTAATTTGTAATTCATGTTGTTTATTAAAATACAATATATGACCCCAACTCTATTTCCTCCTTTTAAGGGATAAAAAAATATCATTTGATAAAATATTATAACATGAACTTTTATCAGAAATATCATCATAGAAATTAATGTTCATGATTGATTAACCCACATAAATCAACTTATCAGTGTGACAAGTACCATCCATTAACACATCATATTTGAGATAATTAACATAAGATTGTAAAATTGATTGTCATACCTCAAATTCATTTTTAAAGGGTTGTCTAGAATTTTATTTTTGTAACGATACTATAAAACTCAAGCAACATTCTCAATCATGACGCCCTTAAAGGTATTCAATATAATAATATTAATCATGTATGGTTTCATCTTATAAAATAAACTCCAAAAATATTTTGATACCAATTGAAGTATTGTAAGGAGAATTAAAATATTCCATTATTTATAAATTACATTTCTATAAATTATTCATAATTTTAAAAAAAAAATCCCCATTATGTATCACCTTCAATTACTTGCATGAAAAAAACATAGTATATACAAAATATAAGGTGGATCTTTAAATATCAAATTAATATGAGAAAAATTGTTGATATTATATTATAACCTGGAAAACCATTTCTTTTTAGAAACCAATTTATGAGGAATCTCTATGATTTCACTACCATTGATTTTCTAGATTTTTAAATTATTGGGAAGGATGATAATCTTATTAATTTTATATTTCTTTTTATTTGGAACATCACTTTTATAATTTTATACAAAATTACATTCACTAATTTTTTCTAGATCCATTTTAATAGATAGTTCCAACTGAACTAGCCACATAGTCATGAATTATTTGTGGAAATATTCATATTTATTTATTTACAAGGAATACCTTTTCATAGAAGAGTTCAAGGAAAATTGAGGTCATTGTAACTCATTTTTTAATGGAATCCATTTCATGCGTTAGTTAGAAGTTTGAATGGCTTGTTTCTACCTTCCATAAGAATTATCATTAGATATTGGGATATTATTTCTTGATAAAATCTAATAAAATTTTACTTATTCATGTGAAATTACTTTTATTACTATAAAAATTTCAGTTGAATTTTATTTTAGTAATATTCCACATGGGATTCATGAATCTTGAAGACACTAACATTGGAAAACTTTTCACACTCTTTATCTTGAGTGTTTTGCACAACACCACTCCATTTATTCCTTTCTTAGATTGACTGAATACTTTGTTCTAGCTTGGTCCATCGTATATTGATACATTTAGATAGTTTATAATGGTCTATGATGCGACCTTTCCTTCTACAATAGAAGCATATATTATTTATTAGTGTGACATCTTTTAGAATAATCTTTTTGGGTGAATTTTTTAATAGTTTCGTTTATTTTCAAACCAAGAAGGACTTATATTCTTTTTTGTTTCATAATATACTATAGTATATATCAAATATTTAGTTTTTTTACCAAAACATTATATAACTTCCATTCCAACTCATTGGTAAAAACTATCAGGTTAGATAAAAATATTTTAATAATATGTTATATTTTATTTAAACTCGGTGTTGCGTGTAAAGAAAGATAATCTAGGTGTTTCATGTAATGTAATACAAACTCAATGTTGAATAAAACTCAAAATAAAAATAGAGTTGTATGTAATGAAAAGTTCCAAAAATATTAAAATTAATTTTTAAAAATATATTTCTAAATCTCAAGGTGTTATATTCTACCACCCTTAAAATGAATTTCTCCCTCAAAATATTTCTTGGTCATCAAAGGTTTAAAATTTAAATGCACTTCATAGAAACCACCATATTAAAAAATCTTATTAAGAAACCATATTGAAAAAGTAAAATGGATGTTTAAAATTTGTTTGGAATAACTCATAATAGTTTTTCAAATTCGATAACATAGATGAGAAGTGAAAATATAGACATATAAGAGAAACATAACACCCGAATAAAAATGGAGAGTGATAGAAAACATGGCCCGGAGATAGTTAATGATAAAATATCCATAAACATAAGATATTTAAAAAATGTCATTGATATCATAAAAAACAATGATAACTAAAAAACATTTTATTTCCAGGTTTTTTCCTAATGTTTGATAATTTTCAATAGAAGATATGATTACTTGATTTCATTCATAAGCGCAATATCACCCTATGGTTATCCGTTGATAAATTTACACATCATATATTATTACAATAAATAAAGGTGAATTTGTTATGATTGAATCATTAAAAGATCATATGATCCATAGATATAATTATAAGTCATTCCTTATATATTATTTTATCATCAAGAAAAAAGTTTAGCATAGGTTATCCAATAGGTGTAACTCTTCACAAGTAAAAACAATACATTAATATCTAAAACCACATTTAAAGGTTAATATAATCCATTTAATAAATAGTTATCCTTATAACCCTACCAAAATTTAAAATTTATATGGATAGTGAATAAATTTTTCAAAATCGACATAAAATTAAAACGCCATATATCATAAAGTAGTTATTGACCATCACACACCTAACATGTGAATAGATTAATCATGTATTCTCTTGAAACATGGTAATAACCTGAATTACCATACAACCTTATTTAAAAAATATAGGATTCATCATTCCTTATACAAAACATATATTATTGGATATTTTCCTTAAATCCAAAAATATTGAAAACTCCATCAATGATAACATAAACCACTTTTTCAACAATTATTTTAATAGTTATTATGTCATCAATATTATCCAATTTAATTTATCCACATCAATCATCACTTTATCCAAACTAAAAACCATTTTATTAACATATGAAACGTATTAAGTGTTATGTTACCTTAATAAGAATATCGATTTTCTAGTCTATCGATACCATTAAACACAGAATAAAAAACTATAATGAAAAAATTCCACAAATAATCATGATATATTTCATAATTCGTGAATTCCAATACATAAACTATTAATTATTCCACCTCATCCTTAATCAATCAACTAGGATTTTTCATATTATTCTTTAATTCTTCTTTCATTTCACATTTCATTCATAGCCTCTTTATCATTAGAAATATAAACATTACATGTAGAACCATTCAGATTTTTATTCACAACATTTCCCATTAGGAAACTTATTTTCATAATGACCATGCTTTCAACACTAAACTATTGATAAAATATTTGGAAGACTAATATTCACATCTATTTCATTTAATAAACTCTTAATATTATATTAAAATTAATTACTCTATGGTCTTATTCACCACACATAATATATCTTATAATACCATTGAGACATTCCGTTTAGTGATTCTTTGCTTGTTCATGACATATATGGAATTGAATATTATTTTTTACTTAGTCCGAACTACCCAAACTCCCAACAAACTCTATACATATATTCTTTGGTGATTCTAAGAGTTGGTTAAGGAACACATTATTAATCATGTTATTTGGTAAATAATTTGGAATAATCAAAATATCCTTCACTTAAATCATAATCCCATATGGTTTATCATCAAAAAACTGTCCATCACATTCAATGTTATCCCAGTTCAGTTAGGTTCCTATCATTGAATAAAACTATAAATCATAGTGTGATAAACTCTAATAATAATGGGAAACAAAAATAATCATGAAAATCACTTATATGATATCTAAATCACAAAAACATTTTATTTAATCCATTAAAGTTTAGTAATATCCTAGTTCATTCATAGTAATCATCAATTTAAAGCCATCATGATGGTCCTTAAAGAGTTTTTTATTTTCCAAAGTAAATACCTCAGGAGTTTCAAACCAAGAGTGAAATAAGGCCCATTGTGGTTCACCTGTTCCCAATAGATTATAGCTCAATATACTGTTTTAGGTTTGTTTCCAGAACTGTGTACACTTTTTTATTTAGAGAGGGATGCATTTTAAGGAAACCACTCATTCTCTCATTTTGCAAAATTCCATGACAATTTTCCATTAATTAAATCAACTTTTGACTTATCAATAAAGACACACATAGAAATATCCGTAGAAATATCCCTATGGATCTCAATAGATATTTCTTATATGTGATTCTAAAGGCTAAATAAACCTTTCCATTGACACCAACTATAGAAACCCATTCTTATCATGCATTAATATTACATATTTTTAGGTAAAAAATCATTACATTACAAAAAATATGCATGAGGACCATAATAGTTTAGTGAATTTTTAAAATTAAAACCTAATCTCGTAATTTGGTGAATGATCTTCAACATCTCTCACATACATCTTCTCACATTATATTCCTCTTAAGCATACCCAACCAAAAATTTTATTCATAACCTAGGGAAGTAAACATAAGAAATAGTGATGTTATATTATTAGTAAATGTAAATATAAGAGATAAAAATTTATGATCATATGAAGGCATACTATGTGCATAAGGGTATGTGATAATAGAAAAAAAATAAAATTTCATACCCCACATGTCATAGATCATCAACACGAGTCATGGAATAATGATTGGTTATTTTTAAAACATGAATGAAAAGGTAATCCATGAACATTGTCCATGAGAGAATAAAATTACAATAAAACATAGATTTATAGAATATACATCAGCTTATAACATTTTTAACCTGTATAAATAGAAAAATGTTCACTCAATGAGTTAAGAATAAGAAATAAGGACCTTATATAATCTTATGGACATGAAACCGGGTCTATGTATAATATTATGGACATGAAATATTTGTCCATGTGTAACATAGTTTACATGTAATCAGGTTCATTCATAAAATTGTGAGCATGTATTCAGGTACATGAATAATATTTTGAATATGTAATTAGGTTCATGAATAAAATCATAGTAGTCAAGGTTCACTCACAATACCATCATAGCAGAAAAATTACTTTATTGTATAGGGTTTAATCCCAGTTCTAGCTATTTATTACTACACCGGGTTCACTCCTCATTCCATCCATGTCTATCTCATGATATATATAAATATTTACAAAATGTATTGGAGGGAGATATAGGTCCCACCTATCACATAATGAAAAACATATTTATGTGTTCCAAAAGATCATAAAAATTCATCATATCACAACCCATGAAATGAAATATTTATAAAAAACATTTCATCATATCATAACCTATGGAAAAGTGACAAGTTTCATAATCATTTCATCAAACAATAACCTATGAAAATAAGCTTTCATAATCATTTCATCACGGTGTAAGTCATAGAAGTGAGACATGTTTCACAAACATCATGCAATCAAAACATAAACCATTTAATGAAATAATATGAATGGTATCCTCTGATCATATCCCCAGTAAGTCATACGTAACACCAAGTGACATCCTCTTAGATGGAAAATATTTTTGAAATATCATTTAAAACATTTCTTATGGAAAATATAATTTCCTCATTGAATTATGGTTTTTAAAATATAAAATATTGTTTAAAAAAATTTACTTGAAAATAACATTGAAAACTTATAAAAGAATATTTTAAAATAATTTTAATAAAATTTTAAACATAAAAAATATTATAAATACATTTATTTGTAAAAAACCTTTGAATCATAAAAAGAAAGATTTAAAAATCATTTAATACACTTTTTGAATAATAAAAAATTTTCAAAATCCTTTTCCTTGAAAATAAATGAAAATGATTTTAAATAATTTGACCTTAATAGCCTAGAGTCAATGCCTTATGTAATTACATTGGTATAATAAACAAGAAATTCTCATCTATAGGGACCAAATCATTTATTAGATTTGGAAAATTGGATATATAAATACGTGTTACATTACAAATGGAAATGAATAACAACATATAAACTCTATTGGAGGCATCCATAAACTCCTAGATTATCCCTATAAATAATTCATAATATACATCTTCACATATTGAGGAGAAATAAAACACAAGAAAGGGTTGAGATCAGATGATAAGTAAGGTTAAAAAATACAACAGAAGCTATCATAATCACAAATAATAAGTAATGTTAAATAACATAAACACATGCTAATAAAACATAATCTTGAGCATATTATATTAAGAAAAAATCTAAAAAAATAATTCCATATAAATAATCACGTGAAACATTACCATGGATATTTTAATAGTCAAATAATAACATAATTTATAAATTAATAATATTATAATGAGGGACCATAAAATTCTATACATCATAAACATACCATAAAGGCCTTGGATGAGAAGTCTATATAAATGGGTAAGGCCTTACCCAAAACCTAATCTAGTTTGTCTAATGAGACCCACCGATGCATCAAGAAGATATACCGGTCCCCACCCATCTATTTTTAAGTCCAATTAACTAATTATATTAATAATAATCTATTTAAAAATATATCATTAAATTAATGTGTCCCACAACAATTTTAAATGTTTGAATCAAAATCATTATGATAATACTATAATAAAATCATTGACAAATTCTTGAGAGACTTTTACTTTGGAAAGAAGAGTTATTTTGGAAAAAAATTCTATATTTCATAAAATCATATTTAACATGTATATTATATAAAATAAATGGTAAGTAAAATGAAATTATGTTTTAGGAATAAGTTATGTCCATCTTAAGTGAAAACATAAAAAATTAGTTTTTAAGAAACTTTAGAAATAAGCCTCTTTAGTGTGGTTTAAGAGAAAATTTCAAAAACTAATTAAATTGGTAAAAGGATTAAATGTTTTCATAAAATAATAAATTAAATATTATAGTTTTTCATTATAAAAAATAATATTTTAGAAAACTATTAGTGGAATAAAATAGATTCTGTACTGTACTTGAAAATGGGTATGAAATTTAAAAGTTCACTTAAATTGGTCTTGCTTATCGAGAGGAATTGATAAGAGAAACTTATTAAACATTTATTTACACATAATGAAAGATGAAATTGTATAGATACATTATTTTTTAATATATAAAAATATTTTATAATAAGTATATAAAAATAAGGATTAATTACATTTGGTTAAAGATAGAGAAATCATAACCCAAATGAAAAATAGAGGTTCGGGAAGAAACCCTTACCACTTTGCAAGCAGTTGAACCATATGACCCATAATATTAATAATCATAAAATAATACATTAAATAAAATGAATATAAATATATTCATGATATGATACATCAATGGGAAGTGTACAAACAACAAACATAATAAATAGTGGTGAATAAGGAATATCTGATAAAAATAAAAGTGAGATGAGAAAACCCTTACCTTATGTCTGAATGTGTTCTAAACTTGATCTGAAAGTCCTAGATAATTAAATTGAATACATTATTTAATTAATTTAAAACTATTTATACATGTATTTTATTTATTAAAATTTTATCATGTTCATTTATGGCCTTTTTGATGAGTAATAAAATACAATTTTTTTATCAGGAGCGGAAATTTCTTTGGTTTTCATGATCAATTTACTTGTATATATGTATGGAAAAGCATGAAAAATGATAATAGTTCTGTAGAATTAAAATTATATGTTATTAATAAACTTATATAATATTAAATGGTTATATATTTCATTCGTTAATATGGTATGAGGATGAATCATTAGATAAAACATCAGTGATAATCGTTTAGATTATTTTGGATTTTTTTCAATCCTCACAAACTAGTTTTATTTTATTAGTTAATATAATGTATATATACTGGTTATGAATCATTAAATAAGATTTTATAAATATAATATTTTTTATTTTAAATATAAAAATGGTTTTATGTCCAGCCTTGAAGGCTGAATTGAAAACTAAAACATGTCATCCATGAAGGCGATAAATTATCAGGTCACAGATGATGTTTTAAGTTTTAGAATAATGTGTGCAAGAGAAAATAATTTATGGATGATATAAAATTATCATAATAAAAATCTATTATATATAATATATTATATTTATAATTCATGTTTGGAAATATGAGTTGAGGGAAAGATAATAAAATAAATGAAATTGAATGAAATTGAAAGTGAAGGATTAAGGGTTTTACCTCTTGAATTCTTCTCCTTGAGAACATCCTTATGAGGCTTTTGATTGGGATTTTAGTGATAAAAAAGGCTCATAAATTTGGGTAATAGGTTTAGGTGAGGTATTGAGAAGAAATTGATAAATATTCAAGGATTTGGTGGTGTGAGGAGACGAGGTGGTGAGAGGTGGTATTTATAGTGGAGGATATAAATGTTTTTTGATTATTTAATTCATTTGTTTATTATTTTTTCTCAAGACTATCAATATTGAGGAATCATGTGACTAAATATACTAAATAGTTCATGAGATTTAAAACCAATGGTTCTTACATCTTTCATGATGTAGGGAGTAGTTTCTTTATCTTATAATGTATATATAAGGTAAATTACCGTATTTACCTATTCACAAAAAAATCAACTATTTCAGAAAATAATCCAAAAAATATACCATAACCATTTTTTATGTTTAGAATTAAAAAATTAACACTATTTTGTGAAAATATTTTTCTAAATATTAGAAATTTAATTTTTAACTAAAATAATCATTTATTCGAAAAATATTGATTTAAAAATTTTAACTGATTTTATGACACTTTCAAAAATTGATTGAGGCATTATAATATTATATTACAATCATAATAAAAATAATATAAATATAGGAATATACTCTTTGAAAATATATTTTATTTTAAATCATTATATTAATTATAAAATATTAATAAATATTTCTATTTCACAAAAATACCAACACTTAATTTATCATTTTTAAATTTTGTTTTAATTATTCCACGATATAAATATAAAATATTTTCATTTATAAGATAACCAAATTTTATTTATCATTTCATGGGTGAATTTACTATTCATTTGGTATTATTACTATTACTAATGATCACATTATTATTCCAATGGTCATATTTCTCTTCAAAAAAAATGTAAGTAATCAGAAAAATAAAAAAAATTTGACCAAAGTAAATTTTGATATTATGATTTAAAAAATTATTTTTATTTTTTAAATATATATTATAATAGTTTCAAATTTTAGTTTTAAAATATGTGTTCTATTAAAAGGTGGTAAATATTTATTTAGAGAAATAATGCCTTTTAATGCGTAAAATTTGAATCATTCTTATATTATGACTATAATATCAATTGGATGAATGTAAAAACATTTTATTAAATTTTTAGTATATAAAAATTTTATAATTTAGTTAATACTATTTATTCCTTCCAAATTAATAGTTAGGTTATAACAGTCATTTTAAAATATTGATATTGAGTTGTATATCATTGTCCATTTATGCTTTGTGTTATTTGAAATATATGTTGATGAAGAAATTAAATTTAAAAAGATACATGCCATAAAATCATGAGCTGTTTCATTCTCCCCTACTTCAATAAATTATTTCCTCATAATTTTAAATTTTACTTCTAATATCAACAGTTAATAATTTGAAATTACTTTGTGGTAAACCCACATCAGAAATAGGGTTAATAAAATATCATCTTAATAATTAGGATACAGAAAACTGAAAAAACTAGGTTTTTGGGTTGGATATAATTAGTGGAATGTGATAATATAGACATGGAAGAGGAATCTAACTATCATGTTTTGATGGAGAGTTATAGAAAACATGGTAATTAAAATGTTTACCATCACAAAACCATAACTTTGTGATCAGTTAAAATATAGTCAATTTCTCAAAAATAAGTGTAAAATGATAAATATTTTGTTTTAAAATCCTTTTCCTAGATTTGAGGGATTCTTTTTCTATCCAGACAATCAATTGAGAAAATTAACTTACTCAATTACTTTCTATGTCATAGGTATAAATTCATCCTTATTTTGTGCTTTGATCTATTTTCACTTCATCCCTCACACCTATAAAAGAATGTTTAAGATGAATTTCTCATGACCGAAGCACTTTTAATTAATCATACAGTTCTTAAGTCATTCCTTCAGCCTTTAAATGTTTACTAAAACCAAAATGGTTTGTAAATTTTATCCAATATGATCTTAATCAATAGTATACTTAATCCATTCTTTCAGTATATTACCTTAAGACTCATCCAAAATTATTTCTGTCCAAGTTCAATGGCCAAAGATTTATAATAAAGGTTGCATAACATCATATTTTCCTGAAAAGATCATAATGTATCACTTATTATCACATACCAAATATTTGATCACTTTGATCATCTTTAATCCTTTTTTAAACATTCATTCTTCAAAGATTAAAATCTTAGGATTTCCTAAAATCCAAACATCTAACAATTCCAGCATAATATAAACCATTAGTTCACTAACCACCTTCATGGTCACCAATACTATCCAATAAACATATATTTATTATTATCTCAATAATCAAGCACATATTTATGGTTATTATTCCTAATAAAAGTGTTTTAAAATATATCAACCTATGGTAGAATCACTTATCTTTATATTGGTCATATTTATCACATGTTTACAATTCCTTATGTAATAAGTACTATAATACAATCCTTTTATATCTCATGATTCATATAACCAAAATATTATTGATAAAATAAAAGAATAACATAATTTTTAAATCCAAACAGAAGCATATTAATCATTTCTATTTTTTTAGGTATTAGTTTAAAATTATCCATGATCCACTATCTTCTTTTAGGGTATAATAATTTTACACTTGAGACATAGATTTAAGTAGTGCCCCATATCTTTGTAGGAAGCACTGAAAATTGGTGAAAAGAATAGGGGAATTTTTCTCCAAACATGAAATAAAATCATTTTCCTCTTAAGATTATACAAAGGTGTTTCCTTCCACAATTATCACATGTGGGAAAATACTTCTTTACCTTATTCCACTTATCTATTTTTTTTTGCAGTCTTCACCTCTTATCTTTCCAACATTTTAAGCTATAATGCTTGGATAATTATTTCTCTGTCTTTTTAGAACATGATATAATTTCCTAATATGATATGAATATTTTGGAGACTAATTCCCTCCAAAATACTAGTTTAAATCCATCATGTAAATGATAATTCATACTCTTTAGATTATGTTCATTGACATGGTTCCCATTCCATACACTAGGCAACATTTATAAACAATGACATACACTATATTAGAAAATAAAATTATGAAACATAATGTATAATCCAAAAACTAGTGAAATAATTAACATAAATTGAAAATAATATGTTGAAAATATCATAATCATAAACACGGTTCCAATAGGAACATATTTACTATTAAATCCTTTATAATGGTCTGTAATAAAATTGTGAATTATCCTAAGCATATCCCTATGTAGGGTCAAACCAGGTGCATACTAAGGATGATTGTCATGTACCGAGTTATGATGAGTCAAGCCCAAAAAACCTTGTTTGAGTTGTTACCCCTACTACATATGTGCTAGAACCATATCCACATATAGTATACAGATATGGTTGTATTTCTAGGATTCCCACAGAATCCATACCAAAATTCTAGGATATTATTCTATTTTTATCTTTAAAGTCTATATTAGGGTTCTATTCCATAATCTATGTTTTCGAAATCTCATTTCCAAATTTTATACAAAAAATATTCTAATAATAACTATAAAAACCCTTACCCCAGTATTTTAGAGCTGGTGTCATACATAATTAGATTGGTATAATAAATAAGGAACCCTCATCCTAAAAGTCTGAATAGTTCATTATATTTCAAAAAATAGAAACATAGATAAGTTTTATATTACAAATTTAAAAGAAAAAAACATAGAAACTCCATAGTAAACAATCATAAACTCCTAGATTATCTCTACAAGTCATTCACAATATAAATCTTCAAATCCAAGGGCAAATAAAACATAATAAATTAGTGAGCTTAAATTCTCAGTAAGTGTAAACTATAAAATAGATTATATCAGAAAAATAAGTAATAAGGAATGTTAAATAACAAAAACACATTTCAATAAAACATAATCTTAAGCATATTATGGAAGGAAAAAATGGTGAATAAATAATTCCTTATAAATTATCACATGAAAATTAAACATGGATATTCTATTAGTATAATAACTACAAGATTTATCAATTACTTATATCATAATGTTGATACACATAATGCTAGATATCATAAACATACCATCGAGGCCTCTCCATAAAAGTTTATATAAATGGGTAAGGCCTCAGCCAAAACTCGATCTGATTTGTCTCACGTGAACTACCAATGCATCAAGGTACTATAGTAGGCCCCTCTAGTCAGTTACTATGTCTAATAAACTCCTCATATGTTGGATAATCAATTTAAAAATATATCATTGATTAAAATTTTCCTATACCTTTTTTACATATTTGAATCATAATCATATATTAAAATACACTAATAAAATCATTGATAAATTCTTTAAATAAATGCCCTTTTACTATAGAAAGAAGAGTTCTTTAGGAAAATCATTTTTATTTTTCATAAAATAAGATTTTAAAAATGTATATCCTAGAAAATAAATTGGGAGTAAAATGAAATGTTGTTTTTGTAATAAATGATTTCCAACTTATGTGAAAACTAGTAAAAAGAGATTTTAAGAAACATTATAAACATGTCACTTTAGTGAAGTTTAAGGGAAAATATTAAAGAGTCTGTAAAGTAGTAAAATTATTAAAAGTTTTCATAAAACTAGAAATTATGTAAGATAGTTTTTAATGATAAAAATATTGATTTAAAAAAATTTGGAGGCTTAAAACAAATTATGGATTATACTTGAAAATGGATATGAAATGTGAATTTTCCCTTAAATATGTCTTTCTTATCGAGAGGAATTGAAAATAGAACCATATGAAACTTGTATATCCCCATCAAGAAAGATAAAATGATCTGGGTAAATGATTTTTTAATATATAAATATAATTTGTAAGAACTACATAAAAATAAGGAATAATTACTTTGGGGTAAAGAGAGAGAAACCATAACCCGAATGATAAATAGAGGTTCGAGAAGAAAACCCTACCACTTTGCAAATAGTTTTACCATATGACCCCATAAAATTAATGATAATGAAATAATATATTTAATACCATAATGATAAAAAAGATTCATGATATTATACATTAATGGGTAGTATATATACACCACAGATAAGAAATATTGGTGAATAAGGCATATCTCATAGAAATAAAAGTGAGATGAGAAAACCCTTACCTTATATCCAAATTTGTTCTACACTTGATCTTAATGTCATGGATAATCATATTAAATCAATATATTAATTAATTTATAATTTTTTATACAGGTATTTGATTTATTATAATTTTATTATTTTCATTTATGACCTTTTTTATGAGTTCTAAAATACAATTTTTCCATTCAGTAGCATTCATTTCCATTGTTTTATTGACACTAGCACAATAATTACCTTTAGCAGCCTCCAAAATCCATTGCTAAAGCTATATAGTGGCCTCCTAGCGTCAGCTAAATGGCGGCCGGTTATGTATCATCACTGTTGCTATCAGCGACCGACATTTGGCGGACGCTGAAGGCAAGCTGGAATGGGCTCCAGCGGCCACCAAATGGCGGCAGCTATAGGCAATGATGGAATCACATACAATGTTTTCCTAACGGCTGCCGCTGTAGGAGGTCTATATAACGCCCACCAAATGGCGGCCAATAATGGATTTTTATTTTTTATTTTTTAAAATATCAATAATACAATAAAATATACCCACATAAATCTCATCAGCCATCTTCCAAGCTCCATATCCATCATCAAATATAACTGCAAAACAAGATATAAAAAGAAAATTAGTACTGAATAAAACCATTAAACAAATAATTGAAACAAATTAACATATTTCAATTCAAACTTACTGTAACAGATCGAAAGTATTTAATTTTCAAAATATATTCATAATTTTGATTATAGATTTAAAAAGTTTAAATCATTAATTATATGGTTCTAATTAGATTATTGCCATGTGATTTCAGGTCAATCCGATATCGTCCGCTATGAATTTGACCGTAAAATGCCCGTTTTGGCCGTTTATGATACCAAAAGTGTGTTTTCAGTCACCGTGGGCACACAACCCCTCCGATTGAAGTGCCGTCTTCCCAAAAACATCAATATTCACTCACCTGTTGTTGTCATCTGATTTCAGGCCATTCCGACTTCGTTCGGCCATTTTGGACCCCCCCATGCGCATTAAGGATGCATGCCTTACACTTAAAAAACGCATATTGAGCCGTACTACGTAACCCGCACATACGATTGACGTAATGTCTCCTCGTACACGTCAAAAATAATAATTAGATTTTTTCCATGTGATTTCAAGTCAATCTTATGTCGTACGCTATGAATTTGACCATTAAACGCCCGTTTAGGCCGTTTATGATATCAGAAGTCCATTCTAGGTCACCACGGGCACAAAAAACCTCTGATTGATGTTCCATCTACCCAAAAAATTCAAAATTCACCCACCAGTTGTGTTTGTCTGATTTCAGGCAATTCTGACTTTGTTCGGCCGATTTGGACCACCCACGCGCGTTTATGAAGCGCACCCAACACATAAAAAACACATATTGATCCATACCGCATAAAACGCATGTAATATTGATGTGTCATATCCTCGTAGACGTCCAAAATAATAATTATAATGTTTCCATATGATTTCAGGTGAATCCGATATCGTTTGCTATGAATTTGACTGTTAAACGCCCGTTTTGGCCGTTTATGACACCAGGACTGCGTTCTCGGTCACCCTAGAAACACAACACCTCCGGTTGATGTGCCATCTGCCCGAATGCTTCACAATTCACTCACCCGTTGTTGTTGTCGGATTTCAGGCCATTCTGATATTGTTCGTCCCGTTTGGACCCCCACGGGCTTTTATGAAGCGCACCCAACACTTAAAAAAACACATATTGAGCCATACCATGAAAACCGCACGTCCTATTGACGTGTCATATCCTCTTATAGATCAAAAATAATAATTATATTTTTTCTCTATGATTTTGGGTCAATCCGATGTCATTTGCTATGAATTTGACCGTTAAACGACCGTTTTGGCCTCTTTTGACACCAGAACTGCATTCTCGGTCACCACGGGCACACAGAACCTTCGATTGATGTTCCGTCTACCCGACTACTTCACAATTAACTCACCTGTTGTTTTCATCTGATTTCAGGCCATTCTGACTTCATTCGGCTGGTTTCGACCCCACACTCATTTATGAAGCGCGCCCAACACTTAAAAAATTCATATTGAGCCGTACCACAGAAACCGCACGTTTGATTGACATGACGTCTCCTCGTATATGTCACGAATAATAATTAGATTGTTTCCCTGTGACTTTAGGTGAATCTGATATCGTTCGCTATGAATTTGACCGTGAAACACCCATTTTGGCCGTTTTTGACAACATAACTACGTTCTCGGTCACTGCGGGCAAGCGAAACCTATGATTGATGTACCATCTACCCGACCACTTCCAAATTCACTCACCCATTGTTTTCGTATGATTTCAGGCCATTCTGACATCGTTCGGCTAGTTTGGACCCCCCCCCCCCCACGCGCGTTTATGAAGCGCGCCCAACACTTAAAAAATGAATATTGAGTCGTACCGTGAAAACTGCACGTCTGATTGACATGATATCTCCTAATACACATCAAACATAATAACTATATTGTTGCACTGTGACATTAGGTCATTCTTATGTCGTCCTCTATGAATTTGACCGTTAAACGTCCGTTTTGGCCCTTTATGACACCAGAACTGCGTTCTCGGTCAGCGTGGGCACACGAAACCTCCGATTGACATTCCGTCTACCCAAACACTTCACAATTCACTCACCCATTGTTGTCGCCTGATTTCTGGACATTCTGACATCTTTCGGACCATTTGGAACCCCCCCACGTGCGTTTATGAAGCGCACCCAACACATAAAAAAATGCATATTAAGCCATACCGCACAAACCACATATCCAATTGATGTTCCGTCTCCACATACACGTCATGAACTATAATTATATTGTTTCCCTATGATTTAAGGTCAATCCGATGTCGTTCACTATGAATTTGACCGTTAAACACCAATTTTGGCCGTTTATGACACCAGAACTGCGTTCTCAGTCACCGTTGGCACATGACACCTCCGATTGATGTGTCATCTACCCGACCACTTTACAATTCACTCACAAATTTTTTTCATCTTATTTCAGGCCATTCTGACTTTGTTCAACCGGTTTAGACCCCCACGTGCGTTTATGTAGCTCGCCCAACACTTAAAAAACACATATTGAGTCGTACCGCGCAAATCAAACGTATGATTGACATTCCGTCTCCTTGTACACATCACGAACAATAATTAGATTGTTTTACTATGATTTCAGGTCAATCTGATGTCATCCAGTTTGAATTTGACTATTAAACGCCCTTTTTGGCTGTTTATGACACTAGAACTACGTTCTCAGTCACCGCGGACACACAGAACCTCTGATTGATGTGTCGTCTGTGTGACCACTTTACAATTCACTCACCTGTTGTTTTCATCTGATTTCAGGCCATTCCGACTTTGTTCGTCTAGTTTGGACCCCCCCACGCGTGTTTATGAAGTGCACCCAACACATAAAAAATGCATATTGAGCCATACCATGCAAAACACAGATCTGATTGACATTTATTCTCCTCGTACATGTAACGAATAATAATTAGATTTCTTCCTTATGATTTCAGGTCAATATGATGTTGTCCTCTATGAATTTTACCATTAAACGACCGTTTTGGCTGTTTATGACACAAGAACTGCATTCTCGGTCACCGCGGGCACACAACTCCTCCGATTGACATGTCGTCTGCACGACCACTTCAAAATTCACTCACCCATTGTTTTAGTCTAGTTTTTGGCCATTCTGACATCATTCAATTAGTTTGGACCCCCCACATGTGTTTATGAAGTGAAACCAACACTTAAAAAGGCATATTGAGCTGTACCGTGTAAACTGCATGTCCGATTGATGCTCAGTCTCCTCGTACATGTTAACAATAATAATTAGATTTTTTTCCTGGGATTTCAGGTCAATTCCATGTCGTCCTCTATGAATTTGACCATTAAATGCCCGTTTTGGCCGTTTATGAAACCAGAACTACTTTCTCGGTCACCGCAGGCATATGGAACCTCTGATTGACATTCCATCTGCCCAAACACTTCGAAATTCACTCACCCATTGTTTTTGTCTGATTTTAGGTCATTCCAACTTCATTCATCCGGTTTGGACCCCCCCACGCGCGTTTATGAAGCGCACATAACACTTAAAAAACACATATTGAGCCATACCGCGCAAACCACACGTCCGATTGAAGTTATGTCTCCTCGTACACATCAAAAATAATAATTATATTGTTTTCATGTGATTTCAGGTCAATACGATGTCGTCCTCTATGAATTAGACTGTTAAACGCCCATTTTTCCCGTTTATGACACCAGAACTGCGTTCTCGGTCTCCACGGGCACACGACATCTTTGATGATGTGTCGTCTACCCAACCACATCACAATTCACTCACCCATTGTTTTCATCTGATTTTAGGAAATTTTGACTTAGTTTGACCGGTTTAGACCCCCCACGCTCGTTTATTAAGCGCGCCTGACACTTAAAAAATCCATATTGAGCCGTACCGCACAAACCGCATGTCCGATTGTCGTGCCGTCTCCTCGTGCACATCACGAATAATAATTATATTGTTTCCCTATGATTTCAGGTCAAAAAAATTTCATCCTCTATGAATTTTACTGTTCAACGCCCATTTTGGCCGTTTATGACACTAGAACTGCATTCTCAGTCACCATGGGCACACGACACCTCCGATTGACGTGCTGTCTGCACGACCACTTAACAATTCACTCAGCCTATAAAGATACAGATATCGAAAGAGTTCTTGGGATTCTCCTAAGAAACAACTGCCTCAATTTTCTCTCCATCCACTAACACACCTTCCTCTGAGATTATTTGACCCAATAACTATACCTAATCAATAAAAAAGTGACATATATATATCTTGGGATATAGTCGATGCTTTATAATTGTAATCTAGATAATGTATAGATATTGGGTATGATCATCATCAGTCTTGGAGTGCACGAAGATGTCATCCAAAAATACTAAAACAGACTAATCTAGGTAAAAATGGAAGATTCTATTCATCAAGGATATAAAAACTTCTAAAGAATTCATCAACACAAATTAAATTACCTCATGCATGGGGTTCATCCTCATCTGGATCACCAATATCACTACGATGCCCACCGGTTGTATTTAGAGCCTACAATATATATCAATATTATGTATCTTAATCATATCAATAAAAGTCAATATGATTATGGATTGATTTATTGTTTACCTATGGAACCACTTGTTGCGTCGTCATTTCATCGATACATGATGACATCTGCGACAACCTCTCCTCATACTCTGCTCATAACTGCTGAAACTGTGCATCAAAATTGCAATGCATATCCTGCATTGAAGCATCCATCTCATTCTGTGTGCGGATCCCTAAATCTCTGCATGCACCCATCACATCTGCTCTATCAACTTCACATCGTGGGACACCACTGCCATAAGTCAAAGAATAACAATGACTGTCACACCCCATGAAACGGTGAAATATTTCATCTCTACGCATAGTAATAAGACACAGCTCCTCTGGAAACTCTGCTAACTGATTGTCAAACTGATCCTGTAGCATATAATTAATCAATTAACAAATATGAATAATTTATATAAAATAAAAATACATTTATTAGTAAATAATTTGCTTACTATAACACTGACAACATCGGGATCACCCGCCCTAAGAGTCCACATCCATATAGACATCCGATCGATCAGCTCACCGCGATGGTGTAACTATAATAAAGTGGTTCACCATGTTATACTCCAATATTTTTAAAATATGAATGAATAGTTAATTATAAACTTACATCATGTCTGAGTTGTGAAACATGTCGAGTGCCAAGTCTGGAAGGGGTGCCCTGCATCGCCTGATTATGTGAATGATGAGCAGACTTGGTCTACATTCGACGTATTTACTTAATAGAAATTTGAAAAACAAGTCATTTATAGATTAAAAGTAATAAATTTTAACATCTCTTCCTCACTCAACCAAAACACAACAAAATCCTACCACTGTGCAGGAAGAATTCCCGGAGGGACTCGCTGTAGAATGCCTGGCACACCCACAAATGGTGTCTAGTGATATCTCTTCACCCTTGACTTGTAATACTTATATTATTTTCGGCATTTGGACATACATACAACCCGAAACTCATCTGGAAAGGATGTCAAATTATCCTGTTAAAATGAATTGTCAGTAGATGGGACAATAATAATAACAATATAATGAAAAATTAAACATTGAATTTACCTGAACCTCCCTCTATAATCTATCCATCGTATCCTGGGGGAAAAAAATTCATTAATGATTCGTCATAGGGAATCTGTGTGAGTCTCGTATCATATGCCCAAACTGACAACTCAATACAGTAGAACCTTCTCTGACCGGATGAAATGTGTCATCAAATAACACATCCAATTGGGCTCTAGAGTTCCAAGATCGAACCCCTCCCCCATGACCCCTACGTCTGCTGGAAGATGTAATAGATCCTAATAAACATAAATTCATAATTCAATTAAAATATAAATTAATGATTCGAGATAATTAGTGAAATATAAACAGAAAATTATAATCAATTAATTTCGAAAAATGAAAACTTACATTCCAATAACATTAGGTGAACCACTGTGACCACCCTATGATATACCTAGATTAAAAGAAATTCTAGTTAAATCAAGAAATTTTTATACATATATAAATCATAAATATTTTTACAAATAATAAATCACTTAATCCCTTCATAATTATAGTTAAATAAATATATTTTTATTTGCACATTTTTTGGATGGACAACTAATCATATCGGTTGTAAATCAGTTAGTGAAATCCATAAATCTCTTAATTCCATCATAATATTCAGCTGAAAACCTATCTTGCATATCAATCCAGATCTTATCGATATCTATTTTTAATATAAATAAAAAATGAAATATCTTATTTAAATTCTAAAAAAAACAAATATAATTAAAATTTAAAAACCAAATTTGACGGATAAAAAACATTACCTGCAGAGGACTCGACTGCAGGTAACGGGGTGTGACAGATTGTGAATCCATGAAGACACGAAGACTTGAAGATAGAGGTTCGACGGTCAGACTCAAAAGGGGAGGAACCATTGGATGAAGCGTGGGAGGGTTCTACTTGGAGGGGCACGACAGACCGAGAGGGTCCAATAGAGGCAGGACGTGAGGACTTGCCGGAGGGATGCAGCGGGGCCAGGAGGGGACGACAACAACGGGACTATCCGAAGGTGCAGTGTAGAGGTAGGGGGTGGGGTTTGCCGGGTCGCAAGGGTGTCAGGGTCATGGGGGTAGAAGCGCGGAGGCAAGGCGGTGGGGGTCACTGGGGTTGCGGGGGGCACAACTCGGAGGGAAGGGGTGGGGGTGGCCGGGGGTCGGGGTCGCTGGGGGTTGCCGGGGGTCGCCTGGAATCACCTGGGGTTGGGGGTCACCAGATGTCAGGGTCACTGAGGGTCGGGGGTTGGGGTCGCCGAGGTACGGGGAGGGGTCGTCGAGGGTTGGGGTCACCAGGGGTCGGGGTCGCTGTGTGTCGGGGTCGCGGGGTTGTGGGGTCGGGGTCGCCAGGGGTCAGGGTCCCAGGGTCGGGGAGGGGTGGGTGGCGAGGTCAGGGAGGGGAAAATGGGGTCTTGAGGTCGGGGAGGGGAAAATTTGGGTTTTTGGTGTATTAAAATACAGCGTCCACCATTTGGCGGCCACTGTTAATAGTATTAGCGGCCACCAAATGGTGGCCGCTATAAGTCCCCCGCCTCAAAAGCAAAAAATTCTAGTAGTGTGTTCAGTCTACTTGTATATATGTATGAGAAATCATGTAAAATGAGAATAGTTTTCCATAATTGATATTATATGTTATTAATGAACAAAAATAAAATTAAATGGTCATATATTTCATTTAGTTAGATAGTATTAGGGTGAATCATTAGATAAAATAATAGTGATAATCATTTAGATTAATTTAGTGTTTTTTCGATCATCATGAACTAGTTTTGTTTCAGTTATTAGTATTATGTGTATATAATAGTTAAATAACATTATATAATATGTAATAAATATATTAATTTTTTTTAGCCATAAAAATTATTTTATGACAACCCGTTTAAGGTGAATTGAAAAATGAAAAAACATCATCCATAAAGGTGGTAAATCGACACCTAATGGACAATGTTTTCATTTTTAGAATAAAGAGGGGAAGAGAATATAATTGATAGATGATATCCAATTAGCATAATAAAATTAATGAATATATAATATAATAGAGTTTTCATGCCTGTTTTTATAGGGGAGCTGAGGGAATGATAAGAAAAGAAATGTAATTAAAACAAATTGAAAGAGAAGGTTTAAGGGTTTAACATCTTTTATTATTCTCAATAGGAACCTCTTTTAGGGTATTTCAATTAGTTTTTTTGTGATACCAAAGGATCCTGTACGTGGGTATGTGGTTTGGGAGAGATATTGGGAATAGGTTGGACAATCTTCATGTATTTGATGGTGTTAATAGAAGAGGTGGTGAGGGGTGGTATTTATAGTCGATGAGAGGGGTGCTTTTTGGTTATTCAATTCATTTGATTATTATTTTTGCTCAAGACTATAAATAGTGATGAATATTTTTAATAAATATAGTAACTAGTTTGTGTGAGTTCTAAAAAATGGTGATTATATCATTCATGACATATGGAATAGTGTATTTATCTTATAATGTATATATATCGTAAATTATTATATTTCAATATTCAATAAATATTCAAATTTTACAAAAAAATCCCAAAAAATTACAATAACAATTTTTTGACGTGTAAAATTGAAAAATGAATTACATTTTTTAAAACAAATTCTAAATGTGAGAAAATGATTTTTTATCTAAAATCATTATTTACTAAAAAAATACTAATTTTAAAAAATTAACTGATTTGATGACACGTTCCTAAAATGATTGAGGATTCATAATATTAACTTAAAATCATACGACAAAAAATTATAAATTTATGAATCTATTTCATGAAATTATATTTTCTTTTATATCATTGTATTAATTATAAAATTATAAATAAATAATTATGTTTCAAAAAAAATACCAACACTTCATTTATCATTTTTAAAACATTTGTTTATTTATTATGTGACATAAATATACCATATTATGATTTATAAAAAAACATTTTTTAATACGTTCATGGTTAAAGTAACTATTCTATTCTTCATATTATTATTCTTAATGGTTACATTATTATTTGAATGGTGATATTATTATTCATAAAAAATTAAATTTATTGAAAAATATCAAAAAGTTAACCAAAGAATATTTTGATATAAATATTTGAAAAAAAATTATTTTTGTAAAATATAATTTAAAAGTGTCAAAATTTAGTTTTAAAATAAGGGTGTAATTAAAAGGATGTAAAACAACATTTACACAAATATACACTTTAATTTGAAAAATTGGATTCATTCTTATCTTATGCCTATAAAATCATTTGGATTAATGTAAAAACATTTGATTAAATATATATTTTATATATAAATTTCATTATTTTTTAATACTATTCATTCCCTCTAATTTAATGGTTAGTTTATATTGGTCATTTTAATATAATGATATTTAATTGTATATCATTGTTCGTTTAAGCTTGGTGTTGTGTGAAACCTATGTGGTCAATGAAATTAAATTTAAAAATTTAAAAAACATAAAATATTATGGTGTTTCAATGATAATTTTAAAAAATTAAAACCTTTATAGAAATTTTTTTTGGAAGAAAACATATTTCTGACTAAAGAGGGAAATAAAGTTGGATTTTCTTAAAAAAAATTCTTAATTATATTAAGTATGAAAGAGTGGAAAAATGATACCATTTCATGAAGATATCATGAATAAAAAGATTTAAATAATATTCATCATAATTATTGAGGGATATATTATAATATTTTATCATTATAATCATAATTTTTAAAAATCCTGATAAATGATGAAATTGTAACATAAAATCATTGCCATTTTTTTTAACATTGAATCATAATCAACATGAAGGGATAACATAAAAAGGAACATAAAATATTGTGAATATATATCACATGTCAAAGTAACTATATATACACTTTGTGAAGGACTATATGAGAATAACATTACATATGTCTCAAAAAGGTAATTTGAGAAAAAAACCCATTACCAATGTGGAAAATTTTAACCCTAAATAACATGAAATATAAGTAATAAAATAAATACAGATAATTTTAATTATAATATTCATAAAATAAATTCATGTGAATTATATGCACCATATATAAGAAACATGTAGTGAATATGGAATTTTTTTTACTGAATGTAAAAATGATATGTAAATCCCTTACCTTAATTCTTGAAATATATTGTACTCGTTGAAACCTCATATATAATAAATATAATTTTATAATACATATATAAAATAAATATATTCATATATATCATACCATATGTTATTTTCTAATGACATTTTATTACTTATTTATTAATAATTCCATGTTAAAATTATATTTCGGCTAATAACCGCTTTGTTTGTCATATAAGTTTTTCTTTGTAATATATTTTTGGTCCTATTAATTTGATCATGGATAAATAATCTCTATAATGATAATAATGATATAAATATCATATATATTGAGTAAATATGTATTTATAGTAATCCACAATATTTAGTGATAGAAAATACATTGTTTATGGAGACGAAAGGTCGTATGTATGCATAAATTATATTTTTCATTTTCTTGTTATATAGAATGAATGACAAGTAAATTATATATATTTTATCATTAAAAAATTATTCTTATGTCATATATATCACATGTCTTTATTAAATCCATCATTAATACATTCCATGTAAAGTTTCAATAAATCACATCGCTTCGTGAGGTGATATAGTCTACCGAACACAAGAACGACGTTATCGTATTCCAACAAAATTGAAAGAATAATGGTATGTGTGGTATGGAAATTAAATAATAATAATATCCTATATATCATATATATATATATATTATATAAACAATAATTCTTCCATTATGACCATCCTAGAGAGGTGGTAATTGAAAAAATAACGACATCAGTTTGCGAGGTGATAACCCACCGTACACACAAACTATGATTTCATAACCCATTTGATGGAAGTGTGTGTAGTTTTATGTCCTATACATAAAAAAAAGCATATCAGTATATGGAATATAATAATTTTGTCATATAATCATGATATAATAATAAGTTAAGCGGGTGGAGGAATAAATAAAACAAAAAACTCATTCATGAATGTTTTATCTTCTTCAAGCATCCTCCCTAGTTTTTCAATGAAATACTTTCTTAGATTAATTTATTCCCAAAATAATACCTCTAATATATGGTTAGGGAAGGTGGAAAGGGATTTTTTTAGATTTTGGTCTTGCCAAATGTCTTGATGGGTGTGAAGATTTGGGGATAGTGAGGGCCCTTTTAATATTTGAGGAGTGGTGGCATTGTAAAAAAATCACCAAAAGTATTCAGTATTGGGTGGTGTCACTCACCTCATTTGGCACCAATTTTTTTTATAAATTGATAGAGTATATTAATTGAATAATAAAAAACATTCACCATATAAAAGAAACACATTTTATGAAAAATTAGTCCTTATTCGTTATGTTAACTCAATTTTATCTTTTTTGTTTTTACTATGGTAACATTTATCTTTTTTTTACCTAGGTAATTTATTAATTAAGGAAAAAATTAAAAATATATTTATTATAAAATTTAGACCTAATAATAATGAATATGAAATCCAATTTATTAAATAAAAAACCCCATGTTTGTGTAAATTTAGTTTTATTTCAAACACATATAATGCACAAAACCGTATTTTAACAAAAATCAAGATAATTAATTTTAATTTTTTCAGTAATAATTATGTTAAAAAATTAATTTTACCTTGTTATATAATATAAATTATTCTGATTCAAAATATGCAACCCATTTTTGAAAATTATATTCACATAAGTGGAAGAACATAATTTAAAATAAATCTTATAGAAGTGATAAGAAAACATGCTTTTAAAGAGAAAAAGTTCCAATGTTTGAAATGTTTTTATATAAAAATTAAAAATGGAATTGATTAAAATAAAATATACTGGTTTAATTGATATAAAATATAACTAATTTTACATTATAAAAAATAAAAAATTTAATTAATATTATAAATAATTTAAATGAAAAGTCGTATTTCAATTAAAATTCAATATGTTTTTACTATTCATCAAAAATGAATGTTTTTAGAAAAATCCCAAAAATTCACACTAAGATAATTTTGATATTACAATTTCAAAAATGATTTTAATTATATAAAATTCATTTTCATAAAATTTAAAAACATAGTTTTAAAATAGGTTCTCTATAAAAAGATGTAAAAATTTATTTTTAGAAAACCTCATATTTTAATTGTCAAATTGGATTTTTTCGTATCCCTTGTCTAGATAACATATAAAATGAATCTAAATTTTTTATTGAATATATAAGATCTAAATTTTATTAGTATAATTAACCTAAATCTATTTTTTTAATTAATTTATATAAATTACACTTGAGAGTATAAAAATAGTTTTCTCACAAAAATTTTTCCATTGATTTTCAAAGGGGTTTCATTTTCATTTATAATTAATTAATTATCGAAGAAATAATTTCATATACATGTGTAAACCATATTTACATTATTTACATAATCTAATATATAATCACCATTAAAACTTCAAGGTGAACACTATCATATTATGTAATAATATTTTAATTATATATCATGTTTCATTAAAAGTTACTGTTGTATATAAAGAAATATAAGCTTAGAGTTGTTTATAACACAATCCAAACTCAATGTTGTGTGTAACTAAAGCTCAAATTAGTGTTCAGTATAAAGAACAATATCGAAAGAATAAAATTAATTTGAAAAATATATTTCTCAAAATCATGGGGTGTTACAGTAATAACATAGAAACATCCCCACTTCCATCAAATGGGTTATGAAATCAATATTCGTGTGTTTGGAGGATTACCACCTCATGAACCGATGTAATTCATTTTTCCATTACCACCTCTCCTGGTTGGGTATGATAATGAATATAATGTATATATATGATATTTATAATATAATTACATAAATAGAGTCTTTATATCATATATATATATATATATATATATTTAAATTCCATTTAGTAGGGGATACAATAACATCATTCATGTGTATGGTGGATTACCATCTCACAATGTGATGTGATTCATTTTCACTAATGATTTATATGGAATATAATAAAGATAAATTTAATGAATATGTTTGATATAAATGACACATTTATTATATTTATGACGTTATTATCATTATGATAGGATAATATATATTTTTATTTCTTACCTATTCACTCACTGAAAGAGGGTTACATCGTTCGTGTATGTGTGGACTACCGCCTTTACAATGTGATGTGACTACCTTTTCATCACAACACCACATGGATGATATTTATAAGTATATTTAAAGAAATAATATATTATTTATGATAATATCATAATTCTATAATGAAAATATACTAATTACCTCCTTTCCATAATTTTCATTGAAAAAAGGAAATGCTACTCATGTACACATACGACATGCCGTCTCCATGATCAGGACAACTCCATTTCTCAGAAACATCTTTAATTATTATTCCTAAAGAATAATTTATGTATAAATATTATTATTATTTAATTATTATAATTCTAGATATTATAGAACCATGATCAAAGTAAGAGGACCAAAAATAAAAAATCAAAACATATATGAAAAGGAAAGTGGTTATTATGAGAAACGTGACTTTAGCATGAAATTGTTAATAAATGGGTAATAAAAGGATAAAATTAAATCATATATGGTATTATATTTGTATGTTTTATTTTATAATATATTTATAATAAACTTATATATATTATATAGGAGGTTATAATGAGTATGAAGGAATTCAAGACTTACTGTAAGTGCTTTCTAGTCTCCCTTTTATTTCTCATAGACATATGAAAATTCACCACCTATTTATTATATGTTGTCTATATGATTTTACTTTGACATGTATATGTTGAATCATATTTTTTTCATGGTATTTAAAGTTTCTTTTTATTTTTTTTATTGGGGCTTACGATTCAAAATAGTTTTAAAGCAATAAGGGATTTCCATTTATCTTTTATTTTTCTAAGAGACGCATTCCATATTCACTATGTGTTTCTTTGATGTAGTGTATATGCTTCCTATGAATGTATTGTATGATTAATATACATAAAATTATTATTACCAAAAAATACATTTTATTATATCTCTTTCATGGGGTTTATGGTTCAAAAGTTATCAAATTGGTAATAAATATATTATCTCAATTTTCCTTCTTTGAGATATATGACTATGGTATGAACCTATCTTCTTGCATGATGTGTATATATATCCCATTTGAAACATAATATAATTAATTTATTAATCATCATTATATTTTTGGTTACATTTATTTATCTTCCTTCATGGATATTACATTTCAATGTTATCAACGTGGTAAATATTTTATCTTATAATGTCTTTGTTTATCAGGATTATTTATGATTATGTTTCTAATGATGAAATTTTATGATCCATCTATCAAGAAACTCATAAAAATTATTCTCCCATAGTTATGTCCTCAAAATAATTTTTTTATGCTTTTGTGCATGAAAAAATTATATGTCTTATGAAAATGTTATGCTCTAATGAATAATTTTCTTTAATTCTCTTTTCCTTAATGCATTATGAACTATTAATATTTATTCCATGACTATATATTTTTATCTTTTATATGACCGGTATCATTTTCAAATGTTATGCTCAAGTTCTCATACCTATATGATCAGGTTATGATTACATATCTCCCCTTTTCACCCTTAATGATAATCTTTTCTCACCCTTTCTTATGTTTCCTTTCCCCAGGTTATGAATAAAGTTTATTAAGTAGGATTACTAAAGGGGTAGATATTTATAGGGTACATTGACAATGTTTCATAAAGTAAGAATATTGTGTTCCCTGTTTCCAAAGGAAATAAACTATTATGATATTAAAGAGTGTGTTTGGTTAATTTATTGAAAATTTATCTAAAAACTTGTAATATCTATATATGAGAATCATGGGTAACTATAGTATAATATCATGTATAATGGATGTTTCCGTTCAGTTTATCTTTTTGTATTTGAAACTTAATTTTTATACATTTTTAATTCTTAATGATTGGGCATGCCAGGATTTATATATAAGGAAACCATTTTCATGTAGGACATAAGGATAAAAAATTAACTGTAACATACCAAGATTATAAAATAACACTATGTTAGATATGATATATAACACGCAACACTGAGCTTAAACAAACCCCAAAATATTATTATTTTTAATAATACTGTTATACCATACCTATTAAATTGGTGGTTATGAATATTTCTAATTGAATTATGAATGAAATATAAATTACCTAATAATTAAAAAAATAATTGATAAATTCTTATGAAATAAGAACTCATTTTTTCAGAAATGTTATTCTATGCTTCAGATTTTTGTTCTCTTCAAAAATAAATTTTATTGATTCTTATGGGAAAATATTATTATTAATTTTCGGAACATATATAAATTGATTTTTTTAAAATAATATTATATTTGAAATAATCATATAAAAAACATCCAAGGGTAATATTTTTGGAGTTTTTTCTAAAAATATTTATTTTCTAATGAATAGTGAAAAATATGTTTTTTTATTAAAAACTATATTATTATTTCATGAATTTTAAAAGTAAAATTTTGGTTTAAATTTATTTAAAGTAATAATTAGCAATACTATATTATTAATTATAAAAATTAATTTCATCAGAATAAATTTTATGGATGTCTTTAAAAAACATTTTTATACATATAAAGGCATTTTCTAAAAAACAGTTTTTCAATGTGTTTTGTATTATAATTTTAAATTAAATTATGAAAAACAAGTGTTTTTAATTTTTAAAATTTATTCCATATTTGGAACCAGTGGGTCTAAATTAAGTAAATATATTGTTTTTATTATTTTTTTCAATATGAATAGTTACCATGGTAATTTTTGTTACATGGTAAAGGGTAAATGAGGTAATTAAAGATAATAATAAAATTATATGAGTTATAAAATTACCCAAAAACTTTCCATAATTTTATTTGATGTGTCCATTTCGTCCATAATCCTCAAATATTTGTTTATATGGAATTTTATGGCAATTTTTATGAGATTATGACTTTTATATTATTTTATTTCAAGAAAAGGAAAACATGTCACACTCTTGATTTATATAACTATAGTATTTTCAAAATGATTTTATCTATAAAATATGTTAAACTATAAATATTAATTTTAAATATTAATGATTTATATTCATCATGATAATTTATTTTTCATTTTTATTGAAGAAATAATTACCTTAAATTCTTACACAACACTAATGCAGAAATTATTGAATTAATGTAAAAATTAAATAAATGAAAATAAAAAAATTAAGAGTAATATAATTTGATAAAAAGAATCATATAAATGAATTTTAATTATTATCTTTAAATTTAATTGATGTATTAAAATAATATTTTTAATTATATGTGTTATCTTGATATTATTAAATTTAATATAATGAATAGTTGTAAAAAGTGGTATAATTGATATTTTATATTAAATAATAAATTATTAAATGAAATAAAATTCCTAAAAAGCTTAAATTCAAAAAAATTATTTGGATATGTTTTATTACATATACCAATGTACATTTATGCGTTTTTTATTTTATAGTAACATTATTGACACTTATAGAGTTTAATATTATAATAATATGATAATTGTCAAAATGGTTTATGTGGGGTAAATACAAAATGATAAGGGTAAAAATTTGACCTAAACATGTAACGAAATTATTTTATGAGAGTATTTATACCCCTAATAATTATAACTTATAAAGAAATTAGTTTTGGATCCATTTGGAATTAAATATTAGTTTATATTAATTTAATATTTTTTTAATTTCTAAGAGTGCCCCTCCCCTCTCTTATAAAAGGGAACATACTCCCTTAATTATTTACACCACTTTGAACCATATAGATCAAAAAAAACCCTTACCATTAATGATATTAAAATCCATATAAAATTTCTTGAGGTTACATCCCTTCCGAAATAGAAACAGTATCTCCCTTAAGAAGATATATAAAGGGATTCTATAGAAGATGTAATTATCTTTTTCATCTCTCTCATGTTTATTTATTTTATAATTCCCCTTCATGTGTATTAATCATACTAATATAATGAATTGAAAATAAAAAATATAATTATATTTTATTATTATTATGATAATAACATATTCAATCTATTTTCCATCCTATGAAAATAAAAAACATCGCTCGTGTGTGCCTACAGATTACCATCTTCACATAGCGGTGTAATTCGTTTTTCATCACCAATTTACCACGATGATTATAAATATTAAAATAATGAGTGTATTATATATTTATGACATAAATTTGATACTAAAAAGATTAATTATAAATCATATATCATTCTTTCTATCTATCTAAAAGTGAAAACAACATTCTTGCGTATGTGCAACTTACTGTCTCCATGAATAGTGTAATTCATATGTCTATATATATATTTATGAATGAATATATATATATATATATAATAAATAATATTCTAGATATTATGGAACCATGATAAAATTATAGGGACTAGAACTACCGAATAAAAACAAACGTGAAAAAGGAAGCTGTCAACACCCAAAACAACAATTTTAACAAAGTATTATTTACAAATAGGTGTTAAATGATTATAAGTAAGAAATATATGGAATTATATATATTATTATTGTTCTAAAATAGTTTTATAATAAATATAAATTTAGTAAATATGAGTTTCAAACACGTACTAAGGATGTTCAAGATGAGGTTTGAGTTTCTCGTCTCACTTTTACTTCTGTGAAACATATATCATATTAACCACTTATTTATTTTTTGTTGTGTATAAAATGACTATTATATATATAATATATCATTAATATCTTTTCATTCATGTTATTTAATGTTTAATTTTAGTTTATCACTTTTATGGGTCATATGATTTAAAAAAACCCAAGTGGTAAGGGTTTCATTCCTAATGTTATAATTATTCAGAATTTTTTATTTATAAGATTCAATTGATGAATATTTATATACTATGTCCATGTTCTATAGAAATGTTTTCAAAAAATTTTTGTAATATTTTACAGTGATTTTTTAAATTCTTTTTTTTCCAATTTTTTACTTTTTACAAATTTTTTTAAAAGGAATCTTCATATAATTTTCTGAATAATGTACTATTTTTATTTTTTTACAGAAGTGTGATATAAATGTTTTTTATGTTATAATAAATGAATATAATTTCCCAATATCATGATGAATCAATTATTTGAGTCTTCCTTCACAATTTTATATATTTAATTTCAAAGAAAATTATATCTTTATTACGTGCATAATAATTTAATTTTAGAAATTATTTTCAAAGTAAAAAATGGTTTTTCCTTAAGAAATTTTATAGTAATATCATAAAAGTATTTTTATATATTTTAACCTCATTTTTTGAAACATATTTTTATGATTTTCTCTAATGATATCATTCATCATACTTCTTTGGATGGATTATGATTAGTTTGACTAGGGAGAGTATTGATATTCTAAATGATTAGATCATTCTATATATATAGTTATTGATTTTGTTAATAAATATTGATTTATTCATATTATTTATTCATATATATAATTAATTTCACTTAGTTAGTAATGTGTGGGGCTCTCTATATCTTTTAGATTCATCTAATGGTCTAATGAGACAAACTATCTTGGGTTTTGGCTGAGGTCTTACTAATTTAATCATAACTCATGGTATAAGGCATTGATGGTATTTTCAGATGTCTTGGATGAGGCCTTATTTATCTGTTTTAGATTTTTGAAATTATTCATTCCATAATTATAAAATTAGTTATTTATGTTCGTATAATTATTCTATTAGTTTTAATATCCATGGATAAGTTTCAAGATCATATGATTATTTTTATGGAATTATTTGATCATCATTTTTCCAACCATATTATTCTTCACACTCAGGTTATTGACTTAATGATATGTGTTTTAAGGTATTTGCCATGAAATATTGATTATTCATCATTTATTCATGATATATTCCACTGTATGCATACCCTTTCTGAGCATTAGAGATCACCCATTTATTATATTTCTTTTCTAATGGATTTCTAGAAGTGTATTATTGTTGATATGAAGGGACATATTAAAGGTAATAATAGTGTACTCAATGAAAATACTATGTTGTATTTTATATCTTCAATTTTAATATGAAATTCACATATGTATCTAGCTTACCAATACTACTAAACTATTATGTAATATAGGATGTGATTCCTTGTATCAAGTGATAATGTAATAATGTTAACACTGACTCTACACTACATGCGTATGGGTCTTTATAGTTGGTCTTAGAGGATGTTTAGTAGAAACCTTGAGAATTATATTTAGGAAAATATAGATAATAGAATGAAATCCTATGATAGAATTTGGAAATATTCCTAAAGAATCCAAGATTATGATTTAGAAATTATTTATACCTATATTTTCAATTTACATCATGTGTTTCAGTTGTTTTGAGATTATACATTATGATTTATAATGATATGATCTAATATAGTGTATTCTATTTTATTAAAAGCAAAATATGGGAACGAATGGAAACCATATCAATGCACATAATCTATATAGGTATTTCCCTCCTAGGAAAGATAATGAAGTTGGAGTTGGAGTATCAAGTGGGGATGAATAAATCAGGACTATATTGGGACAAGTGAATCATGTTATGTGGAACAACCTTCCCTGTATAGAGTATCATACTAATGCATATCTTGGTGTAAAAATGATAGACTACTTCATGTGTCAACAATATGGATTGTTAAATGGGTCTATAAATCCATTTGAATATAATAAATGGATAAGTTACTTAGAGAAAATAATTCTTACATTAGGAAGTAACAGAAGGGATAAAGTTTTCATGGTAGTTTATCATCTCTCATGTGATACAGATCAATGATGTTTATTGATTAAAAACACTAATGATTAGGATGAGATAAAAAGCATGAAATGGAAGTATTTTAAGGAACATTTCATGGAAAAACATTCTCTTCATGATTAATGAGTAGATATGGAGAGAATCTTATTGAGTTTGAGACAAAAGGAATAAGAAAATAAAATTATGTATGAATCTTACTTTATAAGGTTAGTCAGGAATGCTGTGGAGTATATTTGTAATCCAAAGAGTTATATTGACTATTTATTTTATGGTCAAAAAATTATTCATGGTATTTTATCATCTATTAAAAGATACATATCAATGATTGTCATTTATTAAAAAAATAAGGATGAGAAGGAAATATAAACCATAAAATTGAAGGATTTTAAAGAAATATTCATAGAAAAATATTTTCCTCACGAGTAACGAGAATATATAGAGAGAACATTATTGAGTTTTAGACAAAAAGATAGAATAAAATAAAAACAAGTATGAATATAACTTTATATGGTTAGTCAGACATGCTGTTGAATACATACATAATCCATAGAGTAATATTAACCATTTATTTTAAGGACTAAAAAAATCTATTAAAGGGAACTAGTCTCCCAAATATTATAATTATATGAGGATATTGTATCATGTGCTACCAAGATAGAGAAACAATTCTCTAAGTCTTATGGTCTTAAAGGAACTAAAGGGAAGAAAAAGATGATAGAACAAAAAATAGATATAGGGAATGAGGGAAATAAGGATTTTACCAAATGTTATAATTGAAGAAAGAAAAATATTGATGATTTCATGAAATGAATGGGAGTTTTCTATAATTGTAGAGAAAACTTCTAGTGGGATAATTATTTTATGGGAATGATTGAATCATTCAATGTACAATGATTAAATTTTAAGGAGTTAGGGTACTACGTAAATGAATTACCTACGATATAGGGGATTATATCTCAAAATAAAAGAGGGATCAAGGTTCATCTCATTATATTAATATAGTATATGTGGAATAATTAATGTACTTGTGTATCTGGATTGAATAATTATGATGTGGAAATATTTTATCAATGACATTCATATTATATGAATAATAAAATCTGTAAGGAATATACTGTAATAGTTTTCCTATAATGACTTGAAAACATATGTTTAATAGTATTATAAACAAGAAGAGTAATTAGTGGTAAGTATTTATTTTTGGAAAAAAGAAAATTCAACACTTAATATGTTCATGGTGTTGAGTTATTATGTTTTAGTTAGGATAAAGAGAAGATTTACATTGATGAAGTAAATTGGATTGTATTTTTGAACTTTAAAATGGTCAGTGATTTGACTTATGATAAATTTTACTACCCTTTTGAATTTATGGAATTTATTTGATAATTTGTGATTTTATAAGGAAATAGATAATTTTTAGATGCATATATGTTTTCAATAAGGTTTTATGGAGATCATTAAGTTTTAGGAGAATATATGATCAAGGTATTTCAATATTGTTTATAAAGGAACTTTATATTATTTGGGGAACTAATGCAATGGTGAAATATAGTAACCTTATTTCTTTTGAAGTTATTAAGACATAATTTAGAGGATTCTTAAAATTAACTTGTTTTTAAAAGGTTGCGGCTGAAGCCTCATTTATTATTAAAGCAAAGAAAAGACCTCTTTAACGGGGTAGAGGGAGACCCATTACATAGTTCGAAGGCCCACTGGGCATTTAGCCCATTACATGGCCCTTAGGCCCATTTTTTTGGCCCAAGGCACATTCTGTGAATATTACTCCTACAATACCCATGCTACTACAATACCGAATAGTACCTGCAACTGTTACAGTACCCTTCCGCTGCTATAGTGACCTGCCACCACTATAGTGTCCGCTATTGCAACTGTGCCGCTGCTGCTATAGTCACGACAGTAATACTACAGTACCTATGCCCAAATGGGGTTTGAACCCCCATTTTTCATGTAGAATTAAGGGGTGCTTACCACTAACCAAAACCCAACTACACCTTATGATTAACTACCTATGGAATAGATTATGTTTAACTTTGGATATTATTATTTTATATTAAAGTATGATTTATCATATTGGATAACCTATGATAAAAAGTATGGGTTTGGAAAAATTTTATAGGCTGATATAAATACTTATGAATATTTTTATTCATTAAAAGTGCTTCACTTAAGAAAAATCCATATTGTGTATCCATTTCCTGGTATATAGATGATGTGTAAATAGATAGAAGTGAAACCAAAGGATGAGATTTTTTATTTGACATGTAAATAATCAACTAAGTTTATTTTCATCTATAACTTATCCAGATATTAAAATAATCCCTCAAAATTAGGAAAAAGGTACTTGAAATAAAAAACAATAACCGTTTACTTTTCTAATCGAGAAATCAATTGTTTTTAAACTCATAAAATATTTATGGTTTTGTAATGGTTAACTTTATCATGACCATGTTCTCTATCAATCAGTATTAATCATTGGGAATTATATTTATCTTCCATGTCCAAATTTTCACTTCTAAATAATTTCCTTCCATTAAAAAACCCAGTTTTTTGGTGACCTTCCTAATTTCCTTTCCCTCTTTTAAGAGGAATTTTTATTAACCCTTTTAAAATGTGGGTTTTCAAAAAAGGAATTTTAAAATTTAAAAACCATGATTTCAGATCACAAGTTAAAATTTTGACTGTTTAATTTATCAAAGGAGGGAATAATTTAAAACCTTGAGAATTTAAAATAATACAATAATCGAAAGTATATACGACTTGCAACACCAAGCTTAAACAAACCACATGATATTAGTATTTTAATATGACCATTATAACCTAGATATTAAATTGGAATCTATGAATGGTATTAACCAAATTATGAAATATATATAAAGTTGAATACTAAAAATAAATTTCTTTATTAATGATTATTAAATAAGTACTTTATTTTCTAGTAATGTTATTTTATGCTTTAGAAATAAGTTCTATTCAAAAATAAATTTTATTGTTTTCTATGTGAAAAATATTATAATTAATTTTTGGAACTTATATACCTTTTTTATAAAAATAATATAAAATTTTAAATTAGAATATACAAATTATATTTGGGTGAACATTCATATTTTTCCTAAAAAATTTATTTTCCAGTGAATAGTAAAAAATATTGTTTTTTTATCGAAAGCTATATTTTTATTTCATGCATTTTAAAAGTAATATTTTCTAAAAATTTGAAAAGTGAAAATTAGATATATTAAATTATTTATAATATAATTACGTTCATTGTAATTAATTTAATGGCTGAATTTTGTAAAAAAAAATTTATACTTCAAAAGGAATGTTTCAGAAATTTTTTTATGGTGTTTTATGTTTTAATTATAAATTAAATTTTGAAACTTATATGATTTTAATTTTTTAAAAATAATATCATATTTAGAATCATGTGGGATTTTTTTTTTAAATTTTCCCTTTTATTTTTGTTCAATATGAATAGAAAGCTTGGTAATTGTTTTACCATGGCAAATGGAAAATCCTGTAATTAAAGTTAAAAAATGATAGGGTTTATAAAATGACCATAAAACTTATCTTATTTTTTTAATTGTTAAATTTAATTCATATTAATCCAATATTATTTTATATTTCAATTTATTTACATTTTTCTGAGATTTTGACTATTATAGTATTTTATTTCAAGAAAAGTCAAAAATATCACACTCTTATTTATGATAATTGTAATATTTTTAATATGGAATTATCCAAATGATATGGTAAAATATAAATATTAATTATAAATATAAAATATTCATATTAATCATGGTATTTATTTTTATTATTTAGGTAATAAATATTTACCTTAAATTCTTTCACAACACTGATGCAGTAATTATTCAATTAATGGAAATATCATAGAAATGATTATAAAAATATTAAAAGTAATATAATTTGATATAAATGATGTGATCCAATAATTTAATAGACTACCATAAAATGTTATAGATGTATTAATATATTTTTTCTAATCCCATGTATTATCTTAATATTATTAAAGACAAAGTAATGAATATCTCTAAAAATCAACATTATTGATATTTTATAATAAATATTATTTAATTAAATGATATAAAAACCTAAAAATATGAAATTTTGAAAAATTATATATATACTTAATTGAATATAAAATTTTCCATTTGTGGGTCTTTTATCATTTTATAATAAAATTATTAATCCTTATTGAGAAGAAATGTGTAATAGTACAGTAATTGTCAAAAGTGTTAAAGAGGGTGTTAAAACCAAATGATAAGGGGAGAAATGTGACCTAAAATTGTCCAAAGATTATTTGATCATATTATTTAAAACATTACTCATAATAAATTCAAATAAATTAGTTTTTATCTATATTTAATTAAATATTAATTTATATGAATATAATATCATGAGAATTTACAATAGTGCCCATCCCCTCTCTTATAAAAGGGAACCTCCTCCCATACTTCTTTACACCATTTTGAGCCATCTATATAAAAAAAATCCTACCCATTTGTATTATAAGCATCATTATAAATGATTTTTAGGTTCGGTGCCTTCCAAAATAGAAACCATAGGTCCCTTAAAAAGTGATATAAAGGGAGTCCACTGAAGAAGAGGTAATCTTCTTTACTGAATCATTCATGTTTATTTCTTCTTCAAAATACTATTCATGTGATATAATCATACTAAAATAATAAATATAATATTATAAATATAATGATATTTTATTCTTTTTATTGTACAACCATATTACAAATCATTTCTATCTTATTAAAAGAGAAAACGTAACTCGTGTGTTTGTACAATTTACAGTCTAAACATAGCGATGCAATTCATTTTTCATCACAAATTTAATTAGGTGGTATAAACATGGAACTAATAAGTATATATAATATTTATGACATAAATATTATTTTAAAAAATTAATTATTATTCATATTTATTTCATTTGATTTGTCAAAAAGTGGAAGTAGCATTCATGCATACGTAGAGCCTATCGTCTCTATGAATAGTGTAATTAAGTTTTCTTTCTCTATCATTATGGATGAATCTATATATATATATATATATAATATTTATAAAATATATAATATTATAGATATAATGTAACCATGATAAATTTATAATTATTTGAACTACCGAATCAAAAGATACATGAAAAATGAAGTAGCTACAACCCAAAACAGTGATTTTAACAAGGAATTGTTAATAAAAAGGTGATAAAATATTATAATAAGTCATGAATGGTTATATATATGATTATGGGTTTTTAGTAAATTTATAATAAATAAAAATGTATAATTTATGAGTTTTAAACATGTATAAATGAATCTGAACATGAGGTAAGGGTTTCTCGTCTCACTTTTACTTCTATAAGACAAGTTCCATATTCACCACTTAATTATTTTTGTGGTATATATACGACCATTTGATATATTATATCATTAATATCTTCATATTAATGATATTTAAAGTTTCATTTTATGATATTTATTTCACGTAGATTATGATTCAAAAGAAACCCAAGTGGTAATGGTTTATTTCACAATCCCATAATTATTCGGGATTGTTTATTTTTATGTCTCATATGAGAAATATTTATAAACCACATCCATGTTTTATAAAAATGTAACAAAACATATTCTTACTATTATCAAATTATGTTTTGATGTCATTTTTACCTATGTTTTACTTCTTTTAAAAATGTTCTAAACGAAATCTTCATATCATTTTCTGAATGACGTACATTTTGATATTTCCTAAAAAAGTTTTAAAGGTATGTTTTTTAACTAAAAAATTTATAGAATTTACCAGTATCGAGAAACATCACTGATTTGAAGATTCAATTTCATTTTTAGAAGTCTGTTTTCAAGGAAATGTTTTTCTTTATTACAAGCATAGTATTTATATATTGAATAATAATTGGAAATAAAAAGGGTATTTTCATCAAGAAATATTCCAGTAATATATCTAAATACATTTAACTTATGTAAACATATTTTTTTGAATCTTATTTTGACGATGTAATCTAATAATAATTTTCATTTTATTTATTTTAATGGTTTTTGACATGTTTGAATGGGGAAATTATTGATATTCTATACAAATAGTTCTTCCAATAGAGATTATTATTGATTTTCGTCATGAAATTTGATTTAGTTGTATTATTTATTCATATGAGGAATGAATTAGACTTAGTAAGTGAGGTGTGGTGCATGTTATATACCACTAATGTATCAGTAAGTATTTTTTGGAAAAACTAGATTTCATTTTGGTTGAGGCATTATTCATTTATTCCAATTTCAAGGCACAAGGACTTGATTGTATTTTCAGATGTGTTGAATATAGATTTTAAGGTATGTTTTAAATGTCCAAAATTGTGAAATCCATCATTATGAAATTAGTTATTTATTTACATGTGATTATTCTATTAGTTATAATATCCATGTATATTAATCTATATCATGTGATTATTTATATGATGATCATAATTTATTTCTATTATTTTATTCTTTATATTCAATTTATTGATTAAATGAAATGTGTTTTAAGTTATTTACCTCGATATATTAATTGTTCCTTAATTATTCATGATAGCTTACACTATATTCATACCCTTAATCAATATTAGAGATCACCCCTTTCTCATGTTTCCTTTCTCTAGGAAGTCAAAAAGTATATTATGATTGATATACATGGATTTTCTAATGATAATAATAGTGTATTCAAATAAAATACTATTTTTATTTTTTTACAATTATAATGTGAAATTAAAGTATTTATCTAGTTTACCTAGGCTTATAAACTACTTGGTCTTTCAGTATGTGACTCCATGTATACAGTGATAATGTAAGAATGTAACCAACAACTTAGGTGTACTGGAGTTGGGGTCTTTGTGCTATCCCTCCTCACTAGGAAAAGCAAGAAATTTCCCATGACGATTCTACCCATAGGGATTACATATGTACTTTGCAGGTTCTTTTGAATGGAATAAGAAATAAAAACTACATGGTCTGGGTGACATGTAGGGGTCTCCATATAAGGGTGACTATTTTTAGGAGTTGGATGAAGCAGAATTATCTAGGTCATTCATGGATCAAAGGGTCCGGACATGAGGGTTGGTGATACTAGTCATGCAGGGGATTATGGTACAAGTAAAACTTTCTTGGATAGGAACAAGTCCCAAGGGAACACAACATTCATAAATATCATTATGATAATAGGGGGAATCATGCAGGGGTCTTGGAGGTGAGTTTCAAGAATACATGGGGTTTAAAATAGATAGCCTCATGATTTTTAGTGGTTCAAAAAGTCTAGGGGTTTTGAAATGTTTGAGGGATTCATGAAATTACAAAACCTAGATTCCATTCCAAGGGAAGATGTATTGGTTCCAATATGGATGGTTTCATGATAGGTGGATGGATTTAAATAACCTAATAGGTGTGAAGGATTTTCCTCTAGAATTGAGGGAATGATCCTTAACAAAGGTAATCTCTACCATAGTATTAAGGTCTCAAGTACACATAAGTGTCTATCTGTGGATGATAGTTACCTATAGGAATCTATCCTCACTTTGTATCATGAATGATGAAGTTTCTAAAATTTATAGATTTTATTAGATGTACAAAGGTCTTAACCTCTTAAATGAGGTGTAGAGGGATGGATTTATAGGAACCATAAAGGTTGGAACATATGTTGTGTGAACTACTATTGTCTTTGCACAAGATAAATTTTCATGGACCTCCAATGGTATTCCTGAAGAATTCATCCTTTGTGAATCCAGACTCTTAGTAGGATTTTGAACCCATATTGACCTGGATTCAAATAGAAATGTCAATTAATTATTCTACATCTCCTACAACATGTATTTTTCAGTTTCAAAAAATTCCCCCTAATAATGGGATCCAATGTAGGAGTGGCGCATCATATTGTGATATGAAATCACTAAAAACCAGTAATATAGTCATTTCCATCATGAAACTGGCTCAACATTAATTATATAAATAAGGGAAGGCTCACTAGGGGAGACCATGATATTCTCATGTAATATTGGATGCTCATTTATTTACATAAAAATCACAACCTTCATGAGCATTATGTGACACTAATCTATAGATCTCTTGTAATATTCGTGAAACAATATTCCATGGGGGGTATAATAATACACTTCCTGAATGAGAGTATCCTTTCATGAAACTTAGAAGTTTCAAGAGAAAAAATTTCATGAATCATAATTCAAAAATATTCAAACTCAAGAAGATGGACTCTAAAGGTGTTGAAGCTATATCTTCATGAAGGAGGGATATGGATATGAACATAATGATTAGAGAGAGATTCCAAAGTCTGTTAGAGCATGAAAAACTTTTTGAGTTTCCAATAGAAGAACATATGGATAATCCTCTATACCATAGGATCCTGTTGTATGGATTCTAACTCAGGGATGATGTCTTCATCACCCGTGCTAACAAAGACGCCCCAATTATTGAGGGAGTGTATACCTGATCCATCCCATGTACAAAACTCACAGTTTTTAACACTAGAGAATGATACATGCCATAACTAGTATGAAACGAAATGTGGTTTGAGGATATCATGTTGTAGAACATGCAAGATTTAAAGAAGGGGTTATGTGTGAGAAATGTGGATATAGTGAAATGCAAGTTTGAACAACGCATTAGTGTTGTACATGCTATAGGAGGGGTAGATATTCTACAGTGATAAGGTATCAATGTTATAGTATATGTGAAATAGGTTACACTACGGAACAACATCTGTGGACATGCTTCAACTAGGACATTCGTAGTATGTTGACTATTTTTAATTATGGGGACTTATGAGTTAAAACGCACAAGGTTTAATTCATATTTCATGGTTCATGATTACCCTAATAAATATTGGGGTCACTCGACATAATACTAAAATTATAAGAATAAATTTTATCCCTTTTCTTAATATAAAAATAGGAATAGATTGAAAAATACAGGTAGAGAAAAGGAATTTTTATGGAGAAGATATATAGAGGATTGTTCCAGATCTCATATGGAAGGTTTAAGGTCAAAGATTATTTATTCTAGGAGTCTCATACTCAGTGGAAATTGAAATTTCCATGTAGATAGAAAAATATAGGCACACATAGAAAAGTACAGGCAAAAATACGATACTAAGAAAAAATAGAGAGGCACACATAGAAAAATACAGATAGAGAAAAGGAATTTTTATGGAGAAGATATATAGATTATTGTTATATATCTCATATGGAAGGTTGAAGGTCAAAGTGTATTTTTTATAGGAGTCTCATACTCGGTGGAAATTAAAATTTCCTTGATAAATAAAAACTCCAATACATGTGTTTTTGAAAATCATATTAATGTGAAGAATGAGGATTCAACACACAGTGTAACAAGTTCTTCATTAGAGGATAATATTTAATTCTACAATTATTCATGGTAGTGAACCATGAGGGTTAGTGGGACTACTATAAAATTCACATTAACCTATGATCTTCTAGTTAATTTGGTGGATAAGTTCATTTTATTACATGATCATTAGACATATCCTAGTGTGGGTGAACCAAGTAAAATACCTTATATAATTTACTATTTTCATCACGCATTGAGGTGTATGGTTGAGAGAAACTAATGTGTTCTTAAAGGTGGGAGAACAAGATCCTCATTTAATAAATAAATTAACATATTGTAATTTTCTTCCCTATTAGGGTGTTATCATCTATAAGATTCTAACAATTTCATTAAACTATGTGAAAACTTGTGTGACACTGGGCCTCCTTATATCTCTCTTACCATTAGGTTTATAACACATCCCCCATCACACAACTTTCTCCAAGTGGTCCTAGATCTACAACCTTAAAATAGTATCCTTAGTCCATGATATAAAAAATGAACTAATCACCTTTGACTAAGCATTAGGAACTTAAATTATTGGCTACCCTAGTCCACAGTCTATGAACATAAATAATTTGAGACTTTGTCTTAAGAATCATGTCCTTAAATAGTGCGAGGTCATCCACACATAAGAGACTAAATGTGTACATATCCAATATGACTATAATGACCCTAAAATTTCCAATACAAGAGGAAAATATGTCTATGAGTATGAGAACCCATAAAGAAGATATGAAAAGGCCATAGAATCACCATACTTGTTAACCTTATGACATTGGAAGAAGTGAGGGAATGAGTAGAAATGGTACAAATCCTTGATGACTCACCAATAAGCAATGAAAAGAACATAAACATGCTTGATGGACCCACTAGATCCAAAAAAATGAGGAGTCAATCATTTTCTCCCATTCCCATTCCATTACAAGGTCCTTAATGAGGTAGCATCCTCTGTGTTCTTTTCTTGTAAATCAAAGTACATTGAAAAAACTAACTCGATTCATGTCCCATTCACATGGTGTGATATTTTACTCTATACATCCTCATTACATGATATTAAAATACATGAAATATAATCATCACCATACAAATTTTTACAATGCATTCAACATCTTTCATCAAGTCATTAAACGACACACTTCTCATCCTCATTGCATGATGTAAAACTGGGAAATGTTTTGATCCTCTCTTGGGAGGACCCACTATTTTGGTTCCAATCACCAACCTACACCACCTGAGATCCTTAACCATCTCCTAGAAACCAAGAAGACTCGCCCCTTGGGAGATGATACGGGATTTCAGTTTTCCCGATATTCCAACTAAATGTTATAAAATCCATAGTGGAGTAATTCCTAGAGTGTTGACCTTAATTTGAACATTTCCTAAATTTACCCCCACTCTTTTCATTTTCATTGACATGGATACCCACCATCATTCTTGTTTAAAAAATCCCCCCCAATGCTGAGGGTTCCAATCCAAACTGGATCACCTCTCTTCTTGGGAATATTCCGTGAAAGGCTTAAATTATTTTTTACATGCCCTATATTTTGAACATGGTCAATGATCAACCCCCATTTTTATGTCCCGACTTTTGAATGTGTGATTATGAAACCTAAATTTCAGACACGGTTAGTAGTCATCCTCATTCAACCTATCAACACTATATGAATTCTAACACTTATACATCTTGATTTACATCCTTTATCTTCCATTTTATTAGGGTAGAATCCAACTCTCTCAAAGTTACCACACTATTGAACCTATTCACATTAGGAAAGTAAGTTATCTATGTAGAGTCCTCTATAACCAATGTATTCCTTGTCATGAATATACTAGTGGTAAATGGATCATTCTGAACCCAATCATTTTTCCCTATCTATATCTATCATATAAGCGATAAGTCGCTTATTTATCTCTTTTTCTTACATCTAATATGACTCGTGTGGGTATATTGGTTTATAGTTGACTGTATTTCTAATATGATAGAGATGGATGAAGGAAACACGATTTTTTGAAACAGAAAGTGATTATATTATATTAAAATAGGTAGTTATGAGGAGGGATAGCCATATAATGGATCAACAAATTTATTACAATATAATTAAAATCCACCTAGGGCTCATCCTTGTAAATTTATCCCTCTATGTCATCCATCATATGTTGGGAGTATTCTAATGTTCGCTGCCACCTAGTGAGTTCCACTGCCTCCTCATCAGCAATGGGAAAGACCTCATTGATTCAGATATAAACCCAAACCTATTCATTCTAGAACTAAGTCACCATGGATGTTTTCCCTACTAGCCCATCCTCTGTCTCCAGTAATAGTTCACTTACTTAGATGATGATCAGTCTTTTGGTATTGGCAATGAATTTGTGTTGTCATGGTTGATCCTCCAGCTGAGAAAGATCTTGTTCATCCACCTAAAACACCATGGCGCCTTCATATTTTTCAGCATGTGAGGAATAATAATTTCATTACATTATTTGATAACATTATTAATGAGGTTGGTGCAGGCCAATGCATGAAGAGCATGACTGTCGACACCACCAATTCCTAGGTTTAGCCACCAGTGATGGAGAGATCTTATCCATTTCACTAGTGATGACCATGATGTGCAGGTGATGATGCAATTTACAGTTATCCATTCTATATACCAGATGACATATTTCTACTTTATTACATTGGAACCAAAGTCTTCTATGTCCTCAGGTGGAAAAGGGTAATAGTTGGTGAAAGATTCTTGTGGTTTTTTTGTGGGTTCCTACTCAAATATTCTCTCATATGGGATGATCTCGATGTATAGATTAATGTTATCCTCAACTGAATTATCACTTATAGGATGATCCAAGAAAAATACCCATGGAACCATAGGAGAAGGATTATCTATTACAACCTCGTCAAAAATCTTCGTCGAGGTGATAACTTTGGTCACCACTGCCTCAGATGTGGGATCTACTTGCTCTTGGATCACCACCACTAACTGTATCCCAAACACATGTAGTATTACCATGTGAAGGAATAGTCCACAGATTAATACATATGGTTAAAAAAGGAAAATTTCCAAAAAAAATACTTATAGGAATTAGAGAGGCTGAATAGTAGGCCATAGATATCTGATAAAGGCTTCTCCACCGATAACACCTCCACAACGGCATAAATTTCATCAACCATAGTTTACACCATGACCATGAATGTTTTCTATAGTTAAAGAAAATAATAAATTTGGAAAATAGTGTCAAAATTTGGATACCCACAGTTACAAAGGGAGAGGATTAAAAGTGAGCATCTAACCCTTGAGGTATCTGATTGACAACTTCAACAGCAGAAAGTGACTCAGTGATATAAGGTTAGATACATATGATTGTAGCATCAGAGGGAGGTGTTGTTACCTTCCCTTTTACTGTTGGTGATTTATCTTCCACCCTTATAAATTTATCATGAATATCCCCAAATATTTTTTTAATATCTACCAATGTAAAAAAATTGGTGAATCAGCATGTACAAAGGGTTAGAAACTCAGTTAAACAGAAAAAGTTCAGAAACATTCATGATCATTAATAGAGTCTTCATAATTGTGGGATTAAGGGAACAATTCATGTCCCCCTGACTCATCCTTGAACAATTCGTCTTCCATAACCACACCTATAACTAATATCCCCTAGGAAAGTCTGTAGGAAAAAAAATGTATAATAGAATACTCACCTGGTCTGTTAGGGGCCATTCCACACTAAGTGAATAGATCACATCATCACAATATATAATATAATACACAACTTCCATTTAGGAATCCTCGAAGGTAGCCATGTCATGGACTAGTCCAGGAAGGAATATCCAATCCCTTTAGAGTTATTTCCAAATAACCTATGCAGAGTATTGCTGATGTATCTTTTAGTTCATATAGACATTGGGGAAGAACACATCTCTACGAACCTCGATCATGTGGCATGAACAGTTAATTAGATAAATGTAGTGTCTACTCTATACCACCCTATAGGTTTCACCTTCATACCAAATCCATTTTCCTAGGATCCTCGAGATATTCACCATTCCTACCTTCAATGAAATACCCCGTGTGGGGATAGGAACTACTGAAGCTGAAATCACTTCTCTACTGAACAATCCAAATCTTCCTCCTTAGTGTTCTCCCAAAACAAAACCACACCCCATCCATGGGGCTATGAGACCCCTTATTTAGATCCACCCAGATGAATATCCTACATAACATTTCCCCATGATATGTACACTCCCAATTCTTGACATAATTGTAAAAAATACCATAGAGAGAATCAGACCGTAGAATCTATGTCCTCACCCCACTGCCATCCCATGAAGACATGTCTCATATATAGAGGAGGAAAATTGGGAGGATCTTGAAACATACTATGGTTTGAACCTTGGGGGTTAGCATATGTAGATGGTGAAATTATCTGGATAACCTATATGGGGCGCACAGTTCGCATACCACCATGCGTTATACCCTCACCATCAGTACCCCACATTAGATGGAAATGGGGTATGATTGATACTTCTTCGTCCCAATACTATTATCCATGATGGTTCCCACTAGGAGGGGGAACAAGTGAAACTTGATGTGATCTAATAGCATGAACCTTGCAAGCACTCTGAATTGATCTAGTTGCATTGGGAGGATCCTGATGGTATTTGACATGGATGGATAGAAGTTCTTGATGTGAGGGGAGGTTTGGTTTGGTTACACATACCCTCCCATGTGTACATTTTCCCAACCATGTGGAAAGTGGAACTAGTTATACACAAAGGGAGGGGTATTCCTCTTGCTGAAGATTCATGCCACCTTATACAATTTTGACAGCACCAATGACACCAGATTGATGCTCTGCCCATGAATATCAATATTTAATGTTGTTGGTCACACCCCTATACTCATGTTGCAAAGTGGGAGAATCCACCCTTAGATGAGATCCATAATAAATCATTCAAACATGATCCCGAGGGAGAGGGGCTTGACATTATACCACCATAGATGCCACCAAATTTCATACAAGGCCACCCAGTAGAAAATATCCTTCCCATACCCTCAATCACAAAAGGGGTCATTGTGAAATCCTCTCTATGGGACTGTTCCGGAATTAGTTGAACCATTATTTGATGGGGACACCCATCATCTCAAGATTTTGGTGCTTATCCCCTTGAACCAAGCATAACTGATCCCTTTATAGTTATGGTATCTACTCCTAGTATTTCTATATATTCTATATTGGGAGGAATTCATCATATAACTCCCCATAAATGGGAATTATAGTGATCTATTAGAGGTCCCAAATACTGATGCTGACCCCCATGATGTATATGAAAGGTATTGGTTCCTGGATAATACCTTCTCAGCAATTCGAGCATGATATCAATGTGGTGATATAAATTGAACTGAGAGGTCCATTGTTATTCATTCAGCCTTATCCCCTTTATCCCCCATTCAAACTCATTATAGGTCTAACACACCTAGTATGTTCAGTCCACTTGTTACTGACATTTCTTCCCTAGTGTAGATCCGCCCCCTATAGAGCCATACTAATGGTCCACCAGACCCAACATAATGATAATATCATATCGATGAGGAGATGTCTCTAAAACATTTAGAATTCTAGACATCCATATCCATTACAACTCAATCAATCTTCACTATAGTCACTCACCATGGCATGGTGAATTGAAATTATTCCAATATTTGTCACTCACATAATTGTAAAAAACCAAGAAAACATTCCACTATTCATACTAAATGCTCTATTATAAAAATAGTATCATGACTCCCATAACAATCCCACCGTATAGACGATACACTTTATCATAGATTTATTGATTTTTACCGAATACAATATTGAACATATTTCACCATCAATCCTTTAATATCCAATAACATATTAAAAAAATAAATTTCCACAATACCAAAGAAAATCCTTGATATATAGAGAGATCAATGTTTCTCTATATAACTCTCTATAGGACCTTCTATAAGTATTACCTTTAGAATAATAATAACTTAAATATTTATACATAATCAAGAAATAACCTCTTCAAATTATTTCACCATATAACCTTATGTTGGTAATTGTTAACAAATCCAATCATATAACATATTCATTGCAACAATCTATCCCTTTTGATTATGATGACAGTACTACCCATAACATGAAGATTTCTTGCTTAGGATTTCTGTAGCATCATTTTACTATTTTTAGGTATTCCTAAACCCCTATTTTAACAAACATGTGGTTGGGTTTTGTTTGGGATTATTTAGGGTTGAAATTTTACAAGTTATGAATATTATGGGCTAGTGCATGGTTGGTGAAATGTTTTCAAAAACCTTGAACCCTCTCAAGAAAAACCATGAAAAACTAGGAAGTGGGGTTTTACATAGTTAGAACACAATTTTTCATATCGTGCACCCTCTTAGGAGAATCTGTGCAGCCCATTTACTTGGGGGTTTCAGTTAGTCTGCATGGTTTATCAAAGCACGCAACCCAAACCTTCTAACCATGCACGAGATTTAATTAATATGAAAATACAACTTTATATTCATGAAAATCTCACTTTGGGATCCATATAGACCTCACAAAACCCCATACATTTTCTTCTTCCTTGGAAGAATACAAGTGTAAATTTTGGCCCCTCTAAACCCTCCTAGAATAAGATCTAAGAATAATGAACACCATTCGATCTCCTCTCGATTAGTTTACTCACCCAATTCTTTAACTCTCTCTTTCACTCTTCTAATCCCTATGATTTTTTAGATCCCTATGTTGATTCATGGAACTAATACCCACTGTTTTGGATCTTAGACCAAGGTTTGATCCTTGTTTCATGTATTCCTTGATCACCATTCTTCATTGACCAATTCCAATTAGGTTTTAGTGAATCAAGATATCATGATCCTGAGGTAGGTGGTTCTGTCATGAAGCTCAATTTTTATTAACCATAAATTTTTTATTTAATTTCAATTGTTTTAATTAAATAATTTCTTTTGGATTTCAATTATATTTCTTTCAATTGATTTGTTGAAAAAAACCCAATTTCATTAAATTGGTTTTCTTAAATGGGATTATGGAATGAAAATGGGGGAAACACCAATTTCATTAAATTAGGGTGTGTTTATGGAAATTGGTGAAATTTAAATTATTTTATTAAAATTGTGAAATTAGCTTGGTGGGAAAATTATGAAAAACCACAATTCTATTGAATTGGGGGTTTATAGTTAAATTGATGCGAATTGATTGAATTCTTTTATTTAATTTAATTGTGATGGATAATTGTGAAATTGTATTATGAATTGATTTCAAACTACTCTTTGTGAAAATGTATTAATGTGGTTCTGATCAAAACCTTGGGGGTTTTATCGTGCAAAAGAAATGTTTTTGATTAAAAACCCATTTGGTTTTTAAATGGAAATTAGTATTTTTGAAATGGTGGAATGGGATTTAGTTATATTTTAAGGGTGATTATATTAAATTTCCCATCATTAAATTTTACTAGAGTACATGCAAGTCAAGGTAATTAGTGAATTATTAGTACAAATAGGCTAGGTTGAAATTACCCTAGAAATAGACTGATTTTCTAAAACCATAACAAAACATTGGTTGGAACATATTATCTAATCTGTCGGACATGGATGAGTCCTATCTTTCCAATACCAAGTGATGTGTGTACACATTATAGTTTATCACATGAGTGTGTGAGGATCCCATAACCAGTGATTATCGTACCTCTTGGTAGATGACCTTATTGCTTGCTTATTTATATATGAGATATATGTGTATACCATTGTTGTAACTTATTTTTCATTACTGGTGAATTTATATAAACAATTTTATATGAAATAATTTATTTAAGGAATTTGAGTAAACAACCATTTTTTTGAAAGTATTTCCATCATTTGAAATGTATTTCGATCATTTGAAATGTAATTCATGAGTTGTTTAAATATGATATCTAAATGGAAAAACTTCTAATTTGAAAATTGAATGCACTTTATTTGGTTAATTTAATATTTTAATCTTGTTATAAAATCCTTGGGGAGACCCTACTGGAATTTTAGCTCACACCCTACCTGTACCATTTGGTGTTTGTAGATTTTCTCCTTCTTGGTATGTGAAGGGGTAAAAAACCACTTAGTGGTGGTTCAATCTATTGATCCATAGACTAAGAGAGTTTCATCTTCTGGTACATAGGTTTTTCATCTATCCCTTTTTACTGGTACTTTTCTATAGTACTTGGGTTTTCTTTACATGTTTGAATTCGATTACACATCTCTTAGTGGAGTTTATTTTGTATGCATACTGATTTTTTTATCATTATTCCATAATGTTTGTAGAAAATCCATTCCCACTTTAATTTTTTATGATTCCATGTGTTAGTAGCCAACCCATGGGGATTTGGAACTCCCTTTAGGATATATCTGGACCGGCTTTGTTATCAGGTTACTTGGTTATCTGAGCTAGTTCATGACAAAGTGGTATTAGAACTTTTGGTAGAGCTTCTTTTCTTGAAATTCTTATGATTAGTGTTTTCTTGTCCGGACATAGGAGGAAGTTGTGATTATGTTCCTAGCTAGATCTAACTATGATGAAGTTTATGTCACCAGGGGTGGTAAGGGAGAGATGTATTGAGGATTAGTTCTAGTCTTTTATTGGATTTTTATTTGGATAGGATTGAAATCAAAATAATGGTTTTCTATGTGTTGGTATTAATTTCCCATGTTCCTCTATTTTTGAGTTAATATAATGTATTCTTTATTGTCTGTTGATATTTTATAGCATCATACCTCCAAGAAGATATGTTAATAGGAACTAGGTGGAAGCTTATTCTGAACCATAGTGATCCAATCTTCTTGTTGATCCAACTCTGGTTGTGGTGATTGTGCGTACTATCCAAGAACTGGGATAAGCACCACCTCTAGTTCCCGTTCAGGCTCAATCCATGGAAGTTCAAAGTGGTGTTATCCTATAATGTTCTCAGGAATTAATTCACTAGATGATGGAAACATTAAAATGCTCAAATTATCCTCAAGAGGCTGAGGAATGGTTGAGCAGGATGGATTATTTATTTTGGTTCTTGGAGAGACTCGAAGAAATCATGTTGAATTATTCTACCTTCATAGTGGAATAACCATGCAAGAGATGGTGGGAAATTATATTGACGATGAAGAAGAATGCGAGATCAGATTGGAAAGACATAAATGTTATTTTCACTGAATATTTCTATCCAGAGACCATGTTGTTGGACAAGGCTATGTGGTTTTTAAAATTTGAGTAGGACAATAGGATCGTGACAGAGTATGAAAACTATTTTTCTTATCTTGGGCATTTTTCACCTGAGATAGTATCAAATGAGAAGATGAATCCTCAATGGACTGATTTCGGACATCATCAAGATATTTGTTATTATATTTTCTTGATGAAGATGATTTATTTTTCTGATGTGATTGATAGTGCACTAATGATAGAGATGGAATTGGAAATCAAGTTAGGGTTATCAGGAATTTCATTCTCTCCTAGTGGCAGCATGGGTTCCTTTAAAGTAAAGCGGATGTGTGATGATTCTCGTGGTGGTTATCGACAAAAGGTTCCATTCTTGACCTCTTCTAGTACCTAGAGGGGTCCCATTGATTTTCTACCATTGTGGAATGCCTATGAATTCTATGAGTTTTTTCACGGAGGTACCCAAAGTATATGGTTTTGTGGATGCCGAGGAAAGTTATAGAAATTATTCCACATTTATTCCACTCCATGTGGATTCATGGGATCACTAGATCCTCTAAAAACTATGGTGAAATCATATAATTCAAGGATAAAAGTGTTCTAGCCAAAATCATTTGGAACAAAGCTTCTTCACATAGTGGAAGATTCCTTAAGGGAAGCAGATATGGGTACATTGACCATGAGAGGTACCATAACTATAGCTTTATCACTAGTGGATGCTATATTTTATACTAGTGCATCTCATTAATTTATTTCAAACATTATTGTTAATATACAGAATCTTCCTATGATGATTTTATCTTATGTCATGGATATTCCTACACCCTTTGTTACAAAGAGACAGAAGAATATCTATAGACATATTTGTGTCTTATCTCTATCAGATGTTGATCTTGGTTAGATATTTTTATTTATCAACATGAAACCACATTGATTAAGTTTTGGATGGATTGGGTCATTGATAATAAATCGTAAAATAAATTTTATCTTTGATGGTTATCCATTACTAAACTAATGGAATATTCCATTTCATTTAAGGAAAATGGGACCCAAGGTCGAGTAGGGATGGACCTTATTATATATAGTTACAGAAAGTAATATCAGTTTTTCTTTCAATCTGGAGAATGAATCTTTGAGTGATAATCTTCCTATAGTTTTAATTGAGTTTCCTGATGCATTTCCTTATGACTTCTCTAGTTTTCACTAGTAATTGAAGTAGAGTTTTCTATTGATTTAGTGTCTGGTACTCAACCAGTATCTATTAATTCTTACAGCATGAAACCTGCTAAAATGAAAGATTTGAATACTTAGTTGGATGATATTCTAGATAATTGATCTATATTCCTGTGTCTGTCACCTTGGGTGACACTGGTTCTCTTTTCATAGAATGATAATGGTTCACTACACCTATGTGTTGATTATCAAAAACTCAATCAAGTGAAGATAATGAAAAAGTATTTTTTTCCATGTATTGATGATATCTTTGATCATTTGAAATGGGAAAAGCGGTTCTCAAAGATTGATATTTGATCTAGTTACAATTAATTTAGGATAAAAGTAATCTGACATTTATAAAACTACCCATCAAAGTAGGTTCAAGCATTATGAGTACCTTGTTATTCCATTTGGTCTAACCAATTATCCTAAAATTATTATAGATTTAATGAAAAATATTTTCTCCAAGTATCTTGATATCATTATGGTAGTATATGTCGATGAAATCGTTGTTTACTCTAAGTCTAAGGAGGTTCATGTGCTGCATTTGTGATCAGTGTTTGGAATTATTGAGAAATTAAAGACTTTAGGCCAATATTTAAAAATATGATTCTTTGAATTGTGAATTGAAATTATAGGGAAACTTGGTGTCAAAACATGGTATTTTAGTTGATACTGAAAAGGTATAGGCTATTATGATATGGGAAAAACCACATAATTTTATCAATATTCAGAGTTTCTTGGGTATAGTTGGTTATCATCTCTAATTTGTTAAGTAATTCACAAATTTGGCTTCTTTGATGGATTCTCTTACTTGTAAGGGATTAAGGTTTTCTTTGGATGATAAATTTCATAATTTTTTTTGTTGAGTTGAAACATATTTTGACTACTACTTTAGTGTTGAATCTTCCTGAGGTTAGGTAGGGATTTTTGGTCTTTTGTGATACATCAAGTTTAGGTTTAGTTTTCTTTCATATATATGGTGATCCTATCATTGCTTATGGATCTCGTTAGCTTAGGACTGATGAGAAGTATTATCCAACCCATGAACTTGAACATATAGCTCCGATACATGTGCTTAATAGTTTGTGGCATTTCCTTTATGGAGAAATGTTTATCGTTACCATGAGATCTTCAGTTATATATTCTCTCCAAAATATTAGAATCACTATGAAGGTAATTGGGTGGATTACCTATATTATTCTCAATTTTACATCACCTACACCCTAGGGAAAAGGAATGTTGTTGCAGATGACTTAAGATGGAAACATCCGACCCAGTTCATGAAAAAATTATCGAAAGAGTGGAAGTTAACATATCTCTTTTCCTAGTTTCATATTAGAGTCCGTGAATAAGGGTTTGATTTTTCTTTGTCTAGTGTTCAATTAACACGTTCTCTCATTGAGATGATTCTCTAGGAATAAATAATTGATGAAGAATTCTGTATCATTAGAGACTCTCTTTATATTTGGGAGGCAAATTTTTTGGTCCTTCTACAACGAAGTAATTCTATTCTATTAGTATTTTTTTTATTTTGTTAGTGTAAAATATAAATATTTTGGGTGATTTTCATAATTCTTGCTAGACTGTTCAACCAGGAACCATGAATATGTTATATGAATTTCGACAAGAATTCTGGTGGCTAGGTATGATATGTTACATTGTTTGCTTTGTCTCCCATTGTTATACATGAGAACAAGTCAATGTTGATGACTAGAAACCTTTAGGTTTTCTTCAGACACTTCCAGTCCTAACATGGAAGTGGGATGAAATCACTATAAACTTTGTGGTTGTGTCTCCATGTACCTAGAGAAAGAAGAATGCAATATGGGTTTTGATTAATCAGCTGTCTAAATCAGATAACTTTATAACCATTCGTGATACAACCATGTTAAAGAGATTTGAAATATATATGTGAAATATATTGTTCGTTTGCAAAGATTTCCATCTGATATAGTCTATGGATCCTAGGTTCACTTCTCATTTTTGGGGAGGAATTAAGGAGGCACTAGGATCTCACATCCGTTTATGTATGAAATACCATCCATTTTAAGATGGCTAGATAAAAAGTGATACATAGATTATTTAGGATATGCTTCGTGCTTGTGTTCATAACTTTGGTTTGGATTTGGATGATAATTTGGGGCTATTTGAGTTTTCATATAACAATATCTATCATTTTACAATCATAATGGCTTTTTTGAGGCCTTTTACGCCCATCCTTTCAGATCTCTATTTTGTTGGTCAGAGGTTGGTGAAAGTTCCTTAGTTAGACCAAGTCTGGTGAAAGAGACGATGATAATGATTAAGTTGATTCATTATTGGATATTTATATCATAGATCTGGTATAAATCTTATGATGATCATCATTGTATACCATTGTAATTTTTAGTTAGTGACTAGGATTTCCTAAACGTTTTACCCCAGTTGGGTCATTGATGGATTGGGAGGAAAGGAAAACGTTTTCCTCATTTTTTGGGACCTTTAAAGGTTTTTGAGAATGTGGTAAAAGTTTCTTAACATTTAGAAAATCCACCAAAGATGAAGTAGATACATATCATGTTCCATGTATAATAGCTATGAAATTATCTATCTGCTCCATCTAATGTTCTGAGTTGTCATGATTTTAAGGTTGAAGTTGATTTTTATAAGACTGAACGATTAATCCAGATAGTTGATTCTGAAACAAAGGTACCTTGTGGGAGTAAAATAAATTTGGTTCACATGCAATGAAATCATGATTCTTATAATCATAATACATGGGATAGGGAGGAACTAATTATAGAATAGTGGCCTCATCTTTTTGGAATGAAAGCTTCTGAGTAGGGTTTTAGGGGAAAGAATGTTTCTATGGTGGGGAGACTGTATCATCAAGTTACTATTTTCATGTATTCCTAAACCCCTATTTTTACCATTCTTTGGTTGGGATTCATTTGTGGTTATATTGGGTTGAAAATTTGATTGTTTTGAAAATTCTTGGAAAGTGCACAATTGGGGTATAATTTTCTCAGACCGTGTTCCCTATCAATCTAAAGTTTGGGTACCAAGGTAGTGTGTTTTTTCATAGTTGGCGTATGGTTTTTCATATTATGCACTTTATTAGGAGAAACCATTTGACCCTTCCCAGCTTACCATGTATGAGATTTAATAAATCTGAAAATCAAACATTAATATCTTGAAATCCTCACATTAGGTTCTATACATACCTAGCATGACCCCATATGATTTCATCTTAATCAGGAGCATCCAAGATGTGATTTTGACCCCTCTAAAACCACTTAACACCAAATTAAATCTTGATGAACGCCATTCCATATCCTCCTAGTTATTTTCCTCACCAATTTACCTATCTTTCTCTATCTCTCTTCTCCTTCAGAGGGTTTTATAGATCCCCATCTTGATTCATGTATATAATACCTACTATTTTGGATCTTAAACCTAGGTTTGATCCTTATATTCTTAATTGATGATCATAATTCTTTGTTGATGAATCCTAATCATGGTTTCATGAATCAAGGTCCCAGAATCCAAGGGTAGGGGGCTCTATCATGAAGCCCAATTTTTATTAACCCTAAGTAACTTTTTTAAATTTCAATTATTTCAATTAAATTAAATATTTGGATTTTAATGATATTGATATTAATTGGTTTATTGTAAAAAAACACAATTCCAATGATTTAGGGTTTTGAAATGGTATTTTGGATTGAAATTGGGAAAAGAAAAAATTCTATTGAATTGTGGTGGGATTTTAGAAATTAATGAAATTTAAATTATGTAGTGATCTTGGTGGAAAAATTGTGAAAAAATCCAATTCCATTGAATTTGGGGTTTTTTGTGAAATTGATAAAAAATGTTTGAAATTAAATTTTTTAAATTAATTATGAAGGCCAATTGTGAATATATTTTTAATTACTGTTTGTGAAAATGGTTTAATGTTGTTTTCATGATAAACTTTGGGTATTATCTTGGAAAATATTTTTTTTGATTAAAAACAATTGTTTTTAAATGAAAATTGGAATTTTTGAAATGGAAAATTAGGAATTAATTTTATTTTAAGGCTACTTAAAATAATTTTCCCATTATTGAATTGTACTAGAGAACATGCAAGCCTAGGTAGTTAGTGATTTATTGGAAAAAACAATCTATGTTGGAATTAAACTTGAAATGTATTGATGATTTACAATACTAAAAAAACCACTGGTTAGAACATATTATTTCCCTACTAGAAAATGGATGAGTCCTCTATTACCAGTATTGAGGGACGTGTGTAAATATTGTGGTTTATCACATAGGTGTGTGAGGATCCCATAGCCTAGAACTGTTGTATCTCTTAAAAGATGACTGTTTTTCTTGTTTGTTTATATATGAGACATAAATGTATTCTATTTTTTCAAACGGTTATACATTCCTTGGAATTTTATACAAACTATTTTATATAAAAGTGTTTATTTAAACAATTTGAATAAATCACCATTTTTTTGAATGTGTTTCTATAATTTTAAATGTATTTCCATAATTTAAAATGTAAAGAATGTTTTTTTAAAATATTCTATTGAAATAACAAACATGTATATTTTAAAATATAAATCACTTTATTTAATTAATTTAGAATTTGAATCTTATTATGGAATCCTAGGTGAGACCCTACTGGGATTTTAGGTCACACCCTACCTATGCCTTTGGGTGTTTTTATATTTTATCCTTCCATGTTTGAGTATGGGTAAATCACCACTTAGATGATGTTCTAGCTATTGATTCATGGGCTTGGAGATTTGTTTCTCTTGGGTTTTGGGTAGTTTATCTATCCTTTTAATGGTACTTTGTTGTAGTACTTTGGGTTGTTTATACGTGTTTTTATTCTGGTACACATCTCCCAGTGGAGTTTATTTTGTCTTTATATTTATTTATTATCTTTATTCCACAATGTTTGTGGTAAATCTATTCCCACTTTCATTTTTTCTTATGCATGGTGCAAGTGGGAACTGATGGGGGTCAGGAACACCCTTTAGGCTATATCAGTACTAACCTTATTATCGAGTTACCAGGGTACCTAGGTTGGTTAATGAAAATTTCTCCTTGATTTATATGATTTTATCTCAATAACAAATTTTCAATAAAAATAAATAGATCTTTTTTAGTATTCAACTCATATTTGATATAATAATGAAAATGTTCTTCTCATCCAGGGTTTTGGTTTTTGTTTACTCCCCCTTTCACAAAGAATTCCATGTTCTACTCTCAGTATTATGATTGGTTTCTACAAACACTTTGGGATTTGTTTCTAATATTGACTCTCCATTTATCGTGAAATTAATGATCCTAAAAAAAGGGATTTTATAATCTTATTTTTTATACCTTTTGATGGATCAATGTACCAACAAATTTTCACCCCCATTTTCAATGTACTTCTTGAATAATATTTTCAAGGGAAAACATTATATTTTCATATGACCATGAATTATAGATTATTAGAGAATATTATCCCCCTAATATACACCATAAAATATCTTGATATACCAATTGCAATAATATTACATAACTTTTGAAAATCCTTCAATAAATAATATTTTTTACTTCAATATAAATCCTATATAACTCATAGTTTCAATATTTTTAACAAATTATAGTGAGTATTTTTACCACATACCAATGAGCCATCAAAAAAATCCTATAAGGATACAGAGTCAGAACATAGTTTAGGAAAAATTTTCTTTGTTAATAACATCAAAAGTGTCTGTGTCACTCACTAAACACCATAATATACTTGTAACTTAAGAAATTTAAATTCATTTTACAAAAAATTTCAATTCATCTAAATCAAATTCATAGTAAAATGTTAGTGTATAAGAAGTTATGCACAAGAGTGTGAGATATACCATATGTTGAATAAATTTTTACCACTTGAAAATAGAAAAGTAGTGATACCGATTTATATCCATTATATTCATTTAATCAAAGTACTTCTCCAATATTACGTGATCATTAGAAATTTAAATGATCTGACCACATGTTGATTATAATAACCTTCTTCTTAGTAGCTTTTTAGTATTGTGAAATACACTCAAATGATACCACATTGTTAGTGAAAAAATAAATAGAATAAGTATTCCTTAATGAATATATATTATTCTCAAACATGTTTTTCATATAATTATCTAGAGATTTCCAGCACTAGGTAAGGCATGATAGCATTAATTTGAATTTCTTAATTGTCTTCATAACATAAAAAAAACAATAATTTGTATTTAATAACTATTTTACTTCCAATTGGCATTGGCACTATTTTTAATTTAGAATATCATCATGTATAACGAAATTTATAATTCATTATTCATGGTAACTCCAAATTATAAGTGCTAATACCACTTGTAGATCATATTTGGTCATAAAAGCACTTCAATTTCTTCATCACTACATGTATCTCCATATTCGTTATAATAAAACCTTCAATATACATCTACCCATTTACAGTATGGTTATTGTTTCCTTTTACCAATAGAGGTACCACTACTATAAACATATTTCATTATTTATTCGTTATTATCTTGAAATTATCTTCTCTTAATGGACACATAGTGTATACTCACCTTCTACCAAATCATATAAAATTTCACTATAAATTCACATATTTTTAATTCAACCATCCCATGGATAATATCTACCCCTTAATCCTGTATCACACTATTTATAAAATATAAAAATTAACTTCATGGGGGAGGGGTACCTTCTTCTAACCTCAAGCCAAGGACTGTTGTTCTACCTCACAAGGAAACCTTTTTTTCTAACATTAATGCATGAATTCTTCTTGGTATTTCATTCAATGATACTACTAATTTTTTATTCCTCATTAATTTATTCTTTCTCATACTTATTCTCATTTGACTTCATAAATTTTCTGTATTTGGTAATCTTCTCAAGGACTCCACCTGTGCACATTTCCTTCCTTTTTGAAATAAGAAGCCCGGATTTCTTCCTTTACAGACTATTGTTTGTTTCCTTTTTGGTATTTTAACTATATTTCAATTATAATTCTTCAATTCACCATTTATGAATTCCTTTATAAGAATGTTTCTCCGTATAATAGAAAACACAATATCATTAAACTCATTCATTATGGTAGTGTGGATGAAACCACTTTAACATGCCTCTTTATTGTTCACCATTACCGTGAGATTAGCCACTTATTTATTATTTTAACTCCATACATTATTATTCCCATTCCAATTAGGTTTATGCATGTAACCAAAAATTGGTTCCTGATTGAATTTTTATTATCATCCTCCATTACAATCCTTCATAACCATAAATATATTATCTAGTGAAACATATTGTTATATCATATGTTTTATCCTTCTCATAAACACATTCTTCTTTTATTTCCTTGATGAATTCTATGAATGAGACATAAATGATACATGGGACATCATCTCGAATAATTTTTCATAATAATCATCCATAACATTTAATCATTTTCTGAATGAAATCGATTTTTCGTTCATCCTTTAAAAACCCCTTATCATAGGAGTGAGGAAACACATATTAGCACCTAAATAATATTTTATGCTAAAATACCTTTCCATATAACCCAGGTTTTCATTATATAACATCTCCAATAAAGAAAATTTTAAATTTAGATTGGAATCACACACCATTAAAATGACTTTTATAATGTATAAATATTCATTTTAATTATCAAAAATGTTTTCCACATTAACTTAACTGTTTTTACTCCTTTTTACCATGTTTAATTATTTTCCAAGGTAATTATTTTATTACAAAAATATAAAATAACAAATTTTACCCAATTTAAATGAGATGATTCCAATTTGGACTCTATTTAATCTAATTAAATTTAATTTTATGATAAATTTTAATTGAAAATGAAAAAATACTATATGTATAGAAAAATTGTATTTGAAAAAAGACATGTGTAAACTTTATGTATTCATAATAATTTTTTATATCAATTAATAATTAAATAAATGTTAACCTATTTTTTATAAATTGAATGTTTTATTTCATTCATCATCCAAAATGGTTCAATTTAATTTATTAAGATAAAAATACGCAATACTTAAAAACAGTTATTTGGAAAATATCAATTTTTACATTAAATAAATTTATGATCTTACTATTAATTTTAATTATCAATATTATAAATATTTAATTTTAATAATTTATTGGTTTTAAAATATTTATTTGAATTTTAGAAAAATATTAAATCATTATTTAAGAATACTAATATGTAAATCAGTAAAATATATTTTTAAAATAATATATTTTAATAAAATATTTTTTTATTTCATTTTTTTTAATTATTATATTTCTAATTTAATAACATACCTATTGGATAAACCCAAAACGTATATATAAAATGACCATACCTATAAAAACTATATATCCAATGACCATATTTCCAACAAGAATATATATAATTATTAGATTTCATTTCTCTATTTATTCTTGCATAGATTATTAAAATCATTCATCCTGTTTATTTACATCTCTCTAAGTATGTTTAAAATAATTCTAATTATCTACCTTATTTCTATAGTTGAAATTTGGGTTATGATATTTATTGAAAATTATAAGGATTATGAATTTAATTTTATGGTATTTTTATCTTCTTACAAATGTATTTCACATTTAATTTTCTTAAGGATAAATCATATTGAATTCTTATAAAGTATTATTGTTTATCTTGTTTAATAATATTTTATCTCAATAAAATGTATGACGCTTTATTATAGTTTAGTGTTTTTTGTGAAATAATATCTTCAATATAATATTTATTTAAATAGAAAACATACTAATATAATGGGGTCTTATATTTTACCCCACTTAAAAAAGTACCCCCAATAAATTTCATTACACTGATTAAAGAATGAGGGTACTTATTACTTATTTCTTATTTGGGTTTCCATATTTCTTCCAAAAACATATGATTATTGAATATAACATTAACTAAGTGAGTGGTCTTGTTTCATAGTAATTTATCTCTAGAATCTATAATTTTTACCGATAGTTATTCATAACAAATATCATTTTCCAATTCAATTTTTTTTTGTTTAGTATATGTGATGGATCTGATTTATAATTCCTAAAATGTGAGACATGGAACACATCATGAAATTTGGAGAGGATCAGAGGAAGTAAAATAGGATAATCTACTGTCCCTATGAAATCTTGGATATTTACAATAACAATGTATATATGGATAAACTTCTCTTTATTCTCAATCTCATAACCCTATTCTATAGTGATATCTGAAGGAATAATTTATCTCCAATTTAAATCTCTAAATCTCATTGATGATTATCAGTCTATCTATTTTGTTGACTATGTGTGGTTTTAATATATCACTTGATGGTTTGAATCCTCTCTACCATTTCTTGAGAAATATCTGGTCCCAAAATATTATTCCCTCTATCATCATCCCAACATGTTAACGTTTTGTCCCACTTCCCTTATAGATTATCATATAGTTCCATTTGAGTTCTGTAGTGTAAAAAGTTTTTCTATGATAACTCTACCGGGGAAGGTATTAATCCCAACATCCTTGAAATCCATTGGACATTATCTCATTTAATCATTCAAAGTTTAAACGGTTCTTTCAAATTGACCACTAGATTGAGGATGATAGTTAGTGTTGAAGCTCATCATTGTATACAATTCTTATTGAAGTCTTTTCTTGAATTTTGTTGTAAACCTTGAATCTTGATCAGATACAAGTGAGTGTTTTACTCCATACAACATTACCAATTCTTTTTGTATATCTTGGTGAGTTTATTGAGTATAAAATATTATAAAATATAAATGAAATGTTATAAATTTATAAACTGATCATCTATATCCAAAAAGGATTTATGTCTTTTATAATTCTTGGGAAGCCCTATAATGAAATACATGGTGATGTTATCCAATTTCTATATAAATTTGTATAATGGTTCTATCATACCCATATTATTTTTTCATACTTAAATTTATTTCATAAAAAACATTAAGACATATTTTTTGCAATCTCCCTCTTCATGTTGTCTCACAAAAAATGATACTTTAGATATCTATACATATTTTTTCTTCTAGGATGGATATAGAATGATGAGTTATATAGATCATCCAAAAGATCCTTCATTTATGGTACTAAAGGAACACATATTAATTTCCAAAATCATTCAATTAAATCATTGTCTAAGATGGAATATAAAATATTTCAAACCATCGTTATTAGATACATATTCTCCACTTGTTCCCCCTTAGTCTTTACATGGGTGGATGATTGAGCAGTTATTTTGGGGAAATAATATTTATCTCCTTACATCATGATATCATGGAGTTTATTTCAAAAATACATATTTATTGGGTCACATTAAATACTAATCATGGATATGGGATCATTCTACACACTACTCAGAGAATTATCCACCATGTTTACAATCCTATCGTGTTAACGTATTGATTATTGATAGTTTTTAATCAACTAAAACCATCACATATATAACTTATTCAACTCTTTATGTGTAAATATATTATTTAGTCTCCCATTTTTAGTATATATTTCAAAATTTTAACCATATATATAATTAATCAATATATTCAATTCGTTTTTTTACCAAAAAAAGTTCTAAATCATGTACATGATAATATTTCTAAATAATCTTTAATTGATATGTTGTATAAGATACCCCACATCATTATTCATTGTAAAAAATAAAAATCCCTTATTTTATGAATCAAAATATATCAAAAATCATTCTTCCCTACATGGTACTATGGGTACATGTGTAGTGAATTTGTTTTCATGAAATATGTCAAAATTTCGTCACATTTATCAATCCAAAGGAACTGACACCCTTTCGAGTTGACATGGTTTGTGGATCTGATTATCACAATAAATTTATCTTAAATAATCTATCTCATCCATAAAATATTATGAAAATTATAGAACATAATTACATTGGTTGGAATTGGCCATTCTTTAATAACATTTATCATTGATGGATCCACAGATATACCCACAATTATGATTAAAAGAATTATGATTTATGATTTATGTATTCATAATTCACACTTGCAAAATTTAGCATTCAAATTCAACATTTTCAAGTGAAATGAAACAATCCAAAAATGATATTCATTCTCTTCCTTAATTTTGGAATATATGAGGATTGTATCTATTAATACTACCAAAAAATGATCTAGGTAAAATCTAAAGACTCCATTCATTAGATCCATGAAGATCGATGGGATTTTTTGAGTTTGAATGACATCACTATGAATTTATAAGGAAAATATCTTGTATTAGAGGCTATATTTTGTATATCCTTTTTTCACCCTTAATTGTTGGTAACTAAATCCTAGGTCATTCTTTGAGATATATTGATCACAACACACCTAGTCATACAAGTGATCAATATGTGTTAAATGGTACTAGTTCTTGATCAATATTTTGTTATGTTTATTATAATCAATTCCAATATGAATTGATTCATCCTTCTTCTTAACAATGAGGATTGGTACACCTCATCAGGAAGTAATTGGGTATACAAATCCCCTATCCATATTCTCTTGGATTTAATTATTTAATCCTTCCTATTAAACCACAACCATTCTATATGGAGTCTTTTACATTGGAATAAAAATAGGTGTGATTTATATGGAAAACTCAACCACACAATTTGTGGGAAGTCAAAGAAACTCTTCCTAAAATATTACGATTTATTCATTTAAAAATGGAATATCCTAAATATCGAGTATCTCCAAAAAAAATTGAGATAAATATACCACATTATTTGGTATTGATACCCATATAATTGATGTGATTTTCATAAGGAGTCCATGGACATACCTCTTTTAATAGATGGTTGTTAGAAGATTAATGTTATGAAATGTTATTCCCATATATTGATTTTTATTATGTGATATATATAGAGATCTAATATATTCCTATAATCAAATGAAATTCCACCAAATGGGGAATAATAAGATTTTAAGGAAGTAAAATTCCACAAACTTATATCAGAGAATAATTGTAGAGGTAGGATAATATTATCTCACCACTAAGATATTTTACCAATAGTTCAATATCTAACTATTCTAGTGGATGTTTGATTATCATAATTTTTTTCCTAATATAAAAAAGTAGTTTCAAGAAGAATCAGATAAAACATATTTAGTTATTGATAGGATGTTAATTTTACCTTTCACCATATCATTTTTTGACCCACATCAGTAGCAATAATGGTATAAGATTTCCCCTTATCCCTTGGTTTATGAGGTTAATGATGTTGGTTTCTATCATGAACCATTAAATTGGTGAAATTATTTCCAAAATTTACACACTCATTATAATTTATGAATTTGAGTTTGTTATGTACATTTGGTTGATTGTTATTTTCAACCATTTTGTTAGTTATCCTCATTATATTACTTCAAAATTCATGTGTCAGATGACCTTCTCTTTAAAACATGAGGATTTTACCTATTCTCTAGAAATAGTTTATGTAACATATTATTACTATTTTCAGTTACTCCTCATACCTATTTTTATCATTCTTTGGTTGGGTCTAATTTATGAGTTCTTTATGTGAAAATTTTAATTTGTTGGAGGTCTCTTGGGCTGTGCATGGTTGGCGTACTGTTTTCCCAAACCGCATGCCCACCTAGTGAAAAAAATTCAAACCCAAATAGTGGATGTTTTCATGGTTGGTACATAGATTGAAAACCCATGTACCAACCTAGTAGAAAACATGAACCCCATTATTGGGGCACATCATTAGGGCACATATTATGAAAAACCATGTGGCCCTAGCCCACCAACAATGGATATTATTCTTTTTTATTATGATTTTTTTTTTAAATTTCCAAAACCCCCTGTATTATCACCCACTCAACCCTAAATTTAAGTATCATTATTTTATAGGTTCTAAGAGTTCTCAAGAACCACATTTATCTCCTCCAAACCCCTTTTATTGTGGATTAAAGTTTAGAGAATCTCAATTTATCCCTCTCCGATTAGTGACCTTGTCCCACTCATTATCTCCTACTATATTTCTTTACTTGACAGGGTTTGTTAGATCATCATATGTTTAATGGATCTAAAATCATTTATTTTAGATCATGACTTAAATTTGGATTTGTAGATATCCATCTATGTCGTTTGTTATTAGTGATTCCCAATATAGGTGTTGAGTATTGATACCATGATTAATGGTACGAAGTTACATTTAAATTTAAAATTTAATAAAACCTTTTTTTTCTTGATTGAATTAGATTTTATTTCAATTAAATTATTAAAACCCAGTTAAGTGTGAATTGGAATTTGGAATTTTATTGACATGAATTTTTGGGAAAACTACCAATTCCAATGGAATTTGAAATTATGGTGTGATTTGAAATTCATGGACATTGTGAAATTGTTTTTTGAAATTAAAATTTGAAAAAATTGGATTAAATAGTTTTTGATAGAATCCTAGGACAATTTTTACCTTTAAAAAGGAATAAAATGAAAAAAAAATCCATGATTTGGTATTGAATTTTGAATTGTAATATTGAAATTAGAAATTTGGCAATTGTATTTTAAACAGTTTTGAAATAATTTCTCTTTATTGATTGATTATTTGAGAACATGCGACCTGGGAAGTTAGTAGGTGATTTAAGACAAGCACTCTAGAAGAGAGATTCCCTAGAAATTTATTGATGATGAAAACACTAAATAAACATTTTACAGATAGAAATTTTTTATTATATTGGAGTGGATGATTGTAATTATCCCTTATGATGGAGCAGGTATTGTCATGATCATTGATATGAGAGTACGATGACCCTATTATTTGAAACAATCATAACATAAGGAAGATTCTCATGTTTCTTTTGAGGATTCCTTTGATATATATATTTTTTTGATTTTGAAATTTATATAATCATGCCTAGTGATTTATATAAACTTTTCTATATAAAATGTTTACTTAAGATAGTGTTTGAAATTTTTCCATCATTTGAAATGAAAAGTGTGTTTTTTAAATATAAAATTGTACTACTATACCAAATATATTGAAATTTAAATCAAGATTTGGTTGTTTGTTATAGAATCTTATCATGGAACACATAGTGTGACCATACTATTATTTTGAGCTCACACCCTACCTTTTCCTTCAAGTTTTTGTAGACTTGTTTTTTCAATGTTTTTGCAAAGGAAAAGTGCCACTTGGAGATGGTTTTTTTGTTGATATTTTAGGCTTGGAGTGTTGATTCTTCTAGGCTGTTTTAATTTTAATTTTTTATTTTGGTACTCTAGTGATGTATTTTTATGGGTTTTGTTTAACCCATTTGACTTAATATCAATTTTTCTATTTTGAAGTGTTGAGCATAATAACATGTTTCTTTATCTTCTGCTATCTTGTAGAAAAAACCATTCCCTAATTTTTAATATATGATTTCAGGTTATAGTTTCCAACTCATCAGGATTAGGGACACCATTCAGGATGTGTTATGATTGGCTTGGGTATCATGGTGCCAGTGTATTTGGATAGTTTTTGACAATGTGGTATCCAAGGTACATGTTGTGCATCTTTTCTTGATATTATTTTTTAGTTGTAAAATATTTTTGGGACATATAAGGTAGTTGTGAGTGAGTATCTTACCAACTGCCATCATAATGAGCCTCAAGTCACCCTTAGTGTTTTGGGGAATGAATATTGAGGATTAGTTCTATTTTTTTTAAAACATTAGAATTGGATATTTAGAAATCCAAATCTTATTTTATTATTTGATGGATTAATATCCATGTTTTTCTTGTTTGTGTGTTGATTTGAGAAGTATTTTGATGCCTTCAATATTGTCTATTGATATTTTGTAGCATCATTACATTAAGAAGACATGTAAAAATGATTAAATAGCAATCTTCTGATGAACCACAATAAAAAAAATCCTCTTTAGGAGTTGAAATTGGTTGAGGGTATTGTCTATATTGTCCAAGCACTAAGACATTCAACTACTCCCATTCCCATTAAGGCTCTAATTATAGAACCTCAAAAGGATGAATTATGTAATCATGCTCAGCTGTCCCTTCAGCAGAACACTATATTTATCAATGGATAAAATTATCCTCAAAATACGAAGGATTAGATGAGGAGAATTGATCTTTTGTTTGAGTTATTATATATGATAGATGAAATCAAGGTGAACTATGTATCCTTCAAGCTGGAAGGACCTACCAGGAGATGGTGGGACATGATGATGTGAGGGAAAAAGAATGAGGTCTTAGTGTGGAAGGAACTTAATGTTATTTTCACTAACCCATTCTATCGAGAGTATATGGTGCTGGTTAAGGTTACTAAGTTTTTCAAACTCAAGAAAGATAGCTGTACCGTGATAGAATATCTGAATAGATTCACAGAGTTTGTGTATTTTTTACCTGAGATTCTATAAAATGATAATATGAAGACTCTCTGGTTGGATATGGGAATTTGAAATAATATTTATTCTCATGTTTTCATTCTGAATATCTCTTCTTAAACTGATTTTTAGATAGGGCGTTGATGGTAATTCTTGATCAGGTTGGTAATTCAGGGTTGATGAGAGTTCCTTTTTTTTTCTTAATGGATGTTCTAAATGTTACTATAAAGGATAGAGGAAGCATGATGAGTCACATGGTGGATCTTAATATAAATGTTTTTCGTGACCTCTTTAAGTTTCTAGAAGAGCATCGTTGACTTTCTACTAGTGTGAAAAGCATGAGCACTCAAAATGGGATTGCACTAAAGAACCCCTGTTATGTTGTTCCAACGGACACTCAGGTCAGTTGAAAATGTTTTATCATATCTATTCTACACCACGTAGTGGAAATAAATCATCAGAACATAAAAGTAATATAGTTCAATCCAATGCTTCATGATCTAATGGGTTACAACCTCATGCATCCGAAATGAAGCTTCTTCTCGTAGTGAAAGATTATCCATATGAAGAAAATATTGTTCCACCAACTATGAAAGGTACCATCACTATTTCTTCATCTCTAGTGACTGATTTATTTGATACTATTGAATTTCATTCATTCATTTTTATTTGTTTTGTGAATCTATTAAATATTCCTATGGATATTTTATCTTATATCATGGATATTACTAAACCCCTTAGAATGAAGAGAGAGCAGGGTCTTCATTTTCCTTCTTGTGTTTTTTATTTATTAGAGATTGATATTACTTTTTATTTCCTGGTTCTAAAATTGAAACCTATTGATATAATTTTCATCTAGATTGGGTCATTTCTAATAAAGATTGAAATTATTGCTTTCTTCGACGTGCCTTATTTACGTCACCTAATGGGGTGTTCGTTGTATTTCAAAGAGAATGGGACCCATGTTTGAGTAGAGAGAGAACTTTTTGTATAGAGTTGGATAAAGTAATATTCGTGTTAAATTTTGATCTAGAGAAGTAATATTTGATCGATGATATCACTCTAGATATCATTGATTTCCCCAATGTTTTTCCTTATGACTTATCCGGTTTTCCACCAGTTATGAAGGTAATGTTTTCAATATATTTAGTGACCGATACTCAAAAAGTAGCAATTCCTTATTTCTTCTTGGAACATACTAAAATGAGATAGTTTAAGACTCAATTGGATGATCTTTTGGAGAAAGTATTTATATGCCTGAATGATTTTCCTCGTGTGGCACCTATTCTCTTTGCTAACAAAGTCTGTGAAACACATTACCTTTTATTTATTACTGAAAACTAAACTGAGTATCAGAAAATAAAAAGTATCTATTTATATATATTGATGATTTTTTTGAACAATTTAAAGGGGTGAAATGGTTCGCAAAGACTGATATTTGATTTTTTAATCACTAGTTGAGAACAAAAGAATCTACCATTATAAATAATGCCTTCAAGAGTTGGTGTGTACATTCTGAGTACCTTATCATTTCATTTGGTCAGAATAATTCTCCTATAGTATTTATGGAATTTATTAATAGGATCTTCCATGAGTATATAGATACTTCTTTGGTGGTCTTGATGGACAAAATCATTATTTTCTGTATGTCCATGGAGGATCAAGTGCATCATCTGAGAGTAGTTTTGGAATTATTGAGAAATAATAGACTTCGTTCCAAGCTATATAAATGTGATTTATGGATTAGGGAAGTGAATTACTTAGGGAATTTGGTGTCAGAACATGGTATCTCAGTTGATCCTGGGACGACGAAAGATGTTATGACATGGGAGAAACCATTAAATGTTTTCGAGAATCTAATATTCTTGAGTTTTGAGTTGTATTATCATTAATTCATTAAGTATTTTTCAAAGTTGGATTCTCTTATGAATTATCTCACTTGGAAGGGAGTAAATACTTGTTTGGATGATAAATGTTAGAGTTAATTTATTGAGTTGAAATTCATTTTGAATTCTCCACTAGTATTGACTATTCTAGAGGTCGAGCATGTATATGTGGTCATCTATGATGCATCAGGTTCTGGTTTGGGTTTTGATCTTATGAAGAGTGATCACATAATTTCCTATTGATCTCGTTAGTTTATGGAACATGAAAATAATTAACTTACACATGACCTTGAACACACAGCTGTGATTCATGCACTTAAGATTTTGCATCATTACCTTTTCATAGAATTGTTTACTGTGTATTTTGAACATAATATATTGAGTTATATATTCTCTCAAAAAGAGTTGAATATCCACCATACACATTGGGTGGACTACCTTCAATATTTTGATTTTGATATTGCCTATACCCTAGGGAAATAAAATTTCATTGTAGAAGATTTGAGAAGGAAACTTACAAAACATAGCATGAAAGAATAATCAAATGAGTTGAACATGATGGATATTTTTACACAGTTTCATACTGGAGTTTCAGAATAAGGGGATGAGGTTGTTTTGGACAATGTTTCATTAAATTCATTTGTTCTCAAGATGATTATTTGGGAATATTAGATTGATGATGAATTTTATAGAATTAAAGAGGCTCTTTATGGTGGGGAGACCATTAATGAGTGGTCATTATCCACAGATGGTATTCTACACTATTGAAATTGTTTTATTATACCACTTCCAGCAAGTAAATCATTGATGGTGGATTTCCATATTTCAAAGTGAGATGTGAACCCAGGAACAAAAAAGATGTTCTATGAAATTTTGTGAAGATTTTGGTGTCCAAGTATGATACACAACATTGTTGAATTTGTTTTGTGATCCTATACTTTCCAATAGGTCAAGGAAAAGAACAAGAGACCACCATGTTTTCTGTAGCCACATCTAGTGATGACTTAGAACTGGGATGAGTTAACTCTGAAATTTTTTGTTTAGATTCCATGTTCCCAGAGAATGAATAATGAGATATAGGTTATGATTTATAGGATAAAAAAATCATCTCAATTTTTACCAATTTCATGTACAACCAAAGTTGAGGAGCTGGGAAACCTCTAAGTGATAGAGATTGTTCATTTGAATGGAGTTCCATCATCTATAGTATCTCATAGAGATCCCAATTATAATTCTGTCTTTGGGATATGAATTGAAGAGGTACATGTAATCTCTGGTTTGGATGATTATAGCATATCATCATAGATGGATGGGCAGACTAAGAGAGATATGTAGATTCTTGATGATATTCTTCATTCTTGCATCCTTATAACAACCATTCTCTTTATTTCTCATTAATAATTTATTTACTACATAAAATTATACATAATACAACATGAAATATAGATAAGTCTAGTATATTTGGGAGTCTGGTACCTAGAATAAAATCTAAAACATGGGATACAATTACATTATTGAAAACCTCCTTATCATGCTAATAAAATTCCATGGCATTTAAAACTACACTGGATAACCTGGGGACATACAAAAGAAATGATTTAGATATAAATCCTAGTAAGGGAATAAATATGGAATAAGGTGATACATGTTAGATATTAGACATATAGATAGATAATAAAAGGTTAGATAAGCATAAACATTAATAAACAAGTGTGAAATATATTGATAATCATAACATGGAAGATGTGGAAACAACATAAAACACTGCGTCATAAATATAGATCAAGGCTAACTGCCATGACATAATGATGGAAAATTTCTTATAAAATAATCAGTTTTAAACACTATACCAACATGAAATATCATGATACTACTCATTACCCAATTCATTGGAGTGCTATATAATTTTGAGGGCACCCACCACTTTCCTTTCATTCTCATACTTAAGTGTGTCACATAGATCATACAATAGGGATTAATTCATCACTCTATTTTGTTACACGGTCAAGGATTTTGGAATAAATACATGTAAGTCCCAATTCAAAGAATTATAATTATATAATTTTGACCACCCTTGATAGGAAATGGGTATGGTATACATTACAAAATTATTTTTGCATGGAAAATTGAGGTTAAATTTTAGCAGTATAATAATATCACTTAAAATTTCATAAAATGGGTTTATGAGAGTGAAATGGGTCTCTTATAATTTTTACGTGACATGGGTAGTAACAGGTACATGTAAATACATGTCAAAACAATATTAATTGTAAATATAAGGAATAAGATAATAAAGATAGTTGATTAAAGAAAAGAAGGTGAGGATCCCTTACTTGAGTGTGTGACTCCAAATGATTGGGAGGAGATTCTAGAGATATTGGGGGATCATTGAGAGGACACTAGAAAAGTAAGGGAAGAGTAAAAACGTGCTAAAAATATTTTTAGTGATGATAAATAAGATCTTGGGTGGTTTTATATAGGGAATGAGTGTGGATTTTTTTTATTATTTCTTAAACTTATGTTTTGGAATCTATATAATAAAATAACCAAGAACAAAAAACTTACCATGGTTTTTGACATTAGTTTCTACCAAATGTGATTATATTTAATTATTTTATAAGGCCAAGGGACTTTCCAAATAACATAATACCATTTCTTAAGTGGAGTTGAGTCATAATCTTAATGAAATGATTTTAATGCCATAAAATATATTATATGTTTTGAAGGATTCATAATGGATTTATAAAACAAATCAAATAAAATTTAAAATTAAATAATTTGAAAGGAAAAACATGTATTTTTTCATTTATACCTTTTTAGTGTCTATTACATCACTTTTTGGTCATTATGAGGTCATACTACAAACCATATATTTATACGGTATATAATTTGTACCAAAAATATCGACTATCCCATAAAATAATAAAAAATTAACCATTAGATAATTTAGATATCTAAATAAAAAATAATAATAATTTTATCAAATTAATTTTATAAATATTTGAAAGTTAACTTTTAATATAATAATCTTCATTTTTTGATAAATGCCGTGATTTTTTCAATAATAATTTTTGAACCCTTTTAAAAATAATATTTGAATTCATAAAAATTATATGATCATTTCTAATTAAAAAAAATTATTTAATAAAAATTATTTTATTAAATTATCTTTTATCTCAAAAACCCAATAATCCATCAAAATAAATTCCTTATATAAATTTTTATATTACCCAAAAATACTATTTGTGTTTTATTGTATACAAATCATTTATAAAGTAAAATTAATATGATAAAAATATATTCATTATTCTATAAAAAGTAAAGTACATAATCATATTAATAGGGACATGAAACATATCCCTTTATAACACTGTAAAATTTCCTGATTTTAAGCTGCATGAAGGTGAGACTTTCATGCGTTGTTTGGTGTAAATGGTTCGGCCTGTGATCTCGATGAGCATGAACTTCCCTCACAAAATGTTTTTCTCAAGTTTAGGTTATTATATCTCATCTTGGAATTTGTAAAGGTAAAATCCTAGATATGTAATCTGTAGCATCCCAAGTAAGTAAATAATTATGGATTTTCATATCTATGTCTATTTATAAATTAGATAGTTTTTTAGAGGCTTAAAATGAGAATAAATCCAATATTAAGCATTGAATTATCTAATTTTTTGAAAGATTGTTTTACCGCCTTTTGAGGGTGAACCATTTTTAAATATATATTTTGAAAATTTTATAAGCTCTATTTGTCAAAATAAAATTTTTCTTTAGGATTGGGACATTGAAATTTACTTTGGATAAATTTTTGGTATTTTTTGACAATGTTCATTTTTTAATGAACAGCGAAAAATACTGCATTTTACATTAAAAATGCTTTTCCATCTAATTTAATTATATGGATATATTATCATTTTAATTGTTTTTAAAGTGTAAATAGAATATATTTTTACCATTTAATCCAATTTTGGTCATTGGAATTAATTTCACTTTGAAATTGGACATAAACAATTGTCAAACTTTTGATAGATATTATTCCTAAAAAACTCGCTATTTGTTTTGACAACAAGAATTATTTTTAAATTAATTACTAAAATTTCTGTGTTTGGAATTTGGTAAAATGGATTCCATATTTGGAATCAGATGGTCGAACTTATTTAATTAAGTTTATTTTTTTTTGGACATTATGAATAGTAACTACGATAATTATCTTTAATTATCATTATTAATTAGTAATCGGGTAGTTAGGGATAATACAATAATATCATAATAATAAAAAATGACCTCAAAATTTGTCCTAATGCTACTGTTTGTGTCATGTCTGACCATGGTATGCCTTTTTCCAACTTGAGGACCCCATGGAATCACTTTTGGGTGATAGTGACACTTTATCATTTTATTTTTAAACAAAGGAGAATATGACAAAAGTATGTAACACCTATGTAAATCAATTTTAATTTTGTCTACATAAATGATCTATTAGACTATAAATACTCATTGGAAATCTAAAAATATTTCATACATCATAGTATTTTTTTTATAATTTTTAGACATTAGATAAATTAATTTATTTGTGACACCCTGATGATACAACAATTACCTATTTAATGAACGATTTAAATAAAATGAAAAGATAATGTAAAATATAAGACTTACAATTGTAAAAGACCTATTTAATGGGTGAATTTTGATCCCTTATCACATTATCCTCTAAATATATAATTCTGGGACCTTTAAAATCTGAAACTCATTATATAATAAGGTAACATTTCTTGACATTCTAAGAGTGCCCCTCCTCCCTCTTATAAAAGGCCCCTACCTCTACCACCTTACCCACACCTCTGAAGACATTGGATCGGCCAAAATCTACTCATTTTATCTCTCCACATACCTATCTTCATCCTAGAATCCTTAATTAGGCAAAAAGATCTTCAAGAAACCCTTTTGGTTCAAACCAAGGGGAGTTACCCGATTTAAAGGTAATGTCTTCCCTATTGTTCTTTTGTTTTATTTTTCTTCTCCAACCCCGTAAACTCTTTTTATTATTTTCTTTTGTTTCAACACCAGTATATCCAATATACTAGGTTGTTTTTATGAGATTTATTTGTTTTACACTTAAACAAACCTCCATCTAATGGTTAAAGATCATACTGTTTCTGTGGTTGGCGAATTTCTGCCTCACGAAACGATGATTGTTCAATCTTCTTTTAACACCTTTCATGGAGGCCATTAATATGTAACTATATTTATATATGATATATATTATGTCTATGATTTATTTATGATTCTTTATTTTTCATTTATGTCATACCTTATGGTTTCCATTATGGGTAAAGGCGATATCTTCATTTTAGGAAGTGCGGACTACCGCCCCCTCCAAGTGTTTTGATTCATTACTACCATATGTGTGATTTATAAATGGTGTAGTTAATCATATTATATATGACATTATAATGGAATTATAATATAACTTTATATCATTAATATTTCACTCCATTAAATATGAAATAGAATTAAAAGTAGTGTTTATGCGTACGTACGACTTACCGTCTCCATGAACGGTGGATTTCATTTCTTACCTCTAAATGTTATGTAATATTATAAATGCATGTATATACTAGATATATATGATATATATGATATCTAAATCATGAATATAATTCTGGATATAATGGATATTTTACCACATGAACAACTTGTAATTATAAGAAGTTTATTTTTGGCTCAAGTACCAAAGATCGACAAAACGACCATTATTAACTTAAATAATTACATAATGTTAATAACATAGCAACAAGCGATTTAAAAAGAATAATTAACTTTAAAAAGGTTCTTAAGAAAGTATAAATTAACTCTAGTTTATTATTCTGTATATTAAAGAACGATCAAGTCAAGTCGGACACGAGGTATGTGACTTAGTCTCAATCACTTTTCATTAAGGAAAATTTTGTTTTATACACAAATTTCTATTATACGATGTATAAACCCCTTTTAATTTTACTTTTATTCAAAAGGAATCTTTTTTATACAAAGTGTTTTACTAAACAATAAAAGGGAATGTTTTTGTCGTACGTATGTGGCAACAATGACTTCTCTGCCACCGTGACCATTATTTGAGTTTCAGCTTCCTCTACAATCCATAATTTTTTTAAATGAAAAATAAATACCATGTTTTACTTTTATTTTATTTTGGTATTGAGAATGGTTTTGGTAATTTTTTGATTATATCAATGTGTTTTTGATATCTTGTGATTTAAATGTGGAAATGTTATGTTTCCTTTATGCTTGTTTAATGTGATAAGATTATGTTATGGTTCTTGGGCATTGTTTATGAAGAAGGGTGGTTCCATGATAAACTAATGGCGGGTGAGCCCGATATATCTCTCCAACGAATTAGGTAATGTGAAGGAGTTAAATACTAAGGTTTCTCCGAAAATATTTAGGGAATATACTGTGATGGGTATTACCAACATAACCATGAGGGTTACTCCCTATGTAAGAATGGATTGAACGCCCCAAGTTAACTTTATGTCTTTTTTTTTCTATGAGTTATTCATAAATCTTATGATTTCATGAGGTATGATAAAGTGCTTATGTTTTATGAGTAAAGTATGATTTCATTAATTCTTATGTATACATGGACTAATATTATAATTACATACTATTATATCCCTTACTAAGCTTTTTATACTCATCCCAAGTTTTTGAAATGTTTTTCAGAGGTCAAGGGAAAGGTACATGATGTGATGATAGTGTCGAGTAACTGTCAAGAAACAATCCATGCTTTATTTTAAATATATCTACTTTGATTGGAAAAAATAATACTATCTTTTATGTGACCACATTGTCAAAATGTGGAATGTAATTCATGATTTATGATCTAATTCTCTAAAATTCTAAACCTAAAAAGATCCTCAATGTTTATTCTTGAAATAACTCAATATAAAGTAATGTTTAAGGTTGGGGCCTTATATTATCTCCCTTATAAACTCTGATAAATGATATTCATTGGGTATGATCATACTGGTTGAGGCCATCACTTCCTTTTCCTATTTAAATTCTATTTTTGAAAAACCTACATGTATACTAATCATGTGATCATTATTCAATGACTATTTTATCAACGATGAATATCCTTAATGTTAATTTACATACGATAGGATATAATAATACTAAATATGTTCATGTGTTTTTTATAACCATATTACCCAGTAAACATTTAATTAAATCAAAAAGGATAATTTTGTTTATAATTGTTCATGTTGTTACAATGTTCTCCCATTATGAATTTTCTCCCTTTAAATTTTCATTTCCCACACTAAAACAGACGTGGGAAACTCTATTTTATCACCACATATGGTTCCCACATCACTTCCTCAAACTTTTTGTTTCTCTAGATCACTTTTATAAGGTACATTTTTTTATATCATAAAACACTGTCTCTATGATATAAGATCATCACTAGATACTACTCATAGGAGGGTAATTATCCAATGGTACCACCTATGGTTTGACTACATGTGAGGGGTCTGGTATGTACATTCTCAAGAGAGATACTTGGAATACATCATGGACTTGAGATAGGTTAGGTGAGAGTACAAGTCGTTTGGAAACCATTTCGATGCGATCAAGGATCTAAAAAAAATCGATGTATCATAGAATAAGATTTCCCTTCTTCCCAAATCTCATAACTATCTTCTATGCAGATATACAAAGGAATAACATGTCTCAAACATTAAAATCTAGGTGTCATAAACTATTATAGTCATATCTCTTCATTCGAATCTGAGCATCCTTGATGTGTTGCTGAATGGTTTTAACCTTTTCCAAAGATTTTCAACCATTTCAGGACCTAGAAATTTTCTCTCCCTAACATCATCCCAACATGGACGTGTTCTGCAAAACTTCCTGTAAAGGGATTCATATAGATCTCTTAGGATGATCGAGTGGATACTATTGTTTGAAGAGAACTTGAGTAAAGGAATATGTTAGTCCCATCCACCTTTGAAGTCAGTTGAGCCTGCTCTCAACATGTTCTTAGGTGTCTGGATAGTCTACTCATATTGGCCATCAGTTTGAGGGTGAAAAGACATGATGAAGTTCAAATCACTATTCATATCATGTTGGAGAATCTTCTAGAATGTAGAGGTGAATCTTGGATCTCATTCAGATAAAATGAATAGTTACGTTCTAGGCAGCCTTACCACTTATCTATTTTATATCTTTGAAAGCTGGTCAAGTGGAAAATACTCATGAATCATAATTAAGTGTTCAATATTTGTGTGACAATCCACCAAAACCCATATATCATTATTACATATTGATGCCTTCAGAAGAACATTAAAATATTTCATGGAAATGATTTCCCATTTATATATGGGTATGGGTAGTAGTTGCATCATCCCCTTTTATTTTTTCCTTTCCACTTTCAGTTGTTGACATACACGACATCTTGATGTATATTCCATGATCTCCTTCTCATTATTTTTCCACTAATAGTGTTATCAGATATATTGATAAATATTTTTGCTTCCTGGTTGGATGGAGAATGATGATCATTGTGAATTATCCAACAAATCCTTATTTAACTCAGGATTTGAAGGTACACATAGTCTTGAACCCAATCTCATAACTCTTTCTTCATTAACATTTAACTATGATGATTTATCTTTTCTTATTGTTTCCAATTTCATATAAATTCTGAAATCATATATATAAGAATCCTTAATCATTTCTAGAAGGGATGGTTGTGAAATCATTTGGGTAATGATTGATGATGGTCCTTACATTATGATATGCATATCCATCCTTTACAAATCAATGATGATCATATCCCTCTCAGTTATTACAATGATACATTTGATGGATCCTTTAAAAATATATCATATTACACTTTATTTTCTTTAGAAGGATGGTTGTTAATTGAGTATTCATAGTCCATGATCATCTATAACCATCTTCATTAGTGTATATTTATCTTATTCTATGTGAATATATACTTGATGTTTTTATGAACCATATATATTTCACAGTTCTCCCTAAAGAGATAATACTGCCATATTTTCAAATCATATATCATTATGGCCAACTTCTGCTCACGTGCTTGGTAGTTTTTTTCACGAACATTTAACTGCATTGAAGTATATGGTATCAATTTTTTATTCTTCATTAACACAAAACCCAATACCTTCTTTGAAAAATCACTAAATACTACAAAAAGTTATCTACTTGTGGATTGTGTAATCACAAGGTTAGTGATAATCCTCCTTTTCTATTTCTTGAATTTCACTTCACATTCATCATTATAATAAAACATGAATCCCTTTTGAGTTAACTTGGTTAGAGGGTATGAAAATTGTGAGAAATATTTCACAAACTGATGATAATACCCAGCTATACCAAGGAAACTATAGATAAATTCCATAGGTGTCAGCCTCTTCCATCATTCAAATGATTCTATCTTTGAAGGGTCCACATATATCCCATTCTATTTGATTATATTCCCAGAAAATTTAACTCCTTCAACCAGAACTCACATTTTCTATATTTATCATAAATATTCTCCTTTTCCAAGGTCGTTTGAACAATGATCAAATGATCCTCATGACCCTCCTTAGTTTTGGAGAATATTAGCATATCATATATAAAGGCTATGAATTTTTTTTCGGTAATCAATAATGACTCTATACATCATGTCCATAATGATTTTTGGAGAATTAGTGAGCCTAAAAAGAATCACTATAAACTCACAGTGCTCATATCTCATATGAAATGTAGTGTTTAGAATATCTCCTTATTCACATTAACATGGTATTATCCTAACTATAGGTCCAACTTGGAGAAGTATTGTGATCTACATTGTTGATCGAACAAGTCATTAATGAGAGGAAGAAAATAATTGTACTATATCATTACTGTTTTGAGATCATAATAATCAATTAAAATGTTCTTTGAACCATCCTTATTCTTGATGAAGAGGACTGGTGTACCCCTTGGTGAAGCACATGGGTGTCTGAACACTTTATCTAGATTCTTTTGTGGTTGATTCTTTAGATCCTCATATTCCACAAAATCTATTCTATATGAAGTCATGGATAATTGTAACTCACCAGTTATAATCTTTACTAAAAAATTCAACCTCTTGTTTAGGAGGAATACTAGAAAATTCTTCAGGAAACACATCCGCATATTCCCTCACAATGGGCATGTATTTAAGAATGATTATTTCCTTAAACTCAATCATTTGAGCTAGATAAACATTCTTCATAGGAAAATAATATCCATGATTGAAATTTGTGTTATAAAAAAGATTCATCATCCTCTTTACACTTTTATATAATTAGAGGACAATTAGAAATAAAGAGGGTGACTTCCTTCTAAGTGAAATTTATGTTGGGTATATATTGGGAAAGCCAATACATTCATCGAATTGAATCAAATTACACAAAACAGAGTATGAAAAAGTTTATAAGGAAGTTTAACTTTAAATTTTGGGAGGTGTGGAGAAATATAAATGGGATGAAATAATTACCCCTTTTTCCATTTTCATTGACAACTCTAGTTCCATGATTTACAGTGGTGTTTGAACAGTTTTTCTATCCTTTTGTTAAATGAAGGAATGAGTGAAACCATAATAAAAAAGAAAATTTTCTATTCTTGAATGAATAACTTGAGTACATGCCACCAATTCATTTTTGGGATCCACCTCAATAGTTGTGATATAAATAGATTTCCCTTACTTCCTTATAGGTTGGTGGTTATATATGAAAACCCTTGGATTAGTGAATTTATTTGAACAGTGCCTCAGTTACTTGAAGTTAAAACAATGACCATGTTGCTGAGGGATAACAAGGTCATTCCTTTCCTCCATTGCATTAGTGGGTTTATCATGTCACCAATCTCTAGAAAGGTACCCTCCCCACCCACACCTAAATCATTTCCTTATTCCCCTTAGGCAAATTTTAGGGGGATTATTTCCAAAACATTGACAAGTGGGATGTTGAAATTTTATGGCACCATTAGATTTATCCACAGGAAAACCAAAATTAATCTCCACTTTCCACTTTTTATACCTATGATTACCTTGATATTCACTAATACCAATTACAACTTTGAGGGAACATCAAAAGTTTTTCTAATAACTATTAATGCTATAGATCAATAATGATTTTTTAGACTAGATATTAGCTCACTAAGAAGTGGACAATCATGTTTTTAGTGGTAAAGGCAAAATTTCATGCATATCATTAAAGTATTGTGATGTTTTACTCGTACACCTAGATAGATTCATCATCTTTTTTCTTGAGGGAAAGAAAATCCCATTCCATTTTAAGTTGTAGAGTACGAGGAAAATATTTATCAAAAAACATATTTTCGAATTTATTCCACCCCATCGCTTTGATCTCTTACTTATGCTTGATATTATTGATCAATAACCACTAGTAATTAGATTACCTCTCCATTCACTAAACATCAAGTAGAACCTTATCTTTGTCAAAACATTGAATTATAGAGAATATCATCTCAATGGAGTTGATCCATTATTCCACGGTTAAAGGATCAGATGTTCAATTGAAATTAAGAGGTATTTATCACATAAAGGACTAAATTTTATCTTGTTATTTCTTAGTATTATTTGGTAACTAATCCTATTCTAGGTTTATATTAATTACCAAAGTTAGCTGAGATATTATCATAACAAAGTTTATGATTCCTTCTCTCATTGGGTTGGGAATCTCTTTGGTGTAGTCAACACATTGTCTGTTGCATTGATTGTTTACTCTATTCCTCTTATTCCTTACCATTAGCTAGAATAAAGGTAAAATTAGGGATGAATATTTTTAAACTACTAAAAACATAAATGACAATTTAATGATATTAAAGAGAAATCTTATAACCTAGATTTATTTCATTAACTTATGAATTCCTACGATTCAATCCATATTATCCATTATCTATTTCCAAACATATATCCTTTTGGATATTTTTTGTTCCATTAATAGAGGTTCAGAATGATGTTATGAATTTATAAAATAATATCCCCTAGGATTGAATTGAGGCCTATTTTTGTGTACCAGTTTACGCAGAGTCAGGCACGATGCACCTTGTAGGAGTTTTTACCACTATGTACATCTATTCTAGAACCATGTCCACTTGTAATATATAGACATGGATTTATTTTCATTATAAACCAAATAATCTATATTTACTGAAATTTAGGTATGTTTTCTTATACTTAGTATTATCCTTAAGACATTCTCTAGATTTTTCTAATCATAATCCCATAAATAAATGACCTTTTCCTTTCATACCAACTATATCAACCATGCTCTTTATCTCACATTAATACTTGATTTACCACATAAAATTAAACATAATATAACCTGGAAGATCAATAAGTCTTTTTTATTTGGTAATTAGGTACAAAACATTACATATTGAACATGTGACACAACAAAATTATTGAAAAAATCCTTAACATGCTTCTAAAAATCCATGGATTTTAAAACTGCACGAGATAACCTGGGGACATACATAAGAAAGGGGTGATAGATGAAGCCCAATAAGAGAATAAAAATGTAATAAAGTGATACATGTTAGATAGTTGTCATATAAATGGGGAATAAAAGGTGTGATAATCATAAACATGAATAATAATTCATCATATATAACGACAATCATAACATGGGAAATGTGGAAACAACATAATAAAATGCATCATAAACACAAGACAAGGATAAATACCCTAGAATAATGATGGAAAATTTACGATATAGGAATCCGGTTCACTACATATACCAACATTACGTCTTATGAGACTACACATTACCCAATGCATTGGAGCGCTATATAATATCAGGTGCACCCATCACATTAATTTCATTCTTATTCTTAAGTGTTCCTCAAAGACCACAATTCATGGATTGATTCATCATAATATTTTATTCCATGATAATGTAGTGTGGATTAAATACATGTATGTCCCATGTAAAAGAATAATATGTTTATAAAGGTGAATGATCATGTAGTGATTCACTGTTTCATTTTCACCCTTACACCACTGTGCTAAACTATTTATGTATTGAAAATTATAAAAATAATTAAAAATGTCACTAAATTTGTGATTAAATTATTTTGTGTTTATCATTGTTAAAATTTTAAATGTTACTTGTTTCAGTAATTTAATTGTAGTTGGAGGTTATTTAGAGGCACTAGAGATGATATAGAAGAAAAATGGGCCAAACAGCATGAGTTCCCAATGACATCTGCCCACTGTTTCAGAAATTTCAAAAAATCATTATCTCCAAATCAGCTGAACATTTGTGAGCTGATCTGAAAATTCATATTCTACTACTCTTATCAAGAAAAAAAGCCACATTCATCCATTAAGGTTCCTATCCAAACCATTCTATCCAAGGGATAAAATCTGCCAAAGTCCAAATATTGGTACAATATTATGACTATATATCCATTTATAAACGTTCAATTTCCTTCATATTTCACACAGCGATATTCAAGAGAGCGTAGAACATATTTTACCTTTTTTTCATGTCGATATAATAACATATACGAAACCAATCCATGAAATAATTGGTATCACAGAAACTGGTTTCTCAAAACCACTTTCCATTTTGGCTATAAAAGGGCACTAAGGGAACCCCATTTTCTAGTTAGAACCAGAAGTAATTATATACCATTTTGAAGTCCTATAGGATTATCCTCTTCATCCTAGATGTTCTGGAGGGTCCTATCCTCATAGGGGGATCAAGAATGAAGAAGGAGTTCCACCCGAGCTTCCTCTTTTTCCCGATGGTGAGATAAGTGGTGTGTGATCATTACGAGGGAGCTAAACATTTGAAGAGGGAGTTCTAGAACATAATTATCTATTTTTTTGGTGTATATTTTGGTTTAAATTTTATTTTCATATGTATCTTAAATTTTTTTGATACATTATATTGAAACACTTTTTATTTCATAATAGATTGATTGGTGCTTTTACTTGTGCGTCTTGTGTTGTTTCGATTGGACAAGAGAAGATTCCTTTTCTTTCTCAAATATTTAGGATTTCAACGCTTTTTTACAGACCATAAATAATGATAATGGGTTGGAACATGACTCTAATATTGTTATGTCATGGTTTAGTTCTAATCGCATCATTTTAAGAGGCCTGTGGGTACCCAAGATCTTGGTTGACCATCAAAGGATTACACTAAAACCTAAAAATCAATTAAGAATGAGTAACTATTCAAATTATATATCAAATTAACAAATATCACTTATTTACCACAAATTTTTCAAAATCAACTTAGTATTTCCACTTTATAACTCTTTAAATTAAGTTACATTCTTGAAACTATTTTCAAAACCACCCCCACTTTTAGTAATGTTTATTAAAAATACACACTCCAATTCTATCATTTGTCCTTAAGAGATAACCTAGGGACTTTTTTATACTATGATATATTATTAAAATAATTAAATATTTGATGTGTCATGATAGCATGATCAAATTTTGGCATAGTTTCTGGGGAGCGCTTTGGTTTTTAGTGTCTGTTTTTATATGATTTTTGTAAAATTTGTGAATATTTATTTGTTTTATCTTTTACCTTTGTATATTTTTTTGTGTTCTGATTTATTTATTTTGTAGGTTCTATGAATGACACATTCTAATTCAGGATAATTACCACCATTTCACTACTGGAAATATACAATATCCCAACGGTTCTGAACCGTTGGGAAAGCCCCTCAAACCGTTGGGAAAGGTTTTCCCAACGGTTCTCATAACCGTTGGGAAGTAAGCCGTTGGGAAAAGGTTTTCCCAACGGTTTACTTCCAACCGTTGCAATAGGCCTATAGAAATTTAGTTTTTCCCAACGGTTCTCACAAACCGTTGGGAAAACTAAATGCCACACATTTTCCCAACGGTTCCAAACCGTTGGGATATACCATGTGGAACAATTTCCCAACGGTTTTAAACCGTTGGGAATTGGTGAAGTCTTTCCCAACGGTTTAGAACCGTTGGGAAAAGACATGCTAGAAATATGCCAACGGTTTGAAACCGTTGGCATACCCTATGCTGCAAATTGCAGCACCCTGCAATTTGCACAGCCCCTGTCTATCACCACCGGTCATCAGGCCTCATTTTCACCTCATTTTCACCTCATTTTCACCTCATTTTCACCTCATTTTCGATCCAACTATTGTACTAGTAATAAAATAAAACATACATATTCAATTACGAACAAATTCATACACATTTAACATATAATGGATCCTGAAACTATACAAATCCATAATTAAATTACAATTCATAAACATACATAATTCATATAGAATTCAATTTAAAATTTAGATGACAATTATACGTGGAATCTGAAATTCAATTCATAATATGATCGGTTTTTTCTATACCATATATTTTTACCTCAAATGATGTCCATTTTAAACAAAATACATACACCTGAAGTGATACCGGCCACACCGCACCTCAGATTGAGGCGGGGTTAACTCGTACACGTCACATTTGACTCATGGATCGTTGTGCTAAAGTATCGACAGAATCCTAATACGTTTGGTCGGTTTTCCGTATGCCAGTTGATGGTTTTCACTTAAAATGGCGTCCTTTTGAAACAAAAGACGGACACTATGAGTGGTGCCGACCACACCGCGTCTCCAATTGAGGCGGGGTTGATTCGTACACGTCACATATGACTCATGGATCGTTCTCCTAAAGTTTAAATGGAAACCGAATGCGTTTGGTCGGTTTTCCGTATGTACCTAAAATGTTGTACATTTTAAACAAAAGAGTGACACTTAGACTCATCCCGACCACACCGCGACTGAGATTCATCCCGGGTTGGCTCGTACATGTCACATATGACCCATGGATCATTGTGATAAATTATAAAAAGATTCCGAATGCGTTTGGTCGGTTTTGCGTATGCCAGTTGTTCTTTTCATTTATAATCATGTCCATTTTAAACAAAAGAGACATAGTTAGAGCGGTGTCGGCCACACCACATCTCAGATTAAGACGGGGTTGACTTGTACACGTCACATATGACCCATGGATCGTTGTGCTAAAGTATCGATAGAATCCGAATGCGTTTGGTCGGTCTTCCGTATGTCAGTTGATGTTTTTCACTTAAAATGACGTCCTTTTGAAACAAAAGACGGACACTTTGAGTGGTGTCAGCCGCACCGCATGTCGGATTGAGGCGGGATGATTCGTACACGTCACATAGGACCCATGGATCGTTCTCCTAAAGTTACAATGGAAACCGAATGCGTCTGGCCGGTGCACCAGACAGAAGCAAGGGATTTCTCTGGCTCCACCGGCTGACCGGTGCTGAGCCACCGGCTGGCCGGTGGTCTGGACAGAAGCATGCTATTCTGTCTGGGTTCCACCGGCTGGCCGGTGGTCAGGCACCGGCTGGCCGGTGGTCTGGACAGAAGGTATTCCATTCTGTCTGGGCCCACCGGTTGGCCGGTGGCCAGACACCGGCTGACCGGTGGCACTTGGCAGAGGGCAAGGCCTTCTGCCTTGTCCACCGGCTGGCCGATGGGCTGGATCCGGCTGGCCGGTGACCTTACCGGCTGGCCGGTGGTCTCACAGAAAGTAGTTTGCTTGAAACCCATTTTTGGTTATGTGGTAGCTGACTTCTTCACGGCTCAACCAAGGTCTACCAACACAATTGGAACATGGGCAGTGTATGCGACCACTATCTGAAGCATTGTCAAATGCAAAATCTATAAAGCTCTCCAAATTGTTTTGAAAATCATCTGAGATCCGATCGGTTTCATACATCCAACTTCTGTCCATTCTGTAAAAAGAATTTATATAAGTCATTTTGTCATAAACAATTCAATAGGCATTAACTATAATAGAATATACATTTAAGTAAACGATAAAGGAAGAAAATAATCAAGGTATCAACTACACATGTCAAAAAAACATACAAATGTGTTATTGAAAAAATGTAAAACCAACAAGAACTTAATGTGTTATATCACATAACAGCATGACTCATCCCATAACCATATTAGTAGGGTATCATGAACATGAATAACATCAACCTTGTGCCATCCTCCTACCCTACATGACCCCAACCACATGCCACATCTTATTATAGCCTTATCACATCACACCTCATCGAAAAACACTAGGGAAATCATAGTACATCTCACCTGAAGACACATGGACAATCACATCGCATCTTGCCTAAAAACACATGGTCAATCACTTTTGAAGGAAGAGTAGGGAATGTTGTACCCCACTCTCTTGGATTTTAATGATCACAATCACTCTCATAGTGATCTAATGTTGTTTCAAGTGTTCTTGTTAATAGGCATGATTTCAGGAGCAAGAAGTGGCAAAAAAAAGGAAAAGTGGACTTTTTTCAAGTCCACCGGCCAGCCGGTGTAGAACCACCGGCCAGCCGGTAAGGGCACCGGCCAGCCGGATCCAGCCCATCGGCCAGCCGGTGGACAAGGCAGAAGGGCTTGCCCTCTGCCAGGTGCCACCGGTCAGCCGGTGTCTGGCCACCGGCCAACCGGTGGGCCCAGACAGAATGGGATGTCTTTTGTCCAGACCACCGGCTAGCCGGTGGCCTCCTCACCGGCCAGCCGGTGGAACTCTTTGGAATAGTGAGACCTACTGTCTCACCACCGGCCAGCCGGTGGCCTTCCCACCGGCCAGCCGGTGGCTCCTGGGCAGAAGCTCTCTCCACCTTCCAAGGACAGCCCCGCCCACCCCCATGGACAACCCACCCACCCCTATGGACACCCCTACCCCCTAGACAACCCAACCACCCCCGTGGACAGCCCACCCACCCCCCTCGACACCCCTTCTCCCTATGGACAGCCCCCCACCTCCTTGGATAGCCCGCCCACCCCCCTGGACACCCCTACCCCCTGTGGCCAGCCCACCCACCCCCCCTGGACAGCCCGCCCACCCCTCCTTGAGAGCCCGACCACCCCCGTGGACAGCCCGTCCACCCTTGTGGACAGCCCGCCCACCCCCGTACCCCCCTGGACACCCCGTACCCCCCCCCCCCCCCCCCCGGGATAGCCCCGCCCACCCTCCCAAACAGCCCACACCCCCCTCCCCTGCAACCCCACCACCACCACCTAAACATACCAACCCCCCTGGACACCCCACACACCCCTCCCCCACCAGGACACCCCACCCAGACCCCCAGGACAGCCCACACCCCCTGGACAACCCCACCACACAACAACTCACCATCTCACAATAACCATCGACACCATGTTACATCGACCAACCATCTCACCAAAACAACCACATATCACAATAAAAATATTGCACATCACAAACCACCGCACAACCAAAACCACCTCACCACATTATACACCACAACTTCATCACACAACACCTCCACACGACACAACACCACCACACATCATCACTATCATACAACTTCATATGACACATCCATGCCCACTAACCATCACATTACAACCCCACATATCACAAAGCCCAACTGGTCACCTCAATCCCCATAAAAAAGCCTACAACATACAATGAAACACAACAAAAAACCTCTCATAGAGGCAACATACCCCAACTTCCACAAATTATTTATTCAAGGTCTTTTATTACATTACCCCTTTATTTAGCATGGACATTATAACACAACTGATATTCTAGGAGAAACTAATTAATTAACAAAATATTTATTCATTTCCCTATTTTACACGGTGAAATCACATCAAAATCCAAACTTAAAACTAAAATATTAGATCAATAACAATAAAAACAAGGTACCATATGTGTATAAAGAAAAAATTACTTGATTTGAGATGATTCAAATGGGTTTTCACCTATTCGGATGGGGGATTTGGAGAGCAGCAGAGAGCTGGTGGTGGATTGATAACTTAAAACTAAAATACTAAAGCAATAACAATAAAAATAAGGAATTATATGTGTATAAATGAAAAGATACCTGATTTCAGATGGTTTTCACCTGGGATTTCGCGAGATGAGAGCAGTGGAGCGGATGAAATTAGGTTCTGTGCGAATGGGGGAGAGCAGCCCGCGTGGGATTTGGGGGAAATAATTCCCAACGGTTTTAAAGAACCGTTGGGAAAGAGATGCTAAAAGACCCCTTTGCCAACGGTTTGAGGAAACCGTTGGCAAAGGGGTGACCCTTTCCCAACGGTTCAAAAGAACCGTTGGGAAAGGGTGATTAACACACCCCTTTACCAACGGTTTCTTCAAACCGTTGGCAAAGGGGTGGCTTTTCCCAACGGTTTCAATGAACCGTTGGGAAAGGCTTTCTTAATCCTTCAAGCCCAACGGTTTTAGCAAACCGTTGGTAAACTCCCGTTGGGAAAAACAGCATTTCCAGTAGTGTTTGAACATGTACCGGATAGGATCCTACACTAGTGACATAGAGATGCACAAGACAATGCTTTGATGGTGGACACACCACAACTTGAGACTTTTCTAAACCCCTATTCTTCTGGAGACAAATTAGAACCTAATATTAATGTATATTACATGTCTAAAACTAACTATACATTAAAATGACTAACTTCACCTAATCATGATATCGAACCCATTTACATTCAAATGCAAGGCGAGGCACCAAATTTTGAACTAAAATACAGTCTAATTCATTTATTACTAATATTCCATGGACTCAAGGGAGAAGATCATCATAATCACTTAAAATAATTTCATATTTTGCATTCTATACTAAAACCATCAAATGTAAATGAAGAACAAGTAAAGCTTAGGGTATTTCCTTTTTCATTTGAAGACACTAAAAAATAATAGTTGTACTATGTTAATTCACCAATAAGAGGATGGGTATACCTTAAACGTATTTTTAATGAATATTACTTCCCATCCTCTAGAACCAAAACAATAAGGAAAAAAATTTGTGGGTTAAGACAATCATAAGAGGAAAAATTATATAAATATTGGGAATTCTTTAAAAGGTTATGTTCATGTTTCCCATACCACCAAATAAGTGATCAAATTTTGATTCAGTATATTTATAAATGTTTAATCAATATTGATTAAAATATGATTGATGCTACTGTAGGTGGGGCACTAGCTGATAGGACCCCAATTGCAGCAATAACCCTAATTGAGAACATGGAACACAAAACTGAACAATTTGTGAATAATGTGGACATTATGTTTGAAGACCTTGGTACCCTTCTTCAACAACTTTATCTTTCCCAAGGTAAATCCCAATCTCCTCCACCCATCCATTGTGGTATATATTCTTTTGAAAACCACTAATTTGGCTAATTCCCCCAATTGAGAAAAACATCTGAGAGTTTTGAGGAAATATTTCTAGGTTTCCCCTATAAACAAACCTTTAGGAAAGAACCATATTATCCATCCAACCCTGGGTGGAATGAAAAACAAGCTTATAGGAAAGGAGTTATTCAAAACAACCTCAACAAAAATTGAACCAATAGGGGCAGTGTAGTCATCCACCACCACCACCCAGAAATACCCAACCACCATAAAGGTAATTCCAACCACCCCTCCCAAACCCAAGACTAGCCTGAATGATATGATGAAACAAATGGATTCCAATAATCTCCAATTCCAAAAAACCACTCAAATATCCATACAAGACAAAAAACCCAATTAGGCCAACTAGATAACTCTCTGGGGGAAATTCAAAGTCATGGGTCTGCTAAACTACCCTCGTAAATAGTAGTAAACCCTAGGGATAAGGGAAATGTTAGTGTCATCACCCTTAGGTGTGGGAAAAAACATAAAACCCAAATAAACCCTCTATTATATTCAACCACACCTGAGGAAACCACCATTACAATAACTAAAAATGGTCCAAGTGAATAAAATACCTATCTTGAGAGAAGCCCTTCAAAAGGAAAGAGTGTGTCTGTTGATGAGTCACATATCCCAACCATTCCTCTTCCATTTCCCCAAAGTTTCCTCCAACCAAGAAAATAAAATGAAATTGAACTTGATAATGAAATATTGGAAATTTTAAAAAGGGTACAAATTAACATCCCCTTGATTGATGTCGTGAAGAAAATTCCAAGATATGCCAAGTTTCTAAAGGAGATGTGTAAACACTGAAGGTGAATTCAAGGTGATGAGAAGGTGAGCATGGGGAGTAATGTTTCTTCATTAATAGATCCTTCACTTCCCACCAAATGAAATGATCCAAGAACATTCTCAATTCCTTACAACATAAGAGAGTATTCCTTTTTCGATGCTATGCTTGATTTGGGTTCCTCTATAAATGTTATGACTCAATACAATTACAATTAATTACAAGTAAGATAACTATAACCCATTGGAATTTTTGTTCAATTATCAAATAAAAGTACATCACACCATTCTTGTTTGTTAGATGATGTTGTTGGGAGGTTTAAAAATTAATTTTTTCCTGCTTAATTTTATTTTTTTAAAATAGAAAATGATCGGATGAATGTATATCACTCAATTATATTGGGGATACCCTTTATGAAAACTTACAAACACAAAATTAATGTCCACAATAGTACATTATCTATTGAGTTTTGTGGTGACATTGTGCACTTCAAAATCCTTGATGCAATAAAGCACCCTCAGAAGAACATTCCTCACTAAATGTTAACTCTATAGATATACTCCCTTCCCATAAAAAACTTCTTTTCATTCCCCTGATCCCCTTTCAATTTTTTCACAATTGATTTAAATGTTAGGAAATTAATCACGCATTGAATGTTGTACCAGTTGAGAAAAAATGTCATGTGTGTTTGTTAATTGATGATTTGTTGAACACATAGGATCACATGACCATCGATGATACTGATAATCTTGTAAAAGATCATTCTTCATATGAGGATTATTTCATTGAGTAGTTAAATGAGATTAGTAACCACTCAATTTCACACACACACCAATAAATCCAAATTCCCCTGAATTCGAACTAATACAACTGACTCAAGATTTAAAAAATTCCTATCACGAGAATGGAAAAAAGTTGCCTATCATCATTGCTAGTTCACTCCCTCTTGATCATGAATTGAGACTGGTAGAACTTTTGAAGGAGTATAAACAAGAAGTGGGATGGAAACTACAGACATTCTTGGTATTAGACCATCAATTTTCACACATCCTATATTGATAAATGATGAGACAAAACCAGTGAGGTAGTCACAATGTCGACTAAACCCAATCATCATAGATGTTGTTAAAAAGGTGGTGAAAAAATTATTGGATACTGGAATCATTTACCTCATCTATGACAGCTAATGGGTTAGTATAGTACAAGTGGTTCCTAAAACAAATGGTCTTACTGTAATAAAAAATTAAAATAATGAATTGGTTCTAAATCATGTGCAGAATAGTTGGAATGCATGTATATATTACCACCGACTAAATCAACATTCTAGGAAGGACCATTTCCCATTTACATTCATTGAACAAATTCTAGGGAGGCTAGTAGGGAAGTACCATTACTATTTCCTTGATCAGTATTTGGGATACATTCAATGTAATATTTCCCCCAAGGATCAAGAAAAGACGACCTTCACTCCCCCCTTTGGCACATTTTTGTATTGGAGGATTCCATTTGGTATGTGAAATGCTCCGGGTACCTTCCAACAATGCATGGTTTTTTTTGAATTACCTTGATAATTAAATGGATGTATTAATATATGATTTAACTATTTATGTATCCTCATTTGATGAATGTTTGAGTAGTCTTTCTTAAGTCTTAAATCACTGTATTGAAAATTATATCGTATTAAATTATGAGAAATTACATTTCATGGTGCGAAAAGGTATAATATTGGATCATATAATTTTTGGGGATGGTATCCATGTTTATAAATAAAAATTGGATGTCATTTCTTCCTTACCATTCCCTAAAATTGTAGGGGATGTGCAGTCCTTCCTAGGTCATTTTGGATTTTACCATAGTTTCATTTGTGACTTTAGTAAAATTCAACCCCCTCTCCCGATTGCTCCAAAAATAAAATGAATTTTTTGGATAATGAATGTGAGGAAGCTTTTAATAAATTAATATTAAGTCTCAAGTCACCCCTGATAATCTGACCACCTTGGTGGGATTTACCATTTCAAATCATGCATGATGCCTCTAACTATGCAGTTAGTGCAGTCTCATCACAAATGGTTGACCGAGCTCCATATGTCATTGCCTATGTATCACGTACATTGGACCCTGACAAGGAAACCACAACAAAATTGAAAAAGAATTTATTGCCATTTTATTTTCCTAGGATAAATTGAGAACATATCATTTAGGCTCCAAATTCATTGCATTCTCAGGCCATACATCCCTTTAGTATCTTCTTAAGAAACCGGAATCCAATCCACATCTCATTCATTTGATGCTCCACCTTCATGAATTCAATTGATAAATTAGAGATAAAAATGGAGCAGAGAATGTAGTAACTGACCATATCAGTAGGATCCAACCATCCTCAAACACAGACTCATCTTACTTTATTCCCAAAAAGGAAATTTTTCTAGATGAGCAATTGTACCATGTGAAGGATGTTATTCATTGGTATTCCAAAATTATGAATTATTTGGTAGCATCTTGACTTCTTGTTTATTTTAATAAATACCAAGCCGACCATCTGAAACATGAGTCCTGTTGGTACATTTCATACAACCCCTTCATTTAGAGCACATGTAGTGATCAGGTCCTCAAGAGTTGTGTTCCCTATAGCATGTTTCAATCTGTCCATAGGTTCTTCCACTCTCTTGCTTGTGGGGGCTAATTTAATGCCCAACAGACTGCTCATATGGTCCTCAATTATGATCTCTTTTGGCCAAAACATTTTCAAGATACCCATGATTTCTCTAAATCTTGTGTTCACTATAAAATAATGGGGAATATATCTAAAGGAATTTAAATTCCACAACAACCCTTGATCTTCCATGACATTTTCTATGTTTTGGGAATTTAATTAATTGGACCATTACCAAATTCTTTTGGGAACCTTTACATTCTTATGGAAGGGGGTTATGTTTCAAAATGGGTAGAGTCACGAGCTACAGGTACTGTTGATTATAAGGTTATCATGGAATTTTTGAGAACCCACATATTCTGTAGGTTTAGATTAATTAGGTTTATTATCAGTGACCATGGTTCTAATTTCTACAAGAAAATAATGCAATCACTTTTGCATCGGTATGGGGTCGGTCATTGAGTGTCTACCGCATATCACCCACAAACCAATGGTCAAGATGAGGTGTAAAATAGGGTGGTAAAATAGATTCTTGAAAAAATGGTTCAACCTAACTGAGAAAATTGGATTCATTGACTCAATGATTCACTATGGGCTTACCGTACTACCATTAAAACTCTAATTAGAATATCACCCTATTGGCTTGTGTTTGGAAAGTGTTGTCACCTCCCTATTGAGATTGAGCACTGGGTCTACTAGGCCATCAAAAAATTAAATTTTAATCTTTATGGTGTAGGTTCTCAACAAAAGTTGTTGATTCACGAGTTGGTGGAAATGAGAAGAGAGGCATATAACAACTCTAGGATTTATATGGAGTGAACCAGGGCTGCCCACGACTGTCTCATCCTTTATTTTTAATTCCAAATAAGGCATAAGGACCTCATCAAAAATCCAAGGCTGAAGTTGCATCCTAATAATATTCTTTCTCTCTTGTTTGGACCATACACTAATACTAATGTCTCTCAATTTGGTGTTGTCTAGGTTCAAAATGAATAAACTAAGTAAAACATTACTGTTAATTGTTAGCAACTGATGCACTTCCATGAATCCATTTTGGGGTCCTCAATAGAGGAGCTCAACGTTCAATAATAAATCTATGAATGATACCCCATAGGTTGTATGCTTCCTTCCCACATTCTATTTTATTATAGTAAGTACACTACACACAATAGGTGTGTGTGTGTTTGTGGGGGGTGGGTTGCTATATTCCTAGGTTATTTAGGAATTTTCATCATCTTTTTTTTCTTCTATTTTTCATTTATTGTATAGTATTTTCACTTTCCCCCTCATTTCCCCCCTCAATTTTGTTCCAAAATGATATCTTTATATTCCTTATTTATCATGGAAAATTATTCCCACTTAATAATTGATGTTTTTGAAAATTCCTGAGTAATTTCTCTATTTCATGTTGTTTTAACATTTAAAGAAAATTCCGATGAAATGTAATTTTTAGGAAAAAATTAATACTATGGTGTGAATTTCTCTTGAAATTTGGAAGTTTGTCGATGATATAAATGATTGTATCATTCTGAAACCCTTGCGAAGAATGGAACCCTTTTTGTGAGTATTTTAAGGGAAAATTGTCTCACTTAATATATCTACAAACCTTTCCACCAAACTATGATATGTGAAAATTTATTACTTAATGGATGTAAAATATAAGTCAGCTTAATTTTTATCTACTTTCCAAAATTATTTGTTCCATACATTCATTCCTTATGTGATATATTTCATTATTGTACCATATTGACCTATGAACATATAACTTTTATTTGACTATTGTACACCATAAAAAAACAAAAAAAAATGGTTATATCATGGCCAGGTCAAAAACCACTCTTGACTTTTGATGTTGTTATAACTATTACAATTAGTGTTGTGGGGAGATCAAACCATGGTTGAGAGAAGAGTGTGATATTTTTTCCAAGTGAAACTTTTGGAAAAAATAATAAATGAGGGGAGTGATGAAATATGCAACATATGGATATATCTAGGTCAGGAGATTATGGTTTGACTTCTGGTAATGCTTAAGTGAGTAGGACATGAAATTGGGTTTCAATGAATTTAGGTAGGTTTGGTGGAATGGATCATATAAGTAATTAATTTTAATAATAAATTATATTTTCTCAATATAAGGGGAAAATAATAGAATGAAATAGTCTTAACACACACATGTAGAGAATTAGTGACATGATTATCTTTTGAATTATTTTATTTTGTTGGTATCATGCATCTCTTGGAATATTGATGTAATACAATTTTCGAGACGTCTTTTTCCATGCTCACTGAGAATAACTCCTCGGTGTAATTTTTTATTTGAAAAAATTTCTACCAGGAATTAAATTTTCATTGATTGATAAATATTAATGAAGTTGGAAATATATACATGAATAATTTTTGGAAATGTTACTTTTACTAGGAGTGTAAATGTTTATCTGTGGGTGTGTGATCATGTCACGATTCACTATTTCATTTTCTCCCTTACACCACTGTGCTAAAATAGTTTTGTATTGGAAATTATAAAACAAATAACAAACTAAAATTAATGTTTTATTAAAATATTTTTTTATCACTATTAAAAAGGAGAATATTGCTTTTTTTATTGATTTAATTTTAGGTGGAGGTGATTTGGAGTCCCTGGAGATGATTCAGAAGGAAAATGGGCCAAACTGTAAGGGATCCCAACAACATCTCTCCATTTTTTTGAATATTTCAAAAAATCAGTGTCTCAAAATGTGATTAAATATTTTGGGATAATCCAAAACATTATCTTATACAACTCATATCAAGGAACCTAATCCCAATTCTTCCATTATGGGGCCCATACGAACCATTCAATCCAAGGGACAAAATCTACATGAAGTCAGAAGTGTGGTTCGGTATTCTGACTATATATCTATTTTTAGAAATTAAATGGCCACCATATTTGAAATGGAGATATGAAAGATATTTCTCAACAACTTTTACCTTTTTTTCATTTTCAGATGATTCCATATACCATCCCAAAATTGATATACACGTGGTATCACCAAAAATGGGTGCTCAAAACCACTTAATATTTCTGAAATAAAATGGAACCAAGGGATCCTCATTTGAAAGTTAGAACCAGAGGAAATGATATACCATTTTGGATTCCTAGTGGAGTCTCCTCTTCATCCAATAAGATCTAGAGGCCCCTATCCTCATAGTGGGACCACGAATGAAGAAGGAGTTCCACCCGAGCTTCCTCCTCCTACCGATGTTGAGCTAAGCAGTGGGTGATCAGTGTGAGGGAGGTACACACTAGAAGAAGGAATTATGAAATAAAATTATCTACTGCTTTGGATTATATTTTGGTTTTAATTGTTCATTTATATACATCTTAAATTATTTTAGATTCATTTAATTGAAACACTTTTTAATTCATAATCGATTGGGGTGTGATTTAAATTTTGCAACTTTTGTTGTTCCGATTAGACAATATAAGAATATTTTTTCCCAAACATTTGAGATTTCAATTTTCATTTACAAAAACAAATGAATGATAAGGGTCTAGAATGTGACTATATGATTTTTATGTTAAGGATTAGTTCTAATCACATCATTTTAAGAGGCTTATGGGTACCCATGACTTGGTTAACCCTAAACCAAATTATTACAGTAAAACCTAATAATTTATTAAGGATGAGGAACTATTAAAGTGCTATAGTAACATAGAAATGAATATTTATTTATCTCATATTATTAAAAATTCACTTGGTCCTCCCACTTTATTACTCCTTAAATTACGTTACTTTCTTGAAACTGTTTTAAAAAACACCTCTATTTTAGTAATCTTTATTAAAAATAAATACTCAAAAACCTATCAAACCTCCTTAAGAGATGGACTTGGATATTCCCTAGAATATAAAATAATCCATAAATCACTATCAATTTGACTTTTAATTATATCATGGTCAGTGAACAACCACAATAGGAAATGGGTATGGTAGTCGCTATATAATTGTTTTGGCGTGGAAAATCACAACAAAATTTCAATATCATAACGACATAACATAAAAACTAATAAAATAGGATGAATATAGTGAAATGGGTATATCAAAATTTTTAAATCAAAAGGTATGTAATAGGGACATGGAAATAAATTTCCTAATATTAGTAATTTTAAATAGAAGTCATAAGATAATGAAGAAACTTGAATAAAGAAGCAAACGTATGATCCTTTAGTTGATTTTGTGACTCCAAATGCTTGGGAGGAGATTCTTGAGATATTGGGGGTGACGATTGAGGACTCTATAGAGGGGAGGGTAGATTAAGTACATTATGAAAATATTTTTAGTGATGATAAATGAGATATTGGGTTGGTTTATATGGAAAATGAGGGTGGATTTCTTTATTATTTTTTGAACTTAGGTTTTGGACTCTATATAAAAAAAACAAAAACAAAAACCTTCCAATGGATTATGAAAAATGGGATTTGTTTTTATTATTTTACAGGTCCATGGTCTGAACTTAATAAAATAATACCCTTTCTTAAGTGGAGGTGAGTCATACTCTTAATGAAAAACATAAAATAAATTATAAGTTTTGGTGGATTCATAATGGCTGTATAAAATACAATAAAAAACCTAAAATTCACATTATTTTAAAGGTAAAACATATATTTTGTTAAGGATACCTTTTATAGTATTTAATACATCACCTTTTGGTCATTACTATGTCATAATACACACCATATATTTATATGGTATATAATTTTTACCTTCAAATTCGACTATCACAGAAAGTTATGATAAATTCACTATTGGATAATTTAGACAATTTAATTCCAAAAAAAATATTAATTTAATAGAAATAATTTTTTAAATATTTGAATTTTCACTTTTAAAATAATAATCATAATTTATTTATAAATGATGTGTTTTTGATAATAACAGTTTTTGAACATTTATAAAAATTATACCCGACTTCATAAAAATTATATGATCATTTGTATTTAATAAAATCTATTTAATAATAATTTTTTTAAAAAATTATTTATTTCAAAAATCCATTAATTCAACAGAATAAATTCCTTATTTAAATATAAATATTACCTAAAAAATAATATTTATGGATTATTGTATCAAAATAATATATAAAGTAACTATAATAGGATGAAAATATATTCCTTATTCTATAAAACTTAAATTACATACTCATATTTATAGGCTCTTGATACATATAACTTTAATACACCAACAGACGCCCTAAGAGTATGGTGTGCAACAATGAGACTTTCATGGGGTGGTTCAGTATACATGGTTTGGGCCATGATCTCAATGAGCTTGATCTTCTACCATAAACGGTTTTACATAAGCTTATGTTGTGGGATATCAGCTTGAGCTTGGTCAATGGAAAAGACCAAAGATGCTATCTCCCTCAAAATCACTGATAAATGGTCTTCATATTGTATGATTATACCAGTTGAGACAACCAATTCTTTTTTTCTGTGTTAATTAGTTGTTTATAAACCCTATATTATACTAATCATGTGACCATTGCTCAACAACTATTTTATCAACAGTGAATATGATTAAGGTTAATTTAAATCTTATAGGATATAACAAAACCAAATAACTTGATTTGTTTTCTATGACCATATTACATAATAAAACAATTAATTAAATAAAAAATTGGAATTTTATTTATAATAGTTTGAGTCATTACATTATTACCCCTTAATAAATTTCACACTCTAAATTTTCATTTTCCACAATAAAATATATGAGGGTGACTTTGTTTCATCACCTCATTCAGTTCCCACATAAGTTCCTCAAACTTGTGGTTTCTTAAAAACACTTTTACAAGGTCCATTGTCTAATTTCATAATTTTTTCTCTATGATCTAAGATCTTTTATGGCTACTCCTCATAGGAATGGTAATTCTCCAATGGTTCCACATCTAGATAGAGTACATGTGAGGGGTCCGGTATGTACTTTCTCAGGATGGATACATGGAATACATATTGAATTGAGATAGGATAGGTGAGAGTGCAAGTCGGAAGGCCATCACTCTGATGTGATCAAGGATATCAAAGGTTCTGCTGTATATTGGACTAAACTTTCCCTTCATACCAAATATCATCACATTATTCCATGGAGATATGAGGAGTAATACTATGTCTCCAACATCAAACTCTAGCTCTCATCGATGATTGTAAAAATAGTTATTCTATACAATCTGAGAAGCATCAATGTGCTACGGAATGGTCTTAACCCATTCCACCATTTCTTAAACCATTTCAGGACCTAGAAATTTTCATTCCCCAACTTTATCTCAACATTAAAATGTTCTATATCTCTTTTGATAATGTTAGTTTTATGGATCCATTTGGATACTCGAGTGGAAACTGTTTTTCTAAGATAACTTGGCCAAAGTAAGATGTTGGTCCCATCCACCTTTGAAGTTAATTGAGAATTATCTCAAAATTATCTCAATTTTTTGGATATTTTTTTCATATTGGCCATCAATTTGTGAGATATAAGACATTATAAAGTTAAACTCAGTATTTCGAGCATGTTGGAGTCTCTTATTGAACTTTTATGTGAATCTTGGATCTTAATTGGATACAATTGATATTGGTGTCCCATGAAGCCTCACTGCTTCTCTAATTTTAATCCTTGTAAGCTGCTCGAGTGAAAAATCCTCTAGAGTCTCATTGAAGTGTATAGTCATTGTAATATGATCCACCAAAACCCATATAACATTATTCCTTATTAATGTCTTGGGAAGACAAATGAAAAAATTCATGGTGATGTTTTCCCATTTTTAGGTGGGTATGGGTCGTGGTTGTAACATTCACTTTCATTTTTGACTTTCCACTTTCACATGATGATATACAAGACATTTTGATGTATATTCCATGATATTATTCCTCATATTATACCACTAATAGTGTTATCAGAGATCTGGATACATATTTGTGCATATTAGGTGGATAGAGAAGGTTGATCCATGTGCATCATCCAACAACTCCTTTATCTCAGTATTTGATGGTACACAAAGTCTTGTCCCAAATATCCCCACTACTTATTAATTAACATTGAACTACAATGATTTAACTTTTTTTATAGTTTACAATTTCTTCTAAATTCCCAAATAATTTCGCTTATAATTATTTATCTTTTCTAGAAGGGATGGTTGATCAATCATTTGAGAAAGGATTGATGATGTTCCTTCCTTTAAGATTCCCATATCCATTCTTTCCAAATAATAAACGATCATATCCCTATCAATTCTAATCAATGATATAATTGACAGATCCTTTCTACATAGAAAATGTACCACTTTATTCTCTTTACCCAGATGGTAGTGTATTGAGCATTCATTGTTCATGATTAGTTCTAACCATATTCATTGCTGTATATTTTATCTATTTTTGTGTGGATAAAAACATTTGGATTTTGGGATCCATATATATTTCACAATTATCCCTGAATAGAAAATGAAACTATATTTTCAATGTAAATATCACAGTATACAACTTAAAATCAAGTATTGGGTAGCTCTAGTCGTGAACTTTCAACTACCTTAAATCACATGATATCACTTTGCTATTCTATATTAACACACCACTGAATCCCCTCTTCGAAGCATCACTGAATAGAATGAAAAGTTATCGACATGGAGGTAGTGTGATCATAGGGGTAGTGATAAGCCTCCTCTTAAATTTCATGGAGCTCTATTCACATGTATAATTTCCAAAATACTCGACTCCCTTCTGAGTTAAATTGGTTAGATGCTTTTATGATCACAACAAATTTCTCATAAATCGATGATAATACCCAGATAAACCATGAAAACTATACACATCCGTCAAATATATTGGACACGTCTATCTATGAATTGCTCTTGTCTTTTAATGGTCCACATTTATCCCATTTTTTATGATGATATACCCCATGAAATAGGGTTCCTACAAATAGAACTCATATTTGTTTTACTTGAAATAAAGCTTATCCTTTCACAATGTCTCTAGCATAGTGATCAGATGCTCCCCATGATCATCCTTGGGTTTTTAGAATATTATAATATCATCTATAAGGACTACCAATTTTTTGTATAATATCCAAAGAATCATTTCATCAAATTCGTGAAAATATTTGGACTATTAGTTAGCCTAGAAGGAATCACTTTGAACTCATAGTTCCTGTATCTCATATGAAATGTGGTGTTGGGAATATCCACGTTATTAAACATAAAATGGTATTATCTTAACCAAAGATCCACCTTGGAAAAGTATTGTTCTCTGTATAGTTGATTGAAGAAGTCATCAGTCTGATGTAGATGATTCTTGTTCTTTATCATGAGCTTTTTGAGCTCACAACAATCCATGCAACGGTTCATGGACCCATCCTTCTTCTTGATGAAGAGGAATTATGTAAACTATGGTGTAGCACTTGGGTGCATGAACCCATTATCTAGATTCTCATGTAGTTGTTTCTTCATCTCCTCAAGTTCCACAACATCCATTATATAAGGAGTCTTGGATAATAATAACACCCCAAGTATAATCTCGATTGAATATTCAACATCTTGGTTAAGAGGAATACTAGTAAATTCTTTTGGAAACACATCATAATATTCCCCCACAATGGGCATGACTTTAAGAATGATTATTTCCTTAATCTAAATAATTTTATCAAGACACACTTTCCCATTGAGAATTAATATTCATGCTTGAGATATTAGTTATAAAGAAGACTCATCCACATCCATTCAATTGTATACAAGCAATGGATGATTCAAAATAAAATGAGTGATTTACTTCTCACATCATTTTAGGTTGGATATATTTTGGTAAATCCAATACATGCCCATAATTGTGTCAAATTACAGCAAAAGGAATATAAAATGGTTTGTAAGTATGTTCATACTACAAATTTCAATAAGGGATTAGTTATATACATGAAATAAAATAATTTTCCCATTTTACATTTTCATCGAAAACTCTACTTTTGTGCTTTGTGGTGGTATTTGAATAGTTCTAATAAAAATTTGTGAAATTAAGGAATGATTAGAAACAAAATAAAAATGTATAGTTATTACTATTCAATTAATAACTAGATTACCTATCACCACTTTGTTGTTAGGATAAACTACTAATATTTGTGATGGAAAAAGATCACCCTTACTTCCTTGGAAGTTGTTGGTTGTCTCTAAAAAACTATATATTGGTGTATTGATTTACAAAGTTCCCTAGTTTCTTGATGTTTACAAAATAAACAATGTGATAAGGGTTTAATGAAGAAATCCATTCATCAATTACATTACTAGGTTTCTCCTATAAGAAATCTCTAGCTGGGTTCCCTTCCTGCCTGCACCTAATGAATTTTCTCATTCCCCTTATGTAATTTCTAGAGTAATTCTTTCTGAACCTTTGATAAGTGGGATGTTGAAATTTATTAGAACCGTTAGATTTTTCAATAAATCCATGATAATTAAACTATACTTTCCACTTATCATCCTCATGATAACAATGAGATTAAATGATCTACATTTTAACTTTTAGGGAACATCAGACAATTTTATCATAGATATCAAAGTCTCAGATCAACAAGATTTTTGTAGAATATGTTTTAACCCACTAAAGAAGTGATAAACCTTTAATTCGTGGGTAATAACAAAACTAGTGGCATATCAAACATGTATTGTGAAGTTTTCATCATACTTCTTGAAAGATTCATCTTTTTTTTCTTGAGGGAAATGAAATCCCTTACCATTTTATGTCAGATAGTATAAGTAAAATATTAATTGAATTTTTTTTGGTAATTTATTCCACCCTATTTGATTGATATATTCATTAGGATTCAAATTCTTGATCAATTACCACCATTGTTCAACTTCTCCCTCCATTTGATAAATAGTAAGTAGAGCTTTCTTATGCTCTGAACATTAATGGATGAAAAATATCTCTTCAATAGATTTGATACATTATTCAATGATTAAGGGATCATAAGATCCATTGAAATTCAGAGTGATTTTTCATATAAAGGATTCAATAGCAGTTTGTTATTTATTAGGGTAATTTGGATGCTCATACTAATCCAAGTTTCTATTTAGAACCTATGTCTGTTAAGAGAGTATCTTCAAAAAGTTTGTTATTCCTTCACCCATCATGTTGGACAACTCATTGGGGTAGTCATCACATTTATTGTTTATCTGATTACTCATATTCCCTTCCATTATATATAATTAAGGTAAAAGTAGGGACAAACAATTTTTAAACTATTAAACACATAAATATAAATTTAATGAAATTAAATTGATTACTTATAACATATGTTTAACTCCTTAAATTATAAATTTCTAGGATTTAATCTATGATATCCATGATATATTTCCTAACATATATTCTCATGGTAATTTTTTGTTCCCTTAATAATGGTTAATTATTTTTTTATGAATTTAACAAAGAATATACCACAAGAGTGTCAAACTAGTGGTGTTGTAAGTCCTATTATTGAGTATTAGGTTATATCAAGTCAATCTCGATGCACCTTTTCAGATTGGTTACACCTAGGCACATCTATAACAATATCATGTCCACTTATAGTATCCAGATAGGGATGTATTTTCTTGATAAACCACTTAATTTATAATTACCAAAATTTAGGGATGTTTCCTTATAATTATTATTATCCCTAAATATTTCTATATATTTTTCTTATCATAATCCAAAAAATAACTAAACATTTAATTTGAAACCAACTATAACAACCCTTTTCTTTATTTCACATTAATACTTGATTTACAACATAAAATTTCACATAATAAAACCTGAATGATCGAGAAGTATAGTGTATTTGGGAATCAGGTATATAGAATAATATTTTTAATATAGGATATAATAATATTATTTAAAAAATTATTAACATGCTTCTAAAATTTCATGGCTTTCAAAACTCCACAGGATAACCTGGGGGCATATATAACAAAGTGGCGATATATAAATCTGAGTAAGGGAATAAAAATGGAATAAAGTGATAAATTTTATATAATATAAATGTTAATAGGAAATAAAAGGCATGAGAATCATAAACATGAATAATAATTCAGGATATATCATGATAATACTAATATGGGAAATGTGGAAACAACTTAAAAAACTTCATTATAAACATAGGTTAGTGACAAATTCCAAGACATAATGATAGAAAATGTACCATAACGGTATCAGGTTCAATCCATGTACCACCATGATGAATCATGAGACTACACATTACCCAATGCATTTAAGTGCTCTGTAATTCTAGGCACACATGTCACATTCATTTCATAATCATGATTATGTGTGCCATTTAGATCATATAGCATGGATTTAGTCATCATCATATTTTTTTCCACGATCATGGAGTGTGGAATACATAAATTTAATTCCCAAGTGGAATAATAACAAGGGTATAAATGATAACACTCTTGTTAGTAAATTGGTATGGTATTCACTACACAATTGTTTTGGTATGGAAAATCACGATGAAATCTTGGCAGCATAATGGCATCACATAAAAATTCATAAAATGGGATATTGAGAGAGAAATGTGCCTCTAATAATTTGGATATAAAATGATAAGTAATAGGTACATGTAAGGGTATTTCCCAAAATTAGGAATTGAAAATATAAGGCATAATATAATAAAGAAAATTGAATAGTGAAGATAATGTTAGGATCACTTTAGTTTGTGTCTCAAAACAAATTGGAGGAGCTTCTTGATAGCTTGGGGGTTCCTTGGGGGGACTCTAGAGAGGGGAGGATAGAGTAAGGATGTGCTCAAAATATTTTTAGTGAAATGATAGAATGGGTGGGTTTATATAGGAATTTATATGGGATTTCTTCATTATTTCTCAAACATAGGTTTTGGACTCTATATAATAACATAACCAAAACTATAAAACTTCCCATGGTTTCATCAAGATGGGATAGGATTTTATTATTTTATAAGTCCAATAGTATAAATTAATAAAATAATACCCTTTCTTAAGTGGAGGTGAGTCATACTATTAAAGAAAGGATTTTAAAACCTTAGAAAATTTTGTAAGTTTTGGTGAAATGTTAATGAATTTACAAAATAAATCAAATAAATTAATAAAGAAAATTATTTTAAATTGAAAACATTTATTTGTTCATGGATACCTTTTATAGTATTTATTATATATCTTTTCGATCATTATGATGTCATAATACACATCTTATATATATAAGGTAATTAAATTTTACTCGAAAAGTTGAATTTCTCATTCAATAAAGAAAAATTAACCATTGGATAATTTCAGTGTTCTGATTCCAAGATAATATTCATTTTATCAAAATAATTTTTTAATTTTTTTAATTTTCACTTTTTAGATATTAATCGTTATTTATATATAAATTTTTTTGACACTAATAGTTTTTGAACCCTTTTAATAATAATATTTGACTTTATAGAGATTATATTATCATTTATATTTAATAATAATTATTTAGTAATATTATTTTATGAAAATATTACTTATTTTATAAATACATTAATAAATCAAAATAAATTTCTTATATGAATACGAATGTTAACCAAAAATACTATTAATGTTTAATAGTATAAAAATAATTTATAAATTAATAATAATATAATGAATACATATTAATTATTCTTTAAAAAGTCAATTATATACTCATATTTCTAGGTTATTGATACATATTCCTTTAATACACAAGAAAACACCCTAAGTGTAAGGTGTATGATAGTGAGAATTTCATGGGATGGTTTGGTGTACATGGTTACAGTCGTGATCTTGATGAGCTTGAACATCTCCCATAAATGTTTTTTCTCATGCTTAAGTTATTGTTTTTCATATTGGGATTGGTCAAGGGAAAATCCCAAGGATTCTATCTACCTTGTAATATATGATAAATGGGATTATAGGGTATGATTCTATTGTTTGAGGATATTAATTCCTTTGTTTGTGTCAATTAGATTTTTTAAAACAAAATATTTATACTAATCATGTCATCACTATTCAAAGACTATTTTATCAAAGGTAAATATGCTTAACAGTCATTTAAATTCTATATGATATAATAAAACCAAATAAGTTCATGTGTTTTCCATAACCATATTACATTATAAGACATTTAATTAAACCATAAACGGGGAATCTTATTTATAATAGTTCATTTCATTATAGTGCTCAAATTTTGTTTAGTTTGGAATGACTATTTGGGTTTGGTTGAGTTTATTTATAACAATAGTTACCAGTATTCAATAAAAATGGATCTTTTTGAGTCCTTGTATGACTGGCCTAATAATCTCTGTTGTGTTGGTTAGAGATCAATAAAATTTCCTTGATTAGACTGAGTTTGGTTAAAGATAAATAAAAAAGGATTCAATTGATCCATTAGAGAATGATGAAATGACATAGTTTTTATAAGTCTTATGCTGATTTTCATCACATACTGGTTCAATTTTCAGTAGGTGGTTTGGTTTTCTTAAAGGTTTCACATCGTTTGGGTCATGGATGGCTTGGAAGGAAAGGGAATATTTCTCCCAAATATGGGGAAAATTTTGAGTTTATTGAGAAGGTGGGGAATATGGATTACTATTTTTCACTTCTATGATATTTTATGTTCATACATAATTTGTTACATATGTCATAGTTGCAAAAAATATATTTCTAATCCGTCTCATGATTTGAGGTGGAGAGATATTGATGTTGAGAATGATTTATCCATGATTGAGAATTCAGTCTAGATTATTGATTCTAAAACCATGTTATTTAATGGGAGGAAGATACCTTCATTTTGAGTACTAGGGTTGACTTGTTATGAATTGAATGAGAAGAGGGTGAGAGAGTCACTGATGAGAGAGCAGTGGCCTCATTTTTTTGATATGTAGACTTCATGAAAGAATTTTTAGGGATAGAAAATTTCAATGGTGGGGAGGTTGTAACATCCTATTATAGTTTTTAGGAACTCATCATCGCTATTTTTGATTATGATTTGGTTGGGTCTAATTTAGGGGTGTATCAGGTAAAATATTGAATTTTTTAGAGGGCTCTTGTGTTATGCATGGTTGGCGCATAATTTTCTCAAACAGTGCGACCACCCAGTGAAAACCATCCAAACCCAAATAGTGAGATCTTTAATAGTTTGTATATGGTTTTAAAAACCAAACATCCACCTAGTAGAAACAGTGCACCCCATCGAGGAGGTTCATGATTAGGGTACATAGTTTAAAAGACAATGCTACCTTTGCCAACTGATAGTACAAAAAATATTTTTTTATAATGAAAAATATTTTTAAAATTAAAAAACCCATGTATAATCACCCCCATGACACTAACTCAGTTTATTATATTTTCCTATGTTTTGTGAGCTCTCAAGAACACATTTTGTCTCCCCCAAACACCTTCCAAGGAAAATTAAATCATGGAGAACCTCATAAAATTATTCTGTAGTAAGTGATCTTCTCTCATTAATTATCTCCCACTCCCTATCTCATTCCTCCATTTGGTTTGTTTGATCATCATATGTTTTATGGATCTAAACTTCTATTTTTGGATCTTGAATCTAGTTTGTATTTCTATATTTCTATCATCATCATTCATCATTGGCAGTTCCCACTACTGGTGTTGAGTATTGATTTTATGATATAAATTAGGTTGTTCGATTTATATTTTCCAATTAATAAACCATTTATTTTATATATTGTTTTATATTTTATTGCAATTAAAATTTGAAAATCTAGTTTGAGGAAAATTGGATGTTTTTTATTGGATTATCATGAGTTTTTAGTGAAAAATCCCAATTCTAATGGAATTTGAAATTGGGATGTGATTTTAATTTTATGGACCTTTTGAAATTAATTTATGAAATTAAATTTTGTTAAAAAATTCTTAAATTGATTTCATAGAAACCTATGTTTTTTTATCTTGAAAAAGGCATTAAATGATCAAAAATACCTAATTTAGAATTGAAATTGAAGTTTCAATATTGAAAATGGAAATGCAGTGATTATATTTTAAACTATTTTGAAATAATTTTCCATTACTGATTGATTGATTGAGAACATGGGAGCCTGAGTTATTATTGGGTTATTTAGAACAAGCACACTTGGAGATTAATTCCCTAACAAATGATTGATGATGGAAACAAAAAATAAAATTTGTTCAGCTAGTAATTTTCCCTTATGTGAGAGTAAACGATGGTAATTCTCCCTTAAGTGGGAGTGGGTATTGCTATGTTAATTGAAAAAAGAGTGTGAGGATCCTATAACTATGAACTATTGTACCAGAGGGTAGGTGGCCTTCTTTCTTGTTGTGATTACTTTGATTACTTATACCTTGTGACTTATATATACTGTTTTTTATAAAAAATTTACTAAATACATTATTTGAAATGATTCCATCATTGAAAATAAAATTAAAGTTTAGTTTTTAAAATTAAAATGTACCGCCCTTCCTATTTTTTTAAATTGAATGCATGATTTTTTATTTAGTAAGGAATATGTAAGAACCTATATTTTTCCAGACTGTCGTTTTGAGAAAAAATTTGAATCTTTAATTTTGGATGCTCGTGAGGGTTAAAATGGTCATTTTATTATACCATCTGATCTTGGATAATTTTTATGACAACTCTATTGGTTCTGGAATAGGGAGTTTACTATAGGACATGAGTTTGGTGGAAATCTGAGCTGTTCAAATTTTGGTGGAATATTTAATATTTAATATTATAAAATTAAATATTAATTTATTCGTGCAAGTTAATATGGAAATATATTTTAAATGGAGAATCGTATTGAGATTCTATCTGCGCCGTTGAGTCTGCAATGGAAATTTTATCATAGGGAATGCATAAACTCATGTCGGGTGCTGGGGCTGGCCCGAGCCCCTTTTTCTTCTTTTCCTTTTATTTTATTTTATTCCTTCTCTTATTTCATCCTCCTCCATGAGAAAGTATCTTAAGTCTCCTCCTTGTATGTGAAATATGGGGGAAATTGGAGTTTGAGAAATAGAGAGAGTTGGGAGGCAAGAGGGGTACCGATTCGAAGCTCTCAACGCTCTGAGTCGGCGTGTGACAACCGTGAGCCATGAAATCAACTGAAGCTTCAACAGTTTCCACCCAAAGGTAGGGACATTTTTGTTTTCAACATATATCCCCTTTAAACATGTTGGTTTATGTATTTAAAGCCTTATATTACTTACTTGTGTCCCCTTGAGGCTGGATCGGTTGATTCGAGGGCGAAAACAGGCATTTCAGGCATTTTGAGGGATTTCCCATAGGAAAACCCAGAAGCATGATGTGTGTTATAGGGGAATACGCCGTGTGTTCTTCCCATCAAGGGAAGATGAAATTTTTCAATTAAAATCCTTGTACTTTTTTTACATGCTGTGTAGTGGGTGGTCGTGTGACCGACCGTGTGAAATAGAACACAGAATAGTGGGTTTTAAGGAGTACACACCGTGTACTATAAGTACACGTTGTGTAGTGGCACATTGGCATGTGTTCGGGTGAAAAAGCACATGGAGTGACTTTTTGTGAATATTAAAAGCCATGTACAGAAAAGTTCACACTGTGTACTCTTACACAGGCAGACCCCATGGGTCTGACCATGTGTTTTGGCCATGTACTACTTCAGATTAGTAGTTTTTGGATAACTTATGCCCTAGAAGTCAGAATTGGGCATGTGAGTAGTCCATTATGAGAATTTTTTCACGTATATCACAACGGTGGAATCATTTTGACATTTAGATGTCATCTAAATAGTGTTTTGGGGTTTCTATCTAAATAGAGATGTTCTTCCTCCAGTTATTGAGTTCAGTTGACACGTGAGAGTGAGACTTGGCATGGATGATGGGTTGTGTGTTCGGAAAAAATTAGTTGAGACCTTTAATATGAGATGCTTTGTGAGCTATCTCATGTAAACTATTCTACAACGGACTTTCCCCTTGTTAGACGTTCCCTTCTGGACTATGAGGCCGTTTGACCGGGAAATTCCAAGGATCCCCTGAGGGATGCCTTTACTTGTGTGTTGACCTTAGGAGTCTTTTGTTGGATCTATCTCCTGTTTTTCATTTGAGGGGATCAATGTTATAGAATTCCTATATTGTCCTTCATTGGAGGATCCTATGTAGGATTCCTACCTTACTCTTCAGTAAGGATCCCGTGTAGGATGCCTTCACTAATGTTTAAATAGAGGATCCCGAGTATGATGCCTCCTCAGTGTTTGACTTGAGGGACCTAGTGGATTCCCATTGTTTGACTGACCCTAAGTTGTTACGTCAGGCTTGGGTAGAGATGGTGTTCATGTGACACCTAGAACTCATGCCAAACTGGTAACACCTTGGGGATTTGGATGTATTATTGGGTTGGGCATTTGGGCCTCCCTCACTGATTTGTTTATACTGTACTTGGTTTGCTGATGCTGTATTGTTTACCAGAGGTGCTTATTGGTTGTGGCTGTTGAGCCTGATGCGAGTCATATTTCTTGTTTTTTGGTGTTCCTACTATGCATTTTTTCTTGAGTAGAGGTGGTTCGATTGTGAATAGGGCTATTTACCTTACTGTGGATGTGTTTTCCCATGTTGGTTGATATTGACTGTTTGGTCTAACTTTTCCTATTAGGTTGCTTGGTTTTCCATGCCTAGTACTGTTAGGATGGAGTGATTTTATCTGACATGTTGTGATATGTTGTAGACTTTTATCCAAGTAGTTCTTGATGTTTACTTTGGATGCCATATATCGTTGTGTACGACTGACTTACACAGGGCTGTGAGAACCTGGTGTAGTAGGCCATAGGGAGAATGGACGTTGAGGGCTTCTTTAGAGTGTCTGTTTACTTTTATGTTGAAAGAACATAGTGGGAAAGGACGTTGAGTGCTCCCTCAGAGTGTCTTTAGTTCCTCGATGTGGGACACATGGGGAATTGGATGTTGAGTGCGTCCCCAGAGTGCCTTTTAGTTACCAATACGTGACTATAGGGGGAATTTACGGTGAGTGCTTTCTCAGATAGTCTTTTCTAAAGATGAAAAAAAGGGGATAGGCTATGAGTACTTCCTAGAGGGTTTCTTTTGTTTTATTGGTTGAACCAGAGGGGTTAGTCTGTGAGTACTTCCCAAAGGGTTTCTTGTGTTTGATTGGTGAAACAAGAAGGGACATGTTGTGAGTACTTTTCAGAGGGTTACTTGTTTTTCACTACCACAAAACTGGGTTTCCGTAGTGCCACCCTTTATTAGGGTTAAAAAAAAGAGCTGATAAATGGGGGGCCTTTATCAATGCTAAAAAAAGCTGATAAAGGGGCACTTTTAACAGCTCTAAAAAAGAACTGTTAAAAGTGAGCCTTTATCAGCACTTTGTTTAGCACTGTTAATGGGGACCCCTTTATCAGTGCATTTTTTAGTAGTGATAATAAAGGGGGGTTTTATCAGCACTTTTTCCTAGAATTAATAAAAAAAATTTTGGAAAAAAAACCATGTAAAAAAATATTGGTATATAATTATATTTATATTGATATAAATATAATATATAAATTTTAAATTTGTTTTAGATAAGTATAAATAAACTATTAAATTTAATATATAATAAATTTAGTGAAAACAGCATTAAAATATTTTAAAAAAAATTATTAATTAATACTTTTCTAATTACCATTGATTATTAATCTTCTAATAACAATTAGAAGACACAAAAAATAAAAAGAAATTAAGAAAAGATCTAAAATAAGTTAAAAATGTAACTCAAACTTTGAACGACCATAACTTTTGATCCAGGTGTCCGTTTGAGCTCTACAGCAAATCAAATAGAAGCCTACGATGATCTCTATGCGCAAATGGTTGAAGGGAACCTTCTGTCATAGTTTTCGAGGCCAAAATGTCCAACAAGTCCTCCGAAATAGTTTTTTAGTCGACATAACACAATTTGTTAACATTTTAACAGGTATAACTTCTAATCCAGATGTCCATTAGGCCTGTACCACATTTCATATCAAATATTGTTTTATTTTCATTAATTTGACTGGTTTTGGAATTGAAACGAGCATATTTATTAGAAGTTATGGTCATTTTAACATTCTATGGATTTTTAAATACACATATATATGTATTTATTCATGTATATATATATTTTTATGTGTGTGTTTGTGCATGTGTTGTATATATGTATGTATGTATGTATGTATTTATTTATAAAAACAAATAAATTTTTTTATAAATGTATTTAAAACTAATCTTATAAATATATATTAATATACAAATAAATATATGGATAAAAATTATAACTAAAAGTATATATAAAAATAAATATTAATAAATATTAATATATAAATTAATATATATATATACCAATATATGAATAAATATATATGTATTAATATAACTAAATATATTTATATTAATATGAATCTATATTAATATACGAATAAATATAACTATATATATATATTTTTTAATATATGAATAAATATATATATATATATTAATATATGAATAAATATATATGTATTAATATAACTAAATAAATTTATATTAACAAGAATATATATTAATATATGAATAAATATAACTATATATGTACAAATTAATAGATATATCATTAAATAGAGAGAAAAAATGAAATGGCTTAGTGGTAATGGTGAAGGCGCGTAAGGGGGAGGTCGCAGGTTCATGTTCGGGTGGACGAAAGGAGGTGCCCGCGTGTGGGGTATGCGTGGAAAGGGCAGCGCACGAGAGAGTGTGAGGTGGGGGGTCCGCCTAGCATTGATTAGGGGGGGGGTCTAGCACTATTAAAAGCTCCCCCCACATTATATAAATCTATTGTATTTTTATTTATTTATTTTTGACTTTTATTAATGCATTTTTTAGCGCTGATAAAAGGTGCCTTTATCAGCTCTTTTCTAAGCACTGATAAAAGGACCCCCCTTTATCTTCGCCTCGATTAAAAGAACTTTTTTTAGCACTGTTAATTCACTTTTCTAGCACTGATAAATGCCATATATGTATTAGTGTTTGTTTAGCTTGTTTAGAGATATAATTCTGGCGTTGGCTGACGAAGGTACATGTAGATGGGATTATAGACCCATAAATCGACTTAATGATACACGACTTGAGTGGTACGACGTCCAGCTCAATTCCCTTGCACAAGATGTCCAGGAGATCAGGATTATAGTCCCAAGGATCAACTAATGATTTGGTTTCCCATTATTTGTTTCACGTAATCATGAATAGTCATATTTATTTATAGGGGTATAGGTATGGGACTATACATGTGTACGTATATAGATATGTATATGGATGGTGGAACTTGCCTAGTTGATATGGATTACATACCCAATGTATGACTTTGGTTGCACGTCTAGTTTACTTCTGTTTGTTGTGTTCCAGCTAGGCTGAGCACATTGTTGTTGCATACACTTTAGCAGCACAATTATAGGTTTCTTATTAGGGTTCCCTACTGAGATTATTTCTCACCCCTGTACGTGCACCTTAGAGTACGTGTAGACCTTATGTATTCTTTTCAAGTTGATAACGAGTTTCATGGTGGATAGGGATGAGGCCTAGTGTTGCATGATCAAGTAGAGCTGCTCGAGTGGTTTTGCTGATCAGGCTACTGTAGTTCGACAATGTATGGAGATCGGGTACGTGGATTAGCTTGGAGTTAGTAGTTGGGGCCTTTAATTTTACTTTTAGTTTCTTTTGTACTTTTATCTATGTGGTCTTCCTGGTGGGTGATTTGTGTTGTATTGTATTGCATAGATGATTGGGATTTTACAGAATTTCACTATTTTAGCTTGTTCTATTTCAGTTGTTTATTGATTTCGTACTCTGTTTACATTCCACTGTGTATGATACTTAGTAATTTCCACTATTTCTTACTCTAGTATGAGTTCATAGTCTCCCCACTATCACACCCTAGTCCCTCACTACTAGTTGGCAGCCTCTGGCATATGGGGAGGCGCGTTTGAGGCCTTATGGCAAACCAGATAAGAGCAATGTTTAGTGGCACGACGTCTAGCTCAGTACCCTTGCACAAGATGTCCAGGAGATCGGGCTTATAGTCCCAAGGATCAACTGATGATGTGGTTTCCCATTATTTTTTTCACCTAATCATGAATAGTCATATTTATGTATATGGGTATAGGTATGGGACTATAGATGTGTATGTATATATATATACGAATATGCATGGTGGAACATGCCTCGTTGACATGGATTACATACCCTGAGTTTGAATTTGGTTGCACATTTGGTTTACTTCCTTTTGTTGTGTTCCATCTAGGCTGAGCACATTTTTGTTGCATACACTTTAGAAGCACAATTATAGGTTTCTTATCGGGGTTCCCTACTGAGATTATTTCTCACCCCTGTACGTGCACCATAGAGTACCTGTAGACCTTATGTATTCTTTTCAAGTTGATCACGAGTTGCAAGGTGGATAGGGATGAGGCCCAGTGTTGCATGATCAAGCAGAGCTACTCATGTGGTTCTACTGATCGAGCTGCTGTAGTTCGAAAATGTATGGAGATCAGGTACATGGATTGGCTTGGAGTTAGTAGTTGGGACCTTTAATTTTACATTTAGTTACTTTTGTACTTGTATCAATATGGTCTGCCTAGTGGGTGACTAGTGTTGTATTGTATTGCATAACTATTTGGGCTTTTACAGAATTTCACTATTTTAGATTGTTCTATTTCAATTTTTTATTGATTTCGTACTCTGTTTACATTCCACTGTGTATAATACTTAGTTATTTCCACTGTTTCTTACTCTGGTATGAGGGCATAGTCTCCCCACTATCACACCCTAGTCCCTCACTGCTAGTCGGAAGCCTCTGGCATATGGAGAGGCCCGTCTGAGGCCTTGTGGCAAACCGGCTCGGAGCACAGTTTAGTAGCTTCCGGGTCGGGTCATTACAAAGTGGTTTCCAATGAGTTTTATTTTCCTAGTCTTTACTATTTGGGATATGGTAGACATGAGTTTTAGGAATGTGTCCGAACCTGTAATGGATATCAGACTGGTGCATCGAGAACACTTGTTCTGGTAAGAAGTCCTAGTTTCTAGGGTTTGGGATTGCTGTTCGGATTTTTTAATGTTACAGTTTTATATGATTTTCACCTTGAGAAATGAAAATGTTGTGTGGTGTTTTGATTTACTATGGATCTCTGGTTCTTGGCCATTGGTAAGAGGCTAGAGATGGATTTTGACTCTTGGATGGAAAAGGCAAGAGACGCCTCATGCATAATACTATGCACATATTATTCACATTATATAGGCCTGAAAGTGTATGTTTTTACTGAAGACTGAGACCTTTTGGTCTACTTACACATACTTTTTACTCTGGTGGCAGGTTACATGGATCTACGTTGAGGCATTTTTGTTGAGGCTGATGACTCGTTCCTCGTGCACAGGTGGTGTAGTAACCCTATTTGGTCTATGTGGCGTGTGATGCCTTTCTATTTAACCCCTTATTGAGTGTTGTTTCTTAGTTATATGGTTATATAGTCTAATCGATGAGTATGATGTCGATAGATACCAAGGCTTTTCTTATGAACTAGACCTCCTTGTGGTATTTCTGTATAGGGAGACCTGATGAGTGTCAGTTCAGTTTTTCTTCTACTTGGGTTGTGAACTCCAGGGAGTAGTTACTTTGGAGGATGCTCGAAGAGGATTTGGGCCCTTGTAGGTTGTGTTTTGGTTTTGAATTTATTTGGTAATTGTGATCTTTACCGTCTTCTGAGAGGTTTTGGATCTTTTGGTCTAGGTGGTTAGACCTTGTAACCCAGTTGTGAGGATTTTTCTGTAGGGATAGTTGGATGACCTAGAGACCCTTGGTATTGACTTGAACCCTTGTTGGTCGACATCTGTTCTGTTCTAGGGAAACCTGCATGAGAATGGTTGGCCCATGTTTCTAATTCCTTTTGGCGGTTCTTGTTTTCCGTGACTCGCTTTGACAGGTAGGAATATTTGGTTTCCTGGCTTGGTCGACCAATGTTTCTGATGCTGCTGTTGCAGGTTTCATCATTTGAATATAAATCGGTGAGTGGACGGGTGAGAGCCGAGTACCTATGTTTCAAGAATTTATGTGGACTCAGATCCCGGAAGTTTTGTTTGAATGTCCTTATGTTATAGAGGTGACATTGTAAAATGTCGTATTACTGTGAAATGGTTGACCCATGCATGAATCCTGGTCTGGTTTTGGCAGGATGTTAGTGTGGCTTGGTGGGAGCTGGAAACACCTTCGGTGAAATCTTAGTGTACTCCTGTAAGAGACGATCCTGCACTATCTTTGATTCGTCTTGAGTATGTTGAGCGAGATTCGACCCTACATATAGATCCTTTTTCTTTCTTAATGTTCATCCTTGTTGACGATAGCACCTATTCTTTTTATGATCATGGAGCAGTTTAAGGAAATCCATTTGGTGGGGAGTGAACCATTGGCCCTTTGAGGGTGGTTTTACTTGTTTAGGTTAAACTTCGGTGTTTTCCCAGAGCATTTGAGCACATAGTTTTCTTTTAAGATGACGACAACGGTATTCCTATGGTGGGGAGTATCGGTTTGGACATCATTGAATATCATCTATGTAGAAGGTGGTTGTTAATGCTATAAGGATGGTCATTGGATGGTCCATATAGCATGGTTGTGTAGATGCTCGGGTTGGGAGATTGGATGCTGGTCTTTTCAGTGGGCTTGTTGGGGACGAGAAGGTTTATGGTGGGGATTTTGTATGAACCCGTGCTTTTCCGGACAGTTGTTTTGAGCAGAAATTTGAATTTTTTTCCCGTTGGATGCTTATGAGGGGTAAAATGATCATTTTACCCTACTATCTAATCTCTTATATTTTTTTGACAACTCTGTCAGTCCCGGAATAGCGAGGTTACCGTAGGGCAGGAGTTTGGTGGAAATCTGAGTTGTTCGAATTTTGGCGGAATATTTAATATTTAATATTATTAAATTAAATATTAATTTATTCATGAAAGTTAATCAAGAAATAACTTTTAAATAGAGCATCAGATTGATATCTTGTCTGTGCTGTTGAGTCCAGAATGGGGATTTTATCCTAAGGAAGTCATTAACTCATGTCGGGCGCCGGGGATGACTCGAGCCCCCTTTTCTTCTTTTCCTTCTCTTTTCTTTTCTTGCTTCTCTTCTTTCCTCCTCCTCTATGTGAAAATCTCCTACACCAACTCCCTAGCTATGACCTTTGGGAGAAAATGGAGTTTGATAAAGAGATAGAGTTGGGAGGCAAGAAGGGTACCGATTCGAAGCCCTCGATGCGCTGAGTCGGCATGCGACAACCGTGAGCCGTGAAATCAATCGATGCTTTGGCGGTTTCCACCCAAAGGTAGGGTAGTTTATGTTGTCACCACAGATCCCCTTTAAGTACGTTTATTTAATTCTTTAAAGTTTTATATTACTTACTTGTGGCCCCTTAATGCCAGATCAGTTATTTCGGCGGCGAAAACAGGCGTTTCAGGAATTTGAGGGATTTACCGTCGGAAAACCTAAAATACACGGCCTGTGTTCTAGGGGAACATACTATGTGTTCTTCCTATTTGGGGAATATAAAGTTTTATTAAGTACACACCATGTTCTTTGAGTACCCACCGTGTAGTGGGTGGCCGTGTGACCGGCCATGTGAAATAGAACACGGAATAGTTGTTTTTAAAGAGTACACGCCGTGTACTGGCACATGGGCATGCGTTCGTGTGAAAACACACACAGAGTGACTTTTTGTTAACAGTACACACTTTGTACAGTAAATTACGGACCGTGTTCTTTTACAAAGGTAGACCCCATGGGTTTGGCCATGTGTTCTGGCCATGTACTACTTTAGTTTAGTAGTTTTGGGATAACTAATGCCCTGGAAGTTAGAATTGTGCATGTGAGTAGTCCATTATAAGACTTGTTTCAAGTAGATCGTAATGGAGGAATCCTTTTTACATTTAGAGTTCATATAAATGATGTTTTAGGGATTTATATATAAATGGAGAGGTTCTTCCTCCGGTTATTGAGTTCAGTTGACACCTGAGAGTGAGACTTGGCGTGGATGATGGGTTGGGTGTTCAGAACAACTTAGTTGAAACCTTAAATACGAGATGATTTTTGAGATATCTCATGTAATATATGTTATAGAGGATGTTCCCCTTGTGAGACATTCCATTCTGGACTATGAGGCCGTGAGACCGGGCACTTCCAAGGATCCCCTGAGGGATGCCTTTACTTGTGTGCTGACCTAGGGAATCCTTTGTAGGATCTATCTCCTATTTTTCCTCTAAGAGGACCCATGTTATGGAATGCCTATATTGTCTTTAATTTGATGATCCTATGTATAATTACTCCCTTACTCTTCACTAAGGATCCTGTGTAGGATGCCTTCACTCGCGTTTACATGGAGGATCCCAAGTATGATTCCTCCTCAATGTTTGACTTGAGGGACCCAGTGTGTGCCTATTGTTTAACCAACCCTGAGTTGTTACATTAGGTATGGGTAGAGATAGTGTTCATGTGTCACCTAGAGCTCGTTCCAAACTAGTAACCTGTTGGGACTTTGGATGTGTTATTGGGTTGGGTGTTCAGGCCACCCTCAGTCATTTGTTTATATCTGACTTGGTTTGCTAATGCTATAGTGGTTACCAGAGGTGCTTCCTGGTTGGTGGATATTGAACCATACATGAGTCATATTTATCATTTTTTGGGATGCCTACCATGCATGTGTTCTTGAGTAGAGGTGGTTTGATTGTGAATAGGGTTATTTACCTTGCTGTGGATGTGTTTACCCATGTTTCTTGATATTGACCAGTTGGTCTAGCTTTTCAAGTTAGTCTAATTTTTTTCCATGCCTAGTATTGTTAGGATAGAGTGATTTTATTTAAAATGATGTGATATGATATAGTATATTATCCATTTAGTTCTTGAGGTTTACATTGGCTGCCATATATCGTTGTTCACGATTGACTTACACAGGGATGTGAGAACCTGGTGTAGTAGACCATAGGGAGAATGGATGTTGAGAGCTTCTCTAGAGTGTCTGTTTACTTTTATGTTGCAAGACTATAAGGGGGATGGACATTGAGTGCCCCCTCATAGTGTCTGAAGTTCATCGATGTGGGCCACAAGGGGAATTGGACATTGAGTGCTTCCCCAGAGCACCTTTTAATTACCGATACGAGACTATATGGGGAATTGACGGTGAGTGCTTCCTCAGATATTATTTTCTAAAGATGAACCAGAGTGGATATACTATGTGTACTTACAAGAGGGTTTCTTGTGTTTGATTGGTTGAACTAGAGGGGTTAGGATGTGAGTACTTCCTAGAGGGTGTCTTGTGTTAGATTTTTTGAACCAGAGGGGATAAGCTGTGAGTACTTCCCAGAGGGTTACTTGTTTTTTTATCTTGTTCAGAGATATAATTCCAGTGTTGGCCGAATAAGGTACATGTCAATGGGATTACTGACCCATATATTGACTTAATGATACACTACTTGAGTGGCATGATTTCCAACTCAATTCCCTTTCATAGGATATCCAGGAGATCAGGCTTATGCTCCCAAGGATCGACTGCTGATGTGGTTTCCCATTATTTGTTTCACCTAATCATGAATTGTCATATTTATGTATATGTGTATAGTTATGGGACTATACATGTATACATATATAGATATGGATATCCATTGTGGCACATTCCTAGTTGATAGGGATTACATACACTGAGTTCGACTTTGGCTGCACGTTTGGTTTACTTTCTTTTGTTGTGTTCTAGCTAGGCTGAACCCATTGCTATTGCACACACCTTAACAGCACAGTTATAGGTTGCTTATCGGGGTGACCTAATGAGATTATTTCTCACCCCTTCACATGCACCTCGGTGTACGATTAGACCTTATGTCTTCTTTTCAGGTTGAGCACATGTTTCATGGTGGATAGGGCTGAGGCCCAATGTTTCATGATCGAGTGGAGCTGCTCGAGTGGTTCTACTGATTGGGCTGCTGTAGTTCAATAGTGAAGGGAGATTAGGTACTTGTATGATATTGGAGTTAGTATTTGATCCCTTTACTTTTACTTTCAGTTTCTTTTGTACTTTTATCTGTATGGTTGGCCTGATGGGTGACCAGTGTTGTATTGTATTGCATAGTTGTTTGGGATTTTATAGCATTTCACTATTTCAACTTGTTCTATTTCAGTTGTTTATTGCTTCTGTACTCTTTTTTACTTTCCTCTGTGTATGATACATAGTTATTTTCATTGTTTCTTACTCTAGTATGAGGGAATAGTCTCCCCACTATCACACCAAAGGCCCTTGCTGCTACTCGGTAGCCTCTGGCATACGGGGAGGTGCGCTTGAGTCCTTGTGGCGAATTGGCTCAGAGCACCAGTTACTGGCTTCCAGGTCAGGTCATTAGAGAATATTATTATAGATCACTTGGTGAGAACCTATTGGGATATTTCTCTCAAACATTAGCTATGATTTCTGGTGTTTGTAGATTTCCTTTGGCCATGTTCAAGCAAGGGGAAAGCGCCACTTGGATATGGTAGTTGTTGTTGACCTTTTGGGAATGGATTGTTGATTCCTCCAGGTTTTTTGAATTTTACTTTGTTCTTATAGTACTTTGTTTATGTACTATTTTGATTTTTAATATCATTTTGGATTTCTGATACTTTCTACATTTTGGAGTGTAAATCTTATAGACCTGTCTGTTTATCTTACACTGTCTTGTGGAGAAAACTATTCCTTATTTTATCTTGTTTGAAGTCAGGTTCTATTAACCAACCTATGGTGATTAGGATCACCATTCAAGATATGTTTGGATCGACTTGGGTATCAGGGTACAAGGGTATCTAGGATATTTGATGACAGTTCTCCATACTTCATTCCATTTATATAAGAAGTTGAATTTTATTTCCATCATGGTGTTTATAACATGAGCTCCCATGAAACTCTATATTTACCATATTATCCCCAAAATCATGAGATTAATGGGATTATTAAATTGTTATTCCTACCATGAATGTGAATTGAACAAATATCTTCCCAATTTCCAAAGTACCTTATAGAAAAAGTCTTTTGGAAACTATTTTCTTAACTAAATAATGAAATGATCAATATTTATTTTAGTGTCAATGATAAATCCATATGTATAAATTTATTTTATTGTGAAATTTTCTTTACAAGTCTAACAAATCCATCATTCTTTTATTTCATCTCAATGAAATTTCTATCTATTATAGTGAAAATATTTATAAAAAATTACTGATTAAAAAATATCTTTTGTAACTCCTCCTATTACATGGAGTTAATTTCTTTATCTTCATTTATATTTTTAATGATAATACACCACTAATACATTAAACATACAATCAAGAGATAGTTAAATGATTTTTTTATGTTTTGAGAACTAGATATTGTAAAATATATTTTCTATTATTTTGACTTATCACTTAGATATTAGTGGATTATAAAACCCAATAAAGTATGATGATTATCAACTCATGATGGTCACAATGGTGGGTTATTATTTTTATGGAATTATTGGGAGTTCAATATGATTCTCATTGATTTTCATAGCTTTAGAGAGGTGGTTATCCTATACATGAGATTTTTCAGTTCATCACTCTTCCCATTTGGATTCTCATTTGGAAAAACATTTTGATGTCCATCTAACTAATTGTTAACTAGATACTTCTTGATTCTAGTGATTGAATTTAACCAAAATTATTAGTTTCACTGTCAATAAATAATAATAAGATAAATAAATAATAAGATAAAGTAAATAAATCCTCATATTTTCTAAATTAGTACCCCATCATTCCAACCATTGACATATTAGGTTGATCTAAACTTAATTTGTTTGTTTATCATCGGTTGTTTTTGGATCTATCCTCTTATTCATTATATCATATTCTATAAAAAACTAAACCTCACTCTGATACCAATTGGAGATACCTGAGCATATCATACATACATATTACATCACTTTACATAAATATTCAATACATGTCATAATAAGATACACCCCAAAATCTAAAGGATTCTTATCTTTAGAGACTAAATACTCGATCAACTTATTTTTAAAAATTATCTTCAATATATTTCACAAATAGTATCTCTATATTATACTCATATAGAAATATCATATGGTATATTAGTCTTTATAAAATGGAGAATAACAATTTAAGAATGAGTGAGCTTAGATTCTTATCAAGGGAATACACAAGTGTCATTTATCAAAGATCAGAAGTGGTCAAAAGAAAAGTATCTAGGTAAGAGAACATAATCCAATTACATGAATATATCATAAGGGAATCATACCTAATTAAACATGGTCATAAATCATGGATCACCGAAATGTGATTTGGGTAAAACATAAATCACAAGTCTAAGATGTATGGAAACATGAGTAAATAATTTGTGATCAAGACATAATTATAATTCATAACATAAGAATATTGATTGAATATGATCATGAAACAAATAAAATATATCATGGTATACCATAAAGATATTCATCACATGATGGAAAGGGATATCGAACTTTTAAGAAATATTAGGCTTCAAAAAATATCAATGTACCTTATTGGGTTGATCTTATCACATATGTACCTTTGGGTTTGGTCTTACCACCTATGTATCCTTGGGATTGCACTACCTGTTCACTCTTAGCCTTGGGTTTCCCACCCATGTAACCTTGTTATTTTTCTGACCAATGATGTAACTTTTGTGCCCATGAGGTATAGAACATTATTTAATTCATTATAAGGCTATAACAGAATCACTGGTCACGTAATGATAAACCATGAATTTTTTTTCATTAATATTGAAGAATTCATAACTCCACTATAGGTTAATTAACTCATGCGAAAGAAATAGGTTCGATAAATATTTTTATAAAACCTAATCATAAGTGATCCATATAAAAATATGGATGGTAACATTGGTGTATATCCCCTAGTTAATAATAACAAACATTAATGGATATTGGCATAGATGAAAAACCCTTTTATTGGATCATTAGAATAATTCTTTTAAAAACAAGATGATATTACCTTTTCTTTGGATAATTTTTATATTAAATGAAAAATCATAAAAAATTTCAAATGGTATTAATTTTTAAAATCATGAAAATTTTATAAGGAAGCATCATTATTATTTTTTATAAAATATATAAAGCATGTTCACGATGAAAGTGTTACAAAGGGAAGATTCCATTCATTGTTCTGTAAAGAGTGTCAAAGTTATCAAAAATTGACCATATAGAAATAACTAAAAGAAGGATCCTTTTATTTATTTTTTTGTACATTGAATATTTAAATAACAAAAAATAAAATAATAGATAAGGAAATTCATAAAAAATAAGTAATAAGGACATGGGGGAGAATGAATCTAGACAAAAAAGATAATGTTGATGTTTCATACAAGCATCAATTCCAGTAAATTATGAACCAATGAAATGTAAAATGGGAAGAATATTTTTAAAACCCATGAATAACTATAGGAGATTAAAATATATTGGGTTTAATATAGAAAAGACAAAAAATAATATAAATGTTAATTCATTCCTAAACAATCATGATTTGACAATTATGTGAAAGAGAAAACCCAAACCATTACTCCTAAATTCCACAAAGTTTCCTTAACCTCCAATATAATATACATAATTACATAAATCACTTTTTTCAGAACCCAATTTATATATATTAAATTTTATACTATTTATATATATACTTTATTACTCAAATATTAGTTAGTTATTTCTTATCTCCATCATAAAATGTTAATAAATTTGATTGTTGGACAAGTTTCATAATGGAGATGTTAATACTCATTATTTGATACCAAGTTCATTATTAAAAGATTATTTAAGGTAATTGGATCATTATATTCAAATTATTTATTCAATACCATTTCAATTTTATAGAAATTATTGGTATGGTTTATAATATTATATTATATTTTGATCATATTTTAGGTAATTTACCGATCACAACATTTTAATTCATAATGACCATTCATTTTTATTTCATATTTACGGAGCCATATTCAGGAAATATATTAATCAATAATATCATATATTATAATCACTAATCTATTTATTCTTATTAATGGTGAAAAATTGGGATGTTGATATAGGATAGTTCATATAGGAGGTTGAACCGACCCAAACAAGAAGATGATACATTGGTGATTGAGTATGTGTTCAGAGTTATTTAATAATAGACATATTTTATAAAAAGAAAAATTAAGTAAATAATATATAATTAAAATGGAGGATTTGGTTTATAAATATCAGATAATATATGGTAAATGAAAAATTAATAGAAGAATTTAGATACATGATGAATTCTCTCCATATCTACATAGGTTCCTTATGAATAAAGGACTTAGGAATCCTTATAAGAATTGGAAGCCAAAAATATATATTAAAAGGATTTAGGATATGTAAAATTGTTAGGGTTTTATTACAGTTTAAACATAATATTGTTTTTTTAATAGGTTGAGAAGAGATCATTTTATGGGGGAATATGAGGGATATTTCATTGGAAACATTAGTTAGGGGAAGGGTAAATATGTAATCACATTATGGTTAGGTAATTAGGTGATGAAACATTGGTAAAAAATTAATGTTTTACTCTCACACAAAAAAAGTACTTATATAATATATAAATATCATTTTAGTTGTAAAAAATTCATGCCACTTTAACTTATGTATTTTTACCCATTCTTACATTGATTTATTATTTACCATGGTAAATTGTTTTACTAAAAATATAAAATCACCCCTATTAACCAATTTTAATATGCATATTAAATATTTGGAATGAATTCTATATAATTTTATTTATAAATATGATAAATTTATATTGTAAATGAAAAATTAATATATATATCCAATGGCCCGAAGGTCTTCATTTTTTTATTGATTTTGATAATTCAACTTTCAAGAGGTGAGGTGGAACCCTTATAAGGCCCGTAGGCATAAGTATTACATGGACTGTAGACCTTAGAGGAATTAATTTTCTTATAGTATTAAAACATTACATACAACCCAGACTTACTACATGGAACTGCTCCTCCCCAACATCTTCATCATGAAATCAGCTCTCCACCTTCGCATGGCTGTTCGGCTAGGCTTTCCCATGAATTCACAAGATTGTCCCATTGGAAGCTTCCATACCCTCTCATTCTTGCAATCTATTTAGCTTTTGTTGTGGTTAAAGCTCCTTACTCATCCTCATTGTAGAGCATGTTCCTCAAAATAATTTAAGATATAAATACACAATACATAAAAAATGTTCTGTAATTTTTTTTATTAAATTAAAAATTAACAACATCATTTTAGTTTTAATAATTCATATATATACTATTTAATTTAAAGAATACAACAAAATTAAAATATTTATTATGTTTTATAAATATATAAAATAATAATTTATTAATAATAATAATAATTTAAATTAATAATGCATAAAAAATATTATTGTGATACAATATTTTAATTAAATTTCATCATTTGTTTCATTATTTATTATTGTGAATTATATTATTTTTCATTAGATAATTTACCCATTGTATATACGCAATGACCATATATCCCACAACTATATTTATAATGGTAATATATTCAACAACCATATATCTAACAAGCATATATATAATGATCAAATTATTTCCTATATATAGTATTTCATGTATTACTAGAATCATAAATCCTCTTCATTTCATTATCTCTAAATATTTATATAATATTTTTAATTCTTTGACTTATTTACAATGTAGAAATTGGGAAAACAATATTCATATAAAACCATGTGGATAGAGATTTTATGTTTTGCGGTATTTTTTATTTTCATGTGGATTTATTCCAATTTTACTTTTACTAATGACATTTCATATTTCATTCCCATAATATATTAATCATTATCTTATATTGTAATATTTTTTCAAAATAAAATGTATCATGTTTTTTTTTCATTTTGTGTTATAGGTGGAACAATCTATAATATATAGTATTTATTTTAAAAATATTCAAAGTAAAATCTTGGGTTGTTACATTATCATTTAGAAACTACTTTTTTCCCTAAGATTGATAATAAATAATACTCATGTTACTGATTATTCTTCTTCCTTAAAGAAGAACTCTAGTACTAATTCTCAGATCACTCTATTACTACTCTTCTATTCTAAATATCCATAAAATATCATATTAATTATAGAATAATTTTAATCTTAAATTTTAAATTATAATCTAACATAATTTCAAACTTAATATCATTTAAATACATCATTTGGATCATTATAAAACAGATAACCACCAATTAATTAGAATTGGTAGTTGTTGTTTGTCCAAAGAACCACCAAACCATCATAAGATAGCCATATCACCACATTTTTCAAATTATGTAGAAAAAAATAATAATAGAATTACCTCATACTTTGGGGATTGATGGTTCTGTTTCTTCGTTACATCATGGAACTATGAGCTAGGTAAAAAAATAAACTAATACTTTATGTAATGTGTACTTTTATAATAAATTTTACAAAGAACCTGAATCTACCAGAACTCGCTTCGTGGTGTGACAAATTGAATCATGGTGTGAAACAATAACTTTCAATACCATTGAAAAACTGGTTGAATATCTTTCATAGTGGAACATCAATTTCATGATCTGGAACTCTAATAGATAGATCTACTAAAATATTCTTGAATATTCATCATGGTTTTACCTATTGTGTTAGTGTGTGTTTCTTAAAAAAATATTTGATAAAGGATAAGAAAAACCCAACACAGAAATTTTTTGCGGGGGGGGGGGGGATCTAAACTCACGGTGTGAATGAACCTTACATAACCCAATATCATGTTGTAGAAAATGGATCCTGGTGTGAAATTACCTTTATTTACACCTCTTATTATTCAAAAATTGTATATTCATTATAGATTAACTAGTATTCACCACATTTACACACCATGTGGTGGTGAATGTAAATTCCTCCAATATTTCACAAAAATAAAATAGAAAACACGTGGAAATGTTCCAATTATTCATATAAAAAACTCCATAATAAAAAAATTTCTATATTTCCAGAATAATCCCAACATCCAATTGATACACATTCTTACAAAATTAATGATTGTTAACACATAAAATCTTTAATATCTTTCACAATCAATCCACCAATATCCAAAATTAGAATACCAAAATCAATTTCCACAAAACCAAAATCATGTCCTTGATACATAGATATATGAATGTATCTTTATATAACACTCAGCAAGATGCTCTATAAGAACCCTCTTCAAAATAATCATGGATTAAATCTTCATGCATACTCTAAAAAACAAACTTTTCACCTGTTGTCAATATACAACGTTCTATCGGTTATTGTCAACAGGTGCAATCCTACAACACATGATTTCAACAAATTATATATATATATATATATAATTATATAAATATGTGTGTATATAACTATATAACTATATATTTAATATATATATTTTTATTCATGTAATAATATATATGTCATTATATATAAGGATATGTAATTATATTTATGTAAATACATGTAAATATATAAATATGCTAAAATATAATTATATAGTTATATACATTATATTATATATAAGTAATTATATATATGGATATATATATTTATATATATTTAATTAAGAAATTATATAAAGATGTATTAAAAACTAACATATAATATCAGGTGGAGAACCAAACCTATTGGTTTGAGCACTCTTCTATATATAGGTATTTGGGGTGTGAATCCTAGTCTCTATAATTACGATGTAATTTTTGTTATAGATTGGGGAGGGATTGTGAAGGGTTGGTTGGACTGGGATGGTCTCAGTTGGGTTATATCAAGTGGGCTAGATCATGGCGGGACAATAATATGTGGCCCCAAGTGGGGAGGTCTAGGTTGGCCCATGTGGCGTAGTACGGGGTGGGCAACAATGGGATAGGTTATATAAAATAAAATAGTAATATTAAAAAATAATAAAGTAAAATTTTTAAATAAAAACCAAGTTTAAATAAAAGACTTCCATGAAATGGTTATCAAAAAAATATACATCGTTGTTTTTATAAATCGTCATGAATAATTTATAAGTTATTTAAAACATCACCAAATACCAAAAAATGGTCCCTAATTCAACATTTTCTTATAGTTATTATTCAATTAGATAAACTACATTCTTCAATATTCTTTAGAATTATTTTAAATATATCCAATATAGAACATTCATTTAATTATTTTATGTTTTTCATTTCATTCAGACATGTTAGTGGTTATCAAAACCCCTTAGTGGCGTTAAATAAAATCTAATTGATGTTTGGAAAAAATTTGTATTTTGGGATTTTTTTGACCATTTCATGACACTACTGCAAAATGCATAATATAAAACAATAGCCTTTATTTATGATTGTAAAAAGCATTGATAATGGATTCCTTTATCAATGTTAATAATTAATTGATAAAGGGTATCATTTATTAGTGCAATAAAAACATTAATAAAAGGTACCTTTTGTTAGCAGTGATAAAGGGTTACATATATCATCATTTTTAGTGTGATGAAAAATACATTTTTAGCAGATCATTTATAATAATAATAAAGGGTAACCTTTATCAGCACATTTTGTAGTGCTTATAAAGGTCCCACTTATGCCTGTGAGTCTCACATTAAAATAGCGGATGTTCAGTTGCTTCTTTATATAGGATTACGGCGCATCCCAAAATTAGAAGCCTATAGGGAGGATTGTCTCCCACATATACTCTCCACATACACCCATATGGACTCGAGCATACAAACATGAGCCCATGTGGGCCTTGTCCCACCCTATGTTACCCACAAGCTTTATCCCACCCACACAGATGAACCAACCCACTTGCCCCCCATACGGGCCTATACATAGCCCTGTCCACCTGCCCATGGGGGCCATGACCCCAGTATTTTTATATACCAATAAAAATAAACCAAGTAAAATAAAAAATAAAAAAAATTAAAAAATTAAAAATTGATTTAATTAAATAAATAAATCTTTTAGTTGAATAAATTTTGAAAATATTAAAAAATTGTTATTTAATAAAATATTAATAAATTATATATATATATAATATAAATATTAATAAATAATTTATATTAATTATAAATATATAAAACTAATAAATTGAAATAATTAAATAAATAAAAATTTAAAACCAATAAATTTAATATATATTAATTTTTTTTTTAGTTGAATAATTATTAATAAAAATAAATAAATTTAATATACATATAAATTAGTTAAAATATTAACTAATACTAAATATTAAATACAAATATATAAAATGAATAAATCATAATAATTAAACAAACAAACAAATAATGAATAAATTATTGTCACAAACAATTCTATTGAAGAAATAATTATTAATAAAAAAGAGTAAATTTAATGTGTGTGTATATATATATATAAATTATAAATTTTAATAAACAATGGATACTAAATATAAGTATAGGAAATTAATAAAGTATAATAATTAAAAATATATTACATTCTTATTATTGTTAATGGTTTTTATACATAATTATTCATTAATATATTTAATACCATTAATATATAAATGTATTTATATATATCTTTCTATATATATATATATAATATTTCCTAAAATAGGATTTATACAATACAAAATATTTATTATAACATTAAACAAGTCATATATTCAGCGAAAATGGGTTATAAGTAAAAATTAATATTAATTAAAAATACTGACTACTTATATCGAGTAATAAATATTTAATTGAATTTTGATTGATTTTTCAATTTAATATATATCAAACATGTGTTACATTTATCTCACACATACTTATACATAATTAATTTATTTTTATAAACAACACACATATACACATAATATTTCAGTAATTTATTCAATTTTAAATATCGATTTTCGAATTATTTTTATTAACATAATATATTTAATATATATTATTTTTTGTAGTAGATAAGTTTTATAAGTTTTTATATTTTTATTAAATATACATTATTTATTAATGTTTTATATTTTTTCATATTTATTCATTTTTCATATTTTTTATTCATTAATAATATTAATTGGTTTTTAAATATTTTCATAATTTATTCATTCTAAATTTTTCACTGTTCAATATGTGTTTTATTTTATATATTTTAAATTTTTATTTATACATATTTATTCAGTAACATTTAATGTTTTTAATAAGGTTTTAATTTATATTATTAATATGTATTAATTCCCATTTTAACATATATAAATATTCATTTTTTGAATTTTTAAATTATCAATATAGTTAATAAAAGTTATTCATTTTTTTAAATTTATTCATTATTATTATTATTTATTTCATTAATAGATGCTACTTATTATACAATGTCCTTGTTCATTTTAACATTGATCAAACAAGTGTGTGTATATATATAGTCATTAATTTAGAGACATAAATATTTACATAATTAATAAAATCTTATATAAAAACACATATACCTAATATTTATGTTTTTTTCTTCAAATGTTAGTATTATTTTTTTTGAAATTAATTTACTGACATAAGATATTTATTACATTATGTTTTTAATTGGTAAATTTTATTTATTTATTTATTTTTTATATTATTACAGTTATTATCATTTATTCATTTTTAATATTTCATTTTTTAATTTAATGATTTTCTAATATTCATTTATACATATTTATTTACTATGTTTTAATATTTTCAATATGTATTTATGTTCATTTTAATAGATATTCAGATTTTTTTTAATAATTTTTATTATTAATAAAATACATTCATTTTTTAATATTTTTAATGTCTACTCATTTTTAATTATTCAATTTCACTCTTTTTTATTATTCATGCATTTTAGATTTTAAATTAATTAATAATATTAAGAATATATTTGAAAATAAATACTTATAAATAAATATATTTCTAAATGCCTATTTATAATATTTATAATATTTTATATTTATAATTATAAATAAATAAACATATTGTTTTAAAAAATATTTATATAAATATGAAAAATAATCATAAATTTAAATAATTATTAAATTATAATAAATATCATTAAAGAATTGTAAAATAATTATTATTATATTTACATAATGAATATAATTACTCTATTTATATTAATATCTATATATATTTATTATATATATAATTATTTAAATAATTAAAATGATATAAATATATTTACTATAAATATTTATTCAATATATATATATATAATTAAATAAATATATATAATGATATAATGATATTTTATAATTATAAATAAATAATTATAAACATATTTAATAATATATTTATTTGAAAATATTTTTTAAATATATATTTAATATATTTATATAAATACATATTTATAATTATAAATAAATAAAAACCATTTTTTAAAAAACATATATATATAATTACAGATAAATAATTATATATTTAAATAATTATAAAGTTATAATAAATATATTTAAATAATATATATATTTATATTTATATATACTTATTATATATATAGATATAATTATATAAATATATAACAATACAAATATATTTATAATTATATAAAAACATTTAGAAATATTCTTACAAATAAATTTATTTATAATTATAATTATAAATCATTATCAACACAAAAAAGTGTTGATAAAAGACATATTTTCTAGTGTTAATGTTTTAGCATTGATAATGATATCTTTTATCAGCACCTATCATTTTAGTACTGGTAAAACCCACTTTATTAGTGCTTTTCTAGAAGCGCTAAAAAAGCACTGTGTGGTCTTTTAAAAACAACCCTAACCAAACCGATTTCCGTTACACCATTCATGCTCTCATGACACATCACCTTTGCTGTTGCTCCCCCTTGATATTATCTCAGACTAATCATCTCCCAAATCTAAAGTATGCTATTTTTTCTCCACATCTCTCATTGCTTTCTTATTCAAATTCAACAATGTTTAATAGTTTTCCTTTATCCTGGCTCATTGTTCTTAGGATTCCATGTTTACGATCTCTTTCGATGATGTCACCACCATAATTCATCCTCCTCGAATGGTTCCTTGTTTGTGGGACTATGAATTCCTCATTTTACCCTACTACCTCTCCAATAGGGGTTGATCGGTTCATGGTGTTGTGCTTCGGTTCATGTGTTCCCAACCCACTCCACAAACATTATTTCCCTTCTGGTCTTAGTGTAACCCCATTCCAAGATCTATCTAGCACTACCCCATACTGGTTCTCTTCCACTTCTCTACTACATATGGTTTCTATGGTAGATCGTGGATGCTACCTCATTGTTGAAGAATATACCCCCTATTGATTTCTTAATGTTTGACTATATATTAATAAATATTTTACTAATTCTATCTTAGAACAGATTTAAATAATGTATATATTATTATCTACTAACATTCAAAGAATTAATCATATGTTTTTTATTGTTTAAAAATTTATTATTTATTTTCTTTTCACCAAATATCAACTCAAAACTAGAATACGTTCAACATAATTGGCCCCAATCAATATTTTGGTATTTTCTAATAACACCTTTAAAGGGTAAGTGTAGAACCTCACAAAAACCACCAAATTCAACCCATCACAAGAATTACAGCATTCAACATTCAAATTTCTACCAAGCACTACAACCATCCCTGATCAGTACCGCCATTGTCACCTTCCAAAAGAACAAAACATTAAAAATTCAAAAATCTTCCATCATTCATATGCCTGGATCGAGATCAAAACCATCGCATCAGTCGTTCATCCGTCATGACTTGAACCAAGATCCACCTCGAGTTGCGTAACCTTGATTGGGTCATCTGCCACGAATTTTCCAAATCTCCCCATGATCATCACTTCTTAGAACCACCCCATTCATTATTTCTGTAGTCATCTCTAGATCTTTCATCACCATCATTGCGGTCCTCATCACTCGACATCGTTGTCCACTTCATCGACATTTACCACCAAAATCACCCTTCACTTTCAACATCTACTCAACACGCATCGTATAGACAAAGATCACTAGACACATTTCTATAATACCCAAAATGCACAACAAGGAACTTCCCCTGTGTCAAAATAAACAAAATAAAGGAATCTCAAGGCGCAACTCCATGGACATCCATCCACTTGCACGAACAAATCCTGATGTCTCCTCAAAAGTAAACACACCAAACTGACCTGGGAGGGTGCTAAGAACTTGGAAACCAGAGCAGAGCACATGTTTCAGGGCCTCTTCATAGTTGAACCGCGAATCCATCACCTTCATCCAACCAGGGCCAATGAAGATGAAGCCTCTACAAGACATCGAACAACTCAGACTCACATCATAGAGCACCGGGGATATCACCACGGAATCCGCCTCAGAGAGAGAGAGAGATAGAGAGAGTGAATGAATGAGAGTGAATGAAATTGATTGAAAAAACTCTATTGTTTTCAATAATGGATTAACATTAAATTTTATATATATTTAAAGAAACACTTCATAGAGGAAATTATATAAAATAAATGAGAGTGAATGAAATAATAATTATTGACTAAATCCATTAAACTAATTAAAAAACATTAACTGTTATATAGTCAACTACTAATGAATTATCCTCTCAATAATAAATATATTTTTGGATAGTAAAATTTAATAGGTAGATTAAAATGAAAATAGATATTGTTCAATATTGAATGGCCTGATATCCTATTAATGGTATTTATGAACATATTGTTATTTACTATATGATGTTTATAAATCCATAAAAAAAATAAAAAATAATAAAATCATAGGTGTGTTTACAGAAATAAAAACTACAGGAGATGTAATTTTTTAAATCTTTATAAGGTTGGTCTAAATTTTTTAAAAGCTTATAAAGTAGAGGTCATTATGTATTAATAAATATATAACCACCCCATTTAAAACATAATAATATAATAGTTTTAGAATAAAATGGAATATCTCTGCATAGAAAAATTTATATAAATCTTGTGGAATATATATTTAAAATAAAACCAACAAAAAATAGATGAATACGATAATTGAAATGCTATAAAAATCTAACTAGGATATGTATATCATTGTGTAAAAAAATTACGAATTTTATTATGATTGTAAAAAAATTTATGCAAATATAAACATTATAAATTTATAATATGGAGGACTAATTTGTGAATTAAATGGAAAATATTATATTCCTTGAAATTTCGTGGTCAATAGAAAAGAAATATCACTAATATTACTGCATGAATAATTAATATGATATTTGTTAATGAAGTTAAAGGATATGAACAAATCCAACAAAAATGTGTTCAATAATTTTATGAATTTACGGACCATGATAAAGAAATATAAGTTACAAAAAATATGGGTATGTTTTTAGATTATATATGTCTAGTATAAATTAGAATTAGGACTTTCATTCAAACAACATAGTAAATGATAGAAAGATATAATTATCATTACATTTTTTTAGAAAACTGTAAAAAAATTAAAATTAATATTCATTTCCTTAAGGATTTATTTGAGTCTCAATTAAAAATTAAAATTTAATTTATATAATATTTTGATATTAAAATATTTATTTTATGTAAGGTATTTATTTTCAAAACTCTCATTCAAAATTTTCAAAACCCACTTTTAGGGAGATGCAGTTTTAAATATATTCTTATTACAAAATTTAGTTTGAGAGTTTTAAATCATATCATTTTTTGTGGAAAGAGGAAAATATATCATTTTATCATTTCATGTAGTATTTTTAATTAATTTAATGAAAATGTAACTCTATTGTACTGGATTTTGTTTTTATAATATTCTATGTTGAAAGGGATTCAAGAAACATTAAGTGATTCTCATGTGTTCCTAAATATTTTTAGTATAAATGACATTTAAATTATTTATTAATGGATTTTTATGATGTATTGTGATGTTTTAAAGAAATATTTGAAGATGTTTTTATCTTGAGAGAAATAATAAATTTTATTTTTAAAGTGAGAAAAAGTAATTATTATTGAAAAAATGCCGATTTTCATATAATAAATTGATTATTATTTTCATATATTCATAAATTTTTATATAATGGAATATTTTAATGAGTTGTGAACTGTTTATAAATTACATTTATGCCTCCATTTCTTGTTTTTGAAGTTTTATTTGGAATAAAAATGTTTTATGGACATTGTAGGAGAAAATTTCATTGTTTCTTTGGTTTCAAAGTTTCTTTTAGAAATAATATCTTTTTCTTATATTTTTCTTAGTTTAAAGTTTATCTAACTTTCTATTCTTGAATACATCATAATCATAATTAATTTTATATTAAAAATAGGCAACATCATTTCCTAATTACCTATGTTAATTCCTTAATGTTTTTTAATATATAAAGAGTTACTCTAACACAATTGGTCACCAAATACCATAAACCATTTTTCTTAAGAATGCTCAAACCACAACCAAATCTCAGAATATTTCCATACATCTATGTCATTTTCAAATATTGAGGCATGATAAAAAACGTTAAATATAAACCTTGTAATGTTTACTCTCAAACATCCATTAAATTTATATAATCATAAACAACTATTACCATATTAGTATCATGACATTAAAAACAACGTTTTAAGAGTTTATGGAATATAAAATAGAAAAATATAACATTTAACACATCATTTCCCACCCATGTTTGCAAGATAAATATTCCCTATGAACCCTAAAACCTATTTATTTTCTGTATAAATGTTGTTTTACTCAAAATAAAATCAAAAATCACATTCTTTCACTAGTTTTTTTAAATATTATGTCTAATTATCCCCCAAAAAATTCATCTTACCCTATATGACTGACCAAAAGCTCAACTAATGACATAAGTTATATCATTCAATTATCCATTATTTATTAATACCCAATTTATTTATGCTTTAACATTCCTATAACCACCACAATCATAAAAATCATTTACAGATTCCCTTTCCATAAATATCACCCAACATCCTCCCATTTTTTCACTAACATATAAAACTAATTTCACATCCCTCTATAAGACTCACAACACATGACTGAATAAAAATATTACTCCAAAACTATTATTTTCCCTCTTTCGTTGAGCCATTGTTGGTTTACCATCTCCATTACCTTCACGTTCAATTTCATTCATTCATCGTTATTTCTCACTCAAATTTTATTGAGATCCGCGTTGTGTACCAGAAAAACATTTCCTGCTTATCATGTTAGTTGGATAATTCAAATGATAATACAATATTGTTTTTTCTATGCATAGATGGTAATTAGCTCAAAGTCTAAAGTATACCTCATTCTCCCATGGATTAAAATCAAAAAATTCAACCCACTTTCTTCTAAGTAACCATCTTACCCCACTCGATTAAAACCATAGTTTTCTTTAAAACATTTCATTACTACTGTATTTTATTTTTACAGACCATTGGAGTATAATCGTTTAATTTTTTTTCTTCATGAATCCAAAATATAATGAAATATGGGTTCATTATTAAATCAATTCGATTTTGATATTTTTGTAAAGTTTATTTCATGATTACTTAATTATGGGCGACATTTTATTTATTTTTTATGATTTAATAATTTTTTAATATCATTATCAATATTATATAAATTAATTTTATATTAATATGTTGTGTTTCATTACATTTTTTGGAATTATATATTTTGAATTCACATTCATTTAATTTTAGTTGAAATAAAATGTGAATGTTTTTTTTAAAATATAATTATTTTTAACCATAAATCCATATAAGCAATAATATTACTATTTTGATCTATTTTGCATCATTAAGAATGATTTGAGTGTCACCCATATAAATTTCTAATTTAAAACACATTTATCTTCAACATAAACATGATTTTATGATAGTGAAATACTTTTATGGAGTTTATTAAAATATCCCATAACAATATATATGGTATCGATGTTTATTAAGAATGTATATAATCTTTTGGATTTCCCTATGAAGGTTTTTACTAATATAAATGGAAGATATCTTAGAATCAAATATATTTGGATCTTAGTTATGTGAAATCCATGATAAATAATTTTTTTTGGAATTTTTATTAATGGAAATAATTTGTGGTGTTTTAAATGAAATTGAATAGAAGTTTTAGATATTATCGCATATGAGAAATATTCCAAAGATTCATAACTCATCTATTTTGGAAATAGGGTTTAGTCATCAGGTTATTGTATAAATATATTTGTCGAAATTCATATAACACATTATCTAGAATAATCTATATAAAAACATAATAACATGGAATCCAACTTCCCTTTTGTCATTAATAGCAATTTCATCCATTAATTTCCTGAAATTCCATGCGCCTACACAATTTTTCCAAATCTGATGAATAAAAGATCATGTATTTCTTATTAAAAGTTATTTTTACCTAAATTTATAAAATTAAGCCATAAATAAATGAAAATAAATAACAAGAATATCCAAGGGATGTATTGCATCTGAAAATAAATAATTTTTTACCTACAAATTTTTACGACATATTTATCCCAAAGAACGCCAAATCATGAACCTAGACCCACATCCACATGTTTAAACTTGGTTTCTTCCTTTCATGTCACTCTTGTTTAAAATGGAAATTTTCTAGGAATCATAACAGATAAAATTTAAATGTTGGGTTCCGATTATTAAAATTATCTATAATGTTCTCCTTTGATTATAAATATCATATGTGTATTTATTTATTTTTTGTACAAAATGAATATTCTATGAACCTAATAGGATGAATATGACTGAAAATTTAATTCATAATAATCATATAACAAAATAGTATGAATATGTAGTTAACACGGTCATAAAGTTTTTAATAGTTCATGTGTATGACCATTATAATTTCATTTTTCTAGGTTTATATTGTTGTTATTATAGAAAATTTGGTCTGGAAAATTTATAAGAACATTTTATTTTTAAAATAATAGATTAGATAAATTAATATTGGTTTAAACATGGGAAAAAACTATACATTCATACCCATTGGGATGACACTATAGTTTTTGGATTATTTGATATGAATACCACTATAAATGATGATGGATATCATATAGAAGAAATGAAAATAAAAATTGATAATTACCGTTGTGATTGTACAATGTTTTTTGAGAAGTTAAATAGAAACGGTAAGATACCATTATATGATGATTTTACAAAATACACAACATTATCATCTATATTTAAGTTATATAATATGAAACTAGAAGTGGATGTAGCGATACTAGATATGCAGAACTACTTCGACCCTTGAATTATATGTTCCCAAAAAATGTTCTTCATTGTCAAACATAAGATGCTAAATGAATAATATGTTTAATGGTCATGATCTCTAAAAAATTCATTATTTTCTAGATTATTACATATTGTTTAACAAGTACTATGGATCACTCAAAAAAACCCTAACTGTGGAAAAATCGATACGAGAAAGTTGGATAATATCAATAATGAGATGTGTGTTAATCCCTAACATTACATGGTTTATAATACTATATGAATGTTATAAATCCATGAAGAAATTGACATGAAATATAAATACAATAATTAAAGAGGGGAACCTACTTCATTTAGGACACTCTCCTTAGTGGAAGAAAATTGATTACGAGTATCCTAAATTTATAAATGATCCAATAAACTTATTTATTGAATTATATAAAGATGGATAAAATCCTTTTGGATAATAGTGTATTAATCATATTATATGGATAGTTATGATTGTAAATTTTAACTTTCCACCATGATTAATAATGAAGCAAAAATAAACTATGTTGTCTCTTCTTATATCTATATTAAAACAACCCAATAATGATGTTGATGTCTATTTGGATCAATTGATCAATTATAAGAAATTGATGTGGGTTATATTCATTTCAATGTATTATTCTCATAAAATTGAACAATTATCATTGAGTTTCACATTTTATGGGATGATAAATTACATTCTTAAATATAGGAATTTTTTAGGCTATATCATTAAAGGAATGTTGGGGTGTCCCATTTTTGAAGAATGAACACACATAGTTTTGTTGAAACATTCCTTGAAGGTAGTGTTTTTAGAACATAGGAAATTTTTACCCTGATAATATAAATATCAATCTCGAATGATGTTATTTGATGGGAAAAACGAGCAAGGTACCGAACCATCTCCACTAATGGGTGGTCAGCTTCTCGATAAAGTAAAATATATTGAAACTATTTTTGGTAAACTATTTTTGGAAAACATTATAAAATTAGGTTCGAAAAAGGAATCAATTTTTTAGAATTACAATTATGGATTTTTTTTACATTACATATTTTCCTAATGTAATACATGTATAAAAAATGTATTTGATAGTGTAATTGGAACATTACTAAATTCTCCAAAAAAATACAGTCTCATAGAAGTTTGAATTGATTGGAATGGGGATAAGGGAGTAGTTGGAATTGGTGAAGGGTAAAAGTAAAAAATTTCTTTCATTAGTAGTCTTCACTCTATCCAGACAAGAAAATTGTTAATTTTATTCTTTATATAATGGTCTAAATATCCCATAGGGGTATTAAAAAAATAAAAAAGTCATGCTAGTGACTAAATTGATATTACAAGGACTAAAATTACATGAGTTCTATGTTTTGAGGCAATATTTTACTCTCATCACATTATGTTTCAATGTAGATAAAAATGTATAACATACATTAACCAGACTCTACTTCATTTTCAAATCCATGTGTAGTAATATTATATACCTGGTGTTGTTTCCAATCATGAATTAGGAGGTTTCAATCATATCATGTGAATTATAGATGTTCTCACCACCATTATTCTCTAATTCAATGGTCCAACTCATGGTTCACTTGGTTTGAGAGGTTCACCTATGTGGTCCTGTCCATTATAGACGGATGAACCGCATTGAATAGTATATGACGATTTATAAAGGCTACATCATAATTCTAAGTAATCTAGATGGTTTTATTGTAGAATAATATATTTTTGAAGAAGATTTTGAATATATATCAATTATCTGTTAAATATTGATCGCATCATTCTCTTAAAGTCTCATCATAATGGACACCTTATGGGTGAAGGTATTTCCATGAGATATTCTGTCATGATTATGATCACAAAGCATGGTAAATCTCATCTTTACATTTTACCTAATGGTGAATATTTTTATCCTTACATTGAATCCCACAATGTAATTATTAAACATTTGAATCCATCATGGATTGAAGTCTGGATATCAGATACACTTAAAAAATAGTTTATATGATGGTTCAAAGAACATATTTTGTAGGGAGTTATCTAAATATCCAAATTCAATTATCAGAAGACTTCGATGAATATCTATGAGAGAAAATTCCAATGTTATATATTACATTGGTTTTATAATTAATGTTCATGCATTATATAAAAAAGTTCATGATGACCGTATAATAATGAAAAATAGTGTAGTTGTGTTTTTTGTGGTAGAAATGCACATATTTGTCTCCAAGGATTGAAATCAAATTTATGAAAATATGATATATTTTGTTGTCATCAAACTGATATTAAAGTGCGATTATACATAATTTCAAGTTCTATTTTTCATTTCAAATAGGACAACAACAAAATTTTTGTGAAAGTTGATGAAATGTGATTCGTGAAGATGAATGTTAGTGTGGAATGGGAAATTATTGGGCCTTTAATAATGGAATCACAAGAAGTGAATGCATTTTATGTCTTAGATTTATTAAACAAGAAATTATAAATTATCCCACTATAGACTAAAACAACTATAGAATCAGATGAAAATTCAATTGACGATTACCCTTTAATTTGGAAATCACACTATTTTTGTGGTGCTCCAAATTTAGACAATGTCATGTATAATACAGGGGACCACAATGAGGGGATTTGGATTCTCGATAGAGTAGCAAAATCCCATCAAATATTAAAGAAATGAAAGATTGTTTAATGATCAGGGTAATGGTTTTTTTAATATACTATGATTTTACATATAATATTATTGTTATATATTATATTTACATAATCTAAAGTAAATATTCGTGTACTCATCTGGACAATGAGTTCTGCACAGGATGATGTTACCAATATCAGGTAAGAACATGTAGTTGATGTTGAAATTGTATAATTATTAGGTGATCAACACCATGTTGATAAAAAAACAATAACAACACACCATCAAAGTGTTGACATAAATTATCATTACAAGAATTAAGGGTATAAAATTAGAAGTTGAATGGAAATAACCTAGCCAAAATATTGATCCCAACAAGTCAATGTTCATTAGTTATGTTGGGGTCAAATTGAGAATGAATGTATATATTCATATTTATTTGTGTAACCATGTACAACCTGTAATGAAAGAAACCCTTTGGGATGGTATTAAGGTAATGATATTATATACTTTCTCTATTTCACCAAAAAAATTATGAAATAAAATGTGAATTTATTTTTAATTATTCTTTACAATGTTATTTTATTTTAGATGAATTTCTTAAGAAATATGTCTTAATAGCCACAAGAAAATTTCTTAGAGGCTTATGAACTTTTCTTAATAAGTTTCATCTTAGGAATGCTAAGGGGAAAGTAAAACTCCACCCACCTGTTACTTATGCACACATTATACAACAGTAAATATAGAATGGTTTCAACATTTTTGGGATGGGAAATCATTTTATGTAAATTGTAGTTGATAATATTTTAGTTTACATTTTTTATTTTATCCAATTTTATTCAAAATAATTAATTTATGAAATATAAAATGAGTGATGAAAATAAGAAATGAACATTAAAACTAACGTACCCCTATCAAAAAGAAAGGATGAGATACACTTCACTATATAATAAAATGGTATGTATTTAAAATAAACAAAAAACTTTTTATGTGATATGAAACAACATATATTCCATTGTTTATATTTATATTGATGAATCTAAATAAGAAGCCACTTATATCCCACATCATGTGCTATAGAAGGAGGTCTGTATAAACAGTTAGGGTAAACTAGTTGATGAAAAAAAAAATGTAGTATGAAAAACATATTTATGTATGAAATAATATTAGTTCTTTATAATTTATAATAATATTAAATAAAAATATCTATATATGTTCATATTTTTTATGTGGTTTTGACATAAGACTCAATAGCGACCAATATGGAATAAAAACTAACTTTCGTTGTTTTAAAGAATCCAAAACAATATGGTTGTATTATAGGAGTTTGTTTTAGAGTATACCCTTGAACATATTTCAAGAAGAAAAAAATACTAGAAGATACACACTAGATTATAAAAGGATTGTAGCTAAAAATAGTGCTTTGAAATATATTATTTTCCAATATGCTTTGACATACCAATATCTGCAGAAAGATCAAAGAGAACCGATAATGGAATAAATATCTATAGATGGACTACCAAATAAACCCACTAACTTTGAGTCTAGTTATTCCCCAAAACCACATACCTTATTCAAGGTAATAATGTTTTCGTTAATATTTCTCCTAAATGTGAATCCAACAACTTCTAATAACTTTATATTACTAAAATTATGTTGGGAAATTTTTTATGTGATTTTTTTCTATTAACTCCTACACACCACCTTATTGTGAGGGGTATAATGTATTATATCCTAAGAGACATGATACATAATAAATAAATCCAAAAATATCACAAGAGAGTGGGGATTGAAGTACCTTATGATATGAGGGATTATTTTCCTATTCCATATGATGATATAGATATTATAATGGTCAATGATTCTATTGGAGCATTTATTGAACAACCATATATTCTTATAGAGATACAAGAGGTATGTCAAAAAAAATAAAATGAAAAACCTGTAATATTTGATAAAAAATGTCTCAAGTGAGTTATGGTATTAAAGATGAGTAAATCCTTGTGGAAATAGAAGGTTGAATCAAGAAAATCTAGTGAATCACCCAAGAAAACAAAATGATCTTCAAGGAGAACCTTCCCCCCACCAGTTCCACTGTACGATATATTATCATTAAAACATTATATATACACTGTAATCAAAGATGGAGAGTTGTCCAATTTTCTATATGAAGAAGAAATATTTGGAACTATCATTACATATGTGGTTTGTCTCAAGAGCATAAATGAGATTCTAAACTTTAAATGGAAAGGAGTATAGGTTTTTAAAATCATATATAAGGTACATATTCATAATATGTCTCTTAAAAAAATAATCAATTATTTTCATTTAGGTTATTAACTATTCATATTTTCGACAAGTATTTATATTACTATTATATAAAGGTAAAATCCCTTGAAGCATGGCTGGGATTAATTAATCCATGTACTATTTCAATGGATGAAATTTCATTGTTTTTGAAATAAATTGATATGAAAAAAGGTTTGTTAAATACTCAATTTGTGATGAAAGTAACAGATGGTTGACACTTTTTGATTCTTATAATTCAGGGGTAAATCTCTGAATTCTAATCATATAAAATACATTTTTATTTTTTCATTACTTATTGGTTTTTATTTTTTTATAAATCACAGGATGGTGATATCAATCAATTTGAATACCAGAAATATTTAGTTTTTGGATCCAATGCAATGATTTCTATAAAAATCACCACACGTGAATTTTATTGTAAATTTTTAATGCACTAAAATCAATATTTTATTAATAGACATTGAATTATATGTTTTAGTTTTAGTTTTAAAAAGAATATTTTTATAACAAGTCAATCTATTTATATTGGCTAAATCATGGTATGATGTAGGTGAATGAAAATAATAAGCCTATGGATTTGATTAGATGGAAAAAAATTAAGGTGTATATAGAAATATTTTCCTATCAAAAAATATTTCCAAAAAATATACTTATTTTAGTCAATGTTTCGACAATGTTTAAAGTAAGATAACAACAATGATTATGGATATTACATTTTCAAATTTACGAAAGATATTATATACCAAAAAAATACTAGCATCTCTGAATAGGTAATTTTTGAATGTAATTTCAATTTTTACGAAAAATATTTCTTAATAATTTGTTTGTATATGTTTTCATAGTACCACCATGATTACCAATAATATATGTATTCAAAAGAAGAAGTAAATTTGTTTAGTGATTTCTGGACAACATACATGGTTTTAAAATATTTTGTGGCATCAATTTATCTGATTACCAACAATTTTTGAGATCTATTATGGGTTATGACATTGGAAATATTTTTCAAGTGTGGAAAATTAGTTATGAATGTTTATATATTATTTTTTATCTATTTGTAAAGGATAAGTATAATGGTAGAAATTTATTTTCTTAGAAAGGAATTATTAGAATACATGGCATCAATATGTATATAGACTTCATGAACATTCGACATCCTACCACATATTTAGTTAATTTTATCATCATTTTATCCAAAAAATTAGTCAATTTCTTTTTCATTTTATCTGATACTTATTTTGTTAAATTTATACATTAGTTAAAAACACACTTCACATGATCAAAACTAATAAAAAAATTTAGGATGTTTTGATAATATATAAAATCAATACAAATGTAATTTTTGATGTGTAGTAATTAACCACACATCAATCTAACACACAATGTGGTTGATATTATTAAAAAATTATGTTTCAATACAAAAGTGTCATTTTAGGTTGAATCATCTTTCACATAGACAAAACTGAGAAAATAATCCTGGATTTTTTTTCAAACATTAGGAAAATGATCCGATATCTATTTATCACTTATAGGAATAGGCCACGTGAAAATAACACACACTATGTGGTCAGTATGACCCGAAGTACACGTTTTCAATTTGAAATATTATTTTTCATTTAAAATTTCTATAACACATCCAAACAGAGAAAATAAGCTCCACTTATTCTAAAAAATTAGTACAACAATCCATAATTAATTTTTCATTTATAGGATTTTACTAATCTTAAATTCTACACTATATGTGATCGATATGACTCGAAGTATATGTTTTCAATAAAAAAATTTCAAATTTAGTCTAAAAAAGAATCAAATAGAGAAAATTTGAAAAAAAGTCAGATTATTTTTAAACATTAGTAAAATGATACATTATTTATTTAGGGAGTGTAAAAATTGACCACATATCAATTCAGGGTATGATGTGGTCAGTATGACTCTAAGAGCATGTTTTCAGTAGTAAGGTTTAATTTTAATTTAGAACATGTGTCCCATGACCAAACCAATAAAATGAGCTCGGTTTAATTTAAAACTTTTGAAAAATGTTCCCTAATTAATTTTTCATGTGCAAGAAGTAAACCCACATCAATCATATATATGACATGGTTGGTATGACTCAAACTGTGTGTGTTTTAATATAATTGTTATTTTAGGTTTAAATGTGCATCACGTAGAGAAAGCAAAGAATGTGAATTGGGCCAAAAATTTGGGCCCACAGGCTATGTAATGGGCTATAAGCCCACTGGGCCATCGGGATATGTAATGGGATTCCCTCTACCTAGTTAAAAGAGGTATTTGATTTTATTTAATAATAAAAATGAGGCTTCGACCCCAACCTTTAAGAAAACATAGAGAAAACAATGAAAAAAATCTTTTATTTTTTTTAATATTTAATTAAATGATCCACAATTCATTTATGATGTGTAATAACTGACTTTAGGCCTATCTGACGCACAATGAGGTTGATATGACTCAAAGTGTTTGTTTACATTATAAAAATGTCATTTTAGTTTAAAACATGCATCACATAACCGAAATTGATAAAAAGATATTGTATTGTTTTCAAACATTAGGATAGTGATCCTTAATTCATTTTTGATGTGTAGGAATCAACTACATGTCATTCTGACAGATGATGTTGTTGGTATGACTTGAAATGCATGTTTTCAATATTGAGGTCTCATTTTTGTTAAAAACATATATCAAATAGTAAAAATAATGAAAAAGAGTTATTTTTTTCAAACATTAGAAAAAACCCATTATATATTTATGATGTATAAGAATCGATCGCATGTCAATATGACAAATGATGTGGTCAGTATGACCCAAAATGTGTGTTTTTAATATATGAGTTATTTTTGTTTAAAACATACCTCAGATTGACAAAAACAGGTAAAATGATTATACTTTTTTAAAACATTTGTAAAATGACACATAATTCATTTTTGACGTGTAGGAATTAAACACACATCAATATAACACCCGATGTGGTCGGTATTACTCGAAGTATGTGTTTTCAATATAAAAGTGTTATTTTAGTTTAAAACACACATAATATATCAAAAACTAAGAAAAACTCAGTTTGTTTTCAATATTTTTGAAAACGATACATAATGTATTTTTTATGTATAGGAATTGAACACACATCAATATGATACCCAATGTTATAAGTATGTCTCTCAGTATGTGTTTTAAATTTAAATGTTCCATTTCAGTTTTAAAAACATATAACATTCCTGAAACAGATAAATAATATTAAAGTACTTTCAAAATTTAATAAAATGATTCTTAATACATTTGGGACATGTTGGAATTGACCGTATTCCAATTTGACACACGATGTGGTTGATATGACTTGAAGTGTGTGTTTTTATATAAAACTATCATTTTAGATTGAAAAGAATCATATAGAAGAAAGAAAGAAAACATGTTTTTGATTATTTTTAAAAATTAATAAAATAATACATAATTCATTGATAACTAGTAGGAATTTACCATATGTCAATCTAACACATAATTTGGTCATTATGACTTGATGTGCCTGTTTTCAATACAATAGTGTCATTTTAGTTTAAAACATGCATCAATTAACCCAAACTAAGAAAATAAGATTGTATTGTTTTCAATCTTTAGGAAAATATTATATATTTCATTTTGAATTTGTAGTAATTTACCACACATCAATATGATACATGATGCGGTTGATAAGACTCGAAGTATATGTTTTCAATACAAAAGTTCCATTTTAATTTAAAATAAACATCAAATAGACAAAATTTATAAAATGAGATCAGATTGTTTTCAGACATTATGTTAATTATCTAAAATTTATTTTTCATGTGTTGGAATTAACTGAACATAAATACGACATACGATGTAGTTTATATGACTCGATGTGTGTTTTTTCAATAAATAAGTTCCATTTTAGTTTAAAACACACTTCAAATAGCCATCAATGAGAAAATGAACTCCAGTTGTTTTAAAATTTCATAAAATGATCCATAATTGATTTTTGACATTTGGGAAATATACACACTTTAATATAATATATTATTGGGTCAATATGACCATAAGTGCGTGTGTTCAATATAAAAGTGCCATTTTATTTCAAAACACACATCAAATACCAAAACTGAGAAAACATGCTCAAATTGCTTCCGAAATTTAGACTAATGGTCTATAATTTATTTCTGATGTGTAAGAATTAACAGAACATCAATATGATGCATTATTCCTCTAATATGAATCAAAGTGTGTGTTTTCAATATAAAGGCGTCATTTTAGTTTGGAGCACAAATCATTAGACAAAACAGAGAAAACAAGATCAGGATATTTTCTAACATTAATTAAATGATACATAATGCAATTGTGACATATATAAATTGACCAAACATTAATATGAGACATGATGTAGTTGATATGACTTGAAGTTAGTGTTTTAAATATATAAGTTCCATTTTAGTTTAAAATGCGCATCACATCTCCAAAATCGAGTAAACAAGGTCGAATTGTTTCCCCATCATTGTATATGATATTAATTAATTAATTTCATTATCGTTTTTATCTTACACTTATATAGTTAATTTTAAATGAGGTAATTATTACAGATGAACATGAAATGGTGTGAAAATTGAAGGATTATTATCAAAAATAAATTCACATTGAATTGGATCCCATCCATAGTGATTTTTTTATCACTATATATGAGATACAATTTAAGATGACATATTTTTGAGAACAACAAAAAATAGTGTGACATGAGGGAATCAACCTCAACACAATCTGATACATGGTGCTTTTGGTATGACTCAAAGTATATATTTTTTAGTTTAAAATGGAGAATTTGTGTTCAATTTATTTCTTTATAGTATTACTAACATAAGAATTGTTTTCATGTATGTCTACATTATTTATCATGACCTGGGGTTGTTTTTTCGGTAATAGAATGATTACGGGTCAGGGGACATATACAAATAAACCTTAATGTTTTTTAATTCCTATGATAATTCGTACTAACTCAGGAAATATAACAAAACATTGTTTGAAAGGTCTATAATAAAGTAATTTTTTATTATATCTGTGTTGTAAATTTTATTACAATTAAATTATGTATTTGCAACATGTTTTTTCTGTTGTTTTTACATAGTATTGTTCTATAATTTTAATATAAAAATACAACACTGTTCCCCTTTATTAGTTCTATTAAAAGTGCTGAAAAAGGGACCCTTTATCAGCACCACTAAAAGATATGAAAAAGGGACAATTTATCAGGGACCATAATATAGCTGATAAATGTATCCTTTATTAGGGTTAAATAAAAGAGATAATAAAGGGGTTTATTTGTCAAGACATAAGGATGCACTGATAACTGTTCCCTTTATCAAGAATTTTTGTAGAACTGATAATGGGTCCCTTTATCAAGACTTTTCTTGCACAGATAAAGGCCTATAGATTTTATGGGCTCTTGAATTTCCGATTCTTTTTTTACTGACAAAGGCATATTTTTTCATTGTTAATGGCCTTATTTATAGTAGTGTGAACATGTGATAACAAAATATTTAATATATTGATATCATTTTATGCATAATATGATTTGTTTTTTAAAGGTTTAGGCTCTATGTCCTATTTTATTCTAGAAAAAACTAAAAAATCAGAAAGACAGATGAATAAACAGGACATTGGAAGTCCACAAAAGAGATACAAAAGACATAAGTAAACTAAAGAGTGGGTTCTCATGCTAGGGTGTGTGAGTTGAAAACCCCTACCATAAGGATTTATGCCCTTCAAAATGTCTTGAACTGTATCCATGGTCCACCACTATCATCCGAGAACTCAACAGTATCATCAGATTTTATATTTTGAACTTCACCCTGATCACTATCTAAATTCCTATTATCATCATTTTGACCAAAACAAGTAATTAAAATGAGTTATGATTACTCAACTACGTACATGTAATTTTGTTCTGCAAATGAGGTGGAACATGAGGTGTATTTTTTTATTCCCTCAGTACCCATAACAATAGTATGTGTTCAATGTTTGGTTTCATTGGAGATCTTTCTGGGTTTCAATTAAGAGGAATTATCTGACATACAGGCTGAGATCTTCTAGATTTCTATAGGAGAATGTGTTATTACTACCTTATCAACCATCAAACCTGTATAATTTTGAATGGATTGGGATGTCCCATTGTCCTACCCACATACCCGAATGGATTCATTCCCATTAGATGCATCAGTAAGACCAACAATGGTATGTTCATTCTTGGCACCTATGGAGACCTATCCTGGTTTTAATTGAGTATCATTAGATTACTTGGTATACTCTAAATAAACATTTTGAGGTGAGAATAAGGTTCTTATTGGTACAACTAAAGAGCTCATATGGAAATCCACCCCATCTGGTGTAGGAGTGGGTGCTCTGTCCTCATTAGCAACAAACAATCCAGGATAAGGATTGGCATGGGAGTTCCCATCTTTAAAAGACTACTTATTTTCTTGAATTATTTTATGTCCATTGGAAGCATCGGGACCTATAGTAGTCTCCCCAATCAGGAATAAGGAAGAAAAAGATTCAAGAGAAACCATCCAATCCACTGAAAATAAAGAGTCAATAGGATTCTATGAAGAAAATGAGTGAACTGGGGGTGGGGGTTCATCTTTTTAGTATATTATCGAGGTGTAAATTTTCAATAAGAATTCACCACCATTTTATAATTAGGATTTTTATGGAAACATCCTTATTATCCTTTCCCTTTCTACGTTTGTAATTAAAAAAAATCTGTTCCTGCTTTACCCTAAAATCAATGTCTTCTTATGTTGTGTGTTCCAAGAGAGTTTGGCTATCAATTGACCTATCATTATCTTCTTCATATATACACCATTCCAAAAAACTCTTTAAAAGAAATCCCATTTAGAATTGTCTTTCCAACTATTTCATTAGTAGGAAAGTAACTTTCATCATTAATATCATCCCATGATATAGGTAAATTTTTTTTATTATGTGTAGAAGAAGCAGGTTTGGAACCCTCACATGCAAGGCATTCATCCCTTAGATAGGGGTAACGAACCTCTTGTATTTGATATTTTTCAATAGACTCATGAGTAGTAGCTTGGTTCTATTCTATGATGGCATTCAGAGAAGTATAGATAATACTATTTCTCATTTTCAATAATGTTCTAACACTAATCAGTTCTTTGAACCCATTATGGGTTGAGTACACATCTACAGTGCCTCAAATCATAACCTTTTTTCTGAAAATTAGAACCCACAATTTATATTCTACAAGTGGATTCTGAGTTCCCAATAATTTGAAAACAAACAAAAATTGTGTAGTTTTTTAAAAATCAATTGTATGAAAAATATCATTATTTGGTGTGGATAAAACACCTTTATCTGTCAGGGTTGAACCTAAATCAATTTCCACCAAAATATGTGAAATATTTCCATAAATTACAGATTATGTAGCATGGTCAATTGTAATAGGAACACAAATTGTAGAGGTTATGTCATACAGAATCTCATCATGCCATAATACCCAATTAAGGCCATTTATTTTAATCCATACCTGAGAACAAGTATACTTAAAATTGATCATGTTAACATTTCATTTCCATTCACGAAGGCAAAGCGTTCCTAGATTAAGATTTATGAAGCCGATAATCTATGATATACCTTTGAGATCCATCCAAGGAAATATAGAGTGGTAAAGTCCTTGATCGAGGGAGACAGACTTGAAGTTGGTAAATCCCCAAATACCAAACATTCATGAGTTTAGATCCGTTAATTTCTAGGGTTTCATAACATTCCTGAAAGATATGAGAGCAATAATCGAGTGTCTGTATAAATCAATCCTTTCTGATATTGCATCATCTAAGGACAAAACATGGGTAGTTTATCCATTCCAGATGATTCTACATGGAGAATAATTAGAAAGAGGAAAAAAGACCCCCCTAAAAAACCTTAAAATGAGGAGAGATCATTCAGAGTTTGTGTTTCCCATTTCTTCATCCTTTTTGATGAAGCTGATCCTTTCCAAATATTATGGAAATTTAAATGAAATGTTTGAAGATTTACACTACATTGGTGGATTAGGGCAGTTGATTCATTGGGGTCCTGAACATCCTCCTCTCCAGTTCCTCCATCATTATGCACACTATCATTTGTGATTATTCTAGATTGTGTGTTGTATAAAACATTTGTGATATGTTTTCCATTAAAGTTCATCAACTACATTTCAGAATAGGGCCCTGTATTGGTAATTGAAATATAGAAATACCTTCAGGTAAATTACAGGCCACAATACAGTTTTAGAATATCACTCAGGGTGGTAGAGTGACATTTTCATTTGTGTTTTGAAACATCGACGATGATATAGTGTGATGTTGAAATGATAATGGTGTCGAATTATATTGATATAAGATATGTAAAATATTATATATAGAGATATACACATAATTATATGAGATATTGTTGTCTGTTATGTCCAATAATAAATACTTTCACAAATCATAGGCAGTGATATAGAGTATATTTTTTTCAATAATATTAGGGTTATTTAAAAATTTTAATTATTCTTCGATGAAATGAATTAGAAATTTATAAATTTTATAATGATTATAAAAATAAGAGAATATAAAATTTTTAGACTAAGTTGATTAAAGGATCATAAATTCTATTTTAATCATTATTTATCAAAATTTAATTATTAAATATTTATCAAATATTTAAATAAACATGGATTGTTTATATTAATATCTTATTTTAAATTTTAGACCAAATGTTTTTTGGGAAGAATAGATATATGTTTAAAAGTGTTTTATATTGATTATTTTAAAATATATAACATTTAAAAAAATGGAAAAAATCATTATATGTTTTAAAAGGTCATGAAGGATGGGGTATTAAAAGATTACATTTTATAATTACATAAATATATTTAATAAATATAAAAGTGTTCAAATATTCTATATAATTATTAATAAATATGTTTTCATATCTATAAAAATTTATATGAATCTTTTTTATTTTTTATGCTTAAATTTTAAGGTTTCATAATTTCTCATGTTCAAAATTTTTAAAATTTCATTTTTTATTTCAAATATATTGTTAAATATTATTAATATATAAATTCTTTATATGTGATTATTTTTATGTTAAATTTAAAAAGTTGAAAATACTTATATATATTTCAAAACAAGCATTTAAGGTATTTCATGATTGGAATAATTTAATATTTAATGATATCGTGGTTATTCGTTTGTTTTTTATAATTTAAATGTGAAGACTTCTTAAATTATCCATATATATATATTTATAGGTTAAATTATATTTAAATTTCATTTCACATTAAAGTAAAAGTTTATGGATAATTGGCCCTTTTTTAGTAATTCTCAGTAGAAAGGGACTATTAATTTGTCTATAAATGTATAGGTTGAAAACCAATCACACATAGTTTGGGGCTTGGTTGAGTTGAAAAGTCACCCAATAATTTTACATAAAAACCAGATTTAAAACTGGAAAGGATTGAATTTTCATTCTATTGTATTAGTAATATAGTAATGTATATAGTGTAGTAGGTACCATAGATCAAGAATGCAGGAGAAATACTATTCACCCAAATTAGGCTTTCGAGCCACCAATCTATGACTTTCTGCTTATGGGACTCTAGGATATCAATGTAGGACCATTAAGGTATGTAATGGAGTAATTCATGACTTGTGGAGACCATGCTTGTGGAAATTAGTCCTATGGTGATCATTTTAGAATTTGAGATTCATTCCGTGAGTGGTTAGTACACACCTTTCCCTAACCTTGTTTGGGGACGCAGTAGTGATGGGACACAAATGCGATGTTAGGAAAAAATGATAGAGTAGAAAGGTGTTAGATGGTGTGAGGGGCTATTTCAGTGCGGGGTCATGGGAAATTGGGTCGTTGGTCTTTTCACTATGACTTTATTACATTATGGCCTTCAAGATATGTAATTAAGGCATTTATTACACCTATCCTTCACATCGTGTAATTTTTCCCTCTCAAACCTATTAAAAAGTGGAAATCTAATAAAGTAAGCATAAGGAATTTTCATTCATTCAGGAAACCTATCATGCAATATATTCTGCTGAATAAAATTTATATTTAACATGATTTTAATCTTGTCCACAAAATAGTTTCAAATAAAATTTCTTTATGATGCATATATGTGATTAATGTTGTCATAAAATTTTATAAGAGATGCCTAATATAAGTTATTTACTGGGAATACAAATATATATTTACATTACTAGAACATGTATTTTTGGTAGATAAATATAATATGTATAAATTAAATCGTCAGAAATACCCACAATAATAGGTTAATAATGAGATGAAATATACATGAGATTAATATAGAATTAGTTAGAGAGATAGTTTAAACATACCAAAAAATACCATTATGTAAAATTCCTTTCAAATTAAAATCTTGTTAAGATATTTATCATTCGATGTGGGTGACCCTAAAATTTAGGTGTTCATAGATTGTCTTATATTGATCATTAAACATATATATAACACTTAATATTTTGTAACTATATAAAATTATAATCTTGAGTTTTCACTTGGTTATATGACCTATAAATAGATCAATAGAAGAATTATGTGAAGACAATCCATTAGACGGGTTAATCTATGTTGTTTTCAATTCAATTATCCACGATAAATATATTTTATAATTGAAAAGATAGTCTACCAAAATATCAAACTAATGAGATGAAAAAAATGTGGCCTCAGAACAAAGTGAAATATTGATCATGGTCCACCAGTAAATATTATTTAATGATTCATTATTTTAATTATATTGTATAAATTAAAACTTATTTATTAAATACTAAAATAGAATAATAGTTTTTTGAAAAATTATTAAGTTATATAATATCAAACACATAATTTATTTGGAACTAAAATATATCATTATAAATTAAAATACTAATATAAATAGTTTTCTATATTTGAATTATAACTTGAAATGTTATTAGGTTAAAATATAAGCATTATGATAATAATTAACAATATGGTGTATATATTTAACTATTTCTTTTCTATGTCTTGGGTATTAAATATATGTTGTATCAAAATTATGCATAGATAAAAGAAATTTTAGAATTATAGAAAAATATTATTCATGAAATATATTTTTCTACATATGTTATGAATAAATGGGTTGTTTCATTATGGTGGGGGAATATGATCAACATTTACATAGTGTATTTATTTTAGAATTTTTTTTATGTCATAAATTGAGATTTCGTCTCTATTTCATATATGATAAAAGAGTTTTTATTCATGATTAGATATAAAAAATGTTTTTATAAATATATTAATAGTATTATTTTGGCGATATATGGGGTGAACATAGATGGTAGGGAGACCCATGGAAACATTGGAATTCACTATGTGTTTTCAAAAAATACCATAGCACACCAATTTTTATTACCCTCCTCCTATATTATTATAATCTTCCTATCACCATTATTTTACAATTATATTATAGTATTTTTGGTTTTCTATATACATGTTCTGGATAAGTTGATATGCCCATGAATTAATTTTTAATGTAAAATGTTAATAAAGAAAATACCAAAAATTATTTACAGAAAAATATTACAAGAAAAAACTAAAATTAAGCCTTCTAACTAATGGAGGAATGGAATGAAGATCTGAAATAATGAACAATACATAGATCCATGGACACAACCATAACTCCCACAACAATATATATATATATATATATATTGTCTTTCCGTTTTTTCCCTCCACATTATAAATTATTTCCCTCTCAAGGGTGAATAAAATTTAATAAAGTGGTGACCTAGAAATGATAGGATTTATGTGCCACAAAAATTATCACGTAATAACTAATAATTGTAAATTACACACTATCCATCATCCATAAATTGTTATTAAAAATTTATTGATTGAATTTAATTTAAATTTAAATTGAAAATTAACTACTTATTTAATTTATTTTAAAAATATCGTATTTTTAATTAATTAAATATTATAATATATAACCTTTAAAATCTTGTTTAAAATAGAATATGATAAACCAATAACACTTTGACTATCAAGTTAATTTTTATTTATTTATTTTTGTATTAAAACATGTTGTATGAATTTTTATTTTATTTTTCATATATGATAAAAATTGAGAATATGTATTTTTTTGTTAATTTTTTGTAACTTATATTAATTTTTTTTTATAATGAATAAAATCATGGTTATAGGATGATTATAAAAGTTAATAGTACACTTCTATATTTATCTATATTTTATCTAGACATTTTATATGGTAATAGATAAAATGAAACTATTGTTATATTAGATAAACGTCCAAAATTCAAAAATCATTGCAATATGATTTTTTACTACCATATTTAAAAAACTATAGATGGGTTAAGGTAGGTTTTAATGGTCACTATAGAGTCACCACATATAATAGACTACAAACACACTATTTATTATTCCCTTTCAAACAAAAATAATAATAATAAATTTATGTGTATTAAAAAAGAAAGAACTTTGATATGGAGGGAAAACATATTCCAACCACATATGAATTAATAAATGCCTATATAATTCATATATAACAAAAATATGAAGTTAATTTTGTTATAAAAACTAGCCTTTTCCATGTTTCAATCAATTTTAAAGCTATTTTAAATGGACTAACGCAATAAAAAATACTTCTTTATTTTGTGTGAATGAAAGGAAAATAATAAATATAATAAATATAGAATCACAAAGAATTACCACACATGAAAAATCAAATAAAACTATAAAAATTTATGCTATTTTCAAACTAAGATACACCAATCAAATTTCCTTCATGAAGTAAACACAAAATCTCAAATCAGATGGAATCGCATGATACATATAAAAGAATAAAACCATATTAAAGGGGATTAGTAGGATAATTGAAAGAATAATATCTTAAAAATGATTACAATGTTATTTTATGTTTACCAAGAGAAATAATACACATCATGAATGGTCATTAAAAATGAAATCCTTGAATGATATTATTATTTCATTGAATTTACTTGAAATGTTAGTTTAAAAGGAATAAAATAATTATCACCGTAATGAATAGGTAACTAGAGATCAATCACTATCACATAATAGAAAAATTCTATCAAATAAAAATTTTGGGGCTCTGGTCATTCATTTTTTCATGTATTGAACATAATTAAGACTCATAACGGAATCAATATAGTGTTAAAATGAGGACACATAGAGGTAGAAAATAGTTCATTATAGAAATATCATAGATGCATTGATATACAAATTTAATGAAATAACTAAAAAAATACATAGAATATGTAATTAAAAGAGTAAATGGGAACAAAATTATCCAATAAAGAATAATCCTGATTATTAAAATGACATCAACTGATGTGACCTACCAAGAAAAAACCCGATAGGGGTGAGTCTTAAAAATTTATGTGTCTCGAAAATAAGGTAAATCCTATATAAAAAAAATATTTCCCACCATAATAAAATTTATATAATATAAAAATATTTTTTATTTCATTACAAATTCGTTCATTATGATTTCAAGAACAATAAACCCAAATATGACTAAGAAAATTTTAAATTAAAATTATATGAAAAATCAATTTCAAAAATCTTCACCTTTAAAATAATATTATATGACAAAAAATCACATAATGTTATTGCACCTAGGTTCTTGAACATGATGCAAGTCTAAAATTCATAAAAAATGAATAATATTGGGAAATGGAAAAAAATACTGCTAAACTATTTGTTGCATTAGTACTCATATGTATCATATTATGACAAACTAAAATGTATTAAATAATGTATATAGTAATATATAATGTGATATCTACATGTTCCGACTGACCATGACTTACTATATTCATAAATGAAAGAAACTTTTAATGGATATCATAGCATATATCAATATTAAAATATAAAAAATAGTGCTCAATAATTAAATATTTCAACAAAAAAGGAATATTTAATTGATTATTTAATGAAATATATTCATTATTAATTGTTGAAATAAAAATTATAGGCTACATGTTACATTTCAAAGGAATAGAATAACCCTATATAGTAAAAACATATCTAATGATAGTTTTATGTGTGTCAATATTAGTTACACGATTAGAGTATATAAAACTTATAAACAAATACTCAAAATAAACATTTATACCTTAATTTATGGAAAATTATAATGATATTGAAAAATAACTAAGTCTATATTTAAATGAATTCTAAAAATGATTTATTTAGAACCCTATCATTGTAAAAGTAACAATTGTAATATCTATAATTTTCTAAATTATATAATACACAATTATTCTCTCTATATTAACATATAGAATTACAATTATATGTGATATATAATATTTGGTAGTAGGTTAATAAAAAAATATAGTTTTATGTGTCTACTTAGAGGTATACTAGCTGCTTTCAGAACAAAAATCAAATTGAATTTCAGGATATATTTCAATATAAGTATGTTAATTAAGATATAAAATTTTATTCTTCATATTTATAATAATTTTGATGATTCAAATATATTATGATGGTTGAATTTGTTTTTAATAAATTATTTTAATATCAATATGTGTTGGTTGATGGAGGAAGAACCGAATGAATAAAGAATATGAAAGGTGTGAGATGTATCTTGGGATTTATATAGATTGATGATTTTGAAGCCTTCTACCATTAGACCTACTTATAAATATTCATTCATATATTGTAAATGGATTTTTTACTAATATGATGTTTGATATTGTAAAATAAGACTATATATCATATGATTATTGGGTGGGACATCATGTGAATTAATGAAAAGTGTTATAATTTTTGAGAGAACTTATTGCAATAATCATTTTTTATGGAGGTTGGGGAATCTGAATATTAAAAAATTTATGAGGATATGACAAGTGAATTATAAATGATAGTTGATGTTTTTGAGAAACCATTATTGGAAACAAGAGTAATTATGTAATCCGGATAAGGTTATAATGATGAATTAAAATTATAAGGGAAAATAATGATTCAGGAAGTAGTTTCATTGAATGTCTAGGATTCAACCATACCTAGAGATGAATTACAGAATAAATATTTTTGGAAGAAGTAATAATTGAAGATAATTGATAAGATAAAAAGTTGATGAGAGAATAAATTAAAGGGTTGATATAATATATAAGTAATTTTCAAGAAGATACAAGTTTTGTTACAAATATAGATGATATCCTTCTGGAATAATTATCCTTAATAATGTTTGAAAATAGTTTGATCCAAATCTTGAAGAAGTTCGAAAGATATGTTTTTACTAAGAAGATAAAATTTAGAAAAGGTATTGATACATAAAAGTAATCAGAATGATATTTAAACAGAAATTTGATGATATTCTTAATACTAGAGTAGTCTATAACTCAAAAAATGAAAAATGAAAATTTTTGGAAGCTACTCTAGAAATGTAATATTAATCATAGTTTTATGAAAGCATATGAAAGAGTCTTTCCATTGTGTATACTAGAAATGTTGAAATGATAAAATACAAAATGTGATACTTAACGTCCAAATACATAATATGTAAGAGTCAATAATGAAATTAGGATCTAATTTTTTTTGAATTCCTATATACACTACGATACATAAGAGAAAAATGGATGACAAGAAAAGGACTTCCTTCTAACGAAGGAAATACATAATGGTAATTCCAATGAAATTAAAGGTAATTAAAATGATATCTAAGGGTTATTATAAAATATATAATTATATTTAAGTATTCTATTCTTATATAAGAATATGGAATATTTTATAAGAAAATAATGAATTTTGGATGTTCATGTTTCAGAATAATTATGATTTCTAACGCTGCTAATTTTTTCTTCACGGATCAAAATATCAGTATGTTTGTATTAAGATATATTTTAAGACATGATAAAAGAGATAATTAGTGAATATAATGGTTTTAATATGAATTAATATTTGGAAAAAAATGAGGATAAGGCCACATCATAGTGTATGGTAAAGATAGATTCATGTGAAAACATCATGTCATAAAAATATTATTAAAAGTTATCATACATCCACGGAAGATTATTCTAATCTTCGTTTCGTGGAAATATAATAGTGATAATTTTAGATATCATAATTGTTTTAAATTTTATTATTATGGATAAATAATATCATTTTAAATGATATTTTATAGGAGATATTGATAGTGAAATAAATTAAAATAAATATCCATGAGAGATACTGAGAATATAAAAAGAAATAAGGATAAAAACAGGAATAACTCAACATTTTTTTCTATTATTGGCCATCTATATCAAGGATAGATATGCTAATAATAATATATAGTGAAGATTTTTTGGATCATAGACATATAGAAAGAGAAGAAGAATCATGAGAGGACCTACTTAATGATCTCCATATTTCATAGATGCTGAAGATGAAAAATCTCTATTATATCTCTATATCATAGAATATGAATTATATTATTGAGGTTGAATATAATGTGAAGTATCATAGTATTTATATGTGTTGATAATTTTGATAATTTGTTGAGAATAAAAATTTTTCTTTTATATTTTTATATCCATAAGATATATTATAAATAAAGTTGATATTTTGTAAAATAAATCTCGTTATTCGGATGTAGTGACATGGTAGTAAAAAAAGAATATTACATTGGAGATTTTTAATGTGGAACCTTAGAGAATATAGGTATGTTTTATAAATATATCTATACTAGTGGATATACTGAAGATTTTTCAATAGATAAATGTTGAATAAAAATTAAATTTTTATTATGAGGGTGAAAAATATGGAAAAGAGAGTTCAAGAGGGACTAAAATGATGAACACCAAGGGAATAATAAATTATAATAGACCTATAATAATTATACAGGGAACCAAGAAATGAAAATATTTAATGGTTGTTATAGATATATCCTTTTTCTTCTAGGAAATCCACTTATTCATTCCTCTCCTACCCAATGTTTCGAATCAAAGATTCTTTGTTGGATGTTTGTTTATATTCATGGATCACGTGGGTGGTGGACCAGTGCACCTATAAATCTCAATTTTTGATCCTAATAAATATTTTTGAATCAGATTCAGTCACTTTATAAATGATGCCTATATTATTGTAAATGATATAGCTAGTAATAAGGACCATTTCATCAACCCTCAAATAGAATCTTGTGCCACTGAAGGTTTTTTAGTGATTATAACCCTTCCACATGAATTATGGTTGATACCCCCACCACTTATAATTCCATTTGATAAATACCTATCAAAACACATTTTAAATATTGGTGTTGGAGGAATCCACTAATCCTATTACTAGAGACCCTTTATAACCACACTCTTGGATTCTTCTAAGGGGTTTTATTTTTGTAAAATTTATATATAAAGTATATAGTTCCCTAATATAATTGATCCATATATAAGATCATAAAAAATAAACTCAATTTTCAATATTTGTGTACTTTTACATATATTCATCTGGCATGAGTTGTTGCATCTTGAAAAAATGGAGCAGTAACCCCCGTAATATTGATAGTCTGGGCTATTACAACACTATTTAAATATTCCACAGTAAAAAACCATTAAATCATTATCCAATCAAATTATACAATATTTACGGTGATGCACAAATGTTCTACCAAGTATTTATAAATGAAGTGATCCTATTCACATTTTAGGAGAAGTTAATCCTTATAGTTAGTGTGATATTTAACTCAGCAATGACTTAGAGTGTCTTACTACACACCCATGTGTTTTATGGCATTATAAGTTCATGAGGATTTGCGTCTCACTCTCCATATCAAAAAATAGTTAAGGAAGTATTTGACCCTTATCTTATAATCATTTGGATAGCCTTAATAGAGTCAAGGATGTAAAATTACCATATCTTTTATTCACTTGAATAATATATCTAATTTCTCTGTCTCGGATTCAATCCTATAATTATTAAGGTGTTGATTCCCACACTGGGGTCGAACATTATAAATGACTTGTGTATTTTTAACTCTTATTTATTCTCTATATTACATGTGGTGGATAGTGTTATTTGTGTAAAGATAAATCTATAAGTCCTAATAAATATATAGTTTTGAATATAAATAGGGGTTAATTAAAAGAAAAAAATGTCTTCTTTTAAAACATGTGAACAAAAACTCACCCCCCCTTAGTTTAACTACATAGTCTAATAGAAACTATAAGTGGTTTTAGATCTAATATAATCTTTGTCTAGATCTATTTTTTCCTTGTTTTTTATTAGATATAATGAATTACATATTTTAATATGGTTTTTAATTTCCTTTAATGAATAATACATTTCTCATTCCACACTTTACCAACGTGGATGTTTCAACCCAAAAAATATAATAGGTAGTAGAAAGAGGAAGAGAACCTAGAGAAGAGTTTTAAGAAAAGTGAGCAGCACCACAAATAAAAGATATTCAGTGTATTTTTTAAACTATTACATTTGTCGAAAATCACCCCCTGAAGAATTATATTATGTTAGTGAAGAGTAAGGGTCAATTTAAATAATTAAAGACCACTAATTTAAAGTTAATGATTATTTTACGGAATTTAATGTTTATTTTTTCACACACACATGTATATATTTGAGTTTATAGACTTATTATATTATAGTAAACCAAAATTGATAATATACGAAAGATTTTTGAAAACAGAAATCACTGAAATGTTATAGGACTACAAAACTCAAATAAAAAAGTATAATCTAGGGAACCACTTTTATATTAATTATAATAAGAATATTCCCTTATTAATAAATAATTAAAATAAAATTTTTATAATAGAAATTAGGATATAAAAATAAATAAAAATAATATGCATGCATTGAATGAATTTATTTGTTTAAAAAATGCTCAGTTAGAAATCCATTCATAAATGGTAAAAGAGAATGATGTTTATTTTCAAGATGAAATTTAGTTGCATTAAGATCATATTGATAATAAGAGAGAATGTGAAGAAAAATTAAGATCAGATGAGGAAGAAAAAAATATCCTCAACATTAAGAATATTTAAGTAGATGTAAAAAAGATAAATATAGATGTTACGTGTTCGGAGACTTCCTAAGCCGCTAAAAAAATAAAGGCTTCCATGCATGAATGTGAAGTATAGGTTATAAATCAAAATATGTATTAATACGGGTAAAAATATTTCTATGATCCCACCACATTTTCAAGAGTGGATGTGAGAAATTACCTGAAGTAGTTATCCCTAACAAAATATCAAAAAAAGATTTGTTTTCTATAAAAAATGGTTCCAATGTTAGAAATATTTTAACCAAATGCATGAAAATATATTTTATTGTACATTGATGGTGTTTTTGGAGGTTTGGGCATTAGAACATTTAATGTTGACATAATATAGTCATCTAAATATATTTTAAAAGGCATACATTAATGCAGAGAAAAAAATGAAGAGATAAAAATTCATAGATGTATATGGTAATGGATATGTCTATTAAGTGAAAATTCGGATACATAGAGAATTTCTGTGAAAATTTTAATAGAAGGGGATTTTGTGATGACAATTCCTGATATAAGATTCTCATGGAAGTTTGAGGTGTTTTTAAAAATATAATACTATAATATATAAAAATGAATTATGTAAGACAAAGCGTAGGATATTCCATGGGTTTTAAATAATGAAATAGAGTAATAAAAATCAATATACACCAATGTATAAATATGAAAAAGATGTTACAACAAAGTGGAAATTCTTTTACTGTAAGTGAAAATCCCAAATCATAGTCCCCAAAAAATAGTCCATGAACATCAAATTAAGAAGAACGATTAAGGAATTACGTGAAGAAATCCAATAAATATTTAAGAGGTTTAGTTTGGTAAATGAAATATCTAAATAATATTTCAAGTATCATGAAATGTTACCAATTGTTTGTAACATAAATATTAATTATTTACCAAGTGAAAACTCTAGAAAGGTTGAGAATGTTCCCCATAAATGACTAATCATTTATCCAGTTCTATTAGAGAGGTAATAAACATAAGAGAATATATGTATAAAAGGGAGATAACTAATTCAATAACAAGTAAAATTTCATTAGAGTTTGAAAAAGGATGGACTAAGAATTTATGTGGAACTCTGTTAAAGGTGAAACATTTTTTCCACCCTCCTATAAAATGTAAGAAGACTCATCATAATAAGAGGAGACATTGAGAATGAATGATAAATCACCATCGAAGTCATATAGTAAGACAAAAAATTGAGAAAAGGATGAAAGTTCTTAACTAGATATTATGAAAAAAAGTTTCATATAATTTTAATGATTTAGGTAGGGGTGGAAAACCATACTACCCAAGGAAATTAAGTACTGTAAAATGAAGGGTGCAAGAATGCAGAAAAATGGAGTGGAAATGGGAAAAGTTTTTCTTTATTAATGTATCTCATCATTGTTAATATAACATTGAAAAAAAGGAGATCATCATTATTCCCATATATTTTGTTTTCAGTTTCTATGTTGGGAATTTAAGGTGATAATATAAGAATATAGTTGCAGGATTATTATAAAAATATTACAACATTGTGATTATGTAACGCCCCAAAAATCTAATGTACGAACCTCACATTAAATATCATATAAGAAATGCAACACCTAGTGCATAATGGAATATAATATCCCAAAAATTTATAATATATTAAATATTTAAAATAAATTTAAAATATATTATTGCATGAAATACACAGAATAGTTAGTAGCATGTGAAACAAGAAATAATTATTTTCTTCAATGGATTTCAATTAAACGCAAGATCGATATTTACAAAAGAAAATATATTGTTAAATATTATTATTTAATATAATAAGATATAAAAAAGCTGATAAATTAGTACATATGAGTATTTGTAACTAAATTATCAATAATTATGGATTATATGGATATAAATTGAATTCATTGGTTACTAGTTAATGAGAAACAAAAATAAGATCCAATTAGATTTACAAAAAATATTATTATTTATATGATTCCAAAGGAGTTTATTGTTAATTAACATAATTAATTACACATAGTGAATGATATTAATGAAATATATATTTTATATATTCAATAAAATATTTCTTATATTCATACATTAGTTTATATAGTCATAAGATAAGAAAAAACACAATTGTACAAATAAAAATCTATATTTTTATTAATGTATTTTAAAACCTTTTAATTGTGAACAAATTCTAATTCTGAATTTTGACACATTAATTAATTTAATATGTATAAATAAACACAATAATTAAAAATTAAAACATTAATATTAGGTTATGATATATTTTTTAATTTTTTTTGCATCGTATAATTTTTAATTAATAGTTTAATATACTAAATTTTAGTTCAGAACTAATTTATAGTTTAATTTATTTGTAAGGTTAAATTATAGTTTTAATGTTTAATTAGATAATATTTTTATCAATTGATAAAATTTATGTCATTGGGATCATTTTTAATTTGAAATAGATTTCATCATTTTTAATTTTAAACCCTACATTGTCATCTAGCCTGCGGGGTGACATTTAAATTAATTTCTTGAACTTATGTGATTAGAATTTATAATAATGGAACCCATATTTTTAATAATAATAATTCTTAATTCTTAATAATACCAACTTATTTTTTACCAAAATAATTAGTGAATGTAATTAAAATTAATTAAAATGATTAAGGTTAAATTAAGATTAATAAGGGACTAAAGCTTTTCCTTAAGGCCCAAAAGGATAGATACACTTGTCCAAGTGATATTGGATGGCCATATATCGACCCTATAATCTATTTTCTCAAAATTATACTATTATTTTATCCATTTACAACAAGAAAAATGTTCATGGAATTCTTTTGTCAAAATATTACAAGTGTTACTCCTACTCCATTATAAAAAGGCCTACTCTCCTTCAAATTAATCACACCTCTATAGACACTCTAGATCAACCAAGATCTACCCAAATAGATTATCAAAGTCCATAACCTCATCCTTGAATCCTTACCTTTTGTATAATGAAATAAATGTAAGACTTTTGTTCAAACCAAAAGGAGTTACCCAAAAAACAGGTAATGGACTTTCTCAAGATTTTTATTTTTATTTAAAATAGAGAATCCCTAAAATATTACTATTTCATGCTTGTATAACAAAACATGTATCCTAAATATACTATGTTGTTTTATTTATAATGTTTTTACCTACACTCACACATACATCCATCTAATGGGTAACGAACATACTTTTTCTATGTATGGAAAACTACCACCTTATGAAACAATGATTGTTCATTTTTTACATTACCAACATTCATGGTTGGATGTTATGATAGAAAATATATTTATATATGATATATATGATATATATTAATTATTTTTTCTTTTTATATATTTTATTAAACATATCTTTATACTTTCCATTTATTGTAAAAATGATAGAAATCATTTTTGGAAGTGGTGACTACTACCCCCACATAACGACGTGATTGGTTTACACAATACATTGAATGTATAAAGAATGGTTTTAATTAAAAATATGTGAAATATAACACATTTATATGATAGTCTTTAAATAATAACCTGTATGTGAATAAAATATATATAATTTTCTTTATTACACTTTCACAAACTTTAAAAGACAAAATGTTGTTCATGGACGTGTAGACTACCACCTCCTCAACATGATGTGATTATTTTACATCAAAATAATTCTATATATAAGTATATATGAATAAATAAAATGGTATTTATGATATAATGATAATTATTTATTGATATAATTCATATTAACTTCTTTCCATAACAATCACTGATAAATGAGAATGTTACTTCTGCGTACATACGACCTACCATATCCATGATAGTGACATTAATTCATTTTCCCTAACCAAATATAGTGATTGGTTTTAAAAGTTTAGTTGATTTATAAATATTTTAATAATTTCATGATTTTAATTTTGGAGATGTTTATGTAATGACCCATTTGACCATAGTTAACCTACCAATGTTCTTTTTGACAAATAAACCGAATTTGGTCAAAACAACTAATGTATGCATAATTGTTGACATAGTTGTATAAAACATAGAAATAAGTGATAAAAATGTAATGATAAACATGAAAATTTTTCTAAATAAAGTAAATAATTAATATAAGTTTTCTATTTAGTAATTTAAAAACACACGAGATAATTCAGACGCAAGATAAGGGATTTCATCACAATTTACATTTCATTGATACTTATTTATTATCATTATATGGTGAATATACTAACTTTTTAAATTTTATACCATTAATATATTTATTCTCATGATATTATAAGTTTTATATAATTTTATTTCTTCATGGATATTATGATTTAAATGTTTCAATGTAGTATGGGACATTTTGAATGTTTAAAGTTTATTCTCCTTGATAATGTTTTTATTATTGTCTTTGCAATCTCACTTCCTTTTTTTATTGTTAAATTTATCTTAAAACAATCAATTTATTTTTGTGCACTTAATTTTTTATATTTATTGTACATATTGACCATTTTCAATATAATATAATGATTAATTCATTATTCATTACATTTTTAGTTTCAATTAGAATTATTTCATCTATGGGTATTTGAGTTAAAATTTACCAAGTAGATAAAAATTCGTAACTAAATTTATTTTCATTAGGTTTTATTACATCCTCACTATCATTAATATTCTATGATTATGTGTATATGTACATTGATTATCTAATTCTGTATTTACTCTTCTATATGTGTATTTATAGTTAATACACACAATCCAATAATTTATTGATTGTTACTCAAACATTATAATCTTTTCAAGGTTTTAATTTACAATATAATTTTATTCATGATTTTTTGCACTTGAATTTCCATCAGTGGAACTTATTTTATCATTGTCTAATAAACCCTTTAATTCTCTTCTCCTACACTTATTCATGACCTTTTTCAAGTATTAGTACAATTTCCCCACTCCTTGGAAAATAAATTTTTTATAAACTATTTTTAAGAAATCCCAAATTAATTTATCTCTTTAGTCGGAGAATCCATTTTTTACTAAATTTTTTATTATTAAAATTTTCTAAAAAATGATTTTGAAATGATTATGTAATGAAATTTTTACCCTTTTTTTACTAATATTTTGAAGGAATATTTTTATCGCTTTCAGGGCAATAGAAAGTTTTCTATCATTTTTACCACACAAAAGGAATGTTCATTTTACCTCATACATAATGTACTGATTTACTAATCACCATTTCATTGAAGATTCACGTTCATTTTTAAAAGGTTAATTTTTCAATAAAATGTTTTCAAAAGTGGTTAATAAAGAAAATATTTTTGAAAAGGGTTTCTTAAAATAAATGGTTATTTTCACCAAGAATTGTTTTAAAATATTTATTTATTGTATTCCTATTTATCGACATGAAAAAACCTTTATTTTACTGCACTTAGTATTTTTTAATACCATACTTATTATTCCTCTATATAGGTAATGATTGACTTGGATAAAGATAGTATTCATATTCACTTCCATGATTACTTTTAGTCCACTTGAAATATTCAGTCTCCTATGACCATTGACCATCCAATTTACCCTAATTATCAAAACCATTTATCACAGATATGTTCATTTCATAGATCATATACCATTTATAATATTATGTTTACTTTTAATGTTATCTAATTATTTGGTTTAATATTGATAAATTTGTATCCTTTACTCAATATGGATATTTTATAGTTCACTTTGTTTATTTAAAAACATTGGACATGCACTATACAGGTTAGGGATCGGTTAAGGCTAGTACTATGGGTTGGAGGCCTGTTAATGAGAGGTAACAATGAGTTTGGGATGTGTTAATGTAAGTCGCACAATGATTCATTAGTCCCATGTTATAAAATCAGTGGGATATCCTAATCTAATGGGGTTTTACCCTATATTATTTATGCTATATTTATGGTAACGGTATCATGTGCCTGGAAACATGAGATCCAATAATTTTGAATTTCACTAATTTAGTTTTAGTTTTTATTAATCGATGAGATTTTACATCGACATATCTATTGATACATTTCATTTTCATTTCATTGATTAAATAGAATGTATTTTAGTTTCTTACCTATCCATATTTATTTTTACTTATCTAGTTATTTGAATAGAATGTGTTTTTATTTACCTTGCCTTAATTTTTATTGAATTCCCTTTCATCTTATTTATTACTAGGAATGTGTGTTAAGTTATTTAACATACCATGTTGATATATTCCTATAAATTCATTATTTATTTGTTTGTACTTTACCCTTACTAAGAATTTGATCTCACCCTTATTATATGTTCTTTCCAGAGAAATCAATGAATTTTACTACGAAAGATATTAAGGGAAATGATATATATAATAAATTAATCATAAAAGTTATTTAGAAGAAAAATTATGTTGTAATTAGTTTATTAATTAATTATAAATGACTTTTTTATGTATATAGTTTACCAAGACTACAAAACTCTAGGTCTATCAGGGATTAATTTCTTTAAATTATTCCAATGTAATTAGTGGATGTTATTGGATCTCGGCTTCTCATGTTAGGTCACTATAGTTGGTATCAAAGAATGTTTACTAAAAACCTTTGGAACTAGATTTTAGAAAACATATGTGAGATAACATAACCTTAAGGTATAACTTGATCATAAGTATATACAAACATCCTAGAATTATTGTATGGTAGATATTATGTTTTTATTCATAGAAATATATCCCTTTATGGATACTAAAAGTGGATATAGTTCTGGGATAGTTGTACCTAATAGTAATAAAACTGATAAGGTGTTATTATCCTAACTCTGGAAAAAATGGTGCATGACAATGGGCCTTACTGTGCACCTTGTTTGACACTCCCGGTAGATATTCTAAGGACAAGTAAATTTTTATTTAGAAACCATTGTAAATGATGTGGATAGATAATTAAAATGAACATCTGATGTTAAAACTAAGGTGTTTTTGAGTTAAGATAAGGTTTCATGATTTTGAAATCCCATAAATGATATTATGGATGGACTCTAGGCCAAGTAAGGACCCCGTGGAAATAAATGGGGTAAGTATTATGTATTGTAGTTATACGGTAAACCTTAGTTAAAATACTATTTTGTGATTAACCTACTTATTAGGATTCCCATGAGATTTATTTTTATGTTTATATTAATTTGGTTTTAGAAAATGAAAACTTGTATGTCGGGTGATAACCAATAAAGTCTGTCAAGACCATAGGTATTGATCCCATAATGGAAGGATGATGGGGGTTTCACACCAACCACTAACCTACACAATGTCCTAGTTAATATGTCATTTATTTAAGTTAAAAAATTTGATGAATAAATATTAATGATTAATGTGTAATGATTTTCAAAGTTTATATATTAATTTATTAAACATGATGACTTTGGTGAATAGTTACAGACAAAAAGTTAGACATTTCACTATTTTATGGTCATTAAAAACCATTAGAAATTTATTTTAGTGCTTTAGGAATAAAAATTAATTTTTGGATGAATTGGAATAATGATTGAAGAATGAAAAAGAATGAAATATTGTTTATAGAAATATATCATGTAATCATATTTCACTATATTCTCACAAAGTAAAATAATTACCCAACATTAGAAAAATGTCTTCGAAATAAAATGTTGTCCTAATACCTTAATTTATGTTGATCTGATGGCCTTTTAAATCATCTCATATGTATTGATTTTAGGCAATCAACATTCTAATTATCATTCACTTGAATTTTATTATTGGACTCAATCACACCGTATAATTATTTTTGTTTTCCCTCTAAGTACATATCTCTAATTTCCAATAATATTCTCCAACTTATAGACCATGTTTTATGTGTTTACATGTGACTTTAATACTTCCCATTCTATATTTTATATAGGATTTATTAAAGAAACTTCTCATGATGTGGTATTTAAAAATATAAAATATCAAACAATATATTAACAAGTTTGAGTTTAAATTGAGAGGACACAATTTAAGTAAGGTGGGGGAGAATGTAAGACCCTGAAAATCCAAAGAACCTTGTTTTTGATAGCGTGTATGAAATCCAACAAAAAGCTCATAAGGGAATATAATATCTGGAGAATTTATAATATAATTAATATATTAACTAAATTCAATATATTTTATAAATTTCATTGCATGTGACACTGAGTTAGCATGTGAAGGATATGACAATGAGTTTCTTTAATGGTATTCGTTACATGCAATACTGAGTTTTACAAAAAAATAATATATTATTAAATACTGTTATTTAAAATAAATGGATATAAAATATCCATGCAATTAGTTTGTATGAATAGTAATTACTAACTAGTGAAAATTTTTAATTTAAACTTATACAAATTAATTCATTGGATACCATCTAATGTGAAATGAAAATAAAAACCAATTGGATATAAAAAAGAAAATATTATTGGTTACAAGCTTCAAGAGGTGATTTTTCTTAAAAAACCAAATAAATTAAAATTAGTGAACTATATTAAAAAATATTTTTTTATATATTCAATAAAATATTATTTATTTTCATCCATTAGGTTTTATGGGCATAAGATAAGATTAAACCCTATTTTATACATAAAATAAAATATTTTTATTAAGTCATTTTGCTTAATTTTCATGGAAAACCCAATTTAAATATGCATTTTGTCACTTTAATTTATTTAATATGTTAAAATAATTATCATATTCTAATTTTAAACATAGAAAATAGTATAGGGTGAATGTTTGTCATTTTTCAGAATCATATTATTTTTAATGAATATTAAAAAATACTGAATTTTAGTTGGAAATAGTTATTTCATCTAATATATTTATTTGGACAAATAATAAATTTAATCAGTTTTAAAGTTTAATTAGATAATATTTTTATCAATTAATAAAATTTATGTCAATGAAATCAATTCATCTTTGAAATTGATAATAAAAACAAAGAAATGTTTTCATTATTTAAACTTTAAAAACTAGCATTATTGTTTCGCATGCGAGATGAATTTTAAATTAATTTCTACTAATTTTGTGATTAGAATTTAGCAAAATTGATTCCATATTTGTAATAATAACAATTTATAATTTATAATAAGATAAAAATATTTTTTGATCAAAAATATTATTAATGTGATTAAAATTTATTAAACTTTTTAAGGTTAAATTATGATTAATAAGGAATTAAAAGACAACCTTAATGCTACAATGTACATATACAATTGTAAAATAGATATTTTATGGAAATATATCAAACATATCCTATATTTTATCTAAATTTTACCTTTATTATATCCACTTTCAATAAGAAAATCACACATGTAATTCCATTGTCAAAATATTACAAGAGTGTCACTCCTACTCCACTATAAAAGGACTCCTCTCCTCCCATATCTCCACACTTATCGAAAAACTTTGGACCAAAAAATATCTTCCCCAATATATTATCAAAATACCGACAATCCTGTAAGCCTCTTAATGGGTAAAATTCAATCTATGGTAGCCTTTAGTTCAATCCAAAAGTAGTTACCCGAATAAGAGGTAACAAACTTCCTCAATCTTTTTTGTTTTATTGTAATTTTCAAATCCACAAAATATTCTTTTTAATGAATGTATAAAGAAACCATTAGAATATATATAATAATATTTTTTATTATAATTTTTAGAAAACAGTCACACACACATCCATATAATGGGTAACAAACAAATTGTTTCTGTGTACGACGAACTACCACTTCACGAAACAAAGATTGTTTATTTTTCCTTGACCATCACACATGGTTTTATGTTTTTATGGAAAATATGTTTTTATATGATGTATATGATATTTATAATGTCTTTATTCTTATTTAATTTATTTAAATAACATATGTTTACATATTCTATTTTGGGTAAAAATGATAACATCATTTGTGGAAGTGTGTACTACCACCCCCAAAAAGCAATGTGATTTGTTCACACGATACCTAAATTATATAAAAATGGTTCTAATTAAGCATATTTGACATAAAAAAATTATCTTATATTAATTATTAAATTATCTTTCTATAAATATAATATATATTATTCTCTTTATTTCCTTTCAGACACTTTAAAAGAGATAATGTCATTCGTGGACGTGTGGACTATCACTTCCTCGCCATGATGTGATTCTTTTTTACATACAATAAATTATGTATATAAATATATATGAATAAATAATATTTTATTTATGATATAATTATCATTAACGAAATATATTATCCTACTTTCCTTATTTTCATAACAATCGTTGAAGAATGAGAAGGTTACTCATGTGTACGTATGACCTACCATCTCTATGATTGTAAAATTGATTCATTTTTAATAACCATAATTAATGGTTGGTTTTAAAAGTTTAATTTATGTATAAATATTATAATTATTTAATTATTAGTATTATGGATAAATTTATGTAATGACCCATTTAACCAATGTTGACATACCAATGTTGTTTTTGACACATAAACCACATTTGGTCAAAACACCCGATGTAAACATAATTGTTTAAGTAGTTGTATTACACATAGTAATATGTTTAAAAAAAGTAATGATAAAATTAAAAAGGTTCTAAATCAAGTGAATAATTAATAAAATTTTGTTATTCATTAATTTAAAGTCACATGAGACAATTTGAACACAGGGTAAAGGATTTTGTCTCAATTTACATTCCATTGAGACCTATTTATGGTTATAAACCTAGATTAGTTTGTAAAGTGTATACAATGAAATAATTTATCATATAATCTATCATTTATATATTAATTTCATAAACCATATAACATTTTTTATATGGTGTTTACTATGAATGTTATTTGATTATTTGGGTAGATATAGAAAAATCTCAATCCTTTCCTCAATACAGAAATTTGATAAGCCACTTTGTGTATTTAAATGCTTTTTAAATCACTATATGGGCTGGGGACCATTTAATACTAGACCTAGAGGTTATATATTAGATAATTCAAGCTTTATGGGTTAGGGACTGGTTAATAAAAGCCTAATGATTCATTTTCAGTTTGATGGGATGAAATCGGTTGGCTTCCCCAAGCTACTGGATTTTACACTATACTTTGGAATCATATTGATGATAAAGGTATCATTTTCCGAGAAAAAATTACATCCAATAATTAATAGTTTCCCAAATTTATTTTAGTTATTATTAATCCATGAAATTTTTCATCGATATATCAATATACACATATCATTTTTAGTTTATTTATTAAATTACATGTTTTTCAGTTTCTTACTTTTCCAAATCTATTTTTCCTTATCTAAATATTTGAATTAAATATGTTTTTATTTACCTTTAATTATCATTTATTAAATTCCTTTTCAACATTTTGATTACTTGGAATGTGTGTTCAATTATTTACGTCACAATGTGGATTTATTCTTATTGAATCATTGTACTTTAACATTACAGATCATTTGAGCTCGCCATTATTATGTTTCATTTACCTAAGAATCCTAGAAATTTACTATGAAATATATAAAGGGATATACAAGATGAAATAATTGTGTATTAAATGCAATTTAGAAGAAAAAATTATGTTATAATTAATGTATTATGTTTTAATATAACACTCATTTATGTATCGAGTTTACAAAGACTAATAAACTCTTAGTCCTTCAAGGATTGATTCCTTGTAATCACGCCAATGTAGTTAGTAGAAGACACCGACTCCATGATTATCAGGTCGGGTCTCTATAGTTTCATATCTTGGAGTGCTTTAGATATAGTGTCTATGAATAATTCAAAGTGTAATGACCAAAGATATACTTAGATTAAAAAATAAATATTACAATTCGTGATAATGAATGATGAATATTATCTATTAAGGGGGATCTAATAAGAAGATAATCTAAAATAACATTATTATACCATATAAATCTAGATAATTTAGAACACACAGAATTTTTTCATCAATGAGGTAAGATAATTATAATAAACTATAATTTTCTGAAAATATTGAATTATTATTTTTAGGGGGGAGTTTTATTACATAATGATAAGAGGAAGGTACTTTTAAGGGGGATTATTCTTTCCATAAATTTAATATTTTTGATGTGTTTTTTATTGTGAGGTGAAAGATAAATAAGTACTTGTAAAATATGCTTAAAAAGCTCATGGAACATAAAATTTGTGTCGGTATAACTTGTTGAACACTTTTTATAGAACATTGATGATGTGACTGTATAATTACATGATATAAATAAAATATTGTATTATAGTTCATTAACATGATATTTTTGGTTTATAGTTTTAGTGAATTAAGATAGAATATCATCTAACAGAACCCATGATTTTTTCAACCAATAAACATTTGTTACACTATATAAGCAACTAAATAATCTATAAAATACATCATCTTCTTTCAAAAAATTCACCACATAAGATACTATTATAGAAACATCATATACATTATATTCCTTCACAGTTGGGGAAATAGAAACAAAAGAAATGGGGATCTCAAAATCTGGGTAAGGGAAAAATAAACCTAGAAACATGTTATAAAGAGTGATATCTTTAGAATATAATGAAAATATTATAATTAGAGAAATACATCATTAAAAGAGCATATAATCAAAAAAATTATTCATATAACACAATTTAATAACAAGTAATCCCATATGAACAAACATATTACATGACATAAAAACTATAAAAACATTACACATAAATTATGATCCACAGTTCATAAAATATAATAATATCAAAGTAGTATGTTTATAACATAAACATGGAAATAAATCATCGTGGATCAAGAATAACCACGTTATTATTATAGAATATTATGTATCACAACCTATTTCAATAATGAATCAGGACTATAAAATTATTTCTCCTATCAGATCATATATCACAATCTATTTCACAATTTGGATCAAGTATCAATACTCATCTCTCTATTGTATCCTGAGATGAAATGATTTACCAAATTCATTGTAGAGATACACGAGGACCACCCATCACTTAAATATTAACCATACATATGTATGTGAAAATAAAATATCAAATTATCAGGTCTTTAATCATAGGAATAATAATATGGTTCAAATTTTATTTCTAAGAGGTATTACATAAATAACTATACAAACTAGATCAATTAATAAAAAATTGAATCACCCAAAAGGGGAACATTATAAAATCATAAAATCATGGAAAATATATCCCTTGAGATAATTAGAAAAAATTGAATCCATGTTTTAAAATATATTCCTCTTCCAAAAAACATTTTTAACTTTATCCTCAAATACAGTGTTTTCGCCCCGTCAAAAATTATTTTTTGAATAATGTGGATGAATTTCTTTGAAAAAATTTTATTTCAAAAAATATAAAAAATAAGGACATAAAAATAAGACATAGTTGAATCCATGTAAATGTGTAGATGAAGATAAAACATTTTATTTTAAAAGGAAACTTATTTATGGTAATTTGAAATATCTTTGTTGAAAACACCCAACATATAAAAGTAATAAATATTTTATTTTAAAAGTGAAAAATAATTTTATTGAGTTCATATAAATTAATACACAAAATTATTTTTAAACATGAATGTATAACATTTTAGAAAAGTGAAAATATGGTTTTGAAAAAAAGAACCCTTTAATAGATTGGGGATTTTTCATAATTAATCTACTTTTTAGAGAGGAATTCACTGAGGAAAAATCATTACACTAAGAATTCCATTTTACCCAGAAATAACTAATTGAAAATTATTGAATAAATGGGTATAATTTACCGAACATAAATGAAATAATTTAAAAATAATGATCATATATTAATTAATAAAAAATTGAGTTACCAAAAATCCATACAATTGGGGTAAACATTTAGTGAAAATACATTTGAATAAATGAAACTGATTGGTGTAGTATTTACCATTGATAGAAGAATTATATTTTCAATATAACTATATGTGAAAAAATACACCATAAATAGAAAACAAAGTGTTTAACATAAACATATCGTAAAGAATTAACATTTGAGGCAATGAATGCTTACTACATGACTAAGTTTTTTATGGAAAAATACTTGAAATAGAGGGATTATAATTAGAATTAAAATACCAAGATTTGAAGATAATTTATGATTAAATATAAAAATTATTCAGTATATACATGGTTTGAATGATGTTGGGTTTATAATATAAAACATGTCTAAAAGAAAGGTATTTGAGAAGAAAAACCCTTACCTTGGCCCTGATTCATTATGTAATTGCACCAAATATCTAAAAAAATTAAATTAAATTCCTTAAATACATACAAAATAAAATTATTCATAACTATGACCATTTATCCCTCTATTTTATAATAATTCTATTCACATAAAATTATATATGTATTTTTAGTTTTTAACCATTATCAATATCTGGTGTTGGAGTCCTATTTTTTTGAACTAGTTTTATAGGATCAGTATAAGTATTCATTATTCTTACAAATTTCATCATTAAAATACCATTGAATTTATTTTAAGGGGTTAATTATAATGATTTATTAATTTTTATATTCCTTTAAAGAGTGTTTCCATCTTTATTATTGAATATGAAATCAATAGAAATCATATTTCTGTCATTATTAACTAACGAGGGGTGTTTTATTAATTAATGTGTTAAATATTGAAATAACCTATTGAAAACCGAAAATAAATAATGGTTTTATTATATATTTCATATTATACAAGTGATTTGGTTCATATAGTCATCTATGATATAAATTCATAGCATTGTTTCAGTAGCCACATAAATTGATGAAAAATAAACATTCCATTTTTAATGGGGGGTTGTGAGATGGAATAGTTAAATATCATGGTAAATGTAGTACACTGATCTTATTTAGTATTAATTTTTGTGTTGTATCATAATTTTAATTAATTAAAATAATACTATATTTCATATATTTATATTACTTAGAATGAATATATAATTTTCCTATTAATATGATTATTTTGAATGGATGAATTTATGATGATATTTTATTGATAAAATTATCAATAGGATATCTAATTTCATCTAAATGAACCTCAATGTTTTCATAAAAATAATATTTATCATTTAAATGAATTTTTATAACAATCCATGAATGGAATTAATGAAAAATGGAACATGTTACTTCATAGAGGTGGTTGCCTGTACATACACACGATTGAAATTTTTGTTTTTAATAATGGAAATAGTGGTTAATCCATTGACCATAATTATTTTAACATAAAAGTATCAAAATTATACTTATATTTTCTTTTAAATATGTTGTGATGTACTTTTAGGACGAATAAGTGCATATAAAGTAATTGAAATGAGTAATGAGTAGTTAGAAATTTATTATTCACTTCTTGGATTATTTCATTTTGGAAGAGTGTTAAAACATTGAGGGATGGTACTATTTGAATAAAATAACATGTTGAAGGTGAATTGAAATTTTAAGGATAGGTGTTGGTATATTTTGGTTGAACTAAGGAGGTTATGTTTTGAGAAAAAGTCAGGAGGGGAGACCCCCTTTTATATGTGAAAAGGGATGCCATTACTCTAATGAACCAAATATTTTATATAAAAGGAATTAAATTTCAAGTAAAGTGGCTCAAAAATTGATAAAACAATATAGAGTGAAATATTTAAGGTCATGAATCACGTAAAAAATAAATTAAAAAACCTATTTTCAATGTGTTAGGCCCTTTACCTCTTAGGTTAATCATTTTTTTTAATTTTTGTTTTTACCATGGTAACTAATTTTAACCTATGTAGTTTATCCATTATGAAAAAATATAATTTTCAATATTACATTATTTGGACCTATATATTTGAAATTTAATTTTTTTTTAATTGATAAATTATACTTTTAAAATAATAATTGTATAATGTATTAAAACAATTTTTCAAAATATTACTTAAGTTCCAATATATAAAATATAGGTTGGAAACTTAAGACCAATGTTTTTTAAAAAAAAACATACAAATTCACTTATAAAATACATATTTTGTCAATAAAATGGTATAATAAATTTCCAAATCATACTTATATACTAATAATTTCATAAAAGGGACTATATTGTAAAAATTATACATCACACTATTAACTTTGAAATCAATCTCTCTAGTAAAATACAATAAATTTTTCATAATCTCAAATTGTTATGATGAATCCATAAATAATATTAATTTTTATGAGGAAAAAAATTTTTAAAGTGAAAAATAATTTTTAGAATACTAACTATACTTTCTTTATTATCATATACTAATTAAATTAGTACTAAAAAATTATTCATTTTACCATTAAATAATCATATGTATATTTAAATATAAAATATTATTGCATGAAAAAGAAATGTTTAGAAAACTATATTTCCGAGAATAAAATTATATTATTAGTTTTTTAGTTATATAAATTTAATTTTATTAGTTTTAAAATTGAACTTCTATATTCCTTTTATATATATTTCATAAAAGGATTAATCATATTCCCAACTAAAAATTTAATGAATAGGTTATAATGGTCCAAAAATATCATGGGTTCATCTTAGTTCGGTGTTCCATGTAGAGAATGATATCTAACAAACCGTTAATTTAAGGAAAATGTATAGTGAAATCTCTAAAAATTACATTTTCCCCCATTAAATAAATAGTATCATCATAATATTAGTTATAATCCATGGATGAAAGAATGAAAGGGAAATATTAAAATATCCATCATTTGGGTTTTAACTTCTAATATGAAATATACCTTACTCTCTAAGGATATAACATGTTACCTATCTTTCCTAAATGAACACTAATATATCATATAATCATGTACATAAGTTTTTATATACCATAAACACATATTCCCCATAAAATACTTTTCCCAAAACAACCTATATCTCGAAGAAATTAAAACAAAGTGAAACCATATGTATTTCCTGAAATTAATACTATCTCTAGGCTTTAAATAGTATAAAATCACACTCTAGAAAATATATTCCACAATTCAAAAAATGCATTGAAATTCCATAAAAATATGGCGAATCAATTATCAATCCCAATGTTTCCAATATTTTCTAACATTATTTTTCAAAATCAGTCAACCCATTATTATATTATCAATAAACGTATAATAAAACTAAGATTTATCCACCACTAAATAACATGTTATTCAATATTTATCCACAAAATATAACCTTGTCATAAAATCACATTTCAATGTTATTAATACCATTTAATATTTGACTTCAAACCTATAAAGTGGAAATACTAAAGAATAATCCCTAGACATATCAAATAATCCTCTTAACATTAAAAATTATAACATTGATAAATATCAATAACTTATGAAAATAGCTAAAAGTTACAAGAATTAATTTCTATAAAGATATCATCTTCACTGCCTTAGGTAATACTAGGATACTCACATTTTTTTATCATAATGTTAATATACTAAGATTACTAACCATTTAAGTATGCTACCTTATTCTATCATAATACATAGTTCTTTCTGGATACATACCTTTCTTAGAATCAATTTTTTATAATGTTTCATCTAAATACACAATATAAAATGATTAGGATATTATCTTATATAATAAAAGTAAATAATTATATGAATATGAAAACTTAGTATGAACATGTCTTCTCTAATGGAACCTTTATTTAATCCTTTGTTACTTTTAGTTCAACCTATAGTTTTTTATCTTCATTTATGTTACGATTCTTAACCTTACCCCTTAAAGTAATTATGAAAATAATTCTTTATATTTTTTTAAATAGAACTTGATTGGCTACAACCTATCCATTGAGAGTGTCTATCTAGTTGTATAGTATTATGTCCACTCATTGTGCACCATAGTGAAGATTGATTCATTGATTAATCATATTTTTTCTAGGTCATTACCACTAGTTGAATCTTTCCTACATCTATATCCACATTCCAATATCTTCATGGGGATGTAATTGTTAAGAGAATCACATAATATATAATTTACAAATACTTAAGGATGTTATCATATAATTATACTTTTCCCTAATACATATCCCTAGGGTTTTCACTAATTTTCTCTTATCATAATATAAGGAATATTAAATATTACCTGAATGATTATAAAGGGTTATCTATACCATTGAAATTATGTTCAACCATAACATATCAAACATTCATAAAACATATAACACCTAAATTATCCCCAAATGAGAATATTTTAATCTCTAATGTTATGTAAACCTTGATTTGATACTTACTATAGTGCCTCAATGATACATCCATCTAATTACCTGATATAAATCAAATATTTATTTATAATAAATTACCATGATCTTTTATGTTTAGAGTTTTAGATAATTAGGATGGAACATTAACTAACAAAACCTAGGACTTTTTCAACCAAATAACATTTCTCCCTCTATATAATAAACTAAATAATCCATAAAATTCTTCATTATCTCCCATAAAAATATCTAAAAAATATACTCCTCTATACACATCACACATATTAAATTTATTCATATCATGAGAAAATGGAAACACAAGAAATGTCTGAAATCAAAATGTTAATAAGGTAAAATTAACATATCAATATGTTACCCAGAGAGATAACTTAATAATATATGAGAAAAACAATCAAATGATATATAACCATTTTAAAGAACATGGAATCAAAAATATAGTTTATATTTAATAATAATAGAACAAGAAATCCCATAAAAACAAACATATAACATATATTAAATATTCTATAAAAACAAGACATAAATAATGATCCAGAGAACTTAAATTTATAAAAAATCAATGGAGTGAAGACTGAACATTATCATAGACACATATAATAGTGGATCAAGAATCAAAACTTCTTTCCTATAGAATAAAAGTTATCAAAACCTATTTCTTGTAATGGATCATGAATCAAAATTGTTTTCCCATAATTGATTGAGAAACACAACCTATTTTCCATTATAGATCAAGAATTAATACTCATTTCACCATTATATCATAAGATGTAAGGATTTAACCAATTCAATAGAAGGATATACTGGGCCAACCCATCATATAAAGATTAACCATAATTTTATTTGTAATAACCCAAGTACTTATATAATTTTTTTGAATTAAATATTTAAATTCATATTAAATGTATAATTAATAAGTGAAATTTAATGAAATTATAGACATTAAACTGATGGAAAAGTGACTTTTCCATATAAACAGTCACATGACCATTAGAAATAATAATCTGGCTAATAGAATGGTAACATCACTTAATAAAGTTTAAATAAAATTTATCCATATTATAAGTGAAAATATGATATATTTATATCTTTTAACAATTAAAAATTTTTTCTGAATATTATTAATTAAGTGTTGGTATTATGTGAGTCGTAAATATTTAATTACAAATTTATAATTAATATAATAATTTAAAATAAAATATATTTTCTTAAAATATATTAATGAATTATTTTATTTGTTTTATTATGATTATAATATAATTTTATGACACTTTAAATATTTTTGAAAAGTGTTATAAAATTATTTATAGTTTTAAAAGTTTTATTTCTTAAATAGATTATGATTTTAATTAAAAATTATATTTCATGTATTTATAAAATTATTTTTTAAAAATGTAGTTCATTTTTGAATTCTATGTGTTGAAAAATGGTTGGGGTGAATAGTTGGGGGTTTTTTGAATTACATGAATTTTTGGCGGATAGTAAAATTTGGTAATTTAAGTTATATGCTAAATACATTTTTATTGAGTCATAGATGATGCAAGGATAATGTATGACCAAAATCCCCAACTCTCTTTCATTAATGATGAATCTACTTATTTGTCATCATATCTGAAAATAAAACTAATTTTGATATCATTTAATAACTTGGTAAAATATTGATACCATTTCAATCTACATTTTGAGGTTTACTTCAATTCAACATGAAAATCCATTACAAACCGACCTTTGAATACATATAAAGAATACCCCTACAATAATGGAAATAATAAAATTTGATTAATAATTTTTTTGATTAATGTTATAAAATGATAATATAAGGTACTATAAGATATAAATATTTCTATAAAATATTAATAACCCTCTTTTAACCACAATACATGATTTTTAAACACATTTCAAGTAAGACAAACTCAAGGTAATGGAATTCATAAACCAATTTATATTCTTTGGGTTAACCTTCTACTACATTAATTACGTGGTACTAAGATTATTTGTGAAATTAAATTTTAATATATTATGTTTTATTATTTTAATTTATACATTAAAAACATATTTAATAATTTCATCCACTCTCACATCAACGATATGATATTTTTAAGGGGCCGTTATTTTAAAACCATATTTTAATTTTCTTAATTTTAAAAGAGATGAATTTTATGATATGTGTATTCTTGTTTTAAGATTATATTTTGGTTCTTGGGAATTATTTATAATGATTAACGAGACCAATATCTCCCTCCAATTCATTGGGTATGTTTATGTTGGAGGCCAACTATAGTGTTACTCCAAGAGTTACTGTGATGGATACATAATAAGGTAGTCGTGAGGGTAACATTATAAGGTAGATATGAGGGTTACATTATAAGGTATTAAGGAGGGTTAAAAATCATATGGTATCCAATCAGTTGACAATATTACATGAGTAATTCCCCATGTTACTTTTACTCTATTATTTATGTTTTCTATGTTTTCGGAAATATCACGTTTTCACAAAGTAACTATATGATAATTATTGGGTGAGAAGTATATCTTTATAAAAATGATTTCATATGTTTATAATTATTCATGTAATAATGTTTTCTCTCCTTATTTTTTAAATACCTTACGAAGACTTTTATTCTTTTCCAATGTTTTAAATTATATTTTCACAAGGGTTAAGAATGGGTATGATGAAAGGAGAACCCAAGATGATTATTGTGAAGACTTTTCATTAATTGATTTCATGTTTTTTATTAAAAACGTGGGATGGATATTGTTTAAGCAATATCCACATTGTATGCATATGGGTTTATATTTATGAATTATGTCCAAAATTTTTAAAACTCTAAATCGAAAATATCATTGGGAATGTAATGAAGTGAATTCAAAGGGAATTTAATAGATATTGTAATGTTTAAGGTTAGGTCTTTATAGTTTTTATTATATCATGTTTTGGATAACATTAAGGGATATGATGATGTTAAAAGAATACCATAAATGATTTTTACCTTATATTTAAATGAAATAGAATTTGAATGTTACCATATTTCTTTATCTTAGATATGTTTTTTAGAATTTATTTTCAGAGAAGAAACATGGAATTTGATGTAAAAAGGCACCGAGAGGATGATATCTTTCTGAAATCACAACCGAGAATGGTGGATATTGATACAAAATACATTGTGATAGTAATGGATCAGTTGATGTAGGCTATAAATGACTGTGTAATACATGTAAGAGAAAAACTAGAGGTTCCACAAAGGAACATGATGATAGTGGAACATTTTATGAGGCAACACCCTTCTTCATTTAGTGTATCTTCTGACCTTTTGGTGGCTGAAGGATGGATTAAAGAACATGAAAATATATTTGATTCATGGGGTGTTTAGATAGTAAAAAGTTTAGTGTATCCATTTATCTTTCTGAAGGTGAATTTTAACAGTGTTGATCAATGATAAAGCATATAAGAGTTAGAGAAGAGATTTATGCCTTGGAATTGGATGGTTTGAAGAATTTTTTCCATGAAAAATATTTTCCAAAGGTGGTTAAAATTAGGATAGAAAAGAAATTATATTAATTAAAACAAAAATAGGAGGATTTAGTGGATGTATAAGAAGTAAACCTTCACCTGATTGGAAAGTTACACTCATAAAATTATTCAGGATCTTGATAGAAAAATCAATTCATTTTACTCACGATTGAAGCCAATATATAAAAGGGAATTGGCATCCCATGAATTGACATGTTATGATAAAATTTTCCGATGTGCTTAGTGGGTATAAATGGAGTTTGGTGATGATCAGGTAAACTTTTAAAACAAATAGAATAAGTGGTCCAGATAAAAAATGATGGAAAATAATCAATCAAAGAAATAAAAAGGTAAGAAGTTCAGATTTCCATTATGTGAAATGTGTGATAAAAAGCACCCTGGGAAATGTCTTAACAAAACTAATAAGTGTTCTCGATGTCGTAAGCTTGGAAATATGACCCTAGCTTTTAATGAAAATGATCTTAAGATTAATTCTGATAAGAAAACTAAAAGAGTTTAAAATGTTTTAAGATTGGTCATCATGAAAATACATGCCCAGTGAAATATCTGAATGATGGGAAACAACCAGATTATAAGAAAAATGATATGGTGACATACTTTATGACTATTTCAGTATATGTTGGGCCATCTATTAAATTGGTATCCGGTACTTTTTTTGTTTACATATATTTTTATAATGCCTTGTTTGATAAGGTGTCTATACAATCCTTTATTTTATAAATATTTTCTGTTAAATTGGAATTTTCACCTTAAGAAATTAGATTTCCACTTATGGGTAAAACACCAGAAGAAAATATTATAGAAAAAAGGATATATAAAAACATTCCTATTGTTTTCTATGGAAATAAATTTCCCTTAAACCTTTATTGTTTTCCCTTTGTAGAGTTTGATGTTATTTTGGCTTTGGATTGACTTTCTATTTATCATGCTAAGATTGAATGTAAAGATAAAGAAGTTTTTTTTCTAAAATAGTTTCAGTTTGTGTACAAGAATGAACCCTTAAAATTGAAAATATATCTGGAATCCGATAAACTGTTAAAATATGGAAATGAAAGTAATCTTTCTCGTATTATTGGAAACAAGGGAACATCTCAGATAAGAAATGTGCTTGTGGTAAATTAATACCTATACATATTTACTGATGAGTTAACCATTTTTATACATGGTTGAGAATTTGAATTTTCTATTTACTTAGATCCTAATGATAAGACAATTTCAAAACCCCTTTATCAAATTTATAAAGTCAAACATCATGAATTGAAAAATCAGTTGCATGAATTTCTTGATAAAGTCATAATTTATCCTAGAAATTCACCATTGGGTGATCCACTTTTTTTCATTAAAAAGAAATATGGTTCCATGAGACTTTGCATTGATTATAGAGTTTTGAATAACATTACTGTTAAGAATAAGTATCATTTTCTTCATATTAAAGACTTATTTGATCAGCTCCAGGGAGTTCAATATTTTTCATTTATGGACTTGACATCTGGGTACCATCAACTGAAGTTGAAGGATCATGATCTTAAAAAAAATATTTTCACACTAGATATGGGCATTATGACTTAGTTGTTATGTTAATTAGTTTGAAATATTCCCTTGTTGTATTCATATATCTTATGAATAGAATATTCCTTGAATATTTGGATAAGTATGTTATTGTTTTTATTGATGATATTTTGATATTTTCAAAAACTTATGAGGATCATGATAATTGATTGTGGATTGTATTGCAAACTCTCAATGAAAATAAGTTATATAGAAAATTTAGAAAATTATATTTTTTCTGTTTAAAAAGACTTAATTTTTTGGGAACATTGTAAATAAGGATGGAATAATAGTTGATCCCACCCAAACAAAAGTTGTTGATGAATGGAAAATTTCTACAAATGTTATATAGATTCATAATTTTCTTGGACTAAAAGGATATTAATGAAGGTTTATTAAAAAAATTTCATGGTTATCTAGCTCCCTAACTATGTTAACATGAAAAGGGATTAAATTTATTTGGAAAGAAGAATCTGATGTTTTTTAGGAATTGAATAAACGATTGTTGAATGCTCCAATTTATACCCAACTTTCTGGAAATGGTGAATTTTTCTTCTAGAGTGATCATTCATTGACGGGACTTGGTTGTGTTATGATGAAGAATTATCAGGTAATTGTTTATGATTTAAGAGAATCGAATCCTCATTAATTAAATTATTTCACACAAGATTTGGAATTAATAGTTATAGTTTTCACTTTGAAAATTTTGATGCATCATTTATATGAATCCAAATGAAAAATATATTGTGACCATAAATGTATGAAGTATATATTCACTCAAAAGAAATTGAACATGTGGTAGTGAATATGTCTTGAACTAATAAAGGATTATGAGTTCATAATCAACTACCATCTTGGAAAAGAAAACAATGTGTCATATGCCTTGATTAGAAAATATCATGCATCATTAACACTATTACATTCGGAACAAGACCCATTTATTAATAATTTTATTAATTTTTTATTAGAAGTTATTGGTGTAATAAATTAATCCCTTTGTTAAATTTTTCCATGTAGTCACCTCTCTCATATTGAATTATGCAAGTGGTGAAGGAATACTGTGAATTATAAAAAATGGACGAATTAGTTAAAAGGGTAAGTTGTCAGAATTCAATGTTAAAAAATATTGTGTTTAAAGATTTGGTTAGAGATTACATGTGCCGTAGGATTCCTAATAGAAGCAATATTTTTAGTGTGACGCTCATAGTTCTTCATTTTCAATTCATCATAAGAAAAAATGATGTACAAAGACCTTTGAAAGTATTACTGGTGGGATGGAATGAAAAGAGATATTTTGAATTTTACCATGAAATGTCTGAAACGTCACTAACTAAAAGAAGAGTGATAATTACCATAATGAATGCTTCATACTTTTCCAATTCTAGAGTGGAAATGGGAAAATATATCTATAAAATTTATGGTACGACTACCAAAGACTTCTCGAGGTAACAATTAAATTTTTTTTATTGTTGACTGATTAACAAAATTTGTACATTTCCATACTATTGGAGAAACTATGTATTTGGAAAATATTTTTTGGATATACCTCAATATAATTGACAAGTTACATGGAGTTCATTTATCCATTAAATTTTATTATGAACCCAGTTTCACTTCAAACTTTTGGAAAGACCTTTAGAAGTTGTTGTGCATAGAATAAGAAATTAACACTACTTTTCATTCTCAATCTAATGGAAATACTAATAAAAAAATTAATAACTTGGAGGAAATTATTTAAGAATTTTCAATGGATTACCATGTAATTTTGTATCAACATAATTCTTTAGTTTAGTTTTCTTATAATAAAAGTTTTTATTCTAGTATTTAGAATGAATTTTTTGAGGCATTATATGGGAAGTGGTGTCGAACTCTAGCATTTTTGGGATGAATTCAAGGAATGGAATTTGATGAGACCCGAATTAGTAGACTAAGTGGCTAAAAAAGTGAATATGATTTTGAAACACATGAGGATATCTCAGAGCAGGAATAAAGGTTATGTTGATAATAAGATTAAAGATTTTCCTTTAAGGTAGGTGATCATGGATTTCTTAGAATATCACCATGGAAAATCATTATTCATTTTGGTAAGAAAGAAAATCTAAGTCCATAGTTTATTGTACATTATAAAATCCTAGCTATTTTTTGACTAGTCACCTACAGAGTATCTTTTCCACCATGTTCATCTTAGGTACACAATGTTTTTTATGTTTTGATATTGAGAATGAATGTGCCGGATTCATCTCATGTTTTGATCCTATAAGTAGTTCAGTTGGATGAGAAACATTCATATGAGGAAAATACTACTCGAATTCCTGATTTTAGAGAGAAATTATTATGGAATAATTCAATTCACCATGTTAAGGTTTTATGGAGAAACCAAATGGTTGAAGATGAATCATTTGAATCTAAAAATTAAATGATGGAAAGGTACCCTTAGTTGTCTAATAAGTAAATAAAAATTTTGAGGATGCGATTTCGAGAAGGTAGGGAGAAAGTAATGAACCAGATACTAATATAATAATTCCTTTTTCATTTTGGAATTATATAGTTAAATTAATTATAAATTTATAATTAATAAGCAGAATTTATAAAAATTATGGATTTTAAATTTATGGAATAGTAACTTGTCATTAGGAATAGTAATATGATCACTTGGAATAGTAATCTGGCCAATAGAATAATAACCTTTCATAAAAATGTATAAATAAAAATTATCAATCTTATAAATGAAAATATTATATATTTATATTATTAAACCACACAATATTTTTTTTAAAATTATTAATTTAATTGTTGGTATTTTGTGAGTTATAAGTATTTAATTAAAATTTAAAAACTAATAAAATGATTTAAATGAAAATATATATTCATAATATAGATTCATGAATTATTAATTTGATTTACCTATGATTTTATGAAAATTTTATGTGACATTAATTAATTTTTCTAAGTGTTATAAAATTATTTATAGTTTTAAAACTGGTAATTTTAGAAGAAATTATGATTTATCGAAAAAATAAATTTCTCATATTTAGAAAAAATTTTTTAAAAAAGTTAAATTTTAATTCTATATGTCTAAAATGGATGGGGTTATTTTTTGGGTTTTTTTCTGAAATATTTTAATTTTTGGTGAAAACTAAAATACAATAAATTATGATAAAAGCTATATACATGATTTATTTAGTCATTGATGATACAAGGTTGATGTAAGCCAAAAATCTCAAACTATACTACATTATTTTAATATATTAAATGATAATTCTCTATCTATTTATAGTCTTGAAGAAAATTAATAAACTAAAGAATACAATAATGAGAAAAACAACCACTCCCCTCCACTATATATACCTCCCCTCACCACCTCTTCCCCTCACACCTAAAAGACTTGTATCCCTCTTAATTTCTGTCCAAATCTCATCAAAAGGCTCTTCCCAATGTCCAATACCTATTTCTATCTCCAAAACACCAAAACCAAGGGCCTCAACCATGTTCTCAAGGAAGAAAATTCAAGAGGAAAAAATCCTCGATCGTTTTCTTTTATTTTATTTTTAATTATTTTTATTTTCTTATACTATATTAACCTCACATATTCTAAGAGGCATGAAAAATATATCATATTATATATACCAGAATTTCATCATGTTTATGGAAATATTCATTGTCATACTTCTTATCCGATAACTTTTATTCTAAAAATAAAAGCATCCACCGTGATGTGTGGATTTTCCGACATCATAGACGATGTGTTTTCAATTTACATTAATTCATTAATGGCTGGTAATAAAGCTATTTTAATAGTTGTAAATGATTATAAAGTGTATTATATAATCTATTTTATTTTCTATAATTAACACATATATGTAACATTATCTTTTATAATTACACAAGTTTCAAATTATTGAAGAACCGCCAAAATGATCGAAATGAAAATCATTGTTTTTCTATATAACGATTCAACATCATATCAAAAAAATTAAATAATGGTATAGTTAAATATTATGTAATGAAATTAATACCATTATCTAAAACTTCAAGAGTTATTATTCCATTCAAAAATAAAATCCACTTGAAATCGACCATGAAAATAATGTAAAGAACGCACTCGAAATCATTGAAATAACAAAATTTTATTAATAAATGGGTGGAATGATGTTATAAAATGATCACATAAGGTGTTATAAAAATAAATATTTTTCTATAAAATATTAATAACACTCTTTTAACCATTATAAATTAGGTTTAAACACATTTTCATTAAGATGAACATGAGGTAAGTGGATTCTTGTCCCCATTTCCATTCTTTTGGATAACATTCAACATCATTAATTTGGTGGTTCAAAAATAATATATGAAATTAATTTTGAATATATTATTTTTTCTTATGTGAATTTATCTTTCACTTAAGAAATATAATAATTTCAAGCGACATTACTTTAAATATCATATTCTAATATCCTTTTTTAATAGGATTGTTTTTTATCATGTAAGTATTCTGGTTTCATGATTATGTTCTAGTTATTTGGCAGTTTTATGATTTAGGGTGGGTATTATATCTCCCTTAAATGCATGTGGTATTTTTATATTGGAGTTCAACTATATGGTAACTCCAAATGTAACTGTGATGGTTACATAGTAAGGTAGCTAAGAGGGAAACATTGTAAGGTTTCTATCAGGGTTATATTGTAAGGTCGCCATGAGGGTTAAAAATAATATGGTAGAAATGAGGGTTAAAATCATATATAATTAATCCTCCAAGTTACGTTTGTTTTATTATTTATGTTCTCTATGTTTTTTGGAAATCTCATATTTCACAATGTAACAATATGATACTTATTGGGTTAGTATTATGTCTTTGTGAAAATGATTTAATATGTTTATATGTATACTTGTACTAATGGTTTCTATCATTCTTTTTATATATCTTACTGAGCTTTTTATGCTCTATCCCATGTTTTAAAATATATTTCACAGGGTTTAAATATGGTTAAGATGAAATGAGAAGCCTAGCTGAATTTTGTGATGAGTTTTGTTGAATATATTTCATGTATTATTTTAAAAAATTTTGTAATAATAAAAATTGATATTATTTTAGTAGTATCCACTTTGTATGCTTATGGGTTGATATTTATTAATTATATCCTATCTTTCTAAAACTATAAAACAAAAATATTTTTATCATTGTAATTAAGTGAATTGATTGGTAATTTACTAGATTATGTATTTTTAAGGAAAGGTTCTTATAAGTGTTATAAAGGAAAATGTCTAATCATCACATCAATAAAACATAGGAATAATAATGGGTTTCAAAATTTATTTCAAATGGAATGATAGAAATGACCACTTAAACTAGTATTATCAATAAATAATTTAATCAACCAAAATAGGATATTCATTAAAACCTAACATCATGGAAAATAGATCCCTTGAGATAAAGAGGAATCATGTAATCTAAGTGGTAAAATACTTTCCTTTACAAAAACATTTTTTATCATTTTCATAAAAGATAGAGTTATATTCTCATTTAGAATAACTTTTTTTGAAATACACAAAATGAATGTTTTTAGAACATTTAATTTAGAAATAATATCCGAAATAGATCATTAAATAAAACATTAAGGTATCCATGGAAATATGGTGATCAAGATAAAAAAATTTATATTGAAAGAGAAATCATTTTTAATAATTTGAAATACATTTTTTGAAATCACACATCATAAAAAGAGAAATAAAAATTAAATTTTATAAGTTATAATGAAATTATAATTTTTATAAGAATTGATAAAAAAATAAATTTAAAAATATTTAGTGATGACATTGTAAGTAAAGGAAATATGGACTTGACAAAAAGATCCATTTATGATATTGGGGAATTCTAATAATTATGTTATATTTTTGTAAGATGGGAATTCACTAAGGAAGATTATTTGAACTAAATAGTAAATTTTCACAATAAAAAACAATATAATATATAATTCAATCAATTATCATAATTTTCAAATCTTATAGGAAATAAGTTGAAGATAATTTCCATAACTCATTGAATAAAAAATGAGTTATAAAAAATCATTACAATTGGGGTAGACATTGAGTCAAAATACATTTAATGAAATGGAGTTGATTTGGATTAGTATTTACCATGTACATAAAAAATTATGTCAAATTTAAACATCCGTGGGTAATAAATACAACATAAAAAACATGGTTTTTAATAAAAATATCCCTCAAGGAGTTAATATTTGACACATAGAGAACTAATGACTTGAGTAACATTTTAAACTAAAACCCCTTCAAAGGGAGGGATTATAAATAGTAATAATATACCATGATTAAAATATAATTTGTGACATAATATTTCAAACAATAGGTATATACACCTTTCTAATGAAATTAGGTTCATAATAAAAAAATATGTCTCAAAGAAAGACATTAAAGATGAAAAACCCTTACCTTAGTAGTGATTTGTTCAACATGCACCAAAAATCCAAAATAGTTAAATTAATTTTACTAAATAAATAAATAAAAACCTTATGCACAACTTCAATTAATTTATACTCCTCATTTATACTCATTATATACAAATATAGTTATTTTTCCCTATTTTCATTATCTAGGGTAATCGTGACCTATTCAAATTAGTTTCAAAAGAGTGGTGTTGATATTCATCCTTCTTAAAAATTGAATCATTAATATATAATTAAATTTAATATAGTGGGATTATTATAATGACTTAATATGTTTTAACTTACTTTCTTGAGTGTTTATTTCTTTATCCGTTAATATGAAATCGACAAAAAGTATATTTTTGTGATTTTTAACCAATGAGGGGTGTTTTCTTATTTAATGAGTTAATATTGATATAAACATTCCAAAAAAAATTATTATTTACATATTTATATCATATTATACCTGTGATTAATTTCTTATTGTCATCTATGATATAAATTCAAATAATTTTTGAAGTCAGTGTTTAAACCGACCCAAATGTTAACATTGATCTAGTTTAAATATAACTATACCAGTGGAATAATGATTTATTTATTGTTCATTAGTGTGATATATAATAATTATAAAGAATTATTGGAAACATATAATTCATATAAATCAATTTTTTAGAATGAAGTGGTCATTATCCTCTTAATATTATTGTTTTGAATGGTTGAATATATGAAAATAATTTATTACTAATATCATTTACATCTACTATAAGTTTACATAAAAAACCTCTATGACATAATATATATGATATTTATCCTTTAAACCTATTATTATAACAATCCATGAAAGTTAGTAATGAAACAGAGAACATATTACTTTATGGAGGTAGTACTTCGCATGTGCACATGATTCACATTTTCAATTTTCATAATGGAAAATGGAAATGTTGTTAATGATTATATCATATTTATAATAATAGAAAAATAGAATAATTATACTTATTTTATCATTTTATGTTGGTTTTTTGTAATTTCATGAAGAATAATTAGACATAAATAAATTAAAATGGGAAAGGAGAGACTAGAAAATCTATTCCTCACTTATTGGATTATCTTCTATAGAAACGGGTTAATCCCTAATGGGATAGAATTTTGAGAAGAAAAAATCATCTTTATGTTATATATAAATGTGACAGATAGAGTTGGGTTGATTTTGGGTTGAATAAAGGGTGTTATGATGTGATGGTAACATTGGAGAGAAGATCACCTTTAATAAGTGAAAATGGATTGAAGTTTGTTAAATACCTCAAGCATTTAAATAATGGGAATTCACAATCCAAGAGAGTAGATCCAAAATTGATAAATAAATTATAGGGTAATATATAATGTCTATAATAACCTCAACTAATAAATATAAAGGTTGATTTCATCACATTATCCCCATTACCTCTTATGTTACTCATTTTTACTCTTTTGGTTTTTACCACAGAAACTAGCTTGTACCTAAGTAAATTATCCTTTATACACAAGAATAAAATGGTAATTATTAAATAACATTTAAATAAGGATTAAAAATTTTAAATACAATTTATTTTATTCAATTTATTTTAATTATAAAAATTAATTTTAATATAATAATTGTATAATGTATTTAAAAACATGTTTGAAAATAAATCTATGTTCTAAAATTCCAAATATAAATATGTAAATTAAAAAAAAATATTTTATAAAATATAAATTAAATTATAAGATACATATTTTATTAATAAACCATTTTTGAAAAATAGAAAATCATACTAATATAGTTATTATTTCATAAAACCCATGATATTTTAAAAAAAGTATATTAAACTATTCACCTAAATGTCAATATTTCTTGAAAAAATAAAAAAAAATATTATTTATTAATATTTTTATTCTAAATATAAAAATTATATCAATTATATAGATTAAATATTATGAAATTTATAATTTATGTTTTTAATAAATTCATAAAATATAATAAGACGTTGTTTTGATAGTGAAATAAACATTTTTGAATACTAACAACACTTAATATTAATTTTTATCTCATAATAATTTGATTATTTAAAAATATTATTAATTTTATAATAAATTAATAACTTGTTTATTGAAATATAAATTCTTATCTCACAAGTGTGATATTTTCGGAAAAATTCATTTTCAAGTATTAAATGATTTCTTTAGTTGTCTTAGCAATATAATTTGAATTTAAATTGGATTAAAAGTGACCTTTTATATTAATTATACATATACTTAGTAATGTGATTATTCATATTGATACTTAATAATTAAATGAATATGTTTTATTGTTCTAAATATATCACATTTTTGTTTTATTTTGGTGTTATGTAGGAATAAATCTATAAAACACAATGTTTTCTTAAGAAAAATATACAGTTAAATCTCAAGTTGTTATACTTTTATAGATATATTTTTATTAAATTTTAATAATTATTGTTTTCTATTGGGAGTTATGTCTTTATGATTTATATCTAATTAATTTATGAATCATTTTCTTAAGTAATGTGATGCCAGCCTTAAATGAAGATGATTAGGTTTTACTATGTGATAAAAGCCGAATATTCTATATATAATGATATGAGAGTGAAGTTTTTATTCTTATTAAACCTCTTTGTTAATATTAAAAGGGTGGATAGAATTAGAAAACTACTCAATACTTATTGATAATGATTTTTTGTAGCATGTTAAGGGTACTGAACACCAATCCAAAGGCAGTATTGAAGAACCAAATGGATTGTACTGATTGTATTTTTATCAATAAATAAGTTAATTTTCAATATATTCTAGGTTATGGAGGATGATCCCAATGAATGAATAATATAAATTGAATTAGATAAAACTTGGAATACCTTTGGATCAATGATATGGAAGTTATGTTCTATTGGATATGTTGATGAATATTCATTCATATAATGTAAAAATAGATTTCTTAAGAAATATCATAGTGTTGTGAAATAATATGATACATTTAATGATTTTTATGATATAATTTTTATGAATATTTAACAATTGATATAATTATTTATAAAAAATTCTATAATATAATAGATTTAATTACTTTGAGAAAGAATAATATTGAAAATATTAAGGAGATGCGACTTAAAATGTACGAAGGATTGTTAGAGTTTATATAAGTATATCTTTTAACACTAGTTTAATACTAGGTGGTCTTGGTAGACCTAATTAAAGTTGCATCATAGAGTTATATGAGGCATGAATAGAGTATGATTCTGTTCATTTAGGCATTCAATGATGTTAATTCTTATAGTTTTATTCGACAATGCTAGAGTAAAATATGTTATTCTATAATTTTTGGTGACTAATTTTGGATAAAGTTTTATGGTCAAGTCATGTTATGGGTTAGTCCGTAGCTCTTATTATTCAAGATAGTTCTTTTGTTATGACGATGATGGTCTGTTTTCCGGTGGGTTATTTTATTTGATGTGGTGATGATGCTGCTCTAATCAAATGTATGGTGGTGGATGAAATCATATTACGATTCATGATTTTGCTTGTATTCCATCATTATTTGATGGTACATTGATTAATGAATAGATGGGTTTTGGATGTATATGAATGTTGAAAATTTTAATTTGTGGTTTTATTGATTGCATTATTTATTTGAGTAATTTTATATTAGGTGTATTTGGACATTGTTATATGCAATATTTAAAGGTTACCACTCAACCATAGAGTTTTTTTTTCAAAAAATACAATAAAAAATAATATGTAAGAGATGGTAAAAGAAAAATTCTAGAAAAAATTTGTTAAAATTATAGATGATGCCCTAATCTAAATATGAATTATAGAAAAATAATCATTTAGACCAATTTTTCATTGAATATAATCTATAATATTATAAAATTAGAAGTTCTAAAGTTGAAGAAGATCCATACTCTGAAAGTGATTATTAAAATATTATATAATGAGTTGTGGATGTTAAAAGTTTCCTTCTGGAAGATAAATCCTTGAGAAAGATGGAAATTATTTTGATCAAAGGAAAATATTTAAGGTATAATACCATGATATGTAACAATCATTCATAGTTTATACATGATTTATTTTGTTATATAGATTTATATACAAGGGTTTAATACTTGGAAAATAGAGTCATATTTCATGTAGTTAACCATGAGACTTATTTGTTTAAGGTTCAAAAGAAGAATGGTAATTGATAATGTTGAGTTGTTCTTCATAGAAAAAAATTTAAAAATGATTTGATTAAGTTGTGGTTATATATAAGGTAAAAATAGAATAACTAAAATATATGGTTGTGATTTGAATTGAGATATATTCATATCATGAGGTAAATGAAAGACTATAGTAAATTATGAGTAGATATTCATTGGATAAAATCATGCCAAAATAATATGCCAACTTATTATGAGGTAGAAAAGGAAGATTAAGTTCATTTTTTTATGGAAAGATAATTGTGATAATTTTTTATATCACATTAAGTTTAAAATTCGAGTTTTATGGTGGTATAATTTTGGTTTAAATATGATTTGATGATCGAGATTGGTGGGGAATTTATATAAGAGAAATATTCTAAATAGATGACGAGAATGTGAATATAAGGAATGAGGAGAACAAACAGATAAACCTGATACTTTATTCAGTTATTGATTATCTATATTGATGATAGATATGCCAATGATAATCTTTTGGAAAGATCTTGTACAGTAAGGAATAGAAATAAGGAATGGATAAGAATTAGAAGGCATAATCATTGATATTATTATATAATATAATCTAAAGACTAAGAATCCATATGATATCACTATATCAGGGAATAAAATTAATAATATTGAGGAAGAATTTAAAATTTATTACTTCATACATATGCTGATCATTTTGAGATCATGCCAAGACATCAAGGATAACATATGTCATGTTGTAGACATAATATGGATAGGTCATTATAGACCTTCGACTAAGTAAAAAGATCTCATTATTTTGATGTAGTGAAATCTAAGAGAAAAAGTTTTACATTCTTTATAAGTTCATAAGGGGGGCCATTGGGGACAAAACAGATCTTGTATAATTATAAAACCACCAATAAAGAGGATGAATAGTAGTAAAAAGATAAATACTACTACATAATTTTTAATTATTCTACCCTTATACTTTAATAAATTAGATAGCCTCACATGAGTCATGTATGTACATCACTATTATATTATATTCACTTTTGTAATATAATGAATATTTTTGTCTCAAACATGTCATGAGCACAACATCGAGTAGATTCTTACAATGAGTTCAAACCTTATAAATATCATATGTAATGTTGTCTCCTCTATATTATATTTATTTCATGTGGTAGATAGTGTTGAGGGATCATAAAAAAAATTAATAATAACCAAGATTTAGGTTCGAATATCAAAAAGGGATAATTAAAAGAGAAAATTTAATTGGGTAAAATACGGTAAAATAATTCACCCCTACTCCCTATATAACCACAGAGTCTATAGGTAACTTTTAATTTCCATGATTAAATTTTAATTATTGATTTCCCAAATCCTTCATTTCGAAAAACAATTTGGAGGTAAATTTTCTCATGATCACAAAACCTCCTTTTTCATAATAATTAACATAATAAAAATATAAAATATATAAATCATTTAATGATAAAAATGTTTAATGTAAATATTGATTCATATTTACTATGAATATGTATATTTTTCATCATAAACCAGTTAATATTTATAACACTATTATGAAATCCATTTTAATCCATTATATGATTTATTATACAAAAATTGTATTTTCTAAATAAATTGAATATATTTATAGAGGTTTCATTTATGTTTTCCACCTAAGTAACTCTAATGTATTATTATTTTTAAATTGACAATTTAAAAATGGAAATCTTAAAAAAATTAACTACAATAATTGTACTGAACAATGCTTCACAACCAAGGAATACATCACATTAATATTAATCTCTTAAAATTAGTTGAAATACCTGAAAATGAGTCAGAATTTATATTTAATTATCATTTCACCAAATAAATATTTATTTTTCTTGTATATCAATTTTCATGCAATGGGTTTTTCATTATCGGGCTTATTAATGATAGTCCAAGTGTTTTTATTAAAGAATTTATTTATTTATCCATTTTAATTACCCAATATTTGGAATTATTACCTCTAATATCATGTTTATAAGTATTAAGTTCATCATAAATAAGATCTTAAGAATTATTAAATATATATTCATCAACACTATCCTACATATAATGATATATAGATTAAATTATTTACTTAACTATATCTCTTTTGAACTGATAAACACAAACTCCACCAAAACACGTACAATAAATATTTGGTTCAGATTTAAAATCAATGTTAGGATATAAAGGAGTCTTAGAAGTATAATTGAGAGACATATATTTAGGTTTAAATAAGACTTAAATACCCATATGAAATGGTGTAAATTGTATGTTGTCACCTATAAGAATAATTTAGAGTAAACTTGAGGGAAAAATATAAAATCAGGGATGATGATGAATTTATGAAATATATTTTTATCAATATATAATTTATAACCTTCAAAACCAAAAATTTAAATAATAAATATATTATTAAGTGAACTATAATCTATTTTATTGGTCACAAAGTTTCTATAATAACATAACCCAAAAAATCATAAAATATCCAAGATGAAGGTTTATTATTCCGTAATTCCTCATAGGTTTTAAATATGACTAAATTAGATGAGAATCAATTAATTATTCATATTTCCATAGTTTAAGTTTCATCCTAAATGGAATTATTAATGGTATATAATGATAGTATACTTATAATTTTATGATGGATCGTTTAATTTATCCTCTTACCTAGTCCATTCCGTGGAAGAGTCTCTTTTTCTATTCCATTCCTCACAATTTAATATTATTTTTAGAATTATATAAACTTAGTGGATAGGTATTCTAACCCATTATCATCTTATAATACATTAATAATACTACCTCTTTGTATTTCTATAAAAATATTCAAAACATTAATAATATGAATGATTAAAAATTTATTTTTTTGTACATATATATCTAAAACATTCCTGAATATTAATTAATGATGGTGAAGAAAAAATATCCAAAAAATGGTAAGATATTCTAAAATTCAATCATAAATTATACAAAACATACTCAATGATATTATTAATTGAAATTTTGATCAATTAAATTATACTATTTTAGTTTTAATAAAATGATAGTTTTTATAAAAGGGAAAATTATAGGGTATAATATTTTTCAAAAAAAACATTTTTTTAATGTTATTATAATCAATTGACACATACATTTAGAAGACTCATATTATAAATCATAATTTATCATTAAATATGTTTTATAATTATCCAAGATATATCTAATAAGTTTTACCATTTATGACAGAAATTTAGACCATCTAGATTCCTAATATCACAACGATTGATTCCTTGATATTTTAACATAACCAAACATGAATTTAAATGCGAATATGTTTTCATCAATTGAACCTAATTATATGTGGTTTTATTCATGTCTCGGATTTGACCTGAGGTCTTCTAGAGTTCTAATGGAATTTTCATGATGTTTCTGTAAAATATATCCATTAATATACAACTATTTTTGTAATAAAAAATCACTATCCCACATTCTATTAAATTATAGATTAAACCCGTTATATAATACATAAGAAAAAAATTCACTCTTATACTCATTTATAACATTTATTTTTACTAGAAACATTGATAACTTCAACATTATCCGATGATGCTTAAACTCAAAAAGAATGATTTATCCCTTTTTTAAAATTTCTATTGGGTTTTCTAGTTTTTTAAATTTATCTAAATTATTTTCAATGATAGTATTTATTGAATATATTATTAGATGTATATTTAATCATATTATTATGAATATAATACGTCATTGAACATCTCTATAAAGACCAACATTAAACATTGATTACCTCTTCCTATCAGTAGATCCCATTCTATGATTTCAAATTTATAGACAAAAGTATAGATTTATCGTCATAAATAGCCAATTTATATTTTCATTACATCATCTATACCTTATGATATTATATGAATTAAATTTATAATAATTTATAAATATAATTAACTATCCATCTCTTTACATCAATATTTTATAAACCAAAAATAGTTTTGTTAAACTCATTTTGAACCTATAATGTAGTTTAAGGTCATATTTTAACGGTACATAGAATATTGTTTTATGATTTATCCAAATTATTATATAGGTATTTAATATAAGAAAAAAACACAATCCATTAGTGAAAACTTTATTAAATATTTCATTGGAAAAATAGGGAGAATTGAAAAGCCCTTGTGGGGCCAAAAAACAATGAATTATTTTTCTCTATAAATTAATGAAAAATTCCCTTTAATTTTTAATTTATAATTTCATCAAAAGAAATAAAAAATTATATTATTTTTAATAACATTTATTGGGCTATGTTTACTTTTTTACAAAATAATGATAAAATACTATGTCCTGTTGGAATTTATTTTTATTAAAATATTTTATAAATCATAAAAAAAATAAATTTAAACATATTAAAATACATATGAAAATTTATATAAATATAAAAAAAATCATATATGTATTAAATTCTTGTTACTATATTGAAAATTATCAGAAAAGGGAAATTAATAACTAAATAATACATGTATTTTACATGATTTCATCACTTTTTGATCTAAATTCATTAAAAAATGATAATGATAGTCCATTGTTAATAAATATATAAAATAATTTAAATAATATAATATAAATATCAACAAACATCATTTAAAAATAAGAAAAACTAAATAAACTATTAATATTGAATTTCTTATCAAATTGTGAGACAATAAAACAATCAATCTCATGAAGTTAAAATATATTTAAAAATTTATTATCATACAAGGGATATAACATAATATGGATATTTAATAAATAATGAAAGTAATTTTATAAACATCTTCATGTAACCAATGAATCTTAATTAATTATCGAAGATGAATACTCTACTCTGGTTGTGATTTTCTCAATATTTTCTTATTACTTTATAATAATGTGGGTGAATTTGTGATAAAATTTGTGGGATTGTATTCCGTCAATTAGGATACCATCCAAAAATCCATTTAAATTCACCTTATGATTTTAGTCAATTGATTTTTATCTTGTATTATACTTGTCAAAATAATGATGTAGTTTCCCAAACCGGGGATGAATATTATAAATTATGTGCATTGAAGTGTCTTATTTAAATTTAAATATACAAGTGAGGGAGTGGTTGAGTATAAATGAGATAGATTTATTTCTCTAAAAAGTGCTTAGATATAAATCTAAATAAATATAGGAAGTGAAAAATAATTTTTCAACCCCCCCCCTCAATGTTCGTTCTATAAATTTCTTAGGCATCACATGGATAATGAATTCTAAATCAAAAAATAATGTAGAGATAGATCATATATATTTATATAGGATCAAAATCAAAGAAATAAATAGTCATAATCTTTTCTTTTAAAATAAAATATTATACTAAAGATGTTATGATACAAATTCATCAATTTATTATCCGATTAATATTTCATTCTTATCACAATAATGAAATTGTCAAATATTCCACCTGATAGGAAGGGTACCCAACATTTATTATAATAAAATTCTACTTAATCACATATATACATGAAATTGGTAATTAATAAAAGATAATTAATATAATAAATGAATGGAAGAAAATAATATTTAATCCTAGGTTTACTACAACAACCTTTTTATGCCCTTAAAAAGGGGGTTATCAATACTAAAAAAGAACTGAGAATGTAATAACATAGACTCATGATAACCAGAGTTGGAAGTAATTAATTACATTATAAAGAGAATATATATATATATCATAATATATTGGATTAAAAGTTTTAATATTGTTTAATGATTGGAAATATACATCATCATATCACTACCTTATAATCATAATTCTCAACATATATATATATATGAAACTTAATTACTCCCCCATTCTTATCCTTATATAAAATTTAAAATTATTTATAGTTTCCTATGGAAATGTGGAATTATAATAAAATATTTTCAGCATAAATGCTCAGTAAGTGGTAGTGTACAATGATAGGTAACAAGATATAAATAAGATAATTGCAAAGATAGAAATAATAAATGGTCACATAATGATGGAATATATAATTCTAGATATTCACGTAGCCTTATTTTGATATATTTTTTCTACATCCATTTTATAAAATTTTTGTGTTCCCAATGTTAAATTTTTCTTTTATTGGTAAATAAATGGTTATTTATCATTTTTTATTATGTAATTATATGAATAATTTTTTTTATAAAAAGTGAAATTTTTTCTTAATTGGTCAATTTTCATTTTTCTAAATTTTTATGAATTAATAAATAAATAATTGATTTATTTGGAAATATATTTGAAATATTATTTTGGAGAATTATTAATAGTGTTATTCATTAAATTTATTTTTTTCAATGTTCTATGTTTTTATTGTTAATATTTTTGGTTATAAAAATTATCAATTATTAATTTTGATATTCGTAGTAAAATCTATTTGAACATAATATATTACATAATGAAATGATAAATTTTTAAAGATTTTCAATTTTCCATATAGGTCTTGAAATGTATCATTCTGATGCTAATGTATAATATTTTGTTTCTATAGTGGATTTGAAGATTGTTCTGAGAAATTTGTAATAGTATCTCCACTAGGTAAAGATATATAATATTTATTTTACCAGGAAAAGAGGATGCATAACATTCTATGCAAGTAAATTTGATGAATTCAACATTTTATTCGACACTTAAGATAATTATATAATTGTATATGATATGAAATATCTTATAATTTACCAAAATTGTAGATGAAATCACATGTATAATGTTTTTGAGTTCTCAAATAAAATATTTTAGAGGGAATAGGTTACTGTGTAACATGTTTTCCTTGGTAAAACTCAGTGAACTAAGTTAATATGGTCATTATATAGTATTTGATGGAGAATTTGAAAAATAGAGGACTTTATAAGAGTCATTATGAATAATATAGTGAGATTTGTCTAAGTCTCACTTGTATATGTATCATTGTAACTCACTTAAGTTCCATTCTACTCCAATAGACATAAACTCAACTACGTAACCTTAACACATAAGAGTAATTTCATGTTACAAAAGGGTGCAATAGTATGTTAAATTTGAATAAAAAGACTTGTTAGAAAAAAATTAAGTTTCATAAGAGTCAAATTAAAGGATTATAGATATATGAAGGTCATTACGCAGAAATATGATTAACTTATACTAAAGAATATTTTATATTATTCCACAATTGAATAACCAGTTGGACTTACTTGGTTTAAAATAAAAATAAATGTGGAACCCTAATAAATCTCCATTTAAAATAATGAAAACGAGGTTAATCCCGATGGTGCTTAGTTCATAAAAATCATTTATGATTAATTTTAGAGTCAGATGGGGTGGTATATTATGTTAGCTCAAGCCACAATAAAATTGATGATAAACACCAAAGAACTCAACATTGATCTTAGTGGTTTAGGGAGATGATTCATAATCCTTGCAGAAAGATCTATAGAAACAACTAATATATGTGGGATATATCACTTGATAGGGATTGATTCTAAATGATATTGAAAAGAGAATAGAAAGATGAAGGAGGGAAATGACTGATATATGGGTAGAAAAGGATAAAAGATCCATGAAGGTAGAAGCTATCTCAACAAAAAATATTTCAATACTAAGGTTATTTATCCATTCGTTTATGTATATTTTAATACGACATTATAATTTATTTTTATTTAATTGAATATGGTTTTTAGATAATAAATATTAGGTGAATAATATTTTTTATATTTATTCATTTTACTACTTTATTACATTTTAAATTACGATATGGATCACTACTATAAAGGCCAAGACACTTCTATCCCATGCCTTTTCAAGTTTTGGAGGTATATGGTTATTGGAAGAAGCCTGAAGGAGGACCAGAAGAGTATGGGAGATATAATATGAATGGAGGAGAATTTTATAATTTAAACTACAGTTTACAATGAGAGATTTTGTTTTGTAGCCTAAATAAAAAATTATAGCTATAGAAATACAATTCATAGTGTGTGAATATAGATTCGAACCATCAGTTAAGAATGTGAAAGGGTGGATGGATATTATTTTTGAATCTATCCTTGAAAACTCACAATGTGAATATGATGGCCCCAATGTGAATTCTTCCAGGCTTTTTGGATTGAGGTGATGTGTTTTTCAACGATCCTTTAAACATGGGCCATTTAAAACATTAATTACCTATTCACGCAATGAATCTATATCTAGAAGTGTTACTTTAAATCTAATCACACCCTATATATTCTAGGATACCCTATGATTCACTCATAAATATTGGTAAAAAATGTTACTTCTTCAGGTTGTGTTAAATCCCTTTAGATATAGATTAATCCCAGGCTTCTCATGTTTGATCAATGGTGATCCAAGGTGAGTTTTCTATATTTCTCTTGTATTTTATTCATAGATAAATTTTGGTTCATCAGATTTTATCTATCCATTATATGAAGGATTATCTCGCATGGAGTTATTTTATGTTTTTGTTGAGGTTATAGAGTGGTTTTTTGGTAGGAATTTAGTTTCCTTATGGGGGAGGTGATTAGAGGTTTGCGCTAATTATTCTATTCTCGTTTAAGACAATTGAAAGCCATTAATTAAGGTACTTTTTCTTCTCTTATTACTTTATATTTATTGATAAATTAATCATCATTTAACTATTTGGGTGATGGTGAAACTAACCTTAATGAAGTATAATAAGGATTAATGAAAATAAGTGGTTTACAACGATAGAGATTGCATGTGTTTCAACAATGATAATAGCTTCCATATTATTTTAATATATAGTGTGATAAATATGTTCCTACATTTATTATAATGTGTTTATGGTTGGTTTAATCATGTTAATTTGGCAGAAATTGTTAATAATTTTAATCCAATAATGTTGTTTTATAAAGAATTAAAGTGTCTTGATTATGGAATCTAATGATTTTTACAATTTTTTGAAAATAAAATTATTCTTGATTAATGTTTAATTGAAAATTATTATCCATATAATAATGGAATTGGATAATGAAAATCAAGCTATAAATGAATATTTTTCATAATAATATAGAGTTAAGTTAATGAAAGTGTTTATCCTTAAATATTTTATAAATTGGAAGTTATTGGTAAAAGTATGAATAAATAATTTATAGCACTTTATAGATGATAAAGTAGGATTCTTGTGGCTGTAACCTGTGATAAATTAATTGGTTAATAAAGGACGTTAAAGTACCACATTTTTGGTAAAGAAAATTCTTTGGGGTTTTGTAACACCAATTTCTTATAAAGGATGGATGCCTATATTTTTAGGGACTAGATTTATTGTTGGCTCTATATATTTTTTATTTCCTTGATGAATTGTGTATTTTTATGATGTGATACATTATATAAAACATGTTGTGATCCATGTATGACTAATTTTTTACTGAAATATGGATATGGAGGGTTGGGTTGATGATAGTATTTAAGGTCTAAGATGGATATATTCTTGGTGATATGTATGGTGGTCTTAAGGATGAAACCATGACTAATTGAATGGGCAGAAACTAGTATCACCATTGTTACTTTTGATGGGAAATTTTTTATACCTTTGTATCTATCTATTATTCTCTATCATACATAGAAAAAAATATATAAACTATATTATTAATGCATGATGATATCTCCAACTATTTTTATTATTATTCTAAGTCTTCATTGGTACACATATCTGTACTATTAATGAGAAATCCTCTTCCTTGTATACATACCATTCACACAAAATTAAATATCTATTAAAAGAATAATGTTTATTATAAAATATTATTTTATTCTTTGAGTTTTCTTTATCTCTAAAATTTATATTTTTAAGAGGAAACATATATTGGCTATTCCCTATCTTACCACAATAATAACATCAGATTTTAAATATCTTATTTTCTGCCCTTGATCATCCAATAGAGATCATTTGTGCCTTTTATGTGCCATGCAAGTCGACCATTCTCTAGGGTAATGATGCATCATGTTTAATATAAACCAAAAATGGTTTATTCTTATATTCATGATCCATAATTGATTTTACATTATTCTTAAAATTATTCACATATATGAAATCTAAAACCTTCTCAAAATATGTCCCAATAACATTATTTACTTCATTAGATGTCAGAACACATGAATTCCCCAAGGTCGTGCTAATGGTAATTAGTATTTATGGGTCATCATACTTTTATCAAAAAATCAAGACCTCACATTTGAGTTCCTTGATTATTTTGACCCTTTAATTCTCAATATTTTTCAGGCCATCAATTATATGATACTATTAATCAATTATGATTTCAAGATAATGTTATTTATTTATGTCTCCAAAATTTAAAGATTCCTCCTTTTCAATATAAAAAATTATTTATAACATCTCATATTATTATTTTTATATATAGATTTTGGGGTCATAAAATTTTTTTGGATTTATTTTCTTTACACCTACAAATTTATATTTATTTAAGGAATACCACATTTCAATCATCACGATCAACTCATTCCCAGATTCTAGAATTTTCATCATCATTTTATTCCACTTTTGGAATATCAAAATTATATATAATAATTTCTTCATGAATTCTTATATTGTTTTTAAACTTATCCATTGTTGTCTCATCTAAAATTTACCCTTAATTAGAGAAATGTTTTTCCCATTAATGAATTTCTACTGTGGTTTTCTACTAATTTTATCATATTTCAAAGGGCTCTTCATTAGTTCTTTCTCATTATCATAAACATGAAAATTTTTAGGAAACATTATAGTAATATCTCATAAATCGACACATAAAAATAATTAAATTAAATAATTTACATTAAATAATTCTTATAACCTTTTAAAATTATTGAAAAGTAAGGTCATAACCTCATCAACTTATTATTCATTATGATCTCCTATCAATGATTGCTAATTCAATTCCTTGATTTTATCTCCCTATGAGTTATCATTTTCTATATATTTATTATAATTTTTTCCTTTTCTTTTATAAAAAATGAGTACTATAAAGACTTCCAAATGTTACTTCCTTAGGGTTTTTATCTTTAAGAACTAATACACATTCATTGAACTATAGAGGTAGTCTTATAGGGTCCTTTTGTCAATGTTTTCCATCTTTGAGATTTTTTACAAGACCACAAGTATCCTGTGTAGGGATATTTAGTTTATCAAATAATAGATAAAGAATATCGTCCAAGGTCATCTTTAGATATTAATTTTTTTTACAAAACACCTAAAACATCACTTCTCAAACATAAAGTTTGCTTCTTATATGATAAGGTTATTTTCTTCTATTTAGTAATTTTTAACTAGAAATAACATGTATATAGTTGTGATTATCCAAATATCCACTAATATATTGATATCATTATCCAATTCCTTATGATCTATGTCATAGATATATACAGTATCAATTCTAGTAGAAATTTCATTCAATTCATCCAAGTAAACATAGATTCCTAAAAAGAAAAGGTAATGTCATATTATTTTTTTCTATATTTTTAAACTAATACATTCAATGATAGGGATTCCATTTTAATTAGAATCAAATACCATTGCTTCTCATATAGAGTGGGGATGTAAATTACAAACATTCGTTATTTTCACCACTTCATTATCCCAAATTAGTTTATTACTATGAGATGGTGGTGAATTAGGCCAGTTCAAAAATAAAATTTCACATTGCAATAATCATATTCTATTTTTAAAAGGTAAAATTCAATATTTTCCAAATTAAAAAAGCAAAGTGATTAATATATTAAAATAATGACACATTATATTTTTACATATCTCAAATTAATTGGGAAAATCAAATAAGTATGAAAAGGTAATGTTCTAATGCACTCAAACACTAAAGATCACTATTTTATTAATTGTTTTAGGTATCCACCCTAACACACTAGGTTTAAAAACAATTAAATGGTACGTCTTAGTTATTATTTTTTCCAATAATATAAAATAAATTTCCCCATATATTAAATATTATTATCATGACTAATAGTTATATATATAACATGGGGAGTTGTGGGGGAGAATTTAATGTAAACTAAGTGAATCCTCTGTACTAAAATAAACATAACTAGTTGAAGGGATCCAATGAAAGAAAATAAATAAAGGGAATATCCTTTGATTCCCTTTAAGAAAGGATGTCAGCCACTTGATTCCCTTAATAACATTTGTACAAAAGATATACCTGAGTATCAACAATATATTTTTATCTATAATCTAGTAGACAATGGAAAAAGGATTATGGGTGATCTCTTGAAGATATTTGTGGATAACTACTGAATAAGTTTAAATAAAATATAGTGAAATATTGTTAATGGGTAAAATATCACATCCATCTAGTATTTCCCTAGCCTTTATGGGGAGGAGGTTACCCCACACATAAAATGTACTAAAGGAAATAATGAAGGAGCCCTTGGGATATGAACCACATCACCTCCTCACATTAATCCTAGAGTCCAAACCCATTAATATTGATTTTGAGTCCAATAATAGTAGGGTTAAAACAGATCCAATGAACCTGAAATAATAACCTCTATATAGAAGGGGGTCTCATCCTTCCATAAAATATATTTATTATAAAAAAGTGAACTTCATGTACTTTAGAAGCACACCCTTGCTGGCTACCAAATTTATGGACCTATCCACTAGGGAAAGACGATTATAGGGAGTGCCATTATGGAATTCCATATTCTTCATGTTCTAAATAAAAAAACATCTAACAAAAGTGATATCCTCACCATAATTTTTAATTATTTTTTCCACTCTTTGGAACTATATTCGGAGGAAGATAACATTGGTAAACTCCTCGGAATATATAATGGTTAAATTCCTCAAGGACTTTGACACTGGTAGTGCCCACTCACCATAAAAAAAAGTTTCGAGTGGATGTCTCTTCATTGGGGATCCTGAAATAGAATAATTTATAGTCCATGTTGATACACTTATGATTGAACTACTCAAAATTAGAGATTTTATGATTTTTTAAATTATATACACAAATTTGTAAATTTAATGAATCTCCTTGCACCATAATATCCCCCATATTCATTATAAACATGGATTTATTGGAGGACATGGTCGTAATCCTTAGCTAAGAAAATATCAAATGAAGAACCTATGCACATGAATTTATCTTGTTAAATTTCCAACCACATATAGTATTGAACTTATCATTTATCTGGATTCAAAATTTCATGGATGAAGGAGGAATAAAAACATTATTTATTGGACATTAGTTCTGTTTCCGAACATCCCAAAAATCTAAGGGGAGCACCAGACCTGTTGTGGCTCCAGAAATTTATATCTTCATGACTAATAATACAACATGATAGTGTAAAAAGGATATAAGTATACCTTTATATAATATTTTATATGTTGGAGACTCTCCCCTTTAAAACATAATTTTTTTACCAAACATACCAATGGTGAACATGGCATAGAGGGGCCAACCATTCATGTTCTCCTAGGATAAATATTCTTGAAAACATTGAATCATACACAAGAAACTCTTCAAGTTAATACTAAATTATAAGTAACCATTTCCATCCTAGTCCATGAAGACAAATTTTACATTCCATGAGAGTACACATCCCCAGTGAAAGAATCCATAATATTTTTAATATTTTTTCATCACAATCTTCAAAAACATACACGTATAACCAAACCACATGCCCTTTTATATCCTATTTATATAACCTACCGATTCTAGATCAAAAATACATTCAAATACCATAAATATCTATTATTGATCTTAAATTATGCCTTATGTCTCTGTCTTAACATTAATGGTGTTAGCTGGGTGTTGGACTATTTTTCCTAACTTTTTTTTTCATTTTTAAAATTATGATTCCCTTTTCATGAATGGTCACCACAACTTTTACTGGATCTAAAATAAATTACTATCTTTACCATTTTGATATATATTATTCTAATTTTAAAATAACATCTTTATTTCTTATATAAGCTTCATTCTGTCCATTTCCATGTGCATTACTGCTTAACCTAACCCACCATGGTGTAGTGCATGTCTTGGTGAAGGATTTCTTCAATTATATTCATATATTCATCTCTATATCATTAATTATAAGATCCATAACTTCGTGAGATATTTTGAAATCACCTTTATCACCTTTTTTCGCAGATGAAACATAAAAACCATTTGAAATGGTTTTTTACTAAGATAATGATTAGGCAACCTGTTACCATTTTTTTCGAAATCATCCAAGGATATTATTTTAAAAACATATTGAGTCAAATAATTATCACGGGGAGATAAAAGGGATGATGTATTAATATTCAGAAATATATATTCCCAAAAATCTATGCATATATAAGAATAATATAAAACAGTTTCTATGATTCATAAAGTATAATTTTTATTGTGTAATTGGAAAGAGACATGATTTTTGAAGATAATGGTTTGTTACCCAGTACCACTAAGGTCAAATACAACTTAAATATCTTGAATACTAATATTATAAGTGGGTTAAAAACAAAAAAAATAGGTGTGTTCCTAGGTATGTACAATCAAAAAACTAAAAAGAATCTAAAAGTAATAAAATGGAAAAAGTGAATTTGGAAAAAAATATAACATTAATGATAATGAGGTGAATTCAGTTTTACCACATTAAAAGAAAAGTGTGAAACAATTTATATTTAAAAATAATAAATTATAAGATATATTTGATCATGTTCTGGACGGAATACCAACTGGTATAGGAAAATTCCACCATTCCATTTTCGTTAAAGTAAATGAACAATGATCCTAAATTACCCATTCTTATAAGATTATTTATAAATATTAAGATCAAAATTACCTTCATAAACTATTTTTTTAATAACCATCATATTTTAAATCATTAAAGATACAATTTAAAACAAAAATAATTCATAGAATTTTGATACATTAGCCTAATTTAGTAGTGCAATGATGTTGATCAATATAAGATTCCTTATAATCTCAAAGACCCAGGTAGCTTTGTTATCCTATTAACCTTATAGAATATTGTTCATCTTGAATATTCCATTATAATTATTCAAACACTTGTAATTAGGATATTTACAACCCAAAATATTTTTTAGGTATTTGGTTGAACTCTTGAGAGAGAGTGTGATTTCAATAACATTACTTTCAAATTAAATGACATAATCCATCCCATTCTATTCATTTTAAAGGAAATTACATCATATTTAGATTTTATGAAAAATTTAATTCTTACTATGAAAATGGTTTTATTTTTATGTTTTAAAGAACTTATTTATTTTTTAGAATATTTGTAAATTGTATTCTCAAATATATTTTTTATTAATTTTAAGGATTATTTAATAAATTTTGGAATGTTTCACCTCATGGAGTATTGTTTTATATGAATGGTGTTAAAATTTTCAGCACCTCACTATAGAAATGATGGTCCTGGATCCTAAGAAAATTCTCTACCCAAAATATATACTATTTTGGGTTTCCTTATATTATGATAATTTATAATTTTTTTTAAAAGATGAGGCTAAAGTAAAATGTTTTACACTATTTATAATGTGGATTTTTCATTAATTTTTTAGAATTGCTTGACTAACCCAACCATTAAAAATATTTGGTAAAGGCTTTGCCAAGGTGAAATGAAAATGTTATCATGATTACATAAAAGAAATTATTAATTGTAATTTAACAAATAATTCCACTTATAAAATATATTGATTACAAAAATAGGAATAAAGGATGGAATAATAATATTATAAACTATTGGAATGAAATAGTAAACTAGAATACACCATGACTTGGAGATGGTCTTGGTAGTTGGAAAATTTTCAAAATATCCTAGAAATTACAACCATGACATGATCATTCATCTATAGTCTTCACAAATGAGTTCATGTAGAATATTAGTAGGTCACATGTCTCTATTGAGAAGGAAGTGAGTATTCATTCACAACAAATGGGACTTGATAAATAAAAATCAATTCCCATATGGATAAAGATACTACCATAAAGAGTACCTATATTTGATCTAAGCACATATAAGGCTTTAATAAGAAACATGAACCTATCAATGTTGATACATGTGAATCCTATATAAAAATAATTTTTACTATAATAATAAAATCTACACAATAGAAAAATTTAATTTTGTTTCAATTGAAATTTTTTCATCAAAATTTTTTAAAAAAATATCCCAAATATGACTTAGAAAATTCTAAATTAAAATTATATGAAAAAAATATTTCACAAATCTCCTCCTTGAAAATAAAATTAAATATTGAGAAATTCACATAATGTTCTTGAACCCAGGTTCTTGAACATGAATCTAGTAAAAAATTCATAAAAAATGGCTAATATTGTATAATGTTATAAAATATTTCAAACCTATTAGCTACAATGTCACTCATTTGTACCATATTGTAACAAACTATAATAAATTAAATAAGGTATCTAATAATATATAATGTGATATCTACATGTTTTTACTAACCATTACATACATTAATCTTATACAAATTAAAATTTTACTCGGTATTGTAGAATATATCAATATTACAAGATAAAAAATTATCAATAATTAAATATTAAACAAAGAATCATTAATTGATTATTTTAATTAAATATATTAATTCTTAATTTAAGAAAAATATATTATAGACCACATATTAGATTTTAAACAAATCTCATAACTTTATGCAGTAAAACCATAACCAATAACAGGTTTATGTGTGTTAATATAAGTTACATGATTAAAGTATATAAAATCTAAAAACACATACTCAAAATGAACATTCATACCATAACATAGAAAAAAAGTATAATGATTTTGAAATATAATATTGTCTCTATTTAAATACATTCTAATAAAGATTTTTTATAACCCAGTTAAAGTAAAAGAAAAATATAAAATACATATCCTTGAATAAATTATATAATAAACAATACATCTCTCTATATTAACATAAGTACTTATAATTATATAAGATATATATTATTTGGTAGTAGGTGAGTAAAAAATATATAGTTTGAATAATTATCTTCTAGGTATAATATCTAGTTTGAGAACATCAAAAAAATAGCATTTTAGTATCTATTTTTACATAAGCAAGTTGGGAGTGAAATCATATATCATTCATCGTATCTATAATAATTTATATGATTCAAATGTTTTATGATTATATTATATGTTTTTAATAAAATAGGTGAATACAAATATGTATTTTATGATGGATAAAAAACCCAATTAATAAAGAATATTAAAGGTTTGAGTTGTATGTTGGAATTTATATGGATTAATTATATTTAATCTTTCTACCATTGGACATGAATATAAATATTCATTAAAATTTTGGAAATCAATTTATTTTTGAGAATATATCTTGTATTGTGAAATAATTCTACATATCAAATTATTATTATTAGATACATCATGTGAATGAATTAAAAGTGTTATAGTTGTTGAGTGAAATTTTTGAGACAAAATTATTTTATGGAGGTTGGGTAATCCATATATTAAAACATTTAAGGAGATTTGATTAATGAATTATAAATAATGGATGAAGTTTGTTAGAAACAATTATAAGAAACTAGAGTAATTATGGAAGGTAGATAAAGTTATGTTGATGAATTAAATTGACTAGGGAACAGAATGATTATAGAAGCAGTTTCTTTGAATGTACAAGAGTATCCCATATCTAGAGATAAATTAAAAAATAACGATTTCTAGAAGTGGTATGATTTGAAGATAATAGAGAAGATCATAAGTTGGTGAGATAAGAAATTGAGGAGTGATATAATCTATAAGTAATTTTCTTGATGATACACGATGAGGTAAAAATGTATATGATATCCTTATGGAATAATAATCCATGAGAATGATTGAAGATAATTTGATCAAAATCTTGAAAAAGTTTAAAAGATCAGTTTTTAATAAGATGATATAATTGAGAAAAGGAATTGATACATAATATTAATCTGGATGATAATTAAAATTAACTTTGAAGTTACTATAAACACTTAAGAGTAGTCTATAACTCACAAAATAAAAAATAAAAAATTATTGGAAGATACTATTGAAGTATAATATTCATCATAGTTTTCTAGAAGCATATGTAAGAGTCCTTCCATTACGAATACTAGAAATGTGGAAATGATAAAATAGGAAATGAGATACTTATAGGTCAACTAACTATTATTTAAGAGTAATTCATGACATGTGGATCTAAAATTTTGCAATTTTTTATATACAATATGATACGTAAGAGTAAAATTGATGAAATGTAATGGAAAACCCTGGGTATAAGGCATTATATAAGGGTTATTCTAGTGAAATTAAATGTTATTAAAAATATACATATGGGTAATTATGTAATATATAATTATATGTAAGGGATCGAGTCTTAGCTACAAATTTGATATATTTTAGATGTTAATAGGGAGTTTTTGATGTTTATCTTTCAGAATAAGAATTATTTCTAAAGCTGCTAAGTTGTTCTTTGTGGATAAAAATATCATTAAAGTGGTATTAATATATTATTCAAGAAAGGATAAATAGATAATTAGTGAATATTTTTGTTTTAATATGAATTAATATGTTTTCAAACAATTAGGATAAGGAAACACTATACTGCATGATGAAGAGAGATTCATATGAAAAAATCTTGCCATAAAAATATAACTATATATTTTCATACATCCATGGAATAATATGCTCATTTAGTTTTATGGAAAGATAATTGTGATAATTTTTGATAGGATTTTGATTTTTAAATTTGAGTATTATGAATACATAATATAATTTTAAATGAGATTTTATGGGAGATATTGATAATGAAATAAATTGAATGAAATATTTAGGAGTGTTAATGAGAATACAAAAATAAATAAGGATAAAAACAATAATAACATGATATTTCTTTCTATTATTTATCATCTATATCGAAGGGAGGGAAGATGATAATAATCTATAGAAAATATCATGTGCATCAAGGAAGAAGAGGAGGAGAAGGAGAATCATGAGAGGACTTTCTCAATAATATACATATTTTATAGATACTGAATAATTAGAAGAATCCCTATGATATCTCAATATCAGAGAATATGATTTAGAATATTGAGGTTGAAGAGAATATAAATTATTCTACTATCTATATGTGTTTATCATTCTGATAGTGGGCCAATAAAACAAGGGTGACTTCTATATTTTTATATCCAAAATAAATATTAGTAGTTAATGTTTTGTTTTTGAGGAATAAGATCTCATCATTATGATATAGTGACATACAAGTTTAGAAATAATATTGAATAGGGGATTTTTTAAACAAGAAACATGGTGAATATAGGGATATAGTATAATTATATCTAGACCAGTTGATATACTAATGATTTTTCAATATATAAATATTGAATGAAAAATAAATTTCTATTATGTGGTTGAATAATTATGAAAATATTGTTCGATAGGGACTAAAATGAGGTATACCAAGGAAATAATCAATTATAATAGTCCTATATTCAAGGGGTATGGAACTATGAAATGAAAATATTAATTGTTTGTGATAGATATATGCCTTTTTTGGCTAGGAAATCCACTTCTCTATTTCTCTCCTTCCTAGTGTATCGAATCAAAGTCTCATGGTTTTCCATTTGTTTATATCCATGGATTAAGTGGGTGATGTACCAGTGCACTTGTGAGCCTCCATGAGTGAACATGATAAATAATGTTGTATTAGATTTAATCACTAAAAATATGATACCTATATTTTTGTAAATGATTTAGCTAGTATAAAGGGGTCTTTTTACCACACTCAATTAGATTCCAGTGCCATTAAAGTTGTTTTTAGCGAGTATAACCACTCCAAACATATTATGGATGGCACCCCCACCACTTATAATTCCTTATGAAAATCACCTATCAAAATTCAGTTTACAATTTCAGGTTGGAGGAATCCATTGATCTTAGTAATTGTGTCCATTAATGACAAATTTCTTGGATTATTCCGAGGATTTGTTTTTTTATTCATAATATAGACAATATATAGTCCGCTAAGATAAATGATCTATATATAGAATCATAAAAACCAATTTGATTTTAAAATTTTTGGTATATGTACATGTATTCACATGAAATGTTTTTTTCATCCTGACCAAATGGACCAGTAACTCACCATAATTATGATAATATGATGTATTTCGACATTAGTTAAATATTATTCACGTAATAACCTGGGAAAAATTATCCAATCAAACGATCCATAATTGATGGTGATACACAACAAGTCTACAGTGTATTTATGAATGAATTTATCTCTGTCAAATTTTATGAGAAGTTAATCCATTGAATTATTATTATAATTATATAAAAAAACAATGGGAGCTTACTACACACCCATGTGTTGTATGTAATTATAGGTATTTAGGTATTTGGGTTTCACACTACATATCACACAAGATTTAAGGATGTATTTCCCCTTATATTATAATCCTTTTGATATCCTTAATAGATTCAAGGATGTAAACATACCATATCATGTATTCACTTTCATAATATAGTGAATATCTATGTCTCATACTCGACCCATACATAATAAGTCATAGATTCCCACATTGGGGCTGAACCTCATAAAAAACATTTGTGTTTTTATCTATTATTTATTTTATATATTTCCTGTGGTGGTGAGTGATGAATGTGTATTAATAAATATATGAATCCTAATAAATATAATGTTTTTAATATAAATAGGGGTTAATTAAAAAAATGGATTCTGAAAAAATAAGTTAACACAAATTCACCCCACTTAGTGTAACTGTATAGTCGAATGGGCATTATAAGTGGAATCAGATGTAATCTGGGTTTTGTTTTATTATATTTATTTTATTTACTAGTTTTTTATTATATATATATTAAGTTCATATTTGAATATGGTTTTTAATTTCCTTGAATTAAAAATACATTTATCATCTCTCTCTTTTCCAACATGGATGTTTCCGAGAAAAATTTATTATATATAGAAGAAAGAGGAAAATAAGTTAGATAATAGTTTTAAGAAAAATGAGAGTGCACCACTAATTAATGTTAATCAAAGTGGTATTTCTTATATATTTTTTTTTGAGAATAGTCCACTTAAGGAATTTTGATTAATTAGTGAAGAGGAGGTGTAAATTTAATCAATTAAGGACCACTATTTTGAAGTTTCCTATTATTTTGAGGAATATTATGTTTAATGTTTCATATATATATTTGAGTTTATTTACTAACCATACCATGATAAAGAAAAATTGATAATAGGTGAAACATTTTTGAAAAAAAAAATCACTAAAATGTTTTAAGACTGAAAAATTCAATTTTAAAGGTAGGACTCCTGGGAAAAAATATTATTTATATTTTAATTAAAACATACACTAATTAAATAATAATTAAAATAAAAAATTTAGGAGAAAATTGAGGTTACAAAAATCAAGGATGAGAAGATTCATTCATAAAATTATGTTATTAAATTCAAATATGCTGAGTTACAATTCAAAGACAAAAGGGTACAAGAGATTGATGTTTATTTTCAAGAATAATATTAATTGCATGATGATCATATTGAGAAAAAGAAAGAATGGGAAGATAAATTAAGATCAAATGAGGAAAAGAAAATATCATCGACATTATGGATCTTTAACTATAAATAAAAATGATAATTATAGAAGAGATGTGTACTAAGACTTCCCAAGATGCTAAGAAAATAAATGATTTCACTCATTGATGTTATAATATTTTTATATCTAAAAAGACTCACATTAGTGGAAAAAAGATTTATATCATCCAAAGATATATCCACTACTAGATCATGTAAAAAGTTTACCATGTTCCATAAATTTTGTTAATTTATTAATGTTTTTTAATATGTAAGTATAGGATATAAATAAAAATATGGACTAATATGAGTAAAACAATTTCTTAGAAACCCACCACGTTATAAAGAGTGGATGTGAGCACTAACATAAATTTATTCTCCCTAGTAGAAGATCAAAATAGGAGATTTATTGTTGTAAAAAAAGTTTATATACTAGAAATATTTTAACCAAATACTTAATAATATAGTTTAATGGACATTGATGGTATTTTTTGTGGTCTATTCATATGAACATTGAATGTTGACATAATATAGTAGTTCAAAGATACTCAAAAAGGCCTACATTAAGGGAGAGAAAATCTAAGGGGATAAAAAATTCATAAACGTATAGAGTAATGAATCTATCTATTAAGATTATATTTAGATTCGTAGATAATTTATATGTTACTTTTAATATAAGGGGATATTGCGGTGATGAGTATTGTTATAATAATATCATATACTATTCAAGTGTTTTTTAGAATAGAATAATATTAAGTCTAAAAAAGAAATAAGTAAGAAGAATAGAAATATCTTCCATAGGCATTAAATAAAAAAATAGAGTAATAAAAAAAAAGATACAATAAAGAATAAGTCATAGAAGGATGTTACACAAAAGATGATATTTTTTATAAGAGAATATAAGAAATTATAGACCATAAAAAATAGGCCATGAACATCAGATTAGGAATAAGATAAATAAATAATGTGAGTAAATCCAACAAATAGTAATGTTGTTTATACTGGTAAATGAAATCTTTGAAGAATATTTCATGAAACGTGAAATGATTCCAAAGGTTGGTCACATAAATATCAATGATTACCTAGGTGAAAAATCTATAAAGGTTAAACATGTTTTCATTAAATTTATATTTCTTTGGCCAGTTCAGTTATAGAGGGAAAAATAAAAGATAATTCATTTATTAAATGGAAATAATTAATTCAATAACAAGAAGTAAAATTTCATTAGATTTTGAAAACTAATGGCCTAAAGGATTATAAATAACTATGATAACATTGAATTTTTTTGGCAACACTCCTACAAATTGTAATATGGTTCCTTTACTGTAAGAGTAGACATTTATAAATAATGATAAAGAACTGTTGAAGTCATATTGTATGACTAAAAATTTAGAAAATCATATAGGTTATTAACTAGGAACTATTAAAACATTAAGTTCAGTAAAAAGTGAAAGATTGAGGCAAGATGTGGAAAACTATACTACCTAAGGAGATTAAGGGTTGGAAAATAAAGGGCGCAATCATGGTAAAAAATGGAGTGGAAAGGGGAAGGGTTTTGATGATAAATATCTCTCATAAATGTTAGTATAACTTAAGAAACAACGGGGACCCTATTTATTCCCATATATAATTTTTTTGTTTCTATGTTGGGAATTAAAGGTGATCAATATAATAATATTGGTGTATGATTATTGTAAAAATCTTACAATATAGTGTTTCTATAACACCCTGAAAATCTAATGTATGAACCTTGTATTCAATAACACGTGTGAGAAACAACACCAAACATGTAAGGGAATAAAATATAATGATAATTTATAATATATTTAATATTTCAAATTAATTACATATATTTAATTGCTTGAAATCCACAGAAAACTAATTTATCATGTGAAATATAGAACACCGAGTTTCATCAACATCATGTGTTACACTAAAGACATGATTTTACAAAAAAACAATACATTATTAAATTTTATTATTTAATATAATTAGATATAAAATAACCATTAAATTATTAGTTATTAATATTAATAACTAACTTATGAAAATTTATGGTTAATATGGATATAAAATAAATAAATTGGTTACCAATTGATGAGAAGCAAAAATAAGAACCAATTGGATATAAAAAAATATTATTATTTATAGGATTCTAAATGGGATTGTTCTTAATAAACATAATTAATTATAATTATTGAATGGTATTTATGGAATATACATGTTATATATTCAATAACATATTTTTTATATTCATCTGTTAGGTTTTATGATCAAAAGATAAGAACAAACCATATTTTTTAAATAAAATACTTTATTTTTATTAAGGAATTTTACCACCTTTTCATAGAGAACACATTTTAAATATTAATTTTGAAAACTTAATTGATTTAATGTTTTATAATAAATTATAAATTTTTATATAAAACCTAAAAATTATTTTGGGGTGAATTTTGGATAATTTTTGGAATCATATCATTTTTTAATGAATAGTTAAAAATGATGAATTTTAGTTCCAACATTATTTTTTATATAATTTATTTATAGGGTTAAAAAATATATTTTTTTCATTTCTAATTAGATAATATTTTTATCAAATAATTCAATTTTTTTCATAGGATCCAATTTAAAATTTTAACTGATAATAAAAACATAGAAAACTTTTGATAGTTTTTACTTCTAAAACCTACATTATCATCCCGCTTGCGGGTTGAATTTAAAATTAATTTATTCCACCTCTATGATTAAAATTTTAAAAAATTTATTCTATATTTTGAATAAGAATAATTTATAATGTCAAATAATACCTACTTAGTTTTTTTTAAAAAAATATAAATGAATGAAATTAAAATTAATTACAATAATTAATGTTAAATTATCATTAATAAGGGACTAAATCTTAGCCTTAAGTCCTAAAACGAACTATGTAATTCTAAACGACCTATTATATGGACATATATCGACCCTATCATCTATTATACAGATATTTTACCATTATTGGATCCACTTTCAACCTGAAAACATGTATGAAATTTGTTTTTCAAAATATTACAAGAGTGACACTCCTGCTCCATTATAAAAAGGACTCATATCCTCCCACTTCCTCATACCGATCAAGACATGTTGGATAGACCAAGATCTTCCCAAATAGATTATAATCATCCATAATCTCATCTTATAATCCCCTCCTTGTGCATAAATTAATAAATGGAAGCCATTGGTTCAAACTAAAAGAGTTACCCGAATTAGAGGTAACAAACATCCTCAAGTTTTTTAATTTTATTTCAATTATAAAATCGCTAAAATATTTTTTTTATTTAATTATTGTAGAATAAAAAAATTATCACAAATAGAATATTATTTTTTCATTCTAATTGTTCTACCTACACTCATACACACATCCATCTAATGGGTAACACACATACTATTTCTGTGTACGGTGAACTACAACCTCATTAAATGATGATTGTTCATTTTTCATTTACCAAATTTCATTCCAGGGAATTATGATGGGAACATAGATATATATTATATATATGATATTTATTATGTATTTAGTATACTATAATTATTTTAGAACATATATATTTATACTTTCGATTTAATTTAAACAAGATAACATCATTTTTGGAAGTGTGGCTACTACCTCCTCAAAGTGAGGTGATTCGTTCACATGATAAATGGAATGTATAAATAATAGTTTTAATTGAACATATGTTTCATATAAAACATTTATATTAAATTAATTAAATAAATAAATTTCTATAAATAAAATATATATAATTTTCATTATTTCCATTTCACACATTTTAAAAGAGATAACATCGTTCGTTGACGTGTGGACTACCGCCTCCTTGACATGACGCGATTCCTTTTTTACATTAAAATAATTATATATATAATTATATATGAATATATAATATGGTATTTATTATATAATGTTCACTCTAGAAAAATATAATTATACTTACTGTAATTTCATAATGATCATTGAAAAATGACAACGTTGCTCATGCGTATGTACAACCTACTGTCTCCATGATTGTAATAATGATTCATTTTTTAATAAACAAATTTAATGATTGGTTTTAAAAATATAATTTAAGTATAAATATGATAAATATTTCATGATTATTATTCAAAATATGTTTATTTAATTACCCATTTGACCATATTTGACCTACTAAAGTCGTTTTTGATACATAAACTAAATTTTGTCAAAACAGGTGATTTAAACTTAATTTTTTATGTAGTTTTATAAAACATAGTAATATGTGAAATAAAAGTAAATATAAACATGAAAAAGGTTCTCAAGAAATTAAATAATTAATATATATTTAATTATTTAGGAATTTAAGGACACATGAGACAAGCTGGACACAAGGTAATGGATTTTATTTCAATTTACATTCCTTTGAGACTTATTTGTTGTTATGCACCTAGTTTCTTTATATGGTGTATATAATTACCATTGAAATGTTATAACATTAATTTCTTTATTATCATGATATTATATGTTTCATTTATTGTTATTACTTTACAAATATTCTGATTTAAAAGTTTTGAAGTGGTATAGGACACTTTGGAATGTTTAATGACTATTCTCCTTGAGAATGTTTTAATAATTATCTTTGCAATCTCACTTCCTTTTGTGATTGTTAAACTTATCTTAAAACAATCACTTTGTTATTGTGAACCTAATTTCTAATATAAGATGTAAACACTTATACTTTGTTATATAATATCATGATTTATTCAGTATTCGTGATATTTTTATTTCAATTTGAATTATTTCATATATGGGGATATGAGTTAAAAGTTATCAAGGGGAAAATAATTTCATTACTCAATTTCTTTTCATTGGGTTATATTACATCCTCATTGTTGTTAATATACTATGATTATTTGTATAATTACTTTGACTATTTATTCATGGATTTCCTCTTCTATATGTGGATTTACAGTTGATACACATAATCTACTCATTCATTGATTTTAACTCCAACATTATAATCATTTAAAGGGTTTAATTTACAATATAGATTTTTTCAGGATTTTTTTACACATTAATTCACATTAGAGGAAATTATTTGATCATTTTCTAGTAAAACCTTAAATTTTCTTCTCCTCTAGTTATTTTTTACCCTTTTCAAGTATTAGTAAAATTTTCCCACTCTTTGGTACTTAAAATGTTTTATAAAATGATTTTAGGAAAATACAACTTCCTTACTCACCTTATTTAGAGAATACATTTTCTTCTAAAAACATGTCTTATTAAAATGTTTTCAAATTTTAATTTTAAATTATTTGTTAAATAAATTTTTACCTTTTTGTATTTTACCAATTTTTTAATGGACTCTTGTTGTCACTTTCCAAAAAAGGAGGTTTTCTGTCCTTTTTACCATGAAAAATGAATTTTTCTTTTACCTTGCATAGAATGTACAAATTAACTCACCAAAATATATTTAAAGCTTCCTTTTCATGTTTAAATGGGTAATTTTTAAAATAATAGTTTTTTTAAAAGTGGTTAGGAAATAAATAGTTTTTGAAAAGTGTTTTCAAAATAATATTATATTTTCACCAATATTTGTTTTAAAAGATTTGTTTACAATAATTATATTCATCATCAACAACAGAAATTAATTTTACTCTAGTTGGGATATATAATATTGATACCATCCTTATTATTCGTCTAGATTTTTATTATTTATTTAGATAAGGATAATATTCACATTCACTTCATTGATTCCATTTATTCCCAATGAATTATTCAATTACTTATGGTCATTGAACAAATAATTTCCACTAATTATCCATATTATTTATCATAGAAATGTTTATTTCCCAAACCATATACAACTTTTCATATGTTATTTACTTTGAAAGTTATATGATTATTTGGGTAAATATTTGTAAATCTATATAATTTACACAAATATAGAAATATAATAATGCATATTATTTATTTAAATTATTTGGACATGCCCTATATGGGTTTGGGATCATTTAATTTAAGACTTATGGGTTAGAGACAAGGTAATGAAATCTCTATAAAGGTTGGGTATTGGTTAATGCAAGACTGACGATGCATCGTTAGTCTCATGGGATGATATCAGTTGGCTAGCCTAAACTAATGTTTTTTTACCCTGTACTTTTTAAAATACCCATATGGTAAATGTATCATTTGACTAGGAAACATGAAGTCAAATAATTAAACATTTCACTCATTTTGTTTCAGTTATTATTTATCCATGAAATTTTATGTCAAAATATCATTGTATACATTTCATTTTTAGTGCACTGATTAAATGGAATGTGTTTCAATTTCTTAAATTTCAATATTTATTTCTCTTTATATAGTTATTTTAATGGAATGCATTTTTATTTACATTTAATTATTCTAATTCACTTCATTTTCATCCTATTGATTACTTGTAATATATGTTAAGATAGTTATGTTTCCATGTTGATTTATTCCTATTGATTTATTATTGCTCGTATTGTAATTTACCCTTACTGATCATTTGAGATCACTCATATTATATTTCATATCCACATGAATCCAAGAAACTTACTATGAATGATATTAAGGGATATAATAGATGGAATAAAGTTATCCTTGAAGTTATTCAGATGAAAAATTATGTTGTAATTAGTGTATAATTTTTTAATTCCAGACTCCTTAATGTATCATAGTCCTTCAAGGATTGATTCCTTATAATAATTTCAATGTAATTAGTAGCAGACAACGGTTCTGAGCTTCTCAGGTAGAGTCTCTATAGTTGGTATCAAATGAAGTTTAATAAAAACATTGGGAACTATATTTAGGATTAAATAAGTTATAGAATATAACCTTAATGTATAATATGATGATAAGTATAGAAGAACACTCTGGAATTTTATTAAGGATGATATTATGTGGGTCTTACAAGAAATAGATCCCAATATAGATACTATAAGTGGACATGGTTATGTAATAGATATACCTATGAATAGTAACTCTAACATTTTGTTATGAACCTAACTCAAGGTAACCTGGTATATGGCAACAGGACTTACGGTGCACTTGGTTTGAAAATCACGGGACTTATTCTTTGGATAAGTCACATTCTTTTAACAAACCATTATGAAGTATTTGAATAGATAATTAAAATAAATATCATAGGTTAAACCTAAGGTGTTATATATTGAATATTAGGTATCACCACTTAGAAATACTCAAATGATATAATGTATAATCTCTTGACCAAGGAAGGACCTTATAAAAACAAATGGAGGAAATATTATGTATTGGGGTTGTATTGAAAACCATAGTTAAAAGGATATTTAGTGATTAAACAATTATTAATGTTTTCAATCATATTTATTTTGTAAATTATATTAAATTCGTTTTTGAAAATAACAACATGAATTCTAGGTGATAACCAATAAATTCTGGCAGGGCCACAAGTCTTGAACTCATTACTAAAGGACGAAAAAGGCTTCACTCTAACCACTGACCAACATAATGTCCAGGTTAATATATTATTTTTTAGTTAAATGAATTTATAAATAAATATTAATGATGAACCTATAATGTTTCTTTTTAGGGATTATAAATTAATGTGCTAAAAATTTTGACTTTAAAGAATAGTTATAGAAAAATAGTTAGACTTTTCCTTATTTTATGGGCATGAAGAACCTTTAGAAATTTATTTTAATGATTCAGGAATCAAAATTATTTTTTGATGAATTTAAAGAATGATCCAAGCAAAAAAATATAATTTTTTTATCAAAATATATCGAGTAATTATATTTCTTTTTATTATCTTGATGTAAATGAATTATCTAAAATTAAGAAAATGGAATAAAAAAATGCTGTCATAATACCTTAATTTATGTTGAACTGATGGCATACTAAATCATATTAGATTTATGGATTTGAGGCCCTACGATTTCCATTGATAATTCACTTGTTGTTTATTTATGAACCCAATCTCCCCTCTAAATTTTTACATTTTCCCTCCAAGTATGTATCTTTGCTTTCCTCTAATGTTCTCTTAAATAGAGGCATTGTTATATGTTTGTCCATGTGACCTTTTTACTTCACATTATCTATTTTATAGAGGGTTTATTATGAATATTTCTCATGATATGGGATTTCAATATTGAAAATATCAAACAATAAATTACCAAGATTGAGTTTAAATTGTGAGGATGGAATTTATGTGAGGTGGGGGAATGTCACTCCCCAAAAATCTAAAGTAATATCCCTGTATTCAATAACATCTATGATGCGCTACACCAAGTGCATTAGAGAATTTAATATCCTAATAATTTATAATAAATTTAATATTAAAAAAATTATAGCATAAAATGAACGTGACATTGAGTTATCATGTGAATCATGCAACAACAAGTTTCTTTAATGGCTTGTATTAGACGCAAGACATATCTTTAAAAAAATTAACATATTATTAAATATTATTGTTTAATAGGTTAATATATAAACTACCCATGAAATTAGTATTTATGAATAATAATAACTAAATTACAAAAAATTAGGGTTTATATTATCGCGAACCGTCCCAATTGGTCTTGTGGTGTGACTACCCCAAGCCCGCTTCCAATAGGCCAGTGGTTGGTGACTAGTGCCTAGTAGGCATATCTCACAAATGGGAGGACTGTTATTAAGTACCAGTACACATGAAAAAAACTAGAGAGAAACCATCGACAACAAGGCATGCAAACACTAAAACAAACTTCTAGGTACAATATGATGTAATGCACAAAAGGTAAATTGGAATAGTATACAATCCCACTAAAATAGAAATTTAACACAAGAAGGTACTCATGTCATTAGAAGCTCATTAGTAGAAACCCCTACCTAAAGGGTTGGTTTATGTCAGCTGTCAGAAGCCATATGAGCTTTCCTTGTCCACCTGATAACTCTATGAACCACCTGGTCATGGCCCACCTAGGGCGCCATCAAAATGACAATCATCTGCACAAGACATGACATTTATAGAAAAATACAATGTAGGGGTGAGTAAAAAAATACCCAGTAGGTCACCCTCAAAACAAAAAATGAATGACCACAAAAAATGTACACAAGAATTATCACTAGTACAAAAACAGTTTTTTATGTTGGTTATTTTTCTTTTTTAACGTCGGTTTTGAACCGATGTATTTGCGATCGACATTAAAAATATTATTTTTAACATTGGTTATTTATTAAATGAAATTATAAATATTTTTTTCATGATTTTTCACGTCGGTTATTTAAAAACTGTCGTGAAAGACTGTCTATTTTTCTAAAAAAAATGACATTGAAACTCTATATTTCACGTTGGTTTTTAAATAATCGAGAAGAAGATCACTAAAAAAACATTTTCATGTTGGTTATTTAATAACCGACTTGAAAAATCTTTTTGTTTTGAATTTTCACATTGGTTATTTAAAAATCGACGTGAAATACCATTCGTTTAAAAAAAATGATGACTGAACTCTATTTTTCACGTTAGTTTTTAAACAATCGCCATTAAAAGGAATTTTTTACGTTGGTTATTTAATAATTGACTTGACAAATTTTTACTATATTTTAGATAATATCACGAGATTTTATTTGATAGGACATAGAGATAAAATGGAGTTATGGTTCGGAAGTTTTGACTATTAGTAGATTCATATTTGTTTTCAAGGAAACATCGAATGAGCTAATAAAAGTTTCGTCTTAAAAGGATTTTTTTAATCCAAATGAGGACTTGTCATTTGACCCAGATAAGAAAACTTTTTATTCCTTATAATAAAATAATAATCATAAAATTGTATAAGAAATAAGAAAACTAATCATAAAAAATGTAAATCAAGGGAAAATAATAACGAATGCCTTGATGAGATCGAGGAGTGAAGAACATTGTCTTTATTTTTTTGAATCTGAAAGATGAATTGCAGTTTTACCATGATATGGAACATTATTATTAATTATAATAAATTAAAAATCATTAAATGGTATAATAATTAAGAAAAATAATAATAAAAAACATTAATCATGGAAAAATAATAACAAATACCTTTATAAGATCACAAAAAGAAGAAATAATGGATTCATGATGATGATCAAACGAGTAGACTCGGTTGGATGGTGATGGTTGAAAGAAATGATCGTAAAAAATGTTAACCATATGTGCGTAATGAAAACATATAAATGATATGGTAACAGAAAACGCGGTATAAAATGTTTTAGGCGGCAATCAAAAATTTCTATTTAGCGCTGTAAAAAATTGAAATTCCGCATTGGTGGTTTAAAATACTTATCATTCACATCAGTTATAAAAAAACCAACGTAAAAGTTAAAATTTATAATCTCATCAATAATGAGATCATTTTTTTTACAACATAGCATTGTAATTTTCTATTACTGCCTAATATTTCGTATTTTTTTACAAAACGACATTGAAATTTTCAATTTCTGCCCAATATTTCATATATTGCGAATTTGTTTTCAAGTGACTTTTGCTAATTTTTCATGTCGGTTATTATATGACCAACCTGAAAAATACATTCTTATGACATTTTCACATCGGTTATATAAGAACCGACATGAAAAGTACATTTTTATGAGTTTTTCATGTCGGTTATTAAATAACAGACGTGAAAAATCAATAACAAAAATGCAGTTAATTTCCTAATCTTCTATTTAACTAGTTTTAGAGCTTAAATGGAGTTATGTATCATGAGTTATAGCCATTGAACTTTGATAACCTCTAAAAAAAGTCTTAAAAAATTTCAACTTCCGATGGCCATAACTTCTGATCCGTAACTCCGTTTGAGCTCGGCGACCACTCAAAATGAAGCTTTGAAAATTATCTACATGTTTTTAAAAAAAAATTATGTCTGTTATTAAATAACCGACGTGAAAAAGTCATAAAAATGTATTTTCACATCAGTTCTTATATAACCGACGAGAAAAGGTCATAAAAATTTATTTTTTACATTGGTTATGTAATAAATGACGTGAAAAATCATCGAAAATCACTTGAAAATGAATTCGAAGTATACGAAACATTAGGAGGCTATAGAAAATTTCAATGGTGCATTGTAAAAAAATTGATCTCATTATTGGCGCGATTCAAAATTTTAACATTCACATCTATTTTTTTTAAAACTGACGTGATAAACTCATTTATTATGTTGATTATTATATAACCGGCATAAAAATTGGCTTTATCACATCGGTTATTTTATAACCAATGTGATAAATAAAGATAATTGATTTATCATGTCGGTTATAAAATAACCGACAAGAGAAAGTGATATATTTGATTTATCACATCGGTTATAAAATAACCGACGTGATAAATCAATATGATGAATTTTTAACGTCAGATATATTATAACCAATGTTATAAATCAATTATACAGATTTTTACATCAGTTATAAATAACCAACGTAAAAAATGACGACGTAAAAAACGTTGTTTTTACTTGTGTATTTTCAGTTCATATATGTATAAATCTATGAAACTAAATGAAAGAAAAATTAGTGCAGTCCATAGAACACCCAGTATCGATGAGACACATAGTCCTGATGAGACACCTAGTGCCAATGAGACACTTAGACTCGATGAGTCACAACGATTTGGTATGTCACGTAGACTCCAAGTCACAAAGCCACTGAGTCGTATAGTCATTGGATCTCTACCAGCCATAGGATTTTGTTCATAGAATTCTTATTCTGAGAGAACCAACTTCTAAAGATTAAGGTCTTAATTAACATCCAATTAAACTAATTTAGTTTATCTCAAAAGAAATACTTCATTGCATGTGTCCCAAATCTGCAAATGGATCATCCAAGGGACTTACGATTTGGATGTTATGAACATTTAATTAAAAAGGTGTTTATTGGGTCCAGGTTCGGTTTGAACCGACTGGCCCAACCCGACCTTAACCATATCCCACCAAACCCAACCCACCGGGTTGACCCAGCCCATTGGGCTCGGTCCGCCCTGGCATATCTAAACCCATTGTTGGCTCTGCCCATTAAATCAGGCTGTTTCATCCACCCAGGATGTGGTAGGTACCACGTCCCCGCCTAGTCAACACGGCCACCTGTCGAGCCGACCCCTCCCCCGGCATGCCATCTACGGGACTATATGTTAGGTAGTCGACATGGTCCTTTTCTACGTTTCCAATCTGCAATGCCACAAACCGCCCTGGATGTGACTCTCGTCACCACCCATGACCGCATCGTCATGTCACCGCAGGCTCTTCCATTGCGGGCCGTTAGGCTAGTGGCCACTTACTGCCACCTGGCCACATAGCTGTGAGCCACTACCAGTTCCACTATGTTCCAATAGTTTAGTATCCCCTTCTTGGGGCTTCCACCATCACAATTCTTCTCTGTTTTTTGAGACAGAAGCACTGTTTTGATCCTCATGTAAGAACCTCTACCGCATTGTCCTTTAATCCTTCTCCCCACCATTTTGGGGGGCCAACCACATTCCAAACCTTCCCAGAAAACATGTTCTAACAACATATGTTCTCCAGATAAGAACGAAAGAATTTGGATAGAATAAATCACTATCAATTCTTGAATAATGAACATCAGCCTTGTTCATTCATCATTTGTTCATCCTGTTAAAAATGGGGAATGAAAAAAAAGTATTCACATAGATTATTCTCTCTTTCAATCCCTACATCATAAGACCCCTTCCTACGCGAACAATCAACATGTAGATCAGCCTATTCATGGGATGATCTACATCCCTTTTTTGAAAGAAACTATGGAAAATAAATCACTAAGAAATGAACCTCCTACAATGTGGTTAGATAGGTCTTTGATGAAGAAAAAAAGTTGTGTCACCATTCAAAAAAATTTTATTCTTCAATCCCAGAACCAATACCTAATCCAAATTGACTGTTGTTTTTCATTTAAATAGAGTCTGAATTTTGTCTCAGGTGAACTCTGGGGTTATGGTGATTACCCTAGATTTTTTATAAATATTATTTTAAAAAACAAAATCTCCACAGCATAATATTTTTTATTTAAAATATTTTAACGATGTTTACATCCAAAAAATAACTTTTACCCTCAACCTATGTCGATCTTGGTTAGGCCCTGCCTAAGGTAAATTCATTATTTTGGATGCAACAGTGCCCTTAGAGTTTTTATCTTTGCAGCTGTTTTATTGATATTAAAGTTCAAAGTTATCTACCAGAGCACATGTAATTAAAAACTAAACATTATTCAATGATTTATTATAGGCACACATTTCCTTGGAATTTCATACCATCTCACCACCTGGTCCCAAAATTTTCTCAAATAATTTATAAAAATATTTGGTGAATAATCAGAGCCATTACATTCTCTCCACCTTAGGTATTTAGATCCCCAAATGCCAAAATAGGGGGTACTAAACAAAATGGCGAGGGTACTGAGCATGAATCTAAGCCTACCACTCCCATGTCTTCTCTTGGAGATTCCCATGATACCAAAAAATGTGCACAAGAGGAATCAACCACCCACGAATGATCCATTCAAGTTGATCCTCCATAACTATTGAGAACTCTGCGAACATTACCCCATAATCAATGTCAGGATATCCTTTGTTGATGATGTGTGACAGATCAGGAACGTGCCTCCTCATTTATGACATGCTAAAGACATCATACACCCAATGAATCTTTGGGGGTATAGATAGGTGGTATGCCACATTGGAAACTCTACTCAGAATCTGAAAAGGGTTAATGAATCTCGAAGACAACTTGCCTCCACATCCAAATCTCTGTAATCCCCATCAAGGTGAGACACGATGGAACACATGGTCTCATTCCTAGATCTCGAAAGGGCTCCATCTCATGTTAGCATGTGATTTATTTCTGCTCGATGCAGTTTTCATCCAATCTTGGATGATCTAATCCTTATTTTTTGTAGCCCATACCAACTCTATACCCAGGTGTACTGACTCCCCTGGGTCTCTCTAGTATAACAGTGACCTGCATGGACACCCATAAATGGCCTTGAATGGTTCCATACCAATGGTGGTGTGGTATCTATTTTTTTATGCAAACTCCACTATAAGTAGGTGATCCTCCCAACTGTGAATAATGTTTTGGATTCAAGAACATAGAAGTTCCTCTAAAACATGGATAGTACTCTCCATCTGGCCTTTCGTTTAGGTTGAAACTCCTTTTTCAAGTGTAATTGATTCCAAAACTCCTCTTGAAATACCCTCCAAAATTGGGACTTGAAGCATACATCATGGTTTAAAACGATCATAGAAGGCACCCCATGAAGCCAGACTATATTTTAAATGTAAAGGTATCCAATGATCTCTACCAATATGTGCTCCTTGATAGGTTGGAAGTGGGATGACATGGAAAGTCAATCAACGATCACCCATATGGTATCATGCCCATTGGATGTGTGTTGATAACCTGTCATGAAGTTCATCGATATTTTATCCCACCACCACTTCAGCATCTCATGGGGATGATCCAACACTACTAGAACCTGATGATCTTCCTTCACTTGCGGACAAGTGAGGCATGATGAAATGAATTCTTCAACTTCCAACATCATCCATGACCGACAGAACTGATGTCAAAGATCCATGTACATATTTTCCACACACAGATGCACCATCAAAGGGGTTGTCTGAGAATCCCTCAGAAAATCCTCTGCCAATGCCATTGGTACAATGGTGAACCCTATTAAAACATTACATGCTCCCTACATATCAAATATCCATCAGGGGATTGCCCTATGGATAACTGAGAATGTCCAATTCGACAGTTGACATCCACAAGATGTTCCTCCCTAACTCACTATAAGATTGGAGGAGTGAAGAAAATCTACTGAATGTAAGATACTTCATCACCATCCCTAAAGAATATATACATCAAAGATAACTAATCTGATTCCTCACATAGAAACTACAAGTCAGATCTCCTGTTGAGTGCGTCAGCCTCCAAATTCCCCTTCCCATGAGTATAGATAATCTAGAAGTCATAATTCTAGAGGAACTCCAGCCACCACCTCTTTATCATGTTATAGTCCTTCTTGGAGAAGATATAATTGAGACATTTATTGTCTAAGAAGACCGTAAACCATTCACCCATAAAATAGTGTGCCACATCTTCAATGTGAAGACCACTACATGTAGCTCAAGATAATGGGTCACATAGTTCTGCCAAAGCTTTCTCAACTATCCTAAACCATATGCAATCAACACTTGAACCTGTATCATGGAACTACCCATTCCAGTCCCTAATTCATCACTCAAATTCTAAATCCCCAATGTCCTCCTCTGGTAGTCTCATGATGGGTTCTCTTGTCAGCTTCTACATTATCTTATGAATGTACCATTGGAACTCGTCCATCCATACAAATGGTTGTACCTTCCATGTCAAAGTTGTCCGGGGTGATTCTATCTTGGAAAATTTTGGCACAAATCAACGATAATAAACAGCCAAATCCAAGACACTCCTCACCTGAGTAAAAATCTTGTATAGATCATAAGAAAGAACTACCTCTATCTTCATCAGATCCACTACAACACTAGCCTCTAAAATGTTAGGTCCCAAAAGTGGACCTCCTGAATCCAGAACTGACCCTTCGAAATCATTATATAATGTTAGTGCTCTTGGAGTGTATCTAGGAACATCCTAATTTGTATTGAATGCTTCTCCTTGAATTCCAAGTAAAACATAATGTCATCAATTAAGACCATGATGAAACGGTCTAGGTAAGGATGGAATATCTTGTTTACAAGTCCCATGAATAATGTCAGTGCTTTGGTCATGCTGAATGATATCACCAAGTACTCGTAGTGTCTATACCAACATCTGAATACTGTCTTTAGCACATCCTCATTCTATTAACGATGCTGATGGTAGATAGACCTAAGGTACATCTTATATAACCACTTCGCTCCATTCAATTGATCGAAGATGTCATAAATTTATGGTAGTGGATATGTTTTCTTCAAGGTCACTGATTCAGGTGCCTGAAGTCCACACAAAGCCTCAAGACCCCATCTAACTTCTTTGAAAACAACATTGGGGAAACCCATGGTGAATCTTAGGGCCTCATTAAGCCCTTATTCTATAGGTCCTATATCTATACCCTCAACTCATGAAGCTTTAAAGGATCCATCTGATATGACAATGTGGATATCAATGCCTTCTTGAGGTACATATCAATGTAGGAGTCAACCTCCATGTGGGGAGGTAATCATGAAACTTATCTAGGGAATACATCCTTATAATCATCAACCACTACAAGAAAATGAGGACTCCTCTCATCTATTGAGCAAAGGGTAAAACTATCCCACTGGTGACTAATATGCTACACCCTCCTTTGAGAAACCCCATCTTGCGCTTCATGTGATTCCTTTTCTCTCGTAAAAGAAATCCTAGTCCCATATATGCATACACACCCTACTTTATGTCTAAAATAGTCAATATAAGAATGGATTTTGGATAACCAGTCCATACCAAGAATGATGTCATAAGGCCTCAATTCCACTACTAGGAGATCCTAGCTGAAGCTATCACCTCCAAAATTAAGCTCACACTACCAGAACTAGTCTGTCATCATCGAATCCCCTCTCATAGGAGTTTTTAAATGTAAGGATCAAGCCAATGTGTCCACCAAGATCTCTGATCACCAAACATGTTTCGTGGAAAGGAAAGAGTGACGGGAACCTGTGTCTATAAGAACTACAAATAGAGTGGTGAAGACATTGATCGTGCCTTTAATCAGCTCTAGAGCATTAGGATCATAATCCTTTATCACTTATATCTGGGCCCGCCCATGTCCACAAGCTTTTAGAGGCTATGGTGGACCACTTAGTGGTGGTGGTGGTGGTACCTCGAACCTCCACCCAAAACCTACTGCTCTACCCGCTCCCCTGGAAAGTTTGTTAAATGGAGGACCACCCTGTTGTACCATTGTATCAACCTTGGTAGTCCCTTGACCTTCTAATGATTGTCCATATGGAATGTTAGGTAATCAAAATCCATATGTCACCAAAAGTGACACGTGTAACTTATCCTATCATTCCTCCCTAACTTAGGAGCCTCGTACTACCAACCCTGTGTCTTGGGGTCATCTTATAGAGTGCTTATTGGGTCCCTGCATTTTCTATTAGCTACCTACTTCTGATGATTCGACTACCTTGTGTCTGCTGGTAGCTCCCAATACTGGCAACTACACTTCAAGAAGGATCTCCATGGTAACAGCTCACTCTATAACCCCAACATAAGTTCAAATGCTATGGGATATCATTGGCCCCATGATATCAGAGTGTTTCCCCTGATCGAAGGACTGATTCCTATAATATTGTTCTCGCACAATAACTTTTGATTAGATTGATAATTTCATGAATCTATCCAAGTACTCTGATACCATCTAGTTTCCCTTTAGCAGATTCAAGAGCTCATGTATAAATATTAATTTTAACGTAACTAGGAATAACTCTTATCTAAAGAGTAACTAAAATTCCACCTAAGAGAGGGTCACCTCCTTGTGTGGCTTGATCACTAAGATCCACCACCTTCCCACTGATCCCTGAAGAAGGATCATGGCTAGGATTTCCATATTGTCGGGTAGTGTCCTCACAATGAAGAAGATGCGCGTGACTGACTATCGTCATTCCTCAGCTACATAAGGGTTAATATCACCCCTGAAACTAGGATTTTTCTTCCTCTAGACCTCATAAAATGTACTAAGACAACGTGCATACACTACAGGTAGCATTGTTAGTAAATTTTAATCGATGGGTGGTGGTATCACTAGTACACCACCCGGTTCTGTTTTGTTCGATAGGGTTCCATGTACTGATGCCTCATTTTTAGGAATACCATCCTCATAGTCATGTAATGGATTAATGGATGGCTATCTATGTGGATTCATCCTCAAATAAATCAATATAAACCATGGTCAATAGATTATACTTGGTGTACTGACTCAAGAAGGACTTGAGAACACTATCAAAAATCCTATATGATTCACGTACCATTTATTTCCCTAAAACCAGTGTTTTCATGGAAGGAGTCGAAAAGTAAGTGTCTAGTTTCTTGGTGTATGGATATGTCGGTTTCCACACCAACACCAAAGTCCATTGATTGAAATCCGAACTCGAAAAACTTAACAATTTTCCAAAAACAAATCTCACAGACTCCCAGTCCCATTGTGGAACTGAACCTTCCCACTTATACCACACTATCATGACTCGTCCTAGTGGGGTCTGTGGTGTGACTACCCCAATCCCGCCTCTAATAGGATAGGGGTTAGAGACTAGTTCCGAGTAGGCATATCTCACAAATGAGAGGCCGTTTACTAAGTACCTATACACATGCACACAACTATAAAAGAAACCACAGAAAACCATGCATGATAAAACTAAAACTAACCATAAGGTATAATAGGATGTAAAGTAAAAAAGGTAAACTAAGCTAGTATACAAGCCCAATAAAAAGTGAAACTGAAGACAAGTAAGTAATCAAGTCACTAGAATATCATCAACAGAAAACCATAAATTAAGAGTAGGTGAAGGTCAGATATTGAACGTCTTAGGATCTCACCTCGTACACCTGATTACTCTATACACCACTTGGTCCTGGCACACATAGGTCTCCATCAAAAAGTTGGTCATCTGCACAATACACGAAATGCATAGTAAAAGCCCATGTAGGTGTGAGTAATATATTACTCACTTTGTCAGCTAAAACCACAATAGAAATACAAAAAAATAAAGGTGAAAATGAAGTATTTTTAGCTCACATAGGTATAAGTCTATACCACTAAAAGAAAGATAAATAGATGTAGTCCACAAAACAATAGGTATTGATGAGACACATAGAACTGATGAGAATCCTAGTCTCGATGATACACTCAATCACGATGATACACCCAGTCTCTTTAAGTCACATAGACTCCAAGTCACAAATCCACTAAGTTGTATACTCACCGAGTCTCTATTAGCCGTAGGATTTCATTCATAACACACCTATTTCGAGAGAACATACTCCTCAATCCTAAGGTCATGAATCTATTTCCACCAAAAAATCACATAGAGTATCCTAAAAATATCTCCTCATCAGGAGGGTCCCAACACTTTGAAAAGATTGTCAAACTGACTTATGGTTTGAAAGTTGTGGCCATTTATGTAAAAAAGCGTCGGTAGGGTCTGGGCCTGGTCCAACCCAGGTCCCACCTTACCCGACCCGCCGGGTCGAACTGACCCGCTAATGAACCAAATCTCAGACTCGAGCAGGCTGGTTCATCCCGCCAAGATGTGCCTGGCATCGCGTCTCCGCCTGGTTCACACAGCTGACCATCGAGCTGGCTGCTCCTCCCACACATGGTCTGTAGGACTGTGTTCCAACAAGTCTATGTGGTGCTCCACCCTGTCACCGGTCTGCATCGTTGTGATATGCCCTGGTCGCAGCTCTATTCTCTGCCCATAGCAGAACCTCCATGGTCTCCTCCGCCACTGGCCATCGAGCCGGCGGCAGCCTTCTGCCATGTGGTCGCGTCGCTGGAGATGACTCGCCTTTTGCGAGCCACTACATTCCCCATACTGCTCATTTTTTTATACATAAGCACCATTGCGATCCTCGAATCACAAACTCCAATTTTTTGGACTTTAATCCTTCTCATCGCCACCCCGGAGGTCCGACCATGTTCAAAACCACACAGAAAAAAGTGTCACGGACGTGGAGGTTTGTCGGAAAAGAATGTAGAAATGGGGATAGAATAATTCCCCATGAATTCCTTAATAATGAACATCAAACTTGTTCATTAAATCTTAGTTCATCCCATTAGAAAAATTGGAATGGAACAAAATTATTCACATATATTATTCTACCTTTAAAACCCCATTGTTGAAGACCCCATCTCATAAGAACAATCAACTCGTAGATCAACCTGTTCATGGTATGATCTACATTCATCATTTCAAAGAATGAAAAAAAAATAGTTAGAAATAAACCCTCTACATCTTGGTTGTATCATTCATTGAGGAATAACAGAAGTTTCATTTTTATTCAAAAATCCACTGATCTTCGATCCCAGATCCAATCTCCGAACATGATTCACCAGCATTTGTCACTGAGATAACCTCCCTTCTTTGTCTCAGGGAAAATCCAGGGTTATAGTAAAAAACTTTTATTTATCACAATGATTAGTTTAAAAATGAAAATATCTGCTGCATCAAAATATTTTTATTTAGAATATTTTATTTTTGTTTATGTCCAAAAATTTACTTTTACCCTCAACCTGCACTGGTCAAGGTTAGGCCCCACCTCTGGTAATGTTGTAATTCCAGATGAAAAAGTGATGTCATATTTTTCATATAGAATCCCATTTAAAATTATTGAAAGTTCAATGTTATCTTCCAAAGTTGTTTTCATTAAAACCTAAATATTATTCTATTATTTATTCTGGGAACACCAGGCCTCATAATTTCATGACATCTCAATAGCTTGTGGCATAATCTTCTCAATTTACTTATTAAAATAATTTGGAGAAAAAATTCATGTTATTAATTATGTATATATAAAATTATCTCATTTGTTACCAATTAATGAGAAACAAAAATATGAACTAATTGGATAGAAAAAGAAATATTATTATTTACATGCTTCCAAATGAGTTTTTTTAATAAATATAATTAATTACAATTAGTGAATTATATTACTGAATATATTTTTAATAAATTCAATCAAATATTTTTTATATTCATTCTATAGGTTTGATAGGAATAAGATAAGAACAAACTCAATTTTACACATATAGTACTATATTTTTATTACAGAGTTTTACTGTCTTTTAATGGAAAATCCAATTTAAATCTTAATTTTGACACTTAAATTTATTTAATATTTATAAATGAACCCAATATTTGAAATAGAAACATAAAAATTATGTTAGGGTTAATTTATTATAATTTTTGGAGTCATATCATTTTTAATGGATATTTAAAAATATTGGATTATTTCAGAACATCTTTTTAATCTAATTTATTTATTGGGAAAATTGATATATTTAATTGGTTTAAAAGTTTAATTAGATAATTTATTTATTATTTAATACAATTTATGTCATTATAATTAATGTATCTTTGAAACTGATAATAAAAACATAGCTAACTTTTGATCATTTTCACTTTAAAAACCCACATTTTCGTCTCACCTATGAGATGAATTTTAAATTAATTTGATCCAATTATATGATTATAATATTTAAAAATGGATTATATATTTGGAATCAAAATAATTTGTAATTTATAATAATAATATATTAGTTTTTTACCTAAAAGATTAGTGAATGTAATTAAATTTAATTAAAACGATTAAGGTTAAATTATGCTAATAAGAAACTAAACCTTAACATTAAGGCCCAAAATGACCTATAAATTTTTCAAGGAGATATTTATTGGAAATACATCAACAATATAATATTTGTTATCTGAATTGTACCATTATTGGATCCACTTTAAAAATGTAAAACAAGCATCGAATTCTTTTGTCAAATTATTACAAGAGTGCCACTCCTGCTCCACTATAAAAGGCCTCCTCCCCTCTAATTAACTCACACCTCTATAGTCACATAGGATTGACCAAGATCTACCCAAATTGTTTCAAAAAAATCCATACCAACATCCTAAAATCCTCACATTTGGAATAAATAAATCCATCTAAGGCTTTAGTACAAACCAAAAGGAGTTACCCGAATAAGAGCTAACAAAATTCTTCAAGCTTTGTAGTATTATTTAAATTTTCCAATACAAAAAATATTATAATTTCCTTATGGTATAACAAAAATATAATCCTAAATATAATATTATTTTATTATTATATGGTTTCTACCCTTACTCATTCACACATCTGTATAATGGGTAACGAATATTCTGTTTCTGTGTACGAAGAACTGTCGCCTTACGAAACTATGATTCATCATTTTCCCTTTACTAAAATTCAAGGTTAGTCATTATGATTGAAACTATATTTATATATTATATATATGATATTTATTATGATTTTATTCTTCTGTAATTATTTTAGAACACATATACTTATACTTTCCATTTTTTGTAAAATGATAACATCATTTGTGGAAGTGTTGACTGCCACCCCTTCAAAGAAATGAGCTTCGTTCAAACAAAAAATATAATTTGTAAAGGATGGTTTTAATAAAAAATATGTAAAATATAGAAAAATTAAATTATATTCCAAAAAAAAATATCTTTTTTGAAATATAATATATATCATTTTATTTATTACCAATTCACACACTTTCAAATAGATAACGCCGTTCATGGACGTGTGGACTACCGCCTCCTTGAAACAATGTGATTACTTTTTTACATCACAATAATTCTATATATCACAATATGTGAATAAATAATATTGTATTTATTATAGAATTATAATTATTTAAAGATAAAATTCTACTTAACTTATTTCCATAATGATTATTGAAAAATGAGAGCATTACTCATGTGTACTTATGACCTACCATCTCTGTGATAGTAAGATTGATTCATTTTTCATAACCCTTTTTAATGAGTTTTTTTTTAAATTATAATTTATGTATAAATATGACGATTATTAAATTATAATTATTCATGAGATGTTTATGTAATATTCAAATTTTCCATAACTGACCTACAATGTGTTTTTTGACACATAAACAGAATTTTGTCAAAACACCCGATATAAATTTAGTTGTTTTAGTAGTTTTATAAAACATATTAATGAGTGAAATAAATGTGAGGAAAGACATGAAAAAGTCTCTCAAGAAGGTGAAATATTAATATAATTTTTTTATTCAGTAATTTAATGACCCATGAGACAAGTCGGACACAAGTTGATGGATTTCATCCCAATTTACATTCTATTGAGCCTTATTTGTGGTTGTCAACATAGTTTATTTTATATGGGGTATATAATTCCCTTGGAAATGTTTTATCATGACGAAATTTATTATCATGATATTATAAGTTTCATTTAATGTTATTACTTCATGGAGATTGTGATTTGAATTTTTCAAAGTGATATGAGGCACTTTGGAATGTTTAAATATTATTCTACTAGAGAATGTTTTAATGATTATATTTGTAATCTCAATTACTTTTGTGATTGTTAAATTTCTATTGAAATAATGAATGTATTATTATGCACGTAATTTCCCATATATGGTGTACATAATTCAACTTTGTCCTATAATATCATGATTATTTAATTATTCCTGACATTTTATTTTCAATTTGAATTATTTAATCTATGGGTATTTGAGTTAAAAATTACCAAGTGAAAAATAATTTCATAAAATAATTTATTTTCATTTTGTTATATTACTTCCTCATTGTCTTTAATATTTTATGATTATTTGTATAATGAATTTTACTATCTATTGATGTATTTCCACTTCTATATGTAGATTAATAGTTGATGCATATAATCTACTCATTTATTGATTTTCAATCCAACATTATAATATTTTCAAGGGTTTAGTTTTCAATTTAGTATGGTTCGAGATTGTTTACAATTGAAATATTTATATTGGTAATTAATTTGACCATTTTCTAATAAGAACTTTAATATTTATATCCTCATGTTATTCATGAATGTTTTCAATTATTTGTACCATTTTTCCACTCTATGGCATAAAAAATATTTTATAAAATGTTTCTATAAAAACACAAATTCATTTCTCTATTTAGTCGGAGAATCCTTTTTCATCTAAAAACCATGTTTTGTTAAATAAAAATTGAAAAATGTTTTTAAAATGATTTGGTAAATATAGTTTTAACCTTTATGTAGTTTACAAACATTTTTAACGAAATATTCATGTCATTTTATTAACAATGCAATTTTTAAATCATTTTACCGTGAAAAGGAAATGATCTATTTTACCTTTTATGACAAGTATGTATTTACTCACCTTTATTTATTTCAATCTTCGTTTTCATGTTTAACATGTTAACTTTTAAAAAAACTTTTTTCAAAATTGGTTGTAAAATAAATGGTTTTGTAAAAGGTTTTTTAAAACAAATGGTTATTTTCCTCAAGAAATTTTTTAAAAGATCTGTTTATAGTATTACTATTCATAAATGATGAAAACCCATTATTTTACTCAGCATAGGATATTTTTTTATACCATTATTATTAATCCTATGGTTTTTTTTGATTTATTTAAATAATTATAGTATTCACTTTCACTTTCATGATTCCTTTTATTCCCCTTGGAATGTTCAATTTCCTATGATCACTGAACATCAAATTTCCCCAAATTATCCATATCATTTATCATGGATATGTTAATTCCATAAACCTTATAAAATTTTTTATATGGTGTTTAATTTGAAATCTTTTTTATTATTTGTGAAAATATTTCTAAATCCATATCTTTTACTCAATACATATATTTGATAAGGAACTTTTTTTATTTAAATGATTTGGGCATGCACTGTACAGGTTGGGGACCAGTTAATGCAAGCCCTAGGGGTCGGATACCAGTTAATGCTAAATATTTATCCTAAGGACTAGTTAATGCAAGCCCCATGATGCATCTTTAGTCTCATGGGATGAAATCAGTTTGCTACCCTAAGCAAATGGATTTTTACCATTTACTTTTTAAACCCTTATTTATGGAAAAGGTATCATGTGGCTGGGAAACATGACATCCAGTAATTAATCATTTCACCCATTTAGTTTCAGTTATGATTCATCCATGATATTTTTCATCGTCATATCCATTGATACATTTCTTTTTTAGTTAATTAATAAAATAAAATGTGTTTTAGTTTATTACCTTCCAATATATTTTTTCCATATCTTGTTATTTTAATAGAATGTGTTTCTATTTACCATGGCTTAATTTTTTATACACTTCCTTTTCAGAATACTAATTACATGGCATGTGTGTTTATTTATTTACCATAATATGTTGATTTGTTCTTATTGATTCATTATTTATTCCATTATACATTACCCATACTGATCATTTGATCACAACTTTATTATGTTTCCTTTACCTATGAATCCATGAAATGTACTATGAATGGGAATAAGAGATATACAAGATGGAATATAATATATTTTATATTTTTTAGAAGAAAAAATATGGTGTAATTAGTGTTTTAATTTGTAATACAAGACTCATTTATGTATATGGTTTACCCAGAATACAAAACTCTTGATCCTTCAAATCTTGATTCCTTGTAAGCATTCCAGTGTAATTAGTAGTAGACATCGGCTCCGTGAATCTTGGGTTTGGTTTCTATAGTTTCCTATCTTGGAGTTCTTATACTATTATTTCTAAGAAAATTTAAAAGTTTTATAACCAACTATATACTTAGATTACACTCAAAAAATGACTACTTGTGAGAAATAATGATGAAGCATATCTTTTGAGGGGGAGCTAATAAGAAGAGAAGCTCTAAGAACTTCATTATTTCATATAAATCTAAAAAATTTATAATGTGATGAAAATTTTCATTAATGAAGTATTATAATGATATTAACCTATACTTTTACGAAAATATTGAAGTATGATTTTTAGGGAAAGAGTTTTATTACTTAATAATAAGAGGAAGGTAGCTTAAAGGGGGAATAATCTAACATTCACATTAATATTTTTTATGCGTTTGTTGAAGTGAGGTAAATGATAAAAAAACATTTAAACTAATTATAAAAATCCCATGGAAAGATAATTTTTGAGTCGGTATAACATGTTGACCAATTTTTATAAAACATTTTTTAATTAAACGTCATAATAAAAATATTGTTTTATAGTTATTTCCCATGATATTTTTGGTTTATAGTTATAGGTAATTATGATAAAACATAAACTAATAAAAACCATGAATTTTTTCACCAATGAACATTTCTACCACTATAGGTGAGACTACATAATCCATAAAAAGACTTCAAAATATTCCAAAAAATTATCCACTTAGGATAATATTATAGAAACATCATACATATTATATTCCTTTATAGAATAAAGAAAAAAAAATATAAGAAATATGGGATCTAAAACTCTCATTAAGGGATAAATAATCATATCAAATTATTATCTAGGGTGACATATTAGGAATATAATAAAAACATAATCATGAGATAAATACATTTTTTAAAGAACATGGAATCATAAACATATCTCATATAACATGATTGAAGAATATGTAATCCCATATGAACAAACATATTACATGACATAAAGTCTATAAAAAATGAGACATAAATCATGATCTATGGTTCATAAGTTATTCAAATATCAATGTACTATGGTTCTAACAAAAAAATAGAATGAAATAATAGTGGATGAATAATTCACCAGCTTATTATCATATAATATCAGGCATCAAAACCTATTTCAATAATGAATCAGGCATGACAACATATTTCTCATAACAGATCATGCGTCACAATCTATTTCACAATTTGAATCGAGTATCACTACTCATCTATCTATTGTCTCGGGATATGAAAAGATTTACCAAATTCTATATTGTTTTATATGGAGACCACCCATCACTTAAATATTTACCATACACATGTGTGTGAGAATAAAATATTAAATTATCATGTCATTAACCCCAGAAATAATAATGGAGTTCACATTACATTTCAAAAAGGAACCTCATAAATAATGATATAAAATAGATCAATCGATACAAAAATGAATCAACCAAAAGAGGAACATTATAAAATCCCAACATTAAGTAAAATATATCATATATGATAATGAAAAAAATTAAATCCATCTATTAAAATATTATCCTCTTCCAAAAACTTTTTTCACTTTATCATCAAATACGGAGTTGTAGTATCTTTCAAAATTAATTTTTTTTTCAGAAGAAGGTAAATGAATGGTTTTTGAAAACATTAAAATTAATAAAATTTCAATAATAGAGTCTTAAATAAGACATATATGAATCCATGTATATGTGGTGTTGAGGATAAAACTTTTTATTTTGAAAGGAAATATTTTTCTGGTAATTTGAAATAACTTTTTTGAAAACTTACATCATAAAAAAGTAATAAATGTTTTATTATAAAAGTTAAAAAAGAGATTATGAAGATCATATAAATTAATAAGCACATATATTTTAAAAAATTAATTTATAACATATGAGACAAGTGAAAAGATGGTCTTGAGAAAAAGATCCCTTTAATAGATTTCAGATTGTTCATAATTATTTTCTTTTTTTGAGAGAGGAATTGACCAATTAAGAATCAATAAACTAAAAAATCCATTTTTCCTAGAAAAAAAGGAAAAACCTAATAATTAAATCAATTAGTATAATTTATCTAACATAAATTGAAAATTTCACAATAATGATCATTTTTCAATGTATAAAAATTGAGTTACCAAAAATGCGTTCAAATGGGGTGAACATTTTTTAATAATCCATTTGAGGAAATTAAATTAATTATGCATAGTATTTAAAATGGATGGGATAAATAATATGATTGATATGAATCTGTGGGAAACAAATACAACATAAAAAAGAAAAACATAGTGTTTAACTCTAACAAATCTCAAGGAATTAACATTTGAGGTAATTAACACTTACCACATGAGTAATATTTTATTGGAAAACACCTTGAAAGGGAGGGATCATAATTATATTTGAAATTCCATGATTAAAAGATAATTATTTATATAATATATAAAATATTTAGTAGATAAAAATTATATGTTATATTATGTTCATAATACAATCCATGAATCAATCAATATGATTTGAGATGAAAACCCCCTAACTTGGCCATGATTCATTATGTAATTGCACCAAATCTCATAAATAAATAAATTATATTTATTAAATACATATCTAAAAACCTTATTCATTAATATGGACATTTATGACTCTCTTATATAATCATTATATTTAGACACACACACACACACACACACATATATATATAGTTTTTACCCATTATCAATATCTAGTGTCGGTAATCCGGATAGTTTTGAACTAGTTTTACAAGATTGGTCTCAGTATTCCTTATTCATAAAAATTTCATTATGAAAATACCATTAATTTTTTTAGATTTCAATTATAATGATTTATTATGTTTTATCTTCATTTTAAGAGTTTTTTATTCTTTATTATTGAATATCAAATTCATAGAAAGAATATTTCGGTAATTATTAACTAATGATGGGTGATTTATTAATTAATGAGTCAAATATTTAAATAAGATTCCCAAAACCAAAAATAAATAATTATTTTTTCATTTATTTCATATTACACAAGTGAATTTTTTTCCTATAGTCATCCTTGATACGAACTCATAGCATTGTTCAAGTAGCTAGTTAAACTGAAAAAATGATGAACATTCCATTATTAATGGGGGGTTATTAGATGGTCTAATTAAATATCATTATACCAGTTTTTTAATGATATTTTTTAGTATTCATTAGTATGATATATAATAGTTTTAATGATTTAGAATAATACTATATTTCATTTAATTATATTATATAGAATGAAGAGATCATTTTCCTCTTAAAATGATTGTTTTGAATGGCTAAATTGAGGATTATTGTTTATTGATCATATTTTCAATATGATATCTTATTTTATAAAAAATAAAATAAAAGTTTTCATAAAAAAATATTTATCATTTAAAACCATTTTTATTACAATCACTGAAAGAAATTAAAAAAAATGGAATGTGTTACTTCATAAAGGATGTAGTCCTTACGTACTCATGATTCACATTTTTTATTCATAATGGAAATGGAAAATGTTGTTAATCCTTGAAACATATTTATAATAAATTAATAGTATACTAAAGATACTTATATTGTCCTTTTAAGATGTGTGATGGAAATTTAGGATGAATAAGTGCATATAATGTAATAGAAATGAAAAATGAGTAGTTAGATATTTGTTAATCACATATTGGACTATCAAATTTGTGAATGGTGTTAAGCCATTGGGAGATGATATTTTATTTAATAAAATAACATCTTGAAAGTGGAAAAAATTTGGGGGATAGTTTTGGGAAGACTTTAGGCCAAACTAAAGGGGTTACAGTTTGAGTGATTGTGAGGAGAGGAGACCCCATTTTATAATTGAAAAGGTATGATATTATTGTAAATACCAATGTTTTTAAATAAATGGAAGCCACTCTCAAAAATATTTTCTCCAACATTGTTAAATAATATATAAGGAAATAGGTGATGTCTATTGTCATGTCAAAAACTAAATTAAAAACATATTTTCAATGTGTTAGGCCCTTTACCTCATAGGTTAATCATTCATTTCAATTTTGTTTTTATCATGGTGACTAATTTTTACCAATGTAATTTATTCTATATACACAAAAATATAATTTTCCATATTACATAATTTGAAACTACATATTTCAAATTTCAAATTTATTTTATTTTATTTTATTTCTAAAATTTTTAAAAAAAATTTAAAAAATAATTTTATATTGTACTATAACAATTTTCTGAATATATTACTTTTCTACATAAATATAAAATATATGATAGAAAATTAAGATAATATTTTTTTAAAAAATTATAAATTCCATTATAAAATTCATATTTTTTTAATAAAATGGTATCAAAAATTTCAAAATCATACTTATATACTAAAAATTATATAAAAGTCACTATATTGTAAAAATGATACATCACACTATTCACAATAAAATAAATCACTCTAGAAAAAATAAAATAATTTTTTATTAAGCGAGTGTTGTTATGATGAATCAAGAAATGATGTTAATTTTTATAAGTTAAATAATTTTTATTGTGAAAAATAATTTTTATAATTCCAAGTATTATTTTTTATTATGATTTAATAATTAAATTTGTACTAAAAATTTATTCATTTTATCATCATTTATTCAAAATTTTCGTGAAATATAAATTATTATTGCATGAAAATAAATTTTTAGGAAATTAAATTTTTAATAATAAAATTATCTTATTATTTTTGTAGTTATATCAATTGAACTTCATTAGTATTAAAAATGAACTTTTATATTCCTTCTATATTAATTCCATAATATGAATAGTCATATTCGCAAATGATAATTCAATTAATACATTATAATAGTCTAAAGATATCATGGATTAATTTTAGTTTGGTGTTGAATATAGAGTAAGATATCTAACACATTATTAATTTAAGGAAAATATATAGTGAAATATATTGACATTACATTATCCCCCATTAAATGAATCAGATCCTTAGAATTTTAATTATTATCAACAGAATAATGTATATAAGGGAAATCGTAAAATATCCATTATTTTGTGTTATAACATATAATATGACATATACGTTACCCTTTAAGGATATAAAAAGTCACTTATCTTTCATAAATGAACATTAATTCATCATATAATCATGTACTCAAGTTTTTATATAACCTAATAATATGTTATTCATAACATACTTTTCCCAAAACCACTTGAATCTTGAAGACATTAAACCGAAGTGAAACCATATATCCTTCCAAGAATTAATACTATCATTAGCCTTTAAACAGTATAAAATCACACTCTAGACAATGTATACTATATTCCCCAAAATTTATTGAAATTCGAAAAAAAATCATGAATCAATTATCACTTCCAATGTTACCAATATTTTCAAACATAATTTCCCAAAATGAGTCAACCAATTATCATCTTATAATAAAAATATATATTAAACCTAAGATTTATCTATCCCTTAATCAGGTGTTATTCAATATTTATCCACAAAACTATAACCTTTTCATAATAATAAATTTAAATTTTATTGATACCATTTAATATTTGTCTCCAAACCTATAAAGGTGTAATAGTGAAGAGTAGCCCCTAGATGTATCACATAATCCTATTAACTTTTAAAATTTTAGTAGTGAAACATATCAATCATCAATGAAAAGAGCTAAAAGTTCCAAGAATTAATCTTATTTAAATTAAAATCCTAACTACCTTAGGTAAGACTTGGAAAATCACATTTTTATTATAATAGTAATAAACTAATATTCTCAACCATTTTAGTATGACACCTTATTTGGTAATAATATAAAGTTCTTTATAGGTACATACCTTTATTAGATTCATTTTTTTGATTATGTTTTAACCAAATACTAAATCTAAACTGATTAGGATATTATCCAATAGAATCAGAGTAAATGATTATATGAATACAAAAACATAGTATGGATATATCTTCTGTAATGACACCTTTATTTCATCATTGGATACTTTTAGTTCAACCTACATTTCTTTAACATCAGTTCTTTTATAATTCTTAACCGGATACATTAATCAAATTATGAAATAAATTATCTATAATGTTTTTTTAAATAGAATGTGATTTTACACATAATATCCCATGGGAGTGTCTATAGAGGTGTGTATTTATACATCCACTCATTGTTCACCAAATTGAATATAGATTCAATGATCAACCAACCATTTTCTAGGTCGTTACCCTTGGGTGAATCTTTGGAACAACTATATCCACTTTCTAGTATCTATATGGGTTTGTAATTTATAAGATAAACACATAATCAATACTTTACCATTACTTCAAGATGTTGTCCTATAATTATAGTTTTCCCTTATACTTTTCCCTAATATTTTCACTAATGTTATCATATCATAATATATAAAATATTCAATATCACCTCAATGAATCTAAAGGGTTATCTATACCTTTGAAATTATTATTAACCATAACTTATCAAACTTTTATAAAAGTAATTACACAAAAATAATTCTCAACCGATAAAATTTTAATCTCTAATGTTATCTGAACCTTGATATGATAGCTACTATAGTACCTAAATGACATGACAATCTAATTTCATGACATAAATAATAAATTTCATTATAATAAATTCCCATGATATTTTATGATTAGAGTTATAGTGAATTTGGATTGAACATTAACTAACAAAACCCATCCTTCTTAATCCAATGAAAATTTCTCCCACTATATAAGAAAATAATTAATCCATAAAAGTCTTCAACATCTCTCATAATATTCTCTACATAATAAACTCTTCTATGAACATCAAACATGTTAAATTATATTGTAACATGGGGAAATAGAAACATAATAAATGCATGAAATCAAAATGATATTAAGTTAAACGTAACATGTCAACCTGTTACCCAAGGAGAGATATTAAAAATACATAGAAAACATAATCAGGAGACATATATCTAATTAAAATAACATATAATCATAAATAATGTTCATATGGAATTATAGAAGAAAAACTAATCCAATATAAACAAAAATATAACATGGTATAAAGAATCTATAAATCTAATACATAAATAATTATCCAAAGAACAAAACATTTTCAAATATCAAAAGAGTGTAGATCGAACACAAACATAGAAACATATCATAGTGGATAAGGAATCACAAATTTTTTTATATTTGATATCAATTATCACAACCTATTTCCCATAATGAATTAGCAATCACAACTTATTTCCCATAATAGATCATGAAACAAAACATGTTTCCCTTATGGATTAAGAATAAATAATCATTTCACAATTATCTCATTAAATTTTAGGATATAACCAATTAATTAGAGGGATATAATGGGATTACACTTCAACTAATGATTAACCATGCACAAGTGTACCAAAAATAAAATTCCTTATCTGAACATTGTTAAAACTTAGGAATAATAATGGTATTAAAATTTAATTTCAAATGGAATCACATAAATGAAAACATAAACTAGGCATGTATATATGAAATTTTAATCAACTAAAATTGGAAGTTCATAAAAAACATAACATCATGAATAATATAACCATTTATATGAAGTGTAAAAATGGACACTAACATGGAAAATAGATTCCATTTCATAAAATAGTTTTAACATTATCATAAAAAAGAGGGTTCTGTTCCCTCGTAGATGTTTTTCAAACCGGTGAAGTGAATGTTTCTAAAAACTGTTAAATTAAAAATATGATAACTAATAGATCATAAAATAAAACATTAAAAAATCCAAAGAAATGTGGTGATGAAGATAAATCATTTTATTTTGGAAGGAAAATTATTTTTGATTAATTGAAATACATTTTTTGATACATACTTGAATTTAAAAATATTAAGGGATAACATTGGTCTTAAGGGAAAATATGGACTTCAAATAATGATCCATTTAAGAGATTGTGGATTGTTCATAATAATGTTATATATTTGTGAGATGGGAATCCACAAAGGATGTATATTTGAAATTAGTATTTAAATGTCCCAAAAAGCAAATATTATACCATATAATTCAATCAACTATTATAATTTACCCAACTTGTATGAAATAAGTTAAAGATAATGACCATAACCCATTTAATAGAAAATAAGTTATAAAAAATGCTTACAATTGGGGGAAACATTGAGTCAAAATACATTTAATGAAATGGAATTGATTTAGAATAGTATATCCCATGGATATAAAAAAGTTTATGATATAGAGAGATCCTTGGGTAGTAAACACACCATACAAAAAAACATGAGTTTTAATACAATTATTTATCATGGAATTAAAATTTGAGACAACGAAAACTTACAAAATGGGTAACATTTTATAAAAAAACCACATGGAAGATAAGGATTATAAATATTACTAAGTTAACATGATTAAAATATAAATTATAAAATAATATATAAAATAGGTAGTATATACATCTTAAAAATGGAATTAGGTTCATCATAAAAAACATGTCTCAATGAAATATATTTTTGATGAAAAACCCTTACCTTGGTATTGATTCATTCACCACATGCACCCAACATCCAAAATAGTTAAATTAATTTCTTTAAATAAATACATAAGAACCTGATTAATAAAATAAATCATTTATACTCCTCATTTATAGTCATTATATACATATATGGTTATTTTTTAAGAATTTTCATCATCTAGGGAAATCCTGATCATTTCAGACCAGTTTTAAAAGAGAGGCGTTGATATTAATTATTCATCCAAATTTCAAACATACCATATAATTAATGTTACTATAATTGGACTATTATAATGATTTAATAAGTTTTGACTACCTTTCTTCAGTTCTTATTTACTTATAATTTAAGATGAAATTGACAGCAAGTATATTTAGGTGATTTTTAACCAATGTGGGGTGTTTTGTTATTTAATGAGTAAAAATTGATATAACCATTACTTAAAAAAACAAATAATTATTTAAATATTTATATCATATTATACATATGACTTATTTCCCATTATCATCACTGATATAAATTCAAATAAGTGTTCATTTAAGTGGTCAAATCGACCCAAACATGAACATACCATAATTAATGGGTGATTATGAGATGTTATAATATAAATATAACTATACAAGTAGAATAATGATCATATTTAGTGTTCATTAGTGTGATATATAATAATTATAAATAATTAGAGGAAAAATTATAATTCATATAAGGTTATTTCATAGAATGAAGTGGTCATTTTCCTTTTAATATTCTTGATGTTAATGGTTGAATATAAAAAAAGTATTTATTAATAATAAAAATAAATTTTTCTCTAATTTTCCCTACTAAAACCTCTATGATTTAATATATATCATACTTATCCTCTAAAACCATTCTTTTAAAAATCCATGAAATTCAGTAATGAAAAAAAAAACCATGTAACTTCCTGGAGGTTCTAGTCCTCACTTGCACATGATTCATATTTTCATTTTTCATAAATTAAAATTGAAATTCGGTTATTGATTTTATAATAATTATAATAATATATAAATATAATAATTATAGTTATTTTATCATTTTAAGATGGGTTATTGATAATTAGGGATAATAAGTTGACATAAATAAATTGAAATTAGAATGGAGTGGTTAGAAATCTATTCCTGAGTTTTTGGATTATCTCTAATGGGATGGGGGATAATCCATAATGGGATAGAATTTTTAGAAGAATATAACCTCATTAATTTGGATAGGACAGATAGTTTTGGGTAGTGTTTGGGTTGAAGAAAGGGGGTTATGATGTGAGGGTAAGTTAAGAGAAGAGATCCCCTTTAATAAGTGAGATGGATGTTTTTTAAATTCCTCAAAATTTTCGACAATGGGAAGTCACTATTAAGGAATGTGGTTCAAAAATTGATAAATAAATGACGGGGTAATATATTAAATATATAATCACCTCAATTAATAAATAAATATTTTATTTCATCATGATAGCCTAATTGCCTTTTAGTTTACTCATTTTTACTATATTGTTGTTTACCATGGTAATTAGTATCAACATAAGTAAATGAAACATTATAAAAAAAATTAAAATTTTAATTATTAAATAATTTTATAATAATGATTACAAATTTGAAATCATTTTTATTTTATTCAATTTCATTGACTGTTAAAAATGAATTTTAAAATAATAATTATATATTTTATTGAAACACTTATTTGAAAATACAACACATGTTACAAAGTTTCAAATATAGTGTTATAAATTTAAAAAAATATTTTTTAAATTATAAATTAAATTATAAAATATATTTTTTTAATAAACCATTTTCATAAATTTCTAAATAATTATTATGTACTAATTGTTCCATAAAATCAATGATATTTTTTAAAATATGATAGTATACTATTCAACTTAAAATAAATCATTCAATAAATATAGAAAAAAACTATTCTCTAATAATATTTTTATTCTAATTTAAAAATTATGTTAATTTTTTTAATTTAAAATTTTTAAATTTATATTTTTTTAATTAATTCTGAAAATATATTAATAATCTATTTTTATACTGAAAATCATTTTAGATGACTAAAAACACTTATTCATTTTTTTCATCATTTAGTTGTTTGATTAATACTAAAAAATTATTCATTTTATAATAAATTAATCACATGTTTCTTGAAATATAAATTATTTTTCTCTTAAGAAGAATGTTTTTAGGAACATACATTTTCTAGAATAAAATGATTTTATTAGTTGTCTTAGTAATATGAATTGAATTTAAATTTCTTTAAAAGTGACCTTTTATATTACTTATATATATATGGTAATAGGGTTATTCATATTCAAAAATAATAATTTAGTGACCTTTTTTTAATGTTCTAAATATATCACAGTTTTGTTTTAGTTCTATGTGTTGTATGAAGAAAGCTATTGAAAAAAATGTTTAATTAATTAAAATATCCATTCAAATATCAGGTTGTTATATTTTTATAGCTTTATTTTATTTATATTTTAATCATTGTTAATTTCTAAATTGAGTTACATATTTTATTCTTATAACTTACTAATTTATTAATCATTGTCTTTATAAATGTGATGACATCTTATTCTAATGTGGACCAGGTCTTACTAAGTTATAAAAGACGAATTTTCTATATACAATGAAATGAGTATGAATTTTTATTATTATTTAACCTTATGATTAATATAAAAAAGTTGTAGAGAAATATAAAACTACCTAATACATATTTATAGTTATCATTGGGAGGGATTTGGGTGTATTGAACAAAATTTCGAAGGCAAGATTGAAGAGCTAAATGGATTTTAATGATTGTATTTATTATCAATAAATATGTTGATTTTAAATATATTCTATGTGATGGAGGAAGATACCATTAAATGAAGAATCCAAAAGGCATGATATACAACAAGGAATTTCTATGGATCAATCATATAATAGCTAATTTCTATTGGATAAATTTATGAATATTCATTCATAAATTGGAAAAAATATTTCATTAGAAGGATAATTCTGTTATGATATAATATAATACATTTCATGATTGTTATGATAGAATTTATATGAATTTCTAATAACTGATATAATTATTTAGATAACTTTCAATAATATAATAGAGTTTCAGAGTTTTAGAAATAATAATATTAAAATTATATAGGATATGTGATTGAAAATATACAATGTCTTGTTAGAGAAAATAAGAATACATCCATTGACACTAGATTAATACTTGGAGGTCTTTGTAGACATAGTTCAAGTAGCCTCACGGTCTTCCAAAAGGAATTAATGGAATATGATTCCCTTCCTTTAGGCCTTCGATGGTGTTATGTCTTTTAGTTTTTTTGATAACACTGGACTACAAGATGAAACTCTTCATTTTTTTTGGTGACTCAGTATGGTTAATTGTTTTTGGTCAAGTAGTGTGGTGGGTGGGTTCTTAACTTTTATTGTTCCTGATGGTTCATTTTTTGGTTTTCATTGATGATGATGATGATGATCCATTTTCGGGTGGATTCTTTAATATGATGTGGTAATAATGATGGTATGCTCGAATGCTAGGGGGTGGCTCAAATAATAATATTATTCCTGATTTATCTTATGTTCCATGGCGATTTGATGGTGTAGAGATTAATGAACAACTTTTTTATGGATATACATGAATTTTTAAAATTTAAATTGGTGATTTTATTATTTTTATTATGTATTTTAGTAATTTATATATATGTGTATTTGGACATTGATCTGTAGAATATTCTAGGATTCCAACTCAACCTTAATGTTATTTTTCAAGAATACAGTAAAAAAATAATTTTTAGGATAAGGGTAAATATAAATTCTAGGAAAATATTTGTTAAATTTATTAAATATTCCCTTATATAAATATAAATTACGAAATTACTATTTTTGGAATAAATTTTCATTGAATATAATCCAAAATATTATAAATTTAATAGATTTGAAGATGAAGGATCTCAATACTCTAGAAGTGATTATTCAAATGTTACATGAAGTGGTTTAGATGTCGAAAGTTTTGTATTTGGAAGAAAAATCCTTGAGAAATACTGAAATTATTCTAATCCAAAGGAAATATATAAGGCCCCAGCATTAAACCTTACTTAATCTTGAGCTATTACAAGATTACACATTGCGGATCTTTTGAGGTTTAGGGTTTTAGAGAATTAGATCATAAAACATGCATTACATTCCACATTTAAACAAAGTGGTTACATAAAGGATAATACTCATTTTTCCCATCAACGGAAACATATTTAAAATAAAAAATGGATTTTTTCTTGACACTTCCTTGACACTATCATCATATCGTGTACCTTTCCCTTGTCCTGTGAAAAACATTTCAAAAACTTGGGATAAGCATAAAAAGCTCAATAAAGGATATAAAAATATGGAAAGGAAACAAGAGTATATATATACATAAGAAAGAAATCATACTTTACCCATAAAACATAAGCACATTAACATACCTCATCAAATCATGAATAAATCATAGAAATCATAATACTTAAAAGGTAACTTGAGGCATTCATAGCATTATTACGTAGGGAGTAACCCTCTTGGTTACATTTGGATACCCATTACAGTATATTCCCTAAATCTCTTCAGAGAAACCTTAACGTTTAACCCCTTCGAGTTACCTAATGCATTGGAGAGATATATCGGGCTCACCTGCCCGTAGTTATCACGGAACCAACAGTCTTCATAATAATGCCCAAGAACCATAACCTTATCTTATCACATAAAACATACATGAAGGAAACATAACATTTCCATATTTCAATCACAAGATATCAATACAACACATTGATATAATAAAAACATTATGAAAACCATTTTCAATACCAAAAAAAAAGAAAAGTAAAATAGGGTATTTATTTTTCTTTTAAAAAAATGTATGGCTAGTAGAGAAAGCCGAAACTCAAATAATGGTCACGGCGGTGGAGAAGTCGTTGTCACCACATTCGTAGGACAAAAACATTCTATTTTGTCGTTTAGTAAAACACTTCATATAAAAAAATATTCCGTTTGGATAAACATAAAATTCAAAGGGGTTTATACACCGTATAAAAGAATGTTGTGCACAAAACGAAATATGCCTCAATGAAAGGAGATTGAGACGAAGTCCCATACCTCAGGTCCGACTTGACTCGATCGTTATTTAACGTTCTGAATAATAAACTTGAATTAATTTCTACTCTCTTAAGAACCTTTTTCAAGTTCATTATTCCTTTTATATCACTTATTACCATGTCATTAACACTATGTAATTACTTAAGTTATTAACGGTCGTTTTAACGATCATTGGTACTTGAGTCAAAAATAAACTCCTTATAATTACATGTTCTTCATGTATCCATTATATCCAGAGTTATAATCATAATGTATATATCATATATATCATATATATCCAGTATATACATGAATTTATAATATTACATAATCATATAGAGGTAAGAAGTGAAATGCACCGTTCATGGAGACGGTAAGCCGTACCTACACATGAATGCTAATTTCATTTCTATTTAGTATATTATGGAATGGAATCATAAGTATATAAAGTTATATTATAATTAAAGTATTATATCATATATAAAATCATTAATTATATCCTTTATACATCCCACATATGGCATTAACGAATCAAATCACTTTGAGGGGGCGGTAGTCCGCACTTCCTAAAATGAAGTTATCGCGTATATCCATAATGGAAGCCATAAAGGTATGAAATAAATGGAAAATAAAGAATATTAAAGAAAACATAAACATATTATATATCACATATAAATATAGTTACATCTTAATGGCCACCATTAATGTTTTTAAAAGAAGATTGAACAATCATCATTTTGTGAGGTAGAAATTCCTCAACCACAGAAACAGTATGTTATTTAACAATTAGACAGAGGATTGTGTAGGTGTAGATATAATCCTTCTTATAAAAACATCCTAGTATATTGAGTATAGTATTGTTGTTACAAAATAAAGGTATAAAATGAGTTTAGAGGATTGGAGAAGCAAAATAAAAACAAAGAACACAGGAGAAAACACTACCTTTAAAACGGGTAACACTTTTTTATTTGAGCTCAATGGATTCATTGGGAAGACTTATGCCCAAAGTGAGGATTCTAGGAGTTATATAGGGATTTGGAGAGACACAATGGGCAGGGTTGGGCCGAGAAAAAGGCTTTGGAAGTGTGGGTATGGTGGTAGAGGTGTGGGCCTTTTATAAGAGGAGAGGATGGGCACTCTTTGGAAGGTATAACAGGATACTTTATTATAAAATGCTTTTCAGATTTAAAAGGACCCAAAATAATATATTTCAAGGATAAGGTGATAATAGTTCTAAATCCACCCATCTAATAGGTTTTTGACAAGTGTAGGTTTATATTTTACATTATCTTTTCATTTTATTTAAATCATTAAATAATGAGGTCATCGCTGCATCATCATGGTGTCATAAATAATTTATTTTATATAATGTCAAAAAATAATAAAAAAAATAATATGATGTAGGAAATCTTATTATATTTACAATTACAATTTATAGTCAAACATTTGACTTGTATAACCCCATGTAAAAATTATTTTAGTAAAAAAACTCATGTTTTTGTCATTTTTATTTTAACATTAAATAAAAAGATATTAATATCATTTTCCTTCCAAAGTGGCTCTATGGGGTCCCAAAGTTGACCCATGGATTGTCTTGGTCGGCCATGAACACATACAATAAGGGTAGGACATGTTTCATGTTCATTTCATATTATTAAAACACTATTCTTACCTTAAATTACACTAATTACCTCTAATCGCGATTAATAATCTTAAAAGTTACTATTCACCAAAAAATTAATTTAATCTCATTGAACCACATTTTAATTCCTAATGACAACCATGTATGTAAGATTTTTGAAATTCAAAACACAGAGGTGGTAAAATTTCATTTAAACGAAAAATCAGTTTTTTAAGTACCACTTAGTCGTTTCACTATTCATCAAAAATAGAAGTTTTTCAGAAAAATAACAAAACATCACCCTGAGATATATTTGATATTCAGAATTAAAAAATGATGTCTATTTTATAAAATTCAAAACATATTAGTTAAATTAATTAATTTAATAATTAATTACCACTGTCAGAGCAAATAGCGTGTTTTTATGAAACAATAAGTATCAAAAGATTGACACTAGTTTAAGTCCAATTTCAAAGTGAAATTAATTCCAATGACCACCATTGGGTTAAATGGTAAAAATATATTCTTATTTCACTTTAAATCCAATTAAAAAGATAATCTAATCATATAAATAAATTAGATGAAAAAGCTGTTTTGATGTAAAATGCAGTATTTTTCACTATTTAAAAAATGAACATTGTCAGAAAAATACCAAAAATATATCCAATGTAAATTTCAATGTCCCAATAATAAATAATATGTTTATTTTGACAAATAGAGATTATAAAATTGTCAAAATTTTGATTTAAAATAGTTTTCCCTCAAAAGGTTGTGAGATAATCTTTTAAAAATATTAGTGTATTCCATGCTTAAGATTGGATTTATTCTCATTTTAAGCCTCTAAAACACTATCTAATTCATTAATAGTCATAGAAAAAAATATCTATTATTAATTACCTACTTCGGATGTAACTTCCTTCCCCCCTTTAGAAAATTGGGTCCCCACAATTTATTTACTTATCGAATAAGTGGGGATATTTAGCCCTCATTGCATTTTCAGATTCCCATAATGCCTCTTCAATCATGTGGTTTTTCCACAAAACCTTTACCTGATGAATCACCTTATTCCGTAAAATTTTTTCCCTATGTTCAAGAATCTAGATAGGTTGTTCCTCATAAGATAGGTTCTTTTCCAGCTGAACTACCTCTGGACTCAAAAAATGATATGGATCTGGCATATACTTTCTCAACATCGAAACATGAAAAACATTGTGTACCTGAGATAAACTCGGAGGTAAAGCCACTCGGTAAGAAACTGATCCAACTATCTCCAGAATTTCATATGGTCCAATAAACCTTGGACTCAGCTTTCCTTTCTTACCAAATAACATCACACTTTTCCTTGACGAGACTTTGAGAAAAACATGATCACCTACCTCAAAAGACAGATCCTTCCTCCGGTTATCCACATAACTCTTCTGCCTGCTCTAAGCTATTATAATGTGTTTCTGTATCAGCTGAACTTTTTTGGCCAACTCTTCTACCAATTATGGTCCCATCAGCTTCCTTTCACCCACTTCATCCCAGAAAGCTGGAGTTCGACACCACTTCCCATATAACACCTCAAATGGTTCCATCTATATACTGGAATGAAAACTGTTATTATATGAAAACTCAACCAAAGAAAGTTGTTGGTCCCAAATTACATGATAATACATCGAACAAGCACGTAGAATATCCTCCAATGTCTGGATTGTTCATTCTAACATCCCATCTGATTGAGGATGAAAAGCTGTACTAAAATGTAATTCAGTACCCAACAACTTCTGAAGGCCTTTCCAAAAGATAGAAGTAAACCTGGGATCACGATCAGATACAATGGAGAGCGGAACTCCATGAAACCTGACTATATCTTTAAGATACAATCGGGAATGTTTATCTTGGGAAAAAGTATCCCGTATAGCAAGGAAATGAGCAGATTTAGTCAAGCGATCAACAATAAACCAGATTGAATTATTACCTCGAGGTGTCTTCGACAATCCCACAATGAAGTACATGGATATATTTTCCCATTTCCATTATGGTACTGGTAAAGGCTTAATCATCCCTTTTGTAAACTTCTCCTCTGCTTTAACCTGTTGACAAGTCAAACACTTCATAGTAAAATCATCAATATCCATTTTAATTCCATCCCACCAGTAATACTCCCAAAGATCTCTATACATCTTAGTACTGCCAGGATGAACTGAAAACGGAGAACTATGATCTTCACATAACAACTCATTCTACAAATGTGAATCACAAGGCACACACAATCTCTTCCCAAATCTCAAAACACTATCATTATCAATGTTGAATTCAGGGAACTTACCCTTCTCACCAGCTCTACCTTTTTCTGAAACTCACTATCTTGCTTCTGTGCTTTCTTGATTCTGTCTGATAGAGAAGATTTCACTGATACCTGAAACAAAACAGAAGGACATCCTGTACCAAAATCTTCTATGCCAAATTTCATCAAATTATTAACCAAAGGATCTTTTTCCAAACACAATATTGTTAATGAAGCATTACTTTTTCAACTCAAATCATCAGCCACTTTATTTGCTTTTACCGTATGGTAATGAATTGTACCATCATAATCCTTGATTAATTCTAGACATCTCCTCTGTCTCATGTTCAATTAGTTTTGTGTGAATATATACTTTAAACTTTTGTGATCTGTATATATTTCACAATTTACTTCATACAAATGATGCCTCCAAATTTTTGAAGCGAAAACAACATCAGCTAATTCCAAATCATGTGTAGGGTAGTTTACCTCATGAGTTTTCAACTGTCATGAAGCATAAAGAAATTACCTGATCATTATGCATTAGGAAACAACCAAGTCCTTTCAATGAAGCATCACTGTAGATAATAAACACACCATTCCTAGAAGGTAGTTCCAAAACTGGATCATTGACCAATCTTCTTTTCAGTTCCTAGAAACTGTCATCACATTCTTTTATCTAGATAAACATAACACCCTTCTGAGTTAGCTTAGTCATTGGACTAGATAACTGTGAAAAAGTTCTAACAAACCTTAGGTAAAAGCCTGCCAAACCAAGGAAACTACGAATCTCTATTACATTTGTGGGTCTTGGCCATTCTTCAACAACCTTTGTTTTTGTAGGATCAACAGTTATCCCATCTTTAGAAACAATGTGACCAAGGAAAGAAATTTGTTGCAACCAAAACTCACACCTACTGAATTTCCCATTCAATTTAATTTCTTTTAAGGTTTTAAAAATAACCCTTAAATGTCTTTCATGCTCTTCTTGACTTTCAGAAAACACCAAAATATCACCAATGAAAAACACCACAAATTATTTCAAATATATCCATCTCATGTATAGAAAAATTATATTTTAGCTCATATCCATAAATGGTTATAGAAAAGTCTCTACAGACAAAGGCCTGACACTCTCTTTTACAAAGTGGAGTTTGAAGTTTTTTCACGGAAGGTGTCATTACAAATTTTAAACTAATCAAATCGAAAGTATGAGAAGAAATAATGGAATGGGATGCACTAATATCAAACAATACTTTCATAAACATATAATTCAAAATAATAGTACCCCACACCATAGATGGTATGGACTGATCATCCATAATAATCTATTTAACTCCATATAACTATTTCATCACTCCACTTTGATTCTTGTTTCCGTGTAGATATTTCACTACCTATGGAGTCATGGTATTCCTAGAATAACCGTAGATATATTTATTATATTAATGAAATTGATTCTATTGCCCTCATATCATTGAGGCATAAGACACCTGTGACACATGAGAAGTGTCTAAGACACCAGAACTTGGAGCACAGTGACAATAGCACTAAAGGTGTCCCATATTGTTGCAATAGTGGAAATGCCTTGAAGGTTCCATACACTCTCACTTCATATGGTTGAACAAAAAAATTTTGAAACATCCAACTTTAGTCATGTGTCTCATAGTAATTTTTACAAATTTGTCCATTTGATTTTGATTCATACTCCCACCATGGAAAAAATTTTCCTTGTTTTACTTGCCTAAAGAATTATAGTTCCCATCATTTCCTTTGGGTATCAAAATACTTCCTCCACCCAAAGCTTCTTTGATGTCCCATTATGTTATTTTTTCTCTATATACTATCTATTTACAGTCTATAATATAGATCAAAATAATATTTGAGTGAATCTTCTTTCTAATCCTTGATTTAAAGATCCGTGTCTTCAAGGACACACTAGCATCTACCTCGGGTGAAAAGAATAAAAAATTCATGAATTTAGCTTCATAATCCATGATAGACATATTTTCATACTTCACGATGAATAATTCTATCATTATTTGGATCCTTATTGTATGAGGATGAAATTTTCTATTAAACAATTCCTCCAAATCATCCAATGCTAGGCCTTTGTGTGATTTATGCGAAACTGCTAAATCCCACCACTTGTGTGTATGATATTCTAAAATTTTAATTTCTTTCATTACTTTCATCTTTTCTAGTGTGATAATGAAATCAATGATATGGTTCATCCTATTAAACTACACCTTTCCATTCTCTGGTTCTGAATCACCTCAAAATATGGATGAACTTTTCTTCTGGAATTGGACAGAATTATTTACATGCCTTCGCTCATCCCACCATTTTTTTCTATCCATAGCTTGAAAATATTGTACTTTACTCTGAACTATTAGTGTTTTCACCTATTTCTCAGATGCAACCAAAATCTCACTAGCTTCCTCTGATTGGTTTCTTGGACACCTACTTGGTTTCATTTTCTAAAAACACATGGACCATCATATGTGTCAAATTCTAGTAACAAAAGTCATAGCATTTCAAAATCTACATTATCATAATATCATAACATTTCTTTCAAATATAAACCCTTATCCACATTCAACCATTCTTGATAAAATTTCTACATTCCATAAAAATCGAACCATTTTCAAAATAAAAAAAAATCATGCTCTTTTTCAAAATCTTTCATTTGAAAAAAACATTAACATCATTCAAAAATCAATGACTACATCAAATCATATATCATTACTCAAAATGAGATATGAATTCCTAGGGGATATAATTCCTCTAATTCATTTCATGATCGTCTCATTGGCTAAACCCATGATAATGAGATTCTATATCATGTAAGTATCTCTAAAAAAGCATGTGTTCCCAAATCCCTGTTAACATGAAGTTCAACATATAAAGGATAGATATATATTTTCATCATCTATATTTCACTTCCTGATAATCCTACTCCTTTCTATGATCTTAGATAATGGAATTAACTAGAATGAATTCTATTCCATGATTGATAACCTAGAGAATGTAAAATAAAAATTGTTCAAGAAAATTGGAGTGGAAAAGTTGGTACCACATGTAACATCCCACCCCTTATTTGATTGAGAAGGTGGTGGAATGTTACATAGCCATATGTAACATATCCAATAATCTAAAGGCTATAAATAAGTTCCAAAGCGATTCAATATACATGGTGGATGATTTTCTATTTAAGAATAAAATAAGTAACTAAAACAATAAAAAAACAAATCAGTATATGATGCTTGATAACAATGAAAAAAAAGTTCAACATTTCACTTATCAAAATCAAACTAAAACGAAGTACCATAGTGGAATACTACAATATCAAGGTACATAATGGAAGACTATAAAACCAATAAATACTCGAAGAAAACTATAACTCCAATTCTCCAACAATCTCCATCCTCCAATATAAAAAAACCAAGTACTTGAGGTAGTGATATAGATGTTTGATACTTTACCTATTCTCATGTATCAATAAAAAATATCATCAAAAGTGTCAAATTTCCAAAGTATAGTTGATCACTAAAACATTTTAGTTTTTCCCCAAATAACATCCCTACTCATGCTACTAGGTTAGAACGAGTTATCCCAATTTTTAAAAGAATTTATATAAAACAATATCTAAAATACTTTATATGAGAATATAAATAACTTCCACAGTAAACTAGTTTTATCATGATGAAATCAAGTTCCAAAGAGGGAAAACAAATATGTTCATAATAAAATTCAATGTTCCAATTTCTGGTATATCCTATTCCAATCCACATATCTACATATCCACAAATCTACACATGCATGCTTCATTATGACAGTTTCATACTCTTGAGTAGTTTTTCACTTATTTACCAATTCATCATAAGGTAATTAAATCACATGTGTCATTTCACATTTGGAACTGAGAACAAGGTCATATTTCAACCAAGCCTCATAATGAAATATCAACACACACCACCAAGTATAACCAAAAAATATTTCAGTGAAAAAACAATTCAATTCCAAAACCATTTCAAAAAAAATTATATTGAAAACCCTTACAATAATACATTTCAATAAACCATAAATTTTATTGAAAACCCATTATCAATAAATCGCAACCAAATAACCATTTGTAAAATCTATATTTTATAACAATATAACAAAGAATCTTGTATAATAATTCCGAATTCCACAAAAATATAGAAATCATCATAAAAAATGATACTCCCATGAGTTGTGTACCAATTTGAAAATAAATTTAAATCAATTAAATCAATTTTAAACTAATACCTCATGTCATAAATAGAGGATTTGAGATTAAAGCCAACTACATCGGGTTATATGATGAAAGTTAAGAAATACATGAAGAAGGTCCATGAAAACGAGTTAAAACTCCACGAACCCACATTAGATTTGTTCCCCTATAATAAAAAATCCATATAAATTTAAATTTTTCATCATATATCTTAGATCTATACATATTCAATGTAAATATAACAATCAATAGAGATAGAGGAGAATATCTAAGAAAAACCTCCATGAACTACCAAGAACCAAGGCTAACCATGATAATTCATCTTCCAAACAGCAAGAGAGGCCTTAAAATTTTATCCAAAAAAATGGTGAGACGTTATAATATCATTGAGATGGAAAAATATAGATTTAGGACCATTTTATGGAAAATAAGAGGCATTAAAACAAAAATTCAACCCAGATCTACCTTTTTAGAATATGTTTTTAAATCACGCATGGTTTAGTCACATGGTTAGGAAAACCATGCAGTAATTATGTGTTAGCCACTACCTCATGGATGAAACTCACATAGTTGGCTCACATGGTTGGATTTCATAGTTTCCAAACCATTTTATAGCTATTCCAAATCCCACTCTCTCACATTTTATGGCACTCCTAGGCTTTCACATAGTTTTGGTGAAATATTCAGTACGCATGAACATTCCCATTATCCCCCGTATCAAAGTGGATGGTTTTCTATATGTGTTGAATGATTTTTCAAAATAATGAACCAACATTTAACATATAGGAAAGACAAAAAAACCATCCAAAATTTATCCAATGTCCCCAAAAGATAACACATACCCATTACATACTTAAACATTTTAAAGAAACAGTTACTTAACTGAAACTGAAACTAATTCAACATGGGTGGTACCCTACTGAGTTGTACTCACAACCTTATTGGGTGGAAACAGAACATGGATACGCATGAAAACGACAAATATTGTAGGTATAGGTTGGGTAGAGTCTTTATTTGTATAATATAGAATTATAGATCCCTATAATATGTACACCAACACGAGGTGTGGCTTGGAGTAGGAATAATGACTTTTATACTTTTGTTATTTTCTATTATTTATGTCATAAGACTGATGGGTTCTCAATGAATTATTTAAAATTATTAGTTTTGAGTATACACTTTCCAAATTAATACATTACTGGTGTTATATAATTTGTTTTCTTATTACTCTAATTATATACTCTTTATGTGTTTGGTTATTTATTTATCACTGTTTACTCTGATTTATGGTATATTCTTGACATGGTTCCACCTTAGAACATCACTGATAGTAGGTATACTATGGAATATAAGGAGGCCCACCTAAGATCATATGGTATTAAATCTTTTATCCAATTATTCATATCAGGATTTTACACTCACTACCATCAAAAATAAATCTGTAAGGAATTAAAAAACAACAAAAGAAGAGGGTAAATTCTATTGATCTTATTTGATTGGTTAAAATTTTGATGATAAAATATTGAGAGTTTTAACTATATGTGATGTTCTTGAGGTATTAACAGATTATTTTATTCCATGTTTAGTAAGTAGAATGCAATTGATGACTATCTAATTCTAATAAAATTTTGTTTCTTCTAAAACAACTGACCTCCATATTTTTTTAGGAATTTTTAAAAAAGAAACATAACAACCCTTAATCACCAAAAAATTATGAGATTTACTCATGATAAAAAGATGTCCTTGACACCATTAGGTGGATATTTAGGATATTTTTAATATAATTGTTGAAATTTTATATGTTTAGATGTGAAAAACAATTACTAAACTAAATACAAATCCTTGTGATGGGGGAAATTATTATGTGGTAATTGTTTCTTGTGCATGGGGGATAATATAAGTAATAACTGAATTAATGAACCTAGTGTAGGATTATAAATAAAGTATAATTATTAATCATGATAATTCTAGGTTCCTTATTCATTGATCTATTTATTCTCTTTAGATATCATTTTGAATTTTCTCTGGTGTTGGTGTAAAAATTATTTTTCCAAGAGTCTAAATAATATGTTTTGGGAAATTGATAGTGCTCATATATCATTTAATTTCAATTTCTTCACGAGTTAATGAGTTATTCCCACCATTATATTCATTTTTAGGGAAATTATACCACATTTCAGTTTTAGGAACATTTTAATACTTATTGTGAAAATAGTTTAATTCTACAGTTTTAATTATTTTATTTAATTTTTTAATATTTTGATCTTTATAAATATTTTAGGATTATAGGATGACTATTATAGTATGAAAAATTCTTTATTCTTATACTAATGTGTGATATAAATGATGAAAAAATATAATTTTTATTTTTAAAACAACCAAAACCACAATGTGGTGATTCCATTAATAGTTCATGGTAAAATTATCAACCCAAAATGAGGACATTTTGGGAATGGCCAATTGTGTGGAACTAAATAATGTATATACATGAGTAAACTAATGGAAGACACCATTTATTTGGTGGATATTTCATTCAATTTTTAAGAATCACTGGTTTAACCCAAAAATGGCATGTTTTGGTTTTTTTGCAATAGTTTGATCAAAACACCCTCAAGATTACACTATGATTATTTTAATTGATGTTTCAAAATAAAATTCCACCTATTAAAATGGGAAGGTCCAAAATTGGAATATATGAATGTATATTTTCATTTAAAACTACAAAAAAAAATTAATATAAGAATTCCACAATGTGGAGATGGATGATGCAGTTGTATGATTGTTTATATGACATAGATATTTCTAGCATGTCATGGATAAGATCCCATGGTATTTTTAAATTAGTTCTTACTATATTATTTGTGGGTCACCTGACTCAATTAATATGGAAATGAGGATTCATTCACCATGAAGGTGATTCTGTGAATTTAAACCATTGATCAAATGGAATAAGATGTTGTCTCATTGTGTTATTTCATTCAATAAAATCATGGTTAAGTCTTCCCCAAGAAATGGACACCTACTAGAGTCACTGCATACATAGATTCTCAAAGTGGGTAATTTAATCTAGACAGCATTTTAAAATTATTTAACCTCCATTGGAAAAAATATAGATGTATGAAAAGAGGTGAATAAAGGAGTAGGCTAATATATTGAAAAGGTGGAGTTCAAATAAAATCATGATCAACTAGAAATCATCAGCTAGAGAAATTTACATTAATCAACATTATAATATAGGTAGTCATGAATAGATAAAGGGAGTAAAAGAAGATATGGGAGAAAATTTACCCATGCAAGGCTAAAATTTTAGGTAGTTTTGGATAGTTGATAATTTATGGTACTTATTTGTTTAATATTTATATTTTTATTTCAACCCATTGAATTATTTTGGAACTTATCTTTCACGAATTAAGTGCATCATTTTATCTTCTAAATTCATTATTTACTAAATTGTGATTGTGAATTTTTCAAAAAATAAATGTAAAATGGTCATGCATTTTATTTAAAATTCTTAAGTGAGGTATCAATTTTGAGAAAAATAGGTACAGTAAAATTACTTTCATTAGTGGGTCAACACCCATATTGAGGCCTCAATGTGGTTTCTAAAAATATTTATGTTTATACATTGAGGTAATTAATTATACATTGAGGGTGAAAATTTTGGTTTTTTAAGTTTGTTAGGGTTATTCGATATGGTTATCATTTTTATTTAACTATCTTTATAATAACTCAAGATTCCCACAACATAAAATTGAATGCTTTTATATCAAAGGGGTGGGAGGAAATATTTGTACGAATGTATGGGACTCTAGTAATCTCTTATATTTTCTTAATGGATGATATTTTGGTGTTTATCAAAGGAAAATGGAAATAATCATCTAATTTCATGGGCCTTCTCAAGACATATGGTATGTGATGTTGGAATTATATCAATACAGATAAAATAATTTTTTTATAAAATCACTAATAGTAGAAAAGTATTTATAGAGAGTTGAACGGGACCCAAGAAGATGGAATTATATTTTTTTATAATGGGGTCTCATTATTTTATTGAAATGTAAGAATAATATATATTGATGATAATAGGGAAATTGTGGCTCGCATAATCCATAATTTGAAGAAAAATTATTATTCTTTATTAGTAGGATTAAACTGATTCAAAATTTTCTAAATTAAATGAATATTCTCATCATATCATCAGTGGTTGTCCCAAATTTGGTCTCGTAAATGATGGAAATGCTGATGTTTAATTTCAATTGAGACAGTGGTTATAACAAACCACTACATTGGGATAGTTGAAGGACTTTGTCACTCTTAGTAGAGGATTGTGGTATTAATTTTATTGAAATAGATATAAATATGAAATATAAATAAGTTAAATTGGAATTGGATTATCAATAAGGAAATTCATTATGGTCTAGATACACTTCAACTAAGATTGGTAATAACTAGGATGTGGGTATAGGTAGAAAATGTGGTTTGGCCTCCATGATTTTGATCAAATCTATATCATGTATCCAAATATTAATTGAATAGTCTTAGTATGTTTGGGGGAATGGGTATATATATTTTTTAAAATAATAATGAGTGTGATCCCATCTCTATAATTGATTTAATTAGGGATTATGCAGTCACCTTGATAGGGTGTTGAATCATGGGTGACCAAATATTACAAAATAAGTTCAACATAAATTTATTTATTAATTTAATTTAATTAAATCCTTATCATAAATTAAGATGTTTATTTCTTTATAAATCACCAGAAAAATATTTTCCTAATTGTATATAGATATTTTAAATTAAAAAAACACATAAGTATTTTTACATGGTTCATTCTAAATGTGATAACCTACTCTTTACCATGCTGACCCTCGTCATGTAATGGATTTACAATAATAATATTTTAATCATTTAAGAGTGGTGTGGGATTTTATTATCCTTAACCCATAGTGATAATCCCATAAAATATGTATCCAAACTTCATATTATATAGACTTATATTACTTAACATTATATTCTAACATGAACATGTCTTTGACTACAGCTTGTACATCCATTTAAATTCATTTCACATTTACTTTCTTATGCATCCGGTTATCCTAATTTAAAATTCCACCAAAAAATTTATGCTCACTAGAATTTATAGATTTTAATAAAATTATTAATAACTTCATGTCCCATTCATTTATTAATTCTTCAGAACATGAATATATTGTTAAAAAAACAAATCAACTCAACGAAATCATTCTTGACTCATTTGGAAAAAAACAACCTCTCTAAAATATTTATTATTATTGTTCAATTTCTCATTACTCGGAATGATGTGAACACTTATTATAGTCTAAAAATACCCCATATATTCATTAACTTGTAACTCTCAAACTCTAAGATTTTTTGACAATCATGTTTTGGTCCATCACCTTTAAAAATATCCTATAAATTTGGATTCAAACGTATTTATTAGATCCCTAATAAATATGGGCATTAAGATCTCCCCAAAAATCATCTTGAATCAGTCAGTTCATTTTTTAAAATATTTATAGGATTTTACAAATCATCATCATTATAATTAATGTTGATTTCACATGAATGCATCATTTATCAACTTATTTATGGTGTACACATCCTTAATTTTTCTCTTTCACTATATTCTTAACTACTCACCTAGATGAAACATTCCACAATGTTAATAAAATATTTTTCATATATCATTTCATGTGTAAATATTCTCATTTTGATCCTCTATAATATTTTTTCCATGACCTTGAAATCATTGAATACTCTGATATATAACCCAATTTTCCAATGACTATAATCTGAAGCTCAAAAAAATTATACTCATACACTATTCATAGAAATATTTTTTAAAATGAATCAAATAATATAAATGCAACAAAATAAGAATTGGATAAAACATATAACACCCAAATTTTATGTATCATCATCTATATTGTGAGGTTAATTTTTTCATTTTATATATGCATACTCTATTTTTACTTATATAATCATTTTCCAATGAAATCACTTTTGATAGAAACATTCTGGTTTTATTCTTCTAATAGAACAAATCATCACTTCCATAAAAATTAAATAAAAAATACCTATCCACTTTTGATGATATAAGATTATAGTAGACTACATTGATAAAATTCTTCACGACATGAATCATTAAGAAAATTATTCATTCAATGAATACATTAACTTATTTTAATTTATTATCCTTTAATATTTTAACACCTTAATCATGGTATTCATCTTCCCTATCTCTCACATTTTCACATAAAAAATCCATAATATCTTGAATATTTTTCATGTTTTTCTCTATTATGTAAAAATAATATTTCATATAAAGAACTCATCATGGACTATCAGAAAGTAATTCACCCTTCTCATTGTGAAATCCATTGTATCTTCTTCCGATGATATCATGATATCCTCATGCAAGTATTTCCTTATTTTTTTCATTCTTATTTTTGCACATGTTTTTCAAGTATTTTTCCCCATTGTAAAACCTCCATGTTTCTTTATATTATTTATTTCTCAGAATTTTCTTGTGAAATATCATTCTACAGACTTTGATCTTTTGGTAACCAAGATAACTGATCAGTGATCCCTTATCTTTCATAGAATCAGAAATGAATTCTCTAATTCTTTTAAAATACCTGAAATATTCATTTCTATTAAACCAAACTACAATCATTGTTTCTCTATATGTTCTTATGAATTATATATATATGGTACATGTTTTTATCTCAACATTTTATTCTTCTGGTAGAAAAACAAAACCATTATCCCTTTGGAAATTCAAACCCTTACTTATCTACATTCAATGATATAACCCAATACATATTCTTCTATAATTTTTAGTATTCTTCATACTATAATATCTCATATTTAATCCCAACAGATGAATCTATTTGGAGAGAAATATAATCACTTCACTTAATAATGATGAAAATTATTTCACACTCATCCCAAAATCAAACTCACTTATCAGTATAGAAACCAAATTGAAAATGAAGTATAAACCTTCCTATAAAGTACTTTATTTGATTACCACATCATCATTCTATCAGATTATGTATATAATTAATTCTCCTAGTTTTCAAATGTATTTCCTCTACTTCTTATACACATGAAACATATTATTGGGTTGCTCATGTCAAAATAATCATTACATATTATCATACAAAAACTCATGATTCTAATAAATGTTTCTTACAACTATATTTGTTCAATATTTATCTTACCGTGAATATTTTTCCAATAAAATCGTAATGTTTCTTTATGTGATACATTCATTTTTTCCTATACAGAATGTTTTTAACTTTTATCTATCCACTAAATTCAATATTTCTTCATCTATTGTACCCATAACTTTGATTTGGTTGAAATGAAAAATAATCCCAGTAATTGTCATATAGAAAACATATCTTTGCATCACTGCTCTTCTTATAATACACTGAAACAATTTTAGTCTCATATTTTTAATGAACTAAAAATTGGGTTGTTTATGTATCCCCAATCATTCCATATAACTTCATCTACCAGGTAACATAAATCTAATAGTTTCATCTTTTAGGGAATCTAATCATGGTTATTATACATTTGGAACACCTATAAGAAACATTAATATCTTTATATTCACTTAATTTTCTTTTATCTATTGACAAAAAATAAAACACATCTCTATCATAATCATTTAATGGGCAATTCAAACCCAATTTGTATTTTTTTCTATATAAAATCCTCCTTGATGATAAGGATATATATCTACCTCTTATTGTTAATAAATTTATTTTATTTTATGTAAGGGATATTTTATTTACTTTTCTCTACCCTTTAATGATATAAATTTCAATCCCCCTTATTGAAATCTTGGGGTGAAGGTTTAACATTCAATAATTTTTTTCTCATTCTAAATTTTATTCAATGTAACTTATTTAAAACAAATTCTTTATTAATATAATGATTATATCACTTTTTTAAAGTAATATTCCACAAATCATCCAACTCCATGTCAAAAAGAGTTATGACCGGTTTAAAAAACATGAGTTATTTAATCAGATAATAAATATTTCCATAATATTTACTTGTTAAATATAACTTTTATAAAATCTTATTTTAGGTGTATGTTTATCATAGTTTAATTCCACTTACATACTGAAATCCATCTCAAGAAAATGATCAAACACATTCAAGAATAAAATAGTAGGTTCCCACTTTCTTAAACATTCTAACATTTTCATAAAATTCCAATGTCCCCCCTTTGTATGTAAAATTCAGTTTTCATATAATAATGGGAAAGTAAGAAAACATAACTAAATATGAAATTGACATTAGTTATATGTATTTTCTATATTCATAAACTCTTCATCGCCATCAAAACATTCATCATATGGGTACCTCAATGTTTACATTACTAGAAATTCAGTTTTTTTTTATAAACATTGGTCCTCTAGAATTTGTATCTTAATATCAATTTAATTTAGTTTCTAGATTCCTTTACTTAATTTTAACAGAAAACTATGTCTATGTTTTATCACCTTCAATTCCATTTTTCAATTAACTTCATTACAACCTATCAAGGAATTTGGTGGATATTTCATTTCTTCAGTCAGTAAAACATGGTTGATAATATTTTCTAAACCAAGAATATACATTCAATCAAAATTTATTTTTCCTCATGTAGACCCCCATATATATCCAAGAATTAATCTTCATAGGAGGCAAGAATTTATTCTATTCAATTTTAATATTGTGTTTTGGTTTCTTCTTATCTTTAGCTATTATGTAACAAGAAAATTTATTATTATTTTTCCAAATATTCCTTAATCCTCTGGTTTTTTTGTCCATACAATCATGGGATACTTAACAAAATTTTTAATATTTTCCATGAGATGTGTAATTGTATAGAACATGTATCTTCCAAAGTATGTCTCTATTTATCTAAAAACTTCTCTTACATAGGTAACCATATCCGGAATTTTTAGAAACGTTTCAAGCTAACAAACACATTCCCCATAGATTATATTATTTTTTTATGTTAATTTTCATTGTTAACATCAATTGTACATATTATTATTCATTATAATTGACATTATCTATTGGGATATTCTTAAATATTTCTAATATTAATTGCAATTTTTTATTTATATTGATTTATTTAACAAGAATATTCAGGGTTTCTTGTAATTTTTCCATTTTATTTACTTTCCGTATATAAAAGAAGAACTTTATTAGGTTTCACTATTCCATTTCAATAATCATGGGTGTATCCTTATTTTTCATACCATTATCATTATTTACAATGGTAGACCTATCACCCCTCTTGATTTTATTTTTACTCAATTATTATGGTGTTATTATATTTATTGTATATGATATTTTCTTGGTAATTGTAACCCAACACTAACCATTAATATGGATAAATAGTCACAAATTTTCATATAAAGTTTCATGATATTATAATTTATTAGAAAAGAATATATTTTTCTTCTTTTGTGTACTCTAGTTGTACTTTTTTATGTTTTTTATAACTTTTTTTGAACCCTCATAAATCTTGGCCTTCTCCAATTTGTAGAAGTTGAAAAATTTTACAAAAGAACCCAAAATTTTCACAACAACAACACTATCCAAAAAATTAATTCATCCTTCATTTCTTATAATTCTAATTATAGGCGGGATCTTCAATTTTGTAAATGGTATTACCTTTATTACAATAACCATGTCAGTGATTTTTTTATTTTACATATTTCTTCCACATTTATTGATGTGGGTAGTTTCTCCATATCATTATTCACCCATCTGCATCTGGGAATAAAAACTACACTTCTTAAAGAATCAAAATTAAGTCACAAAAAAATATTAGAACATTGTTTTTTCCATTTTAATTAAATTACCAGTTGATAGAAATCCTAAAAAATCCATGTTCTTACTTTTTAAAGGTTATGTCTTTTGATAATTAACACTATCCTTATGACATAAATATTGGACCTTTTATCAACTTAATGTGATTATTATACTTGCGTTTCTTTAAATTTTACTAATTTCATTTCCAAATCATGAAAATATTAAAAAAAAATATCTATTATTTAGAAAACTCACTATATCTCTACATTCAATTTTTATCTTATGAATCATTTCATCATGTTTTTTTATTCCTTTAATAGAAATTTTCTATGTATTTTTATTCTTCTACTTTTGATATCCAAATGAGTGTTTTTGGAATTTTTAAAATCATATGATGCATGGAAAACCTATGAAAAATATTTCAATGTAATATATTTTTCATAATCCTCCCATTACAATTCTTATTCAGTATATGATATTTTTTTCATTGAAAACTGAATCCTGTTTTTCTTTTGATTCCATGATTTTATTTAGAGTTTTATGTTTTTAAAAATTCAAACTTGTCGAATCTTTAATTTATTAGTGTTTTGATATAAACAGTGATTTTTCATCCTATAAACCCATGATAAATTAATGTACTTGTACTATTACATTTGTATTTATATTTTTCATATAATACAAAATTTAATGATAAAAATATCAAATGGTTTCAATAGGTTCATACTCTTCACAATAAGAACCTTCTTGTCCCTCTAAAATATTTTTTCTATCATATTTAACCAAAATATCTCGGAAACACCATAAATTTTTGCTATGAAGGATCCTCCTTTATCAGATCCAGATAGGAAAACTTCCACTACTTCTACAATCTTTTCATCTCCTCATTATTCAAGGTTACGGTCTATAAATTCATGTTACTACAACCAAGGAAAACTTGCATTTACATTATCTTATGATTAGATTCCTGATAGCTCAGTGGAAATGTTTTTCTTCAACTTCCAAAAAATTTAACATTATTTTAAATAATGAAAAAAAGTATTAATAAAAATACATAGATCCAACTAGAGTAAAAATATGCATTATCACCAATTAATAGTCCTAGGGTATCATGCAGTCACCATAAGAGGTGGTGGGTGGGGGTGGATCATGGGTTAGTGATTATACCGATTATGTTTTTCTTACATTTCATCATTTCCCTAAGTTTATTGAACATATTTTATTAGTTAGGATATATAAATCTTTATGATACACCAAATGTAATCAAAACAGATGGATTTTTACAAGGTTCAACCATAATGTGACAACCCACTCTTTACCATATCAATGCTCATTGAGTCATATATTTCATAATAATAATATTTTCATTAATTATAAATCAAATGGGATGTTATAATACTTAACCCATAGTGTTCACCCCAAACATTAAGTCTAAAAAATATAATTTTACTAAATCTAATAAATTTACAATGTTTTATAAAATTAATATGTCATTGACTACACCATGTACTTCCATTTCAATTAATTAAACATTTTATGTGTTCTTCATATAGGGATGGTAATTCGGGACCATCCAAAACTCTTATTCTATTCTCCTAAATTTATTGAACATACTCAACCCTTCAGAATATCATGTTTTTGTATTCTCCATTTTCATGGAAACTTTATTTTTGAGTCTTTCAAAAAAAATTAAATAATCCAAATCATTATTTAATGCAATGGTCAACATATCCCTGTCTCATAAATTAATTATTATTAATAAAACTTTATTTTTTCTGAATAATATCAATCCTCATTTTAGTATCAACCATCCTGATAAGTTCAATGTACCCTAAATATTGAACTCTACAATTTTTTCACATTAAAATTTTGGTTCAATTCCTTTATAAATGTCATATAATTTGGGATCAAAAGATGTTTGTTAAGTCTATAAAAAATATGAGATACAAAAACATCCTAAAAAATAATATATAATCATTATCATAATTTCATAAATAGATGACATTTTCATATATCATCAACATAAGTAATTTTTACTGCACATGAATAAAAATTTCCCAAACATATTTCTGGTGTATGATTCAATTTTTTATATTTCATGATATTATTCCCAATTCACCTAGATAATTATTTCCTCAACATAACTACAATATTTTTCTTATATAACATTTTAGGCATAAATATTCCTTTTGAAGTCATTTTCACTAATAATTATTCATACCCATAAAATTATTTAATAATCTTATAGAAATCCTAGGATTCGTATGAACATCATATACAGCTCCAAAATATTTTTCACACTCTTGTAACTACAATATCTTGTAGTATGATTCATCTTCTATAATCTTAACTACATAGGTATTGAAGATAACATGTAATATCTATCCTTATTTGCAGCTTCATCTACATTCTACTGTTATTTTTTTCATTTCAGATATACAACCTCTATTTTTCATCCCACATTATATTTTGATGAATATCCTTTTGATAATATAATTATGTTCTTATTTTTGTAATAGAACAACTCATCCCTTCCAAAAAATATAAAATTAAAAGCTATATATTCGTCTGGTGAGTTACGATTCTAGTAAACAAATTTGATACAAACATTACATACATAAATATTAAATTTTTTTAAATAATTATTCATTAAATGTCATTATAATTCATTCCATAACAAAAATGGTTTAGTGTATTTGAAAACATATATATATAATTAATTGGTATATAAAATATATACATCATCTACTACTAAGTTATTCCCAATTAATACCTTTCTTAATAATATCATATATAAAACCATTATTCATTTCTTGGGGGAAATGATGTATAATAAATTGTGAAATAATATTCTCATTAAGGGTAAATAAGGGATATATCAATCAACGACTATTTTAATAATAAAAATTCCATAATAGAATGAGAACATGAGCTTAACATTTGAATATCATACACAGTAATTCCTAGATTATAATCATCTGTTATGGAAGAATACATGGTAGTTTATAACAAAAGAGTCATAAATTAATTAATGAAAATGATCCATGAGATTAAAACAATTGCATAACATCATGTCATAAAATAGTAGCATAAAGTGATGTAAAATTTTAATCATATAAATCTTGGATCGCTCGTCAGGCAATGATCAAGTGGATTTGTCTGGATTGGTCACTAAGAATTCATGGAACGGCAGTGATGATGTGAGTAAGGGGAGGCAAGGATCTGATTGGGATGAACCTGTTAAAACCAGAGGTGGGAAAAATAGGATTCTGGCACATTTTGGATGATAGTTCCCTTGTGCAATAGGTTATAGGTCCTCCTAGAGGCCAAATTGAGTTCGGATTCCACTATTCCAGGTGTGGATATCAGGGTCAATGTGTTGGCTACCAAAGTACTCGAACACGCTCACTCGATTATAAAGATTCAAGCCTAAAATTTGATAGGGGCTCTAGGAGTAGGAATGGGAGGAAGGACTACTCCTCACCACCTACTCCTCTGGAGACCCGCTATGCAATGAAAATGAGTAATATGAAGATCGACACAAAAACTCTAACACATCAGAAGTTTGATGTATAGGATGATAATCCCTCGGTCTTTCTGTTATGTTTGGAAGACCAAGTGATAGAACAAACTTTATTTCTCAACACAACCAGGTATGAGGCAGCTAAAATGATGGGGAGGTATCTTGATGTGTCTCTTAACGAGGGGAATATTCATGTATTGACAAACGTGACTCAATTTTGGTAGGATCTTTCAACCTAGGAAAGATCATTGTCGAGGAGTACATTCAGCTTTGGACCAACTGGATTTAGCATTTGAGAAGATGATTTTAGATGGATAAGAATTATAGATGGCATCCTTATTGGGGAATTTATTTAGGGAAATTGATTCAGGTAACATCATGTTTATATTTAAAATCCCAATTTAGGTTATTGGCCTAGGGTGGTTGGATCAAGAGTAATATTTGTGTGAGCTATAAAACTTTGGGACCCCATGTTGTTTGAATTTCTTGAGATTTTGGTCCTGTTTCTATCATTATACTTGGAACTTCTCTAGAAGAGAATCAAAGCATGATGTCTTCATTGGTGCATGCCTTTTGGATTGGGATGTTGAGAGGGTATTGCTTTGCCATCAGTTCTGTGCTCGTGCATCTCAGGACGAAACTGATTTTTGAGGGATCCTGCATCGCTGAAGGATTCACATCATGGCACATTTGTAAGGGTGGGATAGGGCCGGTTGATTTCTCTGGGTATTTGTGGCTATTCAATTAACTTTTATGGCATCTCACTTTTTCCTCAATGTATTTTAATTAAAAAATTAATTTTCAGTCAACTTGACGCATGGGGTCCCCACTATTGTATCTTCTTTGAGATTGGGATATCCTTCTATGTATCCTTGTTCAAATTGGGATAAAATCCCACGCACACTTTTCTCTTATAAAACTATATTATTTACTGAATTTATTGGATGGATATATCTAACCCACCAATCAAAGAATCATATTCCAAAAATATGTATGCCAAAAGTTCATGAAGGCATTATGATTTCATCAATGCTTAACCCTTCGAAATAAAAGTGGGTTTCTTTGATATTTCATCACCATGAATATAAATTATACAAAAAAAATAATGATGGTATCATAGAATAATATTCATAGTAAAGAAAAATTAATACAAAATGATGTTATCATATATAAAAAATGCCTTAAAAATATCACTGTAATATTTCATAAAGAATTTACCCATATTACTTTGGAATTAGTTATTTAAAATTTACAATGTATCATAATATTAGTGAAATAATTTATTTGTAATGAACCATGAAAACTTTTATTTGAATCTCCAATGCAATAATTGGTCACAGTGGAGGAAAAATTTGTTCATAAGGTATATGTTAAAAAATATTACATTTACAACTTTGGTAAAAAGTACCACATTCATGAAAAACTAATTTTCTATTTAAATTTTGTTATAAAAATTAAAAAATGGAAAAAATACACTTTAGTAATCATTGGAGAACGTAAAAAACATTCTTTTAAATATTTTAACTAAAATATGGATGTAGAAAAAACAATTGTGGACCTAATAGATAAACAAAGTCATTTTTCATTAAAAATATTATTTCATAATTTTGAGTACCCAAAGAAAGAAAAATGAACAAAAAAATGTAATATCAAGAAATAACCAACTAAGAATAATGATATTGATATTTTTAATAGATATATTATATAATTTCATCATTATAAATTCCAGGATAAACAATCCCAATAAAAATGAGTTTGTAGAGTAAATCCCTAACCTCTTGTATGGATTACTTCGTATTTTGTCTAACCTCCTATATAATAAATTCAAATTTCTTATACCTCTATAATATAACCATATTATAAATTATAATATTATAAATAACTTACTTGTAACATCTTTTTACACATTTATTAACAATCCCTTATTCAAATCATTGTTGGGGTTAATAACTATTTCATTTTTCATGTATGTCTCAATTAAGATGTTATTGTCCATTAATATATAAAATGTTTTCATCATCTATAAAATATTAATCGTGATAAAAATATATTATATTATCATTATATAAATATTTATAAACATCCTTATATTTTATAGATAAAAAAATGAATTACATTGTTCATGGACATGACAATCTGTACCTATGCAAGAACACTATTTTCATTTTCAAATGAAAAGAATGAAATAATGTTAAATAATATTTTTATAATTCCGGAATCATAGTTAGATATTAAATATCCTATATATTTTTTACTATATAATTATAAACACCAATGTGAGGTGGTGATGGAAAATGATTCTTATCACTATTTGGAGGCAGTAATCTTCATGTTCGCTCGTATGATACTTTCATTTATTATTTGAATAAAATGAGATTGAAAATAGTTGTAACATAATCATAAAATCATAAAAATATAGAGATGATACTGGATTCATCCATTTATAATGGATAAAATATATTTAGAGTTTGAATGAGAATGAATAAATTGAAAGGAGTCAGTTAAGAAAAGTACTTATTCATTGAGATACATCCATTGGATTAATCCTTAGGCAATTAAAGATGGTATTATTGGAAGACCAGGGGTTATAACATGAAGGTATGGAATCTAGGATGGTGTTGGGTATATCTTTTCTAATCTCGAAGACTCAAAATCATTGAATTGAAGAGGAGAGCATGTTACCTATTATCAGTGGGGGAGATGAAATGCATATAATTACTTTAAATATTTAAATAATATAAAGTCATTTTCTTTTAAAAGTGTCACAAAATGGATATGTATTATAAGTTAATAAAATATAGGGTTTAAATATCTTCGAACAATAAGTATTATATTATATCATGTTTCATTCTTACCCATATCTCTTAGTTTAACATCGTAGTAAAACCAGTTTGACCCCAAATGTGGTATCCAATTTTTAATGTTCTTACTTGTAATGAACCTGATTTCTATAGCTTTTCTCATTGAATATATATATATATATATATAAATGGATTTCACATCAGATTTTCTATGTGGTTTTAGTGTCAAAGGACCCCAAAATTAATATATTAAAAATATTAATATATATTGAAGCACACACACAGACATAGACATTTTATTATTTAATGGTTTTACCAATGATCTGGACTATAGATGGAAAACCTAAAACTATGGTTGTTTTTAGAATATATGGTTTATCATATACATGATATAAATTTGGTAGTTTTTTGGAATTCAGTTGAAAGCTTCCATTGATGAGTGCGTTAAATAAATTAAATGAATAATTTCTTAAAAGGATGAAAACCTAATCCCCATCTATTAATACTTCATTTTTATAATACTCTATAGTTAACCACATAACCCTTTGAGATTATTGGGGATAAATAGAGAGGTCCATTTCCATTGGAAACATGAGAACTTTGATCGTCAATAAAAGATCGAGGGGATTTGTGAAGAGAACGGAGAACACAGTGGGATATTCATCATCATCGATGGAGGATGTATTCCTAACCTATGATTGGTCTATTTTTGAAGAAGGGAATGTTATATTTTATATTTTCACATTTGGATTTAATTTCAATCATGGATTTTGTATCTTCTTCATTTTTACGATATTAATTCATCACATGCGCCAAGATGTAATCATAATTCTTGAACACAATTTCGTCTATCTAATGCACACTTTATTTGACATTTTTATTTCCGCAATATCTAATTATAGGGTTTGATCACATCTACCAATGGTGATCTCACATAGTTCTTTTTCTTTTCCAACCACCATTCTTCTTCATCTTCATTATTGGCCTTTGAGGTCAGCAATTTGACATTTATAGGTTGGATTCAAGAATGATTGAAACCCCAGTTTCATGATGATGCATGAATAACATATGGATCTATGTTTTATAGATGGATTGAGATGGATTGAATTTTTTTGGGTGATTGATTCATGGATTAGACCATTAACAATGATTAGTGGTGCGAAAATTACATCTTGGGAAACTAGAATCTCATTTTAAGGACATAATAGGCTGGGAAATTATGATCTAACTTTAAATCCTTCAAATTAAGCTATTTTGAGGGAGTAAAATGGTAGTGAATGTGGTAGGAATCATCGATATAGAATACACATCAATACAAGAATTCACTATTTGTGTAAAACCTACCTACATATCATGTTTCTCATTAGAAGACACACTATATATCTCAAGTTATCATGGAGGCTAGAGTATCATCCTACATTAACTATCACATATCATGAGGCTAAGCCTGCACACCAAGTGAATGTACCCAAGAAGACAATCCATGTGCCAAGGGCACACACCAAAGACCACAAGTGGAAAGATATGCCATGTCCCCTTAGGGACACACCATGTGGATGCACAAGGATACCTAAGGTATGTGTCGAGAGCACAAACCCTAGATCATAGGTTAACATAAACACCATTTATACATAGGGAGATTCCATGTAGAGAAACATGGATGGACAATCTATGTCCAACGATGGAAATTCCTAGGTGTTTAAGAACATTCACACATGGTGAGACCCTATATACACACTTTTTTAATTTCCCAAATAAATTACACCCTATTTATGTCTATTTTAAGGACTCATATTTAGACCCTTGAGTATCTTATCTTGATTAATTTTCCACGTAGAGAGAAATGCTATCATCTATTCTAGTATCTGAGAAATGAAACAAGTGTTACTTTAAGGACACTTCTTCCAATGATGCATAGACAATGGTATCGATCCGGTTTGATCATTAAAGATATGTTGATGTTGGTACTCTCCAATTGAAATATGGAATAAGTCCTCCATAATAGTTACACATGTAGAGTTAGTACACCCATAACCACACACACTATAGAGGGTGAGGGTCCACTATATATAGAGTGGTACTGCTCAGTCTTTGATCTCTAATAAAGAATGGTTTATCCACTAGAGATAATGGTACCTTAGACATGAAGCATAACAGTGAGGAGCATTCCCTCCACTATAATTCTTTTGAGGTAGCACATTGTGTTTAACATTTTATATGGGATCTTGGGAGCTACAAGAAGACTCATCATAATTCCTAGCTTGCTATGTTGATAGAAATCCTCTTTGTATCTTCAATATGGTTTCATTATCAATATATCTTTTATTGGGTTTATGTTCCCTCTTACATAGGGTGTTAGCTTACTATGTATTCTATTTATCTTTCCTCTTGGTTTTTATTGACTTATATTTGGTATTTATATACCCTTACCTTCATGGGATAAGCCCACAAGCATTTTGTCTTAGTTAGACAATAGAAATATTGATAGTGACTTCAGTCAACCAAGTATCAGAGGAGCATAGTTGAAATAGTGGTGCTGACTATGTTTAGTGGTCAACCTCAATGATTATGAGCCAAGATATCCAAAATATTCACCCTTTCCAATATTTTTTAGGATGATACCTCATTTATGGTTAGAAATTTATTTTTCGTCTTTATAAATTTTTTATTACCTTACTGCACATTGATGTATTTTCTAGAGGTTGTTTCATTCATTTATTACACTCTATATGTATGGGTCCTTTAATATATCTCCAAACTATTTCATGTAGCTGGTTGTGTTCATGTGAATATGTACCATAGGCTAAAGCCTCTCATTTCATTGATAATCATACTAGGTGCTAATTTCAAGCCCATTGATTGTTATAGACAGGCTTGGGGTGTCAACATCAGCTTACTACTAGCCTAGGAAGGGTCTTAGTGGGTCAGGTCATGACAGAGTGGTATCAATGAAAATTTTCCATAGATCAGTGTTTGGGATCAGAAAAGTTGTGATATTCGCTTTAGAAATATAGGTAAATTATATCGGTGAGTCATGATTTGACTCTTAGGACAGGGAACCTTGTGATTATGTAGTGGCTGATGTATGCATGCATCATGACTCTAACTAATTGTTTATCAAATTGGCATTTCGAGGCATCAGTTATGGGGAAACTAATGGTATATGAATCATATAAGACTGTATATTTTGAATTTCTATCATTTTTCAAGGAAATTCCCTAGATATGATCATCTAACCATTGTATGTATTTTAACTTTTAGGATGCCTCCTATATGAAAAAAATATAAGATATATATATAGTGTAGTGATGATGAACATTTTATGATAAGGCCTTAGATGAGAGACCTATTGAAGAGATGTATCCCCTAGAATGGTAGAGAGATGTGCTTCCCTCAGATGGGAGGTGCATGGATCCACTTCTAGTGGTCCATGTGGATGATTTAATTCATGTAGGGAAGATGAAACCTACATCAATTTACGAAAATTATGCGCATAGGCTTATCACGTTATCTCATTTCCAAAGATAGAGGAGTTTGAAGAGCCCCAGACGAAGGAGTTGTAGGTAGAGGATGATGACAAAAAATAGTCCCACCACCACCCCCACCAGGTTGATAATTCCATACTAAGATGGATTGTATTCAATTTCATGGTTAGTTATGTTGGATCTGAATCTACAGATTATACACACAAGGAGGGTGAATTGTGTCTTTCATATTTTTCGGTAACTATTTTGATTAAATGAGTCCTGTCCTCTATGCTCTATCATATTTGATCATGTATTGGAAATAAATAAAAGCAGGGACACAAAGATGTATAGTGGTTCGGGGAACAGAAGGCCCCTAGTCCACTCCACCAACACTGAACTCCATGAGCTTGGTGATTTTCACTATTTGGTCCTCTTTTCCATAGACAGGTTCACAAATGAGTATAGGCATTTGACACCATTACAATCCATAGAAAAACAAAGCCTTATGGTTCAAACATGAACCAAAACATCTTAGAACGAGAAGCTGGTTACTCAAGAATAAAAATACTTTTAGATAGAAGTTTTCCTGTTGATCTTCACAATTTCAACAGAATGCATTTGAAAGTAGATGAATCGTCATCTCTATAAATATTTATTTTCAAAACAAAGAAATTCTGAGGTGATCCGGTTGTATTAGATATAGATATATAGTTCACAAATTCAGTAGTAGTAGATCCACAATAGATATTCGATGCAGAACAAGTGAATCTTCTATCGAGTTCCTTCTTCTTAAACAAACAGAGATTTGACGCTCCTTTTGAATCAGCAGAACTGGATGCTTTTTTGCAGTCTCTGTTTTCCACCTTGTTTTATAAAAGAATTATCACCAAACACGCGTGTACCTGTTGTTTCAGAGAGAACATATATAATAAAGTTGATCATATCTCCTACACATTTAGATCAATACAAGTATCCTTTTTATTCTTGATATTCAAAAATTTGAATTTATAGAGAAGTCGTAACTTCCCTTAAGACTCGGCATAAAAAGATCCTTTTAATTTGATCTTAAATCAATTGATAAAACGGTTTTAAATCAGTCAAAGTCGTAGTTTAAAAAAGGCTTTAAATCTGGCTTGAAATCCGCCCAAAAATCAGCTTTCTGACCACTGGATAAAAATATCGTCTGTCAAAATTTCCGATGCCAAAACTAAGGTTGATGACATGGCCTCCAAACATAGGGTTGATGACATAGTCTTCAAAAATAAGGTTGACTACGTAAGGTTGAATTATAAACGTAGGGTTGAACATCCATACTTTTTATTCAACTTTGAAACCTACGACAAAAGATCTATACTTTTACTTGATCCATACTTTTCCATGAATGTATGGTTGTTTACAAAAGTAAGGTTGATGAACCATACATTTGAGAAATAAATGTAACCTTTAGTACTTATGTATGGTTCTCCTTCCATACTTTGCTGATAACCAAAATTTAAGGTTCCTTCCTAACATAAGATTCTTTTTCCATACGTTTCTGAAAAAGTATAGTTGTTTAACCATACTTTTCTCTTATCTCAAAAAGTATACACGCATTTCATTCTTACGCTACGGTTATCCACGTAGAGTATGAACAATGATTCCAGGATGTGCTAAAGCAGATTCTGCACTACATTTATCCACATAAGGTATGAACAGTGATTCCAGGACGCGCTAAAGTATATTTCGTGCTAGTAATAAATTCTCTTTATTTTAGGAGTAAAATAAATTTAAAAATTCCTGCAAAATACTAAATAAAATCATTTGAAAATAACTAAGGTTATTTTTGAGCATCAAAATTATGATAAATAGATGGAGTATTATTTTCAATAATATCCCCCTTTAAATAACATTATTATTTATTTTTGAAAATAATACTTGCTCAACAATCTCCCCCTTTTTGATGATCACAAAACCCATAAGATAATAAAATTATTTAAACTAAATTAACATTCAAAATTAGTTACAAATTTTTTTTAGTTTTATCCAAATTTATCCTTCTGAATAACCTTTATTATAAACAATCTGGATAAGTACCCAAAATATTAAATATACAGATAACCATTGAAATAACGTTTTGTAAAATAAAATGTTCCTGTTATCCAAAATTCTCATGTAATTCTCCCCCTAAATAAAAATACGATGTTGTTGTATGTATCCAAATTCTCCCACTTTTTGTGATATCAAAAATAATGATAAAACATGGATTTGAAAACATTTAATGTTGCACTGAACTATAGGTAAATGCTTATTATTAACTATTTAACAATAATTAAATCTGATATACTGGCATATATGAACATAAAACAGTAATAAACAAATAGAAAAAAAACAAATAAACAATAAAAGATTTTTTCATTCAAAAACAGCAGTATATACATGACAATTATATACACAGGAATCAATGTTTGGGTAAGATAGGAAACATGTTCTATCATCTCTGGATTGCAGACATGAATTCTCTAAACTGTTCCCGAAGTCTCTTCATCATCCCATATCCAAGTTTGATAATGAGCTCCCTGTTCTCTTGAGTGATATGAATATCCTCGATTAAATTGACTCTGAAAAACTCATGCATCCTTTCCTCTTTTTCAACAATCACTAACAACTTCTCAGACTACCTATTTAATAGGATTCTGATAACTGGATCACTAGATGTCAGTTGATCTTCTAAAAACATCTGATTGTATAGCAACACTGACAAAGGAGAACTATTACGTGGAAGATCTTGTAACCAGTCATTCATGTTGCTCATCACAGTTTTGATAGCTTGAATCCTTCTGATTAAATCAGGTGAAGTACCTGATCCACTAACAGCATTATTCACAACTGATGCAAATTGGTTCTCTATAAACAACTTTAGATCTGATAAATCTGACGTTATAACCATTTCAGATTTCAATTTTGCAACTGAAGTCAGCATATCATCTTTAAACATTTCAACTTCTTGCCTTGAGACTGTACTCTCCTTCTTCTATTGAAACTTCCAATGTTCTATGTATAAGGAATTTCTCAGAATAAAATTCACAGATTCCAACTAAGACAATTTTCTGTATAGCTCTTCAATTTCTTCATTCATTGAATCAGATGCACCCTATGCTTGATTCATATTCACATGTTCTGGATGATGAAGCAGTACCGAATGTAATGATTCAGTATCAGATTTTTCTCTTTCTCTGTCCTGAGAAGGTTGGTCCATATATTTTTCCTTAGAGTTTTCAAACTCCTCCATAGAAAAATCCTCTTGAAGTACCTCTGTGTGATCTTCAAAAGTATGCTCACCACAAACATCAGCATCTTGGCCTTCCACTGGGTTTTCAAGAACAATATCTTCAGTAGTTTCTTGAGGTCTGGCCACTTCTTCACTAGGAACTGCCTCCATCTCTTCTTCTTGTTGAAGTTCAACTTCAACATAAGCTAGAATTTCTTGCTGAGTCTCCATTTGAGCTTATGCTGGAACTCCTGATCCCTCTACTGGTGTTTTTCTTTCAGTAACATCTTCTATGATCTTATCAACAATAACCTCACTTACAAAAGCTTATGAAAATAAAGATTTTGTTGTTGTTTCTAATGTAGGATAAGTAACTTCCTCATGAACAGGTCTCTTTCTTTTTGATTTAAGTCCCTCTTAACTTTTGTCTTCCTCAACATCGTCCACTTCAAAGAAAATCTTTCTTGCTACATTGATGACTTTGGATTCAGCTTGTCCCTCCTTGGAATTAGTAGGTTGATCCTGAGCACTCCATTAGTCATCCTCATATTCTACTGGAAAATTTTTTCCTTTAATGGTGCTCTAGAAATATCCAACCTTCCTTAAAGTTCCAGCAATAAACGTAGTACTATGATGACAGTTCACTCGGGCATCCACTAAACTTACCATTTCATTCTTAAACAGAAGTTTAGAAATAAATTGACTGAAAGGGTAGAAATTCATCCAGTCATCGCTTTGACAGCAGTAATGGAGATACCTTACCATGTATCTTGGGAAGTTTAACTTAATATCGCTTAACAGAAGGAACATTATATACATATCAGGGTACAAAATCTTTTCCATTTTTTGCATTCTTGGAGCTATTTAGCCTGAATAAATTATACCAAAATTTTTTGATTAGGCTCCAAATCCTTGAAAAACATTTTCTTTATAATCTTAGTACCAAAAAGAAAAGACATGATGTCCTCGGATTTATGTAGAGAATCACAAATATTTTTCAAATCGAAATGAAAAACTCTCTCATGAGGGCAGTTGAGAATCTGACCAATCTCTACTAATGAGATTGAGAAATCCCTATCCTCTATCTTAGCCATCATACTATCCTCGGTATCTCCCAGACTAAACTGTACAGATTTGAAGAAGTATCTAACTTATACATCATACAGAAATTCCATATTTTCACTACTGAACATCTATTCAAGATTCTGATATGACAGCACTTGCTTCAATAGAAGATTTGTCTGAAATAACCAGTCGAGATCAATTACCTTGCCTTGTAATATTTTTCTTCCCTCGGAGTGTTGTCTCATGGCATTTCTTGGCTCGGCTTCACTGGATCTTTTAGTTCTTACCATCTCTGTGAGAATTTCTAAAGGTTTTAAGGATAGGGTTTCAGAGGTTCGAAGATTAGGGTTTAGGAGCAGAGGTGCGATTTTCGGATTTGGAAAGGGTTTCGATAGAAGAGAAATAGTTTAAAAGTCGAAAAGGCTATGACAGCCTTGATTCTCGTGTAATCACTAATCATTACATATTTTTAAATGAAATTTGCAAAAGGCAGAAAAAAAAATCATAAACAGTATTTAATAAGAAAATAAAATTTACAAAAATAAAAATAAATAAAAATAATAAAATAATTATTTAAAATTAAATAAACCTAGATCCCCATAAATAAAATCAAACCATGAAGTGGGAAGTGGTTTAGTAAAAATATCTCCTAATTGAATTTCAGTATTTATAAATTCTAAAAATATATCCTTTTTAGTAACATGTTCTCTTAAAAAGAGATGCCTTATATCAATGTGCTTAGTTCTAGAATGATTAATAGGAATTTATGAAATATTTATTGCACTTGGATTATCGCATAAAATAGGTGTATTATTAAAATTCAATCCAAAGTCCATAATAGGGTTTTTCATCCACAACACTTGTGCACAACAACTGCCAGTAGACACATATTCTGCCTCGGCTGTTGACAGGGAAACTGAATGTTGTTTTTTACTAGACCATGATACTATTGATTTTCCTAAAAAGTGACATGTTCCTGATGTGCTTTTTCTATCTAATCTATAACTTCCAAAGTCAGCTTCTAAATATGAAATCAAATTGAACAAGAAGTTTTAGGATAAATAAGAGATTGAATAATAGTTCCTTTTAAAAATCTAAAAATTATTTTAAAATAGATAGATGAGATTCTTTAGGATTTGATTGAAATCTAGAATAAAGACATACTAAATACATTATATCTGGCCTGCTAGCAGTAAGATATAACAAACTAGCAATCATACCTCTATATAAATTCTTGTCAACTGATTTCCTAGTTTCATCCAAATCATATTTTATATTAGTACATATAGGAGTTGTAAATGTCTTGATGTTTTCAAGTCCAAATTTCTTAAGTAAATCAGTAATGTATTTTCTTTGATTCAAAACGTTTCCAAAATATTTTTGATAAATTTGAAGTCATAACTAGAAATTTAGTTTTCCCATCATACTCATTTCAAATTATTCTTGCATTAACTTTTAAAATTCATGAAAAAGAGTTTTATTAGTTGATCCAAAGATTACATCATCAAAATAAATTTTATCCATTAAAACATTATTTTTTACAGTTTTCTTAAAGAGTGTTGGATCTGCCAATCCAACAGTAAAATCATTTTTCAAAAGAAAAGAACTTATTATTTCATACCAAGCTCTAGGTTCTTGTTTAAAGCCATAAAAATATTTAGTATGTTTTAAAACAGAATCTGGTTTTTGATAATTTTCAAAACTAGGAGGTTGCTCAACATAAACATCCTCCATTAAATAACTATTTAAAAAGGAAGATTTAACATCCATCTGAAATAATTTAAAATTAATATAAGATGCTTAGGTTAAAAGGATTCTAAGGGCTTCTAACCAATCCACAGGTGAAAACGTATCATCATAATCTATTCCTTCTTCTTGATTATATCCTATAGCTACTAATATTGCTTTATTTCTAGTTATTGTGCCTTGGTCATCTTGTTTATTTATATAGACCCATTTGGTTCCTATTAGAGGATAATTCTTAGGTCTTTCCACCAATTCCCAAAATTCATTTCTTTTAAACTGGTTTAATTCGTCTTGCATTGCTATTACCCAGCTATCATCATCTAAAGCTTCTTCTATAGTCTTGGGTTCTTGTTGAGATAGGAAGGAAGATAATTCCCTGAGGTTTCCAGAGTTTATTCTAATTTGAACACCAGTTTATAGTTCACATATTACAGTTTCTAAAGGGTGATTCTTTATTGTTCTATTCTGTCTAGGTAATATATTTAAAGGTTATTCAATATCATGTTCCTCTGAACTAGACTAAATTTCTTTTATATTATTTTTAAAATAATTCATTATGTTCTCAAGTCTCATGTTATCATTAGAGTCAAGTTCATCCATTTGATCTGTCTTTTTCTCAAAGGGATCAGATTCATCAAATTCCACATGGACTGATTCATTAAAAATCCTTGAATTCTTATTATAAACTCTATAAGATTTGGAGGTAGCATAATATCCTAAGAAAATATCATCATCTGATTTTGGATCGAACTTACCATGATTATTTTTGGTGTTTAAGATGTAAACGTTGCATACAAAAACATTAAAGTAATTTACTTTTGGTTTTATGTTATTCCATAGTTCATAGGGTGTCCTTTTCAAAATAGGTCTAATTAAAACTCTATTAATTATATAGAAAGCTGTATTCACAACTTCTGCTCAGAAATATATAGGTAGACTATTTTTGTTTAACATAGTTCTAGCCATTTCGTGAATTGTTCTATTTCTCCTTTCTACAATCCCATTCTGTTGAGGTGTTCTGGGTGCAGAAAAGGTGTGTTTAATACCCACGTTTGAGCAAAAGGAATTAAATTGCTGATTCTCAAATTCTCCTCAAAGATCACTTTTCAATAAGAATATATTAAAACATTTTTCATTTTTAACAGATTTGCAGAAAGTTTCCAATAAGTTAAAAGCCTCATTTTTAAATTTCAAAAAGAAAATCCATGTAAATCAATAATATTCATCAGCTAAAAAATATACATATAATTTACAATCTATGCTTGATACTCTAGAGGGTTCAAACAAATACATATGAATAAGTTCTAGAGGTTTATATGTAGAAACATTATTAATCGATTTGAGGATGATTTGTGTTGCTTGCCAAGTTGACATGCATCACAAAATCTGTTACATTCAAATTTGAGACTAGGTAAATCAGAAACTAAATGTTTCTTACATAATTTATGAAAAATATAAACATTGTAATTTCCAAGACTCTTATACAAGATCCAGGATTCACTTACTTTAGAAGTCAAGCAGTTTACATGTTATTTACACAAGGAATTTAAATCCAAAGTATAGACATTATCCGTTCTTGGTGCATTAAATTTAAACAATTTATCTTTAGAAACAGTACATGAATTTTCAGTAAAAACAACAATATATCCATCACCACAAAGTTGAGAGATACTTATCAGGTTGTGTTTTAATCCATGTACATAAAGTACTTTGTTGACTGAGACTGTTTTTTGGATCTCCAATTTATATTTAGAAATAGTACAAGAATTTTTAGTAAAAACAAAAATATATCCATCATCACAACGTTGAGAGATACTTATCAGGTTGTGTTTTAGCTAGCAATGATCTGGGTATCTAGATTTTCTTTATTCTTTTAAAATCTGCTGAATCATATAAGTCTTTTGAAACATAGGACTTCTTAATACCAAAAATTTGAGTTTGTCTTAAGAAATAGTTTTTATCTATATGACCCTTTGTCCCACAAAAATTACAATTAACCTTTTTAGAGCTAGGAACAAAATAATTTTTATATAGCTTCGGTTTTTCTCCTTTACTCCCAATTCCAAATCATTCCATTTTAATGATAGTTTTTCAAAGAATTTCATTTAAGGAATTCTCTCTGTAGAGACCCAAGTCTTGACGTACATGGACATTAAGTTACTTTTGCGGAATACTTAATACATAATAAGAACCAACACTCAAGGACCATAATTGTTTAGTGTCTTTGGAAACATGGGATATAAAATTCTAATCATGTTGAAAGATCATCATAAACTCCCATAACGATCTTACCCTTTTTGTTCCGTCACCTAAATCCTTTCTTTATTTTTTGGGGAAAATAAAACATAAAAAGGGTGAGCTCAAATGCTCAGTAAGGGAAAACATAGAGAACATAAAACAATCCATAATCATTTGAAATCAAAAACTTGAACATGAAATTTAAACATCAAAATCTTGAGCAAAGACATAAATCGTGGAAGTATGTAAGGCATATATCATAATGGAACATCATCCATGATAAAATATAATTGGAATAAAACATGTAATTGTGGAAACCATTCAGCACATGTTATGATTTCCATAGTATCCAAGGCATTGCTACCAAGACCATCTTTGTGGGAAAGTCCCTTTCAGAATCGAGTTCACTCCTCATTCCAGTCCTTTAACAGTGAACCTGATTAACTTACTATTCCATCCATGTTTATTACATGAGATATAAATCTTTACCCAATGAATTTGAGGGAGGTATAGGTCTCACCCATCTTATATTGAAATCATTTTTTCTTGTGCCAAAAAATAAACATAAATCATTAATCTTAACCCAAAGAATAAAATGGGTTTCATAAACATCATCCAATAATCACATAATCCATATAAAACAAATGGATATTTTATCATAAGAAAAGTGAAACCATGTAAATAATAGAGACATTATAATTGAGACATACACATATGAAATAATGACATCTTAGATGGAAAATTTTTTTAATAAAACACTTGAAATGAATTCATGAGGATCATATCCTTTTTTCTTGAAAAACATTTTATTTTCACAAAATTCCATGAAATATTAATAGAAAATTATTTTCATGAAAATAGTCATAAAATATTGTAGAGTAGGCATCATGAAAATGAGGCGTTATGAAACCGTAAAAATCTGTTCACGCCGTATAAGATAAAAATAACATTCTTCTCGTACTTTAGTCAGAAAAGACAAAAAGTACCATGTAACATAAACAAAAGAAAGATTCCGTACATACCATGTAGTAAAAGACAAAATTGGTAAAAAAGAAATTAAACATACATAAAAACTCTTTATAAAACATGGATTTGGATGATATCAATAACCCCAGCAAATACTTTCGAATAAACAATCTCGGATAAGAACGAGATTGGAAAGGTTATCCCTTACCATAGGTATGATATGCTTCGTAAGGATCCAAACCTCCTATATATTGATTTAAATAATGTCATTGACTTATTACATAATCATATTCATTGTTATGATATCATATATGTTTCACTTATGACTTTATATTACCCGTTCGTTTGACAATTCCATGTAAAAGCAGCATTTTGGGTAAAATCATTTCATTTATCGTATGTGTTTCGACTTGTCATTCTTGATATTATTACTTATATCCTGATTTAAATAATTCCAGAATGTAAAACATGATTTATATATAATATATATTCATCATATACATATATATTATAGATCGATAAAAGGAATGAAATACACCGTTCATGGAGACGGTAGGCCGTACATACGCATGAACACTGTTTTCGTTTCCTTATTGAATTGAAGGAAATTAAATAGTTGACATACATATATATATATAAATAAATATATTAGCATTATTATTTCATATATTTCAATATTATTCATTATATATACTTTATAATCATTCTTGAATGGTTAATCATGGAAAATGAATCTCATCGCGTTCGTGGAGAAGGTAGTCCGTACGTACGCATGAGCGATGATATCATTCCCCTGATCGTGGAATTGTATTGGAGTGTATGTATACTATTTCATAATCAATATAACTTTACCATAATCATATATAGTCATTATTTACACCATTATACCCATCCAAGTATGGTGGTGGTGGAAAATAGATTACACCATGGCGTGGAGACGGTATTCCATACGTACGCATGCGCGGTGATTTCATTTTCCGTAGGATGGATAGATGGTGAAATAGGGTTTTCTAATACTTATAATAACATATCATTATATGAGTGATACTGAATTTATTACTTCATAATGAAACAACTAAATAATAGGAAGTATAATAAGAAATAAAGTTGAAAGAATCGGTAACAGACATTACCACTTCTTTGAAGCGCCTATTTGAGACCTCCTCTTAGGGCACTAAAATTGTTCATTGAAGAAGACCAAGACCTCTAGGATGTTTCTAGGGAAGTGGGGAAGTGAAATGGTCAGGTTTTGGCCGATCCTTAAGGCTCAAATTGGTGTGAGGAGGAGAGGGAGGAGGTGCCCTTTTATAAGGGAGGAGAGGGGCGCCTTTGGAAATATATGAAATATTAGTTTATATTAAATCCAAACCCCATATAAAAACTTCCAAAATGACTCATATACAAATATTTGATGATATAGGTTTGTAATATCATCTACCAAAAAAAATTAGACATGATAGGAATTTATTTTAATCATTATAAACTTGATTTATCCTTATTTATCAATTTAATTTTATTTGGGGTAATAACATTATAAATTTTAAATTATTATAAATAATTACTTATTTGTTGTGAATTGTCCAAAATTGGATACATTATAACCTTTGAGAGTATATAAATTTAAACTTATAATTTTTAAATATTTTTGTGATTTTTAAACAATTTTATAATATCTTATTTTTATAAAATAACAATAGTGTCAATTTTGACACTATTCATTTATTTGAATTTAAATAAAAAATATACATAATATATGTTCGAAATCAAAGGTTTAATAGATTCATAACATGTAATATTTATCTATAAAATTAGTAGATAACATTAAATAGTTCATATAATAATTATTTTAATATTTTTAAAACCATTTATTTGATATTTCTCTTAATAAAATAATTTCAACATCACTATTATGTCACCTTTAATGATAATTATTTAGTCCCTAAAAATTATAAATAAATTCATATGATGTAGATAATTTTATTATATTTATTTAGACTATTCATGTTAGAAGTTTCATGAATTTTATCACTAAATTACAATTAATATACTTATAAGATTTAAGAGAGTGACATGTTGTCACTTTCTTTGTTTTTAACAATAATTATATTATTTCATTGTCAAAATTCCATGAAATGAATCGTTTCCAACCATTAGGTGATATGGGTCGACTTTTATTCATCAAATAGGATTTTGGCAAGTGTTATAATAATTTTATAATCTTATTTTTACCCTTAATTACCCTATTTACCTTTAACTATGGTAAATAAAATTTACCGTAGTCACTATTCATAATGCCCAAAAATAAAAGGTAGCTTATTACCATAATTTGGAACCACTGATTCCAAATATGGAATCCATTTTTCCAAATTCAATACACAAAATTTGCATAAATTAAATTAAAATTAATCCCGTTGTTGAAAGAAAATGGGTTTTTGTTTAAAACATTACAAATGATTGAATTGATTTAACCTATGAATTCAAGGTAAAATCAATGCTAATGACATACATTATATTAAATGGTAAAAATATATTCTATTTATACTTTCAAACCATTCAATATTATAATTTATCTATATAAATTATTAGGATGAAAAAAGTTGTTTTTAATTAAAATATATCGTGTTTTTACTATTCATTAATATATGAATGTTATCAGAAAAATATCAAAACTTTATCCAATGTAAATTTTTATATCCTGATTCAAAAGAAGGTGTTTATTTTGATAAATTGAACTTATAAACCTGTCAAAAACTATATTTAATGTGGGTGCGCCAATAAAAAGCGGCAAAACAACATTTTTTGAAAAATACTTCTTTTACCTGAAAAATTTATTTTGTTCACATACCATGTTCTAGAAAATGTGCAAGATTAAATAATAATGTTATAACATTCAAAATTTAGTTTATACTATACATAAAGGCTAGTTCATAATAATATTATTACTATATATCATTGTTTAGTGAAACCTGATATTGCGTACAACACACACTATCGAGGAAAGTCACGATTGCGTGTAATGAAAGACAAGTTAGGGTTGTGTGTAGTGAAATCTCCCTTTGGTGTTGCGTATAACATAATTCAAAACTTATTTTATTTATACATTAAACAAAATCTATACATAATATTGCGTTGAATAATTTCTACAAAATGAACTTGAAATTGTGTATAATATGAGCCAAGAATAGTCTTGCGTATACTACAAGCTAATACGGTGTCGCGTATAACACACGCTAATTTTGCTGTAGAATACAACAAAAGACATCCACAAAATTAAAATAATATTCTTTATAAAATTTCAGGGTTTTACACTCTCCTTTTGTAAAAACCAATGCAGCCTGTTTGTAAGATTCTACTTCATCCTATAGTGTTTTTATACTTGATTAAAAATTAATATAGTTAGTGTTAATCGAATTGTATGTATCAGATAATTACTTATGTTGTTTCATTATTGTATCTCATTCATCTAAAATGTCCTTATGTTTTTTAGTGACTTATGTTTCTTAAATAGCGAGTCATATCTTTCTTCAAGCAAATTGCAGTAGTCTGCATGTTTTTCATTTGTGTAGCTTGATTCAGAATCTGATTCATTATTTGAGTCAGAGGAGTAATATGAGTGTACCTCATCAGTTTCTTCCATGAAACACATGTTTTCCTTTAGATTGACTTCTTCTTTTTCTGAGATTGATTCAAGAGAGCTACTGGAGTCTTCAGATAAACTCCAAGTGGCTTTCATAGCTTTCTTGTCTTTCTTCTCATAGTCATTTCTTTTGAAGAATTTCTTCTTCTTTGCATCCTTCAATTGTGGGCAATATGGTCTGATATGACCCATCTTCTTGCATTCATAACATCTTACTTCCTTATCATCTCTCTTAAAAGATTTTTTAAAGCCTCTTTTCTTGCTGTAGTATTTTCTAAATTTTTTGGCTAGCTGAGCCAGTTCTTTATCAGAGTTAGATGAGTCAGTGATTTCTGATTTAACTTTGACTTCTATGTTCTTAAGCTTTCTATTATTTTGTTGTGAAGTTACATTCAAGGCAGTATCTTCAATTTTGATAAGCACTTTATGTTCATTATCCTCATATGTCCTTTCAGCTTCATACATCATCAGTGTACCTATCAGCTCTCTCATGGTTAGATCTTTGACATTAGTCGATTGTCTAATTGCAGCAATGATACCATTCCATCGAGTAGGAAGTACCCTTAGAACTTTCAATGCATGATCAACCTTCTTGATAGGATCTCCTTGAGCTGTTTTATTATTGTCAATTTCTATTAGTCTCCCATTCATTTGGGTAATTCTTTCACATTCAAACATTCTGAAAGTATAAAATTTTAATTTGGAAGTTGCATATCTCATTTTTCTCACATTAGTTGTTCCTTCATATGTCACAGCTATTGTTTGCCACATCTCATATGTTTCGGGGCACTGTGATACTCTATTAAATTAATCTAGTCCTAGACCGCAGGTAATTGCATTCATAGCCTTCGAATTTATGTTTTACTATGCCTCTATAGTAGCACTACATGTCTCAGGATTTTCAGGAATTTCTTAAGGAGTCAGAATATTTTGAATAGACTCTATATCCTAGATTTTTCAGATATATTATCATGCGTGATTTCCAGCAGCCATAGTTGTCTCCATTAAAATATGGTGCTCTGAACATTGGCATCCCTTATCTTGTATCCATCATGATGCTCTGTTGTATAATTTTTAAATTCTCTTAGCTTGCTAAGGCTCTATCAGAAGCTCCACCTTTGATACTAATTGTTGGATCTGAATCTACAGATCATACACAAGAGGGGGTGAATTGTGTGTTCTAGATATTTCAGTAACTCTTTTGATTAAACGAGTCAGGTTATCTATGCTCTATCAGATTTGATCATGCAGCGGAAATAAATAAATGGAGGGACACAAAGATGTATAGTGTTTCGGGGAACAGAAGGCCCTTAGTGCACTCCACCAACGCTCAACTCCACGAGATTGGTGATTTTCACTATATGGTCCCCTTTTCCACAGACCGGTTCACAACTGAGTACAGGCAGTTGACACCATTACAATCCAAGGCAAAACAAATCCTTCTAGTTCAAACACGAACCTACACAACTTAGAATGAGAAGCTGGTAACTCAAGAATAAAAAGAATTTCAAAAAGAAGTTTTCCAGTTGATCTTCACAATTGCAATAGAATGTAATTGACAGCAGATGAATCATCGCCTCTAGAAATATTGATTTTCAAAACAAAGTAATTCTGAGTCGATCCAGTTTAAGTAGATATAGAGATATAGTTCACAACATCAGTAGTAGTAGATCCTCAAAAGATATTTGATACAGAACAAGTGAATCTTCTATCGAGTTCCTTCTTCTTAAACAAACAGAGCGTTGACGCTTCTTTTGAATCAGCAGAACTGGATGCTTTTTTGCAGTCTCTGTTTTCCACCTTTTTTATAAAATATTGATCACCATACACACTTGTACCTGGTGTTTCAGAGAGAATATATATAATAATGTTGAGCATATCTACTGTACATTTAGATCTATAAAAGTCTCCTTTTTTATTCACGATATTCAAAAATTTGAATTTACATGGAAGTTGAAACTTCCCTTAAGACTTGACATAAGAAGCTCCTTTTAATTCGATCTTAAATCCATTGATAAAATAGTTTTGAATCAGTCAATGTCGTAGTTTAGAAACGAATTTAAATCCGGCTTTAAATCACCCCAAAAATCATCTTGCTGACCGCTGAATAAAAATATCGTCTGTCAAAATTTCCGACGCCAAATGTAAGGTTGATGATGTGGCCTCCAAAAGTAGGGTTGATGACATAGTCTTCAAACATAAGATTGACAATGTAAGTTTTAATTATAAACGTAGGGTTGAACATCCATAATTTTTCTTCAACTCTCAAATGTACGGAAAAAGATCCATACTTTTACTTGATCCATATTTTTCCAAGAATGTATTGTTGTTTACATAAGTAATGTTGATGAACCATACTTTTGAGAAATAAACGAAACGTTTAGTACATACGTACGGTTCTCCTTATATACTCTGCTGATAACCAAAACGTAAGTTTCCTTCCTAACGTATCGTTCTTCTTCCATACTTTGCTGAAAACGTATGGTTGTTTAACCATACTTTTATCTTATCTCAAAAAGTATACACGCTTTTCATTCTTACACTATGTTTATCCACATAGGGTATGAATAATGATTCCAGGATGTGCTAAAGCAGATTCCGTGCTATTATTAAATTCCCGTTATTTCAGGAGTAAAATAAATTAATAAATTCCGGTAAAATACTAAATAAAATCATTAGAAAATAACTAAGGGTTTTTGTGAGAATCAAAATTATCATAAATAGATAGGGTATTATTTTCAATAATATCCCCCTTTAAATAAAATTATTATGTATTGATGAAAATAATACTTTTCTCAACAAGTTATAAGCCATGGAGGTATATGACAAGGCTCCTTATGAGATGATTTGTAGTGTGAACTATGTCTTCAGTATTTTATCTCCTGTACATGTAGACATAGAAATGAATCACTCGTTCATCTCCATATGACCTTTATGAGAGTTAGATATTTTATTATAGTCATTGGACCATCATCTATGCATGTATTTTCCAACATGGTGTTATTTTTCTATATCTTATATTACCTGATAGTCTGATTTGGCACTTAGTGGACAAAGATTCTCATGGGACCATTTGGATATTATGATGAATCCATATGATTTCATCCTAGATATAGACTAGTTATTAATGTATAATTATCATATATTATATAATCAAATGACATTTCAAATCCTTTATAGATATGGGACAATTTAATCCTTCATGGGAGATATGAATCTTATAGCTGAGTGAGTAGGGCTCTTGACAAAGGAGCTGCAAAATACAACCCATGAGATGGAAATTTTATCACATGGTGTAATTGGATCTATAGGAATATGGATTCCAGTGGTAGTGTAGGTTTACATATATGTATTTCCTATAAATTTCTATTGACTATCTCCATGGTGGGAGATTGAATTCTACATCAACTTTCACCCCGGGACGACACTGATATCATATTCATCATATTAGATTGCCCCTAATAAGATCTAATAGATGATAGAAAAGATGAAAAACCATTAGAAGAAATGTTTTATCGGAGCTAGGGTTTCCCTTGGTGCGTCTCCAGTTTTCTTTATGAAAACGGTGGACAAAATTTTGATGCTTTTCATTGAATACCATTGCCTGAACCAGGGGAATATCAAGAAACATTTTCCCTTGCGGAGGTTTGAATACCATTTCTAGCCATTGAAATACATGGGTTTGTTTTCCAAGATTGACATAAGGTCATGATACCATAATTTGAGGCTTTTTGAGGATGATATTATATTGATGAAATTATGATGCTGTTATGGGAATTAAGAGTTATTAGTGATGCATTTCACTATGATTAGTGACCATATTATGGTCAAGGCACTTATGAACTGAATCTTCTAGAAATAATTGGAAATTTTGTAGTTGAACATATTGATTAAATTATCATATACTATAAATTATATGAGGAGAATAAAAATCATTTGAGCTTGCTATTAAACTTTATTTGCAAATACCAACTATAAAGTAAGCACATAATGTTTTATTTTAAAATTTAATAGGTCCGATTTTGGGAAATGTCATCTATGATCATGGAGTTTCTTTAGACACGGAAAAGGATGATGTAGTGATCACATGGGATAAAAACAACATAATGGAATAAATAAAGAGTTTTTTCAGTTTTGTTGTGTAATATCATAGGTTCATGTCATAATGTTATAGTATTTGATCCCATTTGACTACCTTGATGAGGAAATCGAAAATTTTTTCTTAGACAAAATAGTACTTATGAGTCTTTGAGGAGATGATGTACAGGTTGGTGAAATGATATTTTTTGAAACTATGAGATGAGGGAATTGAGTACGTGGTGTATAGTGCGGCCAATAGAGTAAGATTTGAATTTTTGTTGATGTAGAGGAAAACAAAATTAAAGGGAAAAGAAATGTTTCAGTTGATTTCTTTAACTGGAAATGTTGTTGTAACATGGGGAGGAAGTGTTAGAGTAGTTATCCTTAATATGGATGACAGAGGTGTAGAAGATGGGTAAAAATTACCTTTAGCTGATGGTGGTGAATCCACTACTTCTTTAATGTGTGAGAGAAATTTCCTTGGGAGATGCCAATTGTGATGTTTTTTGGGACTAGATATCATCAGAGTATACAACAAATAGATTTTATAAAGTAGTATAGCATGTCATACTTATTTAAGGATATATTAAAGTTCCAAACACATTTCATGAAGAGGTGTTAAGGATTTTTCATACCTCTTTATTGGATGTAAATTTGCGTATGGAAAAGATATAAAAATAACTTAGGAAGTTGCTTTTGTGGACTGAAATGAGGAAGAAAATTGCTGAGTTTATCTCTTAATACTTTGTGTGTCAGCATGTAAAGTCTAATGATCTGGTTCCAACTAGATTGAATTAACTACTTCTGTTCTTGTAATGGATTTTAGACAACATATTTATGGATCTAATAATGGGGATTTAATAGATATAATGAAACATGATTGAATTTGGGTGATTTTTAACTAACATGTGAAGGGATAACACTATCATACTAGTAGGGATAATATTTTGGCTGAGATTTTAGGGAGGTTGTATATAAAAGAGATTATACAGATTCATGGGTTAAACATGAATACCATATAAGAATCTGATTCTTGGTTCACATAATAAATTTTGAGGGGGTTGAAGCAGTATTTCAGGAACAAGTTACAAACCAGTATGACATTTCACCCCTGGAAAGATGGCCAGACCAAGTCGACCATGTACATTTTGGAAGGAATTATGAATTCCAATGAGTTTTACTTTGGGTAAATTTGGGAGAATAATTTATCATTGGTATAATTTTAATATATTAATATCCATCACACAATTATCGGTATGGAACCTTTCGACGAACAATAATGGAGACCGTTAGGCCACCCTTTTATTATTATGAGATTGGAAGGACATCTCTAATTGGGTGAAAAATAGTGTAGGAAATGATAGATAAGGTCTAGGGTTTCTATGAGTGTATGGGTATATCCTAGAGTTGATTGAAATAGTACACAGATCGATGTCATAGGCCATTGAAGATTGAGACGAGAGACCATGTTTTCCTAAGAGTCTCCCCATGTTGAGGATTTTGGATATTTCAGTAGGGAATCAAGTTATCAACATGGTTCATCGTACCATTATGGATCAAAAAGAGGGATGATGAGGTTTATTACCATTTTATGTTACCCTTAATGTAGAACTAAGTGCCTATCTTATTCCATGTGTCACAATGAATGAGATATGTGTATGGACTGTCACACATTCTAGAGAGAGGTGGAAATTGAGGGGGGATCCACCTTCTGAGAGTATCTAGTGATGATCGAGGACTAAAAGGATAGGATCCTTCATGGATAGACCATTTATATGGTTTGAGTGAAGTGGTGTCAAGAGAGTGTGAAAGAGTGATCTTGGGAGTGTGAGAGCTAAATGTTGGCTCAGTACTCCCACCCTTTTTTGTATATTTTCTCTTTTGGGGTGAAAATCCATAAAAGAGGTGAGAAGTTTAAGACCATAGTTTTTATAGTTTGATCTACTGAATATTTATATATATATATTTTTTCTATGAGTTGACACATTGTTTTGGATGTAATTGGATCCAAAAATTAATATATTAAAAATAAAAATATATATTAAATCACAAAATAACATACTATTAGAATAAATGGTTTTTATTGATTGATGCCTAATATTAAAAATCATTGATGATTTTTCCCAAAATGTGGGGTTTACCTTAGGCATGATGTAAAGTTGGTCAGTGTCGGTCATTCGGTTAAAGATGCCTTTTAAATTGTGCCTTAAATAAATTAAATAATTAATTTATTTCATTATTTTAGAATTATTACACTTATATAAATACATCATTATAAAAAATGTCTACATATAGATTCATAACACTATGAGATTATAGAGGGAGATATGAGAGCTTCATTGCTGTTTTCAACCTAAGAACATGAATTGTCAATGAACTATTAAGGGGATTTGTGAGGTGAAATTTGAACATAGTGATATCTTCATCATCTTTTCTATAATACATGTTCTTCACCATCGATTGAACCATTCATGAGGTATATCTCATTATTTTGTGGATTTCTATACTTGGTTTTAATTTTCAATCATGGAGTGCGTATATGATCTCCTTATATGATCTCTATTCTTCACATTAGAACATATTTAATTAGAATTCTTGATCCAAATTGATTATATGTATTCTACCCTTGATTAAACCTTTTTTATTTCCAAAATATGTAATCATTGGTTTGGATCACATTCTCCAACAATGATCTCTACTTATTTTTGTTCTTTTCTCATCACCACTCTTCGCATTCTTCTTTAATGGACAACATGGTCAATGATTCAAAATTATAAAGCTATATTGTAGAATTATTGACCCCCTAGATTCATGGAGGATAAATGAATGAAATAGTGATTTCTGTTTCATAGATGAATCAATATGGATTGTGGTTTTAGGTAATGGATTTATGGATTAGACCTAGAATGGTGACTGTATGTGTGATAGTTAATGCTCAGGTGACCTAAATCCCATTTTACTGCCAATAAATGCTTGTAAATGATGATAAATAATGAAATCATTTTAATTCTTCCATTTTTAGTGAGTCAAATAGTGGTAAAAGTGGTTGGAATTATGGATTAGGAGTTTTCATGAAGGCTATAATTCACTATCTTTTTAAAACATGAATACACACCCTATATCCGTAAAGAACACTTGTTGTGTATATCAAGATCCCACATTGGCTAGGGTTTTAGCCTAAGTTAAGTATCACATTCCATGTGGCCTAAACCACATTCTATGATTCCCTACCTAGGAATCCAAGGGATGTTTTGAGGGTGAACACCCAAGAATCCATGCAGGAAGACACTCTACGTACCCTTAGGACATGCCTTGTATATATACATGGCTTCCCGGCCCATGTGGCAAGAGAAAATAGCCAAACCCTGAGTGAACATACAAATAATTTTCCCATAGGGATACAAAAGGTAGAGGCACATGGATATCCAATACATATCTATGTAAGTGAACACCTAGGTGTTCAAGTAGAGTCACATGTCATGTGACATTATATACACACTATGTACATTTCCAAGGAATTACAACCATGTGTATATATAACTTAGAGTCTTGGATTTAAGCATGTGAGCAGCCTATCCTGAGTATTTTTTCATATAGAGTGAAACGATATCCTCTATTCTAGATTTAGATATATTTCATGAGGTCTTAAGATATGGATTCATCTTCTAGTGATTCTTGGTTGATGAAATTGACTACGTATAATTATTAGAGAGATTTTTTGGACATTACTCCCCTGTCAGACAAGGGAGTGTGTCCTCTGTACTCTTTATATAGATAGAGATGGTAATCCCCCACACTTTAGAGGGTTTGATTCCTTTTTCTATTTAGTGTTACTCCCCTATCTTTTATATCAAATGGGGAGCATGTCTTCTACTAAAGATAATTCTTCTTTAGCTATGGATAACATTATCATAGAGTTGTCCCTATTCTATGATTCTTGTGAGTTTGTGCATGGTGTATGAAATCATAGATAAGAACTTCAAAGCTATAGTAAAACTCAACATCATTATCACCTGGACATGATGATACAAATCTTCTTTCTCTATTAACTTGGGGTTATTTATGGGAAATATTTTTATTTGGGTTCCTTTATCTCTTGCATATGGGTTGAGCCGACAATGTTATTTATTTTTCACCCCTCATAGTTTTCAAGGACTTATATCAGGTATGTATATACTCAACAGTAAATGGGATATTCCTTTATGCATTCTATCCTATGTATATGATAAAAATATTAGCATTGACTTTAGTGGACCCGATATTAGAGTAGCATAGTTCTACTTGGAGCTGTAAACTATGCTTGCTGGCCATCCTCCGAGAATGTAGGCTAGGGAAACTTCTTTTTTCCAATTTACTAGTCATTTTCTAGTTTAGACCTCATTTTTATTCAGTCGTTAATTTAAACGTTTATATCATTTGAATTAACGTAATTCAATTTTATGTAATTCATATTGGTTGTTGTATTCATTGATTACACTTTATATGTATCAATTTTATTATATCTCTAAAATATTTCATAGAACTAGTTGTTTGTGTGCATATAGGTACATTTATATAAGACCTACCATTTCATTTATTAGCCTACTCAATTCTTGTTGACACCCCTTGGCCTATTAGAGTTGGGCTTTGGGTGTCACCCTCAACTTACTACTGGCCCAGGAGGGGTCTTGGTGGGTGGGGTCATAACATTACTATTCATTAGGACACAAAATGAATGTGTCCTCATTACCAAAATTTGAAAATTTCGATTAAAAATTATTAATCCATTTTATCATATTCAATTTCATGATGTGTAAAAATTAAATTTTAAAATAAGAAAAAATGATAAGAAAACCCATTTTTAGAAAAAATAATTTTTAATCATGAAACTGAATTTAAATTTATTTATTTATTTCCTAGTAAAAACTATATAATATATATTAAAATATTTCATTGAAAATATAATATATAATTTCCAGTAAAAATATCAATCAATAAATATTTATATATTTTTTATGACATAATCACATTTCACACATGAAAACAGTATTATGAAAAATAAATATATACAACATTAAATTATTTAACCTTTTTTCCAATATTTTTATAACTATTTTATGGATGATTTTTCATAAATTTAAAATAATTTTAATTAAAATTAGTTATTATTTGTGATCAATATATTTAATTATATAAAAATTCAAAAAACCCTATAGGAGTACATTTCTTCAAAAAAATTTGTTTTTTAAGCTTGAAATGATTTTATTATAACTATAATTATTATTTCGTAGGTATAAATAAATATAGGTGAATTTTTGAAAACATATATATATATATATATATATTTCATAATCTAGTTAATCCTATCAATAATCGCCCATCCAAATGAAAATTTATAAAGTTATACTATATGATATCTTAGTTTGACTTGAGGTTGCATATAAAGAATTCCATAAAATACGCCAAGTTTATTTCAATGGAGATACATATAAAATTCATGGTTTTATATTCTACCCCATTAAAATTAATTTCACCAATCAAATTATATCAATCTAATATAAAAAATGGGTATATTATGGCTTCATCACATCCTCGGGATCTCGTGTGGCTTCCTAATATTTATGATTCATTCAGAGAAAATTAACCATCTGATTAGATGTGTTCCATTACACATTATATCTATTCTCTAATATTGATATCATTTTTATTCATATTAATGTTCTTGATATAGTTGTATAACCTCTTATTTGATTACATAAAGAGGACTAGTTATGTTCTTCCTCAAAAGAGATACATTGAAAACATCATGAACATGAGAGAGATTTGGTAGAATCACTAAGTGATAAGAAATCATCATGATCCAATTGATAATCTAAAAACAAGTTAAATATATTTTTCTTATAGTTTCCTTCATTTTTCATATCATAACCATATTCAATGGAAAAATTCCCTGTAATACATTCTCACCAACATTGAAATTCTGATATCGCTGATGGTTGTTAGTATCCCCCTTCAGTTGACTCTTGGATGTTATGATATACAATTGAATGACTCTAAATTTCACTTCTATATCCTTATCTCGAAATGGTCACCATATTTGTCTTTCACCAACATCATCCTAGGATATTTTAGTTCTTAATTTACCTCTATATAGGAATTCATATGGATCCATATGAATTCTTGAGTGAAATTCGTTGTTATGAGAGAATTAGATTTGTGTAAGGTGTTTATACCAACCACCATTGAAAAATAGATAATAATATGTTAAAATGTACAATAGTGTTTGAATGTTTATCTTAGATATACCATCTATTTGAGGTTGATCATCAATACTAAATAAAAACTCTATATCTCGAGAGTACTAATGGTTTTACAAGAATATTGAGGTCAACCTTAGATCATTATTAGATATAATAGAATGTGGTTCCCCATGGAACCTTAACAATTCATTAATTTATTTCCATGAATTATGATCACGATGGAAATATTCTCTATTAAAAATTAAATGTGATGAATTCAAAAGGTGAATGACTATAACCCAAATAGTTTTATGGATATTAGATGCTTTGGGGAGTCCAACGAAAAACACCATTGTGATGTTTTTTCATTTCCATTCTAGAATGTGTAGTCATTATAACATCCCATTATAATTATTTCTCTCATATATAACATTCCCATATAAATCTTACCTAGATACATATTCAACAATATCTTTATTTATGTTTCCCCATTGAAAATACTCTTTCAGATATCTGTACATCTTCTACTTCCAGGATGGATAACGAATGATGATCAATGAGCTTATTCCAATAAATATTTCTTCAAATCTAGTATTGATGGGACTCATACAGAATTTCAGAACCTTGTCACTCCATCACATTAATGGCTGAACTCCAAAATATTTATCAACATCCATTGTATCTCTACTTCTTCCTTCTAAACCTATTTAATCATCACATGAATTTCTGGTTGAAAACTCATTTTCAAAACATAATATTTCACCCTTTAATTCATGTTTTAAATATATATCCTTTATAAGTGTATAAACACTAGATATTTGGAAATCGTAATCATAGATATGATATCATGACACATTTGAATCGAATCATTACCCACCTTGTTCTCATTCCTATAGAGGTAATTTGTTGTACACTCATAATCTTTTATCAACTCCAACATTATTATCTGGTGCATATTCAACTCTTTATGGGTGAATATATACTATAAATATTAGTTTTTATTAGATATGTCACCCCTTTATTAATTAATATAATTCCTCCACATGTTTAGTTCAAATATTACCACTTATAATTCCAAGTCTAGTTTCTGGTAATTATATTCATGATACATTAATTAATGAGAGGTATAGTATGTCACCATTTCATTATTCATAAGAACACATCCCATCGCTTTCTTCAATGTATCACTACAAATCAAAAACCCTTCTCCACTATTTATTAGTGTGAGAACAAGTTTAATGACCATCCTTCTATTTAATTCCTTTAAATTTTATTCAAATTCATCAGTCCATAGGTACTTGATTCTTTCTATGTTAACTTGATGAGTGTATTATAAATCATGAGAAAATTTTCATAAATAAATAATAATATATAGAAAATATAGGAAAATTTTGGATCTAAATCATAGTTGTTTTCCTTATACAATGATAAATAACTTCCATATTAGATGGATCAAAAAATATAAACTTTATTGAGATTATATGACCAAAAAATGAATCATTCATTATAAAAAAGTGTCACTTCATATATTTTTATACATATTCTCCTTCCATAGGGTCTTTAATAAATTAATCAAGTGATATTCATGCTATTCCTTCCTCTTAAAATTTATATGAACATCGTCTATGAATATTTCCACAAACTAGTCATGGTAATTATTAGAATCTTTTCATTAAATCCTAAATATAGTAGGTAATTAATAAGATTAAATGGAATCACTATAAACATATAGTGTTCATATGAAATTATAAAGGATTTATTGGGAATTTCATCACATTTTAACATCAAATTATTTTATCAATAATGTATTTCAATCCTTAAGATATATTGACCACGTCATTATTGATAAATCATATCATCAATATGGGGTAGAATATAATTAATCCTAATCCTGATCATGTTATGTTACTAATAATCAGGAAATGTAACATTGAATCATATTTCTTTATAAGAATGAATAGGTGAGCCCCATGGTGGCACACTTTTTCAAATGAATCATTTACTAGGATTCTCTAAGAGTTTAATCTTCAATTCTTGAAACTCAATCAGGGGAATTATATATGGATTAATTCAAATAATTGTTTCACCAAGCATGAGTTCTATTAAAAATGCAACATCATAAATTGAAGTAATAATAGTAAACTATTTCAGATATTAATAAAAAACTCTAATACAATAGGAATATATTTTATGTTGAGATTCTCACCAACTATACGAGATTAATATCCCTTTTAATAGAAATAAAGACCCATACAATTCATGTAATTCCCATTGGAAGTTAATATTTTTCATAAAACTAGTATATAATCATAAGTTGGTTCATAATATCAAATTTGACCTCCCTTCCCCAACAGTTAATATGGTCTCTACATAAATAAAGTCATTCCATGCCCAAAATAACATTAAATTCAACAAGAAGGTGAATGAAGAGATTTTCAAGATGCACCCTCCCATGAACATCAATTAGAGAAGAATCATGTAGTTAATATGCAATCATCATACCATTAGATGTTTCTATGGCTAATTCAACATATAATATTTGATGTGGTTATATAACACCATTATAAAATTAATCATATATAAAAGCGTGAGTTGATCCAGAATCAAATAAGACATTGTATGTTCTAGAGAGTATGGTAAGCATAACTTCACCAGTTCATTATCATATCTCACATCGTTAAAAGTGATCACATGATATTTCCATTTATCTCTAGACCCATCCATTATTGTTAACCCTGATATTTGATAACTGTTAGAGTAATACCCACACTCATTTCATTTGAGAACCTAGAGTGTGGTTCATGTAATATAATGGGCTTCATCTTCATTCACAAGATTAGATAACATATTACCATCACTCCAACTTTTAATTTCTTGAGAAACTTATTATCCACACTAAAAATCATTTACTATATTCCTGAAGACAAATTTCAGCAGGTTTATTTTTACACTTTTAGCATAAAGGTTGTCTCATATTATTCCCTATGATAATATTATTATTATTATTTCCTTTCAAATTCATACTTCATTTCTTTTAAAAACCATCAGATTGATTGATGACTCTAATATTTGTTTATACCATGATATCACATTGAATGATTTCTTTAAATCTACTATATTATCTTATGTGTAACCCCCTTTAGATAATTGGTTATATGTCACTGAAGAATTGATCAATCATGATTTCTGGTTGGATGATAATACCATAAGTAAACTTAAAATTCCTTGTAAAATTTTCCTCATATGAAGTAATGGATTCATTATCATTTGAATTTATCTCAAGTAATTTCTTCTTCATTTTCAGATGAAAAATATGAGGAATTTACTTGTTTAAAAATAACCTTCTAAACTTATCCCACTCCATAGATTCAATTTCATCCTATTTTCTTTTTTTCTTTATAATAATAAACCATTGATTAATTTCACAAAGAAAATGATTAACAACCAAAATTAATTTGGCATACTCAGATCATTAGAGAGAATAAATATATATTATCAGTGGTATTGATTCATTTATAATAAATTAATAGATCAACAGACTGACAGAAATGAGGTGGATGTTTTATCATGAAATACTTAAAAAACACTATTCCCACCTTTTATTTTTTCGTAATCATATCATGATTCATGTCTTGAGAAATACGTGTAAGTATAGTAACAAAATTTTTAATTTAATCTTCCATAACATTTAGTTTCTCAGAAATAAAATCATTTAATTTTCGATCACATTTAGTATTAAAAAGGTTTCTTCTTGTTGTAATCTTTGACTAAAAAAAATAGTTTTAGCAATAATAATAAAACTGAGGACCCATATATTCATGAAAAGCTTTTGTAGGATGTCAAAATCATGACACATTATTCTCGATCTATGAAACCTTAGGTTTAACATAGGTCATCCAAGGTCATCATATATTCAAATCCATCATAATGGTGCATAAAGAAAATGTGAATTAAACAATTTATATTCCATAGGTATTTTTATAGTGGTGTGTAGTATTTGGTCCACTCACCATGAACCGATTACGACTGAGTTAATACTAAATAATACCATTTTGAGGTTGTTACTTCTAAATGAATCTATATCTTAGAAACATCCTCCATCTAGTATCTAGATAAGGAATTATTTTCTAGGAAACCCACACACCTTTATATACCATAATATAGGATTTTATTCTATATATAAGCATATGTGAAGTGTTCTCACTAAGGATTTGTCACCCTAGTTTCGAAAAATTTCATACCCTTTCTCTAATACCAACTGAGGTGACCCAATTATTATATACAAAAATATTATGTCTTATTAGATGAATATCCATTAAATATATTTATGATCCATACTATTACCATAGAAATTTAGGGCCTTTATAAACATTAATACATAAAGAACTGGTAGGTAAAATTCCTATGTCATCCTCCACTACATTTTTCACAATTAGAACCCTTATTAGTCATATCGTACTTAAATCCATTATTCATAACATTGGGACATAGAATCTTAATGAATAGTTAGATAATATGATCAATAAGGGTAAACAATGGAAATATCAATCAATGATATAACATGAGATATGATAACAAGTGTGGGCATAAGGATATAATAACAAGGGTAATATAACAAGGGGAACATAATAAACGGCTAGATAATCAATGGGAACATAACAAGGGTGAGCATAAGCATATGATAACATGAGATTAAAATTTTAAAATCAGACTCATCACTACTAAAAAACTGGCTTTTAGTAGTTCTAGTAAATGGCCTTTATCATCTTTTTTTAAGAAATAAATACCAAAGAAAGGTTAAACTGAAGTCTGTATCAGCGTCTTTAAAGAGAACTCATAATGTCCCCCTTTAACAACACTATATAATTTGCTGATAAAGTGGGCCCTTATCATCACATTTTTTGTGTTGATAATGGGATAAAATTATTATTTTTGGACCACGATAAGCCTCTTGATTATAAAATATTCCCCAACCACTTTATTAATTATTCCCTCATCTTTATCAGTGCTTTTCACCACTGATCAACCATCCCATTATCAGCTCATTACGAAACTGAATCCTTCTACACGTGCCTATATTTGATCCTTCTACCCATCCTTTGGAACCTAAACACCTTTATCACTACACCAAGAGGTTTTATTTTCTATTTTATGATATTTCTATATATATATATATCTATATTTACACACACACACACATATATATATATTATTCATATATTTATATAATTATTCTAAAGTATATCTATAAAATATAGGTTTTTGGGTATTTTTTAAATGGTTGGGGCTGAAGCCTCATTTATTATTTAAAGCAATGTAACGACATCTTTCAATAGGGTAGAGGGAGACCCATTAAAATACCTGAAGGCCCGATGGCCATTTAGCCCATTAAATGTCCTGTAGGCCCAAACTTTTGACTCAAGACCCATTCTGTGAATAGTAATGCTACAGTACTCTGCCTTCTACAGTGATCTGCTGCCACTATAGTACCCATCGTTTCAATAGTGAAATGTCGCTGCTATAGTAGCTACAGTACCTACGCCCAATGGGGTTTGAACCCCCATTTTTCATTTAGCATTATGGGGTGCTTACCACTAAGAAAAATATATTATATATTATATTAATTTACATATTCTTTAATATAATATAAATATATATCCATTAATGAATTCACACATATATGTGTATATACAATTTATATTTTTGTTTCTATAATTATATATATATATATATTCATATACTTTTATAATGTAAAAAATGGATAGATATTCTTTTAAAAACAATTTCTAAAATATGTATTTATTTATATATATTAGAATATAAATATTCATATAATTGTTTTTATTTTTACTCATGTTTATATAAAAACATTACTTATATAGGTATATATAAATATATTAAATCATTTGGATAAGGTAAATAAAATGGATAATTTTTCACATAAAATAAAATTAATAATAAATAATTAATTTTTATAATAAAAAATACATTTTAAGTGAATATATAGATATATTAATTTATAAAATTGATTTATTAAATGTAGATATAAGAAAAATTAATATATTTAATTATAAATAAAACTACATTGTGAAAAATGAAAAAACATCAAAACCATAATATCAATATTAATCTAATCTCTTATAATATATTCAGTATCTACCAAGAAAAGATAATAATACCCCTTAAATAAGGTTAAAATTCCATCATACGTAAAAATAATGAGATACCCCGACTAAAAAGTCAGTTATGGTGGCCTTATGGGACTTTTTGGCCTTAAAAACAAAACCAGGGCTTCCTCCATGTCACTAGAGGATAGTCCTCATCAGAATATTTTATTTGATATGTTATAGATTTCAAATTGACTCTCAGGTCAAAAGTTAAGTTTGTATGAAGTTTAGGCCTTGTTCTCAACCTATTTTAAATCATTCATTAATTCATTTATTTTTTATTTCATACATCAATTATTAAATGAGTTTTAAATGATAATAATCATCAAATTATTAATTAATAATATTTTCTAAATTATTTTATAGGCTATTTTCACAAAACAAATATTGTATATTAAGTCTAAATAACTATTTCACCTTGTTTAAAACATATTTAAAAAATATATATTGTATTTATATAAATATAAATTTATTTATATATTATTATATTATTTTTTATGAAATATATTTTTTTATTAAAGTCACCCTTCAGGAGTGAAAGAAAAAATGTTAATAAAGGACCCTATTTATGAAAACTTTTTTAGTATCATTGATAAAGGACCCCCTTTATTAGTGATTTTTTTCTAGAGTTGATATAAGTGAGTGATTTATTAGTGTTGTTTTAGTAGAATTTAAAAAGGTACCCTTTATCAGTACTTTTTTATTAGTGATGATAAAGTGGGCCCTCTATCAGCTTTTTTTATTAGTAATAAAGACCCCCATTATCAATGCTAAAAAATGCACTCTTAAAGGCCCCATTTGTTAGCACTTTTGTAAGAATTGATAAAGAGGTCTTTATTAGAGAATTTCGATAGCCCTGATAAATCCTAGCTTTGGAAAATACTATTTTTTAGTAATGTATCAATTCATTGAACATAATCATGAGTTATGCTGTAATTGTGGGAAGTTTAAAAAACATCAATCATAAAGTAATCAAATAATATGATCCATGAGGACATAGAATTATCATTAGATAATGTCATAAAAGAGTGGTATAAATTTTGGCATAATCATAATCATTGAAATATTATGTCAAGGTTACCCACCAAGACATTCATCACATGCTGGGATTGGGATAACCACCATGTAACAACTTTGGGCATTAGATATCCTCTTGTGTACTATTGTTTAGAATGTGATAACCTTTTTTATACCCTTTGAGATCTTGAGATAGTAATAACTAAACAATTTATTGGTGTAAGATAAAAAAACCACCCATCACCTAATCAAAATCCATTCATATGTATGCCACAAGATCATGAACCTAATTTTCACATCATCATAGATTAAATCCAGCAAAATAAAATGGATTTAGTTTATATTTCATCACCATAGTCATAATACACCCAAATAATGAATAAGTAAGTTATTATAGGATCATATCCTCAGTGACTGATAATTAATTTTAATGGATGTTATCGTTGATAAAAAAATACATTTAGAAGATGGCTAGATTATTTATTGAGGAAAATACCATTTTTATTTTAATCTCACTTATTCAAAATATATAAATTTAAAAAATATTATCAAACAAAATTTCATTAGAAATAAAAATGGAAATTTTTTATGGGAATATTCAATGCATTGAGTGGACCTGATGAAATAAAAATCCATTCATAATGTATATATTAATATAAATATTCAATTGAATTTTTTGGTAAAAGCACATCATTCAGAAAATGACAAGAATATTACTTTTAATCCATTTAATATAGGGTAAAAAATCGGCAATATTTTATATTATCATTCATTAGAGATTATTAAAATAATTATTGAAAACATTTTATTGAAAATATGGACATGAAAGGAAAATATTCCTGATTGAATAGAAAAATAAAGTAGCATTTCTTTAAAAAAATTTCATTATTTTGATTACATAAATTGAAATAAATAGAGAGGAAAAAATTTAGTCACAAGGAATAATTATAGGATAATATAATTCATGATAATCTTTAGATATAGGTCATATAATTACATCATTGTAAATTTATGTATAAACAATCACGATAAAAATAAAATTTTATTGTAAATCCCTTACCTCATGTCGGACATGATTCATAGGTTCTCTAATATCCTATATAATAAATTTTAATTTATTATAATTATATATCAGAAAAACATTCCTTCTTATAATATAATAAATTTTTTTTATAACGTCTTATTACATGTTTATAAAAATTCACTATTTAAATCACTATTCTCCATTATAACTCTTTCATTTCTCATGTATATTTTGATTTGGATGTTATGGTATTTTCATCTTGACCATGGTTACATAATATACTGAATGATAATCATGAAATAAATATAATATATAATCATTATATATATATAACCATTAATAAAAGTTAGAGATACAAAAATGAATTACACTATTCAGGGAGACGGTAGTTTACATATATTTATGAAAGTTGTTTTTACTTTTTTAATGAAAATGAAAGAAAGATAAATAATATTTTTTGTTTAAATAATAATAATTATATCATATATATCATATATATATTCAGAAAATCCATTATTATATTTATCAATATGGGGTGGTGATGGAAAATGACTCATATCGCTACATTGTGGAGGTTTTCCACATGTTCGCATGAGCAATACTTTCATATAATATTTGATGGAATAGACCTTTAAAAAAGTTATTAAATCATAATAATAATATAATATTTTTATAGGATATAAGATCCATCATTTTAGTGTGGATAAAACATATTTAGAGGATGAATAAGAAAAAATAAATTGAACGGATTCTGGTAAGATACTTACTTGTTCTTTGGGAGACCTCCTTTGGCTTACCCCATAGGCCTTAAAAAGATGGTCTTTAGAGAATAAATTGTGATCTAGGATGAAAGGAAAATAGATAATAAATATTTTTTAGAAATTCATGTCTGATCTATGTTGCTATAAATTTTTTAATAGGACTGGATATGAGGATCCCTTTTATAAGGGATGGAGATGGCATAAATTGAATTACATGAAATATTTAAATAATAAAAAGTGATTTTCTTGTAAATGTTGAAAAAATGGAAAAGGATTAGATTTTAAGAGAATAAAGTGTTGAAATATATTTATCCTATAATAATTTTACATGTTTATATGTCATTCTTACAGATATCTCATGGTTTAACCTCATGGAAAACTTGTTTTAACCCTATCCATGGTAATAAATATTTACTATTTTTACTATAAATTATGACCAAAAATGAAAGTGGAATCTATAAAAAATTTGGGGATATTGATTAAAAATCTTGAATTAATTTTATATAATTCAATTTCAACAATATATAAAATTAATTTCAACGTAAGCATGAAAAAATGGAATGAAACCCTATTGATTTCAAAAGATGCATTTTTGGCATTAAACTGAATTTATATTTATTCTCTGTCTAGTAAAAAATATAATATTAATATTAAAATATATTATTAAATATACAATATATTCATTTAATTATAAAAATTAATCGAAAATAAATTATTTAATTTTTTAGGATAAAAATGTATGGAACACATAAAAACATGTTATAAAAAATTACACTTTAACTTCAAATGATTTTATATCATTACTATCCTTTTGTAAAAAATGTATGGATTATTATTAATATATTATAAATACATTTTATTAAAACTAATTTTTAATAATTTTCAATATATTTCTTTTGTATAAAAACTCATAAAACTAAAAAAAAATTCTTTAGAAAATAGGCCTTTTAATAATGGAACGATGTTATTAAAAATTTAATGATTATTTATTAAGAATTAATAAATATATTTAAATATTCGAAAAATTTTCTATTTACATTGAATTATATGATTAATCCAATTAATACCCTCTAATACAATAACAAGGTTATAATGTTACACTATATCATGAGTCAATTAGACCTGAGGTTGTGTGTATAAAATATATCAAATACCTCATGATTTTTAATGATGAAATATAGATAAAATGTTGGGGTGTTACTCAAATAAATTCAATTAAATTGTTCCATGCATTTAAAATTAAAATAATTCAACATCTGATGAACACATTATCCTCTTCTGACATATTATGCATTAATATACTCATACCTTCATCTCATTCTTCATCAAAATGATTTTTCAAATTTTCTCATAGAACAAGTCAAAATATCATGATACCACATATAATTGTTTCTATTTTTTTTTCAAAATCATATTTCATGAAAATCAGTCATCTTTTATTACTTTAAAATCATTTGACCTCCCCATTGTGGTATCTACTTTATATTTTTTAGATGATATCATGTTATCTACATATATGAATATCATTTTTATGATATAATGTTATCTTCATGCATGGCATAATCTATTAGTTTTCACCCTAAAAAATAGACATGATTATTTATGTTATTAAAGTTTCTATATTCGAATGTCAAACATTCTTACATGCACTTTTTTTATTCAATAACCGAACTTATAGGTCATTCAACACAACTCTTCAATAAAATAAAAAATACCTATTATGTTTTTTAAGTAATACCTTAAATTTTTGTTTAAGGTAAACTAATCTAAACCCAATATTTCACTACAACTATTTTTATATTTCTTATATAATTTTCATTAATATATTTTCAAATTTAATTCTTGAGGTATCAAAACAAAACCATTATCCTTCTAGAAATTCATACATGCACTTACCTACTTTTAGTGCCCTTATCAAGTGCTATTAATTCTAGTTATTTTACTCTTCTTCATGAAATAACATATCGAATGATGGCTAAAATTATGAACCAATTTGAAAATAATTATAATTTCCTCACATATTATAGATTAAAAATCCATTTTAGTAAATCAAAATTTCCTCTCACCTCTGAGTATAAGTACCTCCATGACAATAACGTTTATATGTTCATATGAATCACTCTAAATAATAATAGCACTGTTGTTTTCGTAGATTTTGTAGGTAATCCATTCATCAATTTTTCACACAGATCACCTCATCATATTATTCACATGAAATATATCTTTTTTATTTCATGTTGAATTTATATTTATATATTATACTAGTAACACTATGATTTAGGAAAATATATATTTAACTTATATTTGTTCAGGACACCACTTGTGTTTACTCTTCCTATACAATCACAAAGGTTAATCATTTGGGTAATTTATATTTTATCCATATAAAATATTTTAATGATTTCTAATTCCATAAATTTTAATATTTATGCATTTGATGAACTCTTAGATCCACTTTATGTGAAATCATAAATAATTATTTCAGTGATCATAATGAAATTAACATAAATTCTCATCCAAACCCATATGAAAATATATTTCACCACTTTTACTCCCCTATTATTTCATAAGATACATTTTTTACTATGCATCCATAATCATTTCACAGTCCTTCATATCTGAGTATTCCAACATCCAATAATTTCATCATTTACAATAGGTATTAATGGTGCATTTACATTTGGATCACCTATAAGAAAAGTAAAATTTTTTATAGTGAATGAATTTTATTTAATATAATAAAAAATAATAATATAATCCATAATTATTTTATGATGTCCTATTTTATTATTTTGGGTTTCCAATTCCTAATATCACAGTTAGAGAAGTGATGAACTATCTGATCTTCCTTAATGTAGTATTTGATGAAGATCAATTATCACTATTTAATTTTTTTCCTTTCAAAAGATTATGACAGATTATAATTTTTACCAAGAAAAAGTTGAAATTTTTATACATCCAATTTTATTTTTTCTATTAAAAAAAATTCATAAAATATGGGGGGATCTCATATAGAAAATAAAGATAACAATTAAAATAATATTCATTATAAGGTGGTTCGGGAGAAATGAACTTATTATTGATGTTATTATCCAAAAAACAAGTTTTTATTTTGCTTCTAAATGTAAGAATTGTATTCACTAAATGGTGGAAAAATATGATATTATATTATCCAAAGGTTTGTCGGTGGATTAGAAGTGGAATTACTTTATAAATTTCATGGTTTTTCACGTCAGACTGGATTCCGTTGAGACAGTCCTAGATTCATGGTATCATTATTTATCTATAAAACCCTCCAGTTTCATGAGTATATTTATTATTAAAATAGTCGGCTGTATGATATAGTTTTTCATAAAAGAAGTATTTCATAGGTATGTTAATATATAAATGTATTTCATCCCTCATCATAATCTAAATCCAGTCTGAGATCTATTTTTTGACATCAAATATGAAAATCCATTCTGCTTTATTTACAATTTCTAGATTAATCTTCTACAAATGGGGATCTATAAATAAGATGTTAATAGTGGAAATTGAGTATGATAGAATAAAAAACTTTTTTAGTTCAAATTGAATTGAGATAAATCACCCTATGTCAATACATTTATAGGAGGATGGGTAAAGTCAAGCCACATAGGTTTAATTAACTTGGATTTTTTGAACATTTTAGGCATGAATATTCAATAAAATATAAAAAATGAGTCTAATTCTAATCATGAATATGTTTCATGTGAGAAATATTTTTCTTTTGAATATTTAGCATTTCAAGGCTATCAATTATGAATATTTAGATTACCCAGAATCATCCCACTAGCCAGTATGACGCGTAATGTGTACTTGTGTGTCCATGGTTGAAAGGGGAATTTTGATTTACCATACTTGGATAGAAAGAAATACTTTTTCAGTCTCTATATCATCATTTAGATAATTTATTTCATGAATTCAAGATATTTTCATCACTTGGAATTATCCCTTTAGCTTACAAGTGGGTTGTTATTTTTGAAGCACTAATAATACACTTTTATTTCCCACATAGACTTTTTCAGTTATTAGTTATATTTATTTCATGTACTGTGATTTTTGAATTAAATAAAAAATCCAAGCATAAAATGAAAAAATAATTAAAACTAATTCAATTATATTTTATTTTATTTAAAAAATTGTATCTTCAAAGGGTTGAATCCAATCCACCAGTATTGTCTCAATTTTAATTTAATACTCCTTTTTAATCGAATTTGTATTTTCTTTCAAATTATTCATTCCAAAATTATTTTAATTTATTTATTGATTTTTTAAATTAATATTTTTAAAAAATTATCAAATCATCTAATTTCTTTTATATGTCAAAAATATAAAAAAAATGATAGTTTTATGTTTATCATGAAACCTTATCAAGAGATAACCTTGGGGACTACTATATTACATTCTTTGGGGATGAAAAGATTGAAGAGGTACCCATGAAAAATACTTTCTTAGAGATATTCATTACTCACCCCATTGGGAGAGTGTATAGCCTTTTGGATGGAGTAATTTAATTTTTTTCTCACTAGTTACCAAATTTTAGACATGGAATGTGATAATTAATACCCTATCATTATTCACATTCCCTTCTTAGCTATTAGAGGATATATTATTGATGTTTCAAAATGGATGCTTATTTTTAACTTTAGTGATCAATGGTAACAATTTAATCATATATGGATGTTTTTAACCATAAATAAAGAACCCTTAGATTTTTATGATAAATAGTTATTGGAATATAATGATCAATTTTCTAAAAAACTATTCTTATCCCAATTATAAAATCTGAGCATGATAGGATGTTCAGTATAGAGTGTAGTAATGATGAATTATTCTTTATATATTTCACATTTACATTAATAATATTATTTATAACCTTGGGAATCTTTAACCTAAAAGTCTTCTATATAGCCAATAATCACCAAAGGTTGGTTTTAACCCATTTCCATACTACATAAAATAATCATTTTTAGGTAATAATTAAACATAGTATATAAAAATTTAAACTAAGTTGGAAAAAATATAACTTTGGAGATTTTTAGTTGTCTTTTTGAGTTTATGAATTTTATTGGTTAGACCATTACTGATAGAAAGGGGACCAATCCATATTTATACATGCATAGGATTACTATGGGTCCATATTAAAAACCTATAGTTAAGGGACAAAGATAAAATAACCAGAAAATGATATAAATTTTGATGAAATATTTTATCATAATGTTCGATAATGAAGTCATCTATTAAATCCCAAATAGCTCTTGGGTACTTCAAGTTCAAGTTATACTAAAAAAGGGTGTGTCACTTTTATCACTAATTATAAGAATGAAGACATACAGACATAAAAATTTCCAAATTTTTAGTCTATATAGATTATGAAATGTTGAATTACTTCACTAGGGAATATTATTTTCACATGGAATTTCAAGAACAAATGCTTGAGAGGATACCTAGTAATTAAGTATGTGGACATCTTGATTGTTATTATGGTTACTACTATATTCCAATATCCCAAAAGATCAAGAAAATATCTCATTCACATGTCATATAGATACATTTTCATATCAAAAAATTTCTTCTCATGTGTCTAGTACGCTAACAAATTTTCAAATATATATTATGAAAATATTTTTTGGAATTATTGAGAGGGTAATTTATGTATTCTTGAATTATTTTAAAAATGATGGTATTAATTTGGTAATCTAATTAAGGGATTTTATATTAGTCTTTAAAATGTTTAAAGAGGCAAACCATATATTTAACTTGGTGATTTTATAGTTTATGATCACTGAAGGAATTGTGATTATTTAGAAGGTGTCTATAAATGAATTTGAGAAAGAAACTTCCAAAATAGTGGTTATTCAAATATTTCCACCTCCTAAAAACTGAATGGGTGTATATATATTATTAGGGAGTGAAATTTTATTTCGTACAATTAGATAAGATTATTCATAGATAAAAAATTTTGACTGTTCACTATTTTTCAAGGATACAAACTTATATTATAATGATAATTGACTTTATTCTTCCAATATTAGTATAGAAAATTGCATTATTGACCTACTATAACCACAACTTATTGGAAGATACCTTTTGAGATCATGTGATATTCTAGTGAAATGGTTGTTGGGGAAGTTTCGGTTTAGTGGAAAAATGGGAGGTTTAATGTGGTACAATATTCTAGTAGGTTCTCAATGATACCCAATATATATATACCCCAACTAATAAGGATTGTAGTTATTTTTTCACATTATTGATATTTGTAAAATATTTGATTGGGTCTAAGGTCTTTCTTTTTACTGAAAATTCAGACCTAAACTATTTCTTATCCATAAAAGTGGAAAATCCTAAAATTAATAGATTGATAATTTTATTTCAAGAGTTTTATATTTAAATTAGTTATAATATTAGTTTAAAAACATAGTTTTTGATAAAATTTGTAGGATGTATAACATTATAAAAAATGATCATTGGGAATTGAAGTCATCACTTCTAAATGAAAACTACTCAAAATTATAATAAAATAGGCTTTGCGGTATGTATTTTTTTAAAGTCTAATCATTATGAATCCTTCATAGAGGTATCATTCAGAAAAATGGAAATAAATTTATCTCATATCATAAAAACTACTTTTGGGAGGTCCATTTTCTTTTTTGGAGGTGTGCTAATGGTATTTTAAGGATTCATGTGTGTAAGAAAAGTTGATTTCAATTTTAAAGATATTTTACTATTCAACATAAAGAAGGAACCATATGAAATATATGATGTATAAAACATTCCTAAAAAATGTATTATTTTGGTCACCTACCTGCAAGGATGAAAAACCTTTTGTGGGTGGATATGATATATATCAATGAGTGGAAATATTTTCAAAAGGAAAGAGTTCCCTCAAAAAAGAATTTTTGAGGTCGATGTTTTTTATGTTTGGGGTTTAAATTTTATAGAACCATTCCCATTATCTCATGTGAAAACATATATTTGTGTGGTTTAATATTATGTTTCCATGTAGGTAGCCACAAAAAAATTCTTAAAAATCAAACTATTAGTTTTGTAAAATTTATTAAGAATAATATTTTCACAAGATTTGGAGGGTCTAAGGCCTCAATAATAATTTAAGTCACATTATGATCTCCAAATAATAATATTTTATGTAAAATTATGAATGTGTTCATAAAACGGGATCCACCTATCATCTAAACGACAATAGAGAAGCTCAGATTTAAAATAAATAATTGAAAAAGATTTTAAAAAAAATTATGATATATAGAGAAGGTTGGCCATTAAATATTTATAAGGATTTGTGGGATTATAGAACAAATTTCAAAAATCCCATTATAATATCTCCTTATAGGCATCTCTATAGAGAATCATGTAATTTTCCTACGTAATTACAACACAAATATTTTTGGTTTGTGAAGGATATTCATTATGAATTCAATAATATAGTAGAATATAGATTTATAAGGCTGATAGAGTCTGATAAAATTTTGAGTGAATCATATAAATAAATTTTGATTTAAAATGAAATAACAAAATTATTTCATGATTATTTATTCAAGATAAGAATTTCTAAGATGGCCTATAAATATAGTTTTTTTTTAATTATAGTGAAACAAATTTTTAGGTGAAGCTCAAGACTAAATGGTATGGTCTTTTCACCATAATTAGAGTGTTATTTTGTAGGGATATTTAGTTTCTTTGGTGACTAAAATTAGCCATTATTGCTTATTAGCTAAGGAATTAAACATTACATTGAGGGGTATCCAAAGGGATTGGTGTTTTCTGTTTGTATTAAAGATAATCATTTTCCAATTTCAAATGAGGAAATTGAATTTACTAATTCTTGGAAGTGAACCCTTGGAATTTATTATTTCATTTACATTATTTTCTGTGTTTATATATGAATTAAAATTTTAATTATCCTATATATATTTAAGATTCTATGATATTTTCTTGAGAGAAATAAATCTTTTTCACTCATTTCAATAATTTGGAAAAATATTTAGAGCTAGGGGTTTTCTAAAAACATAAATTATCATCCTCTTTAGTGTGCATTTACTAGATAAAACTAATTTTTAATAAATTAGAGAGAATAATTTAAAAACATTGAATTTTTAAATAAAATACTTCATAAGTCATAAATTAATAAAATAATTTGTCATTAAAGAATTGATTTCCACTTATTTCACTCTATAATTTTAATTCTTTTACAATTCATGTACTAGAATCAAAATCTTCCATTATTTTACATTTTTATAGAATGAAATAGGGAGATTGACGATGTTTTTATAATAATTAAAATATGTAATGTTAATTTGTCTATACTGAAGAGATAAATGATTCTACATTAAGGGGATTTATTTTATGTTTTTCTTCTACCTTAACTCTGTAACATTCTAGAAAAATTCTACCTAATAATTTAGTGAAGATCAATGTTGAATGATGCTTCATAGTTTTTTTCACTCTAAAATCATAAGTAAATTACATCTTGTTATTCATACAGTTTACAAGTCCTTGTGTACTGACATAATTCATTCTAAATATAATTTTTTCATCAATTAATATAATTTTAATGCTTTTAATTTTAACTATTCACATTACCTTGAAAGGTATTTAATATGAATTGGAATTTCTATATGTTATCTAGATGATTTTTGTTTGAAATTTTTTATATTATATTAGTTTATTTCTATTGAAAAAAGTTATTATAGAGATTTATTTAGTCCCTAATATATATTATGAACTAGTAAATTAAAATTCATTTTCATCCTAAACTAATTTCATTGTTCTTTTCACCATAATGGTCATCATTAGGGAAAAGGATTTTTAATAATTGGGGGTGTCATCCCTTATATTGAGTGGTATGTAATTGATTAAATTTCAAAATAGAATGATTTTTTTTAAAATTGATAATTCTAGATAAATAGTTTATATAGTTAGTGGGAATAATTTTATAATACTTCGGGGTGGTTAATCATTTCTAATTCCATAACGAATAATTATAGTAAAATATTTTCCTTTTTTTCCCTTGAAACCATTATCCTAGTAAAATTTTAGGATTATGTTTTACATGGTAATATTAATTTCAATTTATTTATTGTACTAAAACAAGTAAACATTGCATGTTATAGTTCTAAAAATAAAATTCTAATCTATTTTGTGTTGTGTGTGTTGAAACTGGTGGTTCTATTTAAATAAATAAAGATGTTAAATATTTTTTATATCAGTCATCCAATATCTAGTTTTTTAATTATTATATTCTAAAATATTTTATGTTATATATGGGTTGTCTCTGTGTCAACATGAATAAAAGGAGTTGTTTGGAAAAACATTTGAATGTATATCGAGTTTTGTTAAATTCTATTAGAAATTTTCAAATATTATTTTATTTTTAAAACTAAAAACTAAATTTTTTACAAATATATTTTTTTAGAAGAAAATAAACATTATTTTTGGAAGGATTAAATTCGGGGGGGGGGGGGGATTTTGAATGAAATATATTTCATAACACTAAATTTTTTCCTTTTTTATTTTAATTTCAACTTCACTATACCTATTTTACCGATTTCTTCAAAGAAACAATTTCTTAATTACTAGGGAATTTGATGTTGTCTTATATTGATACATATTTTCCAGATCTATTCAATAAAATTTTATTTTTATTATGTTAAAATTAAATGTTATCAATAAATTATATATTCTTGATCATTTTTTGGAAGATATAATTCTTTTTTTTAATTTTACTTTTTGTGCTAAATTGATCAATTGTACTTTTATTTAATTTTTAAAAGTGTTGAGAATGAAAACATCTATTTTTTTTATTAATAAATATTTAAAATATTATTTAAGAGATGTTTTAAATGTTTTACTCTTTATAATTGAAATTTTAATTTTTAAATCAATTTATTATTAATATATTTCATTAGAACAATTTTTAATTCTCCATTTTGAATTATATAGTTGAATCTAGTTGAAAATAATATATAATGTATTGGATTGATAAATTGTCCCAATTATTGAACCTTTATTTGTAGGATTTGATATGTAACATTATGATGGATGTGCGTAAATTTTTTCTATATTATATATTTTATTAAATGTTAAGGCATACATAAAATTTTATTTTATTGAGTGGCCTAAGTAATATTTTAATTCAACTGGTGAAGATGATTTGTAACATTTTATACATATGAAATATGGTAATTGGATGTTGCATTTGATATGTAATATAGTTATCTAATTGTAAGTGATACATAATATTCCATATTAAAAAAATTGAACGATTCACCCCTAATATATTATTGGGGAGAATGAAATTTTAAGAAAATACTTCATTTGGAATACTCAAAGAAGTTATTGCGTAAGAATTATTGTATAGTAGTTGAGGAGGAATTTAATTGAATGAATATTTGTTAAGAGTCATTGTGCATCAAAGAGAATGATCTAGCTCTGTATGCACTTATTTACGATAAATTTCAACTCATCTGAGGATCATTCGGATCAGATAGATATAAAATTGGTATAGTACCTCAATTCATAAAAGTCATTTCAACTCATATAAGGGTACAACATTTTCTAAAATTTAATGAAAAAATAAAATAAAATAAATAATATGATACATAGGAGTAAATTATATTAATTATAGATATATAAAATACATTTCCATAAATGTAAGAGGAACAACTACTATGTAATGTTTTTAAAATTTTGAAAATTTATGAATTAGTGGGAGTTATCATGTTCTAAATTAAATTACAAGTGGAACACAAATTCAACGCTACTAAAATTTATTTCAAATTATGTGGATTATAATGAAGAAGATTTTATAATAATATTTTATGATTGAATCTAGAGTCCCAAAGGGTGGATATTCAATTAAAAGGGTTATTTGTAGTCACAATAATGTAGATGCTGTATAGTGAATACAACCACATAGACATCGTTGTTGTAACATGAAAATTTAAAGGATATAAATAAATATATAGAGAAAGTTTTAATATATCAGAAATAACTCACTTTATATGAATAAATACAAAAATTGACTAAGGCTGAGATATTTATGTTAAAGAGGGAGAGTATGGATCAAGAGCTGGTTTAAAGATAATTATCGAGTCATTAAAAAGAAGGATATATTTATAGTGAATATTTATATACATTGAATCATTATACCCTTCTTTATATTAATTTAGATATGAATTTGTGATTGAACTGTATTTAAATAAATATGTTTTTCATTTAAATATTTTTAGTTGAATAATGTTGTTTTACATTGTTTATTATAAAACAATTATATAGTTTTAATGAAATAATGAAATAAATAAAGGAAATATTATTATCAAGGATGAACATAAATTTAAGATTTTTTAGAAAAAGTTAACAATTAAAAAGAATAATGATTAAAACATATAACCTAAATAAATACATAAGAAATTAATGTGAATTTTAATTGAGAGGAAAATATAAAACAAAAAATGTAACGAGTTTTCAAAACGTTGGAAACCATTTCTATAAAAATAAAGGGATGAGTATCATTCAATTATCTTTTTTAAAATGTAATAAAAAAAGTTTTAAATTTATATGATAATATTATAATTTTCCAATAAAAGCATCTTGAATAAATTTATTTTATGTAAAATAAAATTATAGACATAGATGATAAATAAAAACATTCCTCAATAAATGTAATTGGGATTGAATTAATGAAATAGTAGTAAGAAAATCATGAAGTAATTAATGTACCTAGATGTTAAAGTAAAATGAATTATACATTAAGGGATATATTTTCTACACTAATTGAACTTCCTTGGTGAAATCATGGGTTTTCATCCTTAAGTGTATAACTGATTCAATGAAATTTCTTCACCATTTCCATGCTTTTCTTCATTGGTAGTGCCTACTACTCAGTTCCGATTTAGTGTTTCTCACCTAATAATTTTTAGTCACGTTCGGTGGTTTGAACTATGATAATAAATTTCAACTCCTTTAGAGTCTCAGGATCCCTCGATATTTGGTGTATCCCTATCTCACATATTGATCACCTCCCGATTTGGCACACCTAATTTAATCCTTATATCTAGTCTTTTGACCTTGGATTCATAACTCATGATCTTATTGTATTTTTTTTGTCATATAGTGTCGATGTGTAATCCTTTTTATAGAGTACGTAATAGTGGTCTATAGTAATCTACACAATATTTTTCCTTATTATATGCTTGAAAAACATTCTTAGGTGTCTTCGACATTTCATGTGTACCTTATATGGTTGATCTAGTTATTACACTCATCTAATCATTGTGATTAATATAATGATCCAAACTACCAAAAGTTTTGTGTGACACTTTTTTTTGTACCCATGGTTATAGGAGAGGTTTATTTGATGCATTCTAATTTAGATCATAATCAATGGTGTCTATTAACCAATTCAAGATGTTAACATTGTTCCTAATGAAAGTAGAGTTCCACTACTCTTGTTTATAGGTATTTGTGATGCTCATCCCAATATTTAATATTTATTTTTTAGATGTTTATTTAATGAAATTAATATTTTTATTATTTCATTTACATAGTTCTTTTTACCTGGCTTTATTTGTATAGTTCATCATTCAACAACATTCAATGATTCACCAACTAGACCCTTCGGTCATGTGATCCTATCATCATTAAATTGGGGGATAGGTGAGCTATGGCGTTAGACTCCCCAATACATTTATTTGTGATCAAAGATTGTTTTATCATCTTTAATATGGTACAACCACATGTTGTTCCCTTATGTAGCGATCTTCTCCTTTCTTCTTGCATGATGGAATTTTTAATTTGTTCCCCTTACTATTGACACAAATTTATATATCACTTAAATGTGGTATATTTTTTGTTTATATAAATCAAACTTGCTAGAGTTTGGATGTTTTGTCCTTTAGTTAGTGAATGTTGTTGTTTTTGATACATGACAATGTTACTGAATAAGAAATGTTCTGTCGGCCTAACTTGTTTGTCTAAAAATGTCTCTGAAATAATCTTTTTTTTATTCTGTTATATTTTAACTATAATTGTGTTCTTTTTAATATTTGGATATTAATATTACTAAAATATTAAATATACATAATATTATTTTTGAATCTGGTAAATATAAAAATGAGAAATTGGAGTGGTAAATACTGATAGAGAAAATAAAAATTAAAATGAAAAATATTGAGATTGTCCCATTACAAACAATGTAAGATATAAACTATAAATCAATATGGAAAAAATGAGACCATTAATACATATAAAATATTTTTCATATACTACTTTTTTTCAATACCTTACTTATTATATATATTATATAATATATTAAATAGATGAATAATACGTGAAAACAATGGAAGTTTTGATAGAAAACCAATTACCACATGTCCTAACTCACATTTTTTTTATCCTCTAAAATCTTCAATAATCAAATTATCTTTATTATTTAATTTATTCAAAATTTTTGGAATCTATAATTAATCATTATTATTATTAAATTTAATTAAATTAATATATTATATCATTCAATTATTACTTAAATTTTTTGATGTTACTAATTTTGAGTTTATTTAGTTCATAATTTCAAAATTTCTATGATGTAATAATAACAGTCGATTGTTAGTATCTTGTAGTTATATAATATTTATATGATTAATGGTGTATTTTTCATATCATTTCATAATTTAGGTTATTCATTAGTTCTATACACAGATACAATTCATAGAATCTTCTTCGGTATACTAGTTTTAGACACTTCAACCAACAATGATGATGTATCATGAATATTTTTAATATAATTCATACTTTTATTCAAAAAATCATAAAAATTGATTAATTTGATTTTAAATGTTGTATATATACATTTAATCTAATTTTATGTGCATTCATATTGTGCATAATTTAAAATAAAACATCATCGTCCACTTGAGTGACATCATATTGCCTCAAGTGACTAATATTTTTAAGAGAGTTTAATAAAATAGAAAAAATAATAAATACTGGATTTATATTAAAATATGATAGTATAATTATAATAATATTAAAAATGTATTAAAAGGGTAACTTAATTTATTTATGTTGTGGGAGGAAAATAGAAAATAAATATTCACAAGCTATTTTTTTTAAACCATTACCTCGATATAATAAAGCCTTATGAAAAGGTAATAAGGAACGAGAATGACTAATATATCATAAATAATGGCACAATGTGTAACTAATATCATTAGAAAATAATCATGGTACTGAATTAATATTAGATTTTATATATTATAAAACAATAGGAATCGAAATAAGAGATAGAATGAGAGACTTGGGAACTTCTATCATTCTTTTTGGGGAGACTCTGTTTGAGAATGCCATATACTTTTAAAGAAAGGGATTTTGGTTACACTAGGGGCTCAATGGCCTGTAAAAAAGATTTTAGAGAGATATTTTTGTAGATATTTATCAATGGATGATATTTTTTACCAACAATACATGAATAGGGAAGTGTTTTTTATATAGTAAAGGGATGGGTTTATCTTGTAATAAAATAATCATTAATTTATTTTTTAAGATCATGATTTTTCATAGTGTAGGTTACATTAATTATTTATGTTTTTGGATAAATAAATAAATAATTCATTAACATTTATACACACCCAAAATTTAATGGAATCATGAATATATTTTACATAATTTAATGAATCAATTATAGTTTTTTATAATAAAATATAACATAGGCTTTGAAAAAAATCTTTATAAGTTACATTTATTATTTTTATATTATTTATTTTACTTAATAAAAAATTTCAAGTCATAAAATTGTTTTATATATTATTGAGTCATAATTTAATTAAAATGGGTCATATAGTATTCTATATACTTGAAAAGTCTATTTTCCATCATTCACTTAAATATAGATATTTTCAAAAAAAAATTCAGAGTAAGATAATTTCAACATGATGATTCTTTTTTTTCATTGTATCAAATTAAAATTTTAGATAAGATAAATTTAATTTCCTAATAACAATATATAATATATATAATGATTTATCTTGATTAAAAACTATTTATTTTTATTTTTCTGATTATATTTATATATATTTATTATTGATTAATTATTTTATGATTTATAATTAATAATTTATACATGTAAATCCTAAAATTTCCTATATATAATATATCGTTCAATTTTTAAATTTTTTTATTACTTATTCAAATATAATTAATATAAAACTATTTTATTAAAATTATATATGGAAGTCACCAATGGTGATTTATTAATTTGTGAATCCCATATCTAATAATATGAATAATTTTTTAATATGAATATATATATTTATATATATATATATATTTCCATTAACATAAAATCATTATTATTATAAATTTTATATATTATATAATTACATGCATTCTAAGTTTTTAATAGTTTTCATTCATTATATAAATGCATGCAGTCTTCTAGATATCCAATTGTACACTTTTTTTTCAAAAAAACTATAAAGGGTAAAATGTTATTTTTTTATTTTACTCAATAAATTTATAATTATGTTGTTATTTTTTTATTATATAACAGAAATATATTATCTTCATGAGAGGAAGAGGTATTAATTCCACCTTTAATTAATTTCCTTCCTCGCAATTTTAAATTTACTCTCACAAATGATATATAGGTGAGGGAAGTAAAATTATATTACTCCATATATGAGTTCCCCTGAGAATTTATCCTTTGTTTGTGGGAACTCATTCTTCCCTCAAAATAAGAATATTCAATATTTCAATTAGTCTCAACCATATTATCCAAATATGATTCATTAGTGGAGTTATTAGGTTAGCGAATATGTATTACATAGATGGGGGGGGATAAATCACCAATACTATTATAAATTTTTTTGAAGTCATTTTTTATTATCCATTAATGTATATATCCTTAATATATTAAATCTCAATATCACCCATATGTAACTGAAATAAATAAATACAAGGTAGTTAATAAATTTTAAAATCATTACCCCTAAGTTGTGTGTTGAAGGCTTACTGGTTATATGTTGATTTTGAGATCTATATTCAATAACTAATGTCAAAATTGATTATAATATATATCTTTCAATATATCTGTCTCCATAGTATTCTTTATATTATCTTCCACTATTTTACAACTTTAATGTGAAATAAGCCAAAAAAATAACTCACAAGATCCATGTTTCTTTATCATCAAAAAATGATCTCCTTGAAGCCTTTATAATACTCAAAAGCCTACAAATTTTATCCTTTCAAATTTTGGATTACTAGAATGTACAATAGGATGAAAAAAGCACAAGTCTTAAACAGAATCTCAAATATTTTTTCATTTAAATAATTATAAATATGAATATTCTATAATAATCCCTGTAACCTCATATAATTTTTTATTTTATAATTTTAGAAAACCAAAAAAATTAAACAATAATTATAAATTCAATAAATTATATATAACTAAAATCTCCAATAATTATAAAAGATTCTCAAAACTAATTTTTTTTGTTTTTTTCTCATGATCATCTATATTTTCACTGATCAAATTTATTTTATCATATTGTTCATAAACTCAATTTTCAAAAATTCTCGTACATTCAAATTTAAAATGCTTAAAAACATCTTCGAGTAACTACTATAACTTTGACATGATTAAATAATCTTAAAATCTTTACATTGGAAAATCATAGCACAATTAATAAGTAATCATGAATGTTTCTTCATATATATTCCCTTTTCAAACTCATTATGAATCATGGATCAATCCTTTAGTATCGCGATATTTATAACATGAATATCAATTGAGAATAATCATAAAAATTAATCATTCGAATGTTCCCTTTTTAAATTTTCTCATTTTTAAGGACAAACTACTCTTCAATAAGAAACTATTTACCTTTATTCATTTGTTGAATATATCCATCATAATATTACATGAGATTCTTGTTACTCAGAAATTTCTCTTGGGAAAACAAATTATCTATTACATATCAGCTTGAATTCTCTAATGAATCCTTTGAAACTACCTAGTTACACTTCAAAAGGTAATAAAAAATTTAGTTATCCCTTAAATATTTTTTTTTATCTTGGATTAATCACCATCAAATCTTATATATTATATATAATTTTAGATTTATCCTTTTGTATTAATATATAAAACATTTTTCTGAATTTAAAATTTGGAGAAAATATTACATTTTACCATGAATATATTTTACTTTTTTAGATATCGTTATTCTCTTTGGGTACCCTTATGTTTCCCTTTAGAAGCTATAATAACCCTTGTATTTCATTAATGTCCCCTGGAAATATCACAATGTGACTTGATAGTTTTCTAATTTCTGATTAACCTTCTCTAAAAAATCATTATTTAGCAGCATGGAAATCAAGTTAACCCATATTTATAGAGTGAAAATTATAGAATAACCACACATACATCGTAATATTTAAATTTCATTAATAATATACAATAATAAATTTCTCCAAAACTATTATCCGACCATTACAATAAATATTAAATCACATTCATCTATATTCTAAATACCATAAAAACATTCCAAATAACTTTTAATAATTGTAATGTAAGGCTAACAACAAGTAAAACATATGTTACATGGGTTCATCAATCACGCCCTTTAGATTTTTTGGAAAATATATCAACTCACATAAAATATCATCAAATCGAAACTTTTCAAAATGAGAAATTTATTATAAACAAACTTTTATAAGGATTCATGTTTTCGAAATGATTTTATCACTCACTAGAAAGAAATTTTTTGCTAGTGAAATTGATTCTCATCCATTTAATAAACTCACTAATTTTCAGATGTTTTTTATAATAAAATCACTTTTTGATTTAATTTAATGTAATTATAATATTTACTCTTTACCCCATTTGAGAATAAAATCAAAATGAATATAGAAAAAGGAAAAACCTCATCATGTTAGTTAGGAAGGATAAATAGGAAACATTCAAGCATAAGGATGTCAACATATCCTTTAGAATGAGATTTAGGAAAATATAAACAATTTAATTTCATTAAGGATTATATTATAGAAACAAATTTCGATTTGAAACCTTGTATTTTATAAAATGGTATTATATTTCTATGTGTTTATATATAGAGTGTTTCACTATATGCGTGGATAGATAAATTTCAATTTGATTATAACATGAAATTCTTTATATATTCTCAACTTTTATCTTCAATACTTCCTATTATTCTCCCTTCTTGATCATTTTTGTACAATATTGTGTAGCATCCATATATGTATACTCTAATATGATAAAGATCAATGAAGAATTAATTTTTCAATGATAACTCAGAAAAATTTCAACTAAAATTTATTTACCACATGATATTGATTTTATATCATAATAATCTGTAGCCCAATCAACATAAGTTTACTCAAAAAAATCATCTTGAATCCTCTTCTAAACATCATCCCATAATTCAAAGTCCCTTCGATATATATCATATCTCTTGGGAGCTAACATGTGTGATTATTTTGGATCACATAGATACCTAAAACACAATTTCACTACATAATAAATAAAAAGACTAGATATTGTGAGATAAAATAATCCTACAATCAATTTATAAATTATATTTAGTTCACATTCTACAATACACCATCCATTCTCAACATCAACCAAACTATCATGGGAATTGAAACTAATATAGATTGTTCCTTTATAATATTTTTCAATGATTCCCTTGCATATTTTTATTGGTATTGATAAATTAATTCTTTTTGTATATATTTTGAAATAAATGAACGAAAACCACTCTCAAAGCATATATAGTCTACAATGAAATTTTCATTTTCCATCTAATCTCTTTAAAAGCATAACAATTTTGTCATTAAAAAATAATGTAATCATGATAAACATTTATAATATGAGTTCTTATTATAAATTTCTTCACATAATGATAATTATTATCTTTACCATTAATGAAAATCATTTCCTTGAAATATTTATATCATGCAATACCAGTCAACAGGAGTCTGTTTTATCCAATATATGTAGGATCGAAATGATGAATTTAGATGATTAATATACATGAGGGGGTGGGGGTGAATTGTATACTTTAAAAATTCCTTTGTAACATTTAAAGTTGGTATAAAAACATTCATTTTTAACCTTATGAAAAAATGTGTTAAACAAAGTTAAACAAGGTAAATTCACAAGAACTCTTAGTTATACAAACTTGCTTGATTTTGGAAAAGTGGTTCCAGAAATGAAACTTAAGAAAAGATTTAAAAAATAAATATTCTAACATAAAGTATATAGAATTTTACTAATCAGATTTTACAAAAACAAGGAAGTATAACATAGTTATACTTTATCAATCAAAATGCAGTGGAAACAGACTTGAAACAATACAAGTAACTACTAAAAAATATTTTAACCCAAAGAGAAGTGTATCCAACAACCATGGATAAAGTTACCTTGATTTATACGTTAAAGAAAGTCTATCATACCCACACCAGGTTAATCCCTCGATAGGAATGTTAGAGTCTCTCTTGATATCCCCACAAACCCTCAACTTCAAGGTAGTTGGCACCTCTCTCTTCCTCACCAAGGAAGTCCTTGAACATTAAGGTTTTTGGAACCTCTATCTTCCTATACCCAGAATCCCTCGAATGTACTCAGAAACATTCAGTGTCAATGAAGAAATTCTAAAGAAGATTTTCAGTATGCACAACGCATGATAGTCTCTCTCTCTAGAGATCACTTCAACAACATGTAATCTATAGAATGATCAACGTCTGTAAAATACACGATCTCATTCAAATTAGATCCTATTTATATAAAAATCTTCAACTGTCAGATCCCTCCTCCAACATTAATATTTTTCCTTGAAATTCATAGGGACCTGTACACGTGTCACTCAAAAAATAGTTGGTTAGAAACAGAATGACCGACATCGTTTTATAACTCAAACAAGAGGAAGTAAAAAAATGGTTCTTAACCAAATTATTTTTTTGGAGTCTAAGAAAAAAAACAAAAGTTTGGAGTCTAACAAAAAAACCATACAGTGTCTATGATACATGAATATTTGGATTCTATCTTAAAAATAATTGGAAACATGAATTCTATGGAATTACGGAATCTGAATTTAATGGTAATTTGGAGTCTGAATTCATAATAATTCAAATTATGAATTTAGAATGTTTGGAGTTTGAACTCAAGGAATTCAGAGTTAGAACTCAGAAAATTCAGAGTCTAAATTCAGAGAAGTCAGATCATGAACTTAGAAGGATTTGAGTATGAATTCAGAGAATTCAGAGACTGAACTCAGAAAGTTCGGAGTCTAAATTTAGATAATTTGAAGTCTCAAATTAGAAAGTTCAGAGTCTGAATTCAGAGAATTCAGAACCTGATTTTGGATCATGAAAACAAAATGCTCTATTTCTTAGTATATATATGATTCCTTGTTTTTAGATAGAAAACTGAATTTTATACTTAGAAATAAAATGAGTTAGGTTTAGAGAAATTATGACATGGAAAATGAAAACAAGGTAAAGATAAATTTTTCTTGAGGAAGGTAAATTTCCCTAATAAAGATAAAATTTAGGGGAAATGAAATTTTCATTAAGATAAAGTGTTTTTTATTTTCAAAACATGAAGTAATTTAAAAGTCACAAGGAAATCTACTTGGCTCAACAATCTCCCCATTTTTGGAAAGCATAGACATCCTTATAAAAAAAATATAAGGATTTAGAGAAATATTTTTTTGACTTTGAAAATAAAACGTACCTCCCTTAACACACGAGCAATGACGAATACGACTAACTCCCCCTTAGTCTTTGGAAACACTAACAATCGTATTCTTGATTTCTAGATTGATACTACGTATTGTATTGCATAAAAAAATGTTCTTAGATAAGAACCCCCCCTTAGATGAACTCCCCCTTACTTAGGGAAATTTATTCTTTTACTTAGTATTATTTATTAACATTCCTTTCTACCCTTTTATGATTTTCAAACAGGAATAAATGGAATGTAAAAGGAAATATGGTACTTGAAATAAAAGTTCCAAACAACATAACGACAAGAAACTAAAAAATCATTATGATGGGAAAATTTTATACAAGGAAAAAAATACAACAAAAGATCAAAATTGAACAAGATTATCCTTCCTTATCATTCGACATCAACTTCTTCATTATGGTTTTCAACTTCTTGAGCTCTTTATGATCCCCCTCTTCATGGTTGATTAGTTGATCCTGATCTTTTGTTTTCGTCTCCAAGGCATTGATTTTTTCTTCATGGGTCTTAAGAGATTCTACATGACCATTTAGAACTTCTTCTTTCTTAACTAGCTTCTCTTATATCTAAATTCTAAGATCCCTTTATCTATTCCAAATATGTGCAACTGAATATAATTTCCCATTCAGATCATTCACTTCTTACTTATGTGTATTTTCTTCAAGATATAGTTTTTCCTAAGAAGACTTAGTGAGATATTTGAACTTACTATCTTTGATTTGAAAGGCATCTTTGACATTATCTTGAAAATCTTCATGAATTCTCATGTCTTCCATAGTTTTCTTTGACCAGCTAGTAATATTCGTGAAATATATTTTGTGGGATTCATTGTTTATGAAAAAGGTTTTGAAATTATCCTCAATGATGACACACTAATCCATTACAATGGATACTGAATCCGATTTTTTATTTAAGGTATGCTGATGAATCTGGAATCTGAAGTATATTCTTGGATATAGAGGGATAGTTCCAACAAGCTTTTTCAAAGACTGGAATACAAAATCATGTGGAAGAGAGGATGATTCTAAATCAAAGATTTTTCATGGTGAGGATTCTTTTTCTAACTCAGCACGTTTCCTCTTTGATAAAGTACAAATTTCTTTCTTCTTCACTATGGATTTTCTAGGTGTATCAACTACCTCCTGTTTTCCTTTATCAGCTTTTAGAATGTCTTCTTCTTGATTGGGTTATTCGTGTTCACTATTAGATAGTTTCAACATTTTATCTTCATCTACCTCTTCCTTCTTAGCTTGTGCCTTAACATCCTCTGGCTGAATGAGATCATGGATTGAGCTTTCTTCCAAAGACACTTTGTTAACTTCTTCTACACTGTTCTCATATTTCCCTAGGGTAGCATTTTTTTGAAGACGCGGCTTCAGATGATCAGAATGATAATTTTTCAGAAGGAAATTCCTTCTGATGAAAATCTTCAACTTGCATTATCAAGACTTTGGTATCACTACTACCTTCTTTATCTTCCCCTTTTACTTGTTTTTCTTGGAATTTTTTTGGAGTCACAAATTTATTTCCTGGAGTTTCTGGTAAAGGTTCTATCAGAAAGGATTCTGGTATCATAATATTATCAAATGCCTTCACATCAGCCTTCCGAAGTGATTGGATAATCTCTTCCATAGTCAATGTTTTCTTCTACTTCATCTCTTTATCTTACTTATCAAGCTCTTCAACTGCCTTTTCCTTCAGATATTTTTCCTCAGCATGGTCCAATCCAAACATATGCTCTCATTCTTTTTGATTTTTCTTATATTATCTCCACTTTTCTACTACTTCATCAGGATAAGCTTTTTGTTTCTTTGGCTTCGAGGGTGCTGACTGAATTTCCTTTGCCACTGGAGTTTTTTCCTTCTCTTCCACTTCCTTCACCTTCCTCTTCCGTCCACCCTTTTTAGAGGATTTATCCAGCTCTTGTTCTTTGGATGAGTTTCAACTTCCTATTTTGGAAAATCATATAATTATTTGGATTCTTTTGGAAAACCAATTTTCATCCTTCTCAAAGTATCATAACTCAACAACGTGACTTTACAATTCCTCGACATAGAACTACAATGAATTTTTAAGGATTCTAGATACGGAACAATCATCTTTGACAAAACGAATGGATATATAATAATTTGAGATATCAAATTCCCATTCATGATATTCTCAATCATAATTAGAATGTACTTAACTAAATTTCATTCCATAGATTAACTATGAAATCCAAAATATAGATATCACTCTTTTTTAGAGTATCCTTATCACCTTTCCTCGGAATAATGAATCCCTGAACCCGCAATTCATGAATCCGAAAGCTTAATGATAGGTGATTAATCATCATATTCTTTACTTTTGAGAGACCAAGACAAGCCATGGATTTTTCCTTTATAAAACTTCCTTTATAATCAGGTTTCTTGTGAGTACAGAACTCAGCTTCCTCTTTATAAGGAATATCATCCAGGCTTGTAGCCTTGGTGTAAGAAAGTGAATACGTCTTTCTATAACACTTGAAAGAAAACATACTCATGCCTTCTTCCTTAATGAAATTTACCGTCTCATAGAACTCTACTAACAACTCCAGATATACCAAATCCATAGATTTTGGTTTCAAAATACATATACTCTCCCAAACATTGAGTTTGATATTCTTGGAAATCATAGAGTCATATTTGGAATGAAAAATTTGATTTAATAACCTTTATCTATATATCTGACATTCAGAGGTTGGCTTGATAGTCAACATTTCATTCTGGGAAGAGGCTTTTGCAGAAATTCAGAAGTAAGGAATATTTGAGAAGTTTAGAATGGGATTTTGTAGGATGGACAGTGCTTCAACATGCATAAGCATTGAAATAAATGTGGGACAACCATCAGGGGTAATTTATATTGGTGTTTGAGGCAACGGTTTATCTTCCTAATTCAATCGAATGGTTGAAAAACCTTTTATCCAGATCTGATAGAAAAAAGTATGGCAAAGGAATAATTTTGATAGATTCAGATCATTTGATGTTTTCTAAGGAAAACTATCCGATTTAAGGAAAAGAGAATATGAAAAATTTCAATACGAATGAAAATACCAATAAGAAAATGATAATTATGAAAATTTAAGAATGGAAAAATACCTTTTGGATTGCTAGGAAGATTATTCGTCATGAGGAGAATTCTTCTTGAAGAACTTTTGATTCTGAAAATCTGATTCTGAAAACTTTGACTGCAAAAAATTTAAAATTAAAAAATATTTTAGAATATGAAAAAATTTCAAACTACAAAAAAAATTTAGACTATGAAAAAAAATTTAACTATGAAAAATTTTTAGAGTACAAGAAATTTTTACACTACGCAAATGATTTTAAACTATGATAAATTTTACACTATAAAGAATTTTTACACTATGAAAAAATTTTACACTATGAAAAATTTTACTCTTTGAAAAATTATTACACTACGAAAAAGTTTTATTAAAAAAAATTTATAAACGAAAAACTCCATTACGAAATTTTTTTGTAAAAAAAGATTTATTACAAAATTATTAAAAATGAAAATCCTCATTAAAAAAATTTTAAGTAAAAAAATTTAAAACAACAAAAGTTTTCTGTAATGAAAAATTTTCATTACATAAATTTTCTATTACGAAAAATTTCATTACGAAAAATTTCTATTACGATAAATTTTTATTCTGACTAACAAGAAGATATACTCACCCTATTAAAAGGATTTTCGTACTGTAAGGATATTGATTTCAATAAGAAGTTAATATGGAAGATTACAATACAATTATCATTCCTAACTTCTGTTTAATGTATTCGAATCTATCTAATGGTAATGATTTAGTGAAAATATCAGCATGTTGATCTTGTGTTCCGATAAATTGAAGAATGATATCTCATTTTTGAGTCTGATCCCTAAGAAAGTGATGCCAAATGTCTATGTGTTTTTCAAGAGAGTGATGTCCAGGTTTTTTACATAGGGAAATGACACTATTATTATCACACAAAATTTGTGTTTTGCTAAAAATCATACCATAATCTGTGAGTGTTATTGGCAGAAAGAATAAACTCTTCTGTGGAATTGTGTACTAAGCACATGTCATTCCTAAAATTCACAAGGTAACATTCATCACATAACTAACATATGCTAATGAGGTTTTTCATAAGACCCTTAACAAATAAAAATTTTGAAATCAAAGTTCTTCCAAGAAGAACAATGTCACCTATACCAATACTTTCTCCCTTAGCATTGTCTCTGAAAGTTACTTTTCCTCATTTCATCTTGATAATATTTTATAAGAAGTTTTTGTTACTAGTTAAATGTCGGGAACATCCACTATACATGTACCATGTATTACTGTTGGTAATATCATTATTTTCCTGAAAATAAGAGTGTTAGACTTTTGGAACCCAAAATTTATTGGATCCAAAAACTTCAGAAAGCAAAATTTTAAGAATCCACATTTTCATTGAAAAATAAGGTTTATGAAATCAAAAAGACAATTTTTTGAAGGAAGAATTTTTTTCCCAATGCCCAACACAATGACATTTAGTGATGAAAGGATCACATTGATGAACAAAATAATTGGTACTAAAAAACGTTTTTGAACTAGTATAACCAAAACCATAATTATTCCTTAGAGGTCGAATTTAGGAATATATCTTATCAAAGTTTTCCTTACCTAAGGTAATGTTTGACAAAAACGTCCTCAAGGAAAATATTTCTTACTATAGCATAATAACTATGTTCTTATCTTCAAAAACATTAGTTTTTGAAGTAGAGATATCCTCCAAAATATATTTTTTAGAAATTTCATTTTCAAGATCCTTAAAAATTTTATCCTTATCAGAATTAATTTCCTTAAGATTTTTTGAAATACTTTCAAAATAAAAAATTTTCTTGTCATGATCATTAGAAAGATGTCATATTTCCTTAGTAAGAATAATATTTCTAGAGTTTTCCTTATCAGGATTTTTCTTGAGATTAGATTTTTCATTCTCAATGAGAATAGAAAACCTAGGAACTTCTTCATAAGTAGGTAAAGTATTATCTTCACCAAAAGATGATCTTAATCTGAAGATTTATAACATTTACTATCACATTAAATAGATTTCTAGGATTCATTGGTGATAGATTAAATATTTTGTGCCTTTTAAATTAAACAATGATTTTCAATGGGTAGTCTAGCTATTAGACCAAGATTCTTTTGTCCAGAAGATTTGTACTCTTAGGATTCATTAAAAGAGTCTCCACTACATGAACTCCAAGCATCATTTTCTTACAAAACATTATTAGATTTATCTTTGTAGTACTTATTTCTATTACATTCACAATGTTTTTCTTTCTATCTTTTCTCTTAAATATAGGACAAACTGGCCTTATATGCCCATCTATTTTGCATTCATAACAGGTGACTTCAGAGTATTTCCTGTCCATCTTTTATTATTCTTGTATCTATACTAGAAGACTTTCTTGCCAACAATCTTGTTCATCCTTTCAGTAATATTAGCTAGTTAATTCTCATAATATTCACTTTCAATTGATTCAGATGAAATAGTAACCTTCTTAGATTTAAATATTGTAACTCCCTTAGGAGTCTTGGATTTCATATGATTAGAAGCAGTTTTAAAAGCAACACATCCATTCCCATTCTTTTTCTTAACATTGTCATCATCTCTCTTCATTCTAGTCTCATGTTAAAGAAGAGTTCCAAAAATCTCATAAAGAGTGATCTGTGAGACTTTCATATTCTTATCTATTGTTGTTCTCTTGGACTCCCACTCATTAGGCATGATGTCTATAATCTTTGCTACCCATGCCTCATCATCTAAACCTTTTTCACTCGTGGATTGAAGGCTGTTGAAAATAGTCATAAATATCTATTTTACCTTACATATAGGTTCTCCATAAGGAAATAAAAAACCATGGTACTCATTTCTAAGCATAGCTCTTGTAGTTTCAATAAATTTGGATGTTCCAAAATGAGTTACTTTATACTTCTTCCAAATATGGTTTCCACCTTCACAAGATGAAGTCTGGCTATATATATTCCTGGTTATGGAACCAAACAAAGTATTGCATACATTATAGTTAGATGATATTATGACTTTTCTTAATTAGTAAAAGTTATGACTTCCATATCAGGAATCTTGTAATCTCCAGTAAGCATAAAAAAGTTGTCCACTTCAGTGTTAATAAAAAAAGTCTTCATACAATCTCTCCAATATTCATAATCATTCACATCAAAAATAGGTGGTCTAGTAGGATTAATATTTTTAATCGAAACATCATTCATTCATTCCATCGTAAAAAAACATTCCACAGAAACTCGTTTGTAGTAAAAGTCTGTAAACGAGGATAAAAATATCCTATGTGAGGAAAATATAGAACAATGGAAAACTTGAGCAAAAAAACTTATATGTGAATATATTTATTTTTTAGACATTCTCTGATACCAATTGTAGGATCAAAATTAATAATGTATATGCTCAATATACCAGTGGGGGTGAATTGTATACATTAAAAATTCCATTGAAACATTTAATGTTGGTATAAAAACATTCTTTTTAACCATATGAAAAACCCTATTTAACAAAGTTAAACAAGGTAAATTCACAAGACATATTAGTTCTATAAACATGATTAATTCCATAAAAGTGGTTCCAGAAATGAAACTTAAGAAAAGTTTACAAAGATAAAGATGCTACCATAAAGTGTATAGAATCTTACTAATAAGAGTATAAAAAAACAGGGAAGTATAAGATAGTTTTACTTTCCTTATCAATCAAAATGTAGTGGAAAAAAAACTTGAAACAATACAAGTAACAAGTAAGAAATATTTTAACCCAAAGAGAAGGGAATCTGACAACCTTGGATAAATGTCCCTTGATGTATACTTTAATAAAGTCTATCTTACCCAAACCAGGGTATTCCCTCAATAGGAATATAGGATTTTGTCTTACTTTGGAACCATTGTCTTTTACAAAAAGGAAGTCCTTGAACTTTAAGGTAGTCAGCACCTCTGTCTTCCTATCCCCAGAAGCCCTCGAATGTACTCATCAACATTCAGAGTCGAACGAAGCAATTATGAACGAGATGTTCAATAAGCACAAAGCATGAATGTCTCTCTCTGTAGAAATCACTTCAACAACATATAATCTCTAGATTTATCAACATCTGTAAAACTACTGAGCTCGTTCAAATGATCTCCTATTTATAGGCACATCTTCAATGGTTAGATTCCTCCTCCAATGGTCATTTTATCCTTGAAATTCAGAGGGACTTGTACACGTGTCACTCTAACAATGGTTGGTTAGAAACAAAATGAACGATATAATTTTATAAATCAAACATGAGTAGGTTAGAAATTGATGTTGAACCAAATTCATTTTTAGAGTCTAAGGAAAAAATAAAAGTTTAGAGTCTAACCAAAAAACCATTTAGTGTCTATAATACATTAATATTCATATTTTTTCTTCAAAATATTTCAGAACCTGGATTATACAGAATTCTGGAATCTAAATTTTACAAAAATTGAGATTCTGAATTCATAGGAATTCAGAGTATGAATTCAGAGAATTCAGGGTTTGAACTCCGAAAGATTGGAGTCTGAATTGAGATAATTCGGAGCCTGAACTCAGAAAGTTTAGAGTCTAAATTCAGAGAATTTGGAGTCTAAACTCAGAATGTTCGGAGTCTAAATTCCGAGAATTCAAAACCTGAATTCAGATCCTGAAAACAGCATGCTCTATACCTAAGTATTTAAAGGATTCCAAGGTTTTAGATACAAATATGAATTTTATACTTAGAAATAAAATTATTTAGGTTTAGATAAATTATGACATGAACAATGAACACAAGGTTAGGATAAAATTTTCTAGTGGAAGGAAAATTTTCCTTATCAAGATGAAACTTAGGGAAAATGAAATTTTCATTAAGATAGAGTGTTTGTGATTTTCAAAACATAAAAAATTGAAATTCCAAAAGGAAACCTTATTGTCTCAACAATATCCCCCTTTTTGGAAAGGAAAAACATCCTTACGAAAAAGAATATAAGGACATAGAAAAATATTTTGTTGGACTTTGAAAATAAAAATTATCTCCTTTTACACATTGAAAATGAGGAATATGACTAACTCCCCCTTAGGCTTTGGAAACTCTAAGGATTGTATTCTTTATTTTTGGACTGAGACTTATCATTTTATTGCATACGAAAATAATATTGGATAAGAACTCACCCTTAGATGAACTCCCGCTTACATAGGGAAATTTCTTCTATTACTTATTATTCTTTTTTAACATTCCTTTCTCCCCCATTGTGATTTTTAAAAAGGAATGCATGGAATGTAAAATGAAATATGGTACCAGTAATAATAGTACTAAACAACCAAAATATGGGAAACCAAAAAATCATTATGATTTGAAAATTTTATACATGGAAGAAATACAACAAAATATCAGAATAGAAAAAGATTATCATTCCTTCTCCTTCGGCATCAAATTCTATAATATGGTTTTCAACTTCTTGAGCTCTTTGTGATCCTCCTATGCACGTTTGAGATGATGATCCTGATCCTCTGTTTTCTTCTCTAAGGATTTGATTTTTTTTTCTTGAGCCTTAAGAGATTCTGCCCGACCCGTTAGAACTTCTTCTTTCTTAACTAGCTTCTCTTTTATCACAATCTTGAGATCCCTTTCTGTCTTACAACTATGAGCAACTGAATATAATTTCCCATTCAGATCGTTCACTTATTGCTTTTGATTATTTTCTTCAAGAGATAGCTTTTCATCAAAAGACTTGGTGAGACCTTTGAACTTACCATCTTTAGTTTCAAATGCATCTTTATCATTATCTTGAAACTCATCCAATATTCTCATGTCCTCCACAGTTTTCTTTGACCATCCAGTCATCTTCTTGCATGAACTTTTGTGCGCTTCATAGTTTATCAAAAAGGTTATAAAATCAGCCTCAATTTTGACACACTTATCTATCACCATGGATATTGAATCCTATTTTTGATTTAAGGTATGCTGAAGCAACTGGAATCTAGAGTCTATGCTTAGAAATAGAGGGATAGTTCTAACAAGACATTTCAAAGACTAGACTACAAAATCATGTCAAAGAGAGGCCGATTCCAAATTAGAGATTTTTCTTGGTGAGGATTATTTTTCTAACTCAGCATGTTTCCTCTTTGATGAAGTACCGACTTCTTTCATCTTCACTAGGGATTTTCTAGGTGCATCAACTACCACATGTTTTCCCTTTTCAGCTTTCATAATGATTTCTTATTGATTGGGTGATTCATGTTCACTATCATATATTTGTTCAAATTTATCTTCATCTACCTCTCCCTTCTCAGCTTGTGCCTCAGCATCCTCTGGCTCAATGAAATCACGTTTTGTGATTTCTTCTTCAGATATTTTCATCACTTATTCTCTAATTTTCTCATCTTTCCATAGGGTAGCAAGTTTTAATACTCGAATTTATAGGTTCATAATGATAATTTTTTAGAAGGACTTTCCTTCTCATGAAAATATTCAACTTGCTTTATCAAGTCTTCGATATCACCACCGTCTTCTTCTTCTTCTTATCATTCTACTCATTTTTCTTGGACTTTCTTCAGAGTCACAAATTTCATTCCTAGAGTTTCTGGTAAAGCTTCTATCATAAAGGATTCTGGTACCAGAATAACCTCAGATTCTTTCTCAGTAGCCTTCATAAGTGATTGGACAATATCTACCTCATGCCACTTTTATTGCTGATTCTTATCTTTCTCTTTCATCTTATTCTCTTTAGCTACCTTTTCCTTCAAATATTTTTCCTTAGTAGGGTCTAAGACAGACATAGGCTCCCCTTCTTTCTGATTTTTCTTTTCTTCTCTCCACTTTTCTAGTACTTCATCAGGATAATATTTTTGTTTCATTGGATTTGGAGGTGCTGACGAAATTTCATTTGCCACTGGAGTTTTTTCCTTCTCTTACACTTGATTTACCTTCATCTTCATTCCTCCCTCTTTAAAGGTTTTAGCCACCTCCTGTTTATTTGAATGAGTGTCAACTTCCTCTTTAGGAAAATCATATAAATCTTTCAATTATTTGGAAAAACCAATTTTCATCATTCTCAAAGTATCATCACTCAACAAAATGACATTACAATTCCACGACTTAGAACTACAAGGAATTTTTAAGGATTCTAAACACCGAACAATCATCTTTGACAGAATGGATGGATACATAATAATTTGATCTTTCAAATTCCCATTCTTGATATTCTCAATTTTAATCAAAAATTACTTAACCAAATTTATCTTCCTTAGATTCACCAAGAAATAAAAAATATAGATGTCACTCTTCTTTAGAGTATCCTTATGACCTTTTCTAGAAATAATGAATCCTTGAACCCACAATTCAAGAATCTGAATGTTTATAGACTGGTGAAAAATCTTTAGAGTCTTTAATTTTATGAGACCAAGACATGCCATGGAATTTTCCTTAATAAATCATCCTTTAATATCATATAGATTGTGAGTATAGAACTCATCTTCCCCTTTATAAGGAATACCAACCAAGCTTGTATCCTTGGTGTAAGAAAGAGAATATGTCCTTCCTTAAAACATGAAAGAAAACATACTGCTGCCATCTTCCTTAAATAATGTTACTGACTCATAGAACTCTACTAATAACATCGGATATATCAAATCCCGATCTTTTTGTTTTTAAATACATACACACTCCCAACCATTGAGTTTGATATTCTTGGAAATGATAGAGTCATATTTGGAATGAAATTTTGGATCAGTTAACATTTTTCTATATATATTCCATTTGGAGATTGGCTTGACATTCGACATTTTTTCTGGGAGGAGGCTTCAGCAGACATTCAGAAGTATAGAAGATCTAAGAAGTTTGGAACTAGATTTTGTAGGAAGGGAAGCGCTACATCACGCATGAGCTTTGAGATCGATGTGGGACAACCATCATGGGTTCTTTATATAGGCATTTGACGCAAAGATTCAGCTTCCAATCTCAATCTAATGGTTGAAAAAACTTCTGTCCATATCTGACAGCTAAAAAGATGATGGAGGAAGAATTTTGATAGATTCCGAACTTTTGAAGTTTTTTAAGGAAAAAATTCGTATTTAAGGAAAAGTGAATAAGAAAAATTTAAAAACGAATGAAAATACCAACAAGTAAAAGATGATTATGAAAATTTAAGAATAGAAACATACCTTTCATATTTCTAGGAAGATTATTCGTAATCAGAAAAATTCTTCTTGAAGAACTTTAGATTCCAAAAATTTGATTACGAAAACATTGACTATGAAAAATTTAAAATTATGAAAAATATAAAATTATGTAAAATTTTAGACAACGAAAAATTTTTAGACTACTAATAAATTTTAGACTATGAAAAAAAATTTACTACGAAAAATTATTAGAGTACGAAAAATTTTTACAGTACAAAATTTTTTTACTCTACAAAAAAATTTTAAACTACGTAAAATTTTTACACTATGAAAAATCATTACAATAAAAAAATTTTACACTACAAAAAATTTGTACACTGTGCAAGAATTTTATTATGAATATTCATAAAACGAAAAACATCATTACAACATGTTTTAGTACACAAATCATTATTACAAATGTTTTAAGTAAAAAAAAATTTATTATAAAAATTTTAAGTATGAAAATTTAAAACAACGAAATATTTCTATAATGAAAAATTTTCATTACGTAAATTTTCTAATACGAAAATTTTCATTATGAAAAATTTCCATTATGAAAATTTTTCATTCTGACTAACAAGAATATGTACTCCCCCTATAAAAAGAAGTTTCTTACTGTAATGATATTGATTTCAATAATAAGTTAATATGGAATATTATCATACAATTATCATTACTATATTCTGTTTAATGATTTTGAATCTATCAGATGGTAAAGATTTTGTGAAAATATTAGAAAGTTGATCTTGAGTTCCGATAAATTGAAGAATGATATATCGTTTTTGTGTGTAATCCCTAAGAAAGTGATGCCTAATGTTTATCTGTTATGTACAAGAATGATGTGAAGAGTTTTTACATAGGGCAATGACACAAGTATTATCATAAAAAATCTATGTTTTGGTAAAACTCATACCATAATCTGTTAGTGTTATTGGTAGAAAGAATAAACTCTTCCATGGAATTGTGTAATAAAATTTTGTCATTCCTAAAATTCACAAGGTAACCATCATCACATAATTGACTTATGCTAATAAGGTTGTTCTTAAGAACCTTAAAATATAAATCATTTTAAATCAATGTTTTTACAAGAATAATGATTTTACCTATACCTATAATTTCTCCCTTAGCATTATCTATGAAAGTTACTTTTCCTCCTTTCATCTTGATAATATTTTCAAAGAAGTTTTTATTACCAGTCATATGCTGGGAACATCCACTGTCTATGTACCATGTATTTCTGTTGGTACTATATTTATTTTCCTGTAAATAAGAGTGTTAGAATATTGGAACCAAAACCTTATTGGATTCAGAAACATCATAAAGCAAAATTTTAGGAATCCACATTTTCTTTGAAATAAAGGCTTTATGAAATCATAAAGGTTGTGCTTTGTTCAAGGAACTATTTTTCCCCTATTTCCCACCATACTGACATTTAGTGCAAAAAGGATCACTCAGAGGAACAAAATAATTGTTACTAAAAATGGTTTTGAACTAGTATAACCAAAACCATAATTATTATTTAGAGGTCGAATTTGAGAATACATCTTAACAAATTTTTCCTTAACTAAGGTAATGTTTGACAAACACTTCCTCAAGGAAAATATTTAGGACTTTAGCTTAATAACAAATTTCTTGTCTTCAAAAAAAGTAGTTTTAGAAATAGATCTAGATTCTAAAATATTTTCCTTATAAATTACATTTTCAATATCCTTAGAAAGCTTATCCTTATCAGAATAATCTTCCTCAATATTTATTGAAATACTTCCCAAATAAAAAAATTTTCTTTCCATATCTTTAGAAATATATGATATTTCAATAGTAAGAATAGTATTTCGAGAGGTTTTCTTATCATACTTTTTCATAAGTTTAGAATTTTCATTCTCAAGGAGCTTAGCAAACATAGAATCTTCTTAATAAGAAGGTAGAGTATTATCTTCATTAGAAAACTATTCTTCATCCAATGATTCATCATATTTAATATTAATTTAATTATAATTCTAGGAAACATTGGTGATGGATTCAGTATTGTGTTCCATTTCCATTAAATAATGATTTTTAATGGGTAATCTGGCTATTAGACCAAGATTCTTCTGTCCAGATGATTCGTACTCTGAGGATTCATCATAAGAGTCTCCACCACAGGCACTCAATGTGTCATTATCTTTCAAATTTTTTTTGTTTTATCTTTCCAGTACTTCTTTCTAATACTTTCATATTGTTTTCCTTTTTATCTTCTCTCATAAGCATAGGACAATCTGGCCTTAGATTCCCAATTATTTTAAATTCATAACAAGTAGCTTCAGAGTCTTTTTTGTCCATATTTTCTTTTTTCATTTATCTATAACAGACGTAGTTCTTCCCAACTATCTTGTTCATCCTTGGATCAAGATTAGCTAGTTCATTCAAAGAATGTTCACTTTCACTTGATTCTAACAAAACAGTAACCTTCTTAGATTTAGATATTGCAACTCTCTCTGGAGTCTTGGATTTAATATAATTAGAAGTAGTTTTAAAAGAAACACTTCCATTCCACTTCTTTTTCTTAACATTGTCAGAATCTCTCTTCATTATATTCTCATGTTGAAGAAGAGTTCCAAAAATCTCATCAAGAGTGATTTTTGAGACTTTCCTATTCTCATCTATAGTTGTTCTCTTTGATTGCTACACATTAGGCATGATGTGTGTAATCTTGTCTACAAGTGCCTCATTATATAAACCTTTTTCACCCATGGATTGTAGGCTGTTGAAAATAGTCATAAATATCTATTGTACCTTATATATAGGTTCTCCATAAGGAAAGAAAAACCCATGGTACTCAGCACTAAGCATAGCTCTTTTAGTTTCAATAAATTTGAATGTTCCAAAATGAGCTACTTCGAGCTTCTTCCTCATACGGTTTTCATTTTCCAAAGATGAAATCTAGATATATATATTCCTATTCATGGAACACAACAAAGTATTGTGTACCTTATAGTTTAGTTGATATTCTGACTTTTCTTGATTAGTAAAATTTCTGACTTCCATATTAGTAATCTTATAATCTCTAGTAATAATAACAAAGTTGTCCACTCTAGTGTTAATAACAAAAGTCTTCATATGATCTCTCCAATATTAATAATAATTCCCATAAAAAATAGGTGGTCTAGAAGGATTAAGATTGTTAATTGTACCAACATTCATTCCTTCCATCATAGAAAAAACATTCCACAGAAACTTTTTAGTAGTAAAAGTTTGTAGACAAGGATAATAATATCCTAAGCAAGGAAAATATAGAAAAATGAAAAACATATGAAAGAAAACTTATATATGAATATATCTATTTCAGAGACCAGCTCTGATACCAATTATAGGATCAAAATGTTGAATATATATGATTAATATACAAGAGGTGGGTGAATTGTTTTCTTTTAAAAATTCCTTTGGAACCATTAAAGTTGGTATAAAAACTTTTTTTTTAACCTTAATAAAAACCATTTTTAACAAAGTTAAACAAGGTAAATTCACAAGACCTATAAGTTCTATAAAATTTCTTGATTATGGAAATGTGGTTCTGGAAATGAAAATTAAGAAAAGTTTACAAAGATGAAGATTCTACCCTAAAGCATATAAAATCTTACTAATCAGAGTATACAAAAAAAAGGATGTATAAGATAGTTATACTTTCCTTATCAATGAAAATACAACAAAAAACAAACTTGAACAATACAAGTAACAAGTAATAAATATTTTAACCCAAAGAGAAGGGTATCCATAAACCTTGGATAAATGTCCCTTGATTTATACATCCAAAAATGTCCGTCTTACACACTCTAGGGTAAGCCGTTGATAAGAATATCAGAGTCTGTCTTGTTATCCCCGCAAGCCCCCAACTTCAAGGTAGTCGTCACCTCTGCCTTACTCACCATGGAAGTCCTTGAACATTAAGGTAGTCATCACCTTTGTCTTCCAATCGCTAGAATCCCTCAAGTGTACTCAACAACATTTGAAGTCACATGAAGCAATTCTAAACAAGGTATTCAGTACGCACAAAGCATGAAAGTATCTCTCTCTAGAAATCACTTCAAAAACATGTAAACTCTAGATTGATAATTGTTTGTAAAATTCATGATCTTGTTCAAATGACTTCCTATTTATAGCCACATCTTCAATGGTCGACTCCCTCATCAAACGGTCATATTTTCCCTAGAATTTCTGAGGGACCTGTACACGTGTCACTCAAACAATGGTTGGTTAGAAATAGAATGCATGACATCATTTTATAACTTGAAAAAGTGTAACTAAAAAATGGTTCCATAACCAAATTCATTTTTCAGAGTCTAAGGATGTAATGTCCCAGACCCGGGTGCCACACAATGGTGCCCCGAACCCAGTTCTCCACGTGACCTCAAGTGAATTTCCCCAAATGCCAGAGGCTACCGACTAGCAGCAAGGGCCCATGTCTAGTAGTGGGGAAACTATGCCCTCCTTTGTCAAAGTTTAGCGTAGCGGAATGAAATAAAACATACAACGATAGCGGAAGCAGTAAGCCATACACACCTGGAATTAACAACTACATATGATATATCAAACAGTATATAAAAGATGCAACATGTCACAATTTTTTTATAAAACCACCAGAACATGTTATACATCGATACCGTACAACAAAATAAAGAGTACAACAAAACAAGAAAAACAACTGGCATCGGCATCGTGAGACTAGGCTCGGTCCCATGCCCTCCTACTCCTTAGCAACAGTCAAGTACCGGTATAGGGACTATTGCCCCTATCTACACCTACAACAACGTAATCTGTTTGGGTTAAAAAGCATGACCCAGACAGGGTGTGAGAAATATATATTAGTAGGCACCCACCAAAGGCACGTGACCAACTGCGTGTAAGCATACAACATCAGTGTGAAATAGTGAAATGCTATAAAGAAAGCAGTAATGAAAAGTAACTAACATAACAATTAAATTTCAAATTTATTATTCATTGAATCATTTATATATTAGAAATCACCACATTGAAATTCTATGAAAACAGTCCACATCCCCAGATATGCAAAAGCTTACCCTCAGGTAGGCAGAATCCAACCTGCAGGTATAGCCCTCAGGCATAACAGAAACTGCCCTCAGGTGTAGGAAGTGTCGTCCTCAGGCATAGAAGTCAAGCCCTGAGGCACGAATGGTTGCTCTCAGGCAAAATAATATAGCTCTTGGGATAAATAGTGCAGTGCCCTCAGGGTAATCACAACAACACCCTCGGGTTAAATAAAACAACGCCCTCAGGCTAAATAGGTAAACATGCCATTCCCAACTGGTAAACAAGAAGTAGCATGCAATTCCTCTCATGGAAATTCTACAATTACTACTTTGAAGGAATACACTCGGGTATCCTGGCCAAACAACTAAACAGTGGAACACACCCCCGGGGTGGTTCCGGATCCAAGCAATGATCCCACCCAGCATTTTATTATCACAATTTAATCACCTATGCAATTATAGGCATTAAATATATCATCGTCGTCAGACACAAGACACCCCAACATGGGTTTGTGTCATAAAAATGCACAAAAATGCACAATAACGCATGATAGCTGGAAATTTTACACCAAGACACCTACCTAATATGCCAACGAGTGTTATACCCGAATGCTGATCCAAGAAATTCCCAAGAGATATGTAGATCTGACGAAGAAGTGAACCCATTAAAACATAAATAACATCTTTTAGGGGAAGAATTGGTAAGAACCATACCAGGAGAAGAGAGGGCATACCCGTACAGTTCCAAAGAGATCTTCCAAAGCCGAATCAGATTCCAGAAGAACACTCGGCGGGTCATCAAAGGTTCGGCCACCTCCTTTGGCTCCAAAACGGCTCAAATGCCTCATCTACCAAATTAAAAGGCTACTTCCTATTTTAAGCTGAAATAACTAAGTACACGGCATGTACTTCTGAGTACACCGCGTGTACTTCCTTCATTTATCTGTTCCTATGGCGGCACCACCACACAGTTCATCCGTCGACATGAGTACACGACATGTACTCCCATGTACATGACGTGTACTATCGCCCAGTGGGTGGCTACTCCAACGCCTTACTATTTAGGCATGCCGACTGACTACACAACATGTAAGGTACCACTACATGGTGTGTAGTCAGTTCCTTCACCCTTCGTCGTCGACAAGGCTACATGCCCCGTGTACCCCTTACACACGGCCAAAAGTACACAGCGTGTGGAAAAGTACATGGCGTGTAGTTTCAAAAATTTGAATTTTTCCCAATTTTCCATATTTTCTCAAAAACACTTAAGGAAAAGAGAAAAGAAGAAGCCCATACCTCAAAGATAAGAACTGGGTTCTTACAAACTTCCCCCCTTATAGAAATTCGTCCTCGAATTTCCCTTCCCAGTTGGTGAAGATAAATCTCATAACAGCTCTGGCCACTGAGCACGTATGTTGGCCTCCCGCTCCCTGGTCTCGTCCTGCACTCGGCCATGCTGCCATAGCACCAGTACGAGAGGAACTGACCTGCCTCAGAGAACATTTTTGCCCCTATCAACTATACGAATTAGATGCTCCTCAAAGGACGCATCTCCTTCCAGCTCAGCCTCCTTAGGTTGAAAGATGTGAGACGAGTCTAAATGATAGTGATGCAATAGATACACGTGGAAGACGTCGTGTATGGCTTGGTACCACTACGGTAACCACAACAGATAGGAAACCAGCCCGACTCTCTCTAGAATCTCGAATGGCCCCACATACCTTGGTGAATGCTTACCCTATCTCCTAATCCAGTTGTGTCCCAGCCTCGGCGAAACACGCAAGAAAACCTGATCCCCGAACACGAAATCCCAAGGTCATCTACGACGATCAGCATAAGACTTCTAACGAGACTGCACAGTAGCCATCCGCTTCCGAATCAACTGGACCTGCTCAGATGTCTCCTGCATAAGTTGTGGTTCCAGTAAAGCTACCTCAACTACCTCTAACCAGCACAAAGGTGATCGACATGTCCTACCATATAAAGACTCGTATGGTGCCATAACAATAGTATCCTGAACAGTATTTTTATAGGAAAACTCGACTAAGGGTATATGCTTCTCCCAAGAGCCCCCAATGTATAGGACACATTAACACAGCATGTCCTCAAGCTCCTTAATCGTACGCTCTGACTGGCCATCGGTCTGAGGGTGGAATACTGTGCTCAGAAACAACTGTGTACCCAGTGCCCTCTAAAAACACTTCCAGAAACAAGAAGAAAAGCGAGCATCCCTATCTGAAATGATAGAACGAGGGACCCCATGAGGACGTACGATCTCTCAGATATACAGCCGTTCGAGCACGTCAACACCGAAGGTCTCCTTGATCGACAATAAATGAGCTACCTTTGTGAGTCTGTCCACAACAACCACACGCCGTCAATGCCATGAGGTGACCTCAGCAATCCAGTCACGAAATCCATCGTGACATCATCCCATTTCCACTCTGGAATGGGTAACTGCTGTAACAGTCCAGCTAGTCTCTGATGCTTTGCGTTCACCTGCTGACAGGTGGAACATCTCCTATCAAACCCAGCTACATCTCTCTTCATACCCGGCCACCAGTACTTATGTCTCAAGTCTCGATACATCTTGGTAGCCCTGGGATGAACTGCCCAAGCCTAAGCATGAAACTCCCACATAATCTCCTGGCGTATATCCCCTAGAACCCATACTCATCCATGGAAACGTAGGACCTCATCAGTGCCTACTGTCCAACCAGGAGAAGGGTCCCCACTCGCCACCGACTCCCATAGAACTAGGCCTTCTGAATCAGATAGCTGTCTCATCCCCACTCTATGCAGAAGGGTAGAAGTCACCGCTAAAGAGGAAAGATAAGTCATTCCCTAACTATCGTGCACCTCCAGATGCATCTCAGAGAACAAAGCCATAAGCTCCCACTCACCACTGGCCTCCTGCACTACCTGTATCTGAGTCTTCCTGCTTAGTGCATCAGCTACTACATTAACATTACCGGGTGTATAGGCAATCTCAAAATTGAAGGACTGTAGGTACCCGAACCATATCCTCTACCTCAGATTCAGGTCACACTGAGTAAAGATATACATGAGGCTTTTGTGGTCAGTGAAAACCAAAAAATTCTCTCCCAATAGATAATATCTCCAAAAGCGCAACGCATGAACAACTGCAGCCAACTCGAGATCATGCGTCAGGTAATTCTGCTCATGTGGCCTCAACTGTTGAGACCCGTACACAAAAACCTGGTCACCCTACATCAACACTGATCCCAGCCCAATCCATGATGCATCACAGTAAACTGTATAGCTCTTCCCGTTTTCTGGGAGTATCGGGATCATTGTTGATGTCAACCTTCCCTTCAGGTCCTGAAAAGCTGTCTCGCAAGCTTCTGACCAAAAGAACTTCAGACCCATCTTAGTCAGTCCCATCAACGGTGCTGCTAAGTGGGAGAAGTCATGTATGAACAGTCTGTAGTAACAAGCCAGCCCTATGAAACTCCGTATCTCAAACACGTTCTTAGGCTGCTCCCAGGAAACTACTGCTCCCACCTTCTCTGGGTCCACTGCAACTCCTGCCTCTTAGATAATGTGACCCAAAAAGTGTATCTGGTCTATCCAAAATTGCCACATTGAGAGCTTTGCATATAGCCGATTATATTTTAGTGTGCTCAATATGATTTCAAGATGGGTGGCATGGTCGTGTCGAGTGTGAGAGTACACCAAGATGTCTTTCACAAATACTACCACAAAAGAATCAAGATACAGATGGAACACACGATTAATCAGAGCCATAAAAACTGCTGGTGCATTCATCAGTCCAAACGGAAAAACCAAGTACTCGTACATACCATATCTGCTCCGAAAAGCTGTAAGCGGTATATTCGATGGTCTCACATGAAGCTGATAATATCCCGATCTCAATTCCATCTTCGAGAACACTCGTGATCCACAAAATGATCAAACAGATCATCAATCCTCAACATGGGATTTCTGTTCATAACAGTCAACTGGTTCAGCTTCCGATAATCTACGCAAAGGCTAAGTGTACCATCCTCCTTCTTCTAAAAAAGGACAGGAGAACCCCAAGGAGAAGTACTGGGTCGGATAAAGACCTTTGCCTGCAACTCCTCTAACTGCCTCTTGAGCTCCTGCAGCTCAGGTGTAGCAATCCTATAAGGAGGAATGGACACCAGTGATGCTCCTGGAATAAGCTCGATAGAGAAATCCACCTCTCGCTCCCGAGTTAGACCTGAAAAGTCATCCGGGAAGACATCCCTGAAATGATCAACAACTGGAGGGAAATATATCTGACAAGTCCTCTGGTCATCTAGATACAAGCTCGCAATCTGGGTCGTGACTCCACCTCACTCATGATGCTCTGTTCCAGCTCGACTTGCCTAACATACCACTTGCCCTTGTATAGAAACTCTCCGCCCCCTGGTGACGTGAAGCTCACCCTGTGACGATAGAAGTCTACAAAAACTCGAAAGGGAACCAACCAGTCCATCCCACGAATGACATCATAGATCATCATCTCTAAGTCATAGAGGTCCCTTAGAAAGTGACACCCTCCAACCTCAAGGGGGAATTCCTTACACTGACGCACACCAGCCATCATAGTCCCCAACGGAGTGTCTTTGATCATGATATCGGAAGAAGTAGAAACACATAGCCCAAGGCTCTCCAAGACGGGTACATATATGAAACTATGTAGAGAACCCGTATCAAAAAGCACTTAAGATAAGACAATAGCGTCTAGAATAATACCTCTGACTGTAGAAGGTCCGGGATCCTGCTCCTGCTGGGTCTATTGCACTGCATATGCCTGCCCAGTGCTGCGACCCTGCGACACAGCCTGACAACCCTGAGCTATCCTGCCCTGTTGTCTCTGAGATCCCGGTGTCTGGACACCATGGCCATGACCACCATCTCTTCATGCACGCCCTGACATATTCCAGTTCCCTGACTGGTAAGAAGCCACTGGTCCTACTCTAACATGCGGAGTCTAAAAAGAACCCCTCTCACTAGCCACTGGTGGAAACGCCCTGAAAAGGCGCTGCAGATGACCCATCTTGCCGCAAGATCGGCACTCCACTGGGTCTCGTGGACATTGTGGTCTCTTGTTCCCCTCTCTAAAACACTGGTAGCACCTGATCGGGCCACCTGAAGAAGCTACCTGGCTGGTACTACCGCCCAGAGAGAAGTCCATCTGTCTCTTCCTCTTGCCTGTAGAAATAGTTCCAATAACTGGTGCTGAACTGCCCTGGCCCACACCACTAGATTCTGCAGGTTCCTCTCAGTAATCAGTTCTTGTTTCACAATATTGTGCACTAAAGGCAACCTAAAAACATTCACCAGTGCTCGGATTTCATACCGAAGACCATCCTCAAAACTTCTAGCTCTCAACGTCTCATCACCCACTAGCACGAGTGAAAAAAGCTGAAGCTTCGTAAAATGAGCAGAATAGTACATAATAGAAATAGTGACCTGGTGCAGATTCATGAACTCTCATGATCTATCTGCCCTCAGAGTCTCAGGAAAGAAGAAGTCATAGAAGACTGCCTAAAAATATTCCCATGCCATGTCCCGGTAATGCTCTGTCTGGGTGGTAACATCCCACAACCTCTTCGCGGAATCACGCAGCATGTAAGTCATGAGCTTAACCCTCCGCCCTGGAGGCGTCTCAAGATGCTCGAAAATAGTCTGCATCGATCCAAGCTAAGACTCTGCAGCCTGTGGTCTACCATCCTTTAAAAACGTAGGCAGATTCTACTTCTGAAAGATACGCGTCAGCTCGACCATAGAAGTGGAAGCCTGCGGTTCTCACTAAAAGGTCTGCATGAACCGCATAAAGCCTTCACGGAACTGCGCCTCCACGCCTGTGTTCTATATAACAGCTGGCGCCACATCTGGCTCTGCTGGAGGATCAACTGGTAACCCATGGGCCACCTTCTCTAGAGTATAACCATTGCTGCTCTCTTGGTGAACAACTCACGGTTGTCTAGGAGGCATGACACTACAGGGTCAAAAGCACGCCTCAGATTTCAAGATTTTAAATACTGAAATGAAGGAACCACAAAAGGAACAAGAGGAAGAAAGCATTTAAAAATTTACAAAACAAGACTACACAACATGTACACTGACTACACGACATGTACATGACTTCTCTTCCCCTGCCTGGGTACTTATACATGGCTAAGCCACATGGCTCCCATTGAAAAAAACTTCACGACGTGTATAATATCTACATGGCGTGTACGGTGATTTTTTTCAACTACTCGTGTCGTCTATGACATGGCCGACTACTCGGTAAAAAACTACACGGCGTGTTACACCCTCACACGGCATGTACACCACCTTGTTTCCCATCCACACGGCTAAGTCCACACGGTCTTTTGTTAGACAAGACCACACGGCGTGTCCCAAAGGTACACGGTGTGTTCAGGGAGAGGTGACACCGACCCGTGTTGTTAGTTACAAGGTAGAGTCCCCAGGTCACACTACACGACGTGTCTATCATTGACATGGCATGTTTCCTCAAGGAGTTCACTGACCAGTGTTGTTAGTTACACAGCCGGACTCCGGGTCTCACTACACGGTGTGTTCACTAGTTACACGACGTGTTTTACCCAAGCCTTTCCCTACCCCGTGTCGCCACCCAATGGGTTTGTGACACGGGATGAGACTACACGGCGTGTACTCAAAAAGCTTATTTTTATTCTCGAACAGAAGAACATACACAATGTGTTCAAATTAATACACGACATGTATACTGGGTTTCTAGACAGTATGCCTCAGAAACTTCCCCAGAACCTAGAAAACGCTGAAACCAACACCTAAGTGTCAAATTCTGACCCGTGGGGGCCCATACTCCCCACGAATCAATGTTTGACATCTTATATGTGATATAACCAATAAACAGTCAATGATCCACCAATTTCTGGTCAATGTGGGCCCATAAACCATAGGTCCAAGGATAGAAACCTTCCTCTGATACCATTTTTTAACGTCCCGGACCCGGGTGCCATGCAACAGTGCCCCGAACCCGGTTTTCCACGTGACCTCAAGCTCATTTCCCCAAACTCCAGAGGCTTCCGACTAAAAGCTAGGGCCTAGGTTTGATAGTGGGGAAACTATTCCCTCCTTTTTCAAAGTGTAGCGCAGTGGAATGAAATAAAACATACAACGACATCGGAAGCAGTAAACCATACACAATAGAAATTTACAACTGCAGATGATATAACCAACAGTATATAAAAGATTCAACATGTCACAGGTTTTTAATAAAACCGCCATAACATGTTATACATCGATACCGTACAAAAAAATATAGTGTACAACAAAACAAGCCAAACAGCTAATAGTGGCCTCGCAAGCCTAGGCTCGGTCCCATGCCCTCCGACTCATTAGCAACAGTCAAGTACATGTATAATGACTCTTTCCCCTATCTACACCTGCAAAAATGTAATCTTTTTGGGCCGAAAAGTATGACCCAAATAGGGTGTGAGAAATATATCTCAGTAGGCACCCACCAAAGGCCCATGCCCAACTGCGTGTGAGTATACAACATCAATGTGCAATAGTGAAATGCTATAAAGTAAACAGTACTGAAATGTATCTAACATAACAATTAAATTGCCATTTTATTATTCATTTAATCCATTATATATTAGAAATCACCACAATCCATTTCTTAGAAAATAGTCCACATCCTCAGACAAGCAAAACCTTACCCTCAGGTAGGCAGAATCCAACCCACAGGTATAGCCCTCAGGCGTAACAGAAATTGCCCTCGGGCGTAGGAAGTGTTGCCCTCATGCATAGAAGTCAATCCCTCAGGCACGAAAGGTTTCCCTCAGGTGAAATACTATAGCCCTCGGGCTGAATAGTGCGGTTCCCTCAGGCTAATCACCACAATGCCCTCAGGCTAAATACAACAACGCCCTCAGGCTAAACAGGTAACTAGGTCATGCCAAATAGGTAAACAAGCAGTAGCAAGCAATTCCTCTCAAGGAAATTCTACAATTACTACTTTGAAGGTATACCCTCGGGTATCCTGGACAAACAGATAAACAGTGGAAGACACCCTCGGGGTGGTTCCAATTCCAAGCAATGATCCCACCCTTCATTTTATTATCACAATTTAATCACCTATGAACTTATAGGCGTTAAATATAGCATCGGCCTCAGCCACACGACACCCTAACATGGGTTCATGGCCCGAAAACGCACAAAAACACACAAAAACACACAAAAAAGCACGAGAGATGGAAATTTTACACCAAGCCATCAACCTTATACACCAACAAGCATTATAACCGAACACCGATCCAAGAAACACCCAAGAACGATGTAGATCTAATGAAGAAGAGAACCCATTAAAAAGTAAATAACATCCATTAGGGGAAGAATTGGTAAGAATCATACCAGGAGAGGAGAGGGCATACCCGTGCGGTTCCAACGAGATCGTCCAAAGCCGAATCAGATAACAGAAAAACACTCGGCAGATCTTCAATGTTTCAGCCTCCTCCTTTGGCTCCAAAATGGTTCAAATGCCTCCTCTTCCAAATGAGGAGGCTACTTCCTTTTTTAAACCGAAAAAACTAAGTACACGACGTGTACTTATGAGTACACAATGCGTACTTCCTTAATTTAACTGTTACTCTGGCAGCACTACCACACTATTCATCTATTGACATGAGTACATGACATGTACTACCATGTACATGGCGTGTACTGTCGCCCAGCTGGCGGCTACTCCATTTCCTTACTGTTTAGGCCTGCCGACTGACTACAAGGCGTATAAGGTACCACTACACGGCGTGTAGTCAGTTCCTACACCCTTCGTCATTGACAAGGCAACACGCCCCGTGTACCCATTCCACAAGGCCAAAAGTACACGATGTGTGGAAAAGTACACGGCGTGTAGTTTAAAAAATTAGGAATTTTCCCCATTTTCTATATTTTCTCAAAATCACTTAAGGAAAAGAGAAAAGAAGAATCTCGTACCTCAAATAGAAGAACCGGGTTCTTACAAAGGAAAAAATAAAAGTTCGTAGTCTATCTAGAAACCCATTCGATGTCTATAATACATGAATATTCAGATTCTATCATCAAAGGTATTCAGAACATGAATTCTATAGAATTTCATAATCTGAATTTCAAGGAAATTTGGAGTCTGAATTAATTAAAATTTGGAGTTTGAATTTAGAAAGGTCAGAGTCTGAATTTAGAGAATTCAGATCCGGAACTCAGAGTGTTTAGATTCTGAATTCAGAGAATTCAGAGTCTTTACTCAGAATGTTCGGAGTCTGAATTCAGAGAATTTGGATTCTGAACTCAAAATGTTTGGAGTATAAATTTAGAGAATTCGGAAACTGAATTCACATCCTGAAAACAGAATTCTCTATATCTAATTATTTATAACATTCAGAGGCTTTAGATATGAAACAAAATTTTATACATAGAAATTAAATTATCTAGGTTCAGAGAAATTATTACATGAACAATAAAAACAATGTCAGGATAAATTTTCCTTGAGGAAGGAAAATTTTCCTTATCAAGATGAAACATAGGGGAAATGAAATTTGAATTAAGATAGAGTGTTTGTAATTTTCAAAATATAAAGGAATGAAAATTTCATAAGGAAACGTTATTGACTCAATAATATAATGATTTATTTAGTCTTCACGCCATACTTCCACAACTTTCCATAACAAAACTTTTTGGTTATTTAGCATATACATATTCATCTAATTCTATATTAAATAATATAGATTTCTTATAAATATGATAAATATTGTGTTGTGTGTAAGATTCCAAAACTAATAGCATTATTTTGGATTTAACTCTTGAACTAGAAGAAAATATTTCTTCAAAATCAACTCCATCACCATGAGAATACCAATTACAAAATAATATTGATTTATTTCTTGGAACACCATCGTTATCATTTATAATGTCTATAAAGACTCATTTGGTTTTAATTATATTCCTTTCATTCAGTATTGGAACAAGATACAATGTTATATTCTATTAACTTTGATAATTTCCCTCATCGATTTCATTTATCCATTTTCTTCCTCTACATCATTAGAAACTAATGGTGGATAAATTTTATGAAATAAGAGACACTGGGTTATTAGGTCCTTAACTTCATCTAGTATGAACTAGTTGTCTTTGATTTCTAATTATGTTTTCATGTTCCAAATGCCACATCAATTTATAATGTTTATGTTGATCACATTTAGAGGAAACTTCATCATCACGAGTTTAATCTGAACTAATGTCAACATAATTTGATACATATCTAGGTTTTCAACACTCGTGTTTCATGAAATCCATAAGTTATCCACATTTATATTTTCTAAATTTTCTTCATTTTACTAAACACAATTATTTTTATTTTGAATAGTACTTATTGCATAACAATCGCTTAAATTTTTTATACTTTTTTCCAGAACATATAACCTATTCCATTAGATATATATCCCAATAATACTCATTCCTTAGAATTCAAATTAAATTTTCTTATATCTTATTTTTTGATAAATATAATAAGTGGACTTCCTAAAATGTTGAAGAAAATAATAGTTATCTTTATAGTTAAACCCATTTCAAAACCAATTAGGCTAGTTTTATTCTTAATTAAGAACCAGTTTTTAGTATGCATAACATTACTCATAACTTTTTTTAGAAATTTGTTGAAATATTGAATTTGGGAAGTATAGTTCTTCCCATATCAACCAAACTTCTATTATATATATATAAATCACTTCTTTAATATGTATATAGAAAAATATATTTATTCGTGATCTTCATTTTAGTAATATAATGTTCAAATGAATTTATATTGAGCTCCCTTATATTTTTAGTTCTCAACATCTTGATATAAACATAAACTTTTCCTTATTATCTATTCCAAAAATTTTGATCATCTTAAAAAAATCTAATTTTTGTTCCATAAATATCAAATTAGTGATTCTTATAAAATCATAATTTATTTTTATTAAATAATATTGACCTCTTGAGGATTTATGTATCATTGGACCACATAAATCAATGTGAATCAATACATGTGCGCTTGTGGATTTAATTTTGACTATATTTTTACATACATGTATTTTTTTCTTCTTGTAATGATATTAGAATAACTTATATTTTTCTATCTAGTTGAGGAATGTCACTAAGAAAACTGCCAATTAAATTGCTCTTCAATATCATTTTTACTAGATTGAAAAGTGTAACACCCCGAGATTTTATGAAAAATATTCTATTAATTTCATTAATTTCTTGTGTTTTATTCTACACCAAGATTACCTTGCGCTATACGCAACACCATATTAGCTTGTAGTATACACAACACTATTCTTGGATCGTGTTACACACAATTTTGATAATAGTTATTCTACGCAACATTGAGTATATATATATATTCAATGTATAAATGAAATATGGATGGATTTTGGTATACGAAACAATGTAGGATTATTTCACAACACGCAACCCTGACTTGGCTTGCATTACACGTAATCGCAACCTTCCTCGATAGCGTGTATTGTACGCAGTACCAGGTTTTAATAAACAAAGATATATTATTATAATATTGTCATGAACTAGTCGTTATGAATATTATTAACTAAATTTTGAATTTTATAAAATTATTATTCATCTTACACATTTTCTAGAACATGGTATAAGAACAAAATAAATTTTTCAGGTAAAGTAAGTATTTTTTAAAAAATGCAGTTTTGCCGCCTTTTGATGGAGCACCCACATTAAATCTAGTTTTTACATGTTTATATGTTCAATTTGACAAAATTAAATTCTTATTTTGAATCAAGATATAAAAATTTACATTAGATAATGTTTTGATATTTTTTCAATAACTTTCATATTTTAATGAATAGTAAAATCACCGTATATTTTAATTAAAAACAACTTTTTTCATCATAATATATTATCTGGTTAAATTATAATATTGAATGGTTTTAAAGTATAAATATAATATATTTTTACCATTTAATATAATTTATGTCATTAGCATTGATTTTACCTTGAATTCGTAGGTTAAATCAATTCAATATTTTGCAATGTTTTAAAGAAAAACCCGTTTTCTTTGGACAACGGGATTAATATTAATTTAATTTCTGAAAATTTTTTGTATTGAATTTGGAAAAATGGATTCCATATTTGGAATCAGTGGATCCAAATTATGTTAATAAGCTACTTTTTATTTTTTTCAATTATGAATATTAACTACGGTAAATTTTATTTACCATAGTTAAAGGTAAATCGGGTAATTAAGGGTAAATATAATATTATAAAATTACTCTAACACATGTCAAAATCCTATTGGATGTCTAAAAGTCGACCCATATCACATAAGGGTCGGATTATATTCATTTAATGGACTTTTTTCCATGAAAATAATTTATTTATTATTAAAACCAAAGAATGTGACAACATGTCACTTTCTTAAATCTTATAAGTATAATAATTTTAATCTAGTGATACACTTAATGAAACTTAGAAAATGAATAGTCTCCAGAAATATAATACAATTATATACATCATAGTAATTTATTTATAATTTTTATGGATTTAATAATTATCATTTATTAAGACACAAATATGATGCAGTAATTGACTTATTAATGAAATATTGACATAATTGATGTTATAAATGCCCGAATAAATGTAATATGAGACTTTTTATGACTTAAATTAATTTTATAGGTTAATATGACATGTTATTGTTGATATACGTAAATTGGTTCGAACTTATCATTCTTTTATGAATTTCATAAAAATCATGTACCAAATAGTGTCAAAATTGACATAATTTAGTTTTTCAAACAAATTTTATATTATTAATTGTTATTTAATTCCTAAAAATCTAAGGATAGGCCAAATGACTTAGATAAGGATAGATATATTAATAATAAACAACTTGGGGTTCTTTTGGCTTGTTATAGTAAGTTTATTAACCATATAGAGTAAGAAAACAAAAAGACACGACAAAAGTAAAATTATTTAACTTAGAGTTAAATCTAATTGATAAGGTTAAAATAATAACCTAAACTTGTATAAATCCTATTGGATGAGAGGATTTCGAAAACTCCCCACCTTAGCTTCTAAATATATCAATTTGGAGCCATTTAAAACCGAACTTTACTTTATAATAAAATAATATTTTCAGTTTTCCCAAAGGTGCCCCTCTCCTCCCTTGTAAAAGGGCACCTCCTCCCTCTCTTCCTCACACCAATTTGAGAATTCAATCTCGTCCAACCCCTTCCAAAATCACTTATACACTTACATAGTATTATCCTAGAGGACTTGGTCTTCATCAAAGACCATCCTTAATTCATTAAGTGGAGGTTAAGAAAAGGCGCGTCAAAAAGAGGTAATATACATTACCGATCTTTTTCAATTTCTTTCTTCTTCAAATTCTTCTTATTTAGTTGTTTCATGATAAAGTAATAACATAAGTTTTTATTATATACTGATATGTTATTATAAATATGAAACAACTCTAATTAACCTTCTATCCATACTATGGAAAAAGGAAATCACCGCACGTGCGTACGTACGGAATACCGTCTCCACGCCATGGTGTAATATATTTTCTGCCACCACCTTAATTTGATGGGTATAATGGTGTAATGAGTAACTATATATGATTATTATAAAGTGATATTGATACTGAAATAGTATACATACACTTCAACACAATTTCACGATCATGAGAAAGATATCATCGCTCGTGCGTACGTACGGACTACCGTCTCCACGCCGCGATGAGATTCATTCCCCATGTTAACCATTTAAGAATGATTATAAATTATATATAAGCAATAATAATGAAATATATGAAATTATAAATCTAATGGCTTTATGTATATATGTATGTCATCTACTTACTTCCATTCAAGACAATAAGGAAAGGAAAACAGCATTCATGAGTACGTACGAACTACCGTCTCCATGAACGGTGTGTTTCATTTCATTTATCTATCTATTATATATATATACTAAATATATAAGATATATAAATCATGTTTTATATTGTTTTAGTAAGTAAATAATGATATAAGTAATAATAATGTCAAGAACAACAAGTCCAAACACCTACGATAAATGAAACGATTTTACCCAAAACGCTTCATTAACATGGAATTTACAAATGAACGGGTAATATAAAATCAATAGTGAACCATATATGATATCATAACAAAGAATATGATTCTATAATAAGTTAATGGCATTATTTAAATCATTATACAGGAGGTTCGGATACGTACAAAGGATTTCGGACATAAGGTAAGGGAAATATCACAATCTCATTTTTATCCGATATTGTTTATACCTTAGTATTTACTGGGGTGTATTTTATCATCAAAATCCATGTTTAATCAATATGCAATATTTTTTCCATCTATCTACAATTGTTTAAATCCAATTTTACCCTTCGGTGAGTTTTTAGTAAAAGACATGAAAAGAATCTTTTGTCGTTTTTCTTACGAGGTACTTTTTGACTTTTCTGACAAAAGTACGAGAAGAATTTTTTTTAACTTATACGGAATGAATGGATTTTTAAAAAATTATTTCAAAGAAGCTTCCTTTACAAGGTTTAAATTTTATTTTTAATCAACTTATTTTAGTTTAGAATTTAATGACATGTTAAGAAAGGAATAGTGTTTTTGAAGTAGAAAGGATATTTTCCTCGAGAATGGAGTTCAAGAGTTTTATCAAAATTATTTTCCATCTAAGAAAATATAGGGTTCTGTTTCTATCCCCATTATTACATGGATTTGATTATTTTGTGATGGAAATATTTTTATGAATTCCTTTATCTTATATGAATTGTTTTATAATGTCACAATGTTTAAGATTCCCACTTTTATTACATGGTTTATGCAATGATGTATGATTTATGATCTTGTGGAACACATAAGAATGGTATAATTAAGAGATGGGAGGAACATATATCTCCCTTCAATTCATTGGGTATATATTTTATGTCTCATGAGATAGACATGGCTGGAACGGTAGGTTATACCGGTTTAGTGAAACAGGACTGAAAAGAGGGTGAATCGATTCAGAAATGGACTATGTCCACTAAGATAGTCTTGGCAATGAGTCTTGACAAATAAGAAATGATTCTCTATGATTATGTGTGTATTCCACAATGTTTCATGTTTTATGTTATGATTATTGGTATTTCATTTCACTACTATGATTTATCCCATGTTATGAAATTATGATCTCTTTTGCAGGTTAAGATTTCCAAAATGTTATGTTCTTATGAATATGATGTGATTGATATTTCTTTTGTTTACCCTTACTGAGCATTTGAGCTCACCCTTTTATGTTTTCTTTTCCCCAGGATATAAAGAAAGGTTTTCGGTAAAAAAAGGGAAGATCTTTATGGGAGATGTTGAAGATCTTTCACAACGATTAGAAGATTTTATTCCAAGTTTCCAAAGACACTAAACTATTATGGTCCTTGTGTGTGTGTTATTTTTATATATTAAGTATTCCGCAAAAGTAATGTAATGTCTATGTACGTCAAGCTTTGGGTCTCTACAGTTGGTATCAGAGGATAGGTTTAGTCAACCTTTGGAAACTAGGATGTGAGAACGTTAGTGAGATACCTAGAGATATTTCTATAGTATGTCTAGGGATGTCCCTAAGGATAAGTATACGTATAGGATATAGTCCTAGAACTATGGTAATGATCTTAGAATTTAACCTATGATGTTAGATATTAAGGGTACTCCCCCTTTATTATGTTGTTTTCCTTAGCATTATTTTTGCCTCTCACACTATTCTTATTGGGTTTTAGACGATGGCTGGAACCCGAAGGAACAGTGTTGATCACTGTAATGGACAATGCAATGATTTTCCTCTTGAACAAACAAATGTTATGGGAGATGGAGTGAAAAATCTTATTGCTATACTTACATAAGCTATGAGTCATTCTGGACTTCCAAATGAGCAGAGAAGTGAACAATATTCTATTGAGTCCTTCATGAGGCAACGTCCAACTTCTTTCAGTGGGTCTTCTGATCCACTTGTTGTTGAACAATGGATCAGTACCACTGAAAAGATATTTTCAGTTCTTTAATTTTCTAAACATGATAAAGTCATCTTAGCGGTATATCGTTTGGAAGGTGAAGCTGATCAATGGTGGAATCTTATCAAGAATATGAGGCCAAGATATGAAATTGAGTACATGGAATGGGACGAGTTCAAGAACTTATTTTTCAATATGTACTTCCCTCGTATTCTTTGATCAAATATGGAGAAGGATTTTCTTGAACTAAAGAAAAAGGATGATGAATCTGTTGGTATATACGAAGATAATTTTTCAAGGCTTGCAAGGTATGCATCTAGATTTATCATCCAACCTGAAAGTAAAGTTGATCAATTCTTCAGTGGATTAAAACCAAGTCTTCGAAGGGAATTAGCTATAAGAGACTTCGGTATCTATGAAGAAATTGTGCGTTGTGCTATCAAAGTAGAAATGGATGTTGGTGTTACTTATCCATCTCATGGTTCTGACAAGAAACGAAAGATGGATTTCAAGGAGAAATCTCAGAATAATGGTGAAAAGAAGATGAATGCTTCCTTATGCTCAATGTGTGGAATGAAGCATGGTGGAGATTGTCTTAAAGGGATAAGTAAATTTTTCAAATGTGGAAAGGAAGGTCATCGGGAATTTGAATGCCGCAATTATTGGAATAAGATGTCTAATGATACAAACAAAGGAAGGGATACACAGAATGAAACTACTGCACTTCAATGCTTCAAGTGCAAGGAAATGGGGAATTATGCAAATAAATTCCCTAATCCAAGGGTTAGTGAAGATCGACATGAGCAACCACATAAGGCAAAGGATAAAAGGATGTCACATGCGATCACCATTGGCGATGTTGAATATGATAACGATGTGGTGGAATGATTAAGTGTATATGTAATGAGATTACAAAATAATGTTGTATATAGTATCATGGAATGTTTGAATATTTATGTATCGGTATACTTTGGTTTTCAATAATTTTATGCTACCTGTAACCATGGAAAGTGATTGAGATATTTTTGGAAAAAAGATGATATGCACATAATGAAGGGAAAACAAGAAAATGAAATATTTGACAGTATTCATGAGCTCATGATTGATATAAGGACTAAGTGATATCATGGTTTGAGTATATAGAATTTTGAGGATTTTGGTACGTGGAAAGAGTTTACTTTTAACAGCAATCATGTTTTCAATAAGGTTCAATGGGTATTCAAGAGAGTACATGATTAAGGCCTTTGAATGTTTGGAATGTGACCAACAAGATATATCTTATGATATATGGGGATCAACGATGGTTTTAAATCTCTGAGAGTGGACTGCAGTATTATAGATAAGCCTAAAGATTGGAATGGATTATGTTGGACATAAGTTAGTATTGATTGTTTTTCGATATTATTGATGGGATGTTATAGTAATATAGTTTTAGAAAAAGGACAACCTGCAGGATGGGAAACAGCCCATCGTGTCAGACAAGGCTGTGGGAATTGAACCCACAACCTAAGTGCGACTAGTTTTTTTTCCTACCACTGGCCTACAGGAAGTCCCTGGTTAGTATAAACTAGTTTTATTTTATTAATCGGTATGATATATGAAGTATAAGTTCATTTTTGGAACCATATACGATTAATCTAACCATAAGATGGACTTATAACTTTGGTTAACCATTTGTTTGAGATGGAATGACCCACCATTCTATTATATGATCTGCTAACACATCATGAATAACAAATTAAACATCATTTCATTAAGGGATGAAGTGGAAATTGTTCAATTCATGAACAACAGTGAGATTGTACCAAAATCATGCAAGTATTTCTTTTAATTCATCAAATTTAATGAAATGATCTTGAAAACCAAAAATGTTGTCCTAGTTCCCTTATATCTGATTAATCAGATGGTACCTTAGATCATCACAAATCAATATCTTTGTGATTGTTGGATTTTTCATAGCCATGTTCTCTACTACTCTCCATCAGAACATGATGGTTAGATTTTTCTTCCTTATCCATATTTTCACATATGTTCTCCTACGTGGAAACCTAGTGATGAGTTAATTTGGGTAACCATTACATTTCATACTTTAGTTTTTAAAGCCATGTTTTGGTATTCTTTTTTACGATGTGGGTTTCTATTAAACAAACTTTCGAGTAGTAAACCATTTATAACCCTGATGAATTTCGAGGGCGAAATTCATTTTAAGGGGGGTAGAATGTAACACCCAGAGATTTTATGAAAAATATTCTTTTAATTTCATTAATTTCTTGTGTTGTATTCTACACCAAGATTACCTTGCGCTATATGCAACACCTTATTAGCTTGCAGTATACGCAACACTATTCTTGGATCGTGTTACGCACAATTTTGATAATAGTTATTCTACGAAACATTGAGTATATATATATATTTTCAATGTATAAATGAAATATGGTTGGATTCTGTTATATGAAACAACGAAGGATTATTTCACAACACGCAACCCTGACATGGCTTGCATTACACGCAATCGCGACCTTCCTCGATAGCGTGTGTTGTACGTAATATCGGGTTTTAATAAACAACAATATATTATTATAATATTGTCATGAACTAGCCGTTATGAATTGTATTAACTAAAATTTGAATTTTATAACATTATTATTCATCTTACACATTTTCTAGAACATGGTATAAGAAAAAAATAAATTTTTTCGGGTAAAATAAGTATTTTTCAAAAAAATGCAGTTTTGCCGCCTTTTGATGGCGTACCCACATTAAATCTAGTTTTTGACATGCTTATATGTTCAATTTGACAAAATAAAATTCTTCTTTTGAATCAATATATAAAAATTTATATTAGATAAAGTTTTGATATTTTTCCGATAACTTTCATATTTTATTGAATAGTAAAAACACGGTATATTTTAATGAAAAACAACGTTTATCATCGTAATATCTTATGTGGTTAAATTATAATATTTTATGGTTTGAAAGTATAAATAGAATATATTTTTACCATTTAATATAATGTATGTCATTTGCATTGATTTTACCTTGAATTTGTTGGTTAAATAAATTCAATCTTTTGCAATGTTTTAAAGAAAAACCCGTTTTCATTGGACAACGGGATTAATTTTAATTTAATTTCTGCAACTTTTGTGAATTGAATTTGGAAAAATGGATTCCATATTCGGAATAATTGGATCCAAATTATGTTAATAGGCTACTTTTTTTGGGAATTATGAATAGTAACTATGGTAAATTTATTTACCATAGTTAAAGGTAAATCGGGTAATTAAGGGTAAATATAATATTCTAAAATTACCCTAACACTTGTCAAAATCCTATTAGATGACTAAAAGTCGACCCATATCACCTAAGGGTCGGATTATATTCATTTAATGGATTTTGTTCCATGAAAATAATTTAATTATTATTAAAACCAAAGAATGTGACAACATGTCACTTTCTTAAATATTATAAGTATTTTAATTTTAATCTTGTGATAAACATCATGAAACATCAAACCTGAATAGTCTCTTGAAATATAATACAATTATCAACATCATAGGAATTTATTTAGAATTTTTAGGTATTAAATAATTATCATTTATTATGACACAATGATGATGGAGTAATTGTCTTATTAATGAAATATTGACATAATTGAATTTATAAATGACCAAATAAATGTAATTTTAGACTTTTTATGACTTAAATTAATTTTATAGATTAATATGACATGTTATTGTTGATATACGTAACTTTTTTATAACTTATCATTCTGTTATGAATTTCATAAAAATCATGTTCCAAATAGTGTCAAAATTGACATAAATTAGTTTTTAAAACAAATATTATATTATTAATTGTTATTTAATTCATAATAATCTAAGGTTCGGCCAAATGACTTAGATAAGGATATATATATTAATAATAAACAACTTTGTGTTCTTTTGGCTTGTTATAGTATGTTTATTAAACATATAGTGTAAGAAAACAAAAAGACACGGTAAAAGTTAAATTATTTAACTTAGAGTTAAATCTAATTGATAAGGTTAAAATAATAACCAAAACTTGTCTAAATCCTATTGGATGAGAGGATATAGACCCATACCTACCTTAGATTAGAAATATATCAATTTGGAGCTATTTAAAACCGAACTTGACTTATAATAAATTAATATTTTTAGTTTTCCCAAAGGTGCCTTTCTCCTGCCTTATAAAAGGGCACCTCCTCCCTCTCCTCCTCACACCAATTTGAGCATTCAAGCTCGGCCAAACCCTGAAAAATCTCTTCTCTACTTCCATAGTATCATCCTAGAGGTCTTGGTATTCTTCAAAGACCATCCTTAGTTCTTTAAGTGGTGGTTAAGAAAAGGCGCGTCAAAAAGAGGTAATATATATTACCGATGTTTTTCAATTTCTTTCTTTTTCAACTTCTTCTTATTTAGTTGTTTCATGATAAAGTAATAACATCAGTATTTATTATATACTAATATGTTATTATAAATATGAAACAACTCTAATTAACCTTCTATCCATACTATAGAAAAAGGAAATCACCGCGCGTGCGTACGTACGGAATACCGTCTCCACACCGTGGTGTAATCTATTTTCCGCCACCACCAAAATTGGATAGGTGTAATGGTGTAATGAGTAACTATATATGATTATTATAAAGTGATATTGATACAGAAATAATATACATACACTTCAACACAAGTTCTCGATCATGAGAACGATATCATCGCCCGTGCGTACGTACTGACTACCGTCTCCACGCCGCGATGAGATTCATTCTCCATGTTAACCATTTAAGAATGATTATAAAGTATATATAAGAAATAATAATGAAATATATGACATTATAAAGCTACTGGATTTATGTATATATTTATGTCATCTACTTACATCCATTCAAGACAATAAGGAAAGGAAAACAGCATTCATGCGTACGTACCGACTACCGTCTCCATGAACGGTGTGTTTAATTTCATTTATCTATCTATTATATATAAATATATACTGAATATATATGATATATAAATCATGTTTTATATTCTGGAAGTAATTAAATCATTATATAAATAATAATAATGTCAAGAACAACAAGTCCAAACACCTATGCTAAATGAAACGATTTTACCCAAAATGCTTCTTTAACATGGAATTTTCAAAAGAAAGGGTAATATAAAGTCATAAGTGAACCATATATTATATCATAACAATTAATATGATTCTGTAATAAGTTAATGACATTATTTAAATCATTATACTGGAGGTTCGGATACGTACAAAGCATATCGGACATAAGGTAAGGGAAATATCACAATCTCATTTTTATCTGAAATTGTTTATACTTTAGTATTTAATGGGGTGTATTTTATCATCCAAATCCATGTTTCGTCAATATGTAATATTATTTCCATCCATCTACAATTTTTTAAATCCATTTTTACCCTTCGGTGAGTTTTTATTAAAATACATGAAAGGAATCTTTTGTCGTTTTTCGTACGAGGTACTTTTTGACTTTTCTGACAAAAGTACGAGAAGAATGTTTTTTTAACATATACAGCATGAATGGATTTTTAAAACATTATTTCCAAGAATCTTCCTTTACATGTTTTCACGTTTATTTTTAATCAACGTCTTTTAGTTTAGATATTTATGACATGTTAAGAAAGAAAAAGTGTTTTTGAAGTAGAAAGGATATTTTCCTCAAGAATGGAGTTCAAGAGTTTTATCAAAATTATTTTCCATCTAAGATAATATAGGGCTCTGTTTCTATCCCTATTATTACATGGATTTGATTATATTTTAATGGAAATATTTTTATGAATTCCTTTATGTTCTATGAATTTTTTTATTATGTCACGATGTTTAAGATTCCCATTTTTATTACATGGTTTATGCAATGATGTATGATTTATGATTTTGTGGAACACATAAGAATTGTATAATTATGAGATGGGTGGGACCTATATCTCCCTCCAAAGCATTGGGTAAAGATTTTATGTCACATGAGATAGACATGGCTGGAACGGTAGGTTATACCGGTTCCGTGAAACATGACTAAAACGAGGGTGACTCGGTTCAGAAATGTACTTTGTCCACTAAGATAGTCTTGACAATGAGTCTTGACTAATATGATATGATTCTCTATGATTATGTGTGTATTCCACAAAGTTTCATGTTTTAAGTTATTATTATTGTTATTTCATTTCACTACTTTGATTTATCCCATGTTATGAAATTATGATCTCTTTTGCAGGTTTAGATTTCCAAAATGTTATGTTCTTATGAATATGATGTGATTGATATTTATTTTGTTTACCCTTACTGAGAATTTGAGCTCACCCTTTTATGTTTTCTTTTCCCCATGATATAAATAAAGTTTTTAGGTAAAAAAAAAGGGAAGATCTTTATGGGAGATGTTGAAGATCATTCACCATTATTAGAAGATTTTATTCCGAGTTTCCAAAGACACTAAAATTTTACGGTACTTGTGTGTGTGTTTTTGTTATGTACTAAGTATTCCGCAAAAGTAATGTAATATCTATGTACGTCAAGCTTCGGGTCTCTACACAAAGTCTTCTATATAATATTTTAATCTCATATTTTTATATCAAATTACAAGTATCTCCCAAATTTATAATTTGGAAAAAAAATAAAACAGGATCATTCTACATTTGTGAAATCAATTTCATCAATAAGACACTTGATGATGATAGAATTAGTAAAAACTGACTTTATATCCATAATAATAAATCTATTTTCACACATTAAGTTATGTTTGAGTGCATAAACAAAGGTAACATCATTGGATTTCAATTTTTGATCATGAATCATAGCTATCCCAATTCAAATGATCCTTAAAAATAAAAAATAAAAAATGTAACTACACCACTATATTGTTTATTAATGTTTATAGGAATTTTTTCGTATAATTGTTTATGAAAACCCTCTTTCAATTATCCATGTTGTAATATCTTTCATTTATCAAGGACCACCCAAACAAGAAGTGAATTATCAAATTTTAATTTTAAATAAAACTTCTCTTCTATGGTGTATTGATTATTTTGTATTTAAAATTTTATCATACACTATTCAGAATAATGAATTTTTTGTTCATAGATTCCATTGATTTTGTCACGACCCGTCCTCGGGGCCTGTTCCGTGACTACCCCAAGCCCTTCATCCATTGGACAGGGGCCGATGACAAGAACCAAAGGATAATCCCTGATAAAAAGGGAAGGAATTGACTTTAAACCTATATCACATATAGTTTAAACACAAGCAGTAGAAGAAAGAAGTAATAATATAGAAAAAAAGGTGTGCTGAAAGTAAGTGGGCCAGTATATAAAACCAAAAGAACAAAAAGTACAAGAAAAAAGGGACAATAGATCCTGGATCATCCATCAGGGATTCTTACCTGAAGTGTAGGTACATATCTCGAACAGATTGTCCCTGAGCTACATCCCGTATAGTCTAGCTCCGAGCAGCCTTGCGTCTGTCACCCTCAGCCCTATCACTGCTGAATGTTGTCTGCACAGAACACAACAAGGTGTGGGCGAAGCTCATGGAGGGGTGAGTATAACAATACACAGTTTGGGACCCCGATACCCCCAATGGTCTCCCATAATCCACTAAGGATAAACCAAAACAGTAAGATACAATCACAAAGTATCAACCATCCTTACATATGTATATTCCCATACATATACCTATGTATCCAATCACATACCGGCTCCAACTTTTCAGTCCAACCACATTCTGTTCTACAAGTGTAGAAACACTCTACTAAGAAAGTACAACACAAGGTGAACCCTATAGTAAAAAATCATAGAAGAAAGCCATGTGGGCTTCACCACAACACATCCACAGAGAAACATCCATGAAGAAACATCCATGAAGAAACATCCACCCATAATTAGGTATATGCCCATACATATACCTAAGTCATCAAGAGTACACTTCTCGTTCATGAGGTAATCGTGAAGGTAATGACTCAGCTCACACCAGGTATAAACAACTTAAAAGAGAGTAAGATATTATTAGTTGTACCCACTAAAAAAACATTCACCTTTAAACGATAGATATACGTAGAATCCTAAAACATCAGTCTGTCGAAGCTGTCGATCCTACGTGGGATCTCGGTAAAAAAGTTGTTGTTGTTGAACCCATGGAGGATCCAGGTCTAGTCACGTTGCTGTCGAACCCACAGAGGATCTCGGCCATGTATCATCGCTGTCAAACCCACGGATGATCTAGGTCCAGTCTCATCACTGTCGGACCCTCAGAGGCTCCAGGTCCAGTAGTAGGTCCACGTAGGATACTATCATCTTAGTTGCAGCTAGCCATAGGGTTCCAATACACATCATGCTCGATTCCCAGAAGGTAGTAGGTCCACATAGGATCCTATCATCTCAGTCGTAGGCAACTATAGGGTTCCATTACACAGTACGCTCGATTTTGGGAGGGTCTACTTCTTGAACCAAGTGTTGATACATAAACTACCACAAAGTCTCTAGTTGATGTATCCCATAGTTCTGTCTCCACATAAGGAACCAAACGCGATAGACGACGCGTCAATCAGACGTCCGGTCTGTGAGTTATTGGAATTTCCGTTCTAGGGGCCCGATTGTTTTTTAGGTTCAAACCCACCCGGATGCACCCCAAATGAATTCAAACATCAAGTGGAGTATGTCAAAAGAACTATCTTGCTCTAATATTTCCTTCTCTGCAAACAATTCTTTGATCGAACAACTGTTTCCCAAGATATGGACAAAAATGTGATTTCGGGTTAAACGGGTCTGGACAAGGGTCTGACCCGGTCCGCGTGTCTGACCCCACCAGATGGTGAGGCCCGGACAGGTGGTGGTCCGACCCACAAGTGCGGCCTGGCCTGGCCTGGCTGGCCCGTGTGGCTAGGCTGGCCACGGTGGGAGGGTGGGGAGCCGCACCCCCGGCTTCTGAAGGAATCGACACCTAGCAACGGTTCTATGAACTACGAGACCCGAAAAAATATCGCCTTGTGGAGGGCCCACCGGCTTCCGGCTCAACCGTCCACCCTCCTATGTCAGCCGTGGCCTTTGGAAATGGTTCCTCTCCGGCGTGGCGTGACGACGACCCACCCATCCCATCCAACCGCCGCAGCGTTCGTGGTTGCAGATTCATCCACCGACACAATGTGACAGAACCACGCCTCTCCAGCATCGCCGTGGCCCGCTTGGATGCAGCTCGATCCACCGCATGGCGTGACAATGCCACACTCATCCGGTGATCCGGTGGCCCTTGCGCTTTCGGTTCCTCCCGCAGCCAGCCCGTTACTGGCCGATGATGCTCCACCGTGATCCTCCCTTCCAGTGGCAATTTGCGCCATTGTCAAAAAATGAGAAAAACAAAGTGGGAGGGTTGGGACGTGTTTGTGTGGTCCGAGCCCTCCTTGTTACAATGATATAAAACGGAGATTAACATTCCATAACTTGAATGAAAACAAACGGTTACAAAAACAATTCAAACCTCCTACCTCGAAAGACGATCGTTGAAGGAGTCGTGGGAAGGCGGCATTGTTTCGTCAATGTTGGAAGAAGATGAGTCGAAGATGACATCATCAGTGTTCTTCGTGGGTGGTGGTGCTTCCAATTCTTGCCCCTATTGAAGAGGGAAGAATATGTCTGAGGTGGAGTCCAAGGAAGAATTCTAAGAAGGGAGGACGGCATCGGCGTTCTTCGTGTTCTTCGTTGGAGTGGATATGTTCTTCCAAGATCCCTCACTACTGGAATATTACACTTTACCAACAGTTCAAAACCATTTCTAAAGGACTGGACACCATTGGTATATAGTATACCAATGGTTTCCTCAACCGTGGGCAATTAAAGCGTGACAATAGGACTATACCAACAGTTTTGTGAAAACTGTTTGCATAAGTGTCAAAATAGGAGGTATACCAATTGTTTTATACAAACTGTTGGTATATGTGTGTAAATGTATAACATATACCAGTAGTTTGTAAACGTTCAGTATATATGAGTGACAACTCTACCAATGGTTTATAACTGTTGTTATTGAGGGCATATGCCAAGCCATAAGGCTATAACAATGCTTTCGTTGTAACTGTTGGTATAAACCTATTCCAACGGTTATAATAACCCATTTTTATAACTTATATAATAGTATCTATACTGACGATTTCAGAACCGTTGGTATAGACCTGTATAAAATAATCTATACCAATGGTTGTAGAACCGTTGGTATACAATTGCACAACTCCACAACAGCAGGACCCTCTCCCCTCACCAGACCTCCAACAACACCCCAACCCCTCTCCAGACCTGCAACAACACCGATACAGAATCCCCATCCAAAGTATTCAAAATTTATATTTCATTCCAGAATTTAGAAATTTAGAAATTCAAATTCAATAACACCCATAAGATAAAACACCTATGTGTTATAGGAAATGAAATAACACCCATAAGAATATTCCAAATTTAGGAGTTATTTTTCCCTCAAACCACCACACCAACACACATAAGAGTATTCAAAATTTAGATTTCATTACTCACTCAAAGCACAACACCAATACACACAAGAGAAAAAACCTACATGTTATAGGAAGCACATGGGATGTTTAGTCATTGTCTTGGGTTGAGTATCTTAAAACCAACAGAAAAATTTAGGTAGTGTGCCAAGGATCATGATACCCATAAGATACACAATGGTAGTGCTCATGTTCTTAGACCTAGGATCAGTTATAGGAAGCACATGTGATTTTTATATTCCTCTAATGACATGTCGTCTCCTCTTACACTTCAAGAAGAATAACTAGGTATTTTCGTGGGATTTCAAGTAATTCTAATGTCGTTCGACATGCATTTGACCGTAAAACCCATGTTTTTGACATTTACGACACGCCGAGTGCGTTTTTGGCCATCGCGGTCATACGACACCTCCGATTGATGTTCCGTCTGGCCGAAAATTTCAAAATTCACTGACCCTTTGTTTTCATCCAATTTCATGGAATTCCGAGGTCGTTCGACGTGTTTCGAACACCCCATGCACGCTTTTCAAGTGCGCCGAACACCTAAAAACACATATTCAGCCGTGCCACACAAACCGCGCGTCTGAATGATAAGCCGTCCCATCTTACACCTCATGAAAACAAATTAGGGCGTTTTCTTGTGATTTCAAGTCATTCTGATGTCGTTCGGCATGAATTTCACCGTAAAACCCATGTTTTGGCCATTTACGACACGCCGTGTGCGTTTTCGGCCAGCGCGGTCACACGACACCTCTGATTGACATGCCGTCTAGTCAAAAACTTCACAATTCACCCACCCTTTGTTTTCGTCGGATTTCATGGAAATCCGAGGTTATTCGCCAGTTTCGACCATGCCACGCACGCTTTTCAAGCGCACCAAACACCTTAAAACACATATTCAGCTGTTTCGTGCAAACCGCGCGTCTGAATGATGTGCCATCTTGTCGTACAACTCACAAATAATAATTCATGAATTTTCATGTGATTTCAAGTCCTTCTGATGTCATTTGGCATGCATTTGACTGTAAAACCATGTTTTGGCCATTTATGACACACCGAGTGCGTTTTCGAACATTGCGGTCACCCGACACCTCGAATTGACGTTCAGTCTAGCCAATAATTTCACAAAATACCCACCCTTTTTTGTCATCCAATTTGATGGCATTCTGAGGTCGTTCGGCTGATTTTGACCACCCCACACACGATTTTCAAGCATTCCTAACACCTAAAAAAAACATATTCTATCGTTCCATGCAAACCACGCATCCAAATGACATGCATTCTCCTCTTACACCACACAAATAATAACTAAGGTGTTTTTTTGCGATTTCAAGTCATTCTGATGTCATTCGGCATGCATTTGACTGTAAAACCCATTTTTTGGCCATTCACGACACGCTGAGTGCGTTTTTGGCCAGTGCGGTAACATGACACCACTAATGGACGTGTCATCTAGCTGATAATTTCACAATTCACCCACCCTTTATTGATGTCCTATTTCATGGCATTCCGAGGTCGATTGGCCGGTTTCGACCACCCCACGCATGCTTTTCCAACGCTCCAAACACCTAAAAAACATATTCAGCTGTGCTGCACAAACCATTCATCCGAATGATGTTCCTTCTCCTTGTGCAACTAAAAAATAATAACTAGGGTGTTTTCATGTGATTTCAAATCATTCCGTTGTCGTTCGGCATGCATTTGACCGTAAAACACTTGTTTTGTCCATTTATGACACGCCGAGTGCATTTTCGGCCAGCACAGTCATGCGACACCTCTGGTTGATGTGTTTTCTGGCCAAAAATATCAAAATTCACCCACTCTTTCCTATCGTCTGATTTCATGGCATTTCGAGGTCATTCGAACAGTTTTGACCACCCCACACACGCTTTTAAAGCTCACCGAACACCTAAAAACACATATTCATCCATGTCGTGCAAACCATAATTCAGAATGATGTTCCGTCTCCTCGTACAACTCGCTAATAATTACTAGGGTGTTTTCGTGTGATTTCAAGTCATTATAATGTCGTTCGGCATGCATTTGACTGTAAAACCCATGTTTTGACCATTTAGGACACGCCGAGTGCGTTTTTGGCCAGCACGGTCACATGACACCGCCGATTGACATGCTATCTGGCTGAAAATTTCTCAATTCACCCTCCCTTTGTTTTCGTCCGATTTCATTGCATTCTGAGGTCGTTCGGCTGGTTTCGACAACCCCACGCACACTTTTCAAGCGCGCCGAACACCTAAAAAACACATATTCAGCTGTGCCACACAAACTGCGCATCCCTACGATGTTCTGTCTACTTGTACACCTCAAGAATAAAAACTAGGGCGTTTTCTTGTGATTTGTAGTCATTCTGATGTCGTTCGGCATGCATTTGACAGTAAAACCCATGTTTTGGCCATTTACGACACGTCTAGTGCGTTTTTGGCCAGCACAGCCACACGAAACCTCTAAATGATGTGCCATCTGGCCGGAAACATCACAATTCAGCCACCATTTGCTGTCGTCTTATTTCATTTAATTCTGAGGTCGTTCAGCCAGTTTCGACAACCCCACGCACGCTTTTCAATCGCGTCGAACACCTAAAAAAACATATTTAGCCGTTCCGCACAAACCGCGCATCCGAATGATGTTACGTCTCCTCGTACACCTCAAGAATAAAAACTAAGGTGTTTTCATGTGATTTCATGTCTTACAGATGTCGTTCGTCATGCATTTGACCATAAAACCCATGTTTTGTCAATTTACGACACACAGAGTGTGTTTTCGGCCAGCACGGTCGCACGAAACCTCTGATTGACGTGTCGTCTGACCGACAATTTGAAAATTCACCCACCACTTGTTGTCATCTGATTTCATGGAATTCCGAAGTCTTTCGGCCAGTTTCGACCTCCCTTTGCACACTTTTCATGCAAACCGAACACCAAACTAAAAAACACATAGTCATCCATGTCACGCAAACCACACATCCGAATGATGTGTTGTCTCCTCGTACACCTCAATAGTAATAACTATAGTGTTTTCGTGTGATTTGAAGTCATTCTGATGTCGTTCGACATTCATTTTTCTGTAAAAACCATGTTTTGTCCATTTACGACACACCAAGTGCATTTTTGGACAGTGCTATCACACGACACCTCCAATTGACATTTCGTCTAGCCGAAAATTTCACAATTCACCCACCCCTTGTTGTCATCCGATTACATGGAATTTCGAGGTTGTTTGGCCAGTTTCGACCACCCCATGCACATTTTTCATGTGCGCCGAACACTAAAAAACACATATTCAGCCGTGTTGTGAAAACCACGCATCCAAATGACATGTCTTCTCCTTGTATACCTCACGAATAATAACAAGGGTGTTTTCATGTGATTTCAAGTCATTCAGATGTCGTTCGACATGAATTTGACCGTAAAACCCATGTTTTGGACATTTACGACACGCCGAGTGTGGTTTCAGCCAGCGCGGTCACAAGACACCTCCGATTGACGTTCCGTTTGGCAAAAAATTTCACAATTCACCCACCCATTATTGTCGTCTGATTTCATGGCATTCCAAGGTCGTTCGGCTAGTTTCGACCACCCCACACACACTTTTCAAGCATGCCTAACACCTAAAAAACACATATTCAGCCGTGCCATGAAAACCATGCATCTGAATGACGTTTCGTTTCCTCATACACCTCACGAATAACAATTAGGGTGTTTTCATGTGATTTCAAGTCATTATGATATCGTTCGACATGCATTTGACCGTAAAACCCATGTTTCGGCCATTTACGACACGCCGAGTGCGTTTTTGGCTAGCGCTATCACACGACACCTCCGATTGACGTGATGTCTAGCCAAAAATTTCACAATTCACCCAAACTTTGTTTTCATACGATTTCATGGAATTCTGAGGTCGTTCGGCTGGTTTCGACCACCCCATGCACGTTTTTCAAGCTTTCCGAACAACTAAAAACCAAATATTTAGTCATGTCGCACAAACCACGCATCTGAATGATGTGTCATCCCCTTGTACACCTCAATAATAATAACTAGGGTGTTTTCATGTGATTTAAAGTCATTTAGATGTCATTCGCCATGCATTTGACCGTAAAACCCATGTTATGTCCATTTACGACACACCAAGTTTGTTTTCAGCCAGCACGGTCACACGACATCTTTGATTGAAATTCCGTCTGGCCGACAATTTAAAAATTCACTCAACCTTTGTTTTCGTCCAATTTCATGGCATTCTGAGGTCGTTCGTCTGGTTTTGAACACCCCATTAATGCTTTTCAAGCATACCGAACACCTAAAAAACACATATTGAGGTGTGTCATGCAAACCGTGCGTCTGAATCCTGTGTCCTCTCCTCGTACACCTCAAGAATAACAAATAGTGTTTTCTGTGTAATTTCAAGTCATTCCGATGTCGTTTGGAATGCATTTGACTGTAAAACCCATGTTTTGACCATTTATGACAAGTCGAGTGCGTTTTCGTCTAGCACTATCACACAACACCTCCGATTGACGTGCCGTCTGGAAAACAATTTCACAATTCACCCACCCTTTGTTATCATCTGATTTCATAGAATTCTGATGTCGTTCGGTCGATTTCGACCACCCCACACATGCTTTTCAAGCACGCCTAACACCTAAAAAACACATATCTATCCTTGTCGCGGAAACCGAGCATCTGAAACTGATCTTATGTTATAAAAAACAGACTCTTGATTCTTGATAGTGGTATGATAAAGATATATATTTTATATTTGTTGTTTTTAAAAGTGGTACTAGGTAGTTGAAACTACTAATTGAGAGTCAAATTATCAACACAATCAGAATACATTTGGTCGGTTTTCCGTATTGTTGTTGTTTTTTACTTAAAACAGTTTCCATTTTAATCAAAAGACAGAAACATTGAGTGATACCTTCCACACCGTACCTCAGATTGATACAATTTCTTTTTAGCCTTCTAACCATCTGGTGGTATTGTATAATGTTTATTTTGCCAGAGAAGAAATATTTGGAAGGATAGAAATGGGATGAGCTTTAGTGGATGCAATAATTATTCAATGTTCTTATTTTGGCTATAAAAGGATGTACAAAAGTGTCCAGTATTTGGTAAAAAATAAAGTGTTATATTGAATTCAAAAATATCCATACTAGAGTGGAAAACCAGGTTCAAAAATAAAGAGTTATACAGAATTGAAAAATGTAATGGATCAATCTTCCCCTAATCACCATCACCATCAAAACTATCATCATTAGACTCATCCTCGTCACCATCTTTGTACTCTTCATCTTCCTCGTCATCGTCCCCATGCTCATCCTCGACCCCATCCTCGCCCTCACCCCCATCCTCACCATCAGCCCCATCCTCACCCTCGTCCTCATCCTCATCCTCTCCCTCATCTTCTTCAGCATCCTCGTCATCACCTGGAACATCATCATCTCAATCGGCACTAGATCTTTTTCTTGGTGCATTGGAAAATTCACCCATCAACGACATATATATTTGAAAAGCCGCACTGGCCTCTGGTGGAAGTGATGAAGATAATGCTTTGATCAGTTTCATAAATTATTTCTCCCTCGTTTGAACTTGTTATTCAAACACTGTGTCCCTTTTATTACAATGTCTTTCATGCACCTTGACTTGTTCCAACTCGGTGGTACTAGAATGGATACCTGGAGAGGACCAATACCTCGTCAGGACTATATTCTTACCAGGTCAGCAGCGTACTCGACCAGAGTGCTCAACTCCCAAAACCTGATATAAATGATCGTGTAGCCCTAAAATGTTAGGCTCTTGGGAAACAAGGGCCTCTAAAGTAGCATGTTAAAAATATTACTATATTAATAATTTCAAAATAGATATTAAACATTGAAATAAATAATTAAAAACATACAATCTTTTCTTGTGTCAGTTAATTGACCGCAGTTCCATCATTTTTCCTTCTACTCAAGAAAAAAAAATTTGCTCAAGGGATACATCCTTCAATTTTAAATTTGTGCTTATTTAATGACATCGAAACAATATAAAGTTCAAGTATAATAATATATTCAATATTCAATAAATCACATAATTTAAGTACAAAACAATAAAAAGGGCATGTCCTAAAGGAAAATTATAAACAACTATATCATACCAGCAGCCTCTCATGATCTGAAATAGTAGTACACCCAAAAGTGTGGAGGTATTTCTTTGAATCAATGTTTTTTTCAAAATATTCATAAATAATGTTTAACAATAAATAAGATAATATTAATTAAAAATATGAAAGTTGTCATTTAAATACCTCAAATGGGATTAATACCATAAATATGGAAGTCACCCAATGGGTAATAATTTGGAGATATTGCTCCATCAGGGAGTCATCCATGACAAGTAATGTCTCAAACTTTGTGCCCTTTATATCACACCTGACAACATATAACTTATTCTTATAATCTCCCCAAAACTCTCCGAGCTACTTTAAAAGCTCTGGTCGTGCACCTTCGCCATTAGGGAAGTTAAACCAAAGATGACACCCAATAGATTAATTAATATAAATACAAAAAAATACTACATTAAAACCAATATATTTTTTTACCCATATTTGCACCCATGAATTATCCTTGACTTCATGTGGTAGATTTCTCCAAGAAAGAGGGCTGACCGGAATGATGTCGGAGTATTTGGCTATCATCGCCAAAAAACTCTGACATTCTTGCCCAGATTTATCAATCACTTGTCCATCATCATTGTATTCAACCATCATCTGTGTCTGGCGGTTCTATACTGCACGCAAGAAAGTAAGCCCCCTCCCCCTCCTCCTATCAGTAGATGAATTTGTTATTAATGAAAAAAATATCAGTACAGGTTATAATAAATATAAATTTTGGTATAAAATTTTTTTAGAGGTATATAGATATACATGTGGTAGTCAAATAAAAGGGTGTCACTGGATGTGCAGAAGCAGAAGGAATATCTTATAGCTCCTCAGCCACATACTGTGTCAGAGCAGGAGTCGAAGAAGGTGGAATATAATAGATCAGAGATAATGAACCAGATGAAAAAGATGATGGCACAGACGTCTGGCTTACTGGTAGTGTGAGCATCGGAGGCCTAAATACCCTGTGTGTCCCTAAAGAAACACTAGTATCTAATTGGGGCATAGAATATACGTCTGTGGTAGGGGAATAGTCCAATCAGGTACAACCAGTGGACCGTCTAAATCTCACACCATGATCCCTCGTACCACCGGGCTCAGTACTGGGACCACCAGATGATCCTCTAACTCTGACACCACCCCTCCTCCTACCAGCAGCCTCTGTACTGGGAGTGATGTCATACTCCTCATCAGATATCTCTCATCTATGGGGTGGATCATGAAAAAAAGGTCAACACAAAAGTAAACACAAGATGTTATAATTCATTGAGATATATATATTTGAAATAAAATACTCACAATATGGATAAGTGGAGGAACGCCCATCTGTGTCATGCGACGATTACTTTTAGTCATCTTTTTTCGATGCCTCTCTTCAATGGGTTTCATTTCCTGCAATGAAAACAAATATGGAATTAATTAGAAACCGATAACTAAATCCATGTGTAAATGGTACGTTTTCAGCAACCCATTTGGCCAAACATTCTTTTCACCATAAGGGATAGGACATGTATATTTACATGGCTATCTAAGTCATGTATTGTGTGTACATTCCCATGTACATCCCCATGACACTAGATTATTGTAGACACCATGTCAACCGTTATACACAACATGTAAACCCTTATACCATATCGTAATTATTACAACCATTTAAAAAAACATTTAAACAATATCACTTGTCAAATATAATCTAATTGAACATAAATCAATAATAATATTTGATATATCAATTAAAATGAATTCATACTATATTACATCCTAAATGACCACCCACTACCATGATTAATGACCACAAAGATCCCCTTTCGGCTAAATAAAAATTGAAAACAAAAACACATAATTACAGAACAAAACAATTAAGGAAACACTTATAGATTTGATGTGTAGAAGAAAAAATTATTTTATTGAAGATGGATCAGTATGTGGAAAAATTTTGGCAGGAGGATGATTGGATTTAGGGCACAGAGCGGAACTACAATCGAGCGAATTAGATTTATGTTGCGGAGAGGAACTGCATTCTAGCGGAGGAGGTATGAATGCACGATCTGAATATAGGTAATTTGTTCCCAATGGTTTTTAAAACTCGTTGGTAATATAGGGTAATTTGTTACCAATGGTTTTGAATCATTGGGAATATATTTCGTTACCAACGGTTTGCTTAAATCGTTGGTAAAAAAGTTACATGAAAGGACATTACCAATGGTTTTGCAAAACCGTTGGTAAAATCTTGTATATATTCATCTATCCCAATAGTTTACATAAACTGTTGGTATAGATAGACATTCCCAACGGTTTATGTAAATATTTGGGATGTAAGTGTTGGTAAAACTAGTGTTTCCAGTAGTGCCTTCCTCTCCCAATTTTCCACAAAAAAAAAGAAAAGATGTGAACCCAAAATGAATTAATAGATCGCCTATTATTTCATTTGATGGAATGAATTCAAAAGGTTCCAATTAATTAAATAAAGTGTTCAATTAATTAATTGCATGGGTTGGCACACTTAATTAGTGGGGGAAGTTCAAAGGTTCCCCCCACTTTATGGAGAGTTACAAGGGGTTAATGCTCGTGTGGTACCCACATTAAATATCCTCCCATGGGAGGTTATGTGCGGGTGGGTCCCAACAACATAACCTTCTATGGGAGGTCTGGGTGTGGTATCCCCCACCTCCAACCTCCTCTTGGAGATTTCAACCACCAAAATAAAAAATAAAGTTAACACTTTATTTTTATTCAATTTAATTAAAAACCCCCAAAATATAACTTCCATTATTGTTAGAATGCAACTGCGATGAAGGTCTCACCAAGCAATCAACAACTCTGTGAATTCAATGGTGCCCTCAGATTTCAGTTCTGAGCACCAGTTTAGAAGATATAAAATTCCACCCGTATGTTTACTGAACACACCCGAACAAAACGTCAGAAATTGTTTCCAGGCACACCGGCCCTTGGAATCAATTTCCTTCAGAAACTGAAGACTCATAAAATTCCCATGTATTTACGAAAAAAAATTCCACTTAATTTCCAGGTCTTTACATTCTCCCCAACTAAGGGTTTTATGTCCCCATAAGCTACGATTCACACTACTTGAACAAAAGGGGGTACTGAGTACGCATCTAAGCCTCCCGCTCCCATGTGCTCTCCTGGAGGTTCTCGTGCTCCCAACAAACTCACATTAAGGTATTGACCATCCACGTAGGGCCCACATCTATTGATCCTAAAACTCCACTAGATCCTCTGTAAATGTAACCCCGTCATTGATGTCCAACAATCTATGGCCGATGATGTGGGATGGGTCGTTCACGTATCTCCTCAGTTGGGATACGTGGAAGACGTCGGACACCCGGTGGAGCTGAGGTAGAAGAGCTAAGCGGTAAGCTACCTCACCTACTCTGCTAAGGACCTGGAAAGGTCTAATGTAATAGAAAGACAACTTTACACCGCTACCAAATCTCTATAGAACTCATCGAGGTGAGATCCGTAGAAAGACGTGGTCACCATCCTCAAACTCTAGAGGCCTCTATCTTCTGTCAGCATACAACTTCTGCCTACTGTGTGCAGTCTTCATCCGTTCCTAGTTGATCTTCACCTTCTTTATGGTAGCCTGTATCATCTCTTGTCCCACTAGTTCTTACTCCCCTGGGTTTGTCTAGCACAGTCAAGATCTTCAAGGTCGACCATACAAGGCCTCAAATGGTGCCATACCGATGGTGGAGTGATAGTTGTTGTTGTAGGAAAACTCCACCAAAGGAAAGTGATCCTCCCAGCTATGGATGAAGTCATGGACACATGCACGGAGCATGTACTCAAAGATATGAATGGTCTGCTCAGTCTGACCATCCGTTTGAGGATGGAAGGAGGTGCTCAAGCGAAGCTACATGCCGATAGCCTCCTATAAACCCTTCAATAGTCAGGAAGTGAAACAAGCATATCGATTGGAGAAAATCCTTGATGGCACACCATGAAGATATACGATCTCTTTCACATAGAGGTGTCCCAAGCTCTCAACTAAGCCCTTCTCTCAGATCAGTAGGAAGTTGGCCAACTTGGTGAGTCAGTCAACGATCACCCATATCAAATTGTCACTTCTGGATGTACGTGGAAGACCTATCATGGAGTCCATGTATATCCCATCACACTTCCACTCTGGGACCTCTAAGGGATGAACTAAACCTGCTGGAACCTGTTCGTCCACCTTCACTTTCTGAAAAGTTGGGCATCGAGTGACAAAATCTACTACTGCCTTCTTCATATATGGCCACCAGTGCTATCGTCGGAGGTCTTGGTACATCTTTTCCACACTTGGATGCACTGCTAGAGGAGAAGTGTGGAACTCTATCAACACTTCCTCTTGAAGTGCGACTGGTACCATAGTACATCCTCTGAAGAGGATGTCATGCTCCCCACCTTCATAAAATCCATCAGGTGCATGCCCCGTGGATATCTAAGAACGTCGCATCTCCTAGTCAGTGTCTCCACGTTGTGCCTCCCTGACTCGCTGAAGAATTCGAGGAGTGACTGTAAGAGACTGTAGAAAGGTTGCTCCATCCATATCCACAAAGGATATCTACAAGGCAGCCAGCTGCTCTATCGCCTCTCCTAGTAGATTTATACCAGATCTCTTGCTAATAGCATCTGTTACAATGCTCCCCTTCATAGGAGTGTAGACTATCTCAAAATCATTGTCCTAGAGGAACTCAAGCCAACACCACTATCTCAGGTTCTTATCCTTCTACGAGAAGACACACCTGACACTATTGAGATTAGAGTAAACCGTAAACCATTCACTCAATGAACTGTGGGTGAGACTAAGCAATTTTAGAGGACTGGAGTACACACTTCTTCGCCTACATCCTAAAAGAGCTGCTAATATTTCTCCATTGCCAAAAAGGGAAATTCGGTCTCATCCCCTGGATGAACCACATCCCTTGCCTAATACAGTCAATCCTAACGTGAATGGTTCTTTTTCATGACAGAGATGACGTCGTAAGGCCTCAATGATACTACCAAGATATCCAACCATTACTCTCGTCTCCAAGGGTTGAGTCACACTATCGGCATCAGTCTGTGTTCACTAGGTATCCTAAAGTAGGAATATCGAATGTGACATTCATGTCAATGTTTTTAACCAGAACCTATCAATATCAACCACACAAAAGGAAAGAAAGAAAATTTCATAGTGATAAGTGTCTTTTATTACTACAGTTCAAAGTACAAATACAAAAAGCAACCACAAACAATGACATCAACGAATCTAGAAGCTTTATGAAAAAATGCCTTTATTCCTGGAGATACTCCCATTCCAGTCCACCTGCTCTCGGAGCTCGAGGTTAACCATCTAGGGGTGGTGGTCATAGTGATCGATGACTCTGACAACTATCTGCTGAAGGACCTGCTCCACTGCCTCATCCACTGCTCGGTTGATGCTCATGCTCATGCTGCTTCCCCTGTCTTGGTGGCTCCTCTAATGCCTACTGATCAACAGTGCGGGGAGTCGGATAGTCACACGCTCTGTGACCCCATTCCCTGTAGAAAAAACATACCCTTCTCCATTCAAAGCTCCCACAACCTCTGATTCCCCGCACCCCTGATGCCACATCTTAGGGTAATATAACAGTAGATATAACCTGCTTGTGCCCCCGTGTCATCTACCTACAGCCTGCTATAGATGACTCGACTACTATCGGAATGCCCTGTGGCATGTGTAGCATCTATTGAGCATGCACAGAGCGTAGAGTCGCTGGTACAAACTCCTCCCTGAAAAGACCAACAATTTTCACTAGGTAAGGGTTGACTCTTTGTAAAACTGGAGCATTAGGCTCCACCACCTTTCAGCTGCTCCCTGAAAGAGACTAACAACTAGGTGCACCATCAAGTCAGCGGGTCTCCCAACTGTGTATAAAACTTGTGCTACAAATTCCAGCCAGTACCCAGCCGTTTAAAAATCTGTCCCGCCTAGAAACCTCAGAGGCTTCTATCGCAAGAACCCATGCAACACACTCAAGCAGCGCTCACCCTTTGCTGATGGGGCTGGTAGAAACGTTAGCCCAACGGTTAGGGGTACCGCTGGTGCCTCTGCTGTGATGGGGCCTTACACCGAGGCCACGTCACTCAGTGGGCTACTATCACGCTCTCCACTCAAAAACCACATTGAATGACTAAGTGAAGACATCCTGAAAAGAAACAGGTTCTCCAAGATCAATAGTATACATGGGAAGCTGACTCAATGTAATCACAAAGAAACCTTTTCAAAAGAAATACACATCAAATCATTGTTTTCGTGCACTGAGTCGGAAATCAGAAGTCAGAGTCCTAGTGTATGGATACGTCGGCCGCCACAGCAACACTGGATTCACTACACTGATAACCACACCCAAAACATTTAACACTATTACTATTAAAAGAATAAGAGTCCATGTTCTATGGTAGAACTGACTCCTCTAATACCAATTTGTCATGACCCATCCTTGGGGCCTGTGCCGTGACTACCCCAAGCCCGCCTTCCACTGACCAGGGGCTGGCTACTAGCACCAAAGGAGAATCCTTGATAAAAAGGGAAGGCATTTTCTTTAAACCTGTATCAAACACAGTTTGAACACAATCAGTAGAAGCAACATGTACTAATATAGAAAAGAAAGGTGTGCTAAAAGTAAGTGGTCCAGTATACAAACCCAATTGAACAACAAGTACAAGTAAAAAAGGAAAACAACTCCTGGATCATCCACCTGGGAATCTAGCTGAAGGGAAGGTACAGATCTCAAACAACTTTCCCTGTGGTATGTCCCATATATTCTTCCTCAGATCAGCCTCTCATCCATCACCCTCATCCTTGATCACTATTGACCATCGTCTGCATATAACACAACAAGGTGCGGGTGATGCCCGTGCAGGGGTGAGTATAACAATACTCAGCAGGGGACCCCAAGACCCACAAATTTCTCCTAGAATCCAGTAATGATAAACCAAATTGGTAAGATAAAATCACAATGTATCTACCATTCTCACTTACGTATATTCCCATACCTATACCTAAGTTACGAATCATAAACCGACTCCAACTCTTGAGCCCAAACACATTCTATTACACCAGTGTAGAAACACTCCATAATAAAATCACAACACAAGATGTACCCCATTAGTAAAAATGATAGAAGAAACCCACGTGGGCTTCACCACAACACATCAACTGAGAAAAATCCATGAAGAAACATCCATGAAGAATCATTTACCCTTACATACGTATATGCCCATACATATAACTAAGTTTTCAAGAGTACACTTCTCTTACATGAGGTAAGCACGAAGGTAATGACTGAGCTCACACAAGGTATACACAAATTAAAAGAGTGTATAAGATGATTAGTTGTATCCACTGAGTAATATTTCACTGTCTAATGACAGATATCTATAGAAACCTAAAACATAAGTGTGTCGAAGCTATCAATCCTATGTGGGGTCTCAGTAAAAAAGTCATCACTGTCGAACCCACATAATATCTAGGTCTAGTCTCATCACTGTCGAACCCACGGAGGATCTAGGTCTAGTCTCGTCGCTGTCAAACCCACGGAGGATACAGTTACAGTCTCATTGCCGTCAAACCCACAAAGGATCTAGGTCCAGTCTCATCGCTGTCGAACCCATGAAGGATCCAGGTCCAGTCTCGTCGCTGTCAAACACATGGAGGATCCAGGCATAGTCTTGTCACTGTTGAACCCACGGAGGATCCATGTCTAGTCTCATCCCTGTCGAACCCACAGAGGATCCAGGTCCAGTAGTAGGTCCACGTAGGATCATATCATCTCAGTTGCAGCCAGCCATAGGGTTCCGGTACACAGCACGCTCGATTCCAAGAGAGTCTACTTTTCAAGCCATGTGTCAATACTTGAAATACCATGAAGTCTATATTAGATGTATCTCGTAGATCTGTCTAATCATAATGAACCAAACGTGACAGAAGGCGCGTCAATCGGACACCCGGTCTGCGAGTTATTGGCATTTCTGTTCTAGGGGCCCGGTTGGTTTTTAGGTTTAAACCAACCTGGCCACACCCCAACTACGTCCAAACATCAAGTGGAGTATGCCAAAAGAACTGTATTTCTCTACGATTTATGTCGTCAAAGACAGTTCATCGATCAGACACTCGTAGCCGAAGATACGGACGAAAATGTGATTTCAGGATAAACGGGTTTAGACAGGGGTCCGACCCGGTCCGCAGGTCTGACCCAGTCCGCGGGTCCGAACTGACCCGATGGGGAGACCCGGCCTGGTGGCATCCCAGCCCGGCCTGGTGGCAGCCCAGCCCGCAAGGGCGGCTTGACCCATTGGATGCCCGGCTTACTGGCCCGCATGGCGTGGCTGGTGGGCCTACGTGGCTTGGCTAGCCACAGTGGGGGGGGGGGGGGTGTCGCGCCCTCGGCTTCTGAAGGAACTGATGCTTAGCACCGGTTCGGTGAACCAAGGGACCTAAAGGATTCCGCCTTGTGGAGCACTCGTCAGCGGATGGCTCACTCGGCCGCCCTCCTCCATTCACCATAGCCTTTGACCGCGGTTCCTCCCCGGCACGGTGTGACAGCGTCGTACCCCTCTCGTCTGACAGCTGTGGCCTTCATGGCTTCATGATATTCCTCGGGCGTGGTACGACGACACCGCGCCCCACCGGCTCCACCGCAGCCCGCTTGGCCGCAGAATGATCCTTCATACAGCGCACCGACTCCGTGCTCCTCCGGTGACCCAGCGACCCATGGTTCAGTGGTTCCTCCCGTGGCTGACTCATCACCAGCCGTTGATGCTCCACTGCGATCCTCCCTTTCGGTGGTGACGTTGCGCCACTACCATCGTCAAAAATGAGAGAAACAAAAATGGAGTGTTGGGCTATGTTTTTTCAGTCCGTGAACTCCTCGTTACGGTGATATAAACCAGGGATTCACATTCCATAACTTTAACGGTGAAGAACGGGTACAAAAACAATTCAAAACCGATACCTCCAAAGACGATCGTTGAGGGAGTCGCAGGAAGGCGGCGTCATTTTGTCAATGTCAGAAGAAGAAGATTTCAGAGAAGGAGAATCGAATATGAAATCGCCGGCATTCTTCATGGGTGGTGGTGCTTCCACATCTTGCCTCGGTTGAAGAGGGAAGAAGATGTCGAGGAGGAGTCCAATGAAGAAGCAGAAGAAGGGAGGACGTCACCGTCGTTCTTCACGTTCTTCGTCGGAGTGGATATGTCCCTCTAAGAGCCCTTCATCTCCCATGTTTCTGCCAATATGAAGAAAATATGCCAACCCAAAATGAATTAATACATCACATATTATTTCTTTTATGGGAATGAATTCAAAAGGTTTCAATTAATTAAATGAAGAGTTCAATTAATTAATTTTGTGGGTTGGCACACATAATTAGGGGGGGAAGTTCAAGGGTTTCCCCCACTTTATTGAGAGTTACAAGTGGTTAAAGCCCGTGTGGTCCCCACATTAAATATCCTCTCAAGGGAGGTTATGTGCGGGTGGGCCCCACCACAATAACCTCCCCTAGGAGGTTAGGGTGTGGTGGCCCCCACCTCTATCCTCCACTTTGATGTTTCAACCACAAAAATAAAAAAATAAATTTAACACTTTATTTTTGTTCAATTTAATAAAAAAACCCCCAAAATCTAACTTCCATTCTCATTTGAACGCAACTGCGGTGAAGATCTCACTAAGCAATCACCGATGCTGTGAATTCAATGGTTCCCTCAGATTTCAGTTCCGAGCACCAGTTCAAAAGATATAAAGTCCCGCTCGTACGTTTGCTGAAAATACTTGAAAAAAACATCAGAAATTATTTCCAAGCACATCGGGCCTCGAAATCAAGCGCCGTCAGAAACTGAAGACACGTTAAATTCCCATGTATTTAAGAAAAAAAAATATATAGAAGTTCCGGGTCTTTAAATATTTCATCCAAACAATAAAATATATTCTCAGTTGGAAGTCTTGATGGATTTATTTTCACATAGTTTTTTCTTTTCCAAATTTATCCTCTGTTTCTTAGTTCTACTCCCATTACACTATTCCTCCATTTTGTCCATGTTAATGAAATATTCTTCCATAAAATATGGGATTTATTCTCAAAGTATCCATAACACCAACAATATCCTCTACGACTCCATATTTCTTGAAAATAATAAATTCATATATGGAATTATGCTCACCATCCTGGTAAAACCCATGATTACTTTTACAGTTTATTTGGGATACATCCCCTTCTTTTAAATACTATAACATCTAACAATTAAAAAGTAGTATTTTCATGATTTTTTACTGTCCAAAATTGTTCAGATTACATTTAGAACCTATAACATTAACACGATATAATTTTAAATTATTGTACTCCACTTGTTGATATTTTACCGATGATTTTGAGAAACAATTATCATAATATTGTGATGAATCAATATTTTTTTCTAATGAAAATTTTAATTTGTCACTAAATATATATAAGGTTATTTTATCTTAATGTTATCTTGATTGTGTTCTGTTTAATTACTGTAACATCATATTAATATTTTCATCAAAATGTTTCAATTTTTCTTCTTGTTATATTATTCTCACCTTATGATTTTTAATTTTTTCAAAGTAGTCATTTTTCCTCTTGATCAATTCTTCTTTAAATTCTACCCCCTTATATGGAAATGTAATCATTTTATTTATCTTTTTATTTTAATAATGACATGGTTGAAGCTCACATTTCAATATATATTCAACATATCTATCTTCATTTTGATATTAAATTCATTAATTTCTTCACGTTCCTTAACATGATCTATAAATATTTTTTTTCATTTTAAATGAATTTTTTAGGTAGATGCATCGTGATGATTCTTCAAATTCTTAATATTTTATCATAAAAATCCGCATCATTGTACTTGTGATCTTATTCCCTCCAAAATCGAAATTTATGGTTAGGAACATATATCTTTAAAAATAACTTCTTCTTACTTATCTTTTTTTCTCCCAACATTCTTATTATTAGGGAATTTACATACAATTTCCCTATTCAACCATAATTAATAATTTTAAAGGAAATGTTGATTTTTATTTTCCTCTTCAACTTTAAAGGTTTTTTGAAGTACGAGAGAAGATTATTTATGCATCTTTATATATATCATTATCATATTTATATTTTGATAATTATTAATTATTCTTTCCTTTGATCTTTAATCATTTTTGGAATTTTAATGAAATTTCCTTCACCACTTAATTCATATTATTGAAATAAAAATCCAAATTTTTTTTATAAGAAATCATAAATTTTTGAAATTCATTAGGAGATAAGTTATCTATATCCTCTAGGGTAGAAACCATTTAAGCCAACCTTTTAGGGATGTTTGCAATTAACATCTCTACAATGGTTACATATAACAAATTATCTATAAAAAAATGATGTTGCTGAATATATCAGTCAACATATAAAATTGTCATTAATAACATTTTCTTTATGTATTCTAATAACATTAATTATTGTAGTCCAAATCTATAGTTTTAAAACTTTTACACTGACATCCACATTATTTATCTTTCAAGATTATCATATATATCATTGTAAGTTATTAGTTGCATCAATTTTATATTAACCATATCATATAAGGACATTAGAATTCTGTTGATTACTTTAGAATCAATTTATAAATTTCTTTTATCTTAAAATTTCACATGATCTTCTCTCTAAACAAATTGATAACCCACTTTTATAGATTTCTTAACTTCTTATAAAAGATAAGTTAGAAAAGAAATCATCATATTCTTCCAACATTACATATTATTTCTATATAATAATAGAAAAACTGTAATATTGATATATTTTAGATTATCTTTTTATGAATCCAAACATAAAAATACCAATAACAGGAAAGGAAGATTCTCTCTAATAACAATTGATGTACCATGGTAAGGCGTGATATATCACTGTGAAGGGGGGAGAACCAGTGATAATATCCTTATAGGTTCAATTTTTTTAAATTAAACTATATAAATGGTTAGATTCTTGATCTCTCCCCTTTAAAATATAACCCTCACCCGTATGAATCTAAAATAAATAAATATATGTTACATAAGAATTTTTATATGGTTAACCCCAAATGTGGGTGACTACTCCTTGATTGGCTCGAGATGAGTATGAGACCCAGATTAAAGCACTAACATCCAAATTTATTTTAATACATATCTCCAAATAACTCTATATCTCATATCTTCCTTATACAAGGTATCGTGATATTTTAATAGGTATCAAGATATTACAAAAAATATCACTAGAAATATCCATGATGATTCAATATAAATTGAGGATATCCCACAATACATTATTCAATCGATAAGTATTCAAGAATAATTTTATTCAATATTTAAAAGTCCAAAATATATAACATGATTTACTTGATCAACGACCTTATACTCAATCTCACATATATTCTCATTTAAATAATTTTCACTCAATATATTCAATTATATTCACATATATCTCATCAAATTTTGTTTAAAATAATTTTATTAGACATGATGAATTAATTAATGTTTCAAAATTATATTACTTCTAAAAAACAATATTCCCAAAGAAGTATTGAATATTATTTTAAATAATTTTCTAATGATTTTTTGTAATGAACTTTTCTCTCTTAAATAATGAAATGGGTATTCTAGAAAAAACTATGACCTAAATTTCCAAAAAATTGCTGAAATTTTAAATTTAACCTAGTTAATAAAATATTCTTTTAATTACTCAATAATTTTCCATAATAATTGATTTTCAAATCATCAAATTTGAAAAATCCTAGCTTAATTATTAAATAAAATTATAGGTTTCTTCTCATTTTTTCCTCTTTAAAATCATCTTCAATCGTGGATAAATACCTTAACATCAATGTACTTATAATTTAATGATAAAAACCCATCATCACAATTATGTATCCTTCCAAATTATACATGGGTAAAAATTTTCAGTCCAGTGAATAAAATTATCTTCCAAATGAATCTAGTCACCATTACATATTTTCTTAAAAATATATCATACATTTATGTCAGATTATTTTTAGTATTTTATTTCTCTTGAGAAGAATGGTTTTCCTAAAATTATCATCTTTAAATCAGTTTTATATCCCTTGAAGCTATTTGGTTACTGATATTTATGTATTGGAAAATCTATATCTTCTTTAAAAATTTCCTTTTCCGCAAATTCCTTTCCATCCACTCCTATGAATTCTCCAAAATTTTATATTTCCCTTTACATATTACCATGTTAACTCTTTTGTATATAATGTAAATTTAGATTCACTCATATATATCATCATGTAGCTCTATTATTTTTTTCAGACCTCATTATTTCCTCAATGTACTCTTACATGACCCTTTAAAAATTATTATAACCCTTTTTAATATGGAAAATTATTTTGATGTAGAATAGTTTGAATCAAAACCTTTCCAATTTCTATATATACTATCTTGAAAAGCATTATATATCATATTTAAAACAATGTTAATCCATTCATAATCATTGAATGTTCATGAAATCTTTTACATATAGGCAACTATTTCAATATATTTAATAATTTTCAACACATAATTTCTATGGAAATGCATCCATCCACCTAAGAACAACATCAAACGCCTTCATCTATATCCAATAAACATAGAAACATTCTCAAAAACCCAAAAACATGTTAAACAATATATAATGATTCCCATAGATAGTGGGAAAGAATAAAACACATTGTCAGCAATTCCCTGGGAACTTTAGTTAGTAAAAAAATGAGTTTATAGACACATACCATTAAACAACTTGATTTTTGTGATCATGATAACATTTTATTTGGGATATTAAATTTTATTTTTATAATTTGATAATCCTAGACATACTCCCTCAACCTCTTCTGAGGTATATTCTCTGGGCAGCTATTGAATTTATTCAAAAAGAAACCCATATACTTTTAATTGAAGCGTTGGATAGTTTTTGAATATCTCTTTCTATGGAACTCATGACATTGAATAACTGTTTCACCACATAGAAAATAGACATTCAATCTATTTAATAAATTTTTTGGTTGTTTATTCCAACAATAATTACAGGCCAGAAATTTGAACCTTTTATTATTGTTCATCACTAATTATGTTTTAAGAGCTCACATAATCATCATCTTTTATCAAGGTTGTATTTGTAATTATAAAATTCGTAGAACTTGTTCTCATCCATGAAGAAACTTAGCACTAAAACTTCATATGATGAAATTTTTTATGAGAAAATTCAAAATTTATGTATTAGAATTAGAGAATAAATGAATAACTATTTTTAGTTTTTTTATTATATTTATAATTTTTATCATGTCTTAGGATTATAATAATGTTAGTTTTAGGTAAGTATGAGAATGTCAAAAACACAACAACAGTGATTTATTTCTTTTTAAAAATGATGAAAAAATCAATCTTAACCCCTCATTGTAATTTTCAATGGATAGAAACATTGTTTTCTTTAGATATATCATGAAATGGAAAAACATTAAAGAATAACACATCAATTTTAATAATGTTTTAGGGAACAAAGATCATATAGTTCACTACACCAATACTCTCTCTATGATCATGGTGATTTTAACTTGCATTTACTGTTATCTTAAGACCTCAACAACTATGTGAAATAATTTAACACATTACACTATTGATTTTACAAGGCCTTATGGTTCTTTTATAAAAACTCAGATATCAAAATATTATTATGATAATTAGACACTCTAATATGATTTAGTATGAGAAATCAGCACTATATAAAATAGAGATAATAGTAACTCAAAGTTATATATAAAAATGACAGATGAAATGATATTCAATAAAATATTGAAGTATAAAAATAATGTTCAATAATTAAAAGGATTATTTATAATTAATAGTTGAGAAAATGTTCAGTAGATTTTAAAAATTTACGTTGATGATGAAATTTGTTAATGAACTTTGTCATGTGAATTATTTTATTATATTGACTTTTTATTATATGAAAATGTTTTATTAATAATTTTCTACAATATAATTTTTTATATATATTTAATAGAACATTGTTTTTTTTTCAAATAATGTTTTTATTGTTTATATTAGTCATTTTAACCATTCTATAAATTATTCTGTTTTTAAATTTATTTTTTTATTCTTTTGTTTTTGTTTAAATAATAATTTTCATTTTTCATGATTTTAAATCATTATTATTTCATTTTTTAAAATTATTATTTCATTTATTATTCTATTTGGTTATTTTTTAATTTAATTAATAATTATTCTATTTAATTAATTATTATGAAATTTGTTTTAAAACAATTTATTATTTATTCAAAATAGATAATTTTATTTAGTCATTTTTTTATTTATTTTGAATGTAATTTATTTGTTATATTTTCGTATTTGTTTTAATTTCCATTTGGTTTGTTATTTTTTTGTTTTTTACATTTAAAATTTATTGAATCGGTTTTTTTGGTAGGTACATTAGTCACCGCTAGAGGGTGCTTCCCCTATTTCACCCACCGCTATCCTTGACCTGCCATTTCGTATGTTTCACCCACTGCCAAAAATTGTCAACGATGACTCATTTGATTCACCAATTAAACCACCCAGCTATGACTATTCTGATTCACTACCAATGTTTCTCTGACTCCCAATCTACTTTTTGATTTTTTATACGGTGTCTCCTCAACCACCATTACCTCTAGGAAACCACTATCACCCTTACCTTTTGTCAATAACCTTCCAATGGCCACTCATTTTCTCACTACCAGAAACCACCTAAACCGATCGTTGCATAAAATTCCATCATAAAATAACTCACTGCCAGCCAACTCTCCCACCATTAGAATAGAACATTAGCCCTCCCGCATGGTCCTGAGTCACAGTAAAAAAGACAATGGTGACTTAGGGAGTCACCGCTATAAAACAATAATGGGGAATCAGGGAGACACTAGCATCCAACCCTTAATAGTGACTCTTTTGAGTCACTGTCAGTGCTACAAAACATTGGTAGGCCAATGGTGGATCATCCCAACAACCCTCCTCCACTCCATCTCCCACTGTTATACCTCTCCTGACATCGATACCCACAACAACCTTTGTCTTCCCCATTCGTCCTCTACCTGCAGTATGCATCACACCCTTGGTTATTTACTCTAGCCTTCTTCCAAGAAGACCCACCACCAACATGGGATCTAATTGTGGTTATTTAAACTATTTGAACCTCAACCTCTGTGTGAATTAGTTACTCAAAGAAAAATAATTTTATCCCAAAAAATCCTGAACCAGGATCTGAAAAAATAAACCCACTGTTGGAGGAGACTAAACCAAACCACTAGGGGACACAATTTTTTGTCCAAATCGAGGCTGGACACCACTTTCCATGTGATCGATGCGGCCACTAGAGCTAGATTCACTCCCACTTCATTAGATATGAACAATCCAACTAATCAAATTACAATTGTGATATTTTTTCAGATTTTAAACTGAACAACTACATTTTCCACTAAGATGAATCACTACAACAACACTATTTAAGACCCACCACCATCTGAGCTACCCTCGCACCAATTGAAAGGATGCCATCGAGCCCCCTGTATCCCACCTAGATTCATGACTACCCTTTCTTCTTTTTCAGTTAAAACCCCCTCTTATTATCTTCCATTTGTGTTTTTATTTTAATATTATATATAATTTTAATATACAACATTAATAATAAGATAAAAAACCACAAAATATTTATATATGTAACAACTAATTAAATATATTTAATTATATATATATATATATTATTACAATAATCCAACTAAAAATTTTTTATTACAATACTAATTACTTTATATATATGTAATATGTAGAATAATAAAAATAATAAAACATTTTCAAATCTTTTTAGTTATATTTTTATGATACTAATAGTAGTAATGTAAAAATAAATAAATTAATAATATTATATTTATAGATAACATTATTATTGTACATATGTAATATTTTTATAAACTATCAGTAACATAATAATATTTATACAATATCAATAATATTAACAGTACGTATGAATAAGTAATTTATATATTTTTAATATTAAATTTTTATTTTATTTTTTTAATAGATATAATTTAAATAATTATTAAAATTTATATTGATTTATTTATGTACATATTTAATAAAATTACATAATAATTAAATTAACTGATTTTTATCATATTTTTATAGTTGTTTGTTTATGCTTGTGGAATTGGTAGATTTATAGGATAATGTAGCCTGGATTTGGTGGTGTTGATAAATTTATTGAGGGTATTTTTATTTAGTCACTAACAAGGAGGATTAGACATGGTAATGGTGCCACATAAATATGAGAAAAGTTATTCAGGAGTACTGACAAGAGATAACGAGGTGAATTAGAAGTATACAAAAGTAACATGAGTAATGTATCACTAGTTTAGAGAGAAATAGACCAGGGGAACACTCTAGATCAAATGAGCATTCATCCCAGGATCTCATATGAGGAGATCCTAGGTATTACAGACACTTTGGGATACCACTATCGCATTCAAAAATCATTTTAGACATTCAAAACCCACTATCTTGAGAATCAGAAAATTTTTTTAAATTCATTTTGCCAACCAGGGTGGGACATCCCATGAATACCTCACTAATTTACTAATATATCTAAAATAACTGAAATTGGAGATCAAACATTTATAGTTCCATGATATCATGTAGGGAGAGATAACACACTTCCTCTATTTTTTCTTCCTTTCCTTCAACATGAATTTCATTATTTTAAAATCGTTTAATATGTTGAACCCTACCATGATTCATAGATAATCTTCACAGGGGGAATAAAATGAGATGGTCAATTTGATTTCCTTTTTAATTGGATTTTAATCTACTAGACTCTTGTGTCTCTATGAAGTGTCATTTATTTTATAAAATATCCAGAATCAGTTAAAACTAATATTGATCAGTCATGAAATCAATTTTCCTTTAATCCAATAGTTTTATTGAGAAGTGAATCATGCTCATAATATAGTGGAATAATGAGTTCAATTGATAAATTGAACTTAGTTATTCCTAGTTTGTTAAAATTTGATGATTGAAACATCTCTACAGTTGACAAAATAAAGGGGTTATTTGGTCACAGGTTGATCTGAAGAAACTTCTATTAAACCTCTTTGAATAAATTCCAGATTTTTTTGTTCAAATTCATGAAAAATGTAATATTATTATAAAAACTAGTCACCAGATTTCCACCATTCCATAATATATATAATTTCCAACTATCTTATAGTTTATCCTATTTACATGCCTATTTTCATGAACACTCACTTTCACAGTAACACAGAATCCTCATTCAATTAATAATTTCATACCCTTCCACTACTATTTTATGATTTGTTTATTTGGTTGTTGTGTTTTTATATTTGTTTTATTTTGTTTTTTGTCTCTTAATAACAAAATAATTCCTTCTCGATGGTTTGACAACTTTCTTTCCACTTCATAGGTAAAAATAAGTATTTTAAATTTCAATTTCCACTTATTTAATAACATGCATTGTCAAATTTCAGAAACATTGTTGGGGAAGGAAAATGAGACCCATAATAAATAAATTCACATATAAAAAACAAAAAAAACTGAAAAACATAAAAAAAGCATAAATACATGATGCTATTGAAAAAATGTCAAAACCATTCTATAAAAAAATTCAAAAAAACATATTTGGAGTTTCTCTATGCACAAAAGATCTAAATCCTATTCATTAGATCCTACCATTACTAAGATTAAAAAATACATTAGGTTCTTGAAAAAAATAAAAAAAGTGATTTCAAATTGGACGAAAAAAGATAAGCTATGAACCAGAATAATAATAATACACCACATCGAAATGTGAACCTACCAAGTAATGAAATTATTGAGTGGATAATTTTGAGAGAGTTTATGATATTTACTATCTCTAGTAACCCCTTCATGAATTAGGCTCTATAATAATCCTAGGAAGTATGAAATCAATAAATCCATGTTATCATGAATTCTAACATTCAATAGAATTCCTAGTTAAGACTCTCATGAATTCATTAGGGAGTACTATTGTAGTGTCCAGTAATTGCTTCTAAGAGGACCAAGTGAGGATGATAATAAGTTGAGAGTTTTCCATTTAGGAGTTATGGGAAATGATATTTCATGATTCCAACTATTAGAGGAGAAATTTTTTGTTACCTGGGACCAATATATAATCAATTCAAAATGTAATTCTATCCTAAGATAATGAGTACTGAGATTTGGAAAATATTTATGGTTTCATGAAAGATGAGGGAGATCAATTCCTAGATGATTGGGATATATTGAATAGATGATATAGTCAGTGTCATAACATAAGTGTACTCCACAATTCCTCATGTAAAGCTTCCACAATAGTCTCACCCTATAAGAGAAAACCATGGTGAACCAATCTCCTGGCGGGGATTTCTGTGATAAAAATGCTAAGGTATTGAAATATAATTGTAATACATCATCACAAAACACACAGAAACAATTCTATAAGAGAAGAACCACAGTGACAAAATAACGCAACCATTTTCCACAAGATGAATCCCATGCTGCTAGGTTTTTCAATGAAAATACTCATAATACACATAGGTAGAAATGCCACCATTTTGGCATGTTTAGGCACTCATATAATTTTTTTCCATGTTTAAAAATTCCTATACATGCTCATGATAATGTAATTTTTTTTCTATAGTCCTAGGTTGACTCGTATGGAAGATCATTTTTTGAAAACCTATAACCATGGGTATTGGAACCACACTAACATTTCTAGGAGGAAGCGAGAAGTTGTTCCACCAATTTCCCCATTGAGATTCCAGTATCCTCCTACACAATAGTTACAACCCCAACCCAATGAAGTTTCATCTAATTGAAATGATAATGTGAGAGGAATGTTTCAATTGTTGGTAGAAAGATTTTATAGAAAAATAAAAAACATATTTTGATAATGTTCAAATGGAATCAATAATGAGAAATTTGGAAATTCAGATGGGGCAGTTGGCTAGGGAGGTTGGAAGTAGAGACGTGGGAAGTCTCCCAAGTACTAATGAAGACAATCCAAGAGAAACATAAATGGTTGTTACCCCTATAAGCTGTCTCTAGACAAACCATGAGTCTAAGAATGAAACCCAAACTTCAAAAAATGAAAAATTAATTAAATCAAGAAAAATGAAATCTAAATAATTATGAAATTGAAAAATTGTAAATTTGATCTGTAAATACTCTTGATCATTATATATTATATTAAAAAATTAAAATGAATTAAAAAGAATGAAAATAAAAGAAAAAAATATATTCAATAATAAGTTGAAGGTTTGGAAAAAATGTTTAGAATCTTTTCTCTTGTAATTCATTTTCTATAAAGAATAAAAAAGGAAACCCACAATTTTGAGATTCATAAATTTATCAAAGTGGTAATAAATATGAACATTCACATCCCATTCCTAGATTCCTTGATCCTAATCATATCCTACTTAAAATATCTCAATAAAATATTCTAAAGAAAAGGACCTTGGAATAGTTTTCCACTAACACTATAATAGAGGAGTGTAGTGCCCTGTTAGAGAATAAGATACCCCATAAGTTTCAAGTCCAATAGATATTTTTTATCCCTTACACCTATGGGGATGGATGGGGTATGTTCAATTGTCTATGTGATTTTTGAGCTAGAATAAACATGATTCCACCATCTCTGTTTCAGAATTTGAGTTTATGATTACCCTAACAAACCACTATTATTTTAAAACTTGTTGAATAATCAATGAATCACCCAATCAATAGGGTATATTATTTTCTAGTGAGAGTAGTTATAATCATTCTTCCAACTAAATTTCGGACTCTAGATATGTAGTGCGAACAAGAGGTTCCTATCATCCATGGTAGTCCCTGCCTAGATCCATGGGGAGCATTGATAGATTTCTCAAAATGAAAACTAATTTTCAAACTAGGTGGATATAGAATAAGATACCATTTTTTAAATAAAATTAAAGAACCCACCGAACCAATCTTTCATAGAGATGAGGTGTTAGTAGATGATGTCTTCATTTATGGGTAGATAGAGGAGTTTTTGAGGATGATAGAATAAATCAATGGTCCACCTAAATATCATCTGGAAGCCTATATGTGGTTCTATTCAAGTAAGGGGAAGGATTCTGGAGATGATTTTTAGTGGGAGTTTTTGGAACCCATTTATTGGGTTTCATTGGAAAAAATACCCCCCCACAATAAGAGACTATGTTTGAGGTATTTTATTTTGGAAATAATAGTGGTGAGGTGAAATCCTTATACCAATACTATATAAACGGGAATTATCAGCACTCAAAATGGGCTCTAACAGTGCTAAAAAGTACTATAAAGCTCAGCACTAATAAAGAGCACATTTAACTGTGCTAAAACACCATGATAAAGGTCTCTTTTATGAGTGCTTTGTTAGAACTGATAAAGGATCCCTTTATGAGCACATATTTAGCACAGATAAATGCCCTGCCTACTATAACATGAAATTCTGCAGTAACACACCCAATCAAAACCTGAAAAAATTAGCGTATCAAACATGTAGTTCACACGGATGAAATATGTAGTGGTAGTCAATTTGGGATCAAAATATGAGAAAAAAATTTACCTAATGTGATGTATAAATTATTTAATATGATTATCAAAAGTTACCATTAAATACTATCTGCTCCAAATGATATATTTCATTTCCTATGATAAAATATATAGAGTGTTCAATGTCATAACCTTAAGAAAAAATTTATTATGGAATTCATGCGAGTTATTCTTCATGTTTTTTGTAGTTAAGATTCATGTCAAGCTTGGATATGGAATTTGTTTATAGATTTTGAGTTCCTTTTGGGATATATTTTTTTATGACATAGAGAGTTTCCCCTATATATTCCTCAGGATAGATGAATTTGGGTTATTCTTGGGAAACATAAGAAAATGTGTTCTTGTGGTTGATGCCTTAATCTTATGGTGTGTTGTCTTCTTTTCAAGCCATTTATTGAATTTATAAATGGTGGAGAGATATATACTTATTCTTTGTCCACCATAGACTCTTTATTAGTAGTCATGTAGTTCTATTATTGGGGGACACAATTTAGAAGAACCCATGTGGGTACACATTCATGGGGATGTTTCCTATTTATTTCTAACTTTTACTATTTTACATATATAGGAAAAGGATGGGTTGTATGACTCCAAGTAAAAACCATGAAACTTACCTTTTTAATGGAGTTTTTAGGACCATGGGTTGTTCACGGTAAGATGAAACCATGTGGTATACATATATTTTTTAACTAAGTCATTTTTAATGATTGGATAATGGTTAGTTAACTATTTGTCCAAACTTTACAGAAGATAGTTTCTTATCAAATGGATCCCAAAAAGTTGGTGAACAGTTTAGAAAACTTCCCAAACAGACCATGAATGTCGCCAATGATATGGCAGAATTTAAGGGATATCAACCTATTTCCACCATTCCCCTTCCCAAAACATAGTTTAAGAGCCCTTTATCTAGAAAATTTATCCAATTTAAATCCTCTATTATTTTTTCTTTCCCTTTCATTCTTCTCCCTCTCCCTTTCCTCTTTGTTTTCATCCCTCACCATGAACTCCAGGGATAAAGGTTTATATTTAGGGTGTGTGAGGAATTATTAAAGGGATTTTATTTTCTAACGACTACTTAGGCCTCTATTAAGATGTTATAAGTGTCTTATTTCATAGGTATTGACTGTTAGATTGTTTCCCATACATATGTTGTTGTTTAACATAAAAATGAAGTCCTTTTTAATGAAAAGAAAGACACTTTGAGTGATAGCGGTCACACCATGCCTCGGATTGAGGCATGTTTTACTTGAACATGTAACAAATGACCCATGGATCATTCTCATAAATTATCAACACAATCCGAATGTGGTTTGTCATTTTTTGTATGTCAGTTGTTGATTTCACTTAAAATTATGTACATTTTGAACAAAAGATAGACACTTTGAGTGATACTGGCAACATAGTGCCTCATATTGAGGCATTGTTGACTCTTACACATCACACAAGACCCATGGATCACTGGGCTAATGTATAAACACAACATGAATGAATTTGGTTGGTTTTCCATAAGTCAGTTGTTGTTTTCACTTAAAATTATGTCCATTTTAAAAAAAGAGAGATAATTTGAGTGATACTGGTCACACCATGCCTCATATTGAGGTGTGGTTCACTTTAACACATCAAAAATGACCCATGTATCGTTATCGTAAAGTATCAACTCAATCTGAATGATTTTGGTTGGTTTTCCGTATGTCAGTTTTTGTTTTAACATAAAATTCTATCCATTTAAAAAAAAGGGAGACACATTGAGTTATACCGGTCAAACTATGCCTTTTTTGAGGAAAGGTTAACTCTTTCACGTCAAAAATGGACCATGGATTATTCTACTAAATTATAAACAAAATCTAAAGGAATTTTTTTAGTTTTCTGTATGTCAGTTGTTGTTTTCACTTAATATTATGTCCATTTTAACCAAAAGAAAGACACTTTGTGTGATTCCGGCCACAAAATGACTCATATGGAGGCGATTTTTACTTTTACACATCAAAAATGATTAATGGATCGTTTTACTAATGTATTGAAACAATATTAATACGTTTGGTTGGTTTTCTGTAAGGCAGTTTTTGTTTTCATTTAAAATTTTTTCCATTTTAATCAAAAGAGAGACACTTTGAGTGATATTTGTCACACCATGACTAGGATTGAGGTGGGGTTGACATAAACACGTCATAAATGACACAATAATTGTTCTCCTAAAGTATAAACATAATCCAAATGCATTTTGTAGGTTTTATATACGTCAGTTGTTGTTCTCACATAAAAGTATGTCCATTTTAAACAAAAGAGAGACACTTTGAGTGATACAGGTCACAACGCGCCTCATATTGAGGCGGGGTTGACTCATACACATTAAAAATGACCCATGGATCATTATCCTAAAGTATAAACACAATCCGAATGCATTTGGTCAGTTTTATGTACGTCAGTTGTTGTTTCCACTTAAAATTCTGTCCATTTTAAAAAATTGAGAAACACTTTGAGTGATAAAAGTCACACCATGCCTTGGATTGAGGCATTGCTAACTCATAGATGTCAAAAATAACCTATGTATAATTTTCATAAAGCATCAACACAATCCAAATGTGTTTGGTCTGTTTTCCATATGCAAGTTTTTGTTTTCAATTAAAAGTTTGGTAATTTTAAACAAAAGGGAGACACATTGAGAGATACCGGTCACACCATGCCTCAGATTTAGTCAGGGTTGACTCTTACATGTCTCAAATGACCCATGTATTTTTCTACTAAATTATCAACACAATCTGAATGTTTTTGGTTAGTTTCCGTACGTTGGTTGTTGTTTTCACTTAAAATTTTGTCCATTTTAAACAAAAGAGAGACACTTTGAGTGATACAGGTTACAGCATGCCTCTGATTGAGGTGGGGTTGACTCATACACATAATAAATGACCCATGGATTATTATACTAATGTATCAACACAATAATAGAGCATTTTTCAGTTTTCCATACGTCAGCTGTTCTTTCACTTAAAATTATTTCCATTTTAAAAAAAAAGAGAGACACTTTGAGTGATAGCAGTCACAATGTGCCTTGGATTAAGGCAAGGTTGACTTTTACACATCAAAAATTACTCGTGGATCACATTAATAAAATATAAATACAATCCGAATGTGTTTGGTTAGCTTTCTGTATGATATATGTTGTTTACATTTAAAATTATGTCCATTTTAAACAAACGAAAGACACTTTGAGTGATACTGGTCACACTATGCATCAGATTGAAATGGGATTGACTCATACACATCAAAAACAACCCATAGATATTTGTGATAAATTGAAAACATGTATGTGGGGGGGGGGATACCCTATGGAGGACGGAGGCTCCAACAATGGTCATTTTCTTATTATGGATAATCAGAAAACATATAATTTATACCAATGAAAATGTTCAATGCATGGGAATCCATTTGGAATCTCGATACTCATACTAAAATCAATTTAGGGTGGAGACGTTTACTCATATTTTCATTGAATGTGAGTGGGAAAGCGTGATTTGATGGCATTTTTGATATTTTACTCATTTTACTTATCCAAAGCCCAAAGAAAATTGGATCATAATTATTGCATGTTGCTGGATCATTTCATTAAATAAAATAGACAAATGACTCAATGGAGAAAGGATGTTTTATTTTATAATAGTTAAAATTTTAAAGCAAACATTTACATACAACGATGTTTCATCTTTTGATCTCCGTGAAATCCTCTGAAAAATGTCTGCCAATTGTACATGTCCCCATGTCAGATCTTCATGATATTTGTATACAATCTTCGATTAGGTATGCAGCCCACTCGTTTCTAAAAAAACTATATCTTCTTATGAATATGAGGCTTTTAGACAGTCAGAGTATTGCTGCAAAATATATAAATGAATAATTAATAAATAATTTAAATGAAATAGTAGTTGTTTTTAAAAATCCATTTTAGGGATACTAGTTTGTTGTTGGAAAATGATCTCTCTCAAAAATATACAAACATAATAACCGAAATCTTTATCATTTGTTTGTTTTGTACACTGAAAAAACGATGATAATTATGAGAATAAGTAAATTTCTTTGATATGTGTTTGGATAGTAAAATTTTATTATATATACCCTGATACTTGTCCAGACGTAGTACTTGTTCGCCTCCTTTTGCTTATCCCCTGTTCTCATTCCATTTTTAGACGATATTAATACACCGCTCTATCATAACATAATCCTCAATAAAACATAATATAAATTATATAAATTGATTTTTAAACCTAAAACATAGAATGAAGTGCCTTGAATATTCACAAACATCACCATGTGTGGTTAGTTTGTTAGTTATACTTGTATTGAATCCAGAAAATAAATCTTTGGAGTATCCAAGTGCGAGGCAATTAACAGCCAATGTTTCCTAAATACACAAAAAGGAATAAGTATTGAAAGAAGTGAAAATTTATTTGATATGCTTTAATTCTAGAGTTTTACCCTTATATGTATAGGTTTCGGGCGCAGCGGAAGCGCGTTAGTGGTTTATCCCAACATTAACTTTAACGTTAAACAACGTTCAATACAAGATCCGTCACAATATAGAACGCTGAATCTTCGGAATAGAACGAATAACGAAAAGAAAAGAAGAGTCCCAAAACCCTTGAGGAGGATCATCATATGTTGATTATAATTAATTTAATTAATGCATAAGAATTACCTTGATGGAATTCTTTCTTCGTTGATGTTTCCGGTCACGATTTGGTGATCCGTCGTTGCGTCGTAGAATCGAAGTGTAGGATTCCTCTAGCGGTGATCCACACGTGTGTCACGTATCTCCGGATGTCGCTGAAGGGATCTCCGAGTGCTACCGCGGAAGAACCTTCGCTTGCGATATCCGCCTTTGACCGCCTTGATCCGGTGGAGGATCTTGCTCTCGTAACATGAGGGCGTTCTGGGTGGAAAGATAATTCTCTCTTGGATTGAGCGTATTTCCAAATCTGTTTTGCACAACCAATGGCTCTTCAAAATGTTGGGGTTGTAAGGATATTTATAATCATGTTTGAGGTTAATAGAGTTATGACAATAAATAAATGCGTTACACGATTTATTTATTTCATTAACTCTTATTGAAACCCACCACCATGGCGAATTATTAATTACTTGACATGCGCCCACGCTGATTATAATAAATATCATTTAATAAAATAATATTAAATCATCAAAATCCAAACAGGAAAAACCACATTGCGTGTAATAATTAATACACGGTGTGTACTTGTTTTCCATAAAACTACACGGCGTGTATATTTAATATACACAATGGGTAATTTTATTTTACATTTTTCTCCACCACATTTATTAGACCCTGAGTAATGACTATTTATTTCTTAAATAAATTTAAATGCATTACTTGCTAATAAATATATTATTTCGTACACAATATATTCTCTCAAATAAATAGAGTCAAAATAAATGAGATCAGACATCCTTAAATAATTATTAAACCACAGTCGAGAATAATATTTATTTAACTTTTTAAATTAATATTTAACTGAGATACATGGACAAACTTAGTGTGTGACCCTCTAGGCCTCTTTCTCAGTGGCATTAGGCTGAGCCTGCCTAAAGTCCAAGGTTAGCGTCTAGCAACACGCCAAGGCACCCATAGAGAAATATGTTAATGCCACAATGACGTGTTACCTCCTACGAATGCTTACCGTGCAATATAATCCCTTTGTCTAGATATCTCCAATCAAGCGGGTTGCATGCTAGTTCCATCAACCCATGTGCTTGATTATTCTTTCTTTGACTTCCCGGAATTGAACTTTCCCATACCTTACCATGGCCATGGATTTATTTAGGCTATATCAATTCCATCAAAGGGCCTGAGATATCTACTTCCGTTATGGAACGGAAGGGACAAATACTTTCTCGCATTATCTATTAATGCGGTATTACACGTGATGCACCCAACGTATCCTACCTCGCTGTGAACAGTGTGTCGTCACAGTTTTCATCAATACATCTAAGTGAGTGAGTTTTAATACCCATTAATAATAATTTTAAATTCTAAGGATCAATACACACGTCCGTAGATAGGAACATCCAATGACAATATGAAATGTGGATTTCTTACTGGTGGGTCTCGTTCTCATAATATCCTCCTGGATATTACCAAGGGTGCACACCATGAGAAGGTGCCTCAAATTTTTATGAGTCCTCACCCCTAATGACCTTTATTATTTGTGTCCCTCAAATAATATCATCCGGCCATAGAACATACATTCAAGAACAGTGTTATGGCACTTCCGGGTTCTTATCATAGCAGGGATCTGCTATGACCCTTTAATGCAACAGCTATGCATAGGACATTATCACATGACATGACACGCAAAAGAACTATCATGATGTGATAAGGATTTTATTTAATGAATAAAGTAAAAAGTAGTTGGTTCTAGACCACCAACTCCAACAGACTCCCACTTGGACTAGAGCCAACTGCTAACAACCTTTAACCCGCTAGCTCTCACATGATATTCATGCTTCTGCTGATATAGGCCTTTAGTCATGGGGTCTACCACATTCTCTTCTATGGATACTCTGCTCACTGAAACTTCTCCCCTTTGATAGAAATCCCTCAAGAGGTGATACTTCCGGATTATGTGCTTTGTCTGTTGATGTGACCTTGGTTCTTTTGCAAGAGCCACTGCTGAAGTATTATCACAATAAAATGTAATTGGATCTTTACTACTAGGCACCACATCAAGATCCTGGAAAAAGTTCTGAATCCAAACGGCTTCTTTGGATGCATTAGAAGCTGCTATATACTAGGACTCCGCTGTAGAATCGCTGACAACTGGCTTCTTTGAACTCTTCCAGCTCACAGCTCCTCCATTGAGACAGAAAACAAATCCAGATTGCGACTTCAGGTCATTCTGATCTGTTTGAAAACTAGCATCAGTATACCCTCTGATGACAAGCTCGTTGTCTCCTCCATATACCAGGAACATATCCTTAATTCTTCTCAGATACTTAAGGATAATCTTAACAGCAGTCCAATGCTGTTCTCCTGGATCTGCTTGATATCTGCCTACCATGCTCAGTGCATAGGCAACATCAATCCCGGTACATAACATGACATACATGATGGATCCTATAGCCAAATCATATGGGATCTTGCTTATCCTATCTTTCTCCTGTTGTGTCTGGGGACACATTTCATAGAATGATGTAAGCCATGTGACACTGGAACCAATCCCCTCTTGGATTTTTCCATACTAAATCTCTTTAGTATCTGGTCAATGTATGTACCCTGACTTATTCCAAGCAGCCTCTTGGATCTATCATGAATGATATTGATCCCAAGAATGTAGGCTACTTCTCCTAAGTCCTTCATGGGGAAACACTTGTTCAACCAGTCCTTAACTGACTGTAAGGCTGGTACGTCGTTTCCAATAAGTAATATGTCATCAACATATACCACTAGGATGACGATCGCATTCCCATTAATCCACTTATAAACACATGGCTCACATTCGTTCTTAATGAAACCAAATTCCTTTATGGATTCATCAAATCGAATGTTCCCTGATCTGGATGCTTACTTCAATCCATAAATAGATTTCTGCAACTTGCAAACCCGTTTGGCTTCACCTGGTGTCACAAACCCTTCTGGTTGTGTCATATAGACATCTTCCTGAAGGTTCTCATTAAGGAATGCTGTTTTGACATCCATCTGCCAAATCTCGTAGTCATGGTAAGCTGCTATGGAAAGTATGATTCTTATGGATTTAAACATGGCAACTGGCGAGAAGGTTTCATCATAGTCAATTCCATGACGTTGTCTGAATCCTTTAGCCACTAGCCTTGCTTTATAGGTGCTAACATGACCTTCCATGTCCAGCTTTCTTTTGAATACCCATTTGTATCCAACAGGCTTTACATCAACTGGCTCATCGACCATAACCCAAACTTTGTTCTGATACATGGAATCTATCTCAGAATTCATATCTTCTAGCCATCTTGCAGCTTCTGAGCTTTCTACTACTTCCTTGTAGGATAAAGGTTCATCATTGTACAACAATAATGATTCACCATCCTCGGTGACTGGGAAACCAAATCTCTCTGGTTCCCTTACCTCTCTTGAGCTCCTACGCAGTACTTGTGTTTCTGGAACCTCTTCCACAGGGACCTGTAGATCTTGTTCCTTTACCAACTACTTTGTATCTTGAGCATCAACTTCGTCGATGTAAATCTTGCTCCCGCTATCCTTCTTGAGGATGTGCCCCCTCTCAAGAAAGATGGCATGTCTGGAGACCATCACTTTCTTGTCTTGGGGGTTATATAGGTAATATCCTTTCGTTTCCTTGGGATATCCTATAAAGATACACTTAGTGCCCCGCGGTGCTAGTTTGTTTCCTGAGAAATCATTAACAAACGCCTCCCATCCCCATACACATGTGTGAGACAAAGTGGGTTTCCATCCATTCCATAACTCGGATGGAATTCCATTTGCCGCCTTATTCGGTTCTCGGTTTAATGTGTATGCTGCAGTTTGTAATGCATATCCCCAAAAGGATAATAGAAGATCTGCATGACTCATCATCGACCTCACCATGTCCAACAAGGTGCGGTTCCTCCTTTCCCTAACACCATTCCACTATGGTGTATAAGGAGGAGTGAGCTGAGATAGAATCCCATACTCCCGTAGAAGATCGATGAACTCTTGGTTTTGATATTCTCCACCTCGATCCGATCAAAGCTTCTTTATCTTCTTAGGAAGTTGATTCTCTACTTCATTCTTGAATTCCTTAAATTTCTCTAAGGACTTTGACTTATACCTCATTAAGTAGAAATATCCATATCTACTCAAATCATCAGTAAAAGTAATAAAGTAAGAATATCCACCTCTAGCTTCTACTGGAAATGGTCCACACACATCTGTGTGTACCAATCCTAGAAGCTCTGTGGCCCTTTCACCTTGTCCACTAAAAGGTGGCTTGGTCATTTTTCCTTGTAAACAAGAGTGACATCTATCATGTGGTTTTAGCTCAGTATAGTCTAAATAGCCATCTTGGCAGAGCTTTGTCAAGCGCTTCTCGTTCACATGACCAAGGCGGTGATGCCATAACTGGGTGATGTATGAGCCATGTGAGTTTGTTTCGTTATCGATTGCCAACACTTGGTTTTCGTAATTTAATATATACAAACCATTATTCAAATGTGTCGTACCATAACATACATTGTTCTTATAAAAGAGACAACCCTTATTTCCAAACGTGAAAATAAATCCATCCATATCCAAACCAGACACAGAAATTATGTTCTTGGTAACACTAGGCACAAAATAACAGTTTTGTAAAACCAAAATCATGCTAGTTGGCAATGAGAGTTGATAGTCGCCAATAGCCAACGCAGCCAGCCTTGCGCCATTTGCAGCTCGAAGATCAACCTCTCCTCTGGCGATTTTTCTAAATCTACTTGGTTCCTACATTTGAATACAGATGTGAGCCCCACAAGCTGTATCTAATACCCAATGTGTAGAAATAGAAAGATTTCACTCAAAAACGAACACACCTTTAGCGTCCCCATGCTTCTAGGTGCAATTCCTCTTCCAATAGCCCTGCTTGACACATGCAAAACACATTGCCTCCCGTTCCTTGCCCTGCCTCTGGATCTTCCCCTTCTTGGAGGGACGGTGCTCGGGGGCTTCAGACCGTTTATAAGTCTTTGTCCCCTTTGCCTTGTCCTTCCTTTTCTAGTTCACCATAAGGACCACGGGTTTGTCACGCCCCATGTCCTTATCTACCTGGCGAATCAAGGTCAGAAGCTCCGATAGATTTTTCTCATTGCCGCTCATGTTATAGTTAACAACGAAGCTAGAGAAGGTCTTGGGAAGTGATGATAGGATGATATCTGTACGCAACTCATCCGGGAATTTAATCCCTAAGATGTCCAAGAGTTCAATGTAGCCAATAAGCGTGACTACATGAGGCCTAGCTGGCACAGACTATCCAAGCTTCGTGGTAAACAAAGCATTGGAGATCTCATACCTCTCCTGTCTCGCCTTCTCTTGGTAGAGATCATTAAGGTGAGACATCATGCTATACAGATCCATGTTTTCATGTTGCTTCAAGAGCTCATTAGACATGGCCGATAGAATGAAACACGGGACATCTGTGGCATCATCCATGTGTTTCATGTAGAGAGATAATTCCTCATCCCTAGCCCCTTTCCCAGGCGCAACTGGAATAGGCTCTTCTAGCACATATAATTTCCTTTCGTGGCGAAGGACGACGCGTAAACACCTCTGCCACTCTTGGAAATTGGTGCCAGTGAGAAGGTTTGCTTTATCGAGTATGGTGCACAATGATATGTTTAAAGTCATTTTCTTGTCGTTTCTACAAATTAAGATGAGCAAAGGTTTAGTAATTTATTATAAAAATTGAGACAAATAAATTAATACTTATTAGTCTCCCACTATTTTATCGAAATCCAATAGCCCTCACCATTGACATCGGAATATTCTGTTGCCTGAATATTCTAGTGGCAAAGATCCATATTGCCATTTGCATTACCCCAACTAGGGTTGGCCAAGCAACTTGAAGGGTTTGAGGTAGGCATTCCAAATGCCAACTGCATTAACTCGTAGTTCCTTGATACGCTGAGTGGACTCACCAATCTTGAAATCCTTTTTTGGATTTCCTCAAACATTGCATCTTGGTCACACCAAGTCTTGTTGTGGCAGTCAACCTTTGATGCGAACCAAGTCAAGTCAACCCAAACCCTTAAATTAGAATTCCCCGATAATTGAAAGCACCCCAATTAGGGTTGGTCAAGCACATTGAACTATGGTTCGATTCTAACCAAGATTATGGAAGGCTATGCTGACATAATATTTATCTTGAGGGATTTTATCCTTATACGTAAATTTCTATTTTATTATCTTTGATTACATGCTTTTTAATATTAAGTGGGATATACTTAAGTGATTAACCATGTCTAAGATAATATTTAAATATAAGACAATTTTATTTTAGTTCCATCTTGCATGCTCATTTAATTCATTAATTGTGTGATCGTGACAACACACCCACAATAAATAAACCATGCAACTGACAGAAATAAAATAAATGGTATGATCATGAGATTTTCTATTGGTTAGTTTATCTAGTGGATGATAAACAAACCCAAGATCTAGGGGAGAAACACCTTGAACCTTTCGGGTTCATGTCTACAGCTTTCCGCCTGTCCACCTTTGTATCTCCATGGATTGGTTTCACCTTGGCTCCTGACTTGAGCCGCCTCCACTAGCTTGGGATCTCCATCCATTACATATGCATTTATCTCACATGCAGGTGAGGGTTAAAAAGGTGTTTTTACATAAAATAATCCTTGGGCCCGTAGACCCTACATATTAATGAGGAGATGGCTCGTAGGCCAACAAATTTAATTTAAATAAATAAATTAAAAGAAACCATTCTCATACAAAGGTCTCGGTCTAGCTCATGATCATCCATACATTCAACAATATTTACGCATAAATAAAACTAGCTTTCAATTCTTTAATCATTCTTGTTTAAGATAAATCACGCTCGAATCAATTAATTATCTTTAATTAATCAATCCTTTTATCTTAAATCAATTTTCTGAATTTCCTTGAGATTCCCATCCATCATAATTTTAAACAAATAAATTCATTTAAAATTATCCTTGTACATAACATGTACCTTGGAGGCAACCCGATGAATTCCCATTTATTACGTAGATGTTAAATTAAAGACATATATATAAAACACCTATCACGTGTTGTGCCTCAGCTTTATGCCTGCACCATGGTACATGTCTCAAGGGTTTGTATAATATAATAATAAATTTTAATAAATCTGCATAATTTGGGTGAGTACACGGCGTGTAGTTCCGACTACACAACGTGTACTTTTCTTCACCATCCATCCGAAGTACACGCCCAGGCATAAGGCGTGTTAATGTACATCAGATGTTTTCAGAGTACACAGCGTGTACAGTGGGACACACTCCGTGTAGTTTCCACGTTACACGGTTTCCAGCCAGTAGGCCGTGTACGGAGTACACGACCCAACCCTAACCCGAAGGGACTACACACCGTGTTCATTGGACCACACGGCGTGTATTCCGGAAACTGTGTGCCACCTGTTTCTATTCAACACACGGTGTCTTAAATTTTTAGAAATAATCCAATACACGGCCTGATTTGGCGGATCAGTCAATGCATTGAACCTAGACTACACGGTGTGTACTTCCGAATACACGCTGTGTATTTTGGTGTTATATGGCCAGAAACGTTTGGATCCTCCGAATGAGTTCCTCTATTTTATTTTAATCAAAATTAAAAGAAAAATCCATTTCTGTGAGGTGAACGAGAAACGAGGGAGGAAGAACAGATCTTGAGATTCAGATTTTCAGAACGATTAAACATGAATTGATATAACTAAATTATTAAATGCGTAAATCACAAACGAAAAACTAAATAATTTTTACCAACGATATGACCACTATGATACAACTTGTAGGTTCCGGGCGCAGCGGAAGCGCGTTAGTGGTTTTGCCTAACTTTAATTTTAACGTTAAACAACGTTCAATCTGATATCCTTCACGATATAAAACGCCAAATCTTCGGAATAGAACGAAGAACAAAAAGAAAATAAGAGTCCCGAAACCCTTGTGGAGGATCATCATATGTTGATTATAATTAATTTAATCAATGCATAAGAATTACCTCGTTGGAATTATTTCTTCGTTGATGTGTCCGGTCACGATTCGGTGATCCCTCGTTGCGTCGTTGAATTCAAGTGTAGGATTCCTCTAGCGGTGATCCACACGTGTGTCACGTATCTCCGGACGTCTCTGAAGGGATCTCCGAGTGCTAGCGCGGAAGAACCTTCACTTGTGATATCGCCTTTGACCGCCTTGATCCGGTGGTGGATCTTTCTCTCGTAACTTGAGGGCGTTCTTGGTGGAAAGGGAATTCTCTCTTGGCTTGAGAGTATTTCCAAATCCATTGTGCACAACCAATGGCTCTTCAAAATATTGGGGTTGTGAGGATATTTATAATCATGTTTGAGGTTAATAGAGTTATGACAATAATGAAACGTGTTACACATTTTATTTATTTCATTAACTCTTATTGAAAACCCCCCTATGTCGAATTATTAATTCCTTGACATGCGCCCACGCTGATTATACTAAATATCATTTAATAAAATAATATTAAATCCTCAAAATCCAAACTGGAAAAACTACACGGCGTGTAAGAATTAATACACGATTTGTACTTGTTTTCCATAAAACTACACGGCGTGTATATTTATTATACATGGTGTGTACTTTTATTTTCCATTTTTCTCCACCACATTTATTAGTCCTTGAGTAATGAGTATTTATTTCTTAAATAAAATTTACTTCATTACTCACTAATAATTATATTATTTCATCCACAATATATTCTCTCTAATAACTAGTGTCAAAATAAATGCGATCATACATCCTTAAATAATTATTAATCCACAGTCGGGAATAATATTTATTTAACATGTTAAATTAATATTTAACTGAGATACATGAACACACTTAGTGTGTGACCCTCTAGGCCTCTTTCTCAGTGGCATTAGGCTGAGCCTGCCTAAAGTCCAAGGTTAGCGTCTAGCAACACGCCAATGCACCCATAGAGAAAGAAGTTAATGCCGCAATGATGTGTTACCTCTTACGAACGCTTACCGTGTAATATAATCCCTTTGTCTCGATATCTCCAATCAAGCGGGATGCATGCTAGTGCCATCCACCCATGTGCTTGATTATTCTTTCTTTGACTTCCCGGAATTGAACTTGCCCACACCTTACCATGGACATGGATTTGTTTAGGCTATATCAATTCCATCAAATGGCCTGAGATATCTACTTCCGTTATGGAACGGAAGGGACAAATCCTTTCTCTCGCATTATCTACTAATGCGGTATTACTCGTGACGCACCCAATGTATTCTACCTCGCTGCGAACAGTGTGTCATCCCAGTTTTCGTCAATACATCTATGTGCGCGAGTTGTAATACCCATTAATACTAATCTTAAATTCTAAGGATCAATACACACGTCTGTAGATAGGAACATCCAATGACACTATGAAATGTGGATTTCTTACTGGCGGGTCTCATTCTCATAATATCCTCCTGGATATTACCAAGGGCGCACACCATGAGAAGGTGCCTCAAAGTTTTATGAGTCCTCACCCCTAATGACCTGTATTATTTGTGTCCCTCAAATAATATCATCCGGCCATAGAACATACATTCAAGAACAGTGTTATGGCACTTCCGGGTTCTCATCATAGTAGGGATCCGCTACGAACCTTTAATGCAACAGCTGTCCTTAGGACATTATCACATGACATGTCATGCAGAAGAACAATCAAGATGTGATAAGGCTTTTATTTAATGAATAAAGTACTAAGTAGTTGGTTCTAGACCAAAAAATCCAACAGTATGGTTGGTATTAGGAAGAGTTTGTCATCCATAATCATGCTTTCAATTGTTTTTAGCAAGCCTTTCACTATTTCATCCCTTTTTGATTGCTCTAAATTCATTAGTTTTTTTGATGTGGTATGAGGACTAATGAGTATGATTTTTGGCTCATGGGTAAATTCCTTCAACTGTTTTTCATATATACGCCTGTGAATAATATGAAATGCATTTATTCATAATTAGCACATTGTATCGATTTTAAGAAAATCAATTCATGAAAACATACCTCATATATAAATTTAGAACTTTGACACCTTGACAACCATATTCAAAGATGTCATTTACATTTTCGGAAACAAAAAAATCTTGAATTTCCTCTCCATAGATATTCTTTTAAAAATCAACTATATGACTACTACCACTTTTTAGCTTTATATCCACATGAGTCATTAAGTGTAGTAAATGTGGATTGAGAACATGGAGTGTTATTGTGATTTCAGTAGATCATTTGGACCGGTTGGTCAATCCTTTAGATGCTTTTGTACACATGTTTCTTGTCACCACCTTCCCTTTCTCCGTCTATAATAACATTCATTGGTTCAGATATTTTTTCATTAATTGGTATAAGTTTAGCATGAAAAAATGGAAATAAATAACTCTTTGTCCACAAGTACTCTTACAAGTTGTGATGGCAATGAAATGAATGTCCCAATAGACTTTTAGATCATATGAATATCATCATCATCATATTGAATAGGTAGCTCGTCATTTGGCTCATGAGCTATAGTAACCGTCACTTTTTGTTGATCTTTTGGAAGTGGTCTATTATGTAGCTTGTCCTATGGGATGTTGAACACCATAGCCCTCTCTACATGGTGATAGGTGGGTGTTGACAGACATAAATCATAGTCATTATCACCCTGTAGAAGATCAATATAAGAAAAGTATAAGTTTTCTTCTGATTCACATTTCATGGGAACAATCATTAGAATATTGATTACCATGACTAAGAAAACTCTTTGAGGGGTATATCTCGCCTCAAAGATGGTGGGGGGGGGGGGGGGTCTTCATGTGCTGGTTGTTCCTGAGTTGTGTCCTCTATTTCCTTCCCATCCATAAATATTTCTAGAAATGATCCTTTCCATTGAAATAATTCTTTAATAGTTTCTAGTCATTAATTCATTTGTTTCAATTCTTCATTTCTATCATCTGTTTTTCCTCAAAATATACTCAGGGTGTCACCCCAAAACCTTTACCTCTAAAACAACCATATAATTTTAGACGCTTCAAATCTGTTGATAATAGTTCTATATCTGCTACGAGAGTCTCTGATTCCTGTGACTGTCAGATATAGATATATAAGTAATTATTATTATGTTATAGCAATTTAAAACAAAATTTGTTATCGTGTCATACTTAAACATATTTCCCACACTTTTTCTATGTTTTCATCTACTATATTTTCTTCTTTATTTACACATACCTCCGTCCATAGCACATGATGTGTGATAGAAGTGTCTTTGGATTTAGAATCATCAATCTACATAAAAATATAGAAAGATAATTATGATGTTGCTTCTTGGAACATAACAATATTACTGTAAATTTAAAATACGTACCATTTTATTTTCTAGTGAAGCATACCCCATCATTGCTTAACGATGTGGGTATGTTTGTTTTGATGCACATTCCTTATTTTTAGTATTGAGTTGTTGTATTATAAATGAAATAATGACAATCAAAGTGATGAAAACACGTATCCTCAAACAACGTATTATCAACCACAATGTACTTGAAACTTCTCATCCCCACGACAACCAATAAATGCATCCCATGCTTCTTGGGAAATCATGTGAGCATAGAAAAGTGGTGGGTGTGGGTTTATTTTACCTTTGGAATCTTTCAGGTGACATGTTTTTGTAATAGTGTAAAAACCTCGTTGAATCCTTCTTGCAAGCCGTAGTACATAATTCTTCTGTGAATCATCTACTATAAATATACTCTGCAAAGGACTGAGAATAGTAAGGCACTATTTCATTATTTTATTTTTTAGTAAATTAGAGAAATAATATCATAATGTTACAGTAATTTCTTCCCAGGTCACAGCCTTCAGCCTAGACACAACATGATGCCATAAATCTATGTCAATCGTCATATGTTTCTGAGTGAAAATTCAAATGTAACTACAAACATAGGCTTGTTGGGATTCACATGTTTCCCTCCTGCATTCCATCCAACATCAAATTTAATTCCTTTTCTTTTCACCTTAAGAACTTTGGCTAACACTATCAAACTATGACGTACCTATTTTTTCTATGACATCGGTCTTTCATTCCAAACCATTTCGTTGATATCAAAATCATCAATATGTTTATATGAAATGGTATAATAGACATGTGTTGATGGTTGTTGGACCTCAACACTATGAGCAACAACAGGTTCATAAACTTATTGTTGATCTGCACTGTGAGCAGCAGCAGCTGCAACAACAACTTGAGAGACATGTTCAGCCTCGAGGATAGGAGCACCATAATGTGAAAAAGTCATTATCTGCAAATGTGGTTGAACAATTAATTTAGATTACATAAATTTAGTAATGATAAGATAATAACATCAGATAACATGATCTATATTAAAAAATATATAACATGTTTATTGAACTCCCTTCTCTTTTACAAAGGCTGAAGGTAATTGAAACCTCTATCAATTATCCAAAACCCTTCATTGTGGTCTCCTATAACATAAAAAACATCCTCTATATTGGGACTGCTATAAAATTATTGTGACATACGACTGAAATGATCGACCTCAATTGAATTTTTATCAGACCCATCAATAGTTTTGGATGATAATAGAACAATCGACAACTTTCATTTTGCAAGATCTGGAAAATAAAATACATGTACCGCTTGTGATGTCATTATAAACTACTAGTCTTTATACCCTTCTTTATTAAAATAAACTTTCACAAATCCCAATTCATATATTTTAACACCACTATTGTTATCAACCAATTTGCATTGAAAAATCTGAAATTGGAATGTCGTATAATCCAACTCAATTATTTTTTTGATAATGCCAAAGTATGACATATTCGCATAAACATGATTTCTGTCCTCACTACTAGAAACAAGCATCGCTTCAGCCACAAGTGTAACTACACTATTTTTCATGGTTCTATAATCCTCATGTTCATATGTATAGAATGTATAACCATTAGTTACATAACCATTGTAAGATAATACATACACACTTGGTCCGGTGGCTAGCCATCAATGTTGTTCTGGAATTGAATTTGGATTTTCTTCTAACTCCTTAAAAATATAGACCCAAATCAATCCTATAAACTAGTGATTATGTGTATTTGATATCCATTTTTCATTCATTGACAGATTCAACTACCTATGAATTTCTTTGTGGGTTTCAATATATAGAGAAACCGCCCAACTATTATACAAAACATAAATTTGGGCCTGATCATGATCTGTAATATTGATTGTCACAACAACTCTACCAGAAATTCCCTCACCCTCAATGCGTCCAGTGTGATGAGGTTTAGGGAGACCAATTCTTTCCACATCAGATAGGTATTCATTATAGAATTCAATGGATTCCCAAAATATATATAGCTCCACAATAAAACCCTCTGGCCGACATCGATTTCTGACATACACTTTCAAAATATTCATATATCATTCCTTGAGATATATCCACCTATTGTGCATAGGACCACAAAGTCGAATCTCTATCACTAAGTGAACCATAAAATGAACCATCATATCAAAAATGATGGTGGGAAGAACATTTATAATTCACATAATATGATGAAAATTTCTATTTCCATAGCTATCAATTTCACCAGGTCTAAAACTTTGTTGCATATAGCATTGAAAAATAAACAAAGTTTGCTTAACACATGAAAAACAATCTTGGAAAAAATGCAACGTAAAGCTATAGGAATTAAATCTTGCATCAAAACATCACAGTAAAGTGATTTCAAACCTTTTAACTTCAAATCATTCATGGACACAATGTTGTTGATATTTTATGAATACCCCATTGAATCCTTTATATCATTGAAGAAGTTGAAAAACTAATATCTCTCCTCCTTGGAAAGAGTGTATGCAGTTGGAGGAAGAAACATTCAATTTTCATCCATCAAGGGAGCCAACTCTTTTAATATTCACAAGTCAACCATGTCCAACCATACCTTAATTTCATCATTTGTTTTTACAGGGTCATTTTTCAACGTTTCGATAACACGGTCACATACATTTTTTTCCACTTGATTCAAATCAAGAAAATGTCTGACGTACAGACAATTCCATTATGGCAATTCAAAAAAAAACTGATCTCTTTTTCCAATCGATTTTCGTAAGGTTTTTAAAAAATTGTTTACCAAAAATAGTGTTCACATCTTTTACTTTCTCAAATAGCTGATCACCTATTAGTGAAGACGGTGTTGTGAATTGTTATGAACTTCCATTGAATGATGTCTTCCATGATCGGTACTTGTGACGATGGGGTAAAAATATATGATTTCTTAGAATCAAAGATTTCGATGAATGTTTCAACCTAACTGATTCCATATATTTCTTGCACATGGGACACCCCTGATTTCCCTTAATTATAAAGCCAGAAAATTTTACATAAGTAGGGAAATCATTTATCGTCACATAAAACATTACTCTCAACGTGAATTAATTGGTTTTATATGCATCATACAAGCTAACACCTGAATCCCACAATAACTTAAAATCCTCGATCAAAGGATCCAAATAAATATCAATATCGTTACTTAGTTGGTTTGGACCTGATATAATCATAGATAACATGATAAATTTTTGTATTATGCATAACCAGTGTGGAAATTTATAATATACCAACATAGCAGGCCATGTACTGTGAGTGCTATCTTGAAAACCAAAAGGATTCACTCCATCTGTAGATAACGCAAGACAAATGTTTCTCGGCTCATTTCCAAATTCTGGATACTAATGAATAATTCTCTTTCATTGAGGAGAGTTGGTCGGGTGACATAATTTCCCATCTTTATGTCTTCTATCTTCATGCCATGACAACTATCTTGTATTTTCTTCACTTATATATAGATTCCTTAAACTTGGAATGATTGGAAAGTACTACACAACATTTTTAAGACTGCATTCATCATTCTTGTATCGAGAAGAACCACATTTTGGGAATTCTGTATGTAATTTTTTGCTTGGTGAAACAATATAAAGTCTTTCAAGAAAGCATGTATTCTTTCATAAATCATACCCATCGAGCGTAGCATTGGTTTAGATTTATATGTCATAATTTGGAGCTCATAATCTTCCGAGAGCATGTCATTCAAGAGAGTGAGTAGTTCCGTAAAACTGACATCACTCCATCTGTTGCCTGATTTCAAATTATACAACATCAATACAACTGAAAATGTTGTATATTTAGTGCAACCAGCATGCAATAGTGTCTTTTCACAACTCTTTTACTTTTCAAACAATTTTGGGCAATCACAAAGTTCATCTTCAATAGTCCTTGTCATTTCCTCAATAAGATCTTCATCATCATTTAAATCTATAATCACATCCTCTATACAGTCTTCTTCATTATCCATATTTTTCATCATATCTGATGATCTATAAAATGTGGTTTTATCCCATCTAGTAGATACGTTCGGTTTTTGTTCATGTTTATTACAACATTTATAACTCCGATATATTCTGTGACATATCAAATGTTCTTCCAACTCCTCTAAAGTAATTAGTCTAGAATAATAACAATGTAAACATAAAAAATTGATTTTTGAAGGATACTTTGCTTGATCCTTTTCAAACATGATGAACTCTTTCACTCCATTATCACACTCTATTGTAAAACGATTAGAATCCATCCAATCTTTATTCATCTCCATTCTATTTGAATCTCAAATATTATTATTTATGATCCAAAAAACACAAAAAAAGACTTCCAAATATAGTAGAAGAGAACCACTTCCTTATAAAAATAGTTATTAATAGAGGCTAACCATTTCCAATAAAAACATTTCCAAGCCATCATTTAAATAATTTTCTTTTCTCATTGAAATATGAAAAAATCCCAAGAAGGCTCCATGAACCCTACTCCTCCACAACTCAATTCTTAGAATTTCATGTAAATCTCCATTTCCAATAAAAAAACCATTATCTATTTTTACTCACACCAAAACCCCTTTCAAATACATTTTCTATTACCCACACATTTGAAAAATTCCATTTCTATGAAATAGAAGAAGAGCATACAGCTAATAAACCAACATCATGGGTCGAGCTCCCTTTGCAAAATCATACATAAAAAAATAATAATTTCAAAACATTCCTTTCATAATTTGAGAAACATACAACTCATATTTAGAAATTCACAACAATAAAAACATGATAAATTATTATGGTTCCTTTTTAAAACCTACACCCAAACCCATTCGCATTTTTAGTGCATTTGAAAACATATTTTACACCTTTCAAACAACACAAAATAACCTTTATAAAAAGAAATATATTCCAACACACAAAAAATATAAAAATTTCCTTTATTAAAATTCATTAAAAATACATAATCATGAAAAATAATAGAACCAAAAAAACCTAAATAGGTCAACTATACACCCCAAAACTCACCAAGTTACATTCACAAAATAATTCACACCAAGTAATATAATATGAATAAAAGAATAATAATAAAGGTTACCCCACACCACTTTCCTACTGGTATGACTCTCTCACACCCAAATGTCAAATATCCAGGTGCTCTCATCTCTTTCATATACCACATCGACCCACAAGCATGATAGCATCATATATCACTCGTAGACACAATGGCCATCAAATCATAGTCACTATCATAACCAAAGTAGTATGGTATTGTGAACATGTATGACATCGATTTTTTCCCTCCGCTTACCATGCACAGACCCCACCTAAATCCTCCCCATAAGAACGATTATATCACACCTTGCCCAAAAACACCTAGGCCACCACCCCATAATCATGGTCACATCTCCCCAGAAAACACATGGGCCACCACCCCAAAGTCATGGTCATGTGTCCCTCGAAAAAACATGGGCCACCACGAGCACCATCTAATGAACTAACAAACATTTAGCCTTCACATCCAGTGAAATACCTACCTCTCATGGAAGAGAGAGCGGGAAAGAGTGGGAACCCAAAAATCTGTCCTCCTCACTAGATGTTGGGAAAAACACCGATCACATGACTATTTGGGTTTCAAAACATAGTGATTGATATGAGTAAGGTTCATAAATAAATCCTGAATATTATACAAGTATATACATATAGCCACACACACAAGCCCAGCATATGGGTTTACAACCAAATGCTAACCAAATCAAAACATTTCCACTATTGTTTCCAACTGTTAATGAATAACACTACACAATAATCCACAATCCTGATTTCACATTTCTAAAAAATTCACATTATCCAACCAATTCATTTCATTATTTAGCATCAACCACATTTAACCACATAACCCACCATTTAATTAATTATTAGTTGATTTCATCGCATTAACCAAACCAACCCATTCCATTTAAATCATAATTAAAAAGTTATTAATTCCATCACAACCCAATAATTTAGAACAAAGAAACAATCACCTCACCACCTCAAAAAGAACGACCAAACAGACCACCTCACTACCCAAAAAGAACAAAAACAAACCACCATGCTGCCAAAATAATCACAGCCAACAACCATCATCCACTCATTTCCCAACAACACATAGCCACCCCACAAGCATGGACACACATCACAACAAATCAATATCATTTTATATATTTAAAAACGGTCTTTGATCACATTCCACATTATTTTTTATGGTCTTTATCAAACAAACCATAGTCCAAGATAAACCATTTTATTAGCCAAATGTAAGTGGTTAGCTAATTTCATTATTAGGGAGATATGACAATAATCACAATAAAAGCAGAAATCAAATAGCATATCATTTTGTGTAAATAAATCCCCCTAAAGGCCATAATTTTTAGTGGGGCATCTATCTTGTGAAATCATAATATCATAAATAATAATAAGGCTGTAAAAACTTGAAAATAAAACTCCTTTACCCTTTAATTTCAATTTGTATATTCCTTTTCTTTTATTAAGATATCACAACCATCTTTTATAGATTAAAATGAGAATAAAACCCTCATATATGATACACAATAAAGAGTAATGATGGATTCCATACCTCAATAATGATTTACAACTCATTGCACACCGAACTGTGAAGAAGAAATGTCCTCCAACCACAACCGCACCTTGAGAAACCACTAATCATCCTACTAAACCAAACAATCTTCAAAACGTATCCCAAACACAAAACACAAACCTATCCAAACTAAATGGACCTATTGAATATTAAAATAAGAACAAATGGAAAAATATGAGGATGAGTGGAGAAAACACCAAAGATAAAAGATGGGAAGATGAGAATCAAACCTCTTCAAAAGGAATCCCAAACACATCAAGTAGGGTTCGCAGAGAGGAGTAGGGTCTAATGGGGAGGAGGAGAAGTAGGGATTGCCAGGAGGAGGATCTACAGAAGGGTTTCGAGGGGGAGGATAGGGAGTAGGGTTTACGGCTGATTAGGGCTAGCGGCAGAGTAGGGCTAGCGGAGGAGGTTCGGCAAAGAGAAGATCAGGGGGCGTTTTCTTAGGGGTATAGTACCACGAGATCTTGAGGGTGTGATGAAAAAAGGGAATTGTGTACCCCATTTTTAAAATGGGACTATGTGTTTTTAGTGCTAGAAAAGCACTGATAAAGGGATCCTTTATCCGCACTAAAATTTTATCTCTCATAAAGGGTGTTCATTATCAGCCTTAAAAAAGAGCTGATAAAGATTAACCTTTATTTGCACTAAAATTTTAGCACTGATTAATAATTACCTTTATCAGTTCTTTTTTTAGCACTGATAAAAGGTTGTGCTTCTCTTTCCCATTTTTGTATTATAGTACACATAAATGTTTAATAAGAAGCATGAAGATTGTGGACCTCCTAGGCTAAAATTCCTTCTATCAAGCTATGAACCACTAATTTTAGATCTATAGACACATCCTTGTCTATAAAACATATACTTTTTATTTGATAAATTCTTTGTTATTATGATAAACTCATCCAAGTTGGAGGAAATTCGAGACGACAACTTGATGAATGATTTAAAGAAACAAAACTCTATCATTGGTCGGTTAATCACTGACATAATGGGGAAATGTCCATCATTTTTCCTTTATATAATCCCATAAAAGACTCAGTTCAAAGAATGAGTGGAATCCTAAAAGAGAATTAACCCAAACATGAAATAAGTGGTTAGAGAAGAAGTTATCAGAATTGTGAATGATGGGATAATTTTTCAAATTTTTCATAGGCCTTGGGTAAATCATGTTTGTGTAGTCCCCAAATAGAGTGGTGTAATTGTGGTATCAGATGTGAAAAATGATAAAATCAAAATAAGAGATATGAAAAAAAGTAGGGTTTGTGATTATTATATAAAAATAAATTTTTCCATAAGTAAAGTTCATTTTACCATGCCATTATTTTCAGTAAATTTTATTTGGGCTAGCTAACAATAAATTTTTTAGTTTTCTTGATGGATTTTCTCGATACAATCACATTTCCATTTCTTCCATGGATTAGGAGAATACCACATTCATTTTTCTATATGGAAATTTGCCTACCGATAGATTATCTTTGGCTTCTATGGTTCTCTAGACACATTATAGAGATTCATGATTACATTCTTCTCATACACGAATGAAAGCATAATTGAAGTGTTCATGGATGAATTTTCAGTTATTGGAATCAATTTTTAAAACTGTCTTCAATAATTGGATACAGTGTTGGAGAGATTCCAGAAAACTAATTTGGTCTTAAATTGTAAAAAAGTTCTAGTTCACGGCTACTGAGGGCATTCTACCATTTCACAATGTTTCTAATAAGGGGTTGAAGGTTGATGATTCCATGATTCAGGTTATCCAAAATTTCCCCCACCTAACAATGTCAAAAGCATTATATGTTTCTTGGTCTATGATGGGTTTTATAGTTGGTTCATTAATGATTTTTCCATGATTACTAGGCCACTTTTCTCCCTTCTTGTGGAGGACACACCATTTATTTTTGGTTATAAATGTATAAAGTCATTTAATATGTTTAAGGAAAAGCTTACTACATCACCAATGATAACTTCTCTAGACATGATTCTCCTATTTGATAAAATGTGTGATTCAAGTTATGTAGATGTAGGTTCTCTTTTAGGGTAGTAAAAGGGGGGAAGTTTAATGTAATTTTTTATAGAAATATGATACAAGATGACACTCAAAAAAACTATTCCACCACAAAAAGATCTGGATTCTATGACTTTTACCCTTGAAAATTTTATACAAACCATGATAGGGTCGATGTTGATAATTTTACTAACCATTCATCTCTTAAGTATCTGCTTGCATTGAAGGACACAAAACCCATGCTCTTGAGGTAAAAGTATCACTTGAAGTTGGCTTATTTTGCTATGAAGGACTAAAAGGGGGATTAAAATGTAATGGAATACCACATAACTAGGATAAAAAAACAATCAAAATAAGGAACCAAGAGATATAAATACCTCCTTCCTGAATGCACAGTTGTTTGATGCTTCAAAGTAGAAATCTGATTGGTTTGTAGATTATACTGATTTTCTGGGCATTGGTGTAATACCCAAGGAACTTTTATAGAAACAATTGAAGAGGTTTCTATCTAAATTGAAATACAATTTTTTGGATATCTATCTTATTTTTTGGATATGTATTGATGGTATATTGAGGAGTTGTGTTAAATAGGAAGAAATGTTTCCCATACTTGAGGGCTATCATTCATCACCTTGGGGTGGCTACCATGGTGAAGAAAAGACTATTCATAAGGTTCTGCAGGTTGGTTCTACTAGAAAACATTATTAAAAGATGATAGGAGTCTGTTCATTTGCTATGAAAAGTGTCAAATTCTTGTAAATGTTGGAAGAAGAAAGAAGCATCCTAAAAAATGATTTTTGGTGGTTTGATTTTTTGATTTATGATAACTGTATTTCATGGGACCCTTCCTATCCTCTTATGGGAATTGATATATTTTGGTTTTCGTGTACTATGTGTCCAGGTGGGTAAAGGTTGTGTCTCTTCCCAACAATTCTGCTGCCACTATGGTAAATATTATAATTAATTTTTTCTATTTTTAAAGTGCCTAGGGAATTATTACTAATAATGAAACTATTTCAAAAAATACTTGTTCTAGAATTTATTGAAAAAAATATATGCTCTCACTGTACAGGTTTAACCTATCACCCACAATCAAGTGGGTAAGATGACGTGTCTAACAGTGAGCATAAATAAATTTTAGAAAATGAAGAATCTATGAAAAGAAAGGAATGGTCAGTGATTTTGATGAGGCTCATTGGTCATATATATCTGGTTACAATACTCCTGTAGGGATGTCTCCATACAATCATCTCTTAAGTAAAACTCTTCATCTGCCCATATAATTCGAAAAAAGTATTATTGGGTAATGAATGCCATGAACTATTATTTCAAAGAGGCTGCTGAGAGAAGGTTGTTAGAGATGAGTGAACATTAAGAAACTAGAAGGGAATATTATGAGATTGTTGAAATCTAAAAATAGAAAACAAAATAATTTTGATGAAAAAATAATTCAAGATAGGAATTTACAGGTTGGTTATGGGTTCTTTCTATTTAATTGTAGACTGAATATTTTTTCAAGAATGTTAAAGACTAGGTGGTGAAAACCCTTCAACATTATGAGATTTAATGTTAAAGGATCTATGGATAAAGATGGAGAAGAAAGCAGACCATTGTAACACCCCAAGCTTCTAAGATATGCTTCTCTTTGAATAATGCAACAGCGTGTGTTGTACGCAACATCGAGTTCTAACACACCACAACCAATCTAACTTGCAGTTATGAATAGTAATACCCACCTTTTGAAGTTTATAATTTTTTTTTAAAATGGACTTCATCTTTGGATTCGGAATATCGAAATTAGCCGAGGGTTAATTTTTGGTATTTTTCTGCAAAACTTCATTTTTTGATGAATAGTGAAACCACTATGTGGTAGTTAAAAAATTGAATTTTTCATAAAACATAATTTTACGACTTCTGTGAGGGGAATTTCAAAATTCTGAGAAACATAGTTAATATTAAGGAGTTAAATGTGGTTCAATGAGATGAAAATAAGTTTTTGTGAATAGTAACTTTTTACTTTTATTTACCACGGTTAAAAGTAAATCGGGTAATTAAGGGTAAAAATGATATTAATATTACCCTAAAACATGTACTAATTCTATTGAAAAAGTGTATCTTGACCAAAAAGTTCTGTAGGAATAAAATATTATCATTTAGGACCACATGGATTAGATTAGGACTTTTATTATTATTTAAATAAAAGAAGAGTTAAAAGAGTTAAAATCACAGTTTATTTACTAAATCATTTTTATTATATAGTTATACTTAATATAAATTCAATTTTAAATATTCATTAGATAGCTAAAACGATTTCCTACATAATAGTATTTTATTTATAATTTTTATACATTAAATAATATAATTTATTTATGAACTAATGATGATGCAGTAATTATCATAATATTGAAAAATTAAAACCATTGATATTATAAATACCCAAATAAATAAAATTTGAGACTTTTTATGAATTACAATACCTTTCTAGGTTAATATGACATGTTAGGAATTATTATATTAACTTTTTTCTAATTAATAATTCTATTATGATTTTCGCAACATTCAATTTTCCAAATAGTGTCAAAATTGACATAAAAGAGTTTTTAAAAGAAATATAATATGATTAATTGATATTCGATTCCTAAAGAACTATGGTTCGGCCAAGACACTTATACCATGATAGGTGTATCATTAATTTACCACTTGGGGGCCTCTTAGATGTATATAGTATGTTTATTAACCATATAATATAAAAATACAAAGACACATTGTAAAAGTGAAACTAATTAACTAAGAGTTAATACTTAAATATAAGGTTAATATTGTATCCCAAACCTATAAAAATCCTATTTTTTGAGTGGTTTTTAACCTATACCCACATTAAAATTTAAATAATCCACTTTTTAGCCATTAGAAACCAAATATGAATTTATTATAAAAAATATTTCTAGCTTTCCCAAAGGTGCCCCTCACCCCTCTTATAAAAGAGAACTCTACCTTCTCATTAATTCACACCTTCAAAGCCATTTGGCTCGTCCAAACACTGACCAAATACTCTCTCAACTTCCCTCACTTTATCCTAGAGAACATCCTTTAGTCAGAAAGCCAACCTAAAGAGCCCTTTTGATCAAATCAAAAGGAAGAACCCAAAGAAGAGGTAATGATTTCACCACCCCTTTTCAAGTTCCTTTCTTCTTCCACTTCTTCATTCTTTTTTATTACCATTCTAAAATAATGAATCCAGTATCTCCTATATAAGGTAATATTATTATATAAATGTTACAACCATATTCAGTATTATATCAATCCTTTGAATGACATGTCACCATACGTGCGTACGTACGTCTTACCGTCTTCACGTCGTGGTGTAATTGTTATTCAATAAATTATTTTTTGGATGGTTATAATAGTGATGTTTAATTGCAGTAAATACCAAATATAACATGATAATGATTCTGTATATATGATATACCATCCAATTATATATTATTTTAATATCAAAAGAATGATATTGTCTCTCATGCGTACGTACGAACTACTGTCTCCACGAACGCGATGAGATTCATTCTCTATCGTATCCTTTAAAGTCTAATTTTTATTTGATGATTTATAATAGTTTCTAAGGACTTGATATAATTCTGGATATGATTAAGATACAACCTATCCATGACATCCATGGCTTACGTAACAAAACATATAAAATAAAATGAGTAAGTTAACACCAGAAACAACGATAATACTAAAATATTCTTAACAAATCAATGTTAAGATATCATAAATGATATCATATTAATGTATATGAATCTTGTATAATTTAATAACAATTATTTCACCATGATACACGAGGTTAACCTACACCAACCAAGGAAAAGTACAAGGTAACTCTTTATTTCGCAATCTCTTCATTATCCGAGGTTGTTTATACGTAATAATCTACTGGGATTTCTTTATCATCCACATCAATGTTTCATAAAAATGTATTTAAAAAACATTTTTACTATTTACTATAATATGTGTTATAGTCATTTATACCCTTGTTGACTTTTATATGTTGTTTATAAAGGAATATTTCTGCCATTTTCCAAACAAGGTCCTTTTAAAACTTTTCGACAGAATTAAGGGAAGAATGTTTTTTACATATATGGCGGGTGCGGCTATTTTCCGGAATTATAAAATCATCGAAGCTTGCATTTCAAGTTTATAAGAATATTTTCAAAGAAAAGGTTTTATTTTATAGATATATGACTCTTAATTGATTTCAAAATAGAAAGAGATATTTCTCTAAAAAGAGTTTTGATTTCATCTATGTCAACATCCTTTGATGGATTTTACGCTTATTTGATGTTGATTTATTATGATACAAAACTTCTATATTTGATTGAAGGTTTTGTGATATGTTTGACTGTAGATGTGTTATTTTTATACCATCCATGGTTTATGGATGAAGTATTTACATTTCGTATGCTATTTTTAATATAAATGTTTATGTTATGTTTAAACCTTTTCATATGGGAATTCATTGGACTTAATATGTGACGGGTGGATCCTGCTATAGCTCCTCGATGCATCGGTAGGTCTCATGAGATAAACTAGTGTCTTGGCACAAGGCCTTGGAAAAATATTATTTGTAGTCTTGGAACGAGGCCTTGGCTATGTGGTTATGATAGTCTGGCATTATGCATTCCATCATTGTGAAAGTGGTTATTGATATTGCATGTGATTATTCTATTAGTAGAATATCCATGTGAATAATTAAATAGAATTATTTAATTTTATTTTTCCCATACTATGTTGAAGTTCAATTTTAAAAGGCTATTGTTTTAGTTATACATTGCCTTAAATGTTTGTTCTTATTTATGAAAATTTCAGCTATATTATTATTATCCTTTCTGGGCTTTTGAGATCACCCCTTTTCTATGTTTTATTTTTCCCAGGATGTGAAGAAGTAAATTATGAATGACTTGTAGGGATAGTCTGAGGGGATAAGAGTGTAGAATATGGAGACTATGTTGTTGTAGTTTTCATTTTTATGATGTAATGTAAAACTTTATGAATATATCTAGTGTTTCCAAGGCTACTAAACTAATCGGTCTTTCGATATTTGATATTTCTTGTGATCATGCCAATGTTATGTAATAATGCACCGACTCTAGGTAACTGAGGTCGGGGAATTACCGTTGGTATTTTAGGAAGTTTAGTAAAAACATTGAAATCTAGATTTAGATAAACTCTAATTTGAGCACATAGATTTAAGATAGACTTTGAGGATTAGTATAGAAGAACTTCCTATAATTTTGGTATTGTAGAGATTTTGTGAGTTTTCTGAGAAATACATCCCTGTCTGGATACGAGCAGGTAGAGGCGGCTCTGACACAGAAGTACCTAGGGGTAAAACCCAAAAACAATACTTTGAGCTAGACTCGAACGGGAACTGGTGCACAAAAATGGGCCTTGATGCACTCTTGGTTACGAAACTCCCGGGGGATATGATTAGGATAACTATCATTTTCATTACAAATCATTATGAAGGGTTTATGAGTATATACTTCCTCAATGAATTTTTTTTTATGATTATGGATTATATCCATAAACTGTTAAATTTATGTTAAGTGTTTTATAAGTATGAAATTATGTATTTTGATCCATAAACTGATCTAGTTTATGTCATTACTTAGAAATGTCACCTAGTGGAATAAATGGAAACTTTATCAATGCAAGCACTAAATGTAGGGATTTCCCTCCTGGTCAAGATAATTATAGTGGAGCTGGTGTTGCAACTGGTGCCGATCAGCTAATCACCATAATGGGACAACTCACTCAGGTTATGAATAATAACTTTACCCATATGGAGCACCCTGATCTGTAGGGTGGAGGATCAATGTTAGATCGCTTCATGAGGAAGCAACCTCCAACGTTCAATGTGAGTACAAATCCTTTAGTAGCTTAGGAATGGATAAATTCCCTAGAGAAAATATTTCAGGCTATGGGGAGTAGTGGAAGGGAAAAAGTTATCATGGCAGTTTACAGCCTCACTCGAGATGCTGATCAATGGTGGTCATTGATTCAAAACACAAAGGAAGATGATTAAGTATCAAATATGGAATGGAGGGAGTTTAAATATCTATTTTTAGAAAAATACTTTCCTCGTGACCATCGAGCCGATATGGAAAGACAATTTCTGAGTCTGAGACAAAAGGATGATGAGAATGTCGCAATGTATGAGGCTATCTTTACAAGGTTAGCTAGGTATGATGGAGATTATATACGTAACCCAAGAAGTAAGATTGATTGTTTTTTTGATGGGATAAAATCATTTCTCCGTCGAGCATTAGTCTCACAATCCTTCTCATCGTACAAAGACATTGTCTCCTGTGCTATCAAGACAGAAAAGGAATTCTCTATGTCTTATGACTTTAAAGCAAAGCAAGAGAAGAAGAGATCTCCTAATCAATATGGGAATGGAAATAAGGGGAATAAGGTAAAGGTTGAATATCCATCCTGTGTTAAATGTGGGAAGAAACACCCCGGTACTTTCTTAAAGGGAATGGGTGTCTGTTACAAGTGTGGTGAAAAAGGCCACCAAGCTCGTGATTGCAAAGGGAAGAAGGAAGCTACCAATGTTCAGTGATAAAATTGCAGGGAGATAGGACATTATGCAAATGAATGTCCTAAGCGTCAGGGGAACTTACCTCAGAAAACGCCAAGGGATCAAGGCCAAGCTTATGCTATCACTACTGCTGAGGTAGAAGCTCCGAAAGATGTGGTGGAAGGTAATTTAATGGTTTCCTCAAGTTTAGCAAATGCATTATTTGATTCTGTATCATCACATTGTTTCATATCTTCCCAGTTTTATAAGAAAATTAGATATTTCCAATTTGATTTAACAAGGGAGTTATCAGTTAAGACTCTTAAGGGAAGTATCATTGCAATGATGTTTTGTGAATCAGTCCCCATTAGAGCACATAAATGTTCTTTATCTGCTGTTCTCATCATCATACATATGATTGAGTTTGATATAATCCTCAGTATGGATTGTCTTTTGGACCATGATGCAAATATTTATTGTAAGAAGAAGGACGTTAAAATTTTTTATGATGATGATAAGGAACACCTTATATTTAGAGCAGAATCATCACCACCTAATTCTTATCTGGATCCACCCCCAGTAGCTCAACTAAATTGAATTATTGGGGAGGAAGAGGATGAAATTACAGGGGGTGAGGAAAGTAATGTTCAGATAGAGTATGTACCTATTGTGAATGAATATTTAGATGTGTTTTCGAAAGATTTACCTGGACATCCTCTGGAATGATAAGTTGAGTTTTCCATTGATTTAATTCTTGGATCAAGGCCTATATCGAAGACCCCTTATAGAATGGACACTATAGAATTAGTTGAACTAAAGAAACAACTAGAGGAATTGAGTAATAAGGGATTTATTCTCCGTAGTGTTTCTCCATGGGGAGCCCCTGTTCTTTTTGTTAAAAATAAAGATAGATCTATGAGGTTATGTATCGACTACATGTAGATCAATTCTATAACAATAAAGAACAAGTATCCCCTACCTCGCATTGATGATTTATTTGACCAACATCATGGAGCTCAATACTTTTTAAAGATTAAACTTCGATCAGGATACCATCAGTTGTGTGTGAAGAAGGAAGACATTCAGAAGACAGCATTTCAAACCAGGTATGGGCATTACGAGTTTACAATAATTCCTTTTGGATTGACTAATGAACCCTCTTTATTCACGGATCTTATGAATAGAGTATTCAAGGAATATCTCGATGAATTTGTGGTGGTATTTATTGATGATATCTTGGTATACTCTAAAAGCTAGGAAGATCATGAAAATCACTTGGGAATTATCTTGAAAACTCTATGAAGACATGAATTATATGGGAAGTTTTGCAAGTGTGAATTCTGGCTTCAAAAGAATTCTTTTCTTCGCCATATTGTCTCTAAGGATGGAATTTACGTCGATCCTTCTAAGACTAAGGCAATCCATGAATGGACAGCACATACAAGTATAACTGAGGTACACAGTTTTATTGGTTAGGCAGGTTATTATCGACATTTCATCCAGAATATTTCCCAATTAGCTAACCCATTAACGAAGCTCACACGAAAAGGGGTTAAATTTGTTTGGACAAAAGAGTGTGAAGAATGTTTCGAATAACTGAAGAGAAGATTAGTCAATGCTACTATATTGAATCTACCATCGGGGAATGATGGGTTCGTTATTTATAGTGATGCATCGAAGAAAGGACTTGGTTGTGTCCTTATGCAGAATGATATGGTTATTGCCTATGCATCACGATAGTTGAAAATTCATGAACAAACCTATCCTACTCATGATCTAGAGTTAGAAACTGTGATCTTTGCTTTGAAGATATGGAGGCACTACCTCTATGGTGAAAAATGTGAGATTTATACCGATCACAAGAGTTTGAATTATATTTTCTCACAAAAAGAACTCAACATGAGGCAAAGGAGATGTATTGAATTACTCAAGGATTATGATTGTATGATACACTACCACCCGAGGAAAGTAGACAAGGTGGCAGATGCTTTGAGCAGAAAAGACCATGGAGTTTTGAACTATATGAGAATTGAAAGGGAACCAATTTTTATGGATTTAGTGAAGATGGACATGGGAATAACCAGGGAAGGTGAAACATCAATGATTTTTCAAATGGTTGCCAAACCATCTTTACTAGAAAGGATTAAGAGTTCTCAGACCGATGATGAAGAATTTCAAAAGTATATCTAAACTATAAATGATGGGAGATTTAGAGACTTTGTGTATGAAGATGGAATTTTGAAATTTGGGAAGAGAATTTGAGTTCCCGATATACCTGATCTAAAAAGGGAATTGTTGGATGATGCTCATAGTTCCAATTTCTCTATACACCCTGGGAGCACCAAAATGTTTAGAGATTTGGAGGAACATTTTTTGGTGGGACAACATGAAGAGGGAGGTTGACGATTTTGTGTCATGGTGTATGGTTTGTCAACAAGTGAAATTTGGAAGGCAATATCCTAGTGGTGTATTGCAACCTCTTCCCATACCTGAGTGGAAATGGGATAATATTACGACATAATTTTTCATGGGGCTACCAAAGACTCCTAGATGGAATGATGCAATATGGGTCATTGTTGATCGTCTTACCAAGTCAGCACATTTTATTTCTATAAGGGAAGAGTTACCACTTGAATGACTTGAAAGACTATATATTAATAAAGTTTTGAGACTTCATGGAGTACCCTTTTCGATTATTTTTTATCATGATCCCCATTTTAATTCAAGATTCGGGATAATTCTTCAGAAAGCCTTGGATACTGAACTTCATTTGATCATTGCCTACCACCCTCAAAAAGATGGACAATCAGAATGAACAATTGAAACCTTAGAAGACATGTTGAGATCCTGGTCACTATACATTCAGGGTATGTGGGATCAATATTTACCTGTGGTAGAATTTTTCAATAACAATATCTTCCATTCGAGTATTCATATGGAACCATATAAAGCGTTATATGGAAAGAAATGTCGCACACCAACCTGTTGGGATGACATTGGTGAAAGAAAACTTATAGGCCCAGAACTGGTGGAGGAAACTATGAAAAAGGTTAAGGTAATCCAAAACCATATCAAAGCAGCTCAAAGTAAGTAGAAGAGCTATGCTGATAATCGAAGGAAGGATTTGGAATTTCAAGTTAGTTATCATGTTTTCCTAAAGGTATCTCCATGGAAGGGAGTCATACGTTTTGGTAAGAAAGGTAAATTGAGTCTTAGGTACATTGGACCTTTCGAAATTCTAGAATGAATTGGGGTTGTAGCTTACCGATTGGCTATGCTGCCAAGTCTCTCCAAAGTTCACGATGTGTTCCACGTATCTCTGTTGAGGAAATACATTCTTGACCCAATGCATGTACTCACCTATGATGAATTAGAACTGGAACCTGATCTATCTTATTGTGAGTAACCCATCAGGATTCTTGTTATGAGAGAACAAGTGCTGAGAAACCAGACGACTCGTCTAGTAAAAGCTCTTTGGAGAAACCATAAGATGGAAGAGACAATGTGGGAAACTGAGGAACTTATGATGAAAAACCACTCGAGTCTTTTCATGTGGTAGTATTCTAGAAATTTCATGTATGAAATTATTTGAAGGAGGGGAGAATGTAACACCACATGCTTCTACGATATGCTTCTCATTGAATAATGCAATAGCATGTGTTGTATGCAACATCGAGTTCTAACACACCACAACCAATCAAACTTGCCATTATGAATAGTAATTCCCAATTTTTGAAATTTATAAATTTTATTTTTCAAAATCGACTTCATTTTTGGATTCGGAATATCGAAATTAACCTAGGGTGAATTTTTGGTATTTTTCTGAAAACATCATTTTTTGATGAATACTGAAAACACTAAGTGGTAGTTAAAAAATTGATTTTTTGATAAAACTTAATTTTACCACTTCTATGAGTGGAATTTCAAAAATCTGAGAGACATGGTTAATATCAAGGAGTAAAATGTGGTTCAATGAGATGAAAATAATTTTTGGTAAATAGTAACGTTTTTCTTTTATTTACCACAGTTAAAAGTAAATATGGTAATTAACGGGTAAAAATGATATTAATATTACCCGAAAAAAGGTCCTTATTATATTGTACAAGTTTATCTCAACCAAAAAAACGTTAAGAATAAAATATTATAATTTAGGTTCACTTGTATTAGATTAGGACATTTATTATTATATAATTAAAAGAAGAGTTAAAAGAGTTAAAATCAATGTTTATTTACTAAATCATTTTTAATACAGGGTTATTCATAAGATAAATTAGATTTTAAATATTAATTAAGAAGCTTAAAATATTTCCCACATAATTGTATTTTATTTATAATTTTTAGACATTAAATAATTTAATATATTTATGACCCAATGATGATGCAGTAATTACCATAACAGAGAAAAATTAAAATAATTGATATTATAAATACCCAAATAAATATAATTCGAGACTTTTTTTGAATTAAACTAATTTTCTAGGTTAATATGACAATGTTAGGAATGATTTAATTAAGTTTTTGTGAAGTAATAATTCTATTATGATTTTCACAAAATTCAATTTTCCAAATAGTGTCAAAATTGACATAAAAGGGTTTTTAAAACAAATATTATATTATTAATTGATATTCAATTCCTACAAATCTAATCTTCATCCAAGAGACTTATACCATGATAGGAATATCATTAATGGAACTCTTTGGGGTCACATGGATGTATATAGTATGTTTATTAACCATATAATATAAATATACAAAGAGACATTGTGAAAGTGAAACTAATTAACAAAGAGTTAGTACTTAATGATAAGGTTAATATTGTAACACAAACCTATCTAAATCCTATTGGCTGAGTGGTTTTCGACCTATCCCCACCTTAAAATTTAACTAATCCGCTTTTCAGTCATTAGAAACCGAATATGAATTTATTATAAAAAATATTTCTAGCATTTCCAATGGTGCCCCTCACCCCTCTTATAAAAGGGCACTCCCCCTTATCATTAATTCACACCTTCAAAGCCATTTGGCTCGGCCAAACACTGCCCAAATACTCTATAAACTTCCATCACTTCAACCTAGAGGCCTTACTTTAGTTAGAAATCCAACCTAAAGATCACTTTTTATCAAATCCAACGGAAGAACCCGAAGAAGAGGTAATGATTTCACCACACTTATACTTTCTTTGTTATTCCCATTCTAAAATAATGAATCCAGTATCTCCTACATACTGTAATATTATTATAAATATGGTACAACCATATTCAGTATTTTATCCATCCTTTGAATGACATGTCACCATACGTGCGTACGTATGACTTACCGTGTCCACGTCGTGGTTTAATTGTTATTCAATAAATTATTTTTTGTATGGTTATAATAATGATGTGTAATTCATGTAAATAACAAATATAACATGATAATGATTATTTATATATGATATACCATCAAATTATATATTATTTTAATATCAAAAGAATGATATTTTCACTAGTGCGTACGTACGGACTACCGTCTCCACGAACGCGATGAGATTCATTCTCCATCGTATTTATTCATGTATAATTCTTATTTAATGATTAATAATAGTTTCTAAGGACTTGATATAATTTTGGATATGATTAAGATACAACCTGTCCAGGACAAACACGACTTGTGTAAGAAAAAATATAAAATAAAACGAGTAAGTTAACACCCGAAACAATGATAATACTAAGATATTATTAACAAATAAATGTTAAAAGATCATATATGATATCATATTAATGTATATGATTCTTGTATTATTTAACAACAATTATTTCACCATTATACAAGTGGTTAACCTACCTCGACCAAGGAAAAGTACAATGTCAGGGTTTATTTCACAATCTCTTCGCTATCCGAGGATGTTTATACGTAATAATCTACTGGGATTTCTTTATCAACCACATCCATGTTTCTTAAAAATGTATTTCAAAACATTTTTACTATTTAATATAATATGGGTTAAATTCATTTATACCCTTGTTGACTTTTATAAGTGGTTTATTAAAGAATCTTTCTGTCATTTTTCAAGCAAGTTCCTTTTTATGATTTTCGACAGAATTAAGGTAAGAATGTTTTTTAACTTATATGGCGGGTGCGGCTATTTTCCGCCGTTATAAAATCGTCAAAGATTCCCTTACAAGATTATAATAATATTTTCAAAGAAAATGTTTTATTTTATAAATATATGAATCTTAAATGATTTCAAAATAGAAAGGGATATTTCTATAAAAAGAGTTTTGATTTCATCTATGTGAACAATCTTTGATGGATTTTATGCTTATTTGAAGTTGATTTATTATGATACAAAACTTCTATATTGTATTGATGGTTTTGTGATATGTTTGACTATGGATGTGTTATTTTTATACCATTCATGGTTTATGGATGAAGTGGTTACATTTCATATGATAGTTTTAATACGAATGTTTATGTTATGTTTAAACCATTTCATATGGGAATGCATTAGACATAATATGTGACAGGTGGAGCCTGCTATAGCTCCTCGATGCATCGGTAGGTCTCATGAGACAAACTAGTGTCTTGGCATAAGGCCTTGGAAAAATATTATTTGTAGTCTTGGCACGAGGCCTTGGCTATGTGGTTAGGATAGTCTGGCATTATGCATTCCATCATTATGAAAGTGGTTATTGATATTGCATGTGATTATTCGATTAGTAGAATATCCATGTGAATAAGTAAATGGCATTATTTCATTTTATTTTTGACATACTATGTTGATGTTCAAGTTTAAAAGGCTTTTTTTTGTTATACATTGCCTTAAAGGTTTATTCTTATTTATGAAAGTTTCCATTATATTGTTATCCTTACTTGGAATTTGAGCTCACCCCATTTATATGTTTTATTTTTCCATGGATGTGAAGAAGTAAATTATGAATGACCTGCAGGGATAGTATGAGGGGATAAGAGTGTAGACTATGGAGACTATGTTGTTGTAGTTTTAATTTTTATGATGTAATGTAAAACATTATGAATAAATATAGTGTTTCCAAGGCTACTAAAATAATCGGTCTTTCAAGATTTGAATTTTCTTGTGATCATGCCAATGTTATGTAATAATGCACCGGCTCTAGGTAAATGGGGTCAGGGTGTTACAACCATTCTTGTTCAATGGTAAGAGGATCTGACATTTCATTGAAGGGAATCTAGAGGACATGGATTCCATTTCTATTCTTGAAATATTACATTGTCTAAATTCTAACAGAGGACTTTGAACTCAATGTTTCATGGGAAATGACCAATCATTTCAGTTACCATTTATTTGTATATATATTGTTCAATAAAGATAACTCCAGCAAATTTATTCTTTAGTCTACAATCTTTCTTAAATGTTAGTGTTACATGACTTTCTACTGATAGAGTGTTTCTAATACTGAAAACTCAGAATGGAAAAAACAAGAAAGCAACCAACTACATCATATGGATAAGACCTCCCACACTGAATCTTTTTTTATGTGACTTTTTTCTAAAAATTAAATTCATACTTCAAAAGAATATTTACATAATATTTTAGGGAATGGAACAAAACAACCAGGTCATGTCACATAGTGTTGTAGAGGGAATAATTTTAAATAAAAATTATTGTCAAATCTGCACATTCATGGATGTGATGTTCTTCCGTTTTCAATTATATTTTTTACTCCTATTTTACCACATTCAAGATTCGATGTATGGGGAAGTCCCCCTTTTTAATTTGAAATTGTGAATGAAATTTCATTCTTGGATGTTAGCTTATTAAATCCTCGTGAGATGGAAATTTAGATGAATTTCTTTTTCAAGTCATTTTAAATTCATTGCATTCACATTGATTCACTTAACATGGTAAAAAATTGTTAAACATTCTACTTTTTGAAATAAATCACCGAATATTTTTTCTGCTAAAATAATGTGAAACTATTGAAAAAAATATATTTCACTTTTTTGGATGGTGGTGGTTACTAGGGTTTCTTTTGTTTTTGTTATTGTTTTCCTTTATTTTTGTTTGGAATGTGATTTTTCCACATTAATGTAACCCCCATTCGCAATCCATTATTTGATAATTTTTTCATCTTATTTGATCCAAACTATATTCTACCATAGGAATCTATATTGGGGACAATTATGGGTTTTATGTGTGGTGGATGAGGGTCTTTCTATAATTAAATTTTGGACATATCAATCCCCCCTCAATATTTTATAAAAAAGGACAATTTTTTCAAAAATAAATTATATTCTTTCACAACATGAGGGTTCTTTGGCTTTAATTTTCACTTATATTATTTCCTTCATAGATGATTACAACTTGATGGTTATTGATAATTTCACTAAATTATTATGTTTTTGGGCTTGTATGATTGCTGAGTGGAGTTATACACTATTTTTATTGATTTTCTTTTTAGGAATTGACTAATAGAGTTATATAGGATAAATATTTAAGAAATGAAGATAATAATGTTGGGAAACATTAAATTTGATTTTGAAACTATGATAATATTATTTTGAAAATAAATTAAAAAATAATCACCTTATGGAACCAACATCAATTATTATAATTATATATCCTTTGAAATTTGAGTAAAATGGTGAAATGATAACCTACAATGATAACTTGAGACAAAAGGCAATGGGTATGTGATTAAGACCTATGTATATACTATTATTTTATTTTTTAGAGATCAATACAGACATCATTTATGTGGATATCTGTTAATTACCTTTTCAACATCAATTATTATATATTATTGAATTTTTATTATTAAAATAAATATTTTTGGTTAATAATAATCAAATGATGTCTTCTTTATATATAACTAATAAAACATTGATTTCTTGTTCAAATTTTTTTAGTGTCTATTTTAGTCATTTTTGTTATTTCTTTAAATCATTCTGTTTTTACATTTATTTTTTGTTTTATCTTTAAGTAATAATATTATATTTTCACTCTTTTAATTTATTCATTTTTTCACGTTTCTTTTTTTCAAAATGATTATTTCATTTATTCTACAATTTGATTAATTATTCCTTTAATTAATAATTATTCTATTTAATTAATTGTTATACAATTGTGTTTAAAATAATTTAATATCATTCAAAAATAATTAATTTAATGTATTCATTATTTAATTTAATATGAATGTAAATGATTTTTTATCTTTTTTTATTTGTATTAATTTTAATTTTGACTTTTTTGTTGTTTTCATACCATATAAAACGGCTTTTTTTCCGATAGGTACATGAGTCATCGTTATAGGGTGATTCTCCTATTTCCCCAACAATAATCCTTGTTATATATTTTATTCAAAATATTTTATTTTTATAATTTTAATCAAACTATGTATTAATATAAATAGAGTGTTTTTTCGAATTAGAACCAGTGTGTCTCTTACCAAGAGTTGTGTCATTTTGGTTGAAACAATGTTTTCTTTTATCGAAATGGTGAGATCGAAGTGGTGTGTCCCTCATCAATATCATTCCTTGTTTCGGTCGAACTGATGAGTTCTTTGATTGAACTGGTGCAATTCAAACTCTTTCTAATCTATAAATAAGAGATGATGAGATCGCTTACAAATCAATTAATTTCAATCCTAGAAATTCTCTAGAGTTCTCCTGACATCGGTTCCATAGGGTAATTGGAAATTGGTGTTAAATTTTCCCCAAACCTTGGTGAAATCCTAGAGGAATTGTTTCACATAGAACCCCACACCATCATCATGGGGTTAGATCAAACCCTTTTGGATAGTGAATTCAATTCACGCATTATGGTTCGATCGATATTCTATTTCATCCAACATATTTTTTAAAAATCAAAAGGGTTTGAAAAGGAAGAACCTCGATGATTGATTCTAAATCTCTAAATGGTATAAACCATGATATGGTCAAAATTGACTGTCTCGATGGAAAAGACTTTTCCTGGGGGCAAGACAAGATGAAATTTCTTACAAAAGTGTTGAAGATTTCATAAATTAAGGAAATAAATCTTCCTCTCATACTGGATTAGCTCGTTTAAAATGACGAAGGTCCCCCTGTTGACATGACTCAAGTCGATCACATTTAGGAAAAGAGAAAGAAACGTGAAGATGATAAAGTCTTGTGTCAATTACACATTATCAATACATTGTCAAATCATCTGTATGACTTCTTCTGCCAAATGAAGACAGCTTGAGAGATTTGGGATAAACTCGAATTCTAGTATAAAGCAGAGGAAGAAGGTACCAATAAATTTCTTATTGCAAAGTATCTAAATTATAAGACGGTTGAGAACAAGCCCATGTTGGAGAAAATTCACGAGCTTTAAGTTATAGAAAATAAATGTTATTCACTTACGATCAATATACCAGAAATTTTTTGAGTGGGTGCAATTATGTATAAATTTCCTCTGATGTGGAATCATTTTGGTAAATTACTTATTAAAAATAGTGATGATATTTTCTTAGAGAAATTTCAATAACTTCTTCGTATTGAGGAAGAAACCATGTTGAGAGACATGGTTATGGCTTCACAATTTGATACCATGGTTAACATTGTTGAGGGAAAACAACAAACAAAATTCTTCCTTACATGTCAAGAAGAAGAGTCAACAATTTAAGAAGAAATCAAATCCTTCCATGGGGAAAGGGGATTGCTTCATCTGTGGAAAATTGAAGCATTTTTTAAGGGAATGTCATTATCAAAAGAAAGTCAACAAACCCTCTGCAAATATTATAACTGAAGAAAATCTAGTTGCTATGATATCCTAAGTCAACAGGACTTCTTTGAAGATGGGATGGTGGCTAGATTCTAGACCAACAGTGCATGTGTGCAAGGATTATTCAATGTTCAAAACATTTGATGATCGTTCTATCACAAAATAAGTAAATCTTGGAAACAATGCACACATCATTGTTAATAGACAGTGAGGCGTGGATATTGACATTACTTCTTGGAAAATTTCACCGTTCTCAATGTGTTGTATGTTTAAAAAATTCGAATGAACAAAGTTTCAGTTGACCTTTTATGTAAAATGTGTAACACCCTTACCAGAGATACCCAGAGTCGGTGCATTATTACATAACATTGGCATTATCACAAATGATCAAGTCTTGAAAGTCTGATTATTTTAGTAGTCTTAGAAACACTTTATATATTCATAAGTCTTAAATTACATCATGAAGTAAAAAAAACAACAAAAACATCTTGTCTTCATATCCCCTCATACTATCCCTGCAGGTCATTCATAAATTACTTCTTTAAATCCTGGGAAAAATAAAACATTGAAAGGGGTGAGCTTAGAAGCTTAGTAAGGATAACAATATAGCGGAAACATTCATAGATAAGCATAAACATTTAAGGCAATGTATAACTAAAACAAAAGCCTTTTAAAGTAGAACTTCACCATAATATGGAAAAGATGAAATGAAATAATGACATTTTCTTATTCACATGGATATTCTACTAGTCGAATAACAACATTCAATATCAATAACCACTTTCCTAATGATAGAATTCATAATTCTAGACTATCATAACCACATAGTCAAGGCCTCATTCCAAGACTACAAATAATATTTGGTCAAGGCCTTGTGCCAAGACACTAGTTTGTCTCATGAGTCCTACCGATGCATTGAGGAGCTATAGCAGGCTCCACCCGTCACTTACTAAGTCCAATTCATTCCTCATATGAAATGTTTGAAATATATCATAAACATTCATATTAAAACTCTCATATGAAATGTCAATACTTTTTAACCACAAACCATGAATGGTATAAAAATAGCACAACCACAGTCAAGCATAACTCATTCGATAAAATATGGAATATTTTATTGTATCATATTATCCTCATCGATAATAATGGAGGATATTTAAATAGATTAAAATAATCATCAAACTATTGAGAGAAATATCCCCCTTTTCGTGAAAACATTTAAAAGTCACACTATTTGTAATGAATCCATTAAGGATAGATTTTTGAATCAAAGTGTCCCATACCACTTTGAAACTTTAAAAACGAATTTTGATTTGAAAACATTAATGTCCATATAAATAAATCCTTAAAAACATAAATAAAACATGGGCATTAATGAGAAATATTTAGAATAAAAAATCTTTAAAACATTTTCAAATGGCATTTTAGTTAGATTTCCTACAAAAAAGAGAGACACTATAATAAAAATAATTGATGTAATAAAAACTATTTAATATCATGAGAATAAATTGATTCATGATATACTATTTCAATGTACATTATATACACCATATAAAAGTGATTTGGTTTATAAAAACAAAGAAGTCTAAATGGAATGTAAATTGAGATGAAATCTCTCATAAAGGATGTATCATTAGGTTAAAGATAAATAAACAACATAATTTTGTGTGAAAAATATAAATACACTAAATAAGATTGTATATTCATTGTAAAACAATCAAAGGACATTCACACATATTCTTGTAAAAACAACACCAATGAATTAGATGTTAAACTCAATAAATGTAGATTGAGTTAAAATTACTCTTATAAAGTTCATCTCAATTACTTGATAATTTATCAATGGAGTTATTTTGTGTATCAAAAGTATATCCATAGAAAGGGGAGTTTAAATTATGACAGAAGAAAATATATAGTGATTCCACACATAATCATAGAGAAAAATAATCAATGAAGTATGCGTAAAGCCGAATGAGTGGAAATTTAAATTTCAAATTCCCTTATAGATTTGGTAACATAAGAAACATACACCCATGAAAGAAGGATCATAAAATTATCATATAAATATGCATAAATTAATGTATATTAAACAATGAAAAAAATCATGGGCAATATACACAATACATGCAATAAATAAGTGGTGAACAATGTAAATCTCACGGAATTAAAAGTGAGATAAGAAACCCTTACTTTTTACTTCTTCCTTGGTCGAGGGTAGGTTAGCCTCATGTATAATGTTTAAATAATTCTTATTGAATTATACAAGAATCATATACATTAATATGATATCATATATGATCTTTTAAAATTACTTTGTTAATAATAACTTAGTATTATCATCGTTTCAGGTGTTAACTTACTCTTTTTCTTTTATCTGTTTTGTTACATAAGTCGTGTATGTTATGGATAGGTCGTATATTATTCATATAACGAAATATATTAAGTCCTTAAACATTATTTTTAATCATAAAATTAGAATTATACTTGTCTAGATACTATGGGGAATGAATCTCATCGCATTCGTGGAGACGGTAGTCTGTACGTACGCACGAGTGATAATATCATTATTTTAATATTAAAATAATATATAATTTGATGTTATATCATATATAAAGAATAATTATCATGTTATATTTATTATTAATATGAATTACACATCATTATTATACCCATCTAAATAATAATGTTTTGAATAACAATTACACCACGACGTGGAGACGATAAGCCGTAAGTATGCACGTATGGTGACATGTCATTCAAAGGATGGATATAATAATAAATATGGTTGTACCATACTTATAATAACATCATATTATATATAATATACTGTATTTATTATTTTATAATGTAAATAAAATATAAATAATAAGTTGAAGAAGAAAGGAACTGGAAAGAGGGTGGTGAAAATGTTACCTCTCTTCGGGTTCTTCCTTTTGATTTGATCAAAAGACCTCTTTAGGTTGACTTTCTGATAAAACTAAGGCCTATAGGTTGAATTGGGGGAATTTGGGAGGTTATTTGGGAAGATTTTTGCCTATCCAAAAATCTTGAGAGGTGTGACGAATTGGTTAGAAGTGGTGTCCTTTTATAAGGGGGAGGAGGGGCTCTTTAGAAAAAACTTAATGTATTAATTTATAATAAATTCTTATTCGGTTTATAATGGCTCCAATGTGGATTATTCAATGTATAAGGTGGGGATGGGTCGAAAACCACCCAACCAATTGATTTTAAATAGGTTTGGGTCACTATAGTAACCTTATCTTTTAGATTTAACTCTTAGTTTAATAGTTTGACATTTACCATGTCTCTTTGTATATTTATATTATATAGTTAATAAACATACTATATACTTCTAAGAGACCCCCAAGTGGTCCATTAAAAATAAAACTATAATTATATAAGTTCATTGGACGAACCTTATATTTTTATGAATATAATATCAATTAATAATATAATATTTGTTTTAAAAACTCTTTTATGTCAATTTTGACACTATTGGGTATTTTTTTTGATAAATTAATAAAAGAATTATTACTTATAATAAAATTCATATAACCAATAATAATATGTCATGTTAACATATAAAATTATTTTAATTCATAAAAAGTCTCAAATTACATTTATTTGGATATTTATAATATCAATTATTTTAATATTTCATTCATTCCGTAATTACCGCATCCCCATTCTGTCATAAATAAATTAAATAATTTAATGTCTAAACATTATAAATAAAATAAAATTATTTAGGAAATTTTCTTATATTTCTAATGAATATTTACAATCAAATTTATCTTATGTATAACACTATATTAAAAATGTTTTAGTAATTAAACTCTGATTTAATCTCTTTTAACTTTTCTTTGAATTAAATAATAATAAATGTCCTAATCTACACCAAGTGGACCTAAATGATAATATTTTATTCCGAAGGTTATTTTTGGTCGAGATAAACTTGTCCAATAGAATTACGACATGTGTTAGGGTAATATTAATATCATTTTTACCCTTAATTACCATATTTACTTGTAACCATGGTAAATAAAAGTAAAAAGCTACAATTCATCAAAAATTATTTTTATCTTATTGAACCACATTTTACGCTTTCATATTAACCATGTCTCTCGGATTTTTAAAATTCCACTCACAGATGAAGTAAAATTATGTTTTAAGTGAATTTCTAAATTTTTCTAGGAGGTGGGTAAAAGACGGTGAAAAGTTTCATAAAATATTTATATATCTAAAATTATTCTAAAATAACTAAAATGAATTAAATTTAACTTATATAGGTATTATGTATCTATTTTGACCATAATTACTTTTAAATAAAAGAATTTTTTTTAAAAAAAAATTGTTTTTAAACTATAACTCGGTGTTTTTTCAATCTTCATCAAAAATTAAAAGTTTTCAGAAAAATACCAAAAATTTACCCTAAGATAATTTCAATATTATAAATCCAAAAATGAAGTATATTTTGAAAGAAAAAATTTATAAAATTTCAAAATGTGGGTATTAATGTTCATAACGGCTTGTTTGATTGGTTGTGATGTGTGTTAGAATTTGAAGTTGCGTACAACATACACTATTGCATTATTCAAAGGGAAACATACCATGGAAGATTGGGGTGTTACATTCTCCTATCCTTTAATAAATTTCATCCTCACAATTTTTAAAATTGGGATTGGGAATATAATGGAAAGTCCCACATCAGAAAAAGAGTCAATAAAACAATCACTTTAAAAGAAATAAAGTGAAGTAAAAAGGTCACTTGAGATAACCTATACTAGGATATCATGTAGAAAAACATAGATATGGATGATAAACTATGTTTCATGTTCTAATAGAGATGGATAGAGAACATGATGAGGAGAAATTTATCAAAAAGAAAACCAAAAACATGTGATGGGAGAAATGGTCATTAGTTTTCCAGTTGGAAAAGTAAACAGAAAACATTTTTTTGTTTTAAGTTACATTTCATAAATATGATGAATTCATTTCTGAGATTGACTAAGAATATAAAAATATATACATACTTATTGAGTAAAGTTTCATTCATTAATAAATTCCTACAACTAAATCATTTTTAAATGATGATTGTTCAAGAAGACTTGGTCACACTGGAAGAGATAAAATAAACTTCTTATCGAATTACATGATCCACGAAGCATAAACTATATATTTACCTTGTCTTTAGAGATTAATCAAAACCAAAATGGTTAGTATAAGATCGGATGATGCCCCAAAAGAATATTCCATTACAGAAAGAAAGGGTAATATTAATTTCTAAAATTAAAACAAAAATACCCCAAAGATAAATAAATACCATTCAATAAACAATTGTCCTTTAAATCCATCAATATAATCCAAACTAATATTGAACCCCAAAACATAGAAGAAATTGGTTATGTAGTCTTTCATGTTAAATTGTATCTATAAATGACATCAACTACACTTAAAGTCACATACTTAAAATTAATTAACCTAATCACATATTCTCTATTATAGGTTAATCATTTCCATAAATAACCAAAATCACTATAAATCCAAAATAAAAACATAGATAACAATACACCATTATTCCTCATATGATATCCCATAATATTCTATTTTCCTTGGGCATATAGTGTTCCCAACAAAACGAGAATCTTCCAAAATAACATTTATCACTAAATCACCAAATCATATTCCTATACTAAGGGTATTCACTTGATAAGACATAAGATCAAAAATCAACTTATTATTGATAAAAAAATCATTTAACTAAAAATAATTCATCACACTGACCACGGACTTCACGTAGTCCAGTGGTAGGCGATAAATCCATATCCCACTTTGGTTGTGGGTTTGATTCCAACAGCTTTGTCTGACGTGATGGGTTGTCACACGGTCTGCATGTTGTCCTTTTTCAAAAACTATATTTTATAACATTACCAAAATGAGATAAATTCCTCCGAATAACCATAACATAATTTAAACACAAATGTTATCTCAGACCATGAATTTTCATCAAAAAATCTAATAACTTTTAATTTCCTCAAACCCAATGATCATATAAAACCAAATGGCTATTTATAACTATATCCACAAGAGAAAGGACAAGTCTTCCTCAAATATCATTCTCACATGATAAATTGCAGGGTTACACATATAAGAAAAATTCACCCAATGTAATCTCAACAACAAGGAGCACTAATACCTTTAAATATTTTCCATACATTTATTTACACATAGATTCTTCCTTGACCAAGAGGTTATCCTATAGAATAGGGCATTGACATGGGTGATTCCAAGGTTCCTTAAATTTATGAAAAATGACCGTAATTGGAATATTGGGACCATTTTTATTTTCTTCCATAGTACTCTTCATTTTTCCTCAGCATTTCTTCACTTTATGTCCTTCCTTTCCACACATAAATAATTTCTTTGTTCCATTGAGACACTTTCCTGGGTGTCTTTATCCACATTTCCTGCATGACGGAAATTGAGGATTCTTTTCTCCATGGTCACCACTGCTGGAGCTCTTATAATTCATCACCTTTATCTTCTTTGTTGAGTTTTGGAATTTGATAATATATATATTTTTTATCATATTTTTGGAAAATTGATTTGACATGCAGAAGATATTTTTTACGCCTATTGACATTCCATTTTGTTGGTCATTTCCACCATCGTTCCCACCTTGTACATCATTATCAAAGTCACTACAACTTCCTTGTTATCTAGCCATTGGCTAAAACCAGAAATCATTCTGTGATTAACAATAGTCATAAAATCATATAAAGAATATCATGTCACAATATTATAAATTTAAAACACATTAGGATTAACCAAGGTCATTTTCTCTCATAATACATCAAATCGGATTGTAAATAAAATGTAAATTTTCCTAAGCATATCCCCCGGGAGTGTCCTAACCAAGAGTGCAGCAAGGCCCGTTGTCATGCACCAGTTCCCGTTCAAGTGCTGCTCAAAATGGTGTTTTTGGGTTTTACCCCTAGGTACATCAGTGCCAGATCTGCCTCTACCTTCTCATATCCAGACAGGGATGTATTTCATTGAAAACTCACAAAATCTACATAATAACAAAATTTTATGATGTTATTCTATATCAATCCTCAAATTCATTCTTAGGTCTATGTGATTTAATCGGTGTTTATCTAAATCTAGCTTCCAAGGTTTATGCTAAACTTCCTCTGATACCAACTGTAACACCCCGACCCCAGTTACCCAGAGTCGGTGCATTATTACATAACATTGGCATGATCACAAAAGATCAAGTCTCAAAAGACCAATTATTTTAGTAGTCTTGGAAACACTAGATATATTCATAATTCTTACATTACATCATAAAGTAAAAAAAACTACAACATCATCTTGTCTTCATATCCCCTCATACTATCCCTGAAGGTCATTCATAAATTACTTCTTCACATCCTGTAAATAATAAAACATTGAAAGGGGTGAGCTCCGATGCTCAATAAGGATAACAATGTAGAGGAAACTTTCATAGATAAGCATAAGCATTTAAGAAAATGTATAACAAAAACAAAATCCTTTTAAATTAGAACTTCAACATAATATAGAAAATATAAAATGAAATAATTCCCTTTACTTATTCACATGGATATTCTACTAGTCGAATAACCACATGCAATATCAATAATCACATTCATAATGATGGAAGGAATAATGCAAGACTATCATAACCACATATTCAAGGCCTCATGACATGACTACAAATAAGATTTTGTCATGGTCCGGTGCCAAGACACTAGTTTGCCTCATGAGACCTACCGATGCATCAAAAAGCTATATTGGGCTCCACCCGTCACTTTATAAGTCTTATGCATTCCTCATATGAAAAGATTGAAACATAACATAAACATTCATATTTAAACTAGCATACGGAATGTCAATACTTGTAACCACAAACCATGAATGGTATAAAAATTTCACATCCACAGTCAAACATAACTCATTCGATACAATATGGAAGATTGTATTTTATCAGATTAACGCCAATCGATAATAATGAAGTATATTTAAATAGAGTAAAATAATCATCAAACTAGTGAGAGAAATATCCCTCTTTTCTTGAAAACATATAAAAGTCACAGTATTTGTGAAGAATCCATTTAAAATAGATTTTTGAATCAAAGTGTCCCAAACCACTTTGAAACTTTTAAAATTATTTATTATTTGAAAACATTAATGTCCATATAAATAAATCCTTAAAACCATTTTTAAAACATGGACATTAATGAGAATGATTTTGAATAAAAAATCATTAAAATATTTTAAAATGATATTATAGTTAGAGTTCCTAACAAAAAGAGAGAAACTAGAATAAAAATAATTGAGGTAATAAAAACATTGTACTATCTTTAGAATAAATGGATTAATGATATACTATGTCAATGTACATTATATACAACATATAAAAGTGATTTGTGTATAACAACAAAGAAGTCTAAATGGAATGTAAATTGAGATGAAATCTCTCATAAAGGGCGTATCCTTAGGTTAAGGATAAATCAAAGACATAATTAATTGTGACAAATATAAATACACTCAATATTATTGCATATTAAGTGTAAAATAATAAAAGGACATTCACACATATTCTTGTAAAAACATCACCAATGAATTAGATGTTTAACTCAATAAATGGAGATTGAGTTAAAATTACTCTTATAAAGTTCATATCGATGACTTGAGAATTTATCAATGGAGGTATTATGTGTATCAAAATTATATAAATATAAAATGGAGTGGAAATTATGACATAAGAAAATAAATAGGGATTTTACACATAATCTTGGAGTAATATAATCAATTAAGTATGCATAATGCCGATTGAGTGGAAATTTAAATTTCAAATTCTCTTATCGATTTGGTAACATGAGAAACATAAAACCATGAAAGAAGGATCGTACAATGATTAATTATATATCCATAAATTAAATTATATTACACAATGAATACAATCCTGGGTAGTACACACACCACATGCAATAAATAAGTGGTTAACAATGGAAATCTCACGGAATTAAAAGTGAGATAAGAAACCCATTACTTTTTAGTTTTTCCATGGAAGAGGGTAGGTTATTATCCTGTATAATGTTGAAATAATTGTAATTTAATTAAATAAGAATCATATACATTAATATGATATCATATTTGTTCTTTTGAAATTTCATTGTTAATAATATCTTAGTATTATCATCATTTCAGGTGTTAACTTACTGGTTTTATTTTATATGTTTTGTTACATAAGTAGTGTTTGTTACAGATATGTTGTATCTTATTAATATATATAATTATATTAAGTCCATAAACATTATTTTTAATCATAAAATGAGAATTAGACTTGTATGGATATGATGGGGAATGAATCTCATTACGTTCTTGGAGACGGTAGTCCGTACGTACGCACGAGCGATAATATAATTCCTTTTATAATAATATAATATATAATTGAATGGTATATCATATATTAAGAATCATTATCATGTTATATATATTATTTACATGAATTAAACATCATTATTATACCCATCTAAATAATAATGTTTTGAATAACAATTACACCACAACGTGGAAACAGTAAGCCGTACGTACGCACGTATGGTGACATGTCATTCAAAGGATGGATAGAATATTGAATATGGTAGTACCATATTTATAATAACATCATAGTATATATAAGATACTGGAGTTATTATTTTATAATGGAAATAACGAAGAAATAAGAAGTTGAAGAAGAAAGGAACTTGAAAGAGGGTAGTGAAAATGTTACCTCTTCTTCGGGTTCTTTCTTTTTGATTTGATCAAAAGAGCTCCTTAGGTTGGTGTTCTGATCAAACTAATGAATCTAGATTGAATTGAGGGAATTTATGAGGATATTTGTTCCGAGTTTGGCCGAGCCAAAAGGCTTGATAGGTGTGAGCAATTGGTTATAAGTGGTGTTTTTTTATAAGGGGGGGGGGGCTCTTTAGAAAAAAACATAAAGTATTAATTTATAATAAATTAATATTCGGTTTATAGTGGATCCAAAGTGGATTATGAAATGAATAAGGTGGTTTTGGGTCGAAAACCACCCAACCAATAGATTTTAGATAGGTTTCAGTCACTATGGTAACCTTATCTTTTAGATTTAACTCTTAGTTAAATAGTATGACATTTTCCTTGTCTCTTTGTATTTTTATATTTTATAGTTAATAAACATACTATATAATTCCATGAGACTCCAAATTATCCCCTTAATGATACACATATCATTATATATGTCCTTTGGACGAAGCAATGATTTTTAAAAATATAATATCAATTAATAATATAATATTTGTTTTTAAAACTCTTTTTTGACAATTTTGACACTATTGGGTATTTCGATTTCTATAAATTCATAAAATCATTATTACTTCTAATAAAATTCATATAACCAATAATAACATGTCATATTAAAATATAAACTTATTTTCATTCATAAAATGTGTCAAATTAAATTTATTTGGATATTTATAATACCAGTTATTTTAATATTTCATTCATTCAGTAATTACCACATCACTATTGTGTCATAAATAAATTAAAATATTTAATATCTAAAAATTATAAATAAAATACCATTATGTAGGAAATTGTTTTATCTTTCTAATGAATATTTAAAATCGAATTTATCTTATATATTACCCTATATTAAAAATGTTTTAGTAATTAAGCTGTGATTTTATCTCTTTTAACTCTTCTTTGAATTAAATAATAATAAATGTACTAATCTAATCCAAGTGTACTTAAATGATAATATTTTATTCCTAAGGTTGTTTTTGGTCGAGATACAGTTGTCTAATAGAATTAGGACATTTGTTAGGGTAATATTAATATCATTTTTTCCCTTAATTACCCTATTTACTTTTAACCGTGGTAAATAAAAGTAAAAGATTACTATTCACCAAAAATTATTTTTATCTTATTGAACCACATTTTACTTCTTGATATTTACCGTGTCTCTCAGATTTTAGAAATTACACTCATAGAATTAGTAAAATTATGTTTAACGTGAATTTCCAAATTCTCCTAGGAGGTGGGTAAAAGACGGTGAAAATATCCATAAATTTTTTATATATCTAAAATTATTGTAAATTAACTCCAATGAATTAAATTTAACTTATATAGGTATTATGTATCTACTTTAAAATTAATTAAATTTAAATGAAATAAATAATTATTTAAATAAAAATTTGTTTTTAAACTATAACTTAGTGTTTTTTCACTATTCATAAAAAATTGAAAGTATTCAGAAAAATACAAAAAATTCACCCTAAGCTGATTTCAATATTTCGAATCCAAAAATGAAGTTCATTTTGAATGTTAAAATTTATAAAATTTCCAAAAGTGGGTATTAATATTCATAATGGCTAGTTTGATTGGTTGTGGTGTGTGTTAGAACTTGAAGTTGCGTACAACACACGCTATTGCATTATTTAGATGGAAACATACTGTGGATGTTTGGGGTGTTACAAAAAGGGATTTTGGGTTTCATTAGAATCTGAAAATGTTATCTTGATGAAGGGAGGAATGTATGTGGGAAAATGGTATTCAAATGATGGGATGTATCAACTATCTATTAATAATATGATTGAATCTTATTCTTATTTGATTGAATCTTTTAATTTGTGGGATGATCATTTAGAACATGTTAATTTTAATTCATTAGAAGTAATGAAGATGTTAAAGTTGATTAATTTAGAAAAAGATTTATTAAATGTGAAATATGTGTAGAATATAAAATAGTTAATAAGCCTTTTCATATTGTTGAATGAAATTCTGTTATATTATATTTAGTTCATTCTGATATTTGTGAATTAAATGGTTTGTTAAATCGTGGAGGAAAAAGATATTTTATTACTTTTTTTGGGGACTGTAGTAGATATTTACATATATATCTTCTTAAAACAAAGGATGAAGCCTTTAATGTGTTCAATAAGTATAAAGCATAAGTTGAAAACCAATTAGAAAAAAAGATTAAAATATTACACTCAGATAGAGGTGGCGAATATTATATGAAGGAGTTTAATGAATACTGTAAAGAAAATGGTATAATTCACCAATGAACTGCTCCTTAAACACCTCAGTAAAATGGCTTAGCTAAAATGAAAAATTTCACATTAGTATAAATAGTAAATTTCATGATTAATAAATCTAATTTACCATTAAATTTATGGGGAAAAGATTTATTGGCTGCATGTCATATTCATAATAGGATTGCATCTAGAAAATATAAGATTTCTCCTTATGAAATTTGGAATGGAAGAAGACCTAATATTTCTTATTTCAAAGTGTGGGGGTGTTTATCATTTTATATATTTCCGGATGCTAAAAGATCTAAAATTGGTCCGAGAGAAATTAGAGGTGTTTTTGTTGGATGTGCAGAAAATATCCTGGCATATAGAATTAGGGATTAAGGAGCTAATATAATTGTTCAATCAAGGTATGTACAATTTTTTGAAAATATGTTTTATAAATATGATGTAGAGGAACTGATTCCTCATATCCATGTCTCATGTACTCTATCTAGTTCAAATATAATTTAGAAAACTATGATGATTCTCGAGTTGAGCCTAAACAATGTACAAGAATTAGGAAGGAAAAACATCTACATCCATATTTTATTTCTCCTGATTCCATAATTTATCTTATTGAAGGAGATCAAAATAACCGACTACTGAATAAGTATCCTATGGTTTTGACTATAAAAGATAACCCAAAGACTTATAAAAATTACACTTCTTCTAGATATGATGCTTTTTGGAAGGAAGTAATTAATGATGAAATGGATTCTATTATAGGGAATTATACTTGGGTTATAATGGATTTACCAAGAGGTTAAAAACCTATTTGTAGAAAATGGGAATTCAGAAAGAAATATGATTCCAATGGTATCATTCATTCTTTTAAAGCTAGATAGTTTGAAAAAGGTTTTAGAAAAAAAGAAGGGATTGATTATTTTGATACATATGCCCGTATAGAACGAATTACTTAAATAAGGATATTATTTGGTTTAGCTTCAATTAATCATTTCTATGTTCATAAAATGGATGTAAAAACTGATATTTTAAATGGAGAATTAAATGAAGATATTTACATTGAACAACTGGATGGTTATGTTTTAAAATGTTATGAAAACAATTCATGTAAACTAGTTAAATCTCTTTATGTTCTTAAACAAGTTCCAAAACAATGGCATGAGAAATTCTATTCTATTATTTTATCAAATGGTTTTTCTCATAATTATGCAGATAAATGTGTTTATTCAATGTTTACAATAGAATATGTAGTTTTTGTGTGTTTATATTTGGATGATATGTTAATTTCTGTATCCAATAATATTGGTATAATCTAGAAAAGAATTACTAATATTATATGTTTAAAATTATGGCCTTTGGAATAGTTGATACTATTCTAGGCATTAAAGATAGAAAACATAGTGGCGGTTATTCTTTAAGTCTGTCTCATTACATAGAAAAAATGTTAAATAAATTTGATCATCTTGGTTTCAAGGATTTAAATACTCCATTTGATTCTAGTATTAAAATTTTTATAAATACGGGTAGAGTTGTTGCAGAACTTGAATATACTAGTGTAATTGGTTCTTTAATGTATGTGATGCATTGCAGTAGACTTGATATTGTTTTTGCAGTATGTAAAATGAGTAGATATACAAGTAATCCTAGTGTGGATCATTGGAGATGTATAACAAATTTTTTTTGGATACATAAAAAAGACCAAAGATTTATGTTTATACTATAATGATAATCCAACTGTATTAGATGGATACACCGATACAAGTTGGATTACTAGTATTGGTGAAAACCAATCCACTTCTGGATGGTTGTTTACTCCTGGAGGTTGTGTTGTTTCTTGGGCGAGCAAGAAACAAACATGTATTTCACATTATACCATGGAGTGGGGGATTATCACCTTAGTGGAATTGGGAAAAGAAGCTGAATGGATTAGGAATCTATTATTGGATATTAGATTGCGTCCTAGTATGATGACTCATATTTCTATCTGTTGTGATAGTAAAGCAACATTATCAAGGGAATATTGTAACATCCCAGATAAATGAGGAATATGACATTTTCATATTTATTAATATTTGTGAATTAAATATTAATTTTACTTTAAATGGGTTGCTAAGTTCGATAGCGTACCTGATACGCAACAACAGGTTTCTTTGAAATATTTCATTGTACACTAATAATATAATATTATTATTTTATATGGTAGTTAACTCCTAGATGTTTTATTGGTGGGAGTGAATAAAACTAACTACAATATTATTATACATGTTTTTTAAAATTATTTAAATTTATCCAATAAAAGTTAGAGGCTTAAAATGTGACTGAATCTAATTTTAAGCATAATTTACATTAAATGGCCGATTTACTGCCTTTTAATGGAGTACCCTCATTAAATCAAATTTTGGTCACCTTAATACATTCTATATGACCATATAAAAACTCTCCTTATAATGGTGACATCAAAATTTAATTTGTGTAAATTTTTGGAATTTTTCTGATAAATTTCATTTTCTAATGAATAGTGAAAAATATTGTACTTTAATTCGAAAATACGTTTTAATCTAATTTATTTTTATGGTTAGATTATCTTTTTAATTGGTTTTAAAATTTAATTATAATATATTTTTACCATTTAATCCAATGTTAGTCATTGGAATTAATTTCACATTGAAATTGGATCTAGACAAGTAACAATCTTTTGATAGGTACTGTTTCTTAAAAACACAATATTTGTTATGATAACATGAATTAGTTTTAAAATTAATTAATGCCAATATTATGTTTTGAATTTGGAAAAATAAACATAAATTTTGAATTTGGAATATCAAATATATCTTAGGCTGAATTTTTGGTATTTTTCTGAAAAACATCATTTTTTGATAAATAGTGAAACCACTTAGTGGTAGTTAAAATAACCAGCTTTTTCATTTAAATGAAATTTTACCACTTCTGGGAATTGAATTTCAAAAAACTGACAAATATGGTTGTTATCATGAAGTAAAATGTGGTTCATTAAGATGAAAATAATTTTTGGGAAATTGTAACTTTTGACATTTATTTACCACGGTTAAAGATAAATATGTTAATTCAAGGTAAACAGAATATTATAATGATTCAAAATAAAATTTACAATTGTCAAAACCATATTGGTTGAGTTATTAACGAGCATGGGCATCTTTGGGGCGATTTTGGGACCCCATTGAGCCAATTGTGTGTGATAATGATAATTTAGATTAATTAATTTAATGTAAAGACAAAATTGACATTAACAAAAATATTTTAGTAATTAATTTTTATATGGTGTTATATAAGTCATATTTTAGACTAAAAAAATTCATTGGAAAGATAAAACAATTTCCTACATCACGGTATTTGATTTATAATTTTTAGACAACAAATAAATTAAATTATTTATGACATAATAATGATGCAGTATTTACCTCATTAATAAATCATTTCAATAAATAAGTTATAATGATTAAAATAATATCCAAAAAAATTCAAATTTGTATTTGATGATTTTATTTCGACCATGCGGAATCTTATACTCATCTTTAATTATTTTTGGAACATTAGAAACCGAATATAATTATATAATAAAATAATATTTTCACACTTTCCTATAGAGCCCCACCTCCCCATTATAAAAGGAGTCCACTTCTAACCAATTCGTCACGCCTCTAATGCCATTTGGCTCATCCAAAATCTTCCCAATTAAGCGCCCTACACCCCTCACCACCCCCTAGAAGCCCTACATTATACCGAATGCACTTCAAGAGGTCCTTTTTGTTCAAACCAAAGGAAGTTACCCAAATTAAATGTAATAGCTTCTCTTAAATTGTTTTCTTTTATTTTACTTCTCCAACACATAAAATCATTCTATTCCTTTCTTTTGTAGAAAAATCAGTATCCTCTATATACTAGAATGTTGTTATGAGAAGTATTCATGATACACATACAGACACCTCCATATAATGGATGAAGAACATAATGTGTCTGCAGATGAAAAACTAAGGCCTCATGAAATGATGATTGTTCAAATATCTCCAACCGCCTCTCATGGTGGCCATTATGATGGAAATGTATTTATATATGATATATATTATGTTTATGTTTTATTTATGCTTCTGTTTTTTCCATTTATAGCAAGCCTTTATGGTTTCCATAGTGGGTAAATAAGATAGTCTTATTTGAGGAAGTGCAGACTACCGCCCCCTCAAAGTGATTGGATTCGTTAATGACTTATGTGGGGTGAATAAATGAAAGAGTTAATGATATTATATATTATATTATCCTGGAATTATAATATACCTATTTATCATTATGTTTTATTTTCATTAAAATAAGAAATATAAATGAAAGTAGCGTTCATGCGTACGTACGGCTTACCGTCTCTATGAACGGTGCATTTTATTTCTCACCTCTAAAGGTTATGTACTATTATAAATAAATTTATATACTGGATATATATGATATATATTATATCCAAATCATGAATATAATTCTGGATATAATGAACCATTGAGCACATGAACAACATGTGATTATAAGAAGTCCATTTTTGTCTCCAGTACCAAATATCGACAAAATGGATGTTACTAACTTAAATGATTAGATAATGTTTATAACATGGTAATAAGTGATATAAAGGGAATAATAAAATTTAGAAAGGTTCTTAAGAAAGTATAAATTAACTTTAGTTTATTATTCCAAAGATTAATGAATGATCGAATCAATTCGGACACGAGGAAAGGGATCCGACCTCTCTCTTTCTTTTCGAGTACTGTCTTTTATGTAATTTCTTTTATTCTCAATGTTCATATGTTGGAGGATGTTGTTTTATATTTAACATATGGTAATTTATATTTTCATATGATGATATACCCCCAATTTCCCTCATCAATTCATTTTATGATTTTATATGTGGCGTCGTTAGGCTGGCGAATGTTTGTAAGGGATTTCTTATCTAACTTTTAATTCTGTGAGATTTCCATTGTTCGCCATTTATTTATTGCATGTGGTGTATTGTGTACTGCATTTTGATATATATTAACATTACTATCTCTATATTCATGGTATTCTGAGATTAATTTGGTGGTTATTAACTTTGGTTCATACGACTTGATTGATTAGAACGTGGTAAGGGGTTTTCATCTCACTTTTTATCCTCGTGAGATTCATACTATTCTTTCCACTACTTTATTTTGTGTGGTGTATGTACTACACATGATTTTTCTATTTGTTTTAGATAATTTAATTTATGGGTATTTACATATTCATTTTTTGATCCTTATTTCACGTGGAGTATGTTTCGTAAGATATCAAATCGGTAAGAGAACCTTTCACCATCCTCTCTTTTAAAACGGCTTCTTTTTGTTATGTCTTTTAATTCACATATTATTATGTTGGGATATGTTCTTCTATATCCTTATTTCTGTAAATTTTATGTCCAATTGATGGTTCACCCTTTTCTCTCTCATCAACTCGGTTTCTAAATTGTAATGTGACGCTGTTAGGTTGCCGAATTTTTGCATGGGAGATTCTTAACCCAATTTCAATTCTTTCGGTTCAACTTGTACTTAAATAATATGTCATCCCATGAATATGTGTGAATGACCTATGATTGTTTTACACTTATTATCCACTTATATTTGGTGTATTTGTATTTTCACACATAATTATGATATTGATTTATCCTTAATTTAAGGATACCATCTTTATAAGGGATTTCATCTCAATTTACATTTCCATTGAGACTTCATTTTTGTTATGCACCAAATCCACTCTTATATGGTGTATATACTGTCTTTTTGACATATTATATCATGAATCCATTTATATTCATGATATTATAATGTTATGATTAAATGTTATTCTGAAATTATTTGTATTCAAGAGTCTCCCATTTTGTTAAAAATCCTTTAACAAAAATATCATTTGTAAATGTTTTAAATATTTACCATTCTGAATCATTATCTTTATTGTCCATGTTTTAAAAATGTTTTTGAGTATTTTTTTATATGGAAATTAATGTTTTAAAATTATAATTACATTAAAAGCTTCAAAGTTGTATGGGACACTTTGATTCCAAAATACTATTTTTTAAATAGTTTTTGAAAAATGATTGTTTATTTTAATATCTTGAAATTACTTCTTGTGATATCAAATGAAATGTTATTGGTGAAATATTTATATTTGAATTATTTTATGTGTTATGATGGTACATGGACATTTTATGGGTGGTTACATGATAAACCATATGATGGGTGGTGTCGTGAATACCAGGACGGGTGGTTACGTTATAACCTCTAATGCATTGGGTATAGAAGTCGGCCATATGGCTATTCCATTTAGTGATATGTGTGGAAGTCGACCGTATGGTTATTCCATTTAAGTATGTTTATGTCCTATGTTACCTTTTTAAGTTATGTGTTCTTTATATGGGTTTTATGGTAATCTCTTGGTTACAAATGGGTAAGTAATGATCTTTTATTCAATGAAGAGTATTTACTACTTCATAAAGGTGAAAAGTATTACTTATGTTCAAGAATTCATGGTTTACTTTTTATTTTGAAAAACTAAGAGTTTTAATTCTTTTTGTATCCCTTATTGAGATTTTTATGCTCATCCCAAGTTTTTGAAATATTTTTCATAGGACATAATGTGTAATAGGGTCAAGGATGGGATCAAGGAAGATTCATGTTGTCTTTACCATGGAACTAGACATGACTCTCTTTTTTTTTCAAGAGTTCATGTTTTGTAAAAAAATGGATACTGGGTAGAAGTTTATACTCATTAATATTTTGAAATATAATAGGTATGGCCTAACACTCTAAAACTATAAAACAGAAAAGATACTCAATGCTAATTATTCTTTTAAATAAATATTATGTAATGTTTAAGGCCGTGTCCTTATCGTTGGTATCAAAGGTCGGTTTAGACAACTTTAGAGGTTTGGGTTTTATCTAAGCATTAGTAACATAACCATAATGTTTAGAATATTAGATTGAGTCGTAGTTATTTTGAATGAGTTTAAGATAACATGAATAAGTATTTACCCTCCTCATAAGATATTAAATGATGATTTTACTAATATACTCACACTGACCTTTTTGGTTTTAGTAAATGGCTGGATCTAGCGGGCACCAAAGTAACAGTGGATGTGAAGAAAACAGTGAAGGTTTTATGAATGAGAAACTGAATGAAATGGGAGATGAAATGAGGACTCTTACGGTTATTGTCAACCAAATATCTGGAGTCATGATTGAAAAATTGAAACTTTGTGATTTTTATAAGGCATTGTATATTCGAGAAACAAATCCATATGGAATTTCAGGTAATAATCATAAAGGTAAGAATTTACAAAAACCTATGTGTCAAGGATGTAGAAAGAAACACCTAGGAAAATGATTCAAAATGGTAGGAATATGCTATAGATGTGGGAATGAAGGTCATAAATCAAGAACCTACCATGGAAAAAGGAAGTATCCAGTTGACTCTAGGAAAGAGAAAGAAGTTATTTCTAAAGGATTAATTGAATGTTTTAAATGTGGTGTGAATGGTATTATACAAACAGGTGTCCTACGAAGATGTTTCAGGAATGGGATCACCAGGATCCTAAAAATATTTTTTTACCAATACCTAATCCCATTTCGATTGAGGATAAAGAAACTAACAATGTCCAATGAAAGGTATTATTTCATAATATATGTTTTGATATTATTTAATCTTATGATATGATTCATGATTATGTTTGTAGGAAAGATGTATTTCAGAATAAGTTTTAAAAGAATGGTTAATGGATCATGAATAATGTTGAATGTGTAAGAAGTCAACATATAAGGGATTCAAGAGTCATGGTAGATTTTAGGATGGTGAAATGCTTATAAGTATTAAGGCTCTTTTGATGATGGGAATTACATTAGAAGATTTTTATAGTATGTGTAACCATAAAGTATGATATTTGAAAATTTTATTCAAGTAATAGTTATCTTTTCTTTTGTGTATATAGTTATGAAAAACCATTTTGGTTTATATGATCCTTGAATTTAAGGAAATTATAGTTTAATACATTTTTGGGATGAAAAATAAAAGTTATTAAAAAACCTTCGTGGTTAAAATATGCTATGGTTATTTTTGATAAATTTATCTCTTTTTGGGAAAGTTATAAAATTATATAGGTTTTGAAAAGAGATAACATGAAGACCGTGTGACAACCCATTGCGTCAGATAAAGCTATGGGAATTGAACCCACAACCAAAGTGCAATTGGTATTTATTGCCTACCACTGGAATATGTGAAGTCCCTGGTTAGTTTGTCTAATTATTTTTAGTTAGATGATTTTATGAATCCATAATAAGTTTATATTGGGTAATCTAATGAAATTATTAACCTAGCATGGAGAATATTCGATTAAGTTAATTTCTTTTAAAAGTGATATTTTAAGAGTAACTGATGTTATTTGGGGATAAATGTTAAGATTTATCTTGGAAGACTATATGATTTAATCCTTCAGAGATTCGGGTTTCAATCATAATTTGGATTACTTTGAAGAATTTTAAGGGAAACTTTATATTGAATGGTCTTTGTTGAACTTTTGGTTTTTATAGACAAATTTTGGAGATTAAGAGTAGTTTTTCATTATGTATATGATTATCCTTTTGGGGGATTATTTGATCTTGTACTAAACATTTTGGTTTTAGTTAATATATAATGACAAGGGAAATATATAGTTCATATTTTTTGGATTATTTGATTCTCATGAAGTTTATTATAGCACATTTAATGTAAAAAAAGTCATCATGAATACTCATCGTTTGGAGAAAATACGAGTTTTTGTTAGAAATCTAGTAAAAGATGAATGTCTACCTGAAAAGTAAGTGTATTTCCTTATGTTTTTAGTTAATGACATAAATAAATTCATCAATGAAAAGTAACTTAAAACAAAAACCATGTATGTTAACTTTTCATACTGGGGAATCAAAAACTGTTTAGCCCATTACAAGTTTGTGAATTTCTATTTGTTAACTTTCTCCTAAACATGTTTTCTATCACTCTCCACCAGAACATGAATGTTTTTTTTCTCATACATATCCAGGTTTTCATAGAATCCCAGTATACTTTGTCTATTGTAACCATTGTACTTCTCTTCCTTTATTTTAATGTTATAATTTTATTGACTCATTTTTCGATATGGGGATTTCAATGAAGTTCCCGAGTCCAATTTTTAAATTGCGGGGATGCAATTTTCAAAAGGGGGGAAGAACGTAACATCCTGGATAAATGAAGAATATTAAATTTTCATATTTATTAATATTTTCGAATTAAATATTAATTTTACTTTAAATGGGTTACTATGTTCGATAGCGTACCTGATACGCAACAACATGTTTCATTGAAATCTTACGCTACACACTAATAATATAATATTATTATTTTTAATGGTAGTTAACTCCTAGCTGTTGTATTGGAGGGAATGAATAAAACTAACTACAATATGATTATACATGTTTGTTAAATGTATCTACATTTATCCAATAATAGTTAGAGGCTTAAAATGTGAATGAATCTAATTTTAAGCATAATTTACATTAAAAGGTCGATTTACTGCCTTTTAATGGAGAACCCTCATTAAATCTACTTTTTTTTCACTTTAATACATTATATTTGACCATATGAAAACTTTATATAGAATGGTGACATCAAAATTTACTTTGTGTAAAATTTTGGAATTTTTATGATAAAGTTCATTTTCTAATGAATATTGAAAAATATTGTATTTTAATTCAAAACTGTGTTTTAATCTAATTTATTGATATGGTTAGCTTATCATTATAATTGGTTTTAAAATTTATTTGGAATATATTTTTACCATTTAATCTAATGTTGGCCATTGAAATTAATTTCACTTTGAAATTGGACATAAACAAGTATCAATCTTTTGATAGTTAATGTTTCTTAAAAACATGCTATGTGTTTTAATAAAGGGAATTAATTTTAAAAATAATTAGTGCCACTTCTATGTTTTGAATTTTGAAAAATATACATTATTTTTTAATTCGGAATATCAAATATATCTTAGGCTGATTTTTTGGTATTTTTCTGAAAAACATCAATTTTTGATGAATAGTGAAACCACTGAGTGGTACTTAAAATAACTGACCTTTTCATTTAAATGAAATTTTACCACTTCTATGAATTGAATTTAAAAAATCAGACATACTTGGTTGTTATAATAAAGTAAAATGTGGTTAAAATTATGATTAAAATAATTTTTTTGAATAGTAACTTTTGACTTTTATTTACCGCAGTTAAAGTTAAATAGGTTAATTCATGGTAAAAAGAATATTATAATAATTCAAAATTACCTTAACACTTGTCCAAACCTTATTTTTTTAGTCATTAATGACCATGGGCATCTTTGGCTCGATTTTGGATCCCCATTGAGGCACTTGGGTGTGATAATGACAATTTAGATTAATTAATTTAATGTAATGACAAAATTGACATTAACAAACATCTTTTAGTAATTAATTTTTATATGGTGTTATATAAGTCATATTTTCGACTATAAATATTAAAATGGAAATATAAAACGACTTCCTACATCATGGTATTTTTTTATAATTTTTAGATAGAAACTAAATTGAATTATTTATGACATAATAATGACGCAGTATTTACCTCATTAATAAATCATTTAAATATATAAGATTATAATGATTACAATAATATCCATAACATGTCAAATTTTTATTGGATGATTTTATTTCAACAATTAGGCATCTTATATATTCATATTTAATTTTTTTGGACCATTAGAAACAAAATATAAATATATAATAAAATAATAGTTTCACACTTTCCTAAAGAGCCCCTCCTCCCCCTTACAAAAAGAGACCACATCTAACCAATTTCTCACACCTCTCAAACCATTTGGCTCGTCCAAAATCTGTCTAATTAAGCTCCCTACATCCCTATACACCCCCTAGAAGCCTTAACTTAGGAAGAAGGCACTTCAAGAGGTTCTTTTGGTTCACACCAAAGGAAGTTACCCAAATTAAAGGTAACCGTTTCTCTTAAATTGTTTTTTTATTTTACATATCAAAACCATAAAATCTTTTTATTCCATTATTTTGTTACAAAATCAGTATCCTAACTATACTATAATGTTTTTATGAGAATTATTCTAGCTACACTTACACACACCTCCATCTAATGGATGAAGAACATAATGTTTTTGTGGATGGAAAACTAAGGCCTCACGAAACGTTGATTGTTTAAATATCTCCAACCGCCTCTCATGGTGGCCATTATGATTAAACGATATTTATATATGATATATATTATGTATATGTTTTATTTATGATTCTTTATTTTCCATTTATATCATGCCTTTATGGTTTCCATAGTGGGTAAATAGGATAATCTTATTTGAGGAAGTGCGGACTACCGCCCCCTCAAAGTGATTTGATTCGTTAATGCATTCTGTGGGATGTATAAAAAATGGATTTAATGATATTATATATGATATTATACTGGAATTATAATATAACTATGTATCATTATGTTTTATTTTCATTAAAATAAGAAATATAAATGAATGTAGCGTTCATGCGTCGTACGTCCTACCATCTCCATGAACAATGCATTTCATTTCTTACCTCTAAATGTTATGTACTATTATAAATACATGTAAATAATGGATATATATGATATATATGATTTCAAAATTAATAATATAATTCTGGATATAATGAACCATTGACCGCATGAACAACATGTGATTATAAGAAGTCCATTTTTGACTCCAGTACCAAATATTGACCAAATGGACGTTATTAACTTAAATGATTACATAATATTTATAACATGGTAATAAGTTATATAAAAGGAATAATAAACATTAAAAATGTTCATATGCAATTATAGATTAACTTTAGTTTATTATTCAGGAGATTAAAGAACGATTGAGTCAAGTCAGACATGAGGTAAGGGATCCGACCTCTCTCTTTCTTTTCAAGTACAGTCTTTTATGTCATTTCTTTTATGCTCCATATTCCTATGTTGGAGGATGTTATTTTATATTCACCCGAATTTAATCTGTATTTTAATATTATTATAGACCCCCACATTCTCTCATCAATTATTTTTAATAATTTTTAAGTGGTAACATTAGGCTACCGAATTTTTGTAAGGGATTTCTTATCTCATTTTTAATTCTGTGAGATTTCAATTGTTCGCCACTTATTTATTGAATGTGGTGCATTGTGTACTTCCATATGATATATATTATCATGAATATCATTAAATTCCTGGTATTCTGAGATTCATTTTGTGGTTATTAACTTTGGGTCATACGACTAGATTGATTACAACGTAGTAAGGGGTTTTCATCTCACTTTTTATCCCCTTGAGATTCATGGTATATTTTCCACAAATTCCTTTTGTGTGGTGTATGTAATACCCATGATTGTATTATTTGTGTAAGATACATTAATTTATGGGTATTTACATCTTCATTCTATGATCCTTCTTTCATGTGGTGTATGTTTCGTATGATACAAAATTGGTAAGGGAACCTTTCACCCTCCTCTCTTTTAATAGGCTTATTTTTGTTATGTATTTTAATTCACATTTTCTTATGTTGGGATGTGTTATTATATATCCTTATTTCTGTAAATTTTATGTCCAAGTGATGGGATACCCTTTTATCTCTCATCAACTCAGTTTCTGAATTTTAATGTGACGATGTTATGTTGTCGAATTTTTCCAAGAGAGCTTCTTAACCCAATTTCCATTCTTTGGGTTCAACTTATACTTATAGAATATGTCATCCCATGAAAATGTTTGAAGGAACTATGATTGTTTTACACTTATTATCCACATCTATTGGGTTCATTTAAAATTTTCACACATAATTATGAGATTGATTTATCATTAATTTTAGGATACCATCTTTATAAGGGATTTTATCTCAATTTTCATTTCCATTGAAACTTCATTTTTATTATGAACCAAATCAACTCTTATAGGGTGTATATAGTATACTTTGACATATTATATCGCGAATACCTTTATTCTCATGATATTATAATGTTTTGATTAAATGTTATTACGTAATTATTTGTATTCAAGAGTCTCTCATTTTGTTAAAAAAATTTAACAAAAATATCATTTTTAAATGTTTTAAAGATTTATCATTCTAAACCTATATCTTTAATGTCCATTTTTTAAAAATGGTTTTGAGTATTTATTTATATGGATATTAATGTTTTAAATTATAATTCTATTAAAATCTTCAATGTGGTACGGGACACTTTGATAAAAAAAATCCTTTTTTTAAATGGTCTTTGAAAAATGATTGATTATATTAATATCTTGAAATTACGTCTTGTGATTTCAAATGAAATGTTATTGGTGAAATGTTTATATTTGAAATATTTTACATGTTATGATGGTACTTGGACATTTTACATGTGGTTATGTGATAAACCATATGAAGGGTGGTGCCGTGAATACCAGAATGAGTGATTATGTTATAACCTCCAATGCATTGGGTATGGAAGTCGGCCGAATGGAAATTCCATTTAGTGATATGTGAGGAAGTTGGATGTATGGTTATTCCATTTAAGTATGTTTTTGTCCCAAGATACCTTTATAATTTATGTCTTCTTTATATGGGTTTTATTGTAATATTTTTGTTACCAAAGGGTAAGTAATGATCTTTTATTCAGTGAAGTGTATTTACTACTTTATAAAGGTGAAAATTATTATTTATGTTAATGTATTCATGGTTTTCTTGTTGTTTTGAGAAACTATTAGTTTTACTTCTTTGTGTATCCCTTACTGAGATATTTATGCTCATCCCAAGTTTTTGAAATGTTTTCCACAAGACCTAATGTGGAATAGGGTCAAGGATGGGATCAAGGAAGATTCATGATGTCTTAAACATGGAACTAGACATGACACTTTTTTTAAGAGTTCATGTTTTGTAAAAAAAATGGATAATGGGTAGAAGTGTATACTTTGTAATATTTTGAAATGTAATAGTTATGGCCTAACTCTCTAAAACACTAAACATGAAAAGATCCTCAATGTGAATTATTCATTTTATTTAATATTATGTAATGTTTAAGGTCGGGTCCTTATATATACAGTTGCATGTATAATGGAAGGCCTAGACATATATGTTTGAGACACGAATATGTGGGACAATTGTTACAAGTTGGTACCATAACAATTGTTTATTTGAGATCGTGTAAAAGCCTTGCAGATCCATTTACAAAATATCTTTTGAGAGAGGTTATTCATGAAACTAATAATGAGATGGGGTAAAGACCATAGAATAAATCATTTCATTAATGGAAACCAGTCACTTTCATTAGGTAGATCCCAATAAAAGTGTTTAATGGGTGAAAACAAGTTACAAAGATGATTATTGACATTGAAAAATATAACCCCTATTTTTTGTGTCAATATCATCCGTTATGACAAGAGAATTGGTTTTTAAACTCCTAACAAAATATTAAGACTCAATGAGTTATGTGCTATAACAACGGAAGAACATTGTAATATTTTTCCTACCTGAACATAGAAGTGGTGCCACTTCTTACTGGAGTTAATGGGATTGCTCCTTAGAGATTTCTTAAAAAGGATATATGCACATGGACATAAAAGTGCTAATAAAATTGATGTTGGATGAAAGTTCATTATATGTATAATTTCTCCAGTTTATCTTAAAGGTTAATAATTTTAATCTTTAAAAAACTTATAAATATGATAAATTTTTTGATATTGATACTAAGAAAAGTATTAAATCGAAATATACCTTTATTATGTATAATGAATCACTTGTGTAATAAAGAATTAATATTTATAAATAAAAGTGGGGGATTTTTATATATTTTATATATTTTATTCAAAATATTTTATTAATATAATTTTAATCAAATTATTTATTAAAATATATAGAGTGTTTTTTCAAATTTGAACCAATGTGTCTCTCACCAAGGGTTGTGTCATTTTGGTTGATCCAATGTGTTCTTTGATTGAAATGGTGAGATCTAAGTGGTGTGTCCCACATCAAGAGTTGCCTGGTTTCAGTCGAACTAATGTGTTCTTTAACCGAACTAGTGTAATCACAACTATTTGTAATCTATAAATAACCGATGATGAGATCGATTTTGAATCAATTAATTTTAATTCTAGAAATTTTCTAGTGTTCTCCAAACATCGGTGCATGGGGGTTATTGGAAATTGGTGTTCGATTTTCCCCAAACCTTGGTGAAATCCTAAAGGAATATTTTCACCGAGAACCCTACACCATAAACGTGGGGTTGGATCAAACCCTTTTGGGTAGTGAATTCAATTAACGCATCAAGGTTCTATCATTATTCAATTTCCTCCATCCTATTTTTTAACAATCCTCGACCAGAAATTTTCCATGTTTTACTCACAACTAGAAATTGTCAATGATGGCCCCATTAAGTACCTATCTAAACCACCCAGTGGTGACTCTTCTAAGTCACTGTCAGGGTTACCCTACCTCATACCCTCGATTTAATTTTCCAATAGTGTCTCCTTAGCCATTGTTGCCTCTATCAAACCATGGATTCTCCTACATTCCACCACCACTCATTTTCCCACTGCTAGAAACCACTACCACTTCACCATCAATCATAAAACATCTCACCACCATCCAACTCACCCACCCTCAGAAAAGAGCAACTGTTATCCCGCGAATCACCACAAAAATAACCAATGGCGACTCATGGTGTCACCGCCAAGAATAAACCAATGATTCATTAGGGATCCACCACCAGCCACCCCCCAATGGTGACTGTTTTGTGTAAGTGTCAGCTCCATCCATCCTTGGAAATCAAATGGTCGCCCATCCCAAAAACCCTCCTCCACTCCATCTCACAATTTTATCCCTCTACCATCATTGATTCTCTTAGCCATCGTTTCATTTTCCATTCCACCCAGACCCATCATCGGTGGCAAATGTTCCTTCACTCACCCAACCTTCCACTAAAAACACCCACTACCAACCTGTGATCCAACGGTTACACCTAACTTTGATGGAACCTTTACGTTCTGCTGGTGCCGAATTCATCCACCACTCGAACCAGCCTCCCAAAGTAGAATAATTTTAACCAAAAGAATTTTAGAACTAGGATTTGAGGAACTTAAACACACTGTTGTAGGAGAAAAAACTAAATCACCAGAGGCTACCACTATATCTCAAAATCAAGGAAAGCCACAACTTTCCCCTTTTTCAATGCCACCACTATACTTATTTTACAACTACAACATCAGATATGAAGAATACAACTTCTTGAATTGACATCAAGATGTACTGCTAGATATGTCAGAAAACCACAACGAGCATCACAAATCGGAATCCCCACCACTACAACGTTGAATACCCACCACCATCTGAGACCCCCTTTCACCAACCTAAAGTACTCCATCGATCCCCATGCTTCCCACATGGACCCGCGACACCCCATTTCTTCATTCATCCATCTGAAATACACCATCTACTTATATTGGGGTTTTGGTATTAAATATTTATATAATTATAATATATAATAATAAAATGAAAATAAAAAAACATAACAATAATAGTATATACATTAACTAATTTAATATATTTGATAATAATACTAATATATATTATTACAATACTAATTAATTTTTATATTTTTAATTTATAGATTATTTATAATAAGAATTATTTTCCTCTAATGTTATAATTATATTTTTATCATTATAATAAAAAAAATTTAAAGTAAATAGATTAATAACTGTATATTTATCAAGAATTTTATTTTTGTACATATTTAATAAGTATATTAATAATTAGTAATATTTATTTTGATATAATAAAAATATTAGAATAATGATAATTGTTATATATAAATAATTTATATATTAATAATATCAACATCTAATTTAATTTTTTTAAATTTTTATAATTTAGATATGTATTAGAGTTTATATTGATTTATTTGTCTACAAATTTAATACAAGTACGAATATAATTAAATTAATTTATTTTTTATACTTATTTTCTATTCTCATGTCATTCATACATGTAAATAGGATCATGCAACATGGATTTAGAGGTGTTGATCAATATATTAATGGGCCTGTCCTCTGGGTACCATCAAGGAGGAGGAGTCATGGAGAAGGTTCCATGTAGATATGGGGGAAGTAATTTAGGAGTTGTGATATGTGTAAGCGAGGTGAATTAGAAGTCACCGGAAATAGTAGGAGTGAGATATCACCACTTTTGGGAGCATGAGATGATGGGAACAATTAAAAGTAGTATATCATTCATTCCACGAACCCATATAAGGAGATATGAGGTATTCTAGACACTTTGGGAGACCACTACCCCATTCGAGACTCATATCTGACATTCTATTACCACTCTCTCAAGCATTAGAACCAAATTAAAATTTCCATCCACTATTTGGGGTGGGACATACAGATCATATTTCACCACATAAATATTATAGAAGGTAATAGAAGACATTAGAGATCATACATTTAATGTTTCTGTAGATTGATCAACGAGAAAGAACACTCTTATCTATATTCCTATGTTTTTTCTTCAATTACTTCAACATGTACTTCATTATTTCAAAATATTTTAATATTTTAAAGTCTACCATGATTATCAACTAATCGCTTTTGGGATAATATGTTGATATGATTAATCTAATTTTTTTTTCTTGAATTCTTCTTCTACTAGATGATTCTATATCTATAGAGTACCATTTATTTTATAAAATATCAAGAATCAGTAAAAATTGATCTTGATCAATATTGAAATCAATTTTTCTTTAATATAATCATTTCACTAAAAAATGTTTCATGGTCAAAGGAGAGACACACACTAAGATCTGCATACAAATTCAACTCTGTGATTAATGATATTTTCTCATTCAATAATTGAAAGATCTTCAATTCTGATAAATATTCCAGGTCATTTAGTCATAGGTTTATCTAATGACAAATTTGGTCACACTATTTTAATTACATCCATGTTTCTCAATTAACAAGCATGGAAAAGTGAAAATTATTATAAAATATGGACAGTCGATTTCCCTCTTCCCCTCATATTGGTAGTTTATAACTATCTTACTATTTATTATGTTTTCCTTCATATTTTAACTCATATTCACCATCACACACACAAAAATCGTCAATTACTTCTCAATTTCATCTCCTTCAACTAATATTTCTATTCTTTTTGGGTCTCTTGTTTTGATTTTTTCTTCTTGTTTTTGGTCACATAAGAAAATAATCAGTCATTTTCTATTGTTTAACACCCATATTAACACTATAATAGTAATAATTAAGTTTTATAAATATTAAATATTCATGGGTTAAATGAAGTGCATGGTCACATGTCATTAATTTGTAGCTCTGATATTTGATTTGAATATTTTTAACACAATACATATTATGAATAAGAAACTATATATATTTAACAATATGCTTGATTTATTTCAGGCCAAACAACACAAAAAAATGAAACAGATATATTAAAATCATTTGAATTAAAACATTCCCAGCGAAAATGATAAATTTCCTAATAAATATTAATAAAATAATTCACTATATATTAGAATTTGAATTAGTAATTATATAGATTTAAATAAATATATAAATATAAAGAAAAAAATTTAAGACATTTAAAGATAATGCATTATTTGAATGTTGGTGATAAATGGGCCAAACATAAGGCTTCACTACATATAGGTAATCATCAAAGGTATAGATGCCATTGTATGGTTTATTCAAAAAGTAGTGTTAATGAACCTTATGTTAAGTATAAAAACTTTTTTAGTAAAAATACTATGGATCTTAATCCTTACATTCACCTTAGATATTGGGATCCAAATGTATATTTCTTTCCAAAATAGTGTTCCTGATCCATACCTTTACTTTAAATTTTTTGTTATGAATAGTGAATGTAAAATAATTTGAAATTCCATGAATAGAATAAGAAAATAAAACTGAAAAATAATGTGTTTCTTGAATAAAATAATCATTCTATCAAATATTATCCTGAAATCCACATAAATACAACTTCATTAAAAACACAAATTTGGGTGTTTTTGAGCATCAAAATCAATATTAAATTACTAAAATTACAGGATATTCAACCTACTTTCAATAATACCCCCTTTATGTTGATAAAAAAAACATATATCAATTATTATAAAGAAATTTGTAAACAAAAATACTTATTTTATATTTTATTAATCAAACAAGATATATTTATATATAGTAAAAAAATGTTGTATTATTAAAATAGAAATATTGTATTTATCCAAATTTATCACCATTTTTTGAAATAAATTTTTTAAAACATATTAATACAAATTTTACACAATATAATACTTCGTAGTGATCTTCAACTATAACTAGTAAAATGGATTTGAATGAGTGAATATGTTTTGAAATATAATCATGAGAATCATTAAATTGAAAATAATATGATAAAACATATATCATTGTATTATACATACAATATTATAATGATAAACTAAAATAATGGGTTTAGATATACTAATGTGTAGGATAAGTAAAAGTATTTGGTTCCTTATAATGGTTAAAGGTTGTCTCTTCACCCTTTAGAGTATTGATTTATTAACTATAAAAGAAGAACTTCAATTAACCATCATGGATTTCTTGCATTTTTTTGAACATAGATTTCATTTGAGCTTTATGAAAAGGGATGTTATATTATTTATGAATTGTTTCTTATATTTTGAATATCTGGATTTTATTTATTTATTCAGTTTTTAATATATACTTTTTCTTGTTTTATAGATTTATTTGTTTTCAATATCTGATAACTCATTATTTGAACCTGAATTCCTATAAAATTTTCCCATATATAAAATAGTTAGTGTATTAAAAATTAAATGAAATATTTCACAGATTTTAATAATTATAACTTTAATGATCTCTCCTTTTACATAATGAACTAAAATAGAGTACATCAATCATTGTAGAAATTTTTAAAAAATTATTATCCATAAATCATCAAATATTCTTCATCATCCTTTCATAAATACAAAAATTTAATTTTCTGGAATTAATTTTCATAATATAAAATAGAAGTTCCTTTTGGAAACCATATTCATATTAGTTCTGGAAGTGTTGACTCTGGAAAATTTAGGTAAACAAATTTTATTACTTTCAGAAGTTATTTAATAATTAGAATCAACAATGTTTTTTGAATAGTGAATATAATTGATTCCAAAAAAGATGAATATTTTAAATAATAGTCATTATCATATTATCTATTGATTCCATGATTGAAATATATTACAGTAGAGTTCATTTTACTTTTAGAGCATGGAAAAAAATAAATCTATATAATTAATGCTTTTCTCGTTTACTATCAATAACAACATTACAATTTTTTATTTTATTTTTCCCTTGAATTTTATTTAAATAATTCCATCCCTTAAAAAGAATACATGAAGCTTATTTTAAAGAATTAATTTTATCTAGTAATTCTTTAATTTTATTTTCATCTAAATAAGATGAATTTTTTGAATAGATTTATATTAAATATGAAGTTTATTTTATAAATAATTATTTTTTAATAGAAACATAATTTTTAGAATTTTAATGTTTTATATAATCTTTCATTAAACATTCAAATTCATATTTAAGATAAATTTTTTATTATTAAGTTCATCATATTTTTTTCCAAATATGAATTTTAAGTGTAATAATATTATACCTTATTTGCTGGAGATGTAAGACTTACATTTTCTCTTTTTTCCATGTTGATTTTCATATATTACATTAGATTCATAACATTAATCTTCAGAAGCACTTCAATTATTCTTCATTGATTTCTTTCCTTCTTTGTACTTAGATTTCCTGTGAGATTTAATTAAAGGGATTCCAGATTGTATATGACATTTCTTCTTACATTGAGAGTATCTAAATTGTTCCTTTTTTTCTTTTTTAACATATCCTTTCTATTGTTTTATATATTTCGGATTTTTTTCAATATATGATAGCTCATCATTTGAAACCAAATTTGTATAATCTATAGATTCATCCAATGGAACTATCAATACAACATCATAATTTTTTATAGAAATATAATCTCAATTTTTTCTTGCATCTCAAATTAATATACCATATTTGTTACAATCAATTATTTCATTTTAAATATATTAATGGTGTGTATTTTTTAATAATATTTGATATCCCATTCTATATATAAGGTAAAAGTATATATAATTTTAATGATATATTTTTTCTTTTGAAATTAGTGTTTCGAAGGAAACAACACCATTGTATACCTTAGTAAATATTCCATTTATACGAGTGATGCTTTCATCTTCAAACATCTTGAATATATGTAATTTTAAATTTTTTGTGTCATAACCTAACTGATGGATATTATTTTTTCTTTTACAGGAAACAACAATTGTCTTCCACATCTCATATGCAATAGCACACTAGGAAACTTGATTTAATACATCCATTAACAATACACAAATAATAGCATTAATTTCTCTCAAATTAATATCATAATATTTATCTTGAGATTTATTAAACTTGTATATATCTTATTTAGGATTTCATAATACTTGACTAATTTTAAATAATATATTATTGACATGAATTTTCAAATAAATAATCATGCATTCTTTCCATCATTCATAATTACCAGCATTAAAATAAGGAGAATGTTTCACTGACATTTCTTCTCTAAGATCAAACATAGAAATTCTAACGTCACATAGATATTTAAATAAGAATTGTTAGATCCAAAATAAATATATTTACTAGAGCCTAATCTTTGAAACTAAATTATATTATTCTGTAGAAACAAAATAATGTTCAAGGGTGAAAAAATCTCAAATGAATCTTATCCCCTAGTACCAATTGTAAGGATGAAAAAATAGTAACTAAAACATAAGAGGAGGGGAGAGGTAAATTGTGTCCTTTAAAAAATGTTTTAGATATAAAACATAATACCATTTTTTGATTTCAATAGGGAGAAATGTTATTTTCTTTAAAAAGTTTATGAATCAAAAAATGAATAAGAACCCATAGATTATTATAGTTATTATCAGAATAATGACACCCTTGTATACTCCACTAATGCTCTCTCAATGAGCATGATGATTTTCACTAGTAAGCCATATTAACATAAGACCTTAATAACTGAGTCTAAGAAGTTGAAACCTTAAGAATTTTTTTAAGAGTGCCTTCTATTTTTTTACAAGTTACCACGATATCCTTAAACATAGTATAAGAATTTGACACTCCACCACAATTGAGTACAAGTGGTTGAAACTATATAAATAAAGAGATGAGTTATATAATTTGATTACTGGTTCAACATATAGTTGTATAAAAAACAAATAAATGAAAGGATCTTCAATATAATACTATAATAGAAAAATAATCTTCAATAAACATAATGCTTATTTTTCAATAGATGTAGATAATTTTTTTAACAAATGATAAACATGTTTGTCTTAAAAGTCTGCCTCTGATAGTTTATTTGATGAATTTCATATCTATGTACATTTAGAAGAATAAAAAATTATTATTTAAAAATATGCACGATTTACTTCAGGTTAAATATCTCCAAGAAAATTATTTGGTTAAATTATGACCATTTTAGTTCATACCCCCAAATCAAAATCATAAATTACCTTATAAATAGGAACAATTTAATATTTTTAGTAATGTACTTTGAATATATTTTTAAAATAAATTAAATAAAGAAATAAATATTATGAAACCATTTTAAAAATCTTGATTATAATTAAGAATTAAAATTTCATAGATGACTGGGTAAAATGTACGATTTCACCATATATATTTAATCTTTAAATATACAATTGATAATTTACTATTGGTTCCAAAAGTAAGGCTAATGTAACATATGTTAAAGACAAAAACATTGGGTAACTAACAAAATTATGCTTCCCAAACCATATTTTCAATTCAAACATAGGGTTCCAAAAGTATCATTCCTAACAAAAGTAAGGATCCCCATCCATATGTTTACTTTAGTGATAGGGTTATGAAAAAAGATTCCAAACTGCCTAGAAATGGCCAAAATACATTAATAAAATAAATATTTATCATGAATTTCTTCTAGAATGAAATAATTATTCAAATAAATATTATATTGAAATCCAATTTTGGAAAACCTCATTACCAACACAGACATGAGTTTTTATGAGCATAGAAATCAATGATAAATCAATGAAATTATTAGATATTCAATATGTTAAGAATAGTTTCCCACATTTTTAGCAACCATTTCTTCTTCCCTTTTCCAAAATTTTGAATTTTTCATTCCATAACAGCATTTTTCCCAAAAGGAAAATACTTATCTTGGAATATATTGTGAAAAAAATTTTATTGCATGCATTATACTACTTCTACATTCTAATTTTATTAAATGGAAGACCACCATTAAGCAATATATCTCTTAATATGATACATATCCATAATAACATTATCGATTTGGCAATATGAAAATGTGATCTATAAATTCTACAAATATATAATGCATACATTGGGAATAATGAATTAATGGTTCCATTGAATTATTAAGGTTACTGCATCATATGGTGATCCAATTTTGTTTCGCATTGATGAGCGTTAACATGCCACTCAATTAGGGATATATTATTTAACCAAACTTGATTCAAAATCCATAATATATAGATAATTCTTTCATCTTAAACACTATCTTAATTTGTTTTCTTAGTAGGTAAATAAGTACACTAATTACCAAGATTAACATAGATTCCAAACCCTCCATTTGGTTCCATTTCCAAATAATGAAAAAACCACTTATTTCATGAATTCTATTTTGATTTATGATTCATTATATATAATTCCTATGTATTTAAAAAAAATTCATATCAAACATTGAATATATTTTTGGAAAATTTCTAGAATTTCCATTGGGTTTATCATAAATTTGTCTTCACTTTCTATGTTATACTAAATACAATTATTGAGTTTTCTACAACACATACTCTGATATCAACTTCAACAATTCCATCATTTTCTACCCAGATCTAGAAGTGATGTATTATAATGGAAATAGAATACATAGATCATAATATTAATGATGCCAAATTTTAAAGTTTCTAGGTGAATGGATGCATTCATGATCATTTCATTACATTGGAAATATAAAAATTATCATATAAATATTAGAATCTTTATTATTTTTCCATGTTTTTACTATGATAAAATTTAATTTTCTTCATTGTTTTCCATATAAATAAGAAAAATATATAAAAAATGATGAGTTTTGATGCATAGAAAGGGGTAGTGGAAAACATAAACTAACATGCCATAAATATAATGACTAGAAAAAATTGTCAAATGAGTCCATATAATTCATAACATGAGATTAAAATATATATCGAGGGGATTATAAAGGGAATAAAATAATCGAAATCATAGAAATAATAAAATATATTATAATGACTAAAGGGATAATTTTGTACACCAAAAGAAAAAATTAAAGCCCTTATAAAAATACATCTTATATAAAATGGCCATATAAAAACTTAAATCCATTGATAGTTGGATTTTGAGACAAAACTATGCACAAAAGTGCTATTTGATGCTTCTCTAAATACATAAAAGGGTTGACATAATTTTTCAACAAAAAATAAATACATAATTTTAGACATTATTATTGACACGTGCCTATCGTGCGGTGTGACAAAAAGAAATATTACCTATGTTAAAATGTAGTAATGTAGTTGACCTAGATTTTCTCCAGAGAGGGGTGCACAAAAATTACCTTTGTCACTTAATTAGAGGGAAAATTGGTGGTTTCTGAGATTTAATTGGTTTTGGAATGAAAATTAAAAATTGAATGAAAAAAATCAACTGAATAAAATATTGAAAACTATTATATGAGAAGGGTGATTAAGACATGGTCAGTTTTCTAATTGTAATGCTATCCTCGTTTTATTTTATTGTAACCTCTTCTGCTATGTTGTTTAAAGTGAGATTCCGCGATCGTTTCCTCTCACTAATTCGGTCGAATGGTGATGTTGAGAGAATTCCTAAACATGAACTTAGTTTGGTATACTCTACTTCCATGTGCAATACAGTTGGAGTAAATATCTTCAATTAACTTTGGCAATACCCGATCGGGTCTTGTTCATCCCAAGCAATAAAAAACATTCACCACCACTTTCACACGTACTTACGATCGACGAGTACTTCACCATTAATAATTGGTATATTCCATCATATATAAACCAAAACCTAGTAGTGGGAGATAACGATCATTGACCAATGAAAAAATAAATAATGGAATTAAAAATCAAATACAATCGCACTTGATTATAAAAACCGCTATATGAAATTGAAAAAAACATCGCAAAAAAGAGATAGAATTTTTATTCAATAATGTGCATGAAATCAAGAATTACAAAGAGAAGACCTACCTTTCCCCAATCACTCAAATTTTTACCCCACCATGGTAAATGTAATAGAGATCGATGGGGAAGGATAAGGCATTACAAAACTATTAAAAATAAATGAAAGAAAGGGAAAAGAATAAAAAATGTCTAGCAGATTCTGTCCTCTGAATGTTTGCTACTTGTTGACACCCCTCTATCGAATCTATGAAAGGTCCCTTCTTATAGAATTCTCCAAATTGAATTTCCTCTAGGTCCCCCAAATATTAAATTAATTGGACAGTTATATAAACAGATATGTAATATTTATTGAGGTTGACTTTTTCATAACGAGATTTCCAAAACTATTCCTTCAATGTTTCCCATCCAATATCCGCCTTAATGAAGCCCAATCTCCATCATATTCAACAGAGATACACATACCAGACTTTTTGGTACAATACAATTTGAATAATTGTAATTGGAGCTATTATGAATGATTTATGATGGGTTAACAGATGTGGGGTCCAGATGGTCGTCTATAATATTTCTCCACATTCATTGATTTTTTTGGATCCCTTGACGGCCGAACTGTATCATACCCCAGAAGAAAAAGTTGTATCCCAACCCTAGAAGGTTCCTAAAAAAAGAATCACATAAATTGGGATTATATTGTAATTTATATGGTCGAATTACAAAAACATATTAAATCTTTTAAATTCCCAAAATTTGGATTCATTCTAATTTTAACACAAAACATACCATAAATCCAAAAATGATGTAATTAAACTTAAATTGATGGATTTGGGGGGATTAAATATTTTAAATAAATATAAAAAATGTGTAAAATATTAAATCTATCAATTTCCCCACACTTAGTAGTTGGACTCCTGGACATGTAAACATCAGAATCAAATAAAATAAAATTCAAAACACATATCAATGAGATCTTCCAATTCCACACCATGAAACGAAAAGATATCATGACTCGTAAAAAAATTATTTTAAGTTCTCAATTTTATATTATTTAAAATATTTCCACTTCATTTCTGATCCCATGCACACAAAGCACCTACCTCACATTAATTTTCCCTCATCTCACAAATGTAAATGGTTAACAAGTATTTTCTCATCCAAAATCCCACAAGAGTCACCATGAGTTTGATAAATTACTACTTTTCCACCTGATGTGAGTCATGGAAATGTGTTTATCATGAGGGCTTTTCAAGTTTTTTCTGTCACTTCCGGATGGTATGATTTAGATGTTTAAAAATTCTTGAGGCCGAAAATAAGGGCTTGGCTCTTTTTGAAGGAAAATTGAAATATTCAAATTTTCACTGAAATATGATAATCTTATCCTTCCCTTTGTAGAAAACTCAGCTCCATCATCATTCAATCAGCTCAAGATTTTAGTACAAAAAATTTCAATCTTTTCAAACATGATTTTTCTTGAACGCTCCAGATAGAGACATCTTTTTTACATAGGAAGCTCCAGAAAGGCACAGATTCTCTTATTATGAAAGCTCCAGAAAGGCACAGCTTTTAACAAAATGAAATGTTCATCATTTCTTCAACATTTTATATTCCACAAAAAGTATCACTAAATGTGGTAGTACATCACAAGTCATCATCCCCCACACTTAATTTCAACTAGATCATGCAATTTCACTTCAAGAGCAGGTAGGAAAGGGAAAACTGGCTTGTAATGTGGCTAACCTAATGAACAATTCATGGCTACTAGGGGCTACAATGAAGGATAAATGTATTGTTGGTCCATAATTAAAAGGATTATTTTGAAAATGATGATTAAAACAAAATAAATTCCTCAATCATTTGAATCACATATACCCCAAACCCTCACGTTTTGAAAGGAATAAATCAAATTCTGGTTAGAACAAGCATTGTCTGGTTCTCTCATGAAATCAGATGAATGAAAAGAAAATGACAAAAATGGTTTATAATCCTCATAGGAAAGTAAATTAAAATATAAAGATAGTGAAATGTATCATGGGATTTAAAAATTAGTGTACTTTTCTTGAAATTCAAAAAGATTTAAAATCGAAACAAATTCATTTTAGCATTCATTTAATCTCAGTATCATGGAATAAATTGGTTCACTCATTGACACAGGTTTCTGAAGGTATGTTGTACCATTGAAAAAATCAAAGGGAAAGTCAGATATAATTCTATTTGAAGAAAGTTAAAGCATGAGGAATAAATATTAAATTCTTCCCTTTCAATGTAAGCATCCTGTGTATCTTTTTCCTCAGGAAATTCCACATGAATCATCTCATGTAATCCCTCTAATAAATGATCAACATGTTTGGGGAGCTCCAACTGTTCTTCATCTGTTGTATCATTGTTTTCTTCCTCATCCTCCAAGACAATACAATTGTATGCCGAATCTGAAAATTTCAAGCAATGGGTGGTGTGACTCAATTAGGATTTAATAAAATTAAAGGGAAATGAGTTCATGAAAAGATCATCTCAATGATTTTTCACAGCATCAATTGGTTCTTCAAAGGAAAGTGCCTCTTGGAGTAGAGTGGTTGCTGATGGATTCAAATAGTCAAGCTCCTCAATATTGTCTTCAAATTCCACCATGTTTGTGGTGTCTTCCTTCAATGATGTTAGATATTCTACATTATAAGGAAAAGGGGGATCAATTAGTTCCTCATAATCCTTCCAGAACTCATCCATATCTTTTGGAACTCCTGTACTTACTTCATAAGGCACATCTTCTTTATAAACCATCTTTAGAAATGGTTGAGATGGGAAAAATGGATCTTCTTTTAATTCCATCATGGTCTCACATGGTTCTTCAGCGTCGAGGATTAGTGAGGAATTAACTTAAACTAATGGCACAAGTTTAGGTTTAGGTTTCTCTTGGGATGTGTGAACATATTAAATTAGGAATTCCATTTTTCTCTCCAGGTCATGTATTTCTTCTCAAAGTCCTTGAAACTGATCTTTTGTTTGAGCATCTTCTTCTTGTTGAACCTCGACCATTTCATGACAAAATTCTGGAAAATACTCTTGGAGTTCAACTAATTCTATTGCCAATCCCTACAACACTGGGTAATCTAGATTTGTTTTAAGGTCTTGAATGAGATCCTTGAATTCATCCTCCTTGTTGATTTGGATTCGAGCTCCCCTGATCTGTTTAGAAAAGAGAGAAACACTATCCTAATAAGACCAAGGTGAGTCAATAATTGTTACATTAACTCATGGATAATTTTTCCATGAATTAAAGAAAACATTATTTGAGAACATCATGAAAAATGATTTTTCATGTTAATTTAATTTAAAAAGAGTCAAATATTTACAATTGGATTGTTGGCACAACCTCCTCAGCAACAACGCCATGTTTTGACACTTTCTTGTCGTGGGGTGGGAAAAAAAATATTACCTATGTTAAAATGTATTAAAGTGGTTAACCTACATTGTCTCCAGAGATGAGTGCACAACAATTACGTTTGTCACTTAATTAGAGGAAAAAATGGGTGGTTTCTGAGATTTAATTGGTTTTGGAAAGAAAATTAAAAATGTAATGAAAAAGATTAACTGAATAAAATATTGAAAACTATTATATGAGAAGGTTGATTAGGTCATGGTAAGTTTTCTAATTGTAATTATATCCTTGTTTTATTTTATTATGACCTCTTCTGCTATATTGTTTAAAGTGAGATTCAGTGATCGTTTCCTCTCACTCCTTCGGTCGAATGGTAATGGGGAGAGAATTCCTTAACAAGATCTCATTTTGGTCTACTCTCCTTCCATGTTAAACAATGTTTCATTAAATATCTTCAATTAACATGGGAAATACCCGATTGGGTCTTGTTCATCCCAAGTAATCAGAATCATTCACCAGCACTTTCACACGTACTGACGATCGCCGAGTACTTCACCACTACGAATTGGTCTATTCCATCGTATATAAACCAAAACCTAGTAGAGGGAGATAATGATAATTGACCAAATAAAAAATAAATAACAAAATTAAAAATCAAGTACGATCACACTTGATAATAAAAACCGCTATATGAAATTAATAACAATATCGCAGAAAAGAGATAGAATTTTTATTCAATAAAGTGAATGAACTCATGCATTACAAAATAGAAAACCTAACCATCCCCAATCACTCAAATATTTAACCTACCATGGTAAAGGTAATATAGATTTATTGGGAATGAGAATTTATTTCCAAACTATTAAAAAGAAGCGAAAGAAAGAGAAAAGAAGAAAAACCTTACAGCCGATTCTTTCCTCCGAAAGTTTGCTCCTGGTTAAGAAACCTCTATCTCGAATCACCAAAAGGTCCATCATTATATAATTCTCAAAATTTACTTTTCTTTTAGGTCCTCCAAATATCAAATTAATTGGATGGTTATATAAAAAGATATGTAATATTTATTGAGGATAACTTTTTCTTAGGGATATTTCCAAAAATATTCCTCCAATGTTTCCCATCCAATATCCGCCTTAATGAAGCCGAATATCAATTTTATTCAACAAAGATACACATATATGACTTGGTTTCACATTCCAAATTGCATCATCTTAATTAGAGCTATTATGACCTATTTATGATGGATTAACTGATGTGGTCTCCACATGGTCGTCCAGAATCTTTCTCCACATTAATTGATTTTTTCGGATCCCTTGATGGAAAAATTGTATCATACACCAGAAGAAAAAGTTCTATCTAAACCCTCCAGGGTTCCTAAAAAGAGAATCACATATATTGGGATCATATTTTAAAATATGTGGTTGAATTACCAAAAAATATTAAATCTGTTAAATTCCCAAAATTAGGAAACTTTCCAATTTTAACACAAATCATACCATAAATCCAAAAATGATGTAATTAAACTTAAATTGATGGATTTGGGGGGTTTAAATATTTTAAATACATATAAATAATGTGTAAAATATTAAATCTATCAATGATCATAAAAGGTAAAAACGCACATACTGCCCTTATAAAATATATAATAAAACCAAATAGTGTATCATAGAGCTATTCTCGGTGCCACACACTACTTAATAAGTCTAATACATTCATCGTATGAAAGGAATTAATAAAAATTAAAATATATATTCTTCACTAATAAATATCTTATATAAATAAGACTCAATAATTAATAATTATCCATACTAAAATTGGAATATGGATTTTTTTTACTTCAATCGATTTCCCCAATAAATTATATGTATGGTTTTCTATGTTAAAAACATTCAATTAGAATAATAATGTATAGTGTATGTATAATTAAAAGGAATTTAAATTATGTTACATAGTTAATGATAGGGTGAGATAATGAAAAATATATATATATCCCCTCATAGAGGTTTCACTTCCACAACATAATGAATACATGGGTATTTGGATAACGAATGAAGGGTTTATTTTGGTAGAAAAGTATATTATAAAAAGGGTATGTTGTGTTATAATATAAAATATGGAAAATTTATTGATTGAAACTTAAATGGGGTTTTAGAATATATTAAGTTACCTTTATATAAGGATAAGAATCAATATAAGATCTATTAAAAAAATTCTACATTTTTTATGTACTATTGAATTAAATAACTAAAATTTTATTTTAGTGGAATAAAAAATCATTTGAAAACGACATTTTAAAAATAAATGAATATTATGAATTTTAGTATAAATCAATTATTTTGAGAAGAATCTTGAGTAATAATAGTGTGTAAAAATGGAGTGAAATCATGATATATTTTTCATAACTTTTGGTGATATTTTTTTCTTTAAAAACATAGAAATAATTGAATTTGAAGAATATTTTTCAAAAGGTTATATATATATATATATTAATCCAATTTAGGTAAATGGAATAATTTTTTATTTTGAACACTGATATATAAACATTGAAATATTTTGATCATATTCTCATTGAAAACCCGCTTTCTCATCACGTCTACGTGATTAATTTTATGTTAAAATTTTATACTTTTATGAATGAAATTTTTAAAAATGTATTCCAAATTTTTAATAAGAAAAATTTATATCATATAATACGTTCATCATAAATTTTTACCATAATTATTAGTAAAAATAGAAATAATATTTACTTTTGTTATGGTAAAATCTGATTTATTAATGGGTGAAACTAAAAAGAGAAGGGTTAAAATATCCTAAAATATTCAATAAAATCTATTTTATGGACATATTCTGAACCTATAATGTATGAGTATCAATAATAATCCATTAATTACCATTTTTATTTGAAAAAATGTGTACACATTTTCTATTCAAAAATTACAAATATCTCACTCACCTCACCTATAAATGATCTCCTTCGCCCCTCTCCTCATCACACGTTAAAATAGTTTTGGTTTAGAATATAATTACTCAAATAAATCCCCAAATTACATCCTCTAATATTATAAGCCTTAATTTTGGCATGAATCCAACCTATTAAGGTTCATAGTGAATACCTATAAAGGATACTCGAAGAATATGTAATGTTACCAATAAGTGTTTTTATTTTATTTATTCCTACATCTCCTTAAATTATTATTAAAACACAATTAAATTTAAAAATTTGTATCCTTAATATATGAATATATTTTTATTTATAATTTTATTACTTACAATAATTCCCACTTCCAGCTACTTGGTCAATAAATAATCATTCATGTGTACAACCGACTACCATCTGATGAACATATATCATTTGTTTTTCCATTACCACTTATCACAATTTGTTATGATGATGGATATAATGTATATATATGATATTAATAACATAATTATATCTATTTTTTGAATGTATAATATACTAAAATATTAATTTCCATTCTATAGGGGATATAATAATGCTTCTTGTGTGTACAATGGTCTACCACCGTGCAGAGCAATGTGTTTGTTATTTCACAAACTATTTACATGGAAGGTGATAAGGATAAATTTAATGATTATAAATGATATAAAATAAATATCTATTATATTAATTACATATTTATTATTCTGAAAATGTAATATATAATTCCATTCCCTATATTTTCACTCACTGAAAGATGAATAATATCATTTGTATATGTGTGGGTTGTCGCCTTCATTAAGAGATGTGAATATATTTCTATCCCCACACCCCATGGATGATATATATTAGTATATTTAAATAAATAGTATGATATATATGATATTATTATAATTATTTATAGGTAAAATATTGCTTAAATTCTTTCCATAATAGTTATTGAAAAATATAATCGTTACTCATGCGTACATATGACCCACTGTCTCCATGATTGTAACATAGTTCATTTTTCAAAACCATATTTGATGATTCATTTTAAAATTATAATTGCTGTATAAATACGTTAATAATTTTATGATTATTATTATATATATATTTAAATAATGTACACTTTGACCATACTAAACCTACCAAGTGATTTTTAACAAAAAATATAAATATCATTGAAACATCCGACATAAAATTAATTTGTTATGTCATAATATATAACAATGTAATAAGTGAAAAAAAGGAATAATAAAATTGAGAAATGTTCTTAATATGGTAAAAAAATTAACATATGCTTATTATTCAGGGGAATAATAAAGGAAGTGATGAGTTAGACTCAATGTAGGGTTTTATTATCTCACTTTTACATTGGTGATACAAACACCAGATTCACCATTTATTTAATTTATGTGGTGTATATACTACAATTTTTTTATTTTATATCATTAATTAATTTATTCTCAAGGTAATTAATTTTGAAATTTTTTTATTTTTTTCATGGTGCTTATGATACAAAATTTACCAAATGGTTAAGTTTTTTTTCACAATCTAATCATTATTCGAGATTATTTTTGATTAGGTACCCCATGGGGAAATTATGTGACAATAAATACATTTAATTATTATATTACGATTCATTAAATTTTTCAATCAAAAGTACTATTTTTAGTTTTTTATGATACTCATAATGATTAAAATATATATATAAGAAAACCCGACATTATTTCTCTCTTCGATCGAAAATCATACTTCATTAAAATGTAGTTTTTTAAAATTGTTTTAAAAAAATATTACTATTATAATAATGATATATTAAAAACATTTTACCCTTGTAATAGTTTTAAAATATGTTTGAAAATTAATCTGGAAATCATTTTCTGAACATGTACCTTTTTTGTCAATTTTCAAAAGTAAAAGGAATATTCTTTTTAACATATTGGATATATATATAATTAGCCTTTATAATGATCATAATTTATTTTATTATTCATTTGAATTTTTAAAAATTTATTATAAAGAATTTTTAATCCTAATATTTTTTAAATTACCATATTTTATAAGTGACTTTCAATGAAAAGGATTTTGAGATTTTTTTATGAGTTTTCTAATTTCAAAATTAAAACGGTGATTTTTAAAGAATAGATTGTTCTAAGTGGTTGTTCAAAAACGTTGTCCATATAATAAATAAACATTTTCTTTTACTTATTTATTAATGTATATATACTATAATGAGACCATTTTTATTATTTACTCAGATAGTTTATGGATAGTTTAACTATGGATGTACTATATTGATACCATTCATTTACTCTGGATGGTTTATGATCATTTTTTGAATAGGTAAAGTATTAAAAAAAATTATAGTAGTTTAAATATGAATATTTAAGTGTATTATTTTTAACCCCTTTCATACAAGGAATCCATTAGACTTAGTAAGTGTAGGGAGATACCTACTATAGCCCCTCGATGTATCGTTAGGTCTCATGAGATATACTATATTGGGTTTTGGATGAGGTCTTACCAAATTATATATTTTTATTAGAACATTTTATTGATGGTATTATATGTTTTAACACAAGGACTCAAATGTATGTTTTTGTAATCAATCATTATGAATTCCATTATTGGAAATTCGATTATTTATATCAAATTTGATTATTTGATTAGTCAGAATATATATGGTAATGTTTTAAGATCATGTGATTATTTATATGGAATTATTTGATCGTCATTTATTATTTCCATATTATGATCAATTTATTTATTAAATGGTATGAATTTTAGTTATTAACATTACCATATTGATCATTCCTTATTAATTCATAGCATTTTTTGTATACCTACCCTTAATAAGAATTTGAGCTTACCCATTTCATATGTTTTATTTTCACTAGGATACCAGGAAGTGTTTAAGGATTTATATGCGGGGATACACTAAGGAGAATAATGGAATTATCATAGAAAATATTTTGTGTAATTTATGTTTTCTATTGTAATAATAATTGAAAGTATGTATCTAGTTTACCAAGACTAATAAAATATTATGTCTTTTAGGATGTTATTCCATCTATCATATTCCAATGTAACAAATAGGACACCACCTCTAGGATACTAGGATTTTTTTAAAACAGTTGGTATTAGAGGATGTTTAGTAAAAATAATGTAAACTAGATGTAAAGAAATTTATATCAGAGAACATGAACCTATGATAGAATTTGATGATAGGTATAAAAGAACATCATAATGTTTTTTAGGGAATATATTATGTATTTTACTAAAAAAACAAAAATTTATAGACACTATAAGTGGACATGATTCTAGAAGAGATTTAACTAGGGGTAATAACTCATAAAATATTTCTTTGGTCTTGAGCCGATCATCATCTGGTGAAAAAAAATTGGCCTTACTACATACCTGGTTTGACACTCCTAGGGGATATACATTGGATAAATCAAATTTTCATTACAACCAATTATGAATGATTTTCAAATAATAATACCCTCAAAGAAACCATGTTTATTATTATGGGATTATCTATGTATATAATTTTCCATTAATGTAATGTTTATAACTTGTGTTAGAATTATAAATTATGTTTCAAAATATTATGATTTAATCTAGTGTATACTATTTTAAATAATTTATCCCAACAAAATTAATGAGAATAATATCAATGCACATACTTCATGTAGGGATTTCCCTATGGGGAAATATAAGAAAGCAAGAGATTCACCTATAGCTACAACTGATCAAATTATTAATATATTAGGGAATATAACTTAGGTTATGAGTAATAAAAATTCCCATATGGAGGATCCAACTGATCCACCATGTGGTATAACAATGTTAGATTTCTTCCAAACCTCCATCATTCAACTAGAAAAGAAATAATTTTTTATCTAAGTAATGACAATGTTCTTTAGAGAGGATATTTCTTACATTGGGATGCAGTGAAATAGAGAAAGATTTCATGGATGTTTATCATCACTCATGAGATAATGATCAGTGGTGGTCGTTGATTCAAAACACCAAGGATTAATAAAGAATATCAAACATGTAATGTATTGATTTCAAGGAACTCTTCTTCGAAAAGTATTTTCCTTGGGAGAAACTAGATGATTTGGAAACATAGTTCTTGAGTATAAGACATAAAGAATAGGAAACTATTCCTAAGTATGAAACCAATTTCACATGGTTAGAAAAGAATGATTCATACTATGTACATAATATAAAGAATAAAATTGACTATTTCATTGATGTGATTAAGCTAATACTTCAAAGTTCACTAGTCTCCCAAAAAACATCAATAAAAGAGGACATATTATCATGTTCTATCATGATAGACAATGAATTCTACATGATTTATGGCTTCAAAGTGATGTAAGAGAATAATAAGACAAAAATAAAAAAGGTGGACAATAGGAAAATGGAAATAAGGATTTTATAACATGTGATACTTGTGGAAGGGAACACCTTGGTACATACATAAAAGGAAAAGGAGTTTTCTTCATGTGTTTGAAAAAAAGTACATCATGATCATGATTTCCTGAGAAAGAGAAAATATTCCAATCTTTAAAGAATCAACTATAAAAAGATAGGGAACTAATTAAATTAATTCCCCATGTGTCCATGTAATATACCTCAAAATAATCTAATAGATAAAATTAATGATTATGATATTGATATAGCTGAATGGAAATGATTCCCATGTTTTTGTATTCGGTTCAAACAAATATGTTGTAAAGTATTTTCTAAATGGCATTTTCATTATAATAATCATTAAATGCATAAGGATTTTACTTCTATAGAACTTCTTAATGGATTTGAGAGAATATATTGAATGGTACATATAATTTATAAAAGTGATTCCATGAAAATTTGAACCTCCTTGAAAACATAGGATTAATGGAGGATAACACTTTATATATTCTTGATGTTTATATAATAATGATAATGTATTTTTTATTATGGTATTTTTAACTTGTAAGGATTATCTAATCTTTTATGTTGAGGTAATTATGGGATATTAGAATTGGTAACATTAAAAGAAATATATTAATTTGGTTTTGTAAAAAGTACAACCTCCATGTTGGGTGATAACACATCACATCCAGAAAGGCAACGAGACATTAACCCACAACCAGATGATGATAAGGGTTTAGAACCTACCACTACCCAATGTGTTTTCATGGTTAATATATCTCAATTTTTATTTAAAAGATTTGATGGGGAAAAAAATTATGTTGAACCAGTGGTGTTTCTATTGAGGTTTAGAGATTAATACATTAAATTAAATAGCATGTGATCAACATATTGGTTTGGGAAAATATTTATAAACATATGAAAAGATATTTTACTCTTTTATGGATCTTATGATCTATTATATGATAATTTTATAGCTACATTCATTAAAAAATTAATCTTTTATTTTAATTTATTATTGTAATAAATGAAGTGAAAAAATATTGAATCAAAAAAAAGATAAAATTGTGTATATGAAATATAAAGATATCAGGTTTGTATATTTTCATGTATTCTTCGTCAAGATGGTAAATTAATTATTCAACTATTAGAAAAGATATTGAATCAATATGTTATCCTAATACCTTCATTTAAATTGAACCAATGATCATTTAAATCATCAAATATTTATGAGTAACAGGTTATTAAATTTCAATTTTTCATTCAATTTCATGTGATAAATAACCTTTATCAATCTATATAAATATTTACACTTTCCTTCCATGTTTATATATTCAATTCACAAAAATGTTCTTTTAGATAGAGAATTAAATATCTATTATTCTATATGATGTACATATTTCCCATATATCATATCAATTGAATGATTTATTAACCCTTATAAATATTTGTGATTTAAAGAAGGGTATTTTCAAATGAAATACCCTTGATTACCATGATCAAGATTAAATCGTGTGGGGTGTTGAATGATTTATTAACTATTTAAGAGGGTGTTGAATGTAACAACTTGAGATTTTAAAATATGAACATCATATTTAATATCATGAATGTGACATAACAACAAGAATAGAATGGAAAATAACATTTTGATACTTTATGATATATTTATTTCTAAATAAAATCAATCTCTTTGATTGCTTGAAATTCATGAAACATCATGTTTGAACGAAACAAGATACTCTATTAAATTATTATTAATTAAAAATTACCATAATAACCTAGAAATTAAATTATAGGAAAACATAATAATAAATAAATGATGGAAATTACACTATTTACACATATATATAGTAAAATAAAAATATATTTTTTTAATATATAAAATTAGAACTATTTGAAAGATAAAGAAGTGTTTTATGAAAAAAAATATTTTTTCTAAAAGGCATTTTAGTCATGATTTTCACACATAGTTTATAATTAACATTTAAAAAATTTAGAATATTTATTTTATAAAATAAAAATCAATTTATAAATTTACGTCTCCAAAGTAACTTGTAGTGATTTTTTGGATTTTTTCTAAAAAGTTTCATTTTTGTAATGAATAGTAAATAATAGTGAGTTTTAAATAAAAACAATGTTTTTATTTAAATTATTTACAAATTTGAAATATATTTTAAATTATATATAATGTAATGGTAGTTAAATTATATAATAATTAATCCATTATAGTTCATTGTAATCATTATTATATTGATATTTGATATAAAAACATTGTAATTTTTGAATATTCTATCTTTGAAAACCTGCTTTCTCTTCACGTCTGTGGGATTAACTTTCAATTAAATTTTTCCACTTAAGTAAATGGAATTTGGTGAAATTGAATAAATATTTCTAATAATATTATATATATTATCCAATAATTTCATCTTAATTTTGTACCATAATAAATAGTAAGAACATTAAAAATTATTTATCATAGTTAAGGTAAAAACTAATTTACCCTGGGGGTAAACTATAATGATAAGTGTTAATAAGACCTAAAAACTATATAAAATATATTTTATGAAATATTTCATCCCAATAATATATAATTATCTATAATAATTAATTTTATATCATTTTGGCATGTTATAAAAGTGGGTAAACCTTTTTATTTTCAAAAATGAAAAGTGTGCCACTCACCTCACCTATAAACTGCCACAACATCCCCTCTCTTATTAACACATTAATAACATTTTGGATTACAAAATACCTATCAAAATAAATTTTAAAATTTCATAATATCATCCTAAAAATCATTGCTTGGCCATAAATCCAACATACGAAGTATTTTGGTGCAAATGTAAGGATGATATCCGAAGAATATGTAACATTCTTCAAAGAGTGTTTTTAATTTATTTATGCATCACAATCCATAAATTATTATTAAACCATAAATATATAATAAAATAAGAATAATACATATAATTAGATGTATTTATGTTATGAGGGTTAGGTACAACTGTCCATACATCCATCAAATGGGTTTTAAAATCATTGTTCATGTGTAAGATGAACTCCCTCCTCACGGACCAATGTCATACATTTTTCTATTACCGACTATTGTGATTGGGTATAATGATATATATAATGTATATATATGATATTAATAAAATATTTTTCCCTATAGATTTATTATATCATATATACATATTTTACTTTCAATTTCATAGGGGATACAGTAATGTAGTTCGTGTGTACAGAAGAATTATGCATCCCAACGAAATGTGATTCATCTTTCACTAATGAAATACATGGAAGGAGATAAGGATAAATTCAATAATTATAGGTGATATAGATGAAATAATTAGGTTATTTATGACATATCTATCCTTATTAAATGATAATGTATCATTTTATTTCTTACCCTTTCACTCATTGAATGTTGGTAACTTAATTTGTGTATGTGTGGACTACCACCATCACAAAGCCATGGAAATGTATTTTATTCAACACAATACATAGATGATATATTCATAAGAATATTAAATTAAATAAGATGCTATATAATATATTATTATAATTATTAAAAATTAAAATATTTCTTAGCTTCATTCCATAAATATAATTAAAAAATTGAAACATTACTCAAGCATACATATGACTTACAATCTCCATGATTGTAGAATAGTTCATTTTTCATAACCATATTTTAAATTATAATTTAAATCTAAATATGATAATTATTTCATTATTAATATTGTAGATATGTTTAAATAATGAAATAATTGACCACTATCATCCTACAAAGGTCATATTATAAACCAAAGAAAAATATCAACAAAATATATAATATAAACTCAATTTATTAAGTAATCATATATAAAATCCTAATAAGTGAAATAACAAGAATAAATTACATTAAAAATATTATTAATCAAGTAAATAATTAACATAAGTTTATTATTCATGAATATAATGAATTTATGTTATGAGTATCACCCATGGTAAGGTATTCTAGTCTAACATTTACTTTTATGAGACATAAATCATATTCGACACATATTTCCATTATGTAGGGAATATACTACAATATTTGTATTTTATATCTTGAATTATTTTATTTTAATGGTATTTATTATTTCATTTAATTTTATTTATTTCTTATAGAATACAGATCTCTCTAGCTCTTAATATATAAAAACAATGATAAAAGAGTGTGAATGAAAAAAATTTACATGTGTACCACTAAGAAATAGGAAGCATGTCACAAGGGACAGTTGTAGAAGAGATACAAATATCATCCTGTATAACTTTTTTTGAACGGATTTCAGTATGGTGATTAGATTCACGAAATATATGCGTGATTACATAAATCATTTATGCAAGCATTCCAAGGAAATTGGATAATTTTTCTATCAACTCCCATGAAATATGGATCTATCCCACCCTGAAATCCTAAACCAGGGTAGTAGAATCTCTCTTGAACCATACATTATTCCAATTTATTTGGAATATAACTGAGACAGGGTTGATAAATCACATCACCTCTACTTTTAGAGCAGTTACATGACCAAAAGGACTGTGTATGCATTCTATAACATCAGTGTTGTGATCACTGAAAACAACTCCATAACCTACTAGACCCAAGTTCCCCCTCAAAGCATTATCATAGTTTCATTTAATCCATCCCAAGAAGGGGGGATCCAAAAAATAGAGAGTGTTCCAAGGGGTGTAGGATAGTTCCCATGAACTCTCAGCTTTCTCTAGATAGATAAATAATTGACCGAATTTCTACATCACTCCTTATGTAGTGTGATTGTTTTGTGTGCCTCCATCATGATATCTGCAAGGTAAGTCCAAGGATTGAAGTAATTGCGTTAATGGATGTTCATATTTATTCATCCCATATAACATGAACAACTTCTACGTATTTTACCCTTTTAAAGATTAATAATTGGATGGATTCTTGAATATCCATCAAAGAAAGAAAAAAATATTTAGGTTGTTTGTCTACAGTTAATGCAACTCAAACAGATCAAAAAATACCCTCCAAATTTAAGTTGAAGTGTTGCAATATAAGAATAAATGGTACATATCCTCAGGATTGTTATGGCAAAAAACACACCATGAATAGGGTGAAATTCCAACATACTGAAAATTTACATTAACATGAACCACGTTGAGGGAGAGTCTTCAGATCAGCGGGAATCGTGATAAAGATAACCATTTTTTTGAAGTACCCAATCCATGTTTGTTTTCCTTGCATCATATTTTTATAAAAATATTTGGAATCAATCATTCCATTTGGTATTGGTTCCTAGATGAGCATGTCCTTTCTATTCAAAAAATCATATGAAGATACAACAAGAGTGGTTTCAATTAGTTGAGTATTCATATTTCCTAGATGATAACTAATTGAGATATTGTAGTCAATTTCTAGATCAGGGGTGCTAGAATCATCTTTTAGAGTAGCTCCAGTCCAATTATATTTCCCCAGTCCGAGGGACAAATTCCCACTTATGAGCCCAGGAGAGTCCATATTAATTTTCAAAGAAAATATTCTCACACTAGGAATGATAGAGGAGTGAATATATATGAACATTGCTTCGATCATTTTGTTCAATAATCTCGATACAAGGAAGCCCAATGAGTTAAGCCTACCATTAATGAGTCTCCACTTACACTGGGATTGCAAGGACTGACTTAAGAGCTCATGGTTTTTTATATAAAGGCCTCTTAAGGTCTGAGGTATACATCACTGTATCCAAGGAGCAATGATAATTTTCATTTCCCGGATACATCCACTACACACAAAGTTCCACATCATGGATTTTATGGTTTTAATAACAGAGGCATGCCATGAGTATACCATGAATGAATATACCATATTTTAAAACACTACATGCTTATCCAAGAATATTCTCCCTGCCATTGAGAGATATCATCCCTTCTAGTAGGTGAGAGTCATTCAAATCTAGATTAAAACATTTATGAAGTAAGAATCATGAGGTCTTCCTTAGAACATGGGGTATCTAAGATAAATAAAGGGACCGTATCATTCCCTTATAACCATATCATTCATCATTCAAGATTTCATGGGGGCTCAGATGTTCCTTCCAAAATATTTCAATGAATTGATCCAATTAATTTGCTATATTGATACAATTTCATCGTGAATGAAGACCTTTTTGATGTTTTTATGTTTTTCCTATCTCCCTGAATGAAAATAATAATATTATCATCAAATATATTCTAATAAGGATCAGAGATACCTTGAGCCACTCTGATTGTTTTATGGTCACAATTTCTTGAGCTATGTAAAATAATCTTTCTTATATAGTCCTAAAATATAGAAAAAATTATATCATAAATGGGATCACCCTATCTCACCCCTGGATCATTTCAAGTAACCTTTTGGGGACCCATTTATGAGAATGGAGATTTGAGCCTACCCCAACAAGGATTTAATACAATGAATGAAACTCATGGTAAATCCAAAATCATAAAGAATATTACCAATAAAACCCCAGTCCATGGTGTCAATTTATTGCTTAATATCAAAGGTGAGACCTAAATTTAATCCCCTAGTGGTCTTATGAAGAAGGTTAACACATTCAGATGTTGTGAGAAGGGAGTCATATATTTTTTCTACCTTTTACAATGACTAATTGGTTCCTAGAAATATTTTTTTTCTGAAACACAATCAAGTCGATGATAAAGAATTTTGGTGATAACATGTTGATGTTTTTTACAACAAAAACTGGTCTAAATTGGATGACATCACTTTCATTCTCCACTTTTAGAATTATAGTAATAAATTGAGTATTGAATCCTTGATAGGGAGACCCATCAGTGAATAAATCCATAAATAGTATGAATACAAAATTCTAAATGATACCCCAATATAATTGAATGAAATGGTCAGTTAAACCAGCCATACCCTTTGATATTCATTTATTGAAACCCCAAATAGCATACCAAATATCAATATCTAGAGGAATAGGGTGAGTAAGTTATTATCATCCTCATTAATAATATTTGGGATGATGCATTCTATGATTTCAAAAATCCTTCATGGGCTATAAGAAATATTCATGTAAAAGGAAAAAATGTGATTTGAGAGGGCATGACTATCTTCTATGATTCTGTCAACATTCAATAGAAATGATAACAGTTTATTGGCCCTTACAACCCTTTGAATATAATCGAAGAACTTGGAATTTATATCCCTATCATTGAGCCATGTGATCTGTAAGAGGTCCTTCTGAATATTATCCCTTAAGATTATAAGATGATTAAGTTTAGTGATAATTCTGACTTCATGACTAAAATCACCAGATAATTTGTTTTTAGTTATGGAATCTTGGATCTCAAAGAGAGAGAATTCAAGGGCATCTATGTAACACCCTGAGATTTTATGAGAAAAAAACTTTTTAATTTTTTGATATATTTTGTTTTACGCCACACCATGATTAGATTGTGCTATATGAAACACCGTAATAGCTTTTAGTATACACAACACTATTCTTGGCTTGTGTTGCATCCAAGAGTGACCATCCCCAATAGCGTGTGTTGTACGCAATACAGAGTTTCACTAAACAACGTTATATTATCATAATATTATTATAAACTATCCATTATGAATATTATTAACCACATTTTTTATTTTATAACAGTATCTTTCATCTTAGACGTATTCTAGAACATGGTATAAGAACAAAATAACGTTTTCGAGTAAAATACGTATTTTAAAAAAAATACAGTTTTGCCACCTTTTGAAGGAGAACCCACTTTAAATCTAGTTTTTGACATGTTTATAAGTTCAATTTTGATGAAATATACTTATTCATTTCAATATAGATATAAAAATTTACATTGGACATTTTTTTAATATTTTTTTATTATCTTTTATATTTGGATGAATAATAAAAATACGCTAAAATTTAACTAAAAACAAATTTTTTCATCAAGATAATTTATATGGTTAAATTACAATATTGAATGGTTTTAAATTATAAATAGAATATATTTTTAATATTTAATATTATTTATGTCATTATCACTAATTTTACATTGAATTCATTGGTAATAACATTTCAATATTTTGAAATGTTTTAACTTTTAGAACATGTTTTCTCAACAGCGGGATTAATTATAAATTAAATTCTGCAACTGATATGTTTTGAATTAGGAAAAATGGATTCCATATTTGTAATCAATAGGATCAAATTATGTTAGTAGGATTTTTTTTTATTTTTAGGCATTATGAATAGTAACTACGGTAAATATTATTTACTACATTTAAAGTTAAATCGGGTAATTGAGGGTAAAAATAATATTATACAATTACACTAACACTTATATTAATATAATTTGATGAAAATATTTTGTACTAAAATATAATTGGGTCAAAATGATATCTTTTGGAACCCAATTGGAAGTAATTAAGACCTTTAATTTATTTTATTTAATGAAAGTGAAATATGTTTCACTCAAACTTTAATAATTAAAGTATTTTTAATATAAAGATATACCGAATATAAATTCCATTATAAATACTCATTTTAAATATAATTTTTTTCTACATCATGGTAATTTATTTTTAATTTTTAATAAATATATAATTACCTTAATATCTTATACATTAATGATGCATAATTTTTTTATTCAGTGACAAATAAATAATATAGTTTTTATTAAAATTATAATACCCATAAAAAGGACCATAAACAATACCAGACCATATTTTTCGAGTATATCTATACCCTAAGCATCCATGTGTATATGTTTGGACCATTTCGTGCCTTATAAAAAAGATTTTGACATTTATATTATTTTATTTTAAATGATCTCAAGGTTTTGACCTTCATAATTTAATAAACATATCATTTTAATAGTTTGGTTTTTTAGAAGATAAACTCGACTAAAAGTATTTTGTTTGAAATATAAAATATTTCCTTCATCAAAGTATTTTATTATTAATTTTCATGAAAAAAATAAGTATATTAAATATTTATACAAAAATGTTGTAGTAATTATTTTATTAAGAAAAATATAAAATAAATAGTTTTAATAATATTAAAATAAATATTATATGAACTAATTAATGTTATAAACAGATTTTTTAGATGCATAAGACATTCTAAGAATCTATTAAATATTTATTTTTCGAATATACGCTCTGTTTGGATTTTATTTAAATTCAAATAAATGAATATTGTCAAAATTGACAATATTGATATTTTATAAAACAGACATGTTATTAAATTGTTTAAAAATCACAAATAATTTTAAAAATTATAAATTGAAATTTATAAGTTCTAAAATTTAATAAAGTATCCAATTATGTACAATTAAAAATACATATGTAAGTATTTATAATAATTTAAAATTTAGAATATTATTACCACCAATAGGATTAAATAAATTAAATAAGTACTAATCAAATTGATAAGGTTAAAAATAATTTCCAAACATGTCTAAATTTTATTGTTTGATGATATTGAAACACTACCTTACCACATATCCAAATTTGAGTCACTTTGGAAGTGTTTATGTGGGGTTTTACTTTATTATTAATTAATATTTTGGTTGTTTTAAAAAGTGCCCCTCTCTTCTCTTATAAAAGGGCACGTCATCCCTCTCCTAATCACACAATTTTGTGCAATAAAGCGAAGCCAACCCCTAGAAAGTACTCTTGTAAACTTCCCTAGTAACATTTTGGAGATTCTGGGCTTCTGAAAATACCAACTCTCATCCTTTATGGGGATGTTCAAAGTAGGTTCGTCGAAGAAGAGGTAATCTCTTCCAACGATTCTTTCAAGTTTCTTTATTCTTCTACTTCTTCTTGTTTAGTTTTTTCATTATAATGTAATAACATCAGTATAAATAATATAATTATATGTTATTATAAATATTAAACATCCCTATTTCACCTTATATCCATTATACAAAAAAAATCACCGCGTGTGCATACGTACGGCTTACCGTCTTTACGCCGCAGTGTAATATGTTTTTCCACCACCACCATACTTGGATGGGAAAAATGGTGGAAATAAAAACTATATATGAGTATTAAAACAACATAATGATTCTGAGATATTATATCATCAACTCCAATTCCATTCCATAATTATGGGAATGATATCATCCCTCGTGCGTACGTATGGATTACTGTCTCCACGACGCGATGAGATTCATTCTCCATGTTCACCATTCAAGAATGATTATAATGTATATATAATGAATTATAATGAGATATTTGACATAATAATTCTATTTTATTTATGTATATATATATGTCATCTACTTACTCCCATTCAAGTCAATAAGGAAAGGAAAATAACGTTCATTCGTACATATGACCTACCGTCTCCATTAACGGTGTATTTCATTCCATTATCGAACTATTATATATTTTTATATTCTGAATATATGTTATATATAAATAATTTTTTACATTATGGAAGTAAGTAATCATGATCTATGTAATCATATGAATAATTTCAAGTCAAAACACTTACGATAAATGAAATGATTTTACCCAAAACACTCCTTTAACATGGAATTGACAAATGAACGAGTAATATAAAGTTGTAAGTGAATCATATATGATATCATAAATATTATTATATTTCTTTTACATGTTAATAATATGATTAAACCCACTACATAGAAGTCTCAGAAACATACAGAAGAATTTGGACATATGGTAGGGGATAATTATTCCAATCTAATTTTATCCAAGATTATTTATTCGTAAGTATATACTAGGGTTATGTTTATCATCCATGTCCATGTTTTCTCAAAATTATTTCATATAATGTTTAATATTATTATATGTATGTTTAAATTATTTTTTACACTTTTATGACTTTTACCACAAGGTATGGAAGGAATATTTTTTTATCATACGAGGTACTTTTTGACTTTTTCGGCAAAAGTACGAGGAGAATGTTTTTTTAACTTGTCCAACAAGAACATATTTTTACGATTTCATAATGCCTTATTTTCATGAAGATTACTCTACATGATTTTATTATTATTTTCAACAAAATCCATTTCATTTAAAATCACATGGAATTTTGAGAAAATAAAATGATTTTGAAATGGAAAGGATATTTTCATCAAGAATTCATTTCAAGTGTTTTGTCAAAAATATTTTCCATCTAAGATGAAATTATTTAATATGTTTATTTTTCAAGTATAATGTCTATATTATTTAAATTGGTTGATTTTTTAGGATGAAATGATATCAATTTGTTTTATATGGGTTATCTTATGATGGGATGATATTTATGAAACCCATTTAATTCTTTGGGTTATGATGAATGATTTATGTTTATTTTTCTGGAACACATATGAATGAATTCATTATGTGATGGGTGGGACCAATATCTCCCCCAAATTCATTGGGTAAAGATTTATATCTCATGGGATAGACATCGCTGGAATGGAAAGTAAATCCGGTTTAGTAATACAGGGTTGGAATGTTAAGTAAACCCGATTATGTAAGGGACTTTTTCCACTATAATGGTCTTGGTATTAATTCCTTGGCTACTATGGAAATCATATAATGGGCTTAATGGTTTTCCACAATTATTGTTTTATTCACATGATATTTTATAATGATTAATGTTCCTTTGTGATCAATGCCTTATGTACTGCCAAGAATTATGTCATTTCAAATGTTTTACGTTCAGGTTTTTACATTCAAATGATTATGGATTGTTTTATGTTTCCATGTTTACCCTTACTGAGCATTTTAGATAAACCTTTTTATGTTTTCATTTCCCATGGATAGAAATAATGGTTTTAGAAAAGAAAACAAATCGGGAAGATCTTTAAGGGAGATGTGGATGATATTTTACCATGATTAGAAGATTGCATTCCATGTTTCCAAAGACACTAAACTAATACGGTCTTTGAGCATCTATTTTTGTAATGTATTAAGTATCCCGCAAAATTATTTTAATGTTAATGTACGTCATGATTTGGGCCTCTACAGTTGGTATCAGAGCGAAGGTTTAGTTAAACTTTGGAAACTAGGATGTGAAAACTTTAGTGAGATCCCTAGAGATATTTCTAAGGTATGTTTAGGGATGTTCATAAGGTTAAGTACAAGTATAAGTTACTATCCAATAATTATGATAACTATCATGAATAACATAGGATTAATCCTAAGATGTTAGATATTGAACATAATCCCCCTTGATTATTTTGTTTTCCTAACATGATTTTTTCCTCTCACACTATTCTTTTTTGGGTTTTAGAAAATTTTTGGATATAGAAAGATTCATGTTAATGGAGAATATGATGGACAATGGAATGATATTCTTCATGAGAAACCAAATTAAAGAAGATTTGGAAGGCGAAACATAGTTATTATGCCAAATCCTCAATCTCATAACATGATCAAGAATCTAAACTTTGGTAAGTTTCCTAACTCATCTAAGAAGAAAAAGTTTGAGTTTCATGATGATCATAGAGGAACGAAAGTTCAATTTACCTCATATAAATCACGTGGGAATAGGAATCAAGGAGAAGGTTTCAAAGGAAGTGGAATATTCTTTGGGTGGGGAAAAGAAAAACACAAATCTAGTAATTCCAACGGAAAAGGTTCAGTTAACAAAATGGAAATGGATAATGGTATTTCTAAGAGATCAAGAACAGTTAAATGTTTTAGATGTGGAATGTACGAGCATTATGCAAACCAATTCCCTAAGTGATGATCTCATGAAGCGAATCAGCATGGTCATATGGGTAGTATTTATGTGGATGGTGATGAAGAGACTACAAATGATATATGAGATAAAAGAGGTATTGAGGAATAAAATGATGAAGCTCAGTCAAAGGTTTAAGAAGGTAGTGGAATGATTGCAAGTTTATCAAGAATAGTGTATGGTACTACGGAATAAAGAAAAATATAAGGATATTTACACTATTATTTTTCCTTGAGTATTTGAAATTATATGTTGAATGGTACCGATAAACAATAAAAGCGATTGAAATATTTTTGGAAATCATATGATATGCACATAATGAAGGGATAAAGGGATAATGAGATGTTTGATAGTATTAAGGAGCTCATGATTGATATAATGGAAATGTGATATCATGGTTTGAGTATATAGAAATATTTGGATTTTGGTATGTAGAAATAACTAACTTTTAATAGCATACATGTTTTCACTATGGTTCTATGGAAATTCATGTTTTAAGAGAATACATGATTAAGATATTCACATGTTTAGAATATAACCAACAAGATATATCTTATGATATATGGGTGTTAAATGATTGTATTCACATGCTTGGTAGATGAATACACTAGAAATCATTTTCTTCATACTATGAGATTAGATAAAAGTATTTTGGATAAGCCTAAAGATTGGAATGGATTAAGTTAAAAATCAGATTGTATTGTTGAAGGCTCGAAATTTTTGATATTATTTCTAAAATTTTATAATAGTATAATTTTAGAAAAATGAAAACCTGCTGGATGAGCGATAACCCATCACGTCAGACTAGTATTCGTGAATCAAACCCACAACCGAAGTGCGACATGACTTTATCGCCTACCACTGGCCTACAAGAAGTCCCTGATTTTTAGAAATCAGTTTTATTTTCTTAAGTGGTATTTTTGGAGACATATACGATTAATATGCTCATATATGGACTTATGTATATTTAATAACTTTTTCTAACCTTTTGTTTGAGATAGATGGAATGACCCATCATTCAATCACTTGATCTGATAACACTTCACGACTGAAAAATTCAACTTCATTTATTTAATATATGAAGTTGAAATTTTCCAAGGAATGAACAATCATGGGATTGTACCAAAATCATGTAAGTATTTCATCTAATTCGAAATCTTCAACTTTAGTGAAATGATCATGAAAACAAAAAATGATGTCATAGTGTCCCAATATCCGATGAATCAGATGGTACCTTAGATGATCACAAATGCATGGCTTTGTGATTTTTGGATTTTTCATAGCCATGTTCTCTACCACTCTTAATCAAAATATTATGGTTAGATTTCTCTTCCATATCTATATTTTCACCTATATTCTCCTGTGTGGAAACTCAGTGATGAGTTACTTTGGATGAACATTATGTTTCTAAATTTCATTTTTAAAATTAATTTTTAGAATACCTTTTTATGATGTGAGTTTCTGTGAATGAAACATTCAAGTAGTAAATGATTTATAATCCCGACGAATTTCAAGGGAGAAATTCATTTTAAGGGGGTAAAATGTAACTTCACGAGATTTTATGAGAAATAATATTTTTAATTTATTTGATGTGTTGTTTTGTAAGATACACCATGATTAGCTTGCACTATACACAACACCATAATAGCTCATAGTATATGAAACACTATTCTGGGATTATGTTGCATGCAAGAGTGACCATCCTCAATAGCGTGTGTTGTATGTAATACCGAGTTTCACTAAACAATGATATATTGTTATAATAATATTATGGTGTAGCAATTATGAATATTATTAACCACATTTTGAATTTTATAACATTATCATTCATCTTACACATATTCTAGAACATGGTATGAGAATAAAAAAAATCGTGTAAAATAATTATTTTTCAAAAAATACAATTTTACCACCTTTTGATGGCGCACCCACATTAAATCTAGTTTTTAAAACATTTATATGTTCAATTTGAAAAAATAAACTTATTCATTTCAATATAGATTTAAAAATTAAATTTGGATAATTTTTTAATATTTTTCTGTTAACTTTCATATTTTGATGATTAGTAAAAATACGCAAAATTTTAATTAAAAACAACTTGTTTAATCAAGATTATTTTTATGGTTAAATTATAATATTTAACTTTTTTAAAGTATAAATAGAATATATTTTTACCATTTAATATTATTTATGTCATTATCACTAATTTTACATTGAATTCATAGGTAAATACATTCTAATATTTTGCAATGTTTTAACTTTTAGAACCGCTTTTTTCAACATTGGGAATAATATTAAATTAAATACGGCAACTTTTGTATTTTGAATTTGGTAAACTGGATTCCATATTTTGAATCAGTAGGTTCAAATTATGTTAATAGGATACTTTTTATTTTTAGGCATTATGAATAGTAATTATGGTAAATTTTATTTACTATAGTTAAAGGTAAATTCGGTAATTATGGGTAAAAAAATATCATAAAATTACCCTAACACTTGTATTAATATAATTGGATGATTATATTTTGTTCTAAAGTATACTTGGGTCGAAATGGTATCTTTTGGAACCCACTTGGATGTGATTAAGACTTTAAATTCATTTTATTTAAAGAAAGTGAAATATGTCTCACTCAAACTTTAATAATTAAAGTATTTTTAATATAAGGATATACATAATATAAATTAGATTATAAATACTAATTTAAAATATAAAATATTTTTATTCATCATGGTAATTTATTTTTAATATTTAAGAAATATATAATTACATTAATAGCTTATACATTAATGATGTAGAAATAATTTATTTAGTGAAAAATAAATAATGTAGTTTTTATTATAATACTAATACCCATAAAAAGGACCATAAACTTTACCAAACCTTATTGGTCGATTATATCTGTACCCTAATTATCCAAGTTTCTACTCATGGACCATTTGGATCCTTATAAAATAGATTATGTCATTTATATTATTTTATTATAAACGAGTCAAAGTTGTCACCTTTATATTTAATAAACATATTATTTTAAAAGTTTGGAGTTTTAGAAGATAAATTCTACTAAAAGTTTTCATATGAAATATAATAGATTTAAATTCATCATAGTATTTTATTTTTAATTTTTATGAAAAAAATAAGTAAATTAAATAATTATACAAAAATGTTGTAGTAATTTTTTATTAAGAAAAATATCAAACAAATGGTTTTAAAAATATTAAAATAAATATTATATGAACTAATAATTTTGATAAAAAAAATTATTAGATGAATATAGAATTTTGGAAATCTATTAAGCATTTGTTTTTAAATATAACCTATGTTTGGAATTTATTTAAATTCAAATAAAATAATACTCTCAAAATTGACACTATTGATATTTTATAAAAATTACATGTTATTAAATTGTTTAAAAATCACAAAAAAATTTAAAAATTATTATTTGAAATTTATAAGGTCTAAAATTTCATAAATTATCCAATTATGTACAATTCACATCACAAATGTATGTAGCTATAATAATTTAAAATTTATAATATTATTACCACAAATAAGATTAAATAAATTAAATAAGGATAAATCAAATTGATAGGGTGTAAAATAATTTCCCAATATGTCTAAATTTGATTGGTTGATGAAATTACAGCCCTATCGTACCTCATATCCAAATTTTAGTCACTTAGGTTGTTTTTATGTGTGTTTTGATTTTATTATTAATTAAAATTTTTTAGGTTTCCAAAAGTGCCCCTCTATTCTCTTATAAAAGGGCACCTCATCACTCTCCTCCTCACACAATTTGGAGCATTAAATCTTGGCCAAAACATGCCCATTACATTTCTCAAATTACCTAGTAACATTTTGGTGATTTTTTTCTTCTCAAAAGACCAACTCTAGTCCCTTAAGTGGAAGTTCGAAGGAGGTGTGTTGAAGAAGAGGTAATCACTTCTACCGACTCTTTCAAGTTTCATTATTCTTCTACTTACTCTTATTTATTTGTATGACTATAAAGCAATATCTTCAGTATAAATAATATAATTATATGTTATTATAAATATTAAACAACCTATTTCACCTTATATCCATCCTACTAAAAATGAAATCACCGTACGTATGACTTATCGTCTCCACGCCGTGGTGTAATCTGTTTTTCCACCACCACCATACTTGGATGGGTATAATGGTAGAACGAAAAATTATATATTATTATTATAACACCGTACTGATTCTGATATATTATATCATCCACTCCAATTTTATTCCAGAATTATGGGAATGATATCATCGCTCGTGCGTACGTACTGATTATCGTCGCCACGACGCGATGAGATTCAGTCTTCATGTGCACCATTAAAGAATGATAATAAAGTATATATAGTGAATAATAATGAGATATATGATAGAATAATGCTACTTGATTTATTTATATATATATATATATGTCATCTACTAACTCTCATTCAAATCAATAACTAAAGTAAAACAACGTCTATGTGTACGTACGACCTACCGCCTCCATGAACGGTGTATTTCATTCCATTTATCAAACAATTATATATATCTATATTCGGAATATATTTTATATATAAATCATTTTTTACATTTTTTAAGTAAGTAATCATGATCTAAGTAATCATAAGAATAATTTCAAGTCAAAACACTTACGATAAATGAAAAGATTTTACCCAAAATACAGCTTTAACATGGAATTGACAAATGAAAGAGTAATATAAAGTCGTAAGTAAATCATATATGATATCATAAATATTATTATGGTTCTGTTACAAGTTAATAATATGTTCAATCCCACTATACGGAAGTCTCAGACACATATAGAAGAAATTGGACATAATGTAAGGGATAATTATTCCAATCATGTTTTTATCCAAGATTGTTTATTCGTATGTATTTACTAGGGTTATGTTTATCATCCATGTCCATGTTTTCTCAAAATGTTTTCATACAATGTTTACTATTCTTCCATGTATGTTTAAATTCATTTTTACCCTTTTATGACTTTTACTACAAGGTATGGAAGTAATAATTTTTTATCATACGAGGTACTTTTTGACTTTTCCGGCAAAAGTACGAGGAGAATGTTTTTTTTAACTTATACAGCATGAACGAATTTTTACAGTTTCATAACGCCTTATTTTCATGAAGATTCCTCTACATGATTTCATGATTATCTTCAAACAAATCCATTTCTTTTAAAATTACATGGTATTTTGGGAAAAGAAAATGATTTTGAAAAAGAAAGGATATTTTCCTCAAGAATTTATTTCAAGTGTTTTATAAAAACTATTTTCCATATAAGATGACATTATTTAGTATGTTTATGTTTTAAGTATAATGTCTCTATTATTTAAATGGTTTGATTTTTATATGATGAAATTATATCCATTTGTTTTAAATGTTTTATCTTATGATGGGATGTTGTTTATGAATCCCATTTTATTCTATGGGTTATGATGAATGATTTATGTTTATTTTGTGGAACATGTAAGAATGATTTGATTATGTGATGGGTGGTACCTATATCTACCTTCAATGCATTGGGTAATGATTTATATCTCATGAGATAGGCATGGCTCGATCAGAAAGTAAATCATGTTTAGTAATACAAGGATGGAATGGCAAGTAAACTAGGTTCAGTAAGAGACTGTTTCCACAATGATGGTCTTGGTAGCAATGCCTTGGATACTATGGAAATCATATCATGTTCTTAATGATTTTACACAATTACATGTTTTATTCCCATTCAATTTTATCATGATTAATGTTCCATTGTGATCAATGCCTTATGTTCTTCCAAGATTTATGTCATTTCCCATGTTTTATGTTCATATTTATATGTTCAAATGTATATGGATTATTTTATATTCTCAATGATTACCCTCAATAAGCATTTGAGATCGTCCTTTTTATGTTTTCTTTTTCCTAGGATATAATTAATGGTTTTAAGGAAGAAGAAGGGGGAAGATTATTATGGTATATTGTGAAGATCATTCAACATGATTAGAAGATTATGTTCCATGTTTCCAAAGACACTAAACTCATATGGTATTTGGGCGTCTGGTTTTGTCATGTATTAAGTATTCCTCAAAAGTAATGTAATGTATACGTACGTCAAGATTTGGGCCTGTATAATCTAGGTTTTTATAATAGACGATAAACTTTTTGTTTCTTCATCCATTCATTTTATACTTCAGGATTTTATGTTTGATGATATAATCTTGGTTTTTATCAATTGTGATCATCCACTGCCCAAGTGTCATTAACTATTAGAGTCCACTCTAGAAGGGAAGTCCAAGCATTATTGATCCTGGAGGTAATCTTCTTATTATACTCATTTTCCCTTAAATTCACTAATATGGGATGATGGTCCGAGTTCTATTTGCTAGTGTGACACTTGAGATTGCTTTCTAATTTCCAAGAGATACCTTGTTGATGAATGCTCCATCAATTTTTCTTTCCCTCATTCCATCTAAATGTTATATATATCAAGTATATTTTTACATAATATTATTTATCTCAGATAGATTAAATTCCTCAACATAAGATCTGAATTACATTGTTGAAGACGTATGGGAAATTAGTCCAAGATTCTCATCAGTATGAAGGATTTAATTGAATTATCCCATTAAAACCATGGGATCAGAAATAGAGATGAAAATATCTGTGATATTTTCCATATAAGTATTCTATCAGTATTGTTATTGGAAGAATATAACATTGAGATGAAAATATTTTATCCAGATATGGAGAAACTTCATGTGCTGACTTAGCCATCCACATGAATAAGAGAATGGCTTTCCACATTTTTGTGAAATAGAAGCCATATTTTCTCAAAGGAATAATAATTCTACGATGTACCCAGAATTGAGTAGCCCTTACTATCTATGGGAGATGCATGATTAATGGAATTATTCTTTGGTTCTAAAATACCAATTATTTCAGGGATATACCAACATGTATTGACCCTAATGGAACTTATTTTTCTAGGATTGGCTAGACCCTAGAAGTCCCAAAACAGAATCAAAATATTGATTTGGTTTGGGGGTGAATCCACCCTTTCATTTTAACTTCATGTGCTTCCTTCTATTAGGTTTTCTTTGATCTTCCTTTTTGGAAGTCTTAGAATACTATGTCTCTTTTGGGGCATCATCCATGCGCACCTGAGATGAAACAGTGCCTTCATCCCTTTCAGAGTTTTTGATTGGGGTGTCCTCCACAAAAGGGTCTAATATTTGTTGGTCCTAAATAGAATTAGTCTTCTTCATTAAATGAGGAGTTTCTAGTCCATTTTCTTCTATGGGCATTCTTATATAAATTTCTTCATTTAGGTGAGAATTAATCAAATAGAGAAGGAAAACCTAGACTTGAATAGATAGGGTAGTTGACAAAACATCTACATAAATGTCCAAAATGTTATAAAAAGATTCATCAACAAACGTATCATACTTATCTACCTCAATAATAATTATTTGAGTCTCAATTTTTTCATCTGGGCATATCTGCTATTGTTCTTCCTCTTTTACCATAACTAATCATGTAATTATTTTTCCAGTAGATTATCTCCTTTACACCCCTTTAGATAGTATAGTTGCATCCTTTATAACATATTCTACTTTTATTGGCTTCTTTTCTCTTTAGAATTCCTTCCAATCTAAGTTTTCATTAAAAGGATTTTCAGTCTTCTATACATTAATGTTCTTGATAGCAAAAGAAACCATTCAGAAATATTCACAGTATTGATGAATATTTTTATATTTAAAGATAACATTGATTATATTGCCTTTAACAACCAGAAAATCTGGGTATATAAGTGGTGATTTCATATTGATTTCAATAATAACTCTTTCATAAGGGCCAAGGTCTCCATTGATTTTAATTTGGTTGATCTTAATGGGAGTAACAATTCTGAAAGACAAATAATTGAGGATTTTAGGATGCTAGTAAATCCATGGGAGAACATGAATAATGGTCCATATCTGTGCAATAGCGTTCTTTTGTGTAAAAGGGTTAATTTTCTCAAAACATTCTAAGAGATATAAAATCCATGGTTTTTGGTTGAGGGTTCTGGTGTGCTAAGTTGCATTGACATCTTCTTGCTTCTCTAGGATAACATCGGATTATACCTTTACAATTAAAATCAGTCTCCATTTAGAGAGATTCTATTGATGAGGGATTCATTCATTTATATCAGTGTAAGGCCAGGGTTTCACCCCCTTTTAATATTATATGAGACCAAGACCGAAGTACCTAATGATTTCAATCCTTTTCTTTCTCTCATCTGGTTCTCCAACCACAGTAATAGAACCTTCCCAAAAAAACATGATAATAGGAGGCCAATTTTGACAAGTCAAGTTGTTTATATGAGCTGAAAGAGAATCCATGAAGGATACTTTCTTATGAGAAAAATCATAAGAGTTTAAACATAAAACATTGCATTCATAAGTGGTTTTAATGACCTTTACCAATCTTGATTAAATGACTCCAAGATGAAAGAAGATCGAGATTAGAATGGTATATATTCAACATTGATTCAAACGAAGGAATATCTCGTGCATAAAATTTACATCCACTCCCTTTTTGGTATAAAGTTATTTATTTCATAGAAATTATAATAACAAAGTTATAAATGTAGATAGGGTTTATTTAAAAATGTCATTATTATTCAGGGTTTTTAGTCTCCTTAGGGACGATTATTTGATACGTATTTACTAAAATTTATCTATTTTATTATCATCTGGTTATTAAGGATGTTTTAGGTAATAATAACATTTTTCTCTCTCTTTAGTACTTAAAATGATTAAGAAATTGTTTTAACAAAATCTGAATTCATTTCTCTCCTCGGTTGAAAATCATTTTCCTACCAAAGCCATGTTTTCTATAAAAAAAATTCTTTTTGACATTATCCAAATGATTTATTAAATAAATTTAACCCAAGTTACACTTTTTTACCTTTTTTCTTAACGTAATTTTAATATCATTTTATGATCAAGTGCCTTTTTTAACCTATGCACAATGTAAATGGAATGTTATTTTTATCATATATAGCATGTACATAAATCCCATACATTATGAATATTATTTCATTGAAGCTAAATTTTCATGTTTTCAAGGATATTTTTAGAGAATATTTTATTTAATATTATATAAATTAAAAATAAAATAAATTTTTTTTAATGAAAAATGTTTTGATTATATTTTATTAGTTTTTTAGATTTAAAATAAAAGGATGATTTTCAATGAATGGTTATTTTACCCAAGGAATGTTTGAAGTGGTATTTTAAAATAATTTTATATCTAAAAAGAAATAATTGCATATTACTTATGGTTTTATGGGGATAAACTTCAATGATACCATCCTTATTATTTATAATTGTGGTTTATGACGAGTTTGATTATGGATGTACTACATTCATAACATACTTTTTACTCTTGATGGATTATGATTATGTTTAATGATTGGGGAGAGACATTACATTTCATATACAAGTTCAAATTTGAATTATTATGTTTATTATATTTCAACCCATTTGTTTGAAGAATTTATTGAAATTATAAAGTGATGGGAGTGACCCTATATTTCCCCTTGATGCATTGGTAGGTCTCATGAGATAAACATGATTGGGCTTTGGTCAAGGCCTTGTCCATTTACATAGATATCTTGGAAGAGGCCCTTGATTATATTAGATACCTAGGAATAGGGTCTCAATATTATATTTTATATTTCCCAAATTATGAATTCTGTCATTATGAATTAATTTATTGATATCCCATGTGATTAATCATTTAGATATAATATACATGTTTTTGATTTAAGCTCATGTGATCATATTATTGGATGATTTGATCCTCATTTATTCCTTCAATATTATGATCATGTTATTTATTAAATAGAATGTGTTTCAGTTATTTAATTTTCCATATTGGTTATGACTTATGTATTCATAGATTCTTATATACACTTACACTTATTGATCATTGGATATCACCCCTTTGTAGAGTGTTATTTTACCCAACATACTAGGAAGTGTTTTTTAATGATATATAGGGATACGACTTGGCGAATAATAGCATTATCCATGAAACACTATTTGTATTTTATGTTTTTAATTGTAATATGAATTTTAAGCATGAATATATTTTACCAAGACTAATATTCTATTTGTCCCTTGGGAATGTGATTCCTTGTATAATATACCAATATAACAATGTAGACAACAGATCTGGGTTACTGGGACCGAGTTACTACATTATCTCTATTCACCAAAAAAATTATTTTTATAAAAATATCAAAACCCAACCCTAAGATAATAGAAACATGTTGTTTCCAAAAATTATATCGATTTTTTTAATTGAAATTGTAAATGTAATAAATTTAACTTTTAAATGAAATCATATATTACCTAGGATTTATTTCCTGGATTAAAAACTATTTATTTTGAATGACTGATTACATTTCTATTTATTACTATTATTTAATTATTATATGATTTATAATTAATTATTTATATGTTTCAAACACAATATTAATGATATAATATTTTTCATATAATTGTTATATATTTATTACTTGTAAAAATATAATTATTACAAAATATTCATATAATTATTATTTTATAAAAGTCACATTTGATGATTTATTTATTCTCGAATCCCATAATTAATAATATCTATTTTTTGATAAATGAATATATTTATATATATACCCAATAAAATAAAATCATAAATCTCATACATTTATTATATTCTAACATTATATGCATACTCCATCTTTGATAATTAGAGTTCCCATAGATATTATTTTAGAAGGTTAAAGTTGTTGTTATAAATGTGCATTAAGTAATTAAAGATGATTAAAGATGAGTTAAATGGGATTTGGAATGTTGAATATGGTTTAGTGAATGGTTTATTTTAATTAGATAAATCATTATTTATTGGGTTTGAAAAAATTTATAATCTCATATACACTTGTATAATTCATAAGGATAATCTGGAAATTTTGTTTATCATTGGTGAGAAGTAGTCTGAAAAATGTGAAAGGAAATGATATTAATGTTTATTTTTGAACAGTTTAAGATAAAAATGCCACTTTATAAGGTAGTTTGAAACATTTAAAGGTTTATGTAAGACTTCATAAGTTTTATTACAGATCTATGTATGGTTTATGTTTGGATTGTATGGAAGTTCTGGAACATGATATAGTTTTCCAACAATCCTTGAATGCTTGAGTATAGTACGTTTCATTGTTAATATATATTTCAAGGAACATATAAACTTTTTAAGGATCCTTTATTTTTGAATTAACTGATAAATTATAGAATAGTTATTATAATGAAATAACATAATAAGATGAACACAATATTATTTATTAATCCAAATATCAAAAAAGTGTTTATGATTAAAGGTTCGAAGAAGTTATTAAAACATCAGAAAAGAGTTTTACATGTCTGGAGGGATTCTACATCTTAATATGATTAAATGGAATGATATACAAGTATGTTGTTTTGGAGAAAAAAGATAAATAACAATTCAAATATCACACAGAGAAAACCCTGAGTCTCTTAATGATTTTAATGGATGTACATGATCATAATTTTGAATTAGATTTTAGAGATGTTAAATTTGAGATATTTTCTTAAGCTATTAACCATCATTTAATGAGATAATCATACAATTTAAAATCAATGTTAGTTTCCATATATTATTATTTAAATAAAAATCACGATACTCTATGAATGAAAAATATGAATATAACTGGGATAAATGTTTCATGAATTGATAAGGGAAGCTGACAATCTATTGTATTTAAGAGTTACTATATCGATGGAAAATAAATTGAATAATATAAAAAGTTTTATATCATTGATTTTTAATTGTGTTTAGGTAAGGGGTTTTGAATTTCGTTTATTTATGTACTTTTTATGTGGAAATAATAGGATTCACTTATTCCAGAATTCCCTAATGAAAAAGGTGATTAATTTTGAAAAATTTTATGAGGATAGGGAATGTTCATACTATTTCATTGATATAGTGTGCGTATTAAAAGAACATTTAGAATGAGATATTTTATTTTTTATTGATACATCTTCTGGAGCATTGAGGATCATGGTAAAGAAAAATATAGAAATCATGGATCACGATGACTAGTGGTTATGTTATAAAATTCCAAACATATTTAAGAATTGGAAAATTACTATTTTGGGAAGTGAATTATTCCTTCTAAAACAATTTAATATTAATTGAACTATATATGTAAAAACGACATTATAATATTTATAAAAAATTCTGGACTCTAAAAACATTGCATAGAGAAAGCCCTCATAATAAGGCTTAAAATTGTCAATACATTATATTATATAGATTCATTTATAATAGTTTTATATTAGATGAGGTAGTTTTTATACCAAAATAAACTAGACCAAAAAATCATATAGGGTTTAGTAATTTTTTAAATAAAATCGGCACCATTGATTCAAACCCATAGAGGTACTTCAATTAACCTGGGATCTACATGTGGTATCATAGAAAACCATGTTTCCTCTCCAAATTTTCCTTTGAAAATAACAGAGAATATAAATTTGTTTAGGAATAAGAAATAATTCATTTTTATAGAAATTAATTTCATGGTTAGAAGAATATGTTTTTCATTTTTTTAATTTCATTAGGTATAATGGTTAGTGATGTTGTGATAATGGGCTTTCCACCTTTTGAGATAGATGTTCCCATGACCATTATAGAACAAAATAAATTTTGAGGTAGATGACAGATTTAGGAATGAAATTTTATCTTATTTTTTAGAATATATATATACTAAATAAATTGGGATAAATACTATTCATGAGATGTTGTACATGTTGAAGAACTTATATGAAGTGATTGTTAAGATCAAAATATTAAATCTAGTAATTTTAATGGTTATATTAGAATACATCACAATAGATGAAGATGAGAACATTTATTAATATTTTATGAGATTGAATGAGATAATATGTCACATTTTAGGTTTTAGATACCATATGGAAGATTCTTATAACGTGAAAAAATTCCCGAGAAACATTCCAAATAGATATTATAGAAAATTTCTAAATATAAATGCAAATGAATACCCTTCCCTTGATGAGTTACATTATACTCTTCTTAATTATGAAATGATAAAATATATAGTTTAAAAATTAAAACTAAATAGGATATGGTATTCAAGTGATTATAATAACAAGATAATTATATCATTTATTCTTGAAAACAAAAAAAGGTAAAGGAAAACAAAAAAGGAAAACATAAAATCAAGTGATTCATGTTTTACGGGATTATAAATATTACTAAAAACATTCCATTGAATAATACTGTGATGGTTAAAGCGGATTATATTGATGACAATCCTTAAATATGTTTAATAAGAATTGGTTTCAACGAACACAATAATTATTGGGAAGATTAAAAATAAAATTCAAATTAAAATAATCTGAAATATCTAAGTATAATATGGAGAACTTCCATTATTTGAGTAGAGATTTTTTAGATTTTTATAGAATAAAATCTACCAAATTCATTGAAAACATATAATGTGAATAAAATATATCACTGAATAAAAATGAAAGATAATAAAGCTATATAAAACACATACTAATAAAGGATCATGAAGTATTCTTTAACGAAAACCCATAAAAAAGTAACTAAAATAAATAAAAAATGGATTTGAGATGTTAAGGAAAGGATAAGAAATTATCAATTGAAAAGACATTGATTGTCTTATAGAAATCATTATTAATAGCGTAATTTTTTTCGAATAAAATAGGAGCGTCTAAGAACATGATAATAAAATTACTTCTATATATAAATTTCTAATGTTACACAATATTGGTGTCCTAAGGATAATAATAATATGAGAAAATAAAATATTATTATGATAAGGATGTGGATGTAATGTAAGATTCATACAAAAATATTGGGAAATTCTTTACATAAGTTCGAGGAAAATATGCACCTATTATACAAGAAATTTAAAATTAGTTTTAGATAATAATGAAGGTTCTAAAATCCAATATAAAAAATCGTGGTTCATAATTAATCAATATAATATTAACCCGTTAACCACAAAATATGATAGAAACGTAGAGAAGTATGGTTCTTAAATTCCAATGAAAAGTAACACTGGGTTTTTACCCAAGCAACAAGCTAGATCTAGAAGACATACTCAATAGATTACCAGAAGAACTATATTTAACAGATTCTTTGGGATTATGGAATTTTTAGATATAAATAAAATGATTTATTTTGTAATATATATCTCAAATGGAACTATATAATGTCATTATTAAGTTATAAAAATAAATAATATTCGTGAAACAAACTTATAATGGAAAAAATATGAGGTGGAAATTACTCAACAATACATATTTAAATAAACTTTTATTTTCATAATTATATCTTTAGAAGGTGTGACAAGTATGTTCATTGTGGAAAATAATTCTAGACAATAATTCATAGTAAAAACAATAAAATTTAATGAGAAATATATATATCAGAGGAACACTAATACAAAAAATCATTTCTTATTGAATAAATTCTCTAAGCTAGAAAATAGTGAAATACATGCATTCTTCACAGTGGATTCTCACCACAGAAGACTGGATATTTAATGATTATTCAAAAAATTAATTATTAAAATAATTTTATAAGTACAATTGTTAATTAATAATCCATTAAAATCAATGGTATTGGCTCACATGAAATTGAGACTCAGAAGTTAGAGTCAGAACATGTGCTATTTATTGATTGAATTAGACATAAACTACTAAGCGTGAGATAGATATGTGATAAGGCTAATGAGGTTATTTTTAAAAGAACACTTTACTCATAAAAATATTGAAATACAGAATAATAATCATAAAATGTAAAATAAATAATTGGATCTATTTCACATAGTTGAACCCCTTAGTTCCTCATACCACAATGCTAAATAATAGAACAATCTTGGGCAAAAGAGGGTTGGACCATATGATGAAAAGAGTTTTAGAAAAATATAAAAATAAATTAGAATAAGAAATCTATAATAATTGGATAGAGTTATAGATATGGCGAGTATTACTTTTTAAAAGGGGACTATTTTACAGGGGTATTACTAATGAGTAGAGGAATAATCAATTAGGCCACATGATGGTTTTCACTCGAATTTATGTGGACCCACGAGACCCAATTCTATTATAGGTGAATTATATTTTAGTACATTAAATGGTTTATATATGGAAATGATACATGTTTTTTTCATGAAATAAAATTCACATGGAATGGAAATGTTTATGGATTTTAGAAGAGAATCTGTAGTAGAACATGAAGTTCATTTGAAGAAACATACGATTTTCAATGTAAATTAGTTGAATAAAAATTATTTTTAATACTTAATAAATAAGAATGAGAGTACGAACTAATACAATGATACTTATACCCCTCATTATAATATAGTATATTAAAGGATAAATAGATGTATTATTGAAATGGTTTGAAAAATTTTAGTTGCCTTTCAGAGGATGAAATTTGTCTACTGAGAGTCATTGAGAATATATGTGAGTATTAAAAAGTTGTGTTCATTGAGGCTAAAAATCTATATTCACCTCATATAATATATGGTTTAAGAAACCCATTATGAGGTAAATTTATGTTTTTGTAACACCTTTTGTTGTGAAAAATAAAGGTTCATATCTAGGAAAATTTGATATGAATGTTGAGGAATATATTTTTTATACTAATAGCATCATAGAATTTTAACTAATAAATATAAAATATTAATAGAACAATATTATTTAAAAAACATAATGATATATTCTAGATTCATAATGGTATAGTTATATTAGAAACACAGATACATAAAAAACTATTTCATAAAATACTACATCATCTCACATTTATTTATTTGTTATTATAACCCTTTATAGAGACATTATACATAATAGATATATATTCTCAACGTATGGAAGGGAATCATCAGAAAATGGTGATATTAGATTCCCATTATCTGTAAAAGTAGTTTATATCAATGACCACGTATGAAAAAAATGAGTATAATTGTAAAACAAACATGATTGTAATATTTTTCAAACCATACACTTTATATCAAAGATCATTATTTTATGTCATAGAATAAATTTTATCTTGTCATAAGACACAAATCATAAGAAAATGAAGTAAAATGCACAATAAAAGATTAATATAGTCATAATACATTTATTTTTCCAGTACACATATGTATATAAAATCATTTACACAGTAATTAAGGATAATTTCCAAGGATATAATTTTTGAATGGGATCACTACCCAAAATAGGGTAGTGGTCAAGGTTCACTTTAAAGAATGTCATAGTGGACATAGTCAGTTACTAAATTTTTTTCACTCCTCATTTGAGTACTGTTTATCTTATTACATATCAATCATTACCCAATGCGTTGAATGGAGATATAGGTGCCACCCAAAATATATTGAAAATAATTTATATGTGTAGCACAAGATTATAAAACATTCATCATATGAGGAGCCCTGAAAAGAAATGGGCACTATAAATATTTCATCAAATCATAACCAATACAAAATAAATGGGTTTTATAAACATTTCACATTTTCATCATAAAAATAATCCACCCATAATATTATTAAATATGATATAATTTGATCGTATCCCTATTAAATATTATTTAACATCAAATGAAGTCATATTATATGGAAAAATATTTTTATATACCACTTGGAATAATTCTTATTGAAAATAACTATACCATTTGGAAATTAATTTCTTTTTTATAAGATGTGAAATTATAATGGAAGACATTTTATTTGACAATAACGATGGGAACTTTTAATATAGGATCCATAGCGTAAATTATTATTGATGGTGAGAAATTAAATTCATTTTATATGAGATAAAATATATGTTACATCCATACATTGGTCATAGAAGTCACAGTGTACCTTTTTTAGAAAATGATAAGAAGAATATGTTAAATGAATTTTACTTAAATTCAAACATGGGTAAAAATGAATTAAAAAAAGTATATGATAATGGTAAAAACAAATTTTAATTTTTTTAGATTATTTGGAATTATTACAAAAATATTCCGCAATAGAGACTTAAATATAATCAATCATGAATATTACTGAGATTGTGAAATAAAACCCTTATCTTAACTTTTCATTTCTTCAAAATAACTATAATATCCAATAAATTAAATTTAAATTTATTATAATTCTAAAATAGAGTCATGATAATAATTATAATAACATAATTTATCCATTTATAACATTTAAACCCCACTTATTATTAGTAATACATTAATAAAATTGTAATATTTTAATGTTAACTGTTCTATTAACAACAAGTATATCTGTTCAGTAGTTTTTGTCCTTATAAATTTTTCTTTTTTCCACCATAAATATAATATTTTAAATGATATATATGTCATATATATTCATTATATACATTTTTTAGATCCATCCATAGAATTCAGAGGATGAAAAATTAATTACACCTTCCTTGATGACGGAAGAATGTACATTCACATGAACATTGATTTCATTTTTCAACAAATGGAACAAAATATAAGTAAATATTAATTCAACATTAAATAATCATTATTATATCATATATATCATAAATATTTATAATATTATTCCAAATTTCCATCCATGTAAAATATAACTGAAAAAAGAATCAAATCACTTCGTGGATCTGGTGGTCCACACATAAGCCTGAACGATGTTATCATCTCCCAATGGATTGGATGGTAAGTAGTTAAATGTAATAAAATAATTAAATATTTATAATTATTTCATGAATATAAAATATAAAAATTAAACCCATCATAACAACCTTCAATAAAATATGGAGATGAAAAATTAATTGTATCTGTATGTGGAGACGGTAAGTCGTACTTAGGAACACGTGATAAATTTACATCTCATTTGATGGGAAATATGGTTTATAGTGGTTTTCCAAAATCATAATAACATTTATAAATATTTAGAAAAATGAATTTATTTTTATAAGAAATAAAATAAATTTATTGGATGTAAAGAAGAGTATAAAAAGGTGGTCGATTAAAGATATTACCTATTATTTGAAATGAATCCTTTAGATATAATTTATCGAGATATATGGATGGTATTTTGGGAAAAGAAGAACCTCTAGAATGGATATAGTGATGTTTATAAGGTAAATTTTCAGATTTGTGTCAATATTTAAGGCTCAATGTGGTGTAAAGAATAAAGTTAGTAGGTCCCATTTTATAATCGATGTGAGGATAAATTTTTTTATTTCATAAAAAATTAAATTATAATATGATCATTATAATGTAAAAGGCATCCAAATGGAAATTGATTTGAATATAAGGTAAGATAGTCTTCAATACTATAAAAAAAATATAATGAAGACATGTTTTGGAGTCAATTTAAACCTTACTATTTTTATTAAACCATTATTAACTAATTTTAAATTTAATTATGGTAACAATTGATTTGACTTTAAAGGGTTATAATTTTTTTGTATAAGGTAAAAATTGGACAAAAAATGGTCAATTTATGAATTTTTGACCACATAATAGCCACCTTTTATAATTTTAATATAATAATGTATTTTAAATAATTTTATAAAATAACATTATTTTCAATTTTGAATCTATTCATTTAATTTTACTTAAAAGGCATAAAGACAATATTTTATTTGGAATATAATATTTTCAGAAACATATAATATTCCATGTTAAGATATTACATTTTTGTAACACTATAAATAACTCAAATTAAATAACTTTTAATATTTTTAATATATTTATATTTTATTTTTCTATTGTTTGCATAAATACGATTTTGGAATTGTGTAAGTACTTTAGGTAATTATATAATACATAAAAATTTTAAATAAATTATAATAAAAAATATATTCATTATGCAGAAAATTTATATTAATATTTATTCATAAGTAATTTTTTCATGTGAACACAAATAGGAAATTTAAAAAAAAGAGAGTGATGTTTTGTAACATCCATTAATTAAAATAATATATAAGTCATTTTCAGGGAAACGTTTCAATTATGGTAATTAATTTCCTTAAGATTATGATAAGGATCTAATTAAATCCAACCAAAAATAGTTATTATAACAATTTATTTCTCTATCACTTATTTTTAATCCATATTAACCTGATTTATTCTTTATCGATTTGATAAATATTACCACACATAGTGTTCATATAGAAAAAATAAATGTAGAATATTTACCAAATATGAAAATCCTGATAAAAATATGCAAATCATTTTATCTAGTTCAATACCTATAAAGAGAATAAATTAATTGTAATGTAATTTCTTTAAAATGTGACAAAAAATATACTTTAGAATAAAAATAAATTTTAAACCCAAAAATAGATTAATTATTACACAATGGCTAAAAAGTATTTTTGAATGAATAAAAAATTTTTATGTAAAAATAAAAAAAACATTCACTAAAATCATTCATCCATGATATATTTAATTTGATAATATAAAATAAATTGTGAACATGAAAAAACATTTAGACCAAAACATCACTTTTGTTTTAAAGTAACGTTATATATTTAATTATAATAATTTGATAACTAATGAATTAATTTTTTAAATTTGTAGAACATATATTTTTCATAATTATTTACTAATAATCTTACCTACTGGTCCAATGTCTATGAGATAATGTGCACATTGAATTTTAGTAGCGTTACATAGTCTTTTGGATGTTGTTTTTGTGTTTGTCACAAGATATCAAAGAAATAAAATTATTTAAAGAGAAATCATTCATTAAAATATCAGGGTGTTACATTCTACCCACATTAAAATAAATTTCATCACCTAAAATCTTAACTTTTAAATAATAAAATGGTGATACTTAAACCTAATTACATCCTCACGTTCATAGACAACATCCTAAAATTGGTGGTTACAACACAAAACATTAGCCAGGGGAGTGGTCTTGTTTTATAGTACCTTATATCTTTGATTTAGAATATATTATAGATGTTCTTCATAAAGAAATATCTTACTCCAGTGGTATGAACTTTGATTTCCACACTTTTAAAGGATCATGTATTTACTTTCTCAAGAGAGATACATGGAACAGATCATGATCTTCAGAGAGATTCGGTAGAAGAGACAGTCGGTAAGCTATCATCATGATAAGATCATTAATTTTAAATGGACTAATATACCTCAAGACTATGTTTAATTTTATTAAAAATATCATAACCTTTTTCTGGGGATATATTCATAAGAATACATTATCACCATATTCAAACTATATATATTTCCAATGATATTCTGTATAACTATTTAATCAACTCTAAGATGTTGTTATGTGCTGTTGAATAGATATAAAATTCTATATCATTTTCTCAAATATGTTAGGTCCCAATATATTTCTCAATCAATTTTTAAAATTTCATATTGAAGTTCCATACATCCCAATATAGATGGATTTATAAGGATCCATATAAATGAAGGAGTGAAAGGTATTGATGTAAGAAAAGTGTACCAAAGGATGGTGTTGATCACTACCACCATTGAGACCCATATAGTCAGATATCATAATGTATTCTCGAGTTTGTATTGTCCTCTTATATTTACTATGTTCTTAAAAAGGATAAGTATCACTAGAACAAAACATTGTATCTAGATCCTACTAAATACTTCTCCAAAATAGTGAGTTAAACCTCAAATCCTGATAAGGTACAATGGATAGAAGTAAAAAATGAAAATTTTCAACTTACATTATGTATAGAAAGGTATTTTGTTCAAGAATGAATCTTATTAAATGGAAATAATTTGTGTTGGATTCATAATGTAATCAAATACAACTCAAATATCATTATTACTTTAGATAATTTGGAGAGTCTAATGAAAATATGTATAGTGATGTTTTCCCATCAAAATTTCGGTATGGGTAATGGTTGTAACATCCCCTTATACTTCTATCTCTCGGCCTTATCATGAAGAAATACTATGAAATGTGACACAAACTCTTCAATAACTCCATTAATTGCATTCCACCATAAATACTCTTTAAATTATCTATACATATTCATATTTATTGGATGAATAGAGAATGAAGAATGATGAGATTCAACTATCATATCCTTCTCTATATATAGTACTAAAGTGATGTATACATGGTTTCTAAACCTTATTATTCCATAAATATAGAGGTTGAACATAGTAATATTTCTCACCTTTTTTTTTAGCTCCAAATATTCCTTATGGGAATCTTTAATATTTACTTGGACGTACAATTGAAAACTCATTTGAGAGAGATACAAGTTCTCCCCGTACTTTAAGATTTCAAGATCCATCCATTTCATGTTTAGAAATATTAGATCTTATATGATCCCCATAAAATATTCGATAGAATTATCTTTTTGACTCAGATCATCTTCTACCTTGTTTTCCATCCCATGGTTGTAATGTATTGAGAAGTCATACTATTTTTTAGCTCTAACCATCTTCTCTAACAGATATTTAACTCTTTAAATGTTAATATATACATAATTATTTTTTGATTAGCATATATGTCACATAATCATCCATAAGAATAGTGAATTCATATCTTTAATTAAAAAATTTCCACAACTAAATCCAAAAAACGAGTTTGGTAGTTTTGATTATAAAACATAAACAAGCTATAATAATATCATTCTACATGAGGATTCATCCAAGTCTCTTCTCAAATGAATCACTATAGATTACAAACTCTCACCCACTATTGGGTAGGGTAAGCACTGGTGTGCTAACTATCCTTCTCGATATTTCCATAAAACATTCATCACATTAATCCTTCCAATGTAAGTTTAATCCATTTTGAGTTAACCTTACATATATATTCAATAATGATGAAAAATTATCTAAAAACAACCAATAATATCTAGCCAGAACAGAAAAACATTGGATTTTTTTCACATTGATTGGTGTTGGAAAATGTCCAAAAACTTCCCCCTTTGACGGTTTTAATTATATAATATCACTTAAGGCTATATGACCCAGGAATGAAATTTCCAAATTCAAAATTCAGACTTGATAAATTTTAGGTAAAGATTCTTTTTCAATACAATATTTAACACAATTCTTAAATGGTTTTCCTAATCTTATTTTCTATTTAAATAAATAATAATATCATCTATAATGGATAATAAAAACATATCACCATAATCTATAGGGACTCTATTCATGAAATCCAGGAATATAGAAGAGAAATTAGTAAGACTAAATGGAATAACTATAAATTCATAGTGTCCATACCATGTACAAAATGTTGTCTTGTGTATATCCTCATTTTTCAATCTCAATTGATGATATTTAGATTGAAGATCAATCTTGGAAAATTATTTAGTTCCTTTATGTTGACCAAAAAATTCATCAATAATGGCTAGATGATACTTATTTTTTATATTTATCTTATTATGTTATTGATGAAAAAATAACGATTTGCATTGATCAACATTTTTTCTTAACAAACAAAATAGATTCAGCCCATGGTGAAAAACTTGGACCAATGAATCCCTTTTCAAGTATCACTTAGAGACTCTTCTTTAATTCTTGCAACATAATCAGGACCATTCTATATCTATTATTATAAATAAGTGTAACACCAAATATGAGATCAAATGAAATATAAACCTCATGATTTAGTGGAATATTAAAAAAATTCCAAAAAACATCAATAAATTCTTGAAAAAAAGGAATATCATAAATGTTGAATTTCTCCCCAACCATTTGACAAAAAACACCCATTTTGATTGTGAATCATGAACTGTAGGTTATATTTAATTTCCATTGGAAGATTATTTTTTTTAAACATAGATTGGCCATCAATGGTTGGTTCAGAATATCAAATGTGACTTCCATTCCTTTTAAATTAATGTGAGATTTTTGTAAATAAATCCAATACATTCCCATAGTAACATTGAATTCATCTAGAGGATGAAATAAAATATTTTTAAGAAATAAATTCCTAGAAACATAAATTAGAGAAGAATAATAGAATTGGGATATGATCATCATACAGTTTGAATTTATTACTACTAAATATAAACCTAACTTTATTTTGGTGTTGTGATATCAATAGAAAAGTACTTTTATAAGAAATATTACTTAGATACAAATTCAATTAAGACATTAAATGTTATAGAGTTGATTGTAAGTGTAACATTCACCAAGACATTATTGTTCCCCTCATTATAAATAGTGATAACATGATATTTCCCTCTTTCAATGGGATTAATAAGTTATTAACATTGATCATCATTAATAACTAAATATTTGGGAACTATTTAAAATAATTTCCATACTCATTTAATTTAAAACATTTGACTGTTGGTAGAGAATTCTATAGTTCATTCTATATATTCATATAATTAGATAAATTCCTTCCATCACATAAGAAATCAATTTTTATATGACCTACCATTCCACAATTAAATCGTTTACTAGTTCTATTTACACTATTTACTTAATGTTTCCTTCCAAACATTGAGAATAAAGAAAATCTCATCAACTTCACACTATGGTTTTTATAATTTCCTTTGAATTTTATTTTTATTTTCTTATCAAAACCATGAGATTGATTAGTAAATCCAATCTCCATATCTTACATGAGATAACAATGAGAAATTTATTCATATACTGATATCTCTAATGGTTGATTATCGTTGGAGACATGGTTTTAAGACACTGAATAATTGCTCAATCTTAATTTTTGGTTTCATGATAACACCATAAGCGCACCTCACATGGCTCATGAGATTTTCCTCATATGTATGAAAATTTTCATCATCATTTTTTATTAGCATAATTAATTACATATCCATTTTTATAAAAATAATAAAAGGAAATTACTTATTAAGAAATATGATATAAAATTCAACCCACTCTATGTAGTCCACTTCGTCATATTACCTCATGTTCATGATAAGTGGCCACAAATGATATGATTATCCTTCAAAAAAACCATAATAAGTTTCTTATTTTATGAAAACTGAAGAATTGAATATACATTCCCAATTATAATATTTAAATAACTACCGACTAGTGAATCAGTAGACCTAATAAAAGAAGGTGGATGTTTCTTCTTGAAGGAATCAATAAAACATTGTCCCCACCATTGCTATTAGGAAGCTAACCATGATTCATATCTTGATAAAGTACTGTGAGCATGAGAATAATATTTTTTTCTATCTTCAATAACTACTGGGGTTTCAAGACGATAATCATTGAATTTTCAATCATATTTTTTATTAGTATAATTCTTTCAGGTTCCATCCATTGAATCAAACAAAATAACATATTATGAGAAAAAATAATCATGGAGTGAAACCACATAATCATGAAAAGTAATTTATTGTATGTTTAAATTGAGATACCTTATTTTTTTAAGCCTTTGGTTTAACCAAGATTAATCATGATCATTTCCATAATTTTAGGATTTTATTGTATACAGAGATATTTCTTTAGATATATCCCTCAGGATATCATTAAATATTTCTCAGCCCAGTTCCAATATAGTAACAAAACCATTCCAATAATACCTACTATAGAGACCTAGATTTTTCACAAATAGATATCACATCTAAATAGATGAATATTATTTATATAACATAAAGATCTATTCTAGAAAAATGTATGTATAATTTTATTGGAAACATGGACAGAAAAAAATTCAAAAAATATCTACATCATCTTCAGGAAATTGTTTTGTAACTAGCACCCTTGTATAACATTCCCTACATAATACCTTTCATTAAAACCTGTGTAAAGGAAACATAAAGAAAAAATGAGCTAAGATAATCAGTAAGGGTAAAAAAGGGAGATATCAACTATTATATAATAATAACATGAGAATAGGGGAATACGAACACGATATTGATATTTTAAACACATTTATAGTATATAAAATATCATAATATTAAGTCTTGGCATAAATATTTATAGTTTATAAGACATGACTCAAAATAAAAGCAAGGAACATGAACCATGAATTCTTAAAATAATAATAATACATTTATTTTTGGAATAAAAATATGCATAGAAAATTATTTCCATAATAGTCAAGGAACATTTACAAGGCTATCATAGTGGAGTAGGTTCACTCCCCAAACAATAATAGTAGTAAAAGGTAAATCCCAATACAACTATAATGGATATAATCCCTTATTAAAATGGGTTCACTCTCTATTGAAATATTTTATATCTCATGAGATATCAATATTTACCTAATGAATTGATGGGAGATATATGTCCCATTTTTCACATAGTTAAAATAATATATGTGTGGTCCATGATATAATAAAACCATCATCATATTAAAACCCCTAAAAACAAATGGATTACATAAAAAATTCATCATGGAATAACCCATGAAAAAGAAATGGGTTTCATAGACATTTAATATTTCAATAATAAACATAAAAAATATTGAGAAAAAAAAAATATTGTATCCTTGGATCATATCTCCCTTAATGCTTGGGAAAAATCAATGGAATTTATCTTATATGGAAAATGATTTTGAAATATCACTTGAAATAATTATTTAAGAATACAACCTTTCCATTTCGATATAAATTCATTTTTCAAAAGATGCAAAATTATAATGGAAAAATTTTTATTTAAAAATAACCATGTCAACTTGTAAAGTCTGATTAAATGAAAAAAAAATCATGATAGTGGTAAATGAAATTAATTTTTTATGTGTTAAAAATCATTCATTGGATAATTTTTTTAGAAAAGTCACAATGTACCTCATTTGTAATAAATTATGAAGATTACAATCAAACCATTTTTAAAAAATTAGAAATGAGTATAAATGACATTAAATATCATAAGAGAATATTAGAAACCTTGTTCAGTATATTTATAAAATCATTAATATATAATAAAATAAATTCCCATAAGAGACTTAAATAAAAATAATCTCAATTATTAATGAGATTGTGAAATAAAACCTGTACATTGTGTTTTCATAACATAGAATGAAATTTGGCCGCCTATATAAAAAATTTATATTTATTATAAATATATATCATAGTAATTTTTATAAATATATTATCATATATTACCCATTTATAACATTTAAAGACCACTTTTATCAATAATTCCTTATTAAAATTGTTATTTATATGCATTACATGTTTTATTTATCATGAGTATATCATTCCCGTAGTTCCAGTCCTTGTAAATTTATCTAAATTCAATCATATAGAGAATATTTGTAATTATATATATATATATATATCATGTATATTAATTAAATACATATTTATATTCATCCATTAAATTTATTGATATAAAAATGAATTCCAGCATTCATGGAGAAGGTAGGACATATATACACATAAAAGCTATTTGAATTTTTCGACAGATGGAATGAAAGAAGGTTAAATACTAATTCAACTTTATAATATCATTTATGTATCATATATATCACATGTATTTTTAAAATTATTCATCATTACCATACATTAATAATATAAATTAAAAATGAATCGCATTACATTGTAGATGTTTTATTCCACACATACACATGAACACCATTATAATTTCCCAATGGATTTAATGGTATGTAGGTAGATGTGATGATATAATTTCAAAAGAATTAATATTTAATTAATATAATATATCAAAATTAAACCCATAATAATACCCAATCATAAAATTAGGTGATAAAAATCAATTTTATAACTACGTGGAGATTATAAGTCATAAATATGCTTGAGAAATACTTTCACTACCAGTTTGGTGGGATATGAGGATTATAATGGTAAAATAATAATAATAATAATAATAATTCATAATATTTAGGATATTTAATTTACTATTTTATAATAAATTCCATATATTTAGATGAGGTAAAGAAGATTAGTAAATATAGTGATCAATTATGGTGATTACCTCTTCTTTGAAATGAATCATTTAGATCACATTTAAAGGGATCTAGGGTTGGACTTTTGTGAAGAAAAAACCTATATAATGTATCTAATGAAGTTGATAATTAAATATTGTATATTTTTTTTGACCTTGTGTAAACAAATTGGTGTAACAAATTGAGGGAGAAGCTTCCCTTTTGTAAGTGAGGTGAAGGACATTTTTTGAATTTCTTATAAGATTAAATTAGAATAAATTAATTATTGATAAATATGATCCAAATGGTTATGGAATTTAAGATAATATAGGATAGGGTCATAATAAAATAAATCAATATATTTTAGATATTTTTTTATGTAAATTTAGAACTTATCATTTTCATTGACCCTTAGTTATCCAATTTATATTTTAAATAATGCAACAAATCTTTCATTATTCATGGTTTTTATTTTTAATCTTATGGCGAAAATTAGACCATAAATGGTAAAAAAAATTAAACTTTTGACCATATAATAAAAAAAGTGTATTATTTAAATATATTTAATATTTTGAAATAGTTTAATAAATTATTATTTTGATTAAATATCATTATTGGCAGTTTTGACACTATTCATTTTGTTTGACATAAAATATATAAATATAAAGTTTAATTACAAATATAATCATTTAATAGAATAAAAATATTTAATATTAACCTACCGAATTCATGTAAAACTATAAATTACTAAAATTATATGTCTTTTAATATTTTTAATATCATTTATTTTATTTCTCAATTAATTTAAAAAATGCCATTTTGGCATTGTGTAAGAGTTTAATGTAATTATATAATACATAAAAATTAGAAATAAATTCCCATAATGAATATAATTTCGATATAAAAAATGGATATTAATATTAATTCATAATTAATTATTTCCCTATGTGAAATCATAAAGGATATCAAAAAAATGAAAGTGACATTTAATAACTATCTTTGAATTAAATAATGTATAAGTAATTTTCATATAAAGGTGTCCTTTAAACTCATTTATTTCAATAATAATATAAAACTTGGCTATTTACTTTTATAAAATAATACATTTGGTGTAAATTTGTTTCCTTATTAATATTTTTAATCAAGATTAACATGATTTACCCATGATTGAGATGACAAATTTTACAGTAATTACTATTCATATTGATAAAAAATAAAAGGGGCCTGTTAAACAAATTCAAAAATAATAATTCATTATATTTAATTAATTTTATCAACTTCAATATGTATAAATCAAAAAAAAGAATTTTAATTTAATTACGTGAAATTTGGTAAAAACATTTTAAAAAAAATTCATATTATGAATAAAACTAGATTTATTCTTATCCAATGTCTGAAAACATTGGTTAAATATTTAAAATAAATTTTCATGTTATAATATATATAGATATATTTTATTAATATAAAATAAATTACTCTTATAATTCTTTTTAGAAAAAACAACAATTTTATTTTCAAATTTAATTTATTTTTAAATATAATCATTCGATGACTAATGAATTAATTTTATAAATGAGTGAAAAATATATTTTTCCTAATATGTTTATTACTTTTAGTACCATTTGATCCAATATCTTGGCAATAGTAGACATATAATATATTAATAATTTTATACAGTTTGTTGAAACTCGTTGTTGTGTGTAACACAAGCTATCAAGAATATAAAATTATTTAAAGAGAAATATTTCATAAAAATATATTGGAGTTAAAATACCTATGAATGTTTATGGTATAATTATTCTTGAAATAGATGATTCTTAAAGTGAATGACTTCTGTGAGGTAAAAATTATTGAAGATAAAACCAATATCAATATCTGAGATAAAGTAAATTTTGAGGTTTCTATTGAAGATAATGATCATAATTTGAATAATAGTAGTGAAGAACAACCATAATATGAACCAAATGTAGCTAATGTTTATTTTAACTATACTAAGGATGACAGTGAATCTTAAAAATATGAAATGTAGAAGTATTTATTGCTATAGAATCATGTGAAGGCTTGAAATATAGTAGTGGGTAATAATAATCAAGTAAAAACTACAAGAAAGTTCAAGATAAATAAATAAACACCCCTTATATCCCAAATTGAAACATAATAAGTGGATAAATATTTCATTTAACAAAAGTGGCTCAAAGTGAAGGATGATGAGTTGGATCTGATAAAAAATTCCTTTCAGGTCTTTATTCACTGACCAGGAGAAAAAAATAAAATTAAGACTAACTGTGGGACATAGAAAAAATTGCATCTCAAATGTGTAATCAGAATAAATAAGGTTTTAATTATTTTAAAGGATTATTCATAGGTTTAAAAATTGTATTTTTAAGACTATTTCCTCTATTGTAACATAGGAGGTACTAAGAATACACCTAGAAGATTCAAGTCATATTTATTATAAAATAAATCAAATGGATTTTAAATTTACTATATTTAATTATTTAGTTGAATGATATGTCTACATATATCATCATACAGAGTTATTTCTTGAAAATTATTGAACAGTTGTGTATAAAATGAAAATGTCTCTCAATGGTAAAAAAACATGGTAAAATTTCCTGATGTTGTAATCATGATCAATTCCTATGGTGGATGAGCTTTAAAAAAGGTAAAAATATTTAGAAATTTATATATTAATGAAAATTTATGTTTATAATCTCATTATAATTTAATATGTTCATAACATAATATTAATAGATGATCAAGAATGTTCTTGTAATGGATTTTCATAGAAAAAAAAAATATTTTGTGATGACGACATTGAAACAACCCATAATTTTATCAATGAAAAATACCATTTTATAATCATGTTATATAGTACAAATCACATAATCAGCACATATAGAACTCAATAAAAAATTTTAAATCAAGAATGATTGATAAAAGAAGTATTTATAAAAATTAAGGAACTCAAACGAATAGAATTGAAATCTTACCTTTGGAATTGAAATATGTCCCCTATGAATATTAATCTCACCAATAGAATAATAACCTCATATATGAAAAAAAAATTGGTCATCTTATAAATGAATATATAATATATTTGTTTTTTGATATAAGTAAATAAATGTTTTAAAAATGATAAATTATGTATGGGTATTTTTTTGTAACATAAAAGTTTATTTACAATTTTTAAATAACAAATTAAATTAAAGACAATTTATTTTAATAAAATATATTCCTAAACAAATATTTAGTTTTATTATGATTCTAAGTAAATTTATAAAACTTTAATTAATTTTCCAAAGTGTTATAAAAGAAGTTATAATTTTAAAATTTACATTTTTCTGAAAAATTATTGTTTTTATTAAAAAATATATTTATCATATTAATAAATTTATTTTCCTAGAAAAAATTCCATTTTATAATCATAAAAATTAATAATTGTAATGTTGAATTTTTTTTATTTTTTTTAAAATATTTGAATTTTTTGTGATTAGTGAAATATAGTAATTTATGGTATTTAACACACTAAGTAAATAAATGTATTTTTGAGTCATGTTTGAATTATTTATGATACATGTTTCGATTATCTAGAACTAACATGATCTAATAACTATATTTATAAATAATAATCCTCACTATGCGTATTCTTGAGCCGAAATAATGGACTAATGAGTAAAATTATAATAAAACACCCTCTCATCCACAATAAATTCCACCCCATCACATAAAACCTAAAAAGTCTTGAAGATTTTAAAAATTCATCCCAATAATCTACCAAGTGTCTCCTCCATGCCCATGTGACTTTGGAATCAATAAATGATAAAACCCATTTTTCTAAGGAGGTTCTCATGGAGGGGAAATTCAATATGTAAAATCCTCTTCTGTTCTCTTTTAATTTATTTTATATTTGTATTAACTGGTCACCCCCTTATCCAAGTGAAATTGAAATTATAATACGATTTATATACTATAATTTTTTTGTGTTAATGGAATAATGCATCATATTTTTCCTCTCCCTTTGTAAAAAATGAGATCATCATCAGTTATATATTGGTTTATCACATTCAAGGATGATGAGATTTCAATTTCCATTACCTCATTCAAGAATGGTCATAAAACAATTTTTATTATTATATGATATTATAATATATGTATTGAAACCAAATTAATGTTATATAAAAATGATATATACATGATATAAATTTTTAAAATAAAACTAGTCTGTGATGATAAAAAAATGCTAAAATAATGAAATCGAATATAATCAATGCTTTATCTAATGAATCATCCTCAAATCTATAAAAAATGATATATAAGACCATTTAATATTCTATAATTTCAATAAAAACATTAAATCTAAATTCTAGAAAACTATTAACATTTTACATGATTTTCCATATATGTATACAAGTAAATTGATCAAGAAATCAAAGGAAACAAATGCTCCCAAACGATAAAATTGTGTCTTATAACTCATCAACAATGCCATAAATGAACAAAATAAATTTATAATAAATCATATTCATGTATAAAAGGTTCATAATTAATTAATTAGGTGACTTAATTAGATTACCTAGGACATTAAGTTAAAGTGAAGAACACTTTTGGACATAAGGTAAGGGATTCTATTTGAACCCCCGTTTTTTCATTCAAATTACACTTACTCCCTCTTTAACCCAATGTAATTATTTGTTATTTTATATTTAATTTTATAAATTTCTTTTTATATGTTACTAAATTAAGTATCTAGATCAGATAATCCTTCATTTATGGGGAAATAATAGTTTTAAAAAGGATCTTCTTATCAATTTTTCTAGATAAGCAAGCCCGGTTAAAGGGAAATTCTCAATTTCTTTCCCATTTTAATGTGCACTCAATAATCTATTTGAATAGATAATTATTACTATAAAATAAATAATTTTATGATGATAATAATTCTAATTTTATTTTTGGTTTTATGTAAAATATTATACACTTTTTTCTTTAAATTCTCATTAATAGTTTCCTTAAACTACACTGAAATGTTTTATTTATAATGTTTTTTAAACACCAATTCTATACATCTTCACTTTATTTTGACATCACATAATATGATCAATTCATATTTTTCCATATGACATGCTATGTTTTATTTAAATCCATTATTTCATGCACACCATTATGATATTACCCTTTTCTATGCCTTATGACACTATTATTATACCCCAATCATTCCATGGGAAACCCTTTGGATTGATTCATTATGTGGAAAACATATTCATGAACATGTTATGATGGGTGCAACCAGATAGTTATCCAATGAATTGTGTAATTTTTAGTCTCATGAGAAGCCACATGAAATGGTTTTGGGGGTTAGCCTTGACTCATGCAAAACATATGTAATGGTCTTGCTGGCGATCCTTAACTCATGCTCAACTATGTAAAATGATCATTGTGGGTTTCCTTTACATTTTAAAGGTCATGTTTTATTTTATTCCTATATTTTTATAATTCTATGATCACATGATTCTATTTTCTATATGATATTATTCTGTATATATATTCATGTTCAATATAATGACCCATACATTAATTACATTGATATTAAATAAAACATGAGGAATATTCATTAAAAATAAAACAAATCCATGATAGGGCCATATATGTGTAGGTTATTTAGAAACATGGAAACTTCATAAACTATCTCATAATACAACATCATTATCTCCAACATATTTTGTTATAAATATACCCCTTTCTGATAAGTCTTACTTAATACCATTCTTCATGACCTAGGGAAAAGAAATATCTAAAAGGGAGAAGTCAGATGCCCATTAGGGTAAACAAGTGTAGATATCCATCAAATATCAATCATAATACATAATAACAGAACATCTGATAATATTATATTTCATATGAATGATCTTGATATCATGCGAAGGGATAAATCATAAAATCTAATAAGAATCAATGAATTTAATCCCAAAATTGATAATAAAATGCATGGAATTTTGTGGCATACACATAATTATAGAAAATCATTTCATATTAGTCAAGGCTCTTTCCCATAATAATCATTGCATACAAATTCAACTAGTGAACCATGTTCACTCCTCGTTCTAGCCATGTACTACTGAACCGAGATAATTTCACGTTCCATCAATGTCTATCTCATGAGATATTAATCATTACACAATACTTTGGAGGAAGATATAAGTCCCAGTCATCTCATAATGAAATAATTCTAACATGTTCAACAAAAACATAAATCATTTCATAACCAAAATAATAAAATGGGTTTCTCAAACATCATTCCATTTTAAAAAAATGAATGTAAAGAAAATTAATTTCTCAAATTGAATTATAAAAAAATCATACAACCATATGAACAATAGGGATAGTATACTTGAAACATAAACCTATTAAATAATTACATCATAGATGGAAAATAATCTTGTTCTAACACTTAAAATTAATTATTAAGGAAAATATCATTTCTTCTTTAAAAACATTTCATTTTTTAGAAATTCCACACAATTTGAAATGAAAATAATTTTTCTGCAAATAACATTGAAACATTGTAAGAGAATCATCATGGTAATACGATTTATGAAAATTTAAAAACCCATCATGTTTTATAATACAAAATAAAACATTCTTCACATATTTTTTTCGGATAAGTCAAAAATCACCTCTTATCAAAAAATGACATAATATTCATTTCATACAGTAAAAGAAACTAATTGTTAAATTTAAATTTAAATAATTTTATAAAAATAAATAAATTATTAAATATTTAGGAATTATGGATGTGGATGATAAATATACTCTAGAAAATACTTACATATAAATAATATGGAATAATATTGAGTTTGAAAACATATCTGTTACCTTAGGTTGGATTTCCATTGTATGTATATGATCCTCCTATATAATGAGTTAAATAAATTCATTGACTTATTTTATAATCATAGTAATTTTTATGATATCATATATGATCATACTATCATCTGTTCATTAGTAACATTATTACTTGTCCATCAGGTGTTAACTTCTTTGTTTTCTTATGCATGCATTACGGCAGAAGTTCTTGTTCCTGTTATTAGGTTATATTTATATAATTTTAAGAATTATATTAGTATAATATATATCATCATTATTCATTATATAAACTTATATAATAATTTTTTAAATAAGATCTTGTTGAATGAGTTACATCACAATGTAGAGATTGTAGGTCATATGTACGCACGAGCGACGATATCATTCACGTAATTGTTGAATTGTATTAAAGTGGATGGTGTATAATATTTCAAATTCAATATCATCTTATAATAATCATATATAGTTATTATTTCCATACTTATACCCATATATGTAAGATGAAGGTGATGAAAATATTACACCATGTTGTGGAGAGGGTAAGTCATACGTATTCACACGTGGTGATTTTATTTTTCATAGGATGGATTAAAGATTGAATATGGTTGTTTCATAATCATAATAACATATCATTATAAAAGTGATACTATATTTATTACATTATTATGAAAACAACCCATGGAGAGGAATTATAAAAAGAATACTGTTTTAATGAATCTATTGAAAATATTACATATTATTCAATGTGCTCTCTCTAAATCTACTAATAAGGTGCTAGAGTTGGTCGTTGAAGAAGAAAGAAAACCTCCTAAATGTAACTAAAGAAGTTTATAATGGTAATGTTAATGGTATGGGTTAGATGGATAGATAAATTTTAAGTGAATATGTGAGGGAGGTGGAATCCTTTTATAATTGAGTTTAGGATCACTTTTGTGATATCCTAATATATTTATTTATAATAAAATCAAACCCTATCCAAAAACATCCAAAATTAAAATTTATAAGATTAGATGATATAGTTGTTTAATATCATCAGACAATAAATTTTATAAATGTTTTCTATCATTTTAAACATCGTCATTTTAATTCACATTTAGATATTCTATTTAATTTTTAACTATGGTAACAAATAATTCAATATTAAATGAGTAAAATATTTAAATATTTGATATCAATTATACTTTAAATAAATAAATGAGAAACATTTATACACTATAATAATTAATAAATATTTCAAAAATATTTTATGATTTTTAAATATTTTAGTAAATCATTATTTTGATATATAATCAATAGTGTTAATTATGACACTATTAAATTCATTGAATGTTTAAAATATTAAGATAAAAAGTTATATTCAAAAAAAAAATTTATTAAATTTCTATGATTTCAAGGGAATCTAAAAAAATAATTGTGAATATTAATTATCCAAAATTATATTTATTTTAATATTTTTAAGAAAATTTATTTGATATTTCCCTTTATAAAATTACTCTTACAACTGTTTTGTGTACCTATTTAATATGCTTATTTTTTGGAAAAAAATTAATAAAAAAATAATATGAAAAATATAAATCCTCTATATTTTGGAAGAATAATTTTAATATACTATATATTATATAGAATCAATCATTAAAAATTTTATACTTATTAAATCATAAATGCGACAAGTTTATTTTTACATAAATATAATAATATAAGTGTCATAATTTCTTCTCAAAGACTTTTAATGGTCAACACCTCTATAATTAGATGTTTATTGTTGATATATAGTCATCCAATAATATTTAGTCATGTTATTGGGTCTTATAATGGTTATTAGCACATTAATAATAATTATTTTATTGATTTCTCATCAATTAAGTAATTTCTAAATCCATAAGGTATAAGTCTTTAAGGTAATTATTTATTTCCTGAAAATTAAAAATAAATTATCATAATAAAAGGGAAAAAATTATTTCAAATTAGTGTTTATAATTGAATTTATCTTATGTATAACCTTATATTAAAAGTTATATAGTTATTAAAATTTGATTAGGTCATATTTAACTTTTCTTTAAATAAAATAATTTGAATGACGTAATCTCATCCTAGTGGATTCCAAAGGACACCATTTCGACCCAATTATGATTTATGTTGAAACAAAGTCACCCAATTATATTAGGAAAGTGGTATGGTAATTTATAATATTATTGTTTACCCTAAGTCACCTGATTTACCCTTTTATAGTATTAATAAAAATTATCGAATCTACTATTCATAATTCCAAAAAAATAAAGGATGATATTTACATAATTTGGGCCAACTAAATTATAATATGGAATCCATTTTTCAAAATTCAACACATAGAATATTCATTAATTTATATCAAATTAATCTCACTACCGGAAAGTGAGAATGAGTTATAATAGTTAAAACATAACAAATGATTGAAATGTGTATATATCTGAATTCAATGTAAAATTAATGATAATGGACTACATTATATTATATGATAAAAATATTATATTTATAATTTAAATGATTTTAATGTTATAATTATTCTATATTAATTATTTTGATGAAATAAATTATTTTCAATTAAATTTTAGGGTTTTTTATTTTTCATCAAAACTAGAACGTTATCTGAAAAAAATTCACCCCAAGTAGAAATTTATATACCACATTCATAGAAAATGTTTATGTTCTCATATAAAAATTATTAATGCATCAAAATATTCATTTAAAAGGGGTTCTCTATTAAGAAGAAGAAGATTGCCCTTTGTAAAAATATGAGTTTTTATACATCAAATTGGGTTTATTCATACACTATGACCAAAAATATATATTTTATGAATATTAAAAATATTTTATTAATTATATAAAAAATATATTTCATTATTTTTTTAATAATAGTAATTCGGTCAATTTATTAACACAAAAATAAAAATATATAATTTATTTATATTTTTTTTCATAAATAATTTGTAGCCAAAGAATTGTATATACATTTTCAGAAAATAATTATATTTCTTCCCACTTACCTAATGACAATGTTAAAATGTTCATTTTATACTAAGGGAATATCTGGGTTTATATTAACTCATGATTTCATGAAATAAATGCTCTTAAAGAATTAATATTAATTAAAATATTTCATAAAAAATCATGGTGTTACATTCTGCCCCCGTAAAATAAATTTTACCGTTGAAATTAATCAATTGGAACCAAATAGCTGAGGATAATTCGGCCTCATCACATCCTCAATTTACTAAGTAGCTTCCTCAAATTAGTTGTTCTTATTTATAACCTTAATCAAGAAAAAGTTCTTGTTTTAATATAATTTTATCCATGTGATCCAAAATCTATATCGGTTGTTCATCATAAGAATGATCTTGCTCAAACAGTTAAAAATCTGAGTTTAGTACATGTGATAGATTAGTTGTGTAATTTATAAATAGAGATATATGTAATATATCAGGAACATAAGATAGATTTGGTGGAAGCACCAATCGGTAAGCTACCTTCCCAACACGATCTTGAATTTCCCAATGTACTAATATACCTAGAATATATCTTTCCCTTCTTTCCAAATATCATTACTCTCTTATAGGGTGATTTTTGTAGAAATGCCTTGTCACTAATTTCAAACTCTATGAAATTTCTTCAGTTGTCATCATACATTTGTTTTTCGACTTTGAGATGTTAGTATGTGTTATTTAATAGTTCTCACCTTTTCTTCCATTTCTTCCAAAAGATCAGGTCCTAATATATTTATTTCATTAACTTCATCCAAGAATGTTTCTGTTCTTCACCTCATTCCTTAGATGGATTCCTTTGGAGCCATCGAAATACTGGATTGAAATATAATTTTATAAGAAAATTCCATCAAAGTAAGGTGTTTATTCCAACCACATTTAAAATCCAAAGATAAATCTCAAAGTATGTATTATAGAGTTTGAATTGTCCACTTAGACTGACCATAAATTTTAGGTTGATAAGTAGTTCCGAAACATAAATCTTTATCCCGAGCCTACCGAAGACTTCACTATAACGTTGAGGTAAACATCAAATCTTCATTAGATATACTAGAATGTGGTAATCCAAGAAATCTTACCACATAATGTACTTATACCCTGGAAAGTTGATCAAGAGGGAAATCATCTATAATAGTAATGAAGTATGATGAATTCATAAGGTAGTAAAATATATCCCATATTGCATTATATCTTTTAGAGGTTTCGGGAAATCCAATTAAAATGTCCAAAGTGTTGTTTTCCCATTACGATTCCAGTCTAGGTAATAGTTGTAACATCCCCTTAGATTTCATTCTCTCAACATTAACTTTGTTTATAAACCAGGCACCAAGAGATATATTCAACACTATCTTTTTTATTCCATCCCATATGAAATACTATTTATGGTCCCTGTACATATTTTTTCTTCTAGTATGAATAGAGAATGAATAACTACGAGCCACATCTAATAAATAATTATTTAATTTTGGTATGGGAGGAATAAAAACTCTATTCCTAAACCCAATTCTTCCATCACAATCATGGTTGAATTCAAGAACATTTCTCACCTTTTATATATCTATAAATTCCTTATATTCCTCCTTAATATTCACTTAAAAATATGGTTGATAATTATTTTCAGAATGATAAGATTCCTCCCCATACTTTATGTTTTAATGATCCATCCTTTTCAAATTCATAAATATCAGATACTCTGTGATAGTCATCAATGATAGGCTAGCATGGTCTCTTAGAATAAAAGCAGCTACCACCTTGTTCGCTTTCTCAGGTTGGTAATATATTGAGTAGTTGAAATCATTAATCAAATCCAACCATATTATTTGTTACATATTCAACTGATTTTTATGAAAACGTTCTTTAAACATCAACGGTTAGTATAAATATCAAAATTTCTCAATAAAGATAATTTCTCTATATCTTCAGCGAAAATATTACCACAACTAACTCCAAATAATGAGTTGGTTAATTTTTATAATGTATTTTCCATTTTTGCAAGGCATAAGAAATCACCATATCATCTTACATTAGAATAAAACCAAACCCCTTCTTGGATACATCACTGTAAATCAAAAAACATTCCCAAATTCAAGTATGTGTGAGTATAGGTGCACTGGATAAACTTCCTTGTAGCTATTTGAAATTTTATTCACATTCATACATCCTTATGAGCATTACACCTTTTGAATTCAACATGGTGAGTTGATTAGATAATTGTGAAAAATATTTCAAAAAATGTCAACAATATCCAGACAAAAGATAAAATCATCAGATTATAGTTATCATTGTTGGTCATATCCAACATTCAATAACTTATATTTTTCTAGATCCCTAGATATTCCCTCTATTGATATTATATAACAAAAAATGAATATTTATAAAGAAAAAATCACACTGTACTTTTTTGATAAATAATCTATTTTTGTAGGGTCTTATGTACAAATCTAAAATGGTAATGATACTCTTACCAGTTCTTCAAATATACAATATTATCATATATAAATACTACCATAAACTAATAAAGATATTATCTAAATAATTAATCCATTTGATCCATGAGGATAGTAGGGGTATTATTAAAACTAACCAACATCAATCTAAATTCATAGTGTTTATACCATGTAGGGAATATCATCTTTTTTATATCCACATTCTTAACCATTATTTAATGATATCCTGAATAAAGATCAGTCTTGGAAAAGTATTGAGCTCTGTGTTGTTAGTAAAATAAGTTATCAATGAGGGGAGGATGATATTTATTTTTATTATGATCTTTTTTTGTTCTCGATAATAAATGCAGAGTCTCATTGTTCATGATTTTTTATTACCAAAAGATTAAATGAACCCCAAGGTGATGCACTAGGGAATATGAATCCCTTGTCCATATTCTATTGGAGTTGATTGATCAATTAAAATAACTCAATTTATTATATTCTATAAGGTGTATTTTAAATAGGAATACCACTCTATAAGAGTTCTATTGAGAAATAACCCCGACTATTCAGTGGAAGACCTAGAAAATCAACCGGAAAGAAATAATCAAACTCTATTATAATAGGTTTGTTATTAATGGTGTGTTTCTCGCCATCCATTTGAGATAGTTAACCTTCATTCAAAGAAATCAAGTCACATACAATGGAATAAATTTCAATTCGTAGGTTATATTCATCCTTGAATAGATATATGACCATAGATTGATCCAGAATATGAAATGTGAACTCCCATCCTGGGAAATTTATATGAGCACCATATAGAGAAAGCAGGTCCCTGCGAAGAATTCCATCAAATTACACTATAAGAAGGATCAAAATATTACAGGATGCACTTTCCAAAAAATTTCAACCGAAAAAGGATTAAAAACCTTTTGATGTGGTCATTGTTCCATTAAGAAATTTCACATCTAAATATTGATCTAATTATTGATGCAATATGGTGATACCCATATAAAATTCTTCATAAACAAAAAATTGGGTGGATCCAGAATAAAATAAAACTTTTTATACATTAGATTGGATAATAATCATTCATTAAATTATTTTTTTATTATTTACAAAACACTTTTAAGGAGAAAGTGAGAAACCAAGAGTTCACAAACCATTACATATCATAGTAGCCATACACATCACTACATCCTCCATAAGGTTCTTCCTCCGTAGTGGCTGATTCCCACTTAGATTCTTGGTTATAATTCCACCATAGATTAGCATGTTGATTGTTATGCTTTGGTTATTCCAGATAACTCTCTTCCGGACATATCTGGTTGACCAAACGATCTTTCCCAAAAAAAGGACAACCCCTCTTCCCCTCATAGTGGAAGACCTTGTTTTCATTGGTTTCTACAGGTAAGAATAATACTTCCTTGTCTTTCTTCTGGATGGGTATGACAAAACTTCTTCACACTCAATTATCCTATGTTTTCCACCTTGCACAATATCTATATAGGAATGTATGGCCATGCCGCTCACATTATCCTTGCCAATATCCCCCCCTTTTCCAATGTTCATCCCAACATCATTACCCTCGCATCCATCCTTTTCCATCAGAAGGGGATGCAGGTTAGAGTCAGTCGGGGTAAGGCATTGAGTCACATTATCATGGCTGTAAAAATATTCCTTCCCCATTGTACTTCCCTCAATCACTACCTTATGAATATTGGACTATATTTTTCTGCTAACACCACCATAGTATTGATTTCTACCTGACTAAGGTCCCTCTAGTTTTGGTAGCTGCAAGAAATCATTGTGTCCCCTCCTTTGATTATTCTTGACCATACCTTCCTCAAGAACCTTATGTAATTCTGCAACTTCCTCATACCCCACACATTCTGAGTTGTTTACATCAGGATCATAGGAAGCCTTATGAGGGAGTGCCTCAACATCCAGAAATTCAAAAGAGTTATGAGTATGGACACTCCCCTGGACCAAACTTGGATCAAATGCTTGCTGGTTGTCCCCCAAAGAAAAAGCGACAAAGGGGTTGCTCACCATGACAGCAGTCCAAACCACAACCTCCATTCCAGAAAACCTTCCAAATCCAGATTAAGGAAACGTTGGGGGATTTCTATCAACCCACACATCCACTAATTTACAACTGTCTTGAACCCTCAATTACTTTTTGTTCCAATCTGAAGCCCTAGACAAAGGAGGTTCGACCCCCAGATGTTACATTGTGCACTGTGCCATATTACAGACTCGGTGAGCCTGATTTCCATCTGAAACATTCCTCTCATGTTATTTCCTCTTTCCCTTGGGCTCACCCCACCTGTAGACGACACTCGAATGACCCAGTTTCCAACAGGAAGAACAGTACTCCACCCAATTCTCAAAGACCACTGGTTTCTTGTAGCTGTTCTCCTCGTCGGCTTCTATCAACCCAAACTCAACCGAGGCCTTTGAAACATCAACCTCCACATAGATGTGGGCGTTTACCGGATGAAAAACCACATCAGTACATGAATCACTACAAAGGAAATGTCCAACCAAATTCACTAACATAAAAAGAATTGATGGATTTTACAAAGGAAGTGGGAGATGAGAAAGACTTACCCAAATAGGGACCGTAGTAGAAGCACGATTCAGATAAAAGTCGGAGCTCCATCGAGACAGGTGAAATCCGCATCCATCACACCACCTAGAAGAAAATTCCAGAGTGCGAACAAGATATTCCAAGGATGAACATCGTACCATCATGTGATTTCTATCCAACAGACCGACAACCACCCTATCTTTCATCCCCCAAGAATCAAAAATGAACCTGTCAAATTTGTCCACCGAAGGTCACATGTTTCTGAAGCTTGCAACCAACGTGATATTCAGAAGGTATTGAATACCATTAGGGATAATGACCTTAATATACATGGTGTTAAAACACTAAGGAATCAATCAATTGTACTCTAAGATAATATAATAATGCAAGAATAATACCTTTAAAGTATGGTAAAACATTGTTCATAGGTACCAACATATTCATCTTCCTTTTTATTAAGATAAAGGAAATCCTTCTACATCATTATAAAAGAGTTCAAGGAAATTACTTATTGAAAAATAAGTTCTTCAGCTCATCCCATTCCATGGATTCAATTTCATCTCTTTATATCGTATACATGATAAAATTCCATCATTGATCTTCTTCACCTTGAATGTGATAAATTGATAAGATGAATTTTTCATGTTATGAACATTGTATAACCAAAAATATAATTTCAATGGTATTGATCGATATTTTATCCTCTAATGGATCTGAAGACCCACTGAAAGAAGGTAGACGCTGCCTCATGAAGGACTAAACAGAATGTTGTCCCTTTAATTTCTTATTTGGAAGACCTAGATGATTCATAGCTTGAAAAATTTGTGTGATCATAACTACAGGTTTTTTATTCTATCACCCATTACATTTTGTTACTCAATAAGACAATCATTTCATTTCCCACCACATTCAGCATTAACATGGTTCCTCTGGGTTCTATCCATTAACTAAATCCGAGAATCATAGCATGAGAAACAAAAATAATAATGGTGAAACCATATAATCATGAATAAAATGTCAATTTTAGAAATTTTAGGTTTTATCATGGGTTATTACTAACCATTTCTAAAACAATTGGATTGTAACATATACTTAAGAATATCCTTTGGGTTCTTCATATGGTTTTCTCATCCTAGTTTTCAATGGTTAACTATACCTTTCATCTAATAACAACTATAATGACCCTTACTTTACATACAATGATATTACTTAAAAATTAAAGAATATTCATTATGAAATATATCAAAGTCATGATAGGACCATATATGTATAGTGTATTTAGATACTGGGAAACATAAAAAAACATGATCATAATACAAATTAATTATCTCCCACATATTTCATCATAACTCGACCCATTTTGACATTTCTTACTTAATAACCTTCTTCTTGACTTGGGGAAAATAAACATATGAAATTTTGATCTTAGATTATTAGTATGGTTAAATAGCATAAATATCAACCACCTCATAATCATAATATATATGAACATAACATATGAAAATATTATCCTGCATTTGAAAGATCATGATATAATTCCATGGGATAAATCATGAATGTTTATATTGATCGATGAGTATAATCCCAAAATTCTAAAAAAAGGCATTAAATTTTGTGGAATACACATAAGCATTGAAAATCATTTCATATCAGTCAAGGCTCATTTTTAAGACCATAGTAGCGAACAAATTCCACTACTAAACCAAGTTCACTCCTCTTTCTATCCTTTTACTACAAAACTAAGATCATTTCCCACTCAATCAATCTCCATCTCAGTAGATATAAAACATTACCCAATGAATTGGAGGGAGATATAGGTCCCAACCATCTCATAATGTAATCATTACTATGCATTTCAAAAAAAAATATATCATAGCATAACCCAAGGAAGAAAAGGGGTTCTTAAACATCATTACATCAGAACATAATCCATGTTAGAAAATGGATGCCATAAATAGTGCTCAATAAAAAACATTATAAAACCATAAGAATAATAGGGATAGTATACTTGAAACATAACCTTGTTAATTAATTCCATCTTAGATGGAAAATAATTTTTATTGAACACTTGAAATTAATTCTATAGGAAAATAGACTTTTATTCTTCAAAATCATTTTCTTTTATCAAAATGACAGACAATATTAAAAGGAAAGGATTTATTTAAAAATAAACTTGAAATATTGTAAAGTAATCTTCAGTGAATTATGATTTTATTAATATGTAAAAAACTATTATGATGTATAAGTTAAAATAAAACATTCTTCTCGTACTTTTGTCAGATAATTTGAGAAGTACCTCGTATTGAAAAATGAAAAAAGATTCATTTCATACCATTTAATAAATGTTCAACAATGGGTAAAAATGACTTTAAAATATTGTAAAAGAATATAAATGATTTTAAATATTTAAGGAACGTGGATTTGGATGACAATTATACTCTTGTAAATACTTTTATATAAACAATCTCAGATAATAATGAGATTGTAGAATTATCCATTAATTTAGGTCTGATTTTCTTTATTTGTATCCAAACATCCTATATAATGATTTAAACAATTTCATTCAATTATTATAGAATTATATTAATTTTTATGGTATCATACATGATCATATTATCATATATTTTTGGTAACATTATTACTTATCTATCAGGTGTTATCTTCTTTATATTCTTACACATTTTTGACAGATATGTTCTTGTTCCAATTCATAGGTTACAGTTATTTAATTTTAATAGTTATATTATTATAATATATATATAATATTTATTCATTCCATTCATTTATATAATCGTTTTTAATGAATATAATGTAGGATGAATTGCATCGCATCGTAGAGACGGTAGGTCGTACATACACAAGAGTTTGATATCGTTCATATAATTATTGAACATTATTGAAGTGGATGGTGTATTATATTTCAGAATCAATATCATGTTATAATAATCATATATAGTTATTTTTTATATCATTATACTCATCCATGTAATATGGTTGTGAAAAATAGATTACACCATGATGTGGAAATGGTAAGTTGTAAGTACACAAGCGTGGTTATTTTGTTTTTGTGTAAGATGGATAGAAGATGGAATATGATTGTTTAATAATATTAATAAAATATCAGTATATAATTGATACTGTAGTTATTAATTTATAATGATTAAAATCATGAATATGGTTTATTAGAAGAAATAAGCTAGAAAGAATCAGTAGAGGAGATTACCACTTCATCGACGTGCTCCAATAAAATCACCTCTTAATGAAATAGATTTGGTTTTAAAGAAGAACTGAACATGTAGAATTTTACTAGGGAAGTAGAGAAAGTTAATTTACATGTTATATCCAAGACATAAGGTTAAATTTGAATTGAATAGGTGAGGGAGGTTTTTCCCTTTTATAATTTAGTTGAGGGACACTTTGGGATCTCCAAAAATACTAATTTATAATAAATTTAAAACCCCTTCAAAAAACACCAAAATATAAAAATTTAAAAATTGAGATGATATAGGGTTATAATATCAGCAAATAATAAATTTTCGACATGTTTTAATATTATTTTAAAACATATCATTTTAATTAACACTTAGTTATTCTATTTAAATTTTAACAAGGTTAACAAATATTTGAAACTTAAAAGGGTGAAATATTTACTTATTTGATGTCAATTATACAATAAATAGATACCTTAGAACATTTTCAACCATTTTGTAATTATTAATTTTATTAAAAATGTTTTATGATTATTAAATCAAATGATTAGACATTACTTTCATAAAAAAATTAATAGTGTCAATTCTGACCCTATTCAATTTATTAATTTTTAAAAAAATATATATATAACACGTTAAATTAAAAAGAAAATTTATTATATTCCTAAGAGGTCAAGGTAATAGATAAAATTAATTAAAATATTAATTATCAAAAATTATATTTATTTTAATATTTTTTTTTAAAATTTATTTGATATATACCTTAAAATTACTACTACAATAGTTTAATGTAAATATATAATATGGTTATTTTTTAATAAAAATTACGTCTAAAATACTATGAAAATGATAAATCCTTTATATTTCAGAAAAATAATTATAATAGAACAAATCCTTTGTAAAATCCATCATTTATAATTTTATACTTATGAAAACATGAATGTGACAAGTTTATCATCACCTTAAGAAAAATAATTTTATTGTTATAATATATTATATAAGGATCAAAATGGTAAATATCTCTACCCTTGTATGTCTATGGTTGATATATACTCTACTAATATGATTTTCTCAAGTGTTTAGGAATTTTAATGGTCTTTAGAACATTGATAATATTTATTTTAATGATTTCCCATCAAATAAATAATTTATTCACCATTAAACTATAAATATTTAAGGTAATTATTTATTTCTTAAAATTTAAAAATAAATCATCATGATAAATAAAAATATTTTAGCTTTCAAATGAGTATATATAATAAAATTTATCTTCTGTATAATCTTATATTAAAAAGTTTTTTTTTAATTTGAGTATTACATATTTAACTTTTCATTAAATAAAATAAATTAAATATCATAATCTTGTCCTTATGGCTTCCAAAGGACACCATTTAGACCCAAAGACAATTTTTCTCAAAGAACACTAATCCAATGATATTAGGACAAGTATCAGGGTAATTTCACAATATTATTATTATCCTTAATTATTGTGACACCCCAAGACATTAAAATAATTCCCTTTTTAAAAAAATATATTTATTTGTTAGCATGACTTATACTCAAATTTTTTTATGCTAAAAAACACTAAATTAAATTTCATTACATGCAAGACCAAGCTTTACCAACTTTTAACGGAGAAGATTATTTAAAAATAATTTTTTTTTGGGTTTTATGAATATTATTTTTAAAAATAAACCACATTTTTAAATTTAGAATCTCTAAATTAGCTTATGGTGAATTTTTGGTATTTTTCTAAGAAACATTATTTTTTTATGACTAGTGGAAATTATTGAAATTTAGTCAAACCATCCATTCCTTTTAAATAATTATTAATGAAAAAATATATTGTAGATTTTTTAGAGTGAAATGAGATCACTTATACATATATTTGTTCAATAAAGTATATTTGAATTATTTTTACATTCAAATATAATATAGAAACTCAACAATATTTGGAACAATTTTCTAATAAAAAACCTTGTTATTTTGCCCTGTCTGCGGGATTAGAGTAAATCTTAATTTTAACACATTTGAGATTAAAATTTTGAATATAAAAAACACAAATATGTAATTATAATTATATTTATGATCTCAGAAGATCAACTTAATTTTTAATGAAATGATTAGTGAATGTGATTGAAACTAATTACAGTGATTATGGTATGATTAAGATTTGTTAGGAATCAATCCTTAATATTAAGTACCAAATGACTTAGACATTGTAAAAATCCATTTTATGCCAACAATATAACCACGTACCCCCTTGGATAGAAATCTATAGGTTATTAGGATATTATGAAATGGATGTCCCCTATATATATGGGTAAGGAAAAGGGAAAAAAATTCATTACCTTTAATATTTATAATAATTTGGGATATGTACAAAAAACTATATTTCCAGTTATATATATCATTTTTAAATATATATTGGTTATTTTTATCATAAAAATTTATCTATAGTTATTAGAGATGGTATAGGTATAAGGCCCTAGCCTTAAGCATTACTTAATCTTCATTTATTTTAAGAGTACACGTTGAGGATCTTTTCAGGTTTAGAGTTTTAGAGAATTAGATCATAAATCATGCATTACATTACACATTTAAACAAAGTGGTTACATTAAAGATAGTACTCATTTTTCCCATCAATGAAAACATATTTCAAATAAAACATGGACTCATTATTGACACTTCCTTGACACTGTCATCACATCATGTAGCTTTCCCTTGAACTGTGAAAAACATTTCAAAAACATTGGATGATCTTAAAGAGCTCAGTAAGGGATATAAAAGTACAAAATGAAAAAACATTGGTCCATGTATGAAATCATACATTACCCATAAAACATAATCATTTTAACACACCTCATCAAATCATGAATAAATCATAGAAATCATAATACATAAAGGTAACTTGAGGAATTCATAACATTCTTACGAAGGGAGTAACCCTTATAGTTATATTTGGAATACCCATCACAGTATATTCCCTAAACCTCTTCAGATAAACCTTAACATTTAACCCCTTTGTGTTACCCAATGCATTTGAGAGCTATATAACTCTCACCCGCCCTTAGTTTATCACAGAACCACCCGTCTTCATAACAATGCCCAAGAACCATAACATAATCGTATCACATAAAACATGCACCAAGGAAACATAACATTTAAACATTTCAATCACAAGATATCAATACAACAGATTGATATAATAAAAAAATTAGGAAAAATTTTTTTAATACCAAAATAAATAAAACTAAAACATGGTATTTATTTTTTATTTTAAAAAATGTTATGGAATGTGGAGGAAGCCGAAACTCAAATAATGGTCACGACGGTGGAGAAGTCATTCTCGCCGCATACGTACGAAAAAAAATTCCATGTTTCCATTTAGTAAAATGATTCTTATAAATAGATTGATTTTGAATAAACATAAAAGTCAATTTGGTTTATACATCGTATAAAATAAGGTTGTATATAAAACAAAATATGCCTCAATGAATGAAGATTGAGACAAATTCCCTTACCTCAGGTCTGACTTGACTCGATCGTTCTTTAACCTCCTGAATAATAAACTTGAGTTAATTTATACTTGGTTAAGAACCCTTTTCAAGTAAATTATTCTTTTTTATTTCCCTTATTAACGTGTAATGAACACTATGTAATTATTTAAGTTAATAATGGTCGTTTTGTCGATCATTGGTACTTAAGTCAAAAATAAACTCTTTATAATTACTTGTTGTTTATGTGGTAAAATATAAATTATATAAATAATTATATTCATGATGTAGATATCATATATATCATATATATCTAGTCTATAGATTGATTTATAATATTACATAACATTTATAGGTAAGAAATGAAATGCATTGTTCATGGAGACGGTAAGTCGTACGTACGCATGAACGGTACTTTCATTTGTATTTCGTATTTTATGGAATGGAATCATAATGATATGAAGGTATATTATAATTCCAGTATAATATCATATATAATATCATTAACTTTTTTACATCCCACATATGGAATTAACGAATCAAATCACTTTGGGGGGAAGGTAGTCCGCACTTCCTAAAATGAAGATATCGTGTTTACCCATAATGAAAACCATAAAGGTATGACATAAATGAAAAATACATAAGCTTAAAGAAAAAATAAACATATTATATATCATATATAAATATACTGACATATTAATGGCCACATTTTAATGTGTTAGAAGAATATTGAACAATAATCATTTCATGAGGCAGAAATTCGTCATCCACGGAAACAGTAGGCTCTTTAACAATTAGATGTATGTTTGTTTAAGTGTAGCACCAATAATTATTATAAAAACATCCTAGTATATTGAATATACTGGTTCTTTTACAAATGAAATGAATAAAAAGAGTTTTGGGGGTTGGAGAAGCAAAATAAAACAAAAGAACATTAGAGAAGACTTTACCATTAAATCGGGTAACTCCTTTTGGTTTGATGAACCCAAAGGGATGCTTGAAGAGTTTTCTGCCTAAGGTAAGGCTTATAGAATGAAGACAAGGATGTGAAGAGATAAAATGATCAGAGCCTGGCCAAGCCAATGGCTTGAGATGTGTGGGTAAGGAGGTAGAGCTGGGGGACTTTTATAAGAGGAGAGGAGGGGCACTCTTGGAATGTTATAAAATGCTACTTTATATTGAAATGTGTTTCGGATTTAAAAGGTCCCACATTGATATATTTAGTGGAAAATGTGATATGAGTTCAAAATATACTCATCTATTAGGTTTTTGACAAGTTAAAGCCATATATTTTACACTATCTTTTCATTTTTCATTAAATCGTTCATTAATGAGGTAATCGCTGCATCATCATAATGTCATAAATAATTTAATTTATTTAATGTCTAAAAATTATAAAAAAATACTATGATGTAGGAAATATTTTTATGTTTCCAATGAATATTGATAGTCTAAGATATAATTTATTTAGGAAAAATTAAAATTGATTTACTTAGGTGTTACATACTTTGTTATATTTAACTTTCATTAAGAATAAAAAGATAAAAAGTCATTATCACTCAAAAGTGACTCCATGGGGTCCCTATGTTTAGAAAAAGGAATCACATGGTCGTCCATGACACAACCAGTAGAATTATGACACATGTTGCGGTCGTTTTTTTATTATTATGATATTATTTTATTATCTTTAACTACCCAATTACTAATTAATCAAGATAATTAATGATAATTACAGTTGTTACTATTCATAATTTCCAAAAACAAAAGAGTCTTAATAACATAAGTTTTACATCCTGATGCCAAATATTTAATCCATTTTACCAAATTACAAACACAAAAATTACAACAATGGATTTAAAAATGATTCCCGTTGTCAAAATAAATAGCGGGTTTTTTTGAAACAAATTATATCAAATGTTTGACAATTGTTTATGTCCAATTTCAAAGTGAAATTAATCCCAATGACCACCATTGGAATAAATGGTAAAAATATATTCTATTTAAACTTTAAAACCAATTAAAAAGATAATCTAACAATATAATTAAATTATATGAAAAAGTAGTTTTGATGTAAAATGCAGTATTTTTCACCGTTCATAAAAAAAGAACATTGTCAGAAAAATACCATAAATTTATCCAAAGTAAATTTCAATGTCCCAATCATAAATAATAATTTATTTTGACAAATAGTGCTTATAAAATTGTCAAAATATTGATTTAAAAATGGTTCTCCATCAAAAGGTGGTAAAAAACATCTTTTAAAATTATTAGATAATTATATGCTTAAGATTGGGTTTATTCTCATTTTAAGCCTCTCAAACACTATCTAATTCATAAATAGACATAGATAGGAATATATATTATTCATTACTTACTTGGGATGTTACATCCTTCCCCCCTTTAGAAAATTGCGTCCTTTAAATTTATTTACTTATCAAATAAGTGGGGGTATTTATCCCTCGTTGCATTTTCAGATTCCCATGTAGACTCTTCAATCATGGGGTTTTCCCACAAAACCTTTACTTAATGAGTCACCTTATTCCATAACACTTTCTCCCTATGGTGAAGAATATGTACCGGTTTTTCCTCATACGATAGATTTTCTTCCAGATGAACTACCACTGGAATCAAAACACGAGATGGATCTGCCTGTACATCCTTAACATTAAAACATAAAAAAAATTGTGTACCTAAGATAAACTCAGAGGTAAACCCACTCAGTTTGCAACTAATCCAACTCTCACTAGAAGTTCACATGGTATAATGAACCTTGGACTCAACTTTCCATTCTTACCCAATCGCATCACACTTTTCCATGGTGATACGTTGAAAAAAACATGACCACCTACCTCAAAAGAGAGATCCTTCCTCCTGTTGTCCGTATAACTCTTCTTCCTGCTCTGAGCAGTTCTCTTGTGTCTCTGTATCAGCTGAATTTTTTTTTGCCAAATATTCTACCAATTCTAGTCCCATCAACTTCCTTTTACCCACTTCATCCCAGAAAGGTGGAGTTCGACATCGCTTCTCATATAATGTCTCAAATGGTGCCGTCTGTATACTGGAATGAAAACTGTTATTATAAGAAAACTCAGCCAAAGAAAGATGTTAGTCCCAACTTCCTTGGTAATCCATCTAACAGGAATGTAGAGTATCCTCCAAAGTCTGAATCATTGGTTTTGACAGCCCATCTGATAGAGGATGAAAAGTTGTACTAAAATTTAATTCAGAACCCAACGACATCTGAAGGCCATTCCAAAATTTAGAGGTAAACCTGGGATCATGATCAGATACAATGTAGAGGGGGACTCCATGTATCCTGACTATATCTTTAAGATACAAACGGGAAAGTTGATCTAGGGAAAAGTATCTCGTATAGTAAGGAAATGAGCAGATTTAGTCAAGCGATCAATAATAATCAAGATTGCATTATTACCTCGAGGTGTCATTGGCAATCCCACAACGAAGTCCATGTATATATTCTCCCATTTCCACTCTGGTATTGGTAAAGGTTGAAGCATCCATTTCGGTAACTTCCACTATGCTTTAACCTATTGACAAGTCAAACACTTCATAGTAAAATCAACAATATCTCTTTTAATTTCATCCCTACCAGTAATTTTCTTGAAGATCTCTATACATCTTATTACTACCTGGATGAACTGAAAATCGAGAACTATGAGCTTCACATAACAACTCTATCTTCAACTGTGAATCACAAGGCACACACAATCTCTTCCAAATTATCAAAACACAATCATTATCAATGTTGAATTTATGCAACTTACCCTTCTGAACCAGCTCTACCTTTTTCTGCAACTCACTGTCTTGCTTCTGTGCATTCTTAATTCTATCTGATAGAGAAGATTTCACTGATACCTAAAACAAAACAGAAGGACATCCTTGAAGAACAACTTCTATTCCAATGTTCATCAAATCCTTAACCAAAGGATCACGTTCCAAATCCAACATTGTTAATGTAGCATTAATTTTTCTACTCAAGCACGAGCCACTTTATTTGGTTTTTCCGGATGGTAATGAATTGTACAATCATAATCCTTTATTAATTATAGCCATCTCCTCTGTCTCATGTTCAATTATTTTTGAGTGCATATATACTTTAAACTTTTTTGATCAGCATATATTTCACACTTTACAATATATAAATGATGCCTCCAAATTTTTAAAGCAGAAACAACAGCAGCTAATTCCAAATCTTGTGTAGTGTAATTTACCTCATGAGTTTTTAACTGTAATGCTCCGACCCCTGTTACCCAGAGTCGATGCATTATTTTAATACATTGGCATGATTGCAAGGAATCATGTCCCGAAGGACCGATCAGTTTAACAGTCTTGGAAAAATAGATCACATACATGAATGTTACATTTGCACTATAAGAAGTAAAAAACAACATAAATAATCTTTATAAATTCCATTTTTCCCATGGATTAACCTTGAATATCAATCACATTACACTTCTTGGAGTCCTGGGAAAAATAAAACATTGAAAGGGGTGAGCTCAAATGCTTAGTAAGGGTAAGCAATACAGTGAATAATTTCCAAAATATGCATAAATATTTAAGGAAATGTATAAAACTAAAACAAAACCCTTTTAAACTTGAACATCAGCATAATATGGAAGAAATAAAATGAAATAATTCCATTTACTTATTCACATGGATATTCTACTAATCTAATAATCACATGAAATATCACTAACCACTTTTCATAATGATGGAATGCATAATTCCAGACTATCATAACCACATAGCCAAGGCCTCGTGGCAAGACTACAAATATGATTTTTCCATGGCCTTATGCCCAGACACTAGTTTGTCTCATTAGACCTACCGATGCATTGAGGAGCTATATTGGGCTCCACCCATCATATATTATGTCCAATGCATTCCCATATGAAAAGGTTTAAACATAACATAAACATTCGTATTAAAACTAGAATACGAAATGTAAATACTTCATCCATAAAACATGAATGGTATAAAAATAACACATCCACAATCCAAAATTTCAAAAAAAATTCAATAAAAATATAAACATTTTGTATCATAATAAATAAACTTCAAATAAGCATAAAATTCATCAAAGGATGTTGACATAGATGAAATCATAACTCTTTTTAGAGAAATATCTCTTTCTATTTTGAAATAATATATGTGTCATATATTTATAAAATAAAACATTTTCTTTAAAAATATTATTATAATCTTGTAAGGAAAGCTTTTAAGATTTTATAACGGTGGAAAATACCCACACTCTGCGTATAAGTTAAAAAAACATTCTTACCTTAATTCTGTCGAAATGGTTAAAAACACCTTGTTTGGAAAACGACAGAAAGATTCCTTTATAAACCTGTTTTAAAATTTCAAACAATGGTATAAATGACTTTAACACATATTCTTGTAAATATTAAAAATATTTTGAAATTCATTTTTATGAATCATGGATGTGGAGGATAAAGAGATCCGAGTAGATTATTACGTATAAACAACCTCGGATAATGAAGAGATTGCGAAATAAACCCTTACCAATTTGGTAACTTACGAAACATACAACCCATGAAAGAGGTATCATACAACGAATATGTAAATACACATAAATTAAAGTGTATTACACAAATAATACATTTATTGGCAGTACATACACCACACAAAAGGTAATAGTGGCAATATGGCATGAATCTCACAGGAATAAGGAGTGAGATGAAAACCCCTTACCTTGCACTTTCCTTTAGTCCAGGGTACGTTTAACCTCCTGTACAAAGATCATAGTATGTTATTAAATAATACCAGAAACATATTAATATTTATGATATCATAGATGATTCATTTATGACTTTATATTACCCATTCAATAATAATTTCCATGTTAGGTTACCATTTTGGGTAATAATAACTTTCTTTATCGTACGTGTTTTAACTTGTCAATCTGGGTTGTATAACATAGATCAGGATTTAAATACATCCAAAATATAAAACATGATAAATATATCATATATATTTAAAATATAAATATGTATAATATAAATATATATGAAATGGAAAACACAGTTTATGGAGGTGGTAGTCCGTATGTACGCATAAACACTGTTTCTGTTTTCATATAGTATTGAACGGAAGTAAATGAATAAGATATATGTAATTAAATAAATAATTTTATATGTATATATCCAGTAGCATTATTATGTCATATATTACAAACTTATTAGTAATATATATTTTTATAATCGTCAATGAATGGTGAAGTTGGAAATGAATCTCATCGCGTCGTGGAGACGGTAATCCGTACGTACGCACGAGCGAAAATATCATTCTTTTGATATTAAAATAATATATAATTTGATGTTATATCATATATACAGAATCATTATAATATTATATTTACTATTTACATGAATTACAAATCATTATTATACCAATCAAAATAATTATATATTGAATAACAATTACACCACGACGTGGAGACGGTAAGCCGTATGTACGCACGTATGGTGACATGTCATTCAAAGGATGGATAGAATACTGAATATGGTTGTACGATATTTATAATAATATTACAGTATATAAGAGATACTGGATTCATTATTTTAGAATGGAAATAACAAAGAAAGATGAAGTGGGAGAAGAAAAGAACTTGAAAAATGGTGGAGAAATCATTACCTCTTCTTCGGGTTCTTCCTTTTGATTTGATCAAAAGGGCTCCATAAATTGGCTTTATGACTAAAGTAAGGCCTCTAGGATGAATTGAGGGAAGTTTAGAGAGTTTTTGGGCAGAGGTTGGACGAACCAAAAGTCTTTGAAGGTGTGAGTTAATGAGAAGAGAGAGTGCCCTTTTAGAAGAGGGGTGTGGGGCACCTTTGGAAAAGCTAGAAATATTATTTTATAATAAATTAATATTCGGTTTCTAATGGCTCCAAAGTGGATTATTTAACTTTTATGGTGGGTTTGGGTCGAAAACCACTCAAACAATAGAATTTAGACAGGTTTTGTTCATTATATTAACCTTATATTTATGTATTAACTCTTAGTTAATTAGTTTCACTTTTACAATGTCTCATTGTATTTTTATATTATATGGTTAATAAACATACTATATACATCCAAGAGACCCCCAAGTGACCCATTAATGATACAACTATCATGATATAAGTATCTTGTCCGATCCTTAGATTTTTTAGGAATTTATTATTAATTAATAATATAATATTTGTTTTAAAAACTTTTTTATATCAATTTTGACACTATTCAATAATTGATTTTTGTAAAAATCATAACATAATTATTACTTCAAATTAAGTTAATTAATTCAATCCTAACATGTCATAGTATCCTATAAAATTAGTTTAATTCATAAAAAGTATCAAATAATATTTACTTGGGTATTTATAATATCAATTATTTTAATTTTTTCAATATTATGGTAATTACTGCATCATCATTGTCTAATCAATAAATTAAATTATTTAATGTCTAAAAATTATAAATAAACAATAATTATGTAGGAAATATATTTATCTTTCTAATGAATATTTACAATCGAATTTATCTTATGTATAACCCTATATTAAAAATGTTTTATTAAATAATCTTTGATTTTAACTCTTTTAACTCTTCTTTGAATTAAATAATAATAAATGTCCTAATCTAATCCAAGTGGACCTAAATGATAATATTTTATTCCTAAGGTTATTTTTGGTCAAGAAACACTTTTCCAATAGAATTAGGACATGTGTTAGGGTAATATTAATATCATTTTTACCATTAATTACTCTATTTACTTTTAACCGTGGTAAATAAAAGTAATAAAGATACTATTCACCAAAAATTATTTTCATCTAATTGAACCACATTTTACTCCTTGATATTAAATGTGTCTCTCGGATTTTTGAAATTCCAATCACAGAAGCGGTAAAATTAAGTTTTATGAAAAATTCAGTTTTTTAACTACCACTTAGTAGTTTCACTATCCATCAAAAATTGAAGTTTTTCAGAACAATGCCAAAATTTCACCCTAAGCAGTAATTGGTATTCCGAATTCAAAAATGATTTCTATTTTAAAAAATTCCAAACATTAATTAATTTTATAATTAATTCCCACTGTCACAAAAAATAGCGTGTTTTTATGAAACAATATATATCAAAAGATTGACAATTGTTTATGTCCAGTTTCAAAGTGAAATTAATTCTAACGAACACCATTGGATAAAATGGTAAAAATATATTATAATTAAACTTTAAAACCACTAAAATTCAGAATTTATCACTATTAATTATTTTGATTAAAAAAGTTGTTTTTAATTAAAATTTAGTAATTTTCACTATTCATCAAAATATTAAAGTTATTTGAAAAGTACCAAAATTTCACCTTAGGCTAAATTTGATACTCCGAATCCAAAAATGAAGTCCATTTTAAGAGATAAAATTTCTAATATTTTATAATGTAGATATTACTATTCATAATGGCTACTTTGATTGGTCGTGGTGTGTGTTAGAACTCGAAGTTGCGTACAACACACGCTACTATATTATTCAAAGAGAAGCGTACCGTGGAAGCTCGGTGTGTTACATTAACTGACGTGAAGCATAAGCAATTACCTGATCATTCTTCATTAGGATGCAACCAAGTCCTTTCAATGAATCATCACTGTAGATAACAAACTCTCCATTCCTGGAAGGTAGTGCCAAAACTGGTGCATTCACCAATCTTCTTTTCAGTTCTGGAAAAACAATCATCACATTCTTTTTTCCAGATTAACATAACACCCTTACAAGTTAGCTTAGTCATTTGAATAGATAACCGTGAAAATTGTTTAACAAACCTTCGGTAATAGCCTGCCAAACCATGAAAACTACGAATCTCGATTACATTTGTTGGTCTTGTCCATTCTTCAACAACCTTTGTTTTTTCAGGATCAACAAATATTCCATCTTTAGAAACAATATGACCAAGGAAAGAAATTTTTTGCTACCAAAACTCACACTTGCAGAATTTCCCATATAATTTATTTTCATTTATGATTTGCAAAACAACCCTTAAATGACTTTCATGCTCCTCTTTACTTTTAGAAAACACAAAAATATCATCAATGAAAACAACCACAAACTTTTCAAAGAATTCATGGGAAATTCTATTCATAAGTTCCATGAATACAGCAGGTGCATTGGAAAGCCCAAAAACCATAACTACAAATTAATAATGTCCATATCTTGTATGAAATGCTGTCTTTGGAATATCTGCTTCCTTTACCTTCAACTGATGGTACCCCGATCTCAGGTCAATATTTGAAAAATACTGAGCTCCCTGGAGCTGATCAAATAAATAATCGATATGAGGCAAAGGATATTTGTTCTTAATAGTGATGTTATTCAATGCTCTATAATCAACACAAAGTGTCATTAAACCATATTTCTTTTTAACAAATAAAACAGGATCACCCCATAGTGATGTGCTAGGTCGAATGAAACCTTTCTCTAATAAATCTTGCATTTTATCCTTCAACTCTAAAAGTTCAATTTGAGACATTCGATAAGGGGGTTTCAAAATTGGCTTAGCACCAGGAACTAAGTAAACAGTAAATTCAACTTCCTGATCTGGTATTATTCCAGGAAACTCATTAGAAAAAACATCAGGATACTCATTTACCAATGGAACATCATTAATCTGAACAGTTCCATTGTTTTCAACAATATGTGCAAGGTAACATTCCTTTACATCTTTGACAAGTTTCTCAGCCTCTTGATATGTTATCAAAAGTAAGGGTTCATTCTTTTACACAAATTGAATGTCTTTCTGAAAATAAACTTTTTTAGCTCTACATTCAATCTTAGAATGGTAAATAGAGAGCCAATCCATAACCAGGATAACATCAAACTCTACTAGAGGTAAAAAAATAAGGATTTCAAGTAGGTTCTTTCCTCGGATAAGGATAAGAAGATTATTATAAATTATTTTTTCCTCAAAATTTCCCCCAGGTGTTTTTACCACAAGTTCAGGATTCATTTCTTGAGATGGTATTCCCATTTTACTATAAACATTTTTAGAGATGAAAGAATGTGTAGAACCTGAATCAAACAACACACTGTCATAATATGAAAAAACAAAGTACCTGATACCACTTCATTTGATTGACCAACATCTGCTGAAGTAGTTGCAAAGGATTTCACCACCCCTTTTTACTTGTAGTCTATCTGCTTCCCATCACACGAGCTCTTTGTCCGACACTCGTTTGCATAGTGACCCATCTCATTACACTTAAAACATTTCACTAACTATAAATCAAATTTTGTCTTACCATCACCTTGATCATTTTCAGTGAAATCACGAGCCTTATGTCCCATATTACCAAATTGGTATCACTTTACAGAATTCATAAGACATTCCCCAGCATTCCTTTTACCACATTTATCACAAACTGGAATCACAGTTTTCTTACCATCAGACATTTTTGAAGAATTCTTCCCTTTATCCTGCCACCTCGGTCTCTTCTTCTGTTGGTTGTTATAGAACACATGATCATCAAAGAACTCCATTTCCACCTTCTCATCACATCGAACAAGCTTTTCATAACATTTTAACTCACGATAATCCAATGCCCTTTGATATTTTAGCTTTAATCCTGAGTAAAAATGATTGATTTTACTATCAAGGTCTCGGATAAAATTTGGAGCATTCCCTGCCAATCGAGTGAACCTTTCATCATAAGTAGCCACTGAGTCGTCCTCTTGCCTCAATTCCATGAATTTTTTTCCATCCTATATCGAAAAACCTTAGGATAATACTTCTCAAGAAATATAACTTTGAATTCATCCCAGTCAAGAGCATAAATCTCATCAGCGTCCCTGATATTATTAACCATCGACCACCACTGATCTGCTTCACCTTCTAAATGGTAAATTCCAAGACTAACCTTCTGATTTTCTGAAGACCCCATGACATCGAAAATCTTCTCCAGTGATTTAATCCACCCTTCAGCTAGCACATGGTTAGATGATCCTCTGAATGATGGGAGATGTTTCCTAATGAAATGTTCCACCACATACATGTTCCTCTGTGGTTGATCTAGCTGATCTAGTTCATGGATTCCACCACCGTTTATCTCTTGAGTCAACTACGCCATTACTACAACAAACTGTTCAGTTCCAATTCCAACCATCTCAGGATTCGAATTCAAAAGGTCATTTAATTCTGTATGCCTTCCTAGCACTGCTTCCCTAATTCCATTGTGGAAAACCATTCTGGACAAACATGTCTTAGATGAAGCAACATGGTAATCTTCAAATTCTATATCATTTCAATTTGTACATAAAGAAAATATTTTTGGATAATAATTTAATAAAATTCCAACTCCTAATGTTATCTAAACCGTCCATTGATACCAATTATAAGGCCCCATCCTTAAAAATTACTTAATCGTGAGTTATTTCAAGAGTACACGTTGAGGATCTTTTCAGGTTTAGATTTTTAGAGAATTAAATCATAAATCATGCATTACATTCCCCATTTAAACAAAGTGGTTACATAAAAGATAGTACACATTTTTCCAATCAATAGAAACATATTTAAAATAAATCATGGACTCTTTCTTGACACTTCCTTGACACTATCATCACATCATGTACCTTTCCCTTGACCTGTGAAAAACATTTCAAAAACATGGGATCAGCATAAATAGATCAGTAAGGGATATAAAGGTACGAAATGAAAACATTGGTCCATGTATTAAATCATTCTTTAATCATAAAACAAAATCATTTTAACATACCTCATAAAATAATGAATAAATCATAGAAATCATAAGACATAATGGTAACTTGAGACATTCATAACATTCTTACGTAGGGAGTAACCCTCATGGTTACGTTTGGAATACCCATCACAGTATCTTCCCTAAATCTCTTCAGAGAAACCTTAACGTTTAACCCATTCGCGTTACCCAATGCATTGAAGAGCTATATCGGGCTCACTCACCCTTAGTTTATCACTGAACCACCCGTCTTCATAACAATGACCAAGAACCATAACATAATCGTAACACAATAAAACATGCACCAAGGAAACATTACATTTCTACATTTCAATCACAACATATCAATACAACACATTGAAATAATAAAAAATAATGAAAACCATTTTCAATACCAAAATAAATAAAAGTAAAACATGGTATTTATTTTTAATTTTAAAAAACGTTTTGGCTTGTGGAGGAAGCTGAAACTCAAATAATGGTCACGGCGGTGGAGAAGTCCTTGTCGCCGCATACGTACGACAAAAAAACATTCCCTTTTGTCGTTTAGTAAAACAATTCATATAAAAAGATTCCTTTTGAATAAATGTAAAAGTCAACGGGGTTTATACACAATATAAAAAAGGGTTGTGTATATATCACAATATGCCTCAATGAAAGGAGATTGAGACGAAGTCCCTTACCTCAGGTCCGACTTGACTCGATCATTCTTTAACCTCCTGAATAATAAACATGAGTTAATTTATAGTTTCTTATGAACCTTTTTCAAGTTAATTATTCCTTTTATATTACTTATTACCATGTTATGAACACTATGTAATTATTTAAGTAAATAATGGTTGTTTTGTCGATCATTGGTACTTGAGTCAAAAATAAACTCTTTATAATTACATGTTATTCATGTGGTAAAATTTCCATTATATAAAGAATTATATTCATGACTTAGATTCATATATATCATATATATCTAGTACATACATTCATTTATAGTATAACATAACCTTTATAGGTAAAAATTAAATGCATCGTTCAAGGAGACAGTAAGCCGTACGTACGCATGAACGCTACTTTCATTTCTATTTCATATGTTATGGAATGTAATCATAATGATAATGGTAAATTATAATTCTACTATAATATCATATATAATATCATTAACTTTTTATACGTCCCACATATGGCATTAACGAATCAAATCACTTTGAGGGGGCGGTAGTCCGCACTTCCTAAAATGAAGATATCACGTTAACCATAATGGAAACCATAAAGGTATGACATAAATGAAAAATACAGAAGCTTAAAGAAAAACATAAACATATTATATATCATATATAAATGTAGTGAAATCTTAATGGCCACCTTTTAAGGTGTTAGATGAATATTGAACAATCATCATTTCATGAGGCAGAAATTCACCATCCACAGAATCAATATGATTTTTAACCATTAGATGATTATGAGTGTATGTGTAGCTCGAATACATATTATAAAAACATCCTAGTATATTGATGATACTGGTGTTTTACGAAATAAATAAATAAAAAGAGTTTAGGGGGTTGGAGAAGCAAAATAAAACAAAAGAACATTAGAGAAGACTTTACCTTAAAATCGGGTAACTCCTCATGGATTGAACCAAAAGGGTTTCTTGAAGAGTTTTCTGCCTAAGTTAAGGATTCTAGGATGAAGAGAGGGATGTGGAGAGATAAAATGAGCAGATCTTGGCCGAGCCAATGGCTTTATAAGTGTGGGTAAGGAGGTAGAGGTGGGTGCCTTTTATAAGAGGAGAGGAGGGGATCTCTTGGAATGTTATAAAATGTTACTTTATATTGAAATGAGTTTCAGATTTAAAAGGTCCTAAATTAATATATTTCGGGGATATGGTGATACGAGTTTGACATATACTCATCCAATTGGTTTTTGACAAGTGTAAGTCTTATATTTTACATTATATTTTCATTTTTTTACATCGTTCATTAATGATGTAATCGTTGCATCATCATTATGTCATAAATAATTTAATTTTTTTAATGTATAAAAATTATAAAAAAATATTGTGATGTAAGAAATATTTTAATATTTCCAATGAATATTAATAGTCTAAGAGATCATTTGTTTAGACAAAATTAAAAATGATTTAATTATGTGTTACATTCTTTGTTATATTTAACTTTTTTAAAAAATTAAAAGATAAAAAGTCATTATCACACAAAAGTGATTCCATGGGGTCCCTAAGTTTGGAACAAGGCATCTCATGGTGGCCATAAAACAAAAAGTAGCATTAGGACACATTTTGGGGTCATTTGTTATTATTATGATATTATTTTATTATCCTTAACTACCAGATTACAAATTAATCAAGATAATTAAAGACAATTACCGTCGTTACTATTCATAATGTCCAAAAACAAAAAAGTCATAATAAAATAATTTCAACATCCTGATTCCAAATATGGAATCAATTTTACCAAATTTTAAACACAAAAATTACAACAATTTATTTAAAAATGATTCCTTTTGTCAAAACCAATAGCGGGTATTTTTTGAAACAATTTCTATCAAATGTTTGACAATTTTTTATGTCCAATTTCAATGTGAAATTAACCCAAATGTCAACCACTGGATTAAATGGTAAAAATATATTCTATTTAAACTTTAAAACCACTTAAAAATATAATCTATCCATATAATTAAATTAGATGAAAAAGCAGTTTTGATGTACAATGCATTTTTTTTCACTATTCATTAAAAAAAGAACATTGTCAGAAAATACCAAAAATTTATCCAAATTAAATTTCAATGTCCCAATCATAATTAATAAGTTTATTTTGACAAATAGAGCTTATTAAATTGTCAAATTATAGATTTAAAAATGGTTCTCCATCAAAAGGTGGTAAAACAATCTTTTAAAAATATTATGGAATTCTATGCTTATGATTGGATTTATTCTCATTTTAATCCACTAAAACACTATATAATTCATAAATAGACAAATATAACAATATCTATTATTCATTACTTACTTGGTATGTTACATTAGTTAATTAAAATGCATAAGGAACGCCAATATGGTGATTATTTAGTTAATAATTACCTAAAATAAATGATACTATAAATAATAAAACTGAACAGTACTGATTGATTTACTTTATTTGTTTATTTTTATAGATATATATATCATGCTACACAAATTTGAAACTAAAATATTTTAATTCAAATATAATTTTTATATTTCAAAATTAATATTAAATAAATAATTTTAGAATTGACATATTTATTACTTTACGCTAAATTAATTTAATTAAACAATTTAAAAATCTATAGAAATTATATATTCTACCAGGTGTGTTGTAATAGTTAATATATTTTAAATATGGTATATTATTGGAATAATTTGTCTTTTATAAATATCATATTGACCCATATTATGTAATTACGTTGTTAACACGGTCCATGTTCACATTGCGTTTTAGCATTTCAAGTGCGCTTGTTTTAAAATTAATTTACAAAAAAATGTGATATTAATTTTATAAATTACATATAATATCAATAATTAATTTTCCTTATATTTTCTAATAAAACTCATTTTAATTTATCCTTAATGGCTAAATTAATTAGATCTGAAAACTAGTTTCCTTAATAAAAAAATATAAAATTTTGGAATCTTGGAAGTTTAGCAACGAAGTTTTTAAAATGCTCATATTTTTGTGTGGATGAGGTTTTCTGAAAACATTATTATACATTAATATATTATTTTTCTATTCTGTAGGATCTTTAGGTAAGATAGACCGCCCAGTATTGAATACTATTTTGTATTTACAAAAGTGCCACTCACCCTTCTCTATAAAAGGCCACCACGTATCCCAATTCCTAATACCTCTAAAACCACCTGATATAGGACAATAACTTTCTATATTGTCTCCCAATATCCCTAACCAAGACCTAGAATCCTAAAATTTTTAAAACTACCTTCCACGGTTTCCTTTTGGTTAAACCAAAAGAAGTTACCCGATTAAATGGTAATGCGTTTTATCAATGTCTCTAGTTTCATTTCCATTATCCATCCCCTAAAATATCTTTATTATATTATTGCATAAAAAATATCCTAAATAAACAAGGATATTTTTATTCAAATAGTTCTACTTAAACTTACCCACAACACCATCTAATGGGTAAGGAAAATAATATTTATGTGTACAAAGAACTTCTGCATCATGATATGATGATTGTTCAATTTTTCCCTACCGCCTGTCATGGTGGAAATTATGATATAAAATCAATTGATATATAATATATATTTCATTTATGATGTATTTATTATTTTGTACCTTTTTTATATAACATACCTTTATTATTCCATCATTTGTAAATATGATACTTTCTTTTGAGGAAGTTTGGAATACCGCACCCTCAAAGCGATATGACTCATTAATGCCATATATGGAACATTAAAAGAATATTGTTTATGAAAACATGTATCATATATAACATAAAAATGATAATGGAAATTATAAAATACATAAGTATCTTTTAGTTTAAATTCTTTTTATTCAATAATGAAATGGATGTAGCTTTCATGCGTACGTATGTCCTACCGTCTCCATTAATGGTGCACTTAATTTCTAATCTCCAAATGATATGGACTATTATAAATACATATGAAAATAATATATATGATAATTTATTTATTTTTCACATTATATAGATGATGAAAACATGATATATTTTATAAGGACAACAAATAACATGTAAAATTGTTCTTGAGAAAACTAGGAAATTAACCCCCAATATAGTTAAAATAATGAAAGAGTGTAAACAAACGTGTAATAGAATTTTGTAATAAGTTAATATATGATATTATAATCATGATTTTTGATATGTAATTTTTTTATTAACCTATTTTAACCACTATACCTGGGGCTAAATACCACACAAAACAGGAAGGATAAGGTAAGTGATTATTGTCTTCCTTTTCTTTTTGCAATGCATACGACATATACCCCACTTACATATTTTTTATAGTGTAACACTACCCCTTTTATAAATTATATCACGAATCCATTTTCATCATGGTATGAAAAAAATTACTTCATGGGGATTTTGAATTAAATTTTCCAAGTGGCATGGGATACATTGGGATGTTTTATTAGTAATGTACTAAAACATATTATTGATGGTTATCATTAAAATATCACTTCCTTTTGTGATTGATAAACTTCCCTTGAAACAATAAATTTATTATAATCATTTTTCATTTGAAATTTTCATGAATATAAATATTATCATACGATGGATATTATTATTTCCTAAACTGTATAACATTTTACACATGCTATCTACTGTTACATTTATTTGATTATTTGAGAAATTATTGATAAAACTATATTCTTTATTCAATATAGATATTTGAAAAGGAATATTAGTTATTTTGATTATTCAATATGAATAATTATTTGGACTCGGAATGATGGATGGAGCCCATAATTTATATAGATCCTCGATGCATCGACATGTTCTCATGTGTAACGTCCCGGGTCCGAATGCCACACAACAGGTGCCCCAAACCCGGTTTGCCACCTGACCTCAAGAAAAGTTCCCCAAAAGGCAAAGGCTGCCAACTAGTAGTGAGGGACCAGGTATGATAGTGGGGAAACTATTCCCTCATTTGTCAATGTGTAGTGTAACAGAATACGAAAGAAAACATACAGCAAACAGAAGAAGTAGTAAACCATATACAACCGGAATGAACAACTGACGATAAAAAGGGAAACCGACAGTCATATATATATAATGATGCAGTATGTCTATATTCAATGAAAACAGACAGAACATGTTACATAGCAGTACAATATAACACAACTAAAATACAAATGTAGAAAGAAAGAGAGAACAACCCACAGCATCTTGATCCAATGCTTGGTCCCATGCTCTCCAATACCCGAGTAGCAATCATGTACCTGTATAAGGGCCCTTGACCTTATCTACACCTGTAGAAACATAATCCGTTTGGGCTAAAAATCATGACCCAAACAAGGTGTGAGAAATATATCTTAGTAGGCACCCAACAAAGGCCTGTACCCATCTGCATGCAAGCATGCAACAATAGTGTGCAGTAGTAAAATACAATAAAGTAAGAAGTAATAAAAAGTAACTAACTACCAGTTATAATTCCATTTCATCATTCATTTAATCATTTAATTTAAAATATCACCACAATGAATATTCTAAGTAAATAGCTAATGTCCACAGAAACGTAATCTACTACCCTCAGGTAATGAGTATCCAACACAAGAATCTTCCGACATGCAAACAGATATTTCCCACATGCGTAAGAAGTGTCGCCCACAGGCATAGAATCAACTGCCCACAGGCATGGAAGAAGCTACCCACAGGCTAAGTAGTAAAATTCCCACAGGCTAATCACAACACTTCCCTCAGACTAAATAGGTAACTAGGCCATGCCCAACATGTAAATAAACATTCACAAGAAATTCCTCTCAATGAAATTCTACAAACATTACATAAGAGGGACACCCTTGGGTATCCTGGACAAATGGATAAACAGAGGAACGCACCCCTGGGGTGGTCCTGGATCCAAGAAGCAATCCCAAACAACATTTTAATATCGCAATTAATTACCTATACAATTATAGTTAGTTAAAATAGTCATGAACTCAGCCACACGACACCCCAACATTGGTTTGTGGTACCAAAATACTCAATACACACATCAGTTGTAAAACTAAATACCAAGCCACCTACCTTATACGTCAATGAGTAGTATACATGATCTTCAATCCCAGAAACGCCCAAGAAAGGCGTATATATTAGGTAAGAAATCTTTCATTCAACCTCAAATAACTCCCATTAGGGAATGAATTGATAAGAAACATGCTAGGAGAAGAGAGGGCTTACCCACGCGGTTCCAACGAGATCGTCTGAGGTGGAATCGGATTCCCGGTTCGTGATCGACGGATCATCAAAGGCTCGGCCGTCCACTCCCAATCCTCTGGTCCGGTTCTATTCCTTCCCTGTGAACAGGGGAGGCTACTGCCCATTTAAGCGAAAAAAACATTGTACATGACATGTACATCCAAGTACACGGTGTGTACTATCTTCATTTAACTGTACCTCTGGCGGCACCGCCACACTGTTCATCTGTTGACATGAGTACAAGACATGTACACCTGAGTACACGGCATGTACTGTCAGCCAGCTGGTTGGTACTCCACCGCCTTACTGTTTTGGCATGCCGACTGACTACACGGCATGTGAAGGACAACTACACGGCGCGTAGTCAGTTCCTACACCCTTCGTCGCCGACATGGCTACACGCCCTGTGTACCCATCCCACATAGCCAAAAGAACACGCCGTGTGGAAAAGTACATGGCGTGCAGTTCCAAAATTTGGGATTTTTCCCCATTTTCCATATTTTCTCAAAAACACTTAAGGAAAAGGGAAAAGAAGAATCTCGTACCTCAAAACTAAGAACCAAGTTCTTATAAACTTCCCCCTTATAGGAATTCTTCCCCGAATTTCCCTTCCAAGGGTGGCGAAGATATAGCCGTGAACAAATCTTGCCACTGATCACGTATGTTAGTCTCCCTCTCCCAGGTTTCGTCCTACACTCAGCCATGCTGCCATAGCACCCATACGAGAGGAACAGAACGGCCTTAGAGAACCTTCATGCTCCTGTCAACGATAAGAATCAGATTCTCCTCAAAGGACACATCTATCTGAAGATCAACCTCCTCTGGCTAAAAGGAGTGAGATGGGTGCAAATGATAGAGGCGCAACCGAGATACGTGGAAGACATCGTACATGGATCGGTACCGCTGCTATAACTGTAACGATAGGCAACCAGCCAGACTCTCTCTAGATTCTCGAATGGCCCCACATACGTCGGTGAAATATTTCCCTGTCTCCGGATTCGTTTGTCTCCCAGCCTCGGTGAAACACATAAGAAAACCTGATCTCCGACCACGATCTCCAAAGGTCGTCTGTGGCGATCAGCATAAGACTTCTGAGGAGACTGTGCGGTAGCCATCCACTTCTGAATCAACTGGACCTGCTTAGAAGTCTCCTACACGAGCTGTGGTCCCAGTAAAGCTGCCTCACCTGCCTCTAACTAGCACAATTGTGAATGGCGTGGCCTACCATATAAAGCATTGTATGGTGTCATCTCGATAGTTTCCTGAAAACTGTTATTTTAGAAAACATGACTAAGGGTATATGGTTCTCTGAAGATCCCCCAAAGTCCAGGACACATGCACGCAACATGTCCTCTAGTACCTATATCGTACGCTCTGACTGGCTATCTATCTGAGGGTGGTATGCTTTTCTCAGAATCACCTGTGTGACCAGTTCCCTCTGAAAACACTGCCATAAATGAGACGTAAAGCGGGATTCCCTATCAGAAACGATAGAACGAGGGACCCCATGAAGGCGTAAGATCTCTCGGATATATAGCCTTCTGATCTCGTCAACTCTGAAGGACACCTTGATCGGAAAAAAGTGATCCACCTACGTGAGTCTGTCCAAAACGACCCATAAGGTATCATTACCTCGAGGTGACATCGACAAACCAATCACAATGTCCATCGCGTCATCATCCCACTTCCACTATGGAATGGGTAACTGCTGTAACACTCCAGCTTGCCTCTGGTGCTCCGCCTTCACCTGCTGACAAGTGGAACACCTCGTAACAAAACAAGCTACATCTCCCTTCATACCTGGCCACCAGTACTGACGTCTCAAGTCTTGGTACATCTTGGTAACCCCATGATGAACTACCCAAGCTGAAGCATGAAACTCCCACATCAGCTCCTTGCGTATATCCTCTGGAACCCATACTCTCCCATGGAAATGCATAACCCCATCATCGCTTACCACCCAACCATGATGAGGGTCCTCACTTGCCACCAACTCTTCTAGAATAAGGCCTTCAAAATCAGATAGTTGTCTCATCCTCACTCTGTCCAGGAGGGTTGAAGTCACAACTAGAGATGAAAGATAAATCTTCCCCTGACTGTCGTGCACCTCTAGATGCATCTCAGAGAACAAGGCCATTAAATCCCATTCACCATTGGCCTCCTGCACTGCATGTATCTGAGTCTTCGTACTCAGTGCATCAGCTACTGCATTACCTTTACCAGGTGTATAGGTAAGCTCAAAATCGAAGGATTGTAGGTACTCGACCCACCTACTCTGCCTCAGATTCAGGTCACACTGAGTAAAGATATACATGAAGATTTTTTAGTCAGTGAAAACCACAAAATTCTCTCCCAATTGATAATGTCTCCAATAGCGCAGTGCATGCACAACTGCATCCAAATTGAGGTCATGCGTTGCGTAAATCTTCTCATGTGGCCTCAACTACTGAGACACATATGCAACTACTTGATCACCATGCATCAACACTCCTCCCAGCCCAATAACTGATGCATCACAGTAAACTATATATCTCTTCCCCTGATCTGGGATTATCAGGATCTGTGCTGATGTCAACCTTCCTTTCAGGTCCTAGAAGGCTGTCTTGCATGCTTCCCACCAAAAAAACTTCACACCCTTCTTAGTTAGACCCATCAAGCTGCTAAGCGGGAGAAGTCTTGGATGAAGCACCTGTAGTAACTAGCTAGCCCTAAGTAACTTCGTATCTCAAACACATTCTTAGGATGCTCCCAGGAAACTACTACTCTCACCTTCTCTCGGTCTACTGTAACTCTTGCCTCTGAGATGATATGACCCGGGAAGTGAATCTGGTCCATCCAAAAGAGGAACTTTGAGAGCTTAGAATATAGACGATGCTCTCTCAGTGTACTCAATACGATCTCAAGATGGGTGGCATGGTCGTGTTGAGTGTGAGAGTACACCAAGATGTCGTCGACGAATACTACCCCAAAAAAATCAAGATACAGATGGAAAATACGATTCATCAGAGACATGAAAACTATTGTTGCATTCGTGAGTCCGAAATGCATAACCATATAATCGTATAGACCATAATAGCTCCTGAATGTTTTGATAGGTATATCAGATGGTCTAACGTGCAACTGATCATATCTTGACCTTATGTCAATCTTCGAAACACTCATGATTCATTATGTTGATCAAAAAGATCATGAATCCTTAGTAAAGGATATCAGTTCTTGACCATCAACTGGTTCAGATTTCGATAATCCACACAGAGTCTGAGGGTACCATCTTCCTTCATCGCAAAAAGGACCAGAGAACCCCAAGGAGAAGTACTGAGTCGGATAAAAACCATCTCCTTTAACTCCTCTAACTGCCTTTTGAGCTCCTACAACATAGATGTAGCCATCCTATATGGAGTAATGGACACCGTTGCTTCTCCTGGAATGAGCTCAATAGGGAAATCCACCTCTCGCACCAGATGTAGACCTGAAAAGTCGTCTGGGAAGACATCCCTGAAACAATCAACCACTGGAGGGAAATCAATCTGAAAAGTCCCCAAATAATCTAGATACAAACTCATAATCTGGGCTGTGACTCCACCTCTCCTATGATGTTCTTGTCCAGCTCGACTCGCATGAACATCCCATTCTCCCTTGTATAGAAACTCTCGGCCCTCTGGTGATGTGAAACACAGCCTATGACGATAGCAGTCTATAAAGGATCGACAGGGAACCAACCAATACATCCTAAAAATGACGTCATATCTCGTTATCTCTAAGATATATAGGTCCCAAAGAATGTGAATCACACCAACCACTAGGGGGCAGACCCTACACTGACGCACACCGACTGCTCTAGTCCCCAAGGGAGTGTCAAGGGTCATGATATAAGAAGAAGTAGAAACACAGAGCCCAAGGCTCTCCACAATGGGTACAGATATGAAACTATGGATATCACCCGTATCGAAAAGTACTAAAGATAAGATAGAAGCTACTAAGAAAGTACCTCTAACTGTAGAAGGTATGGGATCCTGCTCCTGCTAGGTCTGTTGCACTGCATATTCCTGCCCACTGCCACGACCCTATGACACATCCTGGCTACCCTGAGCTGTCCCGCCCTGCTGCCTCTGCGATCCTGGTGTCTGGCTACCATGGCCACAACCACCACCTCTGCCTGCACTCCCTGACACATTCTAGTTCCCCGACTGGTAAGAAGCCACTGGTCCGGCTCCCGCACGCGGAGTATGCACAGAACCCCTCTCACTAGCCACTGGTGGAAACACCCTACAAAAGTGCTACAGATGACCCTTCCTACTGCAATCTCGGCACTCCACTGGGTCTCATGGACATTATGGCCTCTTGTTCCCCTCTCTACCACATTGGTAGCACATGACCTATCCACATGAAGCATTCTTTTGACTGGTACTGCTACCCGAAGAGAAGTCCATCTTTCTCTTCCTCTTTCCAGCAAAAATAGTACCAGTAACTGGTGATGAACCACCCTGGCCCACACCACTAGGTTCCCTAAGGTTCCTCTCTATAATCAGCGCCTGATACACAATAGTGTGTACTGAAGGAGACCTAAAAACATTCACCAGCACTCAGATGTCATAACGAAGACCATCCTCAAAACGTCTGGCTCTAAACATCTCATCACCCACCAGCATGGGTGCAAAAAGCTGAAACATGGTAAAACGAGCAGAATAGTCCATCACCGACATAGCGCCCTACTACAGATTCATGAAATCTTGAGCTCAATCTTCCCTCAGCATCTCTGGGAAAAATATGTCATATAAGACTACCTAAAAATCTCCCCGCACCATGTCTCTGTGATGCTCTGACTTGGTGGTAACATCCCACCACCTCTTGGATGAATCACGCAGCATATACGTCGTGAGCCTGACCCTCCTCCATTGAGGCATATCAATATGCTCAAAGATAGAATGCATAGAACACAGCCAAGACTCTGTAGCCTGTGGTCCGCCATCCCCTGAAAACATAGGCGGATACTGTTGCTGGAAGATATGTGTTAGCTCGGCCATAGATGTGGTAGCATGCGGTGCTCGCTAGAAGGTCTTCATGAACTACTTAAAGCCTTCTTGGAATTGTGTCTCCATGCCTACATCTGGTATAACAGCTGGCGCCGCATCAGGCTCTACTGGAGGATCAACTGGTAGCCCATGGCCCACCATCTCTGGATTATACATGTTGCCGCTCTCCTAGAGAACAACACACGGTCGTTTAGGCGGCATGACACTAAAAGGTCAAAACCACACATTATATTACGATTTATCAAAGTCTGAAAACGATGGAACCAAAAAGGGAACAAGGGGAAGAAGTTAATTAAAAATTTTCAAAACAAGACTACACGGCGTGTACACTAACTACACGCCATGTACTTGACTTCCCTTCCCCTACCCGGGTCCTTCGAAAAGGCTAAGACACACGTCTCCTGTTCAACAGATTTACACGGTGTGTATATAATCCACATAACATGTATAGTGTTATTTTCTAACTCCCCTTGTCCTTTATGACATGGTCGACTACTCGGATTGCAACGACACGACGTGTTACACCCACATACAGCGGGTACACTACCCCATTTACCAGCCACATGGCTAATTCCAAACGGTCTGTACTCAGGCAAAACTACATGGTGTGTCCCACAGGTACACGACGTGTTCAAGGAGAGGTGACACTGACCCGTGATGATAGTTACACAACCGAGTCCCCAGGTCACACTACATGGCGTGTTCATCATTGACACAACGTGTTTTGTACAGGAGCTCACCGACCTGTGTTGTTAGTTACACGATCGGACTCCGTGTCAACTCTACATGGCGTGTTCGGCCCAAGCTCTTCCCTTCCCCGTGTCGCCACCCACACGGTTTGTGACACAGGAAGATTCTACATGGCGTGTACTCAGGGTACACGGCGTGTACTCAAAAAGTGTATTTTTCTTCCCGAACAGAAGGCCATACACAGCATGTTTTATGTGAAAAATGGCGTGTATACTGGGTTTACAAACAGTATGGCTCAGAAACATCCCCGGAACTCAGAAAATACCGAAAAACAACACCTAAGTGTCAAATTCTGATCCGTGAGGGCCCATACTCCTCATGAATCAATGTTTGACATCTTAGCAGTGTTCTAACTAATAAAAAGCTAATGATCCACCAAATTCAGGTCAATGGGGGCCTATACTCCCCAAAACAAAAGTTTGGCATCCATTCTATAAACAGGCTCAAATAAAATTACCCGATCACAATCCAGGTATTTTATCAAAGCAGGTATCACGACAGCATGCTTTACTAGCACGACAAATATCACATCAACATGCAATTTCTAATGCACCTAAATGGCATGGAACTATGCATGGAATGTGATTTCTAGGACGTGCTTATATGATGCATGAGATGGAATACCCTCATCTCATCAGTTTGCAACTAACTAAATCCCATAGATAAAATACACCAGCACAATTCCAAGTGCGTAACCCAACGGTGAAAACAAATCAATAGTAAATTTCAAAATCAGTAAAATTAAAACATGAGGTAAATTGGATTTTCCCTATACATGGATTAGTTACGACCGAGCATCGATTATTACCAACTACCATTTATTTTATCCCTGACTATGACTCCAAATTGTAAGTCAAAGAAAGGAACCCCTCTGATACCACTTTGTGACGTCTCGGGTCCAAATGCCATGCAACGGGTGCCCCGAACCCGGTTTGCCACGTGACCTCAATCACATTTCCCCAAATTCCAGAGTGTGTCGACTAGCAGCGAGGTCCCAGGTCTGATAGTGGGGAAACTATGCCCTCATTTTTCAAAGTGTAGCGCAGTGGAATATGAAAGAGAACTAACAAAAAACATCGGAATTAGTAAACCATACACAATTGGAATGAACAACTGATGGCAAAAGGGAAACCATCAGTCATATATATATAAAGATGTAGCATGTCACTATTCTATAAAAATAGCTAGAACATGTTACATAGCAGTACAATATAATACAAATGTAATAATAATGTAGAAAGCATGAAAGAACATCCCTCAGCATCACGAGACAATGCTCGGTCCCATCCTGTCCTATACCCCAGCAGTAATCAGGTACCTGTATAAGGGCCCTTTCCATTATCTACACCTGTAGAAACGTAATCTGTTTGGGCCAAAAATAATGACTCAAACAGGGTGTCAGAAATATATCTCAGTAGGCACCCACCAAAGGCCCGTTCCCATCTCTATGCAAGCATGCAACAATACTGTGCAGTAGTAAAATGCAATAAAGTAAGCAGTGATCAAATGTAACTAACTACCAGTTATATTTCCGTTTTATTATTCATTTAATCATTTAATTTAAAATATCACCACAGTGAAGATTCTTAGTAAACAGCTAATGTTCATTGACACATAAACCCCTACCCTTAGGTAAAGAGTATCCATCATATGAATCTACCCACAGGCATACAGATATTTCCCACATGCATAAGAAGTGTCGCCCATAGGCACAGAATCTTCTGCCCACTGGCACAGAAGAATTTTCTCACAGGATAAGTGGTAAAATTCCCACAGGCTAATCATAGAACTACCCTCGGGCTAAATAGGTGACCGGGAAATACCTAACATGTAAATAAACATTCAGAAGAAATTCCTCTAATGGGAATTCTAAAAACATTACTTAAAAGGCATACCCTCAGGCATCCTGTCCAAACAGGTAAATAGAGGAACACACCCCTGGGGTGGTCCTGGATCCCAGAAGTGATCCCAAACAACATTTTAATATCGTAATTAATTACTTATACAATTCTAGGTAGTTAAAATAGTCACGAACTCTGCCACACGACACCCCATCATGGGTTCGTGGTACCAAAATACACAAAACACACAACATTTGGAAAACTAAACACTAAGCCACCTACCTTATACATCAACGAGTAGTATACATGATCGTCATTCCCAGAAATGCCCAAGGACGGCATAGATCTGAGGTAAGGAAACTTTTATTCATCCTCAAATAACTCTCATTAGGGAAAGAATTGGAAATCAACATGCTTGGAGAAGAGAGGGCTTACCTGCGCGGTTCCAATGAGATCGTCCGAGGCGGAATCGAATTCTCGGTTCGCGATCGACAGGTCTCCAAAGGCTCGGTCGTCCACTCCCGCTCCTCTCATCCGGTTCCATGCCTTCCCTTTGAATAGGGGATGCTACTTCCCATTTAAGAGAAAAAAACAAAGTACACAGTGTGTACTTCCAAGTACATGGTTTGTACTTCCTTTATTTAACTATTCCTCTAGAGGCACCGCCACACTGTTCATCTGTCGACCTGAGTACACGACATGTACTCCCGAGTACACGGTGTGTACTGTCATCCAGCTGGCGGCTACTCCACTGCATTACTGTTTTGGCCTTCCGACTGACTACACGGCGTGTGAAGGACCACTACACGGCGTGTAGTTAGTTCCTAGACCCTTCTTCACCGACATGGCTACACGCCCCGTGTACCCATCCCACATGGCCAAAAGTACACGACATGTGGAAAAGTACACGGCGTGTCGTTCCAAAATTTGGGATTTTTCTCCATTTTCCATATTTTCTCAAAAACACTTAAGGAAAAGGGAAAAGAAGAAGACCGTACCTCAAAACTAGGAACTGGGTTCTTACATCATGAGGCACATAAGTTTTTCAAATTAAACGGGTTTCAAGCGGTGTTTTAAACAGTCTTGTGAATGGTCTTTATGATAATAGGTTTTCATGTTCCCGAGACATGACCTTCACTAAGAATTATATTTCCATCATTTATTACCAGTTATTTTTTTCCCTGAGATTCTTCATTGACATATCTATGGATGTAGTTGATTTTCAGTTTATTGATTTATGGCATGTGTTTCAGTTTCTTACTTAGCACATTATTTATGCCTTATATAGTTATTTTTATAGAAAATGTACTCTATTATTTAACGTTCCATATAGATTGAATCATTATTTCATCCATTATACTTACCCTTAATGAGAATTTGAGCTCACCCTTATTATGTTATTCCCCAGGTTATGAAGAAGAAAACATTAAATAAGCTTTCAAGATGGATTATATTTCTGTTTCTTCTATAGCATATTTTGTTAAATTTTCCCAATTGATTAAGGGTATTATATATGTAATCAAGCATTCCAAGATTGATAAACTGAACCATTCTTTAATATTTTATTCCTTGTAATAATTCTAATTTAATGTAATAATGCATCGTCTCTTGGCTTTTGGGGTTGGGGAGTTATAGTTGGTATGAAAGGAAGTTTTTCATAGACCATGGAAACTAGTTTTAGAAAAACTAGATTAGAGATCATAACCATAATATAGACATTGAGTATAAGTATAAAAGAACATCCTAGAATTTCAGTAAGGTAGATATTATGTGTGTATTCCTAGTAATACATCCCTATCTTGGTACTACATGTTGATGTGGTTCTTTCACAAATGTACGTAGGAGTAACAAATCATAAAAGGTGTTCTAGGATTGACTCGTGGTAACATAGTAAATGAAAAAAGGCCTTACTATGCTCTTGGTTTTACACTAATGGGAGATATTTTTAGGATGATTCACATTTTTCTTACATACCAATATGAAGGATTTATATGTAATGATATCCCCAATGTTGCTAATGTTTATGATTTTATGTATTTATGATGCATCAATTTATGTTCTATGTTATACCATATTTAGAGATATATAATGTTCATAACCTTATACTCTAATAAATTATATTCCATTATTTAGAAATGACACATAGTAGAAGGAAGGAGAAATCCACTAGTGCATGTGACCTAAAGGGTAATAAGAATAATAATTTTCATGATTGTAAGCCATATTTCTGAAGGGAGTTAGTAACTCGGGTACACTCATAAAATGTGTAAATACTATAATGTTTTAAAAATATAAATAAATTATTCTTTGATTCTTATAGATTTTATTGGAAGAAGTGGATGGCAGACAAAAAATGGACAGAGGGAGGAATGGAATGAAGGATTTTCCCACATCTAATAATTGTGGAAAGAATCTCCCTGGTAAATTATTAAAGGTAATGTGAGTTTTTTATATGTTTGGAAAAAAATGACACTAATTTTGTGATTTCAAAGGTAATAATAAGGGTTCCATTGCTCAATGATTCCATTGCAATGTGATGGGACATTGTGCAGATCTATGTCCCAAGAGACAAAGGAATATAACCTAGATAATACTATTGGATAGTTATAAAGTATGATACTACCATAGATGTAGTTGAATTATTAATATGCTAATTAAATATTTATGTCATTTGATTATTTTTATCAGAAATTTACTAGTTATAAGAATTATGGAATATATGGGGATTGTACTATAATACTTTTTTGATAAGGATTTAATATCATATACTGAATGGTGCTAAGAAAAGTTATTTAGTATAAAGTTATAATTTTTAGAAAACACATGATTGAGGGAAAGTTAACTCATAGTATATTATTTATGTTAATATAATGATGAATAAATTATTTACATGGATATGTACTGACTATATAGGATATGGTTAATGACTTTTCAATAACTGTTCTATGATATCCTTGAAAGAGATTACAACACTTTTAGATATAAGGAATATATCCAATAACATGTGTCTTACTTAAGGAATAAGGAAGAATTCATGTTTTTAATAAGACTAAATGATTATTAAAATTATTACCATATTTCAATAGGATACATGATGACGTTATTCACAAGTTTGGAATGTAAAACTTTTGGCTACTTCGTGAGGATTAAAGGTTAATGAAAAGTTCATTCTATAAAATTCAATGAAATTTATTCATATGTTATTAGATGATAATATGTTGGAAAATATAATCATTAATAATTTATTTTAATAGGATCATTAGATGAGATTTTAGAGCGCAATATATTACTTCACTATATGTTACATTATGTGCTAAGAGATGAAGTAGAAATTGATTAAGGTGTAATAAAATAAAAATATTTTGTTTACATATATTTAAATATATTATTTTAAAGTGAAAGAATTCCATATTAAAAAAAAAGGTTTGGAAACAAAATTTTTGTCCAATTATCATTATTCTTCATGAAATCTATGACTTTTACTCACACTTATGATTTATGGTCTTGTGGGAAACAACTTTCACCTAAACATGTTCTATAATACTCTCTATTAAAACTTGATTGTTGGATTTTTATTCAATATCCATGATTCCATTTCCCACCATTGTTCTCTTAATAGGGAACCTAGTTATATGGCCATTTTGATTTATTTTGTCTCTTAATAATAATATGTTATATAAAACCATTTTATAATGTGGGTCTTTTAACAATAGTTTATTTTAAATCCCTTGATTGCTAAGATCAATTTTAAATTGATAGGATGTGATTTAATTAATGTGGGAAGAATGTTTCTTCTGGAGAAATTAAACTATTTTCTTTTTGGAATAAATATTTTTTTATTGTTAGCACGCCTTATAGAAAAATTTAATCTTAGGCTACACACAACAATAAATTAACTTTCATTACATGAATGACCGTGTTTTACAACCATTTAATGGAGAACCGATTTTAAAACTAACGTATGACATCTTTATGAATTTTATTTTTAAAAATAAAAAAATTTCCAATTTATAATGTTCAAATTATATTATGGTGAATTTGTTGGTATTTTTCTGACAAACATTATTTTTTGATGAATAGTGAAAATTACTTACATTTAGTTAAAAACATACATTCTTTTTAAATAATTATTAATTATAAATTATATTCTATATTTTTTTGAAGTCACATTAGATCAATTATAAATCTATTTAAATAATAAATTTCATTCGAATCATTTTTACTTTTAAATTGAATATAAAAACCCAACAAATATTCGAACATCTCTATACTATAAAACCCCATTTTTCTACCTCGTTTGAGGGATTAGCATTAATCATAAATTTCCCATATATCTGATTAGAATGTTTAAATTCCCACATTAATGGATTTAATTAGTATGATATTTGTGGCCGAAAAATATCAACTTAATTTTTTGACCAAAATGATTAGTGAATGTGATTAAAATTAATTACAGTGGATAAGGTGAGATTGTAATTTATAAGGGACTAAACCTTAACATGAAGGAACAAAATGACTTGGAAACATGTCCAAAATCTCATTTATGGGAATAATTTGAACATATCCCCACTTTATTAGAAATATATTGGTTATTAGGATACCATTAAATTGATGTTCTCAACATAAATGGGTAATTGTGGAGAATGACAAAAGGGAAATTTATTTACCTTTAACATTTATAAAACATTTAAATATGTAAAAACATAATATTTTCAGTTATATATTTAATTTTTAAACATATATGGGTTATTCTTATCATAATAAATTATCAATAATTTTTAGAGATGTTATAGGTACATAAAATTCTTATGAAATATCAATATAGTGATTATTTAGTTAACAAATAACTAAAATAAATGATATTATAAATAATAATAGTTATGAAAAATTATTTAATTATTGATTTTATTTATTTTTATAGAAGAATATATTATGTTAAACACATTTAAAACTAATATATTTTAATTCCAATATAATATTTTTATTTTAAAATTAACATTAAATTAATATTGTCCAAATGGACATTATTATTATTTTACGATAAATGAATTTTATTAAATGATTAAAATATTAAAAAAAATTATATACTCTTAAAATTTACATGTAATAGTTAAAATATATTAAACATGGTATATTAATGGAATATTAAATCTTTTATAATTAACATATTGACCCATATTTTCTAAATACATTGTAAACACGGTGCAGATTTAAGCAGCGTTTTAGTGCATCACCTGCACTTGTTTTAAATTTAATTTTCAATTTTTTTTATTATATAAATTATTTATAATATTAGTAATTATGTGGATAAATATTGTCGATTAAAAATAACTTCTATTTAGTTTTAATGGTTAAATTATTTAGATAAGAAAACATGATGCTTTAATAAAGTCCAAAATGATAAAATTTGGGAATCTTAGAAGATAAAGAATTGAGTTAATAAAATGAACCTATTTTTTGATGGATGAGGTTTTTAACTACCATTATTCTCATTTACCCAAATATTTTTCCATTTTTGAGTACCTTTTAGGTAATATTGTACACCTATTATTGAATACCATTTGGTATATACAAAAGCATAACTCCCCCATCCATATAAAGGGCCACCACCTCCCCCCATTCCTAATACCGATAGTACAAAATTTTTTCGGCCATGAACTTCCCAAATAGTCTCACAAAATACCTCCCATATAACTATAATCTTCCCTTTACACAGAATACCTTCCATGGTTGTCTATTGGTTAAACTAAAAAAGTTACCTGATTCAAAGGTAATGTATTTTCCAAATCATTGTAGTTTCATTTCGATTCTCCAACCCCTAAAATATCCTTATTCTATAATTGTGTAACAAATATAGTATCCTAAATATAAAATAATACTTTTATACTGATATTTATACCTATAATTACACACACCTCCATCTAATGGGTAACGAACATAATGTTTTTGTATACGGTGAACTAATGCCTACCAAAACGATGATTGGTCAATTTTTTCCTACCATCTATCATGATAGAAATTATGATGGACAACGTTTTATAAGTTAGATATATTTAATTTATAATGTCTTTATGGTTTTGTAATTTTTATTTATAATATACCTTTATGCTTCCATCATGTGTAAATATGATAATTTTGTTCGAGGAAGTGTGGATTACCGACCCATCAAAGCGATATGACTCGTTAATTCCATACATGGAACATATATGTAAATTATAAAGAACATATGTATAATTTAGTTTTAATTATTTTAATTCAAAAAAGAAATGGATGTTGTGTAAATGCACACGTACAGCCTACCGGTTCCATGAATGGTGCACTTCATTTCTAATCTCCAAATGTTATGGACTTTTTTAAATAAAAAGATAAGGAATATATATTTTAGTATAGTCATGTTTAAAATTATTGATATGATCAAACCATGGTATATTTTATAATAACAACAATTTACAAGTCCAAACATACCTAAGAAAACTGTGCAATTAACACCCAAAACTATTAATATAACGAAAGAGTGTTATAAAACTGGCAATAAAATATTATAAAAAGTAAATATTTGATATTAATAACATGAATGCGATTATGGTATTAGTTATTAACATATTTTAAACCATTATACCATAGGATAAATACCACAAACAAAAATAAAGGAGAAGATAATGTATTATTGTCTTACTTTTCTTTTCGTAAGGCATACACCATATACACAACTTCTGTCTTTTGTGTAGTGTATATAGTATCCCTTTTATACCTTATATCATGAATAATTTTTCGTCACTATATTGAATAAAATATTTCATGGGGATTATGAATTATATGCTCCATGTGGAATGGGACACATTGGAATTTCTAATGATAAATTTCCTAATACAGATTCTTGATGGTTATCATTGCAATCTCCATTCCTTTTCTGATTGTTAACCATTCCTTGAAATAATCACATTATTGCTATCATTTTTCATTAGACATTTACTTTAATAACCATATTCTCATACAATGAATATTAGTATTTCCTAAACCATATACAATTTTAGATCGGTATCTACTTTTATAGTTATTTGATTGTTTGCAAAATTTTTGGGAAAATCATTTTTATTATTCAATACAAATATTTGATAAGGAATATTAGTTATTTTGATTATTAAATATGAGGAATTATTTGTATTGGAAATTATGTCTGGATCCTAGTCATTATATTTCTCCTCAATGCATCAATAGGTTCTCATGCGATAAATATGTTGGCCAAATTAAATGGGTTTCTGTCACTGTTTTAAACCGTCTTTTGAAAGGTCATAACAATATTAGGTTTTCATGTTCCTGAAAAATGATGTCTATAAAGAAATAAATTTCTACAATTTGGAATAAGCTATTGTTTTTCCTTGATATTTTTTGTCAACATATATATGGAATAGTTCATTCTCAGTTTATTGATTTATGGCATGTGTTTCAGTTTCTTACTTGCCACATTATTTATGCCTAATCCAGTTATTTTTATTGAAAGTGTACTCAGTTATTTAACTTTACATAGAGATTGATTCATTATTTCATTCATTGAACTTACCCTTTCTTATAATTTTAGCACACCCTAATTATGTATCATTACTGACGTTATAACGAATAAAAATTTGAATAATCTTTCATGGATGTATTTTATTTTAGTTTATTATGCAGCATGTTTTATTATATTTTCCCAATGTATTATTGTAATTATTTATATAATATAGATTTACATGACTACCAAACATAACGTTACTCTATGTTTTTTTCCTTGTAATAATGCTATGTTAATGTAATAACGCACTGGATTTGGGATTTTGGGGATGAGGCGTTACAATTACCAGATATACTTTTTTACTGTATTTATAATAATTAACGAAGTTTCTATACATAATTCCTAAAATATGAATATATTTACATAATTTGGAACTTTTGAATCCAAATATGTAATCAAATTTATAAAAAATCAAATTATATATGTTTTCATTAATTAATTTATAATTAATCCCTTTGTTGGAAAGAGAGAACAAGTTTTAAAAGTTAAAACATTGCAACAGATTTAAATGCTTATATATCTGAATTGAATGTAAAATTATTTCTATTGAAATAAATTATATTCAATGACAAAATATAGTATATGAATACATAAAAATAATTCAATATTATAATTTAACCAAAAAAATAATTTTGATGAAAAAAGATGTTTCCAATTAAAAATTTGTGTATTTTTACTCTTCATCAAAAGTTAAAAGTTATCCGCAAAAGATATAAAATACACCCAAAGTAAATTTTAATATCCCATATCCAATGAAAATATTTATTTATTCATCAGAAAATTAGTAATATATAAATATATTAATTTAAAAGGGGTTCCCATTAAAAGACAGAAAATAACCAATTTGAAAATTATTAGTTTTTACACATTAAATAGTGTTTATTCATACCCTATGAAGAAAATATCTATTGGATTAATATAAAAAATATTTTTATAAATATATAAAATATATATTTCATTAATTTCATTTAATGATAATAATTCACTCAATTTATTAATACTAGAATAGAAATATATAACTGATTTATATTTTTTTATAAATAAATAATAGCGAATAAATTCACCATGCATTTTCATATGTTAGTTATGATTACTATTTCAAAACAAAAAACTATGTTAAAATGGTAATTTCATAATAACTTCATCTCATGGTTCATTAAAACTCAATATTTCTTGAAATTCATGCTATTGAATAATTAATTTTTTTTAAAATATTTCATGAAAAAAATAAGGTGTTACATTTCATACCTTTTTATTTCATCTTTTTATGTTTTCTAACCCATGTGATATGCTTCATTCCTTTTTTATTACATTACTGGGATTTTAGCTCATCCCTCTGACAATGAATTCCCTAGGTTACCATATGGATATGTTAGAGCTTAGTGGTAGTTCAGAGATCATTATGGAGTTTAGAAAAATCTGTTTTCAATTTTGTATCATGTTTTCGGTTTTATATATCGAATATTATTAATTCAAAAGAATATACGATGCATGGAATTTATTTAGTTTTAAATTATGATTAAAATAATAAAATTATATTTGTAATAGTATAGGTATATAATAATTGGTATCAGAGTAGGGTCTAGTTATTTTTTGAAATTATGACTAGAGATCTTTAATAATAACCTTAAGGGTACTTCTATCCCCATAGATAACCAATATTGAAACATATATAATCACAAGTTAGGATATGTATTTCATTTAAAAAATTTTCCCTATAGGTTAAAAGTGACCTATTGTTTTTCTTATTATCTATATATTCAATCTACAAAATTGTAATTTCTTTTTCTTTGTTGATGTCTTTAAATTAAAGAACCCATGCCAACAAACAAAGTTGAAGAACAAAATGATGATTTACTTAATGATATTCCAAATCTGATGGGAATCGTTGCTCAAAACATCATGAAAGTACTTACTCAACTAGATGATGTTATGAATAATAACATCAATCATGTAGAACACCCTCATTATACTATGAAAGAGAGAGTCGCAATTGAATCCTATATGTGGAAACGACCTCCCATTTTATTAGATCTTATGATCCCCTCCTCATAGAATAATGAATTAAATATGTTTAGAAGATATTCTATGTACCCCATTACTCAAAATAAGAGAAATTTGTTTTTGAAATTTATCATTTTTATGGGGAAGCTGATCAGTGGTGGATGCTAACCAATAATAAAAATTATAAGGATAAAATTGATTCTATGGAATGAGAATAATTCACAAAAAAAAATTCCAATATTTATTTTACACAAACTCTCTATCTTAATATTAAATGGATGTTCCTTGGATAGAACCAAATTGAAAATGAGAATATTTGGGATTATGAAAAAAAATCCAAATAGTTGCAAGATATGCCTCTTGATTTTTCATGAACACTAAAATCATGGTGAATCGTTTCTTTAGTGGACTAAGGCTGAGACTATAAAAATAATTGGTGAATCAAGACTTTGAAAGATTTGAGGAGATTTTTTGTGCCCTTCAAGTTGAAATGAAGATCAATTACACTCAATGGTCTCAGGGGAATGGAGAAAATAAGAGCAAAATAATGTTTAATATGGTAGAATCAATAGACAAATCTTATTATGGAATGAAAACCCAACATCCCACATTTCAAAGTTGTGGGAAGAAGCATGATAGTAACATAATAAATGGAACTAAGAGATGATTCAATTATGGAATAATTGGGCTTGTATCTAACAAATACCAAAGGGATATGACGAATCCAACTAATGTGGAAGAAGAAAAGAAAATTTATATTAAAACTCAACCTGTAGTGTAGTGTTTTAACAGGAAGGAACACATGCATTATGATAACCATTTCCATATGCTAAGGGTTGTCAGGGGAAATAAACAGCAACAACCATCAAGGAAAAAAATGAAGGGAATATGATATCTCCTCTACTAAGGTGGAGCCCCAAAATTCTATGGGGATAATTAAGATTGTTATGAATTCAATAATAGTGAACATACTATTTGATTCTAGTTCAACACAAGCTTTCATGTCATTAAAATTTAGTATAACTATACACACACCACAGAAAAATATGGACATTGAGTTATCTATAAGAATATAAAATGGTGAAATTATTACGTCCAATGTATACAACTCCCCCCATTTAATGTTTGTGGACCAAACCCCCCCAATAAATATCATCTTATTTTTTTGGTGCAGTTTTATGATATATTGGGCAAGTTTTTTCTATCTTTATTCAAAGAAAACAACAACTGTCTAGAAAATAAGACCACTCATCACATTCCATAGCATATTTCAATTCTATACATGTGTAAGGAGGATGATTAATATTTTTTTGGAATCATCATCTCAAGTTTGAATATTATTTCCTTATGAGAATGTATATCTATATCAAATGATTAAAATAAAGCAGAGAATCATGCTTGATGACATGCCCATTGTGAGTGACTACACTAATGTATTGCTTGAATAATTTCCTAGTATTCATCCAGACTATGAAGTTGAATACTCTAATAAAATTATTCATGAATCTCGTCCTATATCATAGAAAACATAGTGTGTGACCACAATCAAGTTGGTAGAATAGAAGAATCATTTACAAGAGAATCTATATAAGGTTTTCATACAACCGAGTTCTTCACCATGGTGTGCGCATGTCCACTTTTTGAAGAATATGGATGGATCATTGCATGCCAACATTGATTATTGAGACCTCAATAAAATCATGGTAAATAAAAAGTATCACGAAATATGAATTCATGACTTGATCAATCATTAACATGGGGAAAAGTATTCCTATTAGGTGGACCATTAGTTGAGATATCACCAATTAATGGTGAGGAATAAAGATATTTCCTAGACTTCCTTTCAAATGTAGTATAGACACTATGAGTACATAGTGATTCTATATAGAATAAAAAATTCTCCAGTAATTTTTGTGGATTTAACGAATTGATTATTTAATGATTACATTGATATTTTTTTGTAGTATTTATTGATGATATTCTATTATACTCCATGATCTATGATAATCTTGGGGAGAATTTGGAAACTCTGCTAAATACTTTGAGAAGGGGGAAAATATATTAAAATTTCAAGAAATTTTTGTTCTGGATGGAGGAAATTCCAATTTTAGGGCATGTTATCACCAAAAAAGTAATATCTGTAGACCCTTCCGAGACCATGGAAATTGAGGAGTGGCCTAGGAAAATATATGTAATGATGATCCCTGGTTTCTATAGTCTAGATAAGTATTATTGATGATCTATGATGAAATTATCATGATTATCAAACCCAATAACCAAGATGAATTGGAAGGGAGTTAATTTGGTCCTTACTAGTGAATGTCACAACTCGAAAAGTTCCTTATACTCACAGTTTCAAATCATGGGTATAGCCCATGAAACCATGGGTATAGGCTATACCCATGGTTTGATGAACTATGGGCTCCTAAGGAATCATGATTTCCCTATACCCATGGTTTTACAAATAAACTGTGGGTATATCCCACTAAAATTTCAAATTACCCATGGTTTTGGTGAACCGTGGGTATAGATCTATTCCCATAGTTTACAGAACTGTTGATATACATTTTTATAGCAGAAATTAGATACCCACGATTAAGTAAACCAATGGTATAGAGGGTTGTACAATATCATATTTACCCACGGTTTGAAAACTGTGGGTATAGAGAGTTATGCAATAGCATATTTTTCCATGGTTCTCAAACAATGTGTATATATTATTTTCCTAGAAATAGTAGCTACACCATCGGAAAAACCCCCGACTACCCCTTCATTCCCCCTTGGACAGACCCCCAACACATCCCCTCCACTTTTCACACCCCCACTCTCTCATATGGACACAACCCCCCTACACACCACCCTGGACACCCCGGGACACCCCCTGGACCCCCTACTGGACAGACCCCCTACAACCCCTCCCTTCCCCCTTGGACAGACCCCCCAGCCTGCACCCCCACTTCCCCCCTTCACCCCCACTACCACTTGCACCCAGAACCCCCTTCCACCTAAACCTAGCCATACTACCCCTTCACCCAGCCCCATCCACCCCCATTACCCCAGCACCCTGGTCGCCCTCCCTCCCACCTGCACCCCCACTGTCCACCCACCCACCTGCACCCCACTCCCGCCTCCTAAACACCACCCCTGCCCCCCCAATACCACATGTACCCAGCCCTAAACCCAACACCCACCCCCTGCACCCAACACCCCCAGCCCCCTCAATACCCCCTGCACCCAGGCCCCCTACCCCACTGCACCCCCACTGCACCCCCATAGTCTACCCCCCCAACCTGCACTGTCGGAATGTGAGGTTTTCCCCACACTTTTTTACCAACGGTTTGTTAAAACCATTGGTAATGAACGTCCAGGACACCTTTCCCAACGGTTTCCTACAACCCTTGGTAAATGGGGGTCCAAGGAACCCTTTTCCAATGGTTCCAGTAAACCGTTGGGAAAGGGTGCCCCATTACCAATGGTTCTAGTTAACCTTTTGGAAAGGATTCCTTGGACACCCCTTTACCAGCGGTTTTTAAAAACTGTTGCTAAATTTTTACCCCAATGGCATTCGGCCACTCCTCTCCCCCATTCACGACAAAACCCAAAATCTCTGCAGCGCTCAGCTACTCTCATGACTTCCCCCAACCAAACCGGTGAAACTCCATCAGAATCATCTCAAATCAGGTATTTTATTCCTTATACACATAAAATATTTATGTTATACCTTGTTTTTATTGTTATTCATCTAATATTTTAGTTCTAAGTTATGATTTTGATTTGTATATCATTTTTTATGTTTTGATTTAATCTAAACTTTCTCCATTCCAATCCATTTAATTAATTAAATCATTAACCCTCCATCAAAGAAGAAACATCTCAAATTCATTGCGGTTGTATTCTAGATTTTCTAAGTATGTGTTTTTATGCGTTTTCTTCATCTTGTAATTAATTGTTTCTTTGTAATTTATTTATCTGTGTTTATTAATTTTTGGAAAAGTTTCTATGAATGTTTTCCTTAAAATTCATTGAGTAAAATGTTTTATTAAATTGAGAATTTTTTAAATAAGTACTGTGTAATGTAATTTGTTATAGTACACTTGTTATTTGACTATGTTTGGTATTTAGTAACACATGAGATAACTGGTGTTTGAGAATGTGTTGGGAAAGAGTTTCCATGGTTGGTTCAAGATTCTATTTACGTTTTGAGCTTATTAATGAGTTGTTTTAAAGATATTTACCTTACTTTTATTGATGAAAACTAGGATTTGTAGAGGTGGATCATGATTAAGACATATAATTACTGCTAAAGATGTGGATAAACCATGCATAGTAGTGAATTCTTGAATGTTTGACGTTTTTAGTCTTTTTTTATTTGGAGTTTCTTTTGATGGTGATGTTTTTTATCGATACCTATGATGGGAATTTATTTTAGTTTCAAAATCGGCTGAGACTCCCCGACCATGCACTGTGTATGCAACATGTACCTTTATTTAATTATTCTTTTTACACAGCCTATGCAACCACTACCATCATTTAATCAGTGAACTCAAGTCATTAATTCAATCCTTCATTCACAATAGCATGTAAGAAATTGAATGATGTAAACCCATCCTCACATGACTTCTTACCTTAGATAGTGTCCAACATATGGAATACGAGCTTTTGAATTCATCCGTTAACCAGGATCATATATTCCATTTTCCCCATGATTACTGCAATAATATAACTTTAGGGTCAATTAAATATGGTTCTCATTGTATGTTGTATATTATGTGTATTTCTTGGATAATACTCACTTTTATAAGGGTGGGTGCTTTTCACTAGCCATACTGGTAACATTATGTTTTACATAAATTTGCAAATTCTCCAAGAAAGTGGGTAAAAGACGGTGAAAACTTCAATAAAACTTTTATATATCTAAAATTATTATAAACTGAATCCAATGAATTAAATTGAACTTATATAGGTATTATGTATCAATTTTTACCTAAAATAAATTTAAAAAAAATAAATTATTATTTAACTAAAAAGTCGGTTTTTAAATAGTAACCTAGTGTTTTCACTATTCATCAAAACTTGAAATTTTTCAGAAAAATACCAAAATTTTACCCTAGGCTAATTTCGATATTCTGAATCCAAAAATGAAGTCCATTTTGAAAAATAAAATTTAAAAAATTTAAAAAAGTTGGTTTTACTATTCATAAAAGCTAGTTTTAATAACATTTTAATAGCATATCGTTGTTTAGTGAAACTCGGTATTGCGTACAACGCAAGCTATCGAAGAAGGTCATGATTGCGTGTAAAGCAAGCCAAGCTAGTGTTGTGTGTAGTGAAAGATTCTATTGATGATTTAAATAACATAAAAACAAAATATTTCTCATAAAAGTCTCGGGTGTTACAACATATACATAACAAACATGAATTACATTACAAAACATATAAAGGAAAACGAATCAGTTATCAACCAAAACAATTATACTACTAAAATATCATTAAAAAAGAAATATTAGAAGATCAAATATAATATCATATTTATGTATTTGGTTTTTTTATAATTTAATAACAATTATTTCACCATTATATAGGAGGATAACCAAACCTATATTAAGGAAAAGTACAAGGTGAGGGGTATTCATCTCACTTTTATTCCCATGTGATTCATGCTATATTTTACACTACTACCTTTTGTGTGGTGTATGTACTTCCCATTATTGTATTTCATGTGTAATATAAGTTAATTTATGGGTATTTACATCATCATTGAATGATCCTTATTTCATGGGGTGTGTGTTTCGTAAGTTACCAAATCGGTAAGGGTATTTTGAAAAATTTCCACTCATTTTGTTATACGAAAACATCATTGATTACTTTACCCCAAGATTATGTGTGAAATCACAATTTATTTAAATATGTAGTAATTTCCACTCCCCTTTGTATGGATATACTTATTATACACATAATCACTCCATTGATAAATTCTCAATTCACTCATAAAAATTTAATAAGAGTAATATTTAATTCTACTTATATTCATTGAGTTAAACATCCATGTCATTGGTGTTGCTTTTACCAGAATATGTGTGAATGTCTTATGATTTATTTAAACTGAGTATCCACTCATATTGAGTGTATTTATATTTTTCACACATTATTATTTCTTTGATTTATCATTATCCTATTGATATGGTATTTATAAAATAATTCATCTCAACTTACATTTCATTGATACTACTTTATTGTTACATGCCAATTCACTTTTACTTGATGTATATACATTACTCAAACATATTTTATCTTGAATCAATTTATTCTAATGATATTATGGTGTTTTTATTACTTCAATTATTTGTATTCAAGTGTCTTTCATTTGGTGTGTAACTCTATCTAAAATATCATTTTTAATGTATTAAAAATTTATTCTTCTAATTCTTTCTCAGTAATGTCATTGTCTTAAAAATGGTATTATGGTTTTATTTATACGTACATTAATGTTTTAAAATTTAAATTATTTTTATATATTTCAAAGTGGTATGGGATAGTTGGATTCAAAAATCTATTTTAAACAGCTTCTTGATAAATTGTGAGACTTATAAATGTTTTCATGAAAAAGGTATATTTCTCTCAATGATTTTTATTGATCATTTTCAACTATATCGTCATCAATTACATGATATTATTCTTGATCATGGTTGATTTATTATGATACAAATATTCCATACATTATTTAAGGTTTTGTGATATGTTTGTCTATGGATATGTTATTTTTACACCATTCATGGTTTATAGATAAAGTATTGACATTTCATATGTTAGTTTTAAAATGAATGTTTATTTTATGTTTAAACCTTTTTATACGAGTAATGCATTAGAAATAGTAATTGACGGGAGGATCCCTCTATATCCATTCGATGCATCGGTAGTTCTAATGAGACAAACTAGTGTCTTGGCAGAAGGTCTTGACAAAAATAATATTTGTAGTCCTTGAACAAGGAATTGACTATGTGGTTATTAAGTCTGGCATTATGCATTCCATCATTATGAAATTGGCTATTAATATTACTTGTGATTATTCGACTACTAGAATGTCCATGTTAATAAGTAAATGGAATTATATGATTTATATTTTTTATTATGCTGACATTATTGTTTAAAAGGATTCTGTTCTTGTCTTATACATTTCCTTAAATGTTTATTCGTATTTACGAATGTTTCTGCTATATTTTTATCCTTACTGAGCATCTGAGATCACCCCTTTCTTATTTTTTATTTTTCCCTGGATTCAAATAATTATATTACGATTATCCTGTAGGCATAGGCTAAGGGACATAAGAGTGTTCTAAGGGGACATAGTGTTGTTTTTTTGTTTCATTATGTAATGCAAAACTTATTTATTTATCTAGTACTTCCAAAGATACTAAACTGATTGGTCTTTCGGGACAAGACTCCTTGTATCATGCCAATGTTATATAATAATGCACCGATTTTGGAAAATTTGGGTCGAGTAATTACAGTTGGTATCATAGGATGTTTAGTACAATCCTTGGAAGATATATTTAGATAAAAATCTTACTAGAAATCACTACCTTAATATAGACATTGAGGATTAGTATTGGTGAACATCCAAAATGTTTGGTAAAGTAAATATTATGTGGGTTTTCCAAGAAATACATCCCTATTTCAATACGAGCAGGTAGAGACAGCTCTATAAAAGATGTACCTACAAGTGAAAACTCCAACAAGGTGTTTCGAGCTTGAACCGGGGAATCCTAGTTCAAAACAACGATCCTTACTACACTCTTGGTTACGACACTACCAAGGGATATTCTTAGGATAATTTACATTTTCTTACAAATATATTTGAAGGATTTTAATATAAGATGAGAATAAATAACCTTGGTTAATCCTAGGGTGTTTTAGATTTAAAATAAGGTGTTATGATTTTCTATAAATGATTTTATGACCCACACTATGCCTTTTTGTGTTAGTCATTGGCTATATTCTATGGAAGTCCTAAAAAAACTGTACATAATGTACAAGGTGGGAATGATGGTGGAAATGAGAAACGAAATAGAATGTTGATTGGTGTAAATATATCATGTTCATACCAAATCAGTTTTCCAAAAATATTATCAGAAAAATATATATTAACCAACTCCTGGAATAAACAATGAAGAGAAAGGTGGTGAATGATAAGAGCTCTAGTAGTGGAGACCATGGAGAAAAAAAAGCTCAATTTCCATCATGCATGAAATGTTGAAGGAGACACCTAGGAAAGTGTCTCAATGGAAAAAATAAATGCTTTATATGTGGGAAATACGGAAATAATTAAATAGTTACCAATTGAAAATGAAGAGTACTATGGAAGAAAATAAAAATGATCCTCAGAATCCATTTACTCTCATTTTCCGTAAATGTAGGGGACTTGGGAATTATTAGAGAGGATGCCTTATTATATAGAATAAACTCTTGATCCAAGAGGAAACTATGTTGAAATAAATGGATAGTGAAAAGTTCAAATGTATTAGTTCTATTTGTTGATGGCATTACTTTTTACGACTTTTCACTTGTAAGTGTAACGTACAGTTTGTTATGTGAAAAAATATATTTTTGGAATAATTTCCTTTTCTATTTTAGATATAGAAATAAATAACCATTGGGGTTTATATAATCCTTGAATTTCAGGCAATTAATAGTTATTATATTTTGGGATGAAAATCTGAGGTATGAGATAACATTTGTGGTGAAATTATGTGATGTCCCTGGATAGTGTGACTAATTCTTTTTAATTAAATGATTTAAATGATCTATAATAAGTTGATTTGGGATATTATGTCTAAAAAAATGTATATCCTTAGTATAAGAAAATGATTTTCTGATTATGTGATAAATGTTATTTTGGAAGATGTTCGCTCTGTTGGGAACATTATATCCCTAAGGAATATAGAATAATATGGTATTTTATTTGAGGTGTTATGGTAGATATTTTACTATGTTTTTATTGTGTATTTAAAGCGATTTGGATTATTTATGAAAATGATTAACCTATCATAGAGAATATTTGATTAGGTTAATTACTTTTAAGTATGTGACTTTAAGTGTTGTCAATGTTATTTGGAGATAAAATGTATCATGTAAGACTATATAATCAAATTATTATATGTTTTGGGTTTTAATATTAGTTTGGATTATATTGAATGATTTTATTGAAAATTGTATATTGAATAGTATTTAATGAAATTTGGGTATTGTTGGTTTAATTTGAGAAATTAATATTTTGATTTAATTCTCTAAAGGAGTATCATTTTTGGGATCATCTAATCTTGTACAAACCATTTTGGTTATGGTTAATCTCTAAAGACATGGTAAATATATAATTTAACTTTTTAGATTATGTGATTCTCTAGAAGTTTATTCTTGCACTTCAGGTGTGACCAAGTAATCATAAATACTCATCATTTAAAAAAATATATGTTAGTGGTAAAAATTTAATAAAGGATGAAAATATACATAAAAAGTATGAAAATATCTTTATGTTCTTAGTAAATATGATAAATAAATTCCACCACATTAAGAAATGGATATTAAAACAAAAAATGTTGTCCTTTTACTTTTCTTACTAAGAAAATAATGACTGTTTATCCGATCATGTGTTTATGTTTTTATTGATGTTAACTTTCTCCTAATGAAGTTTTTTCATCACTCTCCATCAAAATATGAAACTTACTTTACCTTGCATTTCCATGTGTTCCTACATAGAATCATTGAACGAGTTACCTCGGGTGAACTTTGTAAGTCTCTTTCTTTCATTTAAAGTGATAGTTTTATTGAATAGTTTTTCATTGTGGGTCATTAAATGAACATTCCCTGCCCAATATTAAAATTTATAGGACGTAATATCCAAAAGGGGGGGAATAATATAACACTCTATGATTCCATGGTATGTTATTTTTTTAAAGTAATTTAATATCTTATGATACACGCAACACGAAGTTCGAGGGCACCCCTACTTACCAATCTAGAAATTCAAAAAGTAGTTTGGAATAGTATTAACTTAATTATAAATTTTTTATAATCAATATTATAATAGTATCTATATTATGTGTTTCTTAGAGCTAATGTAAGAACAAATTCAATTTTTTAGATTAAAGATGATTTTTTTAAATGGAATTTTACCACCATTTAATGGAAAACCAATTTTAAAACGAATATGTGATAATTTTATATATTAAATTTAATGAAATTAAATTCTTCTTTAGAAACGGGAAAATAAAATTTCTTTTTGATAAATTTTTAGTACTTTTCTGATAACTTTTCTATTTTGATCAATACTGAAAACAATAAATTTTAATTTAAAATAACTTTTTAAATTAACATAATTTACATTGTTAAGTTATTAATTTGAATGGTTTATATGTATAATTAGATTATATTTTTATAATTTAAAACAATGTACATCATTACATGTAATTTCACTTTTAAATTTGACATAAACACGTGTCAATCTTTTGATAGTTTTTACTTTTTAGAAAAACCTCTTTTCAATTTTAACAGCAGGAATTAATTTTAAATTAATTAATTAGACTTATATGTCATAAATTTGGAAAAATAGAATTCATTTTTGAATTTTTAATATCAAAATTAGCTTAGGGTAAATTTTCGGTATGTTTCTGAAAACATACAATTTTTGATGAATATAGAAAAACACTTCATTATTGTTTAAAATTTACTTTTTATTTAAATAATTTTTTATTTTATTTCAAATTATTTTAAATTAAAATAGATATATAATACCTATATATGTTCAATTTAATTCATTGGAGTCATCTAATAACAAAATTATATGCATAAAATTTTATTGAACTTTTTAACATCTTTTACCCACGTTATATGAGCATTTAGAAATTTGTATAAAACATAATTTTACCATTTCTATGGGTTGAATTTCAAAAATATTGTAGAAATTGTTGACATAAGTAAGTAAAATTTGGTACAATAAGATGAAAATAATTTTTGGTCAATAGTATCTTTTGACTTATATTTACCACGATTAAAATTAAATAAGGCAATTAAAGGTAAAACATTATATTATAATTACCTAAACACATGACCTCATTTTATTGGATAAGTTTAATTCGACAAAAAAAAAACCTTTGGAATAAAATATGACCCTTTAGTTCTACTCAGATTATATTAGGACATTTATTATTGTTTTATTTAAAGAAGAGTTAAAAATGCTTACTTCAACGATTATTAACTAAATCCTTTTTCATATAGGGTTACACACAAGATAAATTCGACTATAAATATTCATTAGAAAAATATAATGAGTTAATACATAATGGTTTTTATATATAATTTTTAGACATTAAATAATTTAATTTATTTAGGACACAATGATGATGCAGTAATTACCATAATAATGATATATTAAAATAATTGCATTTATAAATATCCTAATAAATGTAATTTGAGGCTTTTAATGAATTAAAATAAATATATAGTTTAATATGACATCTTATGGTTGATTAAATATTTTTTTCTATTTAATCATGATGTTATGATTTTCAGAAAAACAAAATACTAAATAGTGTCAAAATTGACATAAATGTGTTTTCAAAACAAGTACTATATTATTGGTTGATATAATATTCCTAAAAATATATAGTTCATACAAAGGTATTGAATAATTTTATATATGCCATTAATGAACCACTTGAGTATCTCTTGGAAGTTTAGAGTATTTTTATTAACCATATATTGTAAGAATATAAGAAGACACGGTAAAATTTAAACAATTTATGTGATAGTTAAATCTAAATGATAAGGTTAATATGGCTACCTAAACATGTCTAAAACCTATATATTAAGACTATTAAGACCCATAGCCTCCATATCTTATAAATAAATCAATTTGGATTGATTAGAAACCAAAAAGGATTTATTATAAAATAATATTTCTTGTTTTTCATAAAATGACCCTAACCTCTCTTATAAAAAGGATACCTCCCCTTCCCTCAGAATCACACATCCAATGCCATTTGGCTTGTCCAAACACTAATTAAATATCCTCACAATATCCCTCACATTAATCTATAGACCATACATTGATTATAATGCACTCCTAAGGATCCCTTTTAATCAACTCAAAAAAACCACCCGAAGAAGATGTAATAATTTCACCACCCTCTTTCAAGTCATTTTCTTCTTCCACTTCCTCTTTAATAGTTATTTCAATACCAAAATAATAAATCCAGTACCTAATATATACTATCATGTAATTATAAATATATTACAACCATATTCTATATTCTATCCATCTTATAAATAAAAAAGTCACTATATGTGTGTACGTACGGCTTACCGTCTCTAGGTCGTGGTGTAGTATGTTATTCAAAAACATCGCTACTTTGATGGTTATAATAATGATTATAACCAATTAAAATAATTAATATAACATGTTAAATATTCAATATATATGATATACCATCCAAATATATTCTATTTCAACATCAAAAGAACGATATTGTCGCTCGTGAGTACGTACGACTTACCATCTCCACGAACGCGATGAGATTCATTCCCCATTGTAATAATTCAAGAATAAATTTATTTTTTAGGTTAAAAATAATTATTAAGAATATAATATCATACTGGATATGAATCAAATACAGCCTATACATAACAAACATGACTTCCATAACAAAACATATAAAGAAAAATGAATCAGTTAACAACCAAAACAATGATACTTCTGAAATATCATTAACAAAGCAATATTACAAGATAATATATGATATCATATTTATGTATTTGGTTCTTTTATAATTTAATATCAATGATTTCACCCTTATTCTAGAGGTTAACCTACCCTATACTAAGGAAAAGTACAAGTTAAGGGGCTATCATCTCACTTTTATTCCCGTAAGATTTATGCAATATTTTCCAATACTACCTTTTGTGTGATGTATGTACAACCCATGATTGTATTGTTTGAAAAATATAAGTTAATTTATAGGTATTTAATTCATCATTTTATGATCCTTCTTTCATGGTCTGTATATTTCGTAAGTTACCAAATCGGTAAGGAATTTTAATTTTCTTTTTCCACTCATTCGGTTTTACGCAAAATTCATTTATTACTTTACCCCATGATTATGTGTGAAATAACTATTTATTTACTTATGTAGTAATTTACACTCCACTTTGTGTGGATATTATTTTGATACAAAAAATCACTCCATTGAGAAATTCTCAAGTCATTGATATAAACTTGATAAGAGTAATTTTAACACAATTTCTATTCATTGAGTTAGACATCCATATAAATGGTGTTGTTTTTACATGAATATGTGTGAATGTCGTATGAATTATTTAAACTGAATATCCAACCACATTTATTGTATTTATATTTGTCACACATAATTAGTCATTGATTTATACTTAACATATGGATAATGTATTTATAAAGAAATTCATCTTAACTTACATTTTATTGATACTTCTCTGTTGTTATGGGACAATTCACATTAATTTGGTGTATATACTGTACTTTGACAGATTATATAATGACCTTAATTCTCATGATATTATAATGTTTTTATTACCTCAATTATTGGTAATCCAGTATCCCCGATTTGTTTACGATCACTAAACTAAAATATCATTTTAATGTTTTTAAAAATTTATTCTTATAAATCATTATAATTAATAAACATGTTTAAAAAACAGTATTAAGGTTTTATTTATATGTATATTAATGTTTTAAAATTTAAATTCCTTTTAAAAGATTCATAGTGGTATGTGACACTTTGATTAAAAATTCTATTTTAAACAGCTTCTTGAGATATAGTAAATCTTTAAAATGTTTTCATGAAAAAGGTATGATTCTCTCAATGATTTTTACTGATCATTTTCAACATTGTCAACATCCTTTATGAGATATTATTCTTGATCAAGGTTGATTTATTCTGATACAAATCATCCATACTATATTGAATGTTTTTTGATATGTTTGACTGTGGATGTGTTATTTCTATACCATTCATGATTTATGGATAAATTATTGACATTTCGTATACTAGTTTTAATACGAATATTTGTTTTATGTTTAATCCTTTTCATATGAGGAATGAATTGGACTTATTATATAAGGAAGGAGCCTACTATAGCTCCTCGATGCATCAGTATGTCTTTTGAGAAAAACTAGTTTCTTGGAACAAGGCATTGAAAAAATCTTAATTGTAGTCTTGACACAAGGACTTGAGTATGTGGTTATAAGGTCTTTCATTATGCATTCCATCTTTATGAAATTGGCTATTGATATTACATTTTTTTATTCAAATTGTATAATATCCATGTTAATATGTAAATGAAATTATTTGATTTTCCTTTTCCATATTATGTTGTTGTTTACTTATAATAGGCTAGTGTCTATTCATATACATTTCCTTAAATGTTTATTTTTATTTATGATAGTTTCCACTATATTGTTATACTATATAAGTATCTGAGATCACCTCATTCATATGTTATATTCTCCAAGGATGAAAAGAAATATATTATGATTAACTTGCGGGCATAGGCTTAGGGATATAAGAGTGTTAAAAGGGGAAAAAATGTTGTTTTTATGTTTCATGATGTAATGTAAAATTTATGTATATATCTAGTACATACAAGGTTACTAAATTGATCTGTATTTCGGGACATTATTCCTAGTATCATACCAATGTTATGTAATAATGCACCAATTCTTGGTAACTGGGGTCAGGGAGTTACATCACCAATCTACTGTTAGGAGAACCCTTTCCATGAAGCACCACGTCCACTCCCGCTACCACATATTCTAAAAGAACTCTAGCTTCCAGAACAATATGGTGTGGATGCCCCCATTCACACATTTTGACTATGTGCACTAGGTCCCTATACACAAGTCCATCACTGCAACATAAATAACCTTTGTTTTTTCCCCATCATGACGCAACATCAGAACTCCACTGGTGGTCGTGGAAAATATTTACGATAGTGTCCCAGCATACAGTAAAGGTAGAAGAACATATGAGGATGATCATATGAAACTATTACTCCTAGTTTCACACATTTATATCAATTCTCCTAAGTATGTTTCTACTAACAATGTTTCTAGCTCTCAAAATGTACACTATCTTGTCATCCAATGATAACTACCAGTCTAGTACCAGATGCCTTATTCAAGTTCCCCTTTGAAATGAGATCTTAATTCACCACTTTTGAGAACATATTCAGTCTAAAGATATCCACCTAGAATATAATTTCTCATATATGTCTGTCCAAAAATAATTTTTCAAAATTAGCCTCCTCTACTACCAATGTTTGATAAAAACATTTTAAATATGTAAAACATTTGGAATATTCAATTATGGATACAATTCCATGTGTTTTATGTATAAACTATTAATCCATCTCTTGTATCAGTGTCTCTTGTTATATATTTTCCATGAACATATCTATAATATACTTCTATAACATATCATCAAACTATCATGATCTTACCTGAATGCCCCCAGTTCTTCGCTGACCCCCGTAGCTTAAAAGATTCTAGCATGACTCTCCTCCTAGTCAGAGTTCTCAAATTTCCAAATATCATCTCTATAGATCCAATCCAAAAATTCATTGTCCTATGGTGCACCATCTCTAATAAAAGTCAAAGGTTTATGTGTGTGAAAATACCTTGTCAACTCAGACATGGTTTTCAGAACCTACCCTGGGTCTCTCTCCTTTATGTGTATGAAACAAAAAAATTTCCCTCATAACGTCTCCCCTTCATCCTCAGATAGAACTAGGAGTGACTCAATTTCCCAGTTTGGATGTTTATTTTCATACATACCCCCTGGTCCTCCCCATAACATGAATCATGGAGGTATAATCTCTAAAATTATAAAAAAATTATAGGTCTCAAAATAAAACGTTATACCATTACTTAAGGGGGAAAACCCCGACCAACTCAAAATTTCCTTCCCACATTTCTCACCATGCGGTCAACACTGAGCCACTATCACTACCCTTAACCATCCAACCCCTCAGTCATGGTCAGAAAATGTAAAAACATTCTCATTAATATGTTTCTCATTGTGACACCCAATTAATCTATATTTTAATCATTTTTCAATATTTATCAAATCATGTTAAGAAACATTTTAATTTCAATCACATAATATGGAAATTAGTTCATGTTCAACAACTTACCCATATCCTATTCCACCTTGAGTGCCTATTGATGCATGTCACAAAAACCCTGTGATCCTAGTGTAGTTCATGAAGGATCAACTCTCATCAAACATTAGGCCATGAATCAATACTCAACAATTCTGAAAACCAATTATCAAATCACACTACTAGATTATCACCCCGGGTAAAATAATATCCAACAGTTACTACAAAAATAAATCACAACAATCCCACCTTGATTACCTAGATATTACCACGTTTATTGGTTTGAATCTCCCATTCATAGGCTAATTACCATGCCCCGTCACTTCCATCTATTCCTTCTACCTTTATTAAATTTTTATTGGAAAAGAGGAAGAATTAAATAAATTTCCATGGATACCACATTGCAATGTCTCCACCAGGTTCGATGAAATGGGGCCTCGAGCTGGTCAGCCACATTCCCTCAAGCACTCCACATCATATAATAGTGGTTTTGATCTAGAGTAAAGGGATTGGTTAGTCATTTGTGGGATGTCAATGTATTATTTTATAAAAATAATGAATTATAGGAAACACAATAATAAACACAAGTGGAACAATATAAATCAATAGAACTATAAAATTATTATAATATAGTCAAAACAGTAATTACCATTCTCAACTAAATGGTAATGAATTATGGAATATTGTAAGTTTCAAGTGTCTACAAGTCAAATAAAAGTAAAGACACAATGACTCCATAGCGAATCCTGAACCATGTCGGGTTCCCTCACCCATGATCTATTCTAAAATAGTAACATATCCCAGTACCATTCCCTTGTCCAATCTAACAAAAAAAAATTCTTGGGTGCCGATCAGGTTTCCCATGTACAGTGTGAGTACTACTCAGTAAGCCACCACCAACGGTGTTTAAAACAAGCCCAGTAAGAAGAAAATGTATGCAACTCTTTACATCAATTTGTAAAATACAAAATGAAATAGTTATCACATTGTCATTAATTATTTTACTAATCAACAATAAACTCGAGATTGATTCATGTCCCACATCTTTTCATAATTCATTTTTGTCATTCATGTGGTGATGAATGCCATGAAAAACACCCCAAATCTCATTCGGTGTAGGTTTCCATTCCTAATACCCCCAATGTCATCTGGTGTATATTTCTACGTCTACCACCCTAAATCCCATCTAGTGTAGATCGCCACATCTACCACACCACATTACAAGGGATTTTTTAACTATTTGGGTAGAATACCGTGTCTATTCCACAAAATCTCCATTGGTCTTTAACACCATGTCTAGAAGGCATAATGATACCAAAAATCTATATCAAGATCCAAAATCAATGATATAGATCTCAACACATTGGTTTATATCAATGTAAATAGTGGATATCTTATATGAAGAGATCAAATGATGATAGAGTAAAGAATGAATGAAGCATCGAGTTGAAATATAGTTACCGAGAAGTGAGGGGATGTTCAAACCATGAATTCCATTTCGAAGGAAGGTGTTTGAATAATCATGTAATCCCTCTAAGAAGCTCTGAGATTTCTTAGAATTGGTAAATCCAACGCCTAGTTCAAAATAGACTGTTTTAGGGGATCGGGTTATTTAAAAACTAATTTTCAAAGAAAAAGTTTCTGTGTTAATGGTTTCACCTGGACAGGGCACATGAATAAGAAAACTGTTCATAGACCATGCATACCTCATTTTCTATGTTTGAATGGTTACATATGATTAGTGGCAATAATTTTAAGCCTTGAGAAAACTGGGAACAACACTCTGCCCTTATATTTTTCTTAAAACTTCTCCCAAATGAACCAAAAACCACAATTACAATCATATGGTAATTGAAAAAAAAACAAAAAGTACCTAAAAATCATGCCCGTGATGAATCTAGAAAAGGATGAGATCATTCAATGGGTTAGGGTTGATTGCATAAATATATATATGATAATTTATTTGTGATAACAGATGATCAAACCATTAAATTATTTTCTTTCATATATCAATGAAATCATAAGGATTTATGTGGAACCGATATCTAATTTATCTCACTATAAACCTAATATTAAATCGAAATTATTTGAGATTCATCAAATTTATCCTAATAATAATATGTATTTTATAACTTCATATCATCCACATAATGATAATATATTTTAAAGGACTATCATGAATTTGGAATACATGCCCATATCTTTTTCTCTTATTTTTCAATAGTATATGGCATTGACAAATTCCTTTGGAGTAATTTGAAAACAAAAATGGCTTTCATTATAGTATCTAGATAGAAATATACATATCATTTTAAGGGAAAAGGTCTTTTACAACAACATTTTGGGATGAGGTTAGTGATGGAAGGTTATTTGGACCATATATTATAGACTAGACTTTAATTAATGAATGGACTATTCAGGTTAATATTAGAGTATCATAGAGCACACATAAGATGAATAATGATATTTAAATGAATTAATTTGAATTTAAAATTGTTGATCATGTATTCTGAATGGTTTCACCATGGAAGAGAGTTTTAATATTTTGTAAAAGGGAATTTAAATCCATCGGTACATTGGGTCTATTGAAATATTAAAAAGAATTAGGGTTGCAGATTATTGATTTGATATTCCACATAACCTTTCTAAAGTATATGGAATCATACAAGTATCTTTACATAGTACGTGTATTATAGATCTAAATATCGTTTTCATATATAAGGGATTAGTGTTAGAGAATTACTTTTATTATAATTAAAAACCTATCAAGATTATTAATATAATAGAGTATGCTATGTACAACAAAAATCCTCCGTTGGTTAATGTCCATTAGATAAATCAAAAACATGAAGAGGAAACCTAAGAGATTGAAGAAGCTATCATGAAAGAGTATTAAAAATTTTTAAATAGATGATATATATTCCCCAATATCAATTTTTATATTAGTTAATGGTTGGGGAGGATAATTTATTACCCAAGACACTACTACTACCGATTAACATCATATTCTAGAATATCACACAATAAAGATCAATTATTCTGGATTATATTCAATTTCTTATTTTTAGAAATTCAAATAGAAAAACCTTCAAAATTACTAAATTAATAATATTATTATTATGTTAATTATATGTTTTTATCCTTTTATATAGTGGTTGGTTTTGGTTCAAAATTACAGATTTCATGATACTTATAATTTATATGAGTTTATCAATAGATAAGAATTGACTATATGTTTAAAACCCCCATAAATATTAAAATATTAATTTAATGAATAAATTTTTAATTGAAATGTATTATTTAAACTTACATATCCAAATTCAATTATAGAAACATATAATCAAAATTATTTATTATTATAAAAACTACATATTGATATAAATAGAATCACTATTTTTAGAGGTTTAGTGTTTTGATTACTGTGAAAAGCCTAGAAAATTTATTTTTTATCATTTAAATAAATTTATTTCAATAAAACTGGTGTTGAATAATATTTTATCTTATATATATAAATATGTTATTGTAAAAAATTATTGATACAAAAATTTTTTTTGTGTGAATAAGTGTAATTATTATAAAATTAACAATTCACACCGTTGTAAATTTTATTTTATTATATTACACTCAAATATGCAAAATATAATTATAAAATTATTAAAAAGTTCTATATTAATATTTTAATTAAATTTAATTACTATTTTTATAAATTTTTTACCAAGGTAAAATTAAATATTGGTAAACTGAAAATAATTAACTAATAAAGACATAGGAATAAATATCATAAAAAAATAATGTCTCAGGTAAGTTTATAACAACACTCATTCATATTGTGAAATTTTTTACATTCTTTCCCCTTATACATATGAATAGTAACCATACATTGTTGAAAATGTAAGTGTTACTCTTTAAAAAATCATTTCCTTCCCATATAAAAGTGTTACATAATCACTACTTCTAGAATCACATACACTTATAAATTATAATTCAAAATCTAATATTTTCATTTATTACAACTTCACACACTTTAGAAATCATTTTTTCACCATTATCTATCATAAATCCCGAATTTATTAGAAGGAATTTAGGAAATATTTAAGTCCTCAAATTGAGTATTATCAATTACAATGATACCATACTAATTATATTTTTTTAAATTTATAATATACATAATAATATAATGTAATTAATTTCATTTATATAAAATAATATTACTATATTTATTTTATTATCATTATTCATTTATATACCCCACCGATTAAGAAAAATTTAATCATCATTTGTGTGTTGTGTGTTATAATGCCTCCATGACATAACATGCGTGGTATTCATTAACTAATTTAAAAAATTGATATATAGATGATATTAAAGGAATAATATTATTTTATGATATAATTAATATTATTTATTAAAAATTGTAGAACCTATTAATTATACGATTAATAAAAATGACCGTTAATATAATCATTTAAAATATGATTTCCAAAAAGATAATCTTTTATTAAAATTTTGTAATACGATCATATACATTTATTCATCATACAATTACATAAAATTATGATATATCACACTAATAAACACTTTATAAGATCATTATTATTCTGTTATAATCATATTTTTAAAAAACCACCTCATAGTCATTAATCAAATGGGTATATTTTGATGATTTGTTTAGTTAAACCACCACCTACGATAATACTATGAATTTATGTTTTGAATTACTATAAAAACATACTTACTTGTATAATATGATATAAATTTTTAAACAATTATTTATTGGTCATGTATATGTTATATTGATATCCTATTTCTCCACAAAGGATTCTACTTCTATTCATAAATAATTACCAAAACATGCTTATTATCGTCTTTATCGTTAATGGAAATGTATAACTCTCATGAAATGAATTTCGAACACTATTAATTGTATAAATTATCTATAAATTTAAAACTAATTTACTAGTAAAATTTGACTTTTTATAAATAATTAATATGAAAACCAATAATATAAAACCTGTAAACATGATCCGAAATATACAAACCAATGTTGAAAATCACAATAAATCATAATAAAATGACTATTTATTAAGAGTATATATGAAAATGTATATGATTATTGCTATAAATTAAGTGATTTTGATATATTTTTTTATGATATTTTAGGATAAGGGAAATTTTTGAATGTTATGACTTGAGGTATGGATTTTCATATAAAATAATCTCCTTTTAGACATGATTAGTATTATAGACATACATTCATTTTTACGGGATATAAATATTTTATTTGATTCATGATACCATGAATAATATTTTAATAATTTTATTTCAAAATAAATTATATTCCCACTTTTCAATTTCATTTAATAATGTTTAATGAAGATCTAAAAGTATTCTTGCTCTAAATTCCAATTTTTTTAGACAAGATACATGTTATATAAAATTATTATTTTGTGTTTTGTTATATTGATTTACTATAACATGAATATTTTATAAATTTTTTATTTCAATTCATGTGATCAATAAATCCATAAAAAATTCTTTTCATGAAATGTTTCTTATCTCAAGTGTAACTCAGTCGTATGAGTTTTTTTATAAATTTGTGTTCATTCAGTTATTATCATAAAATAAAAGTTATTTCATATAATTTGGGTAAATTCTAAAAAATTATTTTTTTATGTGTAGTTATCAAAAATTATTCATTTTTTATACAAATACACCTTTTCAAATATTCCATTCATCAGGGAGTATGTTTCCTACATGGGATACTCATTACTGAAATCTTGTTCCATTGAATTATAGTGTTTCAACATAAGAGTTGATTTTAAAATATTATTTTCACCTACTATATCTTTTTATTATCATATATTTTATAATCTTATTTTTTAATATGTTGTTTAAACAAAATTAATTATTTATCACTCTTCTTAAAAATTTATTTTTTAAACAATTATATTTTGAAAATAAAAAAAAGTTGATTCCCATTCACTTTCACATGTATGGTTTTCCAATGATAATTTATAAAATATAATCATTATTTAATTTCAGGGATAAATTATTCATGATTACTTTTTAATTTAATGGGTTATATAGGAATTCACACAACCTTATCAAAAGATATAATGAGAAACAATAAGTATGGTTTTATTTTATGTGGATGATAAAAATGTTTTTACTATATTTTCTTTGTTTTGACTCCCATTTCATATATCATTTTCAAAATTATTTACCATAATGGGTGTTATGTTTAATTATATCAATATGTTTTAATTTTTCATATTAATTATAGGGTATCATTTATTTATATTCTTGTGATACATTTCAATGAATTATTTAACATGGTTGTATTTTATATATGGAAATAACAATATTTATTTAATTGTTACATTGTGTTTATGTTCATTAAAAAATAGTCAACATTATATGGATGAATTATGGTCGTGTTATTCTAGAATATACTAACACAAATACTAATTTCTAAATATAGAGGGAACTTCATATTTTATTTATTTTAGATTAGATGACGTTCACCATCAAGGTATATTATAAAAATGATATGGGTAAATGTATTATTATTGTGTATTTTATTATTCATATGTAGATGATTTAGAGAAATTTTAATATATATGTTTTAATTACACACATTCTTCTCCCATAACGGTCATTATCATGGTACCCCATTTATTGAAATGTGGAATAGTATTGGCATTCTATATATTATTATTGCAATATGGATGATTATTGACAAGTGAAATATGAACTGTTTTACCATAAAACATATTTATATGGTTGTTTTGTGAAAATTTAAAACCTTTTATTATCAAGGTGAAAAAAATTTAATTCATTGTGATTATTTACTTCTAACATTGGTTGATTTTTTTTCCTAATTTCTGATTATACGGATAACCATGTTTTATTCAGTAAGTTTTCCTTTTATGGAATGCATGAACGATAATGATGACTCTTATGATGAGAAAATTAAATATTATAAGAAGGTGGGTGGTTCCTAGAAATATATGTCCCCTAGATACATTTTCATGTATCGTGAGATGAAATAGGTTTGGGTATTTGGTTAATGCTTTCCCATTTTAGTAAGATGTATTGACTATTGTCTTGATAATAATTATATATCTGGGTAGAGGGCCTTGATAACTTGTTTTTTATGTTAAAAATTATGAATTCCATCAGCAATGAGATTATTAATTCTTAAATCCATGTTTTTATTTATTTTCATGGATAAAACATGCAAAAAATTTTATTTTTATTATGAATTCATATTGTTTATCTATTACTACTAATGAAGCTACTATATTTTCATTTTTAACTCTATTATTAAATTATTATAAACCATAAATTGTGTTTTATAAATTTAAATTGTCACATTTTTGTGTTCTTGTGTTATTTTCATGTCAAATGGAAAAATGGCCAAATTATGGGATTTTTAATATTTTTTTATAGATTTTACAATTTGGGTTGTAGCTAAAACAATCTTCATGCTGTGAGTTAAAATTTAGTGCGATAGTGGATGTTTGATGATGAGGTAGAGCTAGAAAATTGAGTGTAATAGTTACATGATGTGTAATATAATTACATGTTTTTAATTCATCAAACATAATTAGTTCCAGGGTTAAAGGCATGACTCATTTACACACTGTGAATTAATATTTGACATCATGTGACGTTGTTACAAGATGAGACTTTTTTCGATTCATGTTTTTGGATAATATTAAGTGATATTACTCATGAATTTTGACCAAGAAACTACATGACATGTAGCCTAGTTACACGTCTAAACTATTGTGGTAAGAAGAGAAATAAATGAGATGCAAGAAGTGGTGTGATGTGATTTTCCAATAAATTTACCAATATTCTTTGTGTTTTAATTACAAAATTAATTCTATTAAATTATCCTACATTTTATTTTCTAGGTTGAAATAAGTATTTTGTATTATTTTTTTCATTTTATTATAAATTTTTATCGATTTATTTTCACAATATGATAGTAAAGTGGTATATCTCACTGTTTAAATTTCTTTTGTGAGGTCTCCCCATTGAGTAAGATGGTTTTAATATATTTTGGTTTCTCAAAGGTTTTCCTGTAATCTGATCAGTAAATAAGAATAACGTCACCCATTCTCAACGATTCAATTTGGTATCTATTTAATTTAGGTGTATACTATGACGTGTTATGGTATAAAATGGATTAAATAAATGTAATAAATTAATAAACAACAATAAACTAATTATCTAAGGATCTTCATATGTCCACTACTGCCTCCTTTAAATTTTTATTTTCAGTTCAATTTTCATATAATTTCTAATCACTATTGTGTATTTATTAATGAATTTGAATTTTTTATAATTTAACCAAGTATAATTCTTTAAAAATTTCCCTAATATATATTATATTAATAGTATTGAATTAGTGAAAATAACAAAATTGTGTGTGGGGGGGTCCTAAATTATGATTAACCCTTGGGTGTTACACTCTGGGGAATTCTATCAAAAATAAGAAATTAATTGAATTGAATATTCCCAGAAAATACCCTATCGTCAGCTACCCAAATATTTATGTCTAATTTATGATAGTATTTCCTCAGTTGTATGTTTTCTTTTCTAGGAATTTGATCTCAACCATTCTTATGATTTTAAAACATCATGTAATAAATAACATATTACTCGTTATAAATCCTGAAGGATAGCTTGTGTGGATAATTTGTTGGAGATATTGAAGATTATTTTGGGTTAATTACTTTTTTATATAATGGGGAAAAGACTATTTGATTCAAAGAACAATTGGTAAGATAGTAATATGGATTTACAAATTATATAAATTTTTAAACCAATATATATATATCCATAGAATGTAAAACATGAAATAATAATTTTGGATTTCTTATTTATTTATTTTCATATCCCATATTTTTCATGTAGTGTCCAATAATGTATATAATATATGTGTTTATGGGCCTGGATTTGGGAGTCCATATTTGATGAATAATAAATGGAATTGTTATGATTATTTCATGAAAGAAACCATGGATACACTTTTCCATAATAAATAATAGTATTTGAGAACATAAAAACCATTTTTTAATTTAATAATTATTATTTCAAAAATTCTTGGGATGAATAAATATAAATAAATTTATATCATACACTTATCCATTATTCTCTTGACCAAGTAGTCATAAAATAAAAAAACATGTAATAAACAAGAAATCATTCCAAATGTTTTTAACTTAGTTAAAAAATTATTTATTTTTATTAATTTTATTTATAAATTGATTAGTTAATTTATCTTAGTATTTATTGAATAGGTCATTTATATTCTCATTGAATATTAATTAAATACAATTAATAAAAATATTTTATATAAAATTATTTATGTAAATGTCGTATACAAGGGGAAAACATGGCATATACATATAAAAACTACAATACATGGTCAACATAGTTTCTTATTCACTCACAAATAATTTAGAATATACATTATATAACATAATTAAAATGAATTTATATTCAATAAATGACACAATAACATATTTTAAAATCATGATGTGTAACACATTTAATGCATGAATGGAACATGGCGTGTAAGGACCACACATGACATATATATCAGAATTTAATATGGAAATAAATTTGAAATACAATGTTATAAATGACATAACAAATGGATGTTAATATTAAATAATAACAAAATGGACTCATTATTTTTAGGATTAATGATACAATTGATTTTCGTTTTTCAAAAAAATAATTATAGGGGATACAACTCAGATTGGGCTGTAGTCTATATAGAAATGTATGGATTATATGATGTGTACTAAGGTTACATGATGTGTATCTTATTCTACCCATATTTGTTACTTGTGATTATTTGAATAGACAATTACTTTATACATATACATCAATATTATATATGACATGTATTTCAACTACATGTTGTGGGACCTCGTTTTTCTATATTTATATTCCAAACACATTGTGTAATAAATAAATGGCACATATTTTAGTACATGTTTTATATAGTGAAAATATGTAAAGTCAATTAAATTTAAGGGAGTTACATTTCATTAAGCCTTGAACACCATGTTCCAACATGTCCTAGTAATCACATATAGTTTTCAGGAAATTGGATATGATTAAATGAATGAATCATTAAATTAAATGTGTAACTTGCTGTATTTAAAATTTACACATGGTATGTTCCTCTAGGCTTCATGTCGTATAGTCCAATGTTAAGAACTTCTAGATGGGTTATTTGAATTCACATTTAGTGTTTCTCCCATCTAATGGTTATATGAGTGTGAATGGAGAAGAAAAAGAAGATAAATTTATGGTTATATTTAAAATATTATTTCAACTCAAAAAAATAATAATAAATCTATATAACCATAAATGATTAATAATAAACTATAATTTAAACATGAACACTATTATATCAGTGGAAGGTTTAACACATATGATAATTTCCTATTGGGTCATGCATAACTCTAATTTTGTTAGTTTTAATAAATAACCCATAATGGACATGACGTTAAAGATCTAGAACAACAAATTAAATAACATGATTATTAAAAAATATAAGCCGAGCAATGAAAAGAGTATCATTTTATACTTACGTTTATAATATGTTTATGATAATAACATCCTCAAATTTTAAAAGTCATTATTTATATAATTTAATAACCTTTTTTATAATTTCCTAGACCCATACTCCTGGATCTATAAGTAAAATTTTAGTCTCTATAGACATGCTTTGATATTGAATATAACAACTCACAATTAAAATAAAAATAATTGAAAATTTCACAAAAGTTATAGTAATTTCATATATTCCAATTATCATTTAGGTGTATATATTAATATAATTATTAAAATTAATATATAACATAGTGCACACATCAACTATTTTTCTGTTTTTTCAACTAGAATTCATTCTTATGTTTCTACTTTTGTTTCATTTATAAATGTTTCTCTTTTTCATGGTGAGTATGAATAATTGGGACATTGACAATAATAATTTAACTATTCATCGATAATATATATAAAATTAGATGAAAATATTTATTGAGAAAAATAATGATCAATAATATATAGAGAAAAAATGATAATTTTTAATTCCTTCAAAAAAACTCAATAACCCATTAGAAAACATTTTCCTTTTATCTAGAAAAATTTTATCTCAAAAAATCATTAACATACATATAAAATAAAATTTATTTCAAATATAATATTTTAAAATCATATCATATTAAAATTATAGGGAAAAATAATGATAATTATTTTTAAGTGGGAAAACAGATGAATACATGAAATCATTTCCTTAAAATGAAACCACTCACCATTAAAAGGACTTAAACCTTTCATTATTCATATTCATGTCTGTTACATCATGAAATAAAATTTTTTAAATAAAAAACCATAGCAATAATAAAACAACCATGTTTTTATCCTACAACATTATCTTTATATCAATGTTTAAATAACCCTTACAATAATATATAAAACGTAAGAAAATAATAGGTTAATAACAACATATATTCCCAAAGGGAATTATTCATTAGTCAACAATTTATATAATAATATCAGGACTACCTATTATCATGATTAATTTACCAAAACTATTACAAGAATAATCACACAGATCTTGTATTTTATAATAAAAATCCTAATTTAATCCACAAAATTAAATCTTTTTTTTCATTTATAAATAAAATAGAATATCATTTTTTATTTAAAAAATTTTTAAAAGTAAAAAATATGTGAACAATGGTAATGTGATATTGTTGGAAAAAACCTGATAAAATGTAATGAGATTATAATAATTATGAAGGGTTTTTTTTATTTGCAAAATTTATTAAGTGGGAAGTATAAAAAAAGAATTTTTTTCATATTTTCAAAGATGATCAAATGAAACCCATAAGGAAAATATAAAAATATGATTATGAATCTCTAAATGAAAATTAAAATATAGTTGAAAATTACATTTATCATTATTTTTAATTTTTAAGATGAATATCATTAAGATCAGGAATGTGTAACAGAATTATTTTAAAGGAAAATTTTAAAACAACATTTCATGGAATATTCCATTACATATTTAATAACTTTTAAATCAGAATGACATTGATGGAGAAAATATTTAATTTAATTAAAACACATTTAATTTTAGGAAATTAATGTAAAAATAAATACATATGATAGTTTTTACACCACACAAAAGAAAAAATGGGTTGAAAACGACATTGGGCTCAATAAAATGAAATTGAGATAATAAATCTCATTCAAAAATTCTTCACACACTTGTTATGATATATAAACCTTGGAAAATTAAATTAATTTTAATTATTTTCTTGGTTTATAATATTTTGCAATTTCCATTATCCTATTGTGATTATCCTTATTACATTTGTTTTCTTATTTCACATAGGTAGAAAATTGGCATGGTTCACTTTATTATATTTGGATTGTTTGGATTATAATCTCAAACAATGCTTCAATATCGTTTGAATGATAAAAGATTAACCCAAATGTAAAATAATCACATAATTTTTAAACTTATAGGTATTATATTATTCAAATAAGAGAATACACTACTATGTAATGGGATAGTCATTTTTCCATTAATCATACCAAATAAACATGTCTTATATAATTAAAAATAACCATTATTATTTACTATTAATTCCATATTTTTTGTGGATATTTCATAACATAAAATTATAAAATAAATTAATATTAATATTTATTACATAATATTATAATTATTAATTTTTTTAGTCATTCAGTTCATAATCATTATAACATCATTCATATAGATAATAAAACCTATCAAACTAGATCATCTTAGATGTAACAACCACTCCCTCCAATGATACCCATCCAATGTTGGAAATGAAGGAAGAGATGTAATAACCCCCCGAGTCCTTCCTCCAGTAGGCCCTACGGTGGTGACAAGCTCCAAGGGTAAAAAAATATCATAAAATGGGAGGTATTACCCTTTTTATAGTAACCAAAATTTGGAGAAAATTTGTATCAAACTCAAAATCACTCCGAGAATTGATGAAAAAAAACCACCCACATGCATTTTTAAAGAAAAAAAGTTACAAATACAATGAAAATAGATAATGTAAATATCAAAATTTAAATCTTATAAGTGACACTAAAACTATCCAAATGTCTTAGATAATAATTACCATCATTGCCCCTACAATCCTCCTATAAACCTGAAAACAATTTTTTACACATTGGGTGAGAATAAAATTATAATCAGTAGGGAAAAACATGGTCCCTCAAGCATATTTTATAGAAGTATACTAATTTCCTTATGAAAAACCATTCATAACCAACATCAACAAACAACTAATACTAGCCATGCCTACCTCACCAAGGCATGATCACTAAATAATGCCTGTCATGATAAGAAATATAATAACCCCATAGATTATTGTGTACCATATACTACTTCTTACTAGTTCACTACCCATACCCTAAAGAAAACATCCGGGTGCTTCTACACTCTTCTAGAATCCCCATGACAAAACCTACCCACACGCACCTGGGCCTCAAATCTGGTCTTATAACCCTGTAATAAGAAGCTCTCCACATCCCACCAGCACACACCTAGGAACAAAAATACTACATTCTATTCTCATACTCCTTGTCAATAACCATATCTCATCTTGAAGACACTAGGGAAGCACACAACATCTCATCACACTGACACCTGGGAAAGAATTCCTTGCCCGTAGTCACCTGGGCCTTACAACCGCACAACAACCTTCCCAAATAATCATTTCCTAGCAATGCCTATCAGAGGGAGTAGAGAAGAGACAACAACTATCCATAAATCCTCCCACTAAGATGTTGGGAAATGTCAATCTCCACTATGACAATGGGGGTGTTTATCACAAAGTGCTCAATTAGGGTGGGGAGGGTGTAGAAAACATAAGGAATCTATAGTCATGTATATATTGTACCAAACACTCAAGACCATCCTATGTTTTCTTCCCAAGAAAACAAATATCCCACAAAAACGACCATTTCAACTACCTGTAAATGTAAAACAACACAACTACTAAAATATAAATTCTTAACCCCTTCCACCTTATTTAATCAAATATCAGTCATTATTAAGAAAACCCATTTATTTATTTCATACCTAACTACAAAATTGATAATCATAGAATGAAAAAATACCCACAACATAATATATATAGAGGAAAAAAACCCCAATAAATCTACTCACTTTATATTTCCACTTCATTTATCACCCATACCAACCACTACCATCATGACTATTTAATTTCATTTCACTTAATTCATCATCTAAACATGAAAAACCACAAATCATAGTAAAACTCAGCAACCCATCCCATCAAAACCAATCCCCAAAACCGTGTTGTATAAAAACACCACACCCATTACACCCATTAACATAAACATATAACTACCTGAACCTATATCCCCACTACTCAAACAAATACCATACTATCAGTCAATATCTAGAACTGAGACTCCATTACACCACTCGTACCACACCACATTATAGTCATGATCTCAACCACAACATAAGACTACCACAGAAGGCCCAAGATAGAACAAAACCACAGACAACACACATATACACCAAACAGGGAAGGATGTTTTTGAATTTAGAGAAAACTTATTCATTAATTACACTTTGAAAATTCACTATTTATCTGAAAGAATGCTCAATCCTAAGGCATCCACTTATTTAACCTAATATACTTGGTTAATAAATTTCATATATGTAGTCATTCAATATATGAAAAAATAAAATCCATCAAAATTTTATTGAGTGCACAATCAAATACTACCAAAAACCATCATTTTTAGTAGGCATACAACCCAGGAAACTCATAATATAAATAAACAACAAAATACTATCATGCATCACTATTTCACTACAACTGTATATTTGCTTAAATATAATTGAATTATCTTTATTAAATTATAATCCAACTACCTTCACATGAGAATAATTCATAGAACCTCAGTGAATGATACCTGAATAAGATGTATATATGGAACCCTACATCGAATATTATATGATCAGTAATTCTTTCTTGCTCCCAATATAGGGTGTGTGGATGCTACAAGGAAAAGACTCCATGGAAAAACAATCTAAATGCCCCAAATCAACACATGATTTCTCAGGGATGAATGTTTATTTGGACACTTGGAAGCAAGGGTAAAGGTATATGTATAAGGAATAAATGGTCTTGGATTTGAAAGGACAGAACCTATGTCAACAGAATGATGGTTAGAAAAGTTATTAAAGTTGGATCATGATCAGGACCACATATTTTGACTATCTAAAAGCTTCCCAAGCATTTGGAATTGAAATATATATTTGAGACCATTTGGAATAGATTCCATGTCACATAAATATGTATTTAAATTGTTTTACAATAAATAAAATGTTAAAGGGCTGAAACTAGAAAAACCAGTACCAAACCATAATTATGAATATTTTTGGGAAAATAACTCACTTTTGAGTGATTCAAAATCACAAGTCGCTATTGGGTGACCTTCCATTGTATGAATCACCCATGGATAAATCCCCTTTAGAATATTCATCATTAGACGAGTCTCCATTAGAGGATTCACCATTGGATGATTCACCGTTGGATGAGTCATCGTTGGAGACATACCATTATTGACTCACCGTCGAGACTGAACATTATGATTTACCAGTGTATGTCACATCATTAGAAAACTCAATGTTGGACAAGTCACCGTTGTACGATTCACCATTTGACGAGTCACCATAGGATGATTCATCATTGGACAAGTAATAGTCTGTGACCTACCATGAGTGAATCACCCTCACAATTCACCATTGTGAGGTACCATTAGAAAATTGAGAATATGAAAAACTATTGGAATGTGTCACTTATACCTATAGAACACCTCAATAACATGTTTTTGAAATGTAATGGACTATATTGTCTATGCCATTATATGAAATACCTATCAATCCATTCAAAACATTGTGTTTTAAAAACCAATCCCTAATGAAAGAACGGTCTGAACAATCACCCAATGGTATACCTCACAATGACCATTAAACACATCAAACACTATTAGCCACAATAGATTACATGGTTAATCGATAAGCCACTCCATTTTTTTCAAATGATGGAGTGAAACCTCGATATCCAAAAGCACATCCTCCAACATATGTTATTCGAAACAATCATAAGGCACACCACACAACCTCAACAACCACACTCTCTGAAAACATGAATTATATAATCCTATCTTATAAGTCAAAAAGCTCTGTGCTCATGGTGGAATTGAATATCCCGCACGAGTATAATCACATATCATTTAACATGTCTCAATTAGTAATTTTTTCATCGCATTTCAACTTGTTAGGATCTCATAAAACATTAATGGAACTAGGAAATAACCAATATCATAGAAAACAAGTTTCAAAATTCAAATTACAATGAATAACATGAGAAGTTATAACTCAAAACAACTATGGGTACTAGGAATTCATTTGTTATTCTTGCTCCCATGTACTCTTCTCTAGGACACAATGCCTACACAATACAGAAACCAAAGGAATGGTCTATCCACAAAAAACCTTCTCTGAACAATCTGAGATCTCCATTGTTCGTTCCACAAATATGATATTATTCCCAATGTCCAACTCTCCCCAGTAAATGATGTGAGATACATCGTATAGGTTTTGAAGAAGCGGGGAATCAATTAATAAATCATGGATCCTGTCCAAATGTGGTGGAAATTATAACCAGTAAGCCACCTCACCAACTCACCCCAACACCTCGAAGGTTCCAATGAACCAGGGAGGATTCTTACTCCCTATGCCAAACCTAAGATGCCCATGTTGAGAGGAAACAATCAAGAACACATGGTCCCCATCCTAGAAATCCAACGACCTCCTACAATGATCACCATACGACTTATACCAGTCATGTGAGCTTTCATCCTCTCATGAATGAGTTGAGCCTTCTATATAATTCCCTACACAACCTAATTGAAAAGAACTATTGTATCCCCAACCACTATCCAACACAAATGTAAACAATGTCGTCATCCATATAGGGCTTCACATGGAACCATGCCAATGGATGAACTATAGCAATTAATGTATGTAAACTCTACCAAGGGAGGGTTTCATACACATGATACACTAAAGTAAATTATGTATGACCTCAACATATACTCTAATGTATGGATGATTCACTTTTCCCTCCCACATATAATCCTTTGGACTCCAGGGAAATCGTACCTCGCCCGCAGACACGTGGGCCTCACAACCATACCACAACCATTCCAAAAAATATAGTCTTATCAATTCCTAGAAGAGGGACCGGGGATGATCATATAACCATACATCCATACTCCAACTAGTATTTAGGGATAATTCACCCTCCTCATGATAATGGTGGTGTTCGTCACATAATTATCAACAAGGGTGGTGTGTGTATAGAAAACACAAGGCAAATATCGGGATATATATTTAAAATCAAACACTCATTCCTGACCTATGGGTTCATCCGATATAAATAAACCAACCCAAAAAACCACCTTTTCTTCTACCTCTATATTCAAAACAACACATCGTGTAAAAATTTGATTTCTATCCCCATCCAACTTATATAACAAAATATAATTTGTTATTATGGAGACCCATTTATTCATTCCATTACAACCTATATAATTATGAACCATATAATGCAATAAGAAACATATAATAAAACACAATGACTTAATATAACGGCAATAAATAAAAATATTTCATATTTCCACTCCTTGTAATACCCATACCAAACACATCCATCACCATTCTCTAACGTTATTTTTCCCAATCCATATTCTCAGCAAGAAAAATCACCATCTCACTGTCATACTCAAAAACACATATTATGATAACCAAATAGTACTATCCAGCTATAAAATATCATTAAACCCATCACACCTATTAAGATAATCATTGCACAACCTAATCATGTAGCTCCACTTCTCAATCACTACCCATCTATTCCACAATTAGTAAATCTATCAAACTGAGATTCCATTACACCACCCATACAACCCCACCAAATAGTTGTTCTCTTAACCCTAGCACCCCATAACTACACAAATAAAAAGACAAAACAAAACTAGACACAACACATTGTGAATACAAAAACATTAGAATGTTTTCAAATTAATGAAATACTAGTTCATTAATTACACATTGATAATTGATGGTTTATCATAGTGAAAACTTGATAATGAGGAATCCATTTATATAACTGGATAAAGATGGTTATCCAATTGAATATATATATCATTTCAACACATTATCAAAAAAATATATCACAAGTCATCCTAATTTCAGAAACAAACACCACCAAAGGTGATTATTATCAGTAGGCATAAAACCCATACAACTCACAATATCGGTAAAAAACTGAATCTCCCATCACTTTTTACCTTAAAATGTTTATTAGTTTCAATTAAAATCAATAAAATTTATTGAATTTTAATTCAACCATCATTACATAGGAAACAATCATACACCCACTATGAATGATACAAAAATAAAAGAGGTGATTGTAACAACCCGAGATTTTATAAGATACATTCATTTTAATTTATTTCATATCTTCTGTTGTATGCTACACCAAGATTATCTTGCGCTATACACAACATTGTATTAGCTTGAAGTATATGCAACATAATCTTGGATCGTGATACACATAATTTCATGTTTGTTTGATAGTAGTTACTCTACGAAACATTGAGTATATATATATATATATTCAATGTATTTTTTTATATGCAACGACAAAGGTGTTTTTCACTGCACACAACCCTGACATGTCTTTCATTACATACAATCACGACATTCCTCGATAGCGTGTGTTGTACGCAATACCGGGTTTTAATAAACAACGATATGCTATTAAAATATTATTAAAAATAGCAATTATGAATAGTAATACCCACTTTTTGAAATATTGTAAATTTTATTTTTCAAAATGGACTTGATTTTTGGATTTGGAATATCGAAATTTGATTAGGGTGAAATTTTGGTACATTTTGGATAACTTTTATATTCTGATGAGTAGTGGAAATTACTAAATCTTAATTAAAACCAACTTTTTAATATAAATAATTAATAGTGATGAATTATTAATTTGAGTGGTTTTAAAGTATATTTAGAATATATTTTTACCATTTAGTACAATTTTGGTCATTGGATGTAATTTCACATTTAAACCAGACATAAACAAGTGTCAATCTTTTGATAGTTATTATCTCTTAAGAACACACTATTTGTGTTGACGATGGGAATTAATTTTTAAATTAAAAAATGAAACTAATATGTTTTGAATTTGGTAAAATAGACATCATTATTGAATTCATAATACAAAATATAGGTTAGGCCTAATTTTTGGTATTTTATTGAAAACATTCATCTTTTGATGAATAGTGAAACCACTAAGTGGTAGTTAAAAAACTTAATTTTTCATCAAACATAATTTTACCACTTCTATGAGTGGAATTTTGAAAATCTGAGAGACACGGTTAATATCAAGGACTAAAATTTGGTTCAATGATATGAAAATAATTTTTGGTGAATTGTAACTTTTTTCTTTTTTTACCACGGTTAAAAGTAAATAAGGTAATTAAGGGTAAAAATGATATTAGTTTTACCCTATCACATGTCCTAATTCTATTGGATAAGTGTAATTCGGCCAAAAACAACCTTATAAATAAAATATGACCATTTAGGCCCACCTGGATTAGATTAGGACATTTATAATTAATATATTTAAAGAAGGGTTAAAATAGTTAAAATCAAAGTTTAATAACTAAATAATTTTTAATATAGGGTTATACATAACATAAATTCGACTATAAATATTAAATAGAAAGCTAAAAATATTTTCTACATAATGGTATTTTATTTGTAATTTTTAGTCTTAAAATAATTTAATTTATTTATGACACAATGATGATGTAGTAATTATCTTATTAATGAAATATTGACATAATTGATGTTATGAATACATAAATAAAGGTAATATGAGACTTTTTATGAATTTAAATAATTTTATATATTAATATTACTTGGTTATACTGATTTAATTGACTTTTTTAGAACTAATCCTTCTTTTATGATTTTCACAAAAATCAATTACCAAATACTGTCAAAATTGTCATAAAATAGTTTTTAAAACAAATATTATATTATTAATTGTTATTATATTCCTAAAAATCAACGGTTCAGCCAAGATACTTATATCATGATAGTTGTATGATTAATGGACCACTAGGGGGTCTCTTGGATGTATATGGTATGTTTATTAACTATATAATATAAAAATACAAAGTGACATGGTAAATGTCAATCTAAGTAACTAAGAGTTAAAACTAAAATATAAGGTTAATATAATGACCTAAACCTGTCTAAATTATATTGGATGAGAATATATCATCCCATACCCACCTTAGCTTCCAAATAAATAAACATTGAGCTATTAAAAACAGAATATGACATTATAATAAAATAATATTTTTAGTTTTACCAAAGGTTCCCCTCTCCTCCCTTAAAAAAGGGAACCTCCATCATCTCTTCCTCACACCAAATTGTGCCTTCATGCTCCACCAAACCCTGAAAAATTATCTTATCCACTTCCAGTAAAACATCCTAGAGGTTCTGGTCTTCTTCAAGGACCAATTTTAGTGTCCTAAGAGGAGTTCTCAAAGAGGCGTTTCAAAGAAGAGGTGATGTCTGTTACCGATTCTTTCAACTTTATTTATTCTTCAACTTCTTATTATTTAGTTGTTTCATTATGAAGTAAAGACATAAGAATCACTAATATAATGATATGTTATTATATGTATGAAACAACCAAATTTCACCATCTATCCATCCTACGGAAAATGAAATCACCGCGTGTGCGTACGTACAGAATACCGTCATCACGCCATGGTGTAATCTATTTTCCACAACCACCTTACATGGATTTGTATATTGGTTAAAGTAATGAATATATATGATTATTGTAAAGTTATATTTATTATTTAATATTATACATACACTTTAATAAAATTCCATGACCATGGGAATCATATAATCGCTTGTGCGTACATACAGACTACCGTCTCCACGAACGCGATGATATTCATTTTCAATGATTAACCATTAAAGATTGATTATAAAGTATATATAATGAATAATAATGAAATATATGACATAATTATGCTACTGGATTTATGTATATATATATGTGTATGTCATCTATTTAGTCTCATTCAATTCAATAAGGAAACAAAAATAGCGTTCATGCATACGTATGGCCTACCGTCTCCATGAAAGGTGTATTTCATTCCTTTTATCGATCTATAATATATATATATATATGTATATGATGAATATATATTATATATAAATCATGTTTTAAATTATGTAATTCAGTAAATCAAGATATATGTAATAATATCAAGAACAACAAGTCCAAACACGTACGATAAATAAAACGATTTAACCCAAAACGATGATTTAACATGGAAACTACAAAGGAACAGGTAATATAAAGTAATAAGAGAAACATATGTGATATCATATCAATGAATATGATTTTATAATAAGTCAATGAAATTATTTAGATAATTATACAGGAGTTTCATATACGTACTAATCATATCGGACCTAAGGTAAGGGATAACCTTTCCAATCTCGTTCTTATCCGAGATTGTTTATACGTAAGTATTTACTGGGGTAACGTTTATCATCGATGTCCATGTTTTCAAAAAATGTTTTCAAAAAATGTTTATTATTCTTCCATGAATGTTTAAAGTCATTTTTACCCTTTATTGAATTTTTACCACATTCTATGATTGGTCTCTTTCCTTTGGTTACCATATAAGGTACTTTTTGAATTTTCCGACAAAAGTATGAGAATAATGTTTTCTTTTAACGTATACTGCATGAAAGGATTTTTACAGTTTTATAAAGACTTATTTCCATGAATCGTCCTCCAAAATATTTCATGACTATTTTCAACAAAATCCTTTTCTTTTAAAATTGCATGACATTTTGTGAAAAGAATATAATTTTGAATAAAAAAGGATATTTTCATCAAGAATTCATTTCAAGTGTTTTATCAAAACCATTTTAATCTAAGATGACATTATTTCACATATTTATGTTTCAAGTATCATGTCTCTTTGATTTACATGGTTTCAATTTTCTAATGATGAAATGATATCCAATTTGTTTGAATAGATTACATTATGATGGAATAATTTTTTTGAAACCCATTTTATTCTTGGGTTATGATGAATGATTTATGTTTATATTGTGGAACATGAATGAATGATTTCAATATGAGATGGGTGGGAAATATATCTCCCTCGAATGCATTAGGTAATGATATATATCTCATGAGATATACATGGCTGGAATGACAAGTAAAACCAGTTCAGTAATACAAGACTGGAACGAGGGGTGAACTCGATTCAGAAAAGAACTTTGTCCACAAAGATGGTCATAGCAACAATGACTTTGATACTATGGAAATAATATAATGTGATGAATGGTTTTCCACAATTACTTATTTAATTCCCATGCTATTTTATCATGATTAATGTTTCTTTATGATCTATGCCTTACGTACTGCCATAATTTATGTCATTGCTCAAGATTCTGATGTTTTAATATTTTGTTCATGTTTTGAAGTTCAAATGTATATGATTTGTTTTATTTTATTGATGCTTACCCTTAATGAGTATTTGAGCTCACCCTTTATATGTTTTATTTTTCCCATGATTTAAAGAAAGGGTTTAGGTAAGAAAACAAAAAGGGGAAGATCTTATGGGAGATGTTGAAGATCTTTCACCACGATTAGAAGATTATCTTCCAAGTTTCCAAAGACACTAAACTATTGTGATCCTTGTGTGTCTGTTTTTGTTATGTATTAAGTATTCCTCAAAAGTAATGTAATGTACATGTACGTCAATCATAGAGTCTCCACAATGATGGGATACCAACCACATAGAACAGTTGATCAACAATTCCACCGAGCACCCAAAATAGTGGGATCACATGTAGTTGGAAAAATCCTCCAGGGAAACACGATTTAAAGGAAACTCAGGGAACAATGGTTCATGGGGATTCATGGTTTCAAGGTTAAAGGAATATTTATATGTATGAAAGGGTATCGTCTTAGAAAATCCATATCCTATATCAACAGATGGATGATTTAAAAATCCATTCATTTCAGATCACCATCACGACCTAAAATGTACACCATCTAAAAAGAATACAGGGAATTTGAAATATAAATATATAATTTATATCCATACAAATGGCTTCAAAATAAAATAAATTTGGTATTTAACACATTTTATGAGGAATAATATTTCAGAGGTGCAATCCTATAAAAACTAGTAGGAAACCGAAATTTCGAAAAACGGTTGGAAAATGAATCGCTATTGGGAGAGTCACCATTGTGAGTCAATGTTGGGTTACAAATCATTTTATGACTTACAATTAGATGACAAAGTATTGGAAAACTCATGTTTGGATGGGTTAGTATTAGAAGAGTCACTGTTTGACGATTCACCATTGGACGAGTTACAATTAGTGACATACTGTCAACAACACACTGTCATGACCCACCATTATGAGATACTAGTAGATGAGTCATTTTTGTATAACTCACTATTGAATGAGTCATCGTTTTAGGAGTAACCATTGGATGACTCAAACATTGATGAGTCAATATTGGAAATGTCATCTTTGGATGTGTCACTATAATATGAGTCACCATTGGAGACGAACTATCATCGACTCACCGCCGCTACTCACAATTGAAAGATACCATTAGAAAAATGAATATTTTGAAGACTCCTAATATGAGTTATTGTTACCACTAGAACACCTCAAACAGTAGATTTTGGAAGAATAATGGACTAGTGGAGTTATGACCACTGCAATAGAATAAATGAATGAGTAAAAAAATATCATTTCATATGGATATTATAAATTTCATAAAAACAATTTGATTTTAATAAAAATTATAATGTTGATAAATATAATTCACTTAGATATAGATAATGAAAAAAATTTGAAAATAAAGGTAATAGGATATTACTTATAGGGTCTCTTAGTACACTCATTTTATGTAGTTAAATATTTAAAATGACCATTCATTGATTATTATATTAATAGTATCATGAAATTATCTTTAAAACCCATTAATAATGACATAAAAAAATATACTTATTCAATAAATTCATTAAAAATTCCAAGTAAGGATGTAATGGGAATTGAAATATGTTATTACATAGGGGCATTGGTCTATAAATATACATGAGAAATTTTTTCAGTTTTCTCAATAGTTATAAAAGAAAAAATATAGATAATATTTTATCAATGAAGAAGAATAATTATTTCAGATAATAATATTTATTCCTTAAATCCATCATTATAACCATCAATGGGAGTTAGTGATGAAAAATGGCATACATCAGTCATTTAAGGGTTTGTCTACGTGGACCCATGAGCTAAATATTAATTTTATATAGTATTGAAAAGATAAAAATGGGTTTTACATAAACATAAAAACATTTAAATATATTAAATATATTGATATAATAAATTTCAAATGGTTACAAAATATTTGGTAGATGATTAAAATGAAATAAAAATTAATTGAATCAGAGAATACTTTTACCTATTCATTTGATATCCCTCTATTTCTTATGTCTTTAGTATTGTTAGATTGGTCATTTAGTGTTTTAAAGACCACTAGGATGTGTGAAAAATATTTATGGTGAGAATTTGATATATCATGATTAGGAAAAGTTTTCAAGGTTTGTGGATAAGTGGGGAGGGCGTAGATGTCAGTATTAGTCGAAGGGAAAACCATTTTGTAAATACTCAAAACCCAAATGTAAAATAAAATCATTTTCAAGTTGAATTGGAAGAAAAATTAAAATTTTAGATAAGGAAGAATGAAATACTATAATAAAATAAAATAATATATGTTTTAAATATATACTTAACCATTATTTTTAACTCTATTAAAATTATAATCCTTTCAGTTGGGATAAAATTTTTAACTAGGTAAATTATTTATATGATAGCAAAATAAAATAGACCATATTACATGATATGAATTATTAAATTCTAAATATGAAATCCAAATTTAAATAAAAATTATTTTTTATTGAGGAAAAAATTTATTTTAATATATAAACAAATAACTCAATGAAATTTTCTTTTTTTAGGAACATGAAATGACGCAAAAACAAGAGTTGAATTTATTTTAATGAAATTTATTTGTTTATTGATAATAAAAAAGAGTTATGTGGATTTAGAACCCGTTAAACAAAAAAAGTAAGATTGTAGTTAATAAATTGATAAAAGGATAAAAAAATATCTTTTATTAAAATAATCCCTAACTTTGTTTTCATGATACCAAACATAGGATTATAAATGAATTATAATATGTTAAAAATATAGTTTTTACTTATTTGATCTATATTTTTTATATAAAAATTGTTTTACAAACATTCAATTTATTCTTAAATAAAGATAATGTTATTAAAATTATAGTATATTCAAAATAAATATTTTTTACTATTTTTCAAAGATAATAATTTTTTGAAAAATTCTAAAAATGATTCCTAATATAATTTTCTCAATATAAATTATAAAAAATAAATTTCATAAAATAAAAAATTTAAAGGAAATAATTATAAATTTTAACTAGAAATACATGATATAAACATCTTTTTTCTAGAAATATTAAATATTACCATAATAAAATTAATGTTAATTTAAATATTAAATATTACCATAATAAAATGTCAAACAATAACTATTTAATTTATATTTAAAATTTAGAAAACAATTGAAAAAAGAGTACATTGATAAAAAAATACTTCATAACATAAAATCATGTTTATTTTTTATCTTCTGAATGTATGTAGTTTTTTATTTCATTATTTCTAATTAATAATGGTTTTATTCAAATTATAGTTTCAATAATTATTTGCTCCTAATATTTCAAGGGTCATTTTCTTTTGATGTTGAATATAACAAATTTTATCAAAATAAATATTATTTAAAGGGAAATACATTCTAAAATATTTAGGTGTTACATAGAAACTAAAATAAATTTTATTCTTTTAATTTTTATTATCTGTTAACAAAATGATGTTATCTTGATATAGTAATAATATGCATATTTTATCTAGATAGTTAATTTCTATGTCTCATTTAAGAAATGTTTGATTATATATTTATATATTTCAAAAGCCATGTATGTATCATTGAAAGACACATACTTATGAATGATTTTCTAAAATAATATATTTAAATTGTGAGATAATCTATACATAAGACAAAAATATATTTATCTTCGTATTTCATGATTTTAATGAAATATTTTACAATCATGATATTGAATGAAAAAATATACATAATGGATTTATATTAATTTCTATAAGTGTAATTTAATCCTTCAGTAGTGTAACTGAGCAGTTTCACATCTGAGTCATTTCACATTACAATAATATATGACAAATATGATGTTTTCAAAATTTTAAAAAAAATCAACATTTACAAGATTATTCAATATATATGTCATGTTATCCCTTATTTTTCTATATGATTAATTAAAATCATATTTTTACCATTATAACGAATAATCCTATTTATTAAAAATTATTAAATCAATATCCAATTACTAAATATAAAATATAACATTATATATTTATTATAAATTATTCCTTAAAAAATGAAAACACTATAGAATATATAAGAACAATTTTGAATCAAAAAAATTAAAAAAATATTATCACACTACCTTATAAAATCAACTAAAATTTTACCCTTATTACTTATATAGTCACATAAACAATTATGTATAAACCATAAAAAACTATTCTACAATGTATACCGTCATTTTTAAAGTAACTTGAATCAACATGTTATCAAGCCATCACAAAATCATATATATTTCAAAATTTTAAATTAATTTTTATTCATAAAATAATCACAATTATTTTGTTATAAAATAACATATCACCCAATAATTTTCCATTCCCATTAATCATATAATATTCCCAAAATTTGACAAACATTATCCCAATGAACCAAAAATCTCTCTATAGTAAAGAATATTTTAATCCTTAAATATATCAGTATCATTCAATATATATCCTCATAATATAATATAAGCATAAAGTAAATGACCATCAAAAAAAATCACATATTGATAAAAATGAATGAATATGCCATAATAATTTATTTAAACTTAAAAAATCTCTAAAAACATAACATTGTTTTAAAATAAAATTTCTTAGTTCATCAACACCATTAATAAGTTGATTATAAATATTATAAAAAATATAAGAATAAGATACAGACCTTGTTTTTGAGAATTAAACCCATGGGGTTTCGATTGGTGTAACACCCCAATATTTCATAAAATGTTATCTCTTTAAAGTAATTAAATACCTCGTGACACATGCAACCCCAAGTTCAAGCACATCACGACCTATCAAAGTAGCTATTTAAAAAGTCGTTATGAATATTATTAAAATAATATTGAATTATATATGTATCCTAAATAATATTAACATTCATATTTTGTGTTTATTAGACATAATATAAGGAAAAATCCAATTTTTCATATAAAATAGGTATTTTTCAAAAAATGATGGTTTTCTACATTTTTATGGAGCACCCTTTTTAAACCCAAGATTTGACACTTTTATGTATTCAATTTATTGAAATTAAAATCTTCATTAGATGTGGAACATAAAAATTTAGTTTGGATAAATTTTTTGTACTTTTCTGATAACTTTCATTTTTTGATGAATATTGAAAAAACACTATATTTTAATTAAAAACAACAATTTTAATTGAAAAAATTTATATTGGTAAAATATAAATTTTAATGCTTTTGATGAAAAATTAGATTATATTTTTATCATTTAATCTAATTTTGGTCATTATAAGTGTAGAGACCCGAAACTTGACGTACATGAACATTACATTACTTTTGCAGAATACTTAGTACATAACAAAAACACACACACAAGGATCGTAATAGGTTAGTGTCTTTGGAAGCTCGGAACGTAATCTTCTAATCGTGGTGAAAGTTCTTCAATATCTCCCATAATGATCTTCCCTTTTTTTACCTAAAACCTTTCTTTATATCCTGGGGAAAAGAAAACATAAAAGGGTGAGCTCAAATGCTCAGTAAGGGTAAACAAAAGAAAAATCAATCACATAATATTCATAAGAACATAACTTTTGGAAATCTTAACCTGCAAAAGAGAGCATAATTTCATAACATGGGATAAATCATAGTAGTGAAATGAAATCCCAATAATCATAACTTAAAACATGAAACTTTGTGGCATACACACATAATCATAGAAAATCATTTCTTGTTAGTCATGACTCATTGCCAAGACTATCTTAGTGGACAATGTCCCTTTATGAATCGAGTCACCCTCGTTTCAGTCATGTTTCACTGAACCGGTATAACCTACCATTCCATCCATGTCTATCTCATGAGATATGAAATATTTACCCAATGCATTGGAGGGAGATATAGGTCCCACCCATCTCATAATGATACCATTCTTATGTGTGCCACAAAATCATAAATCATACATCATTGTATAACCCATGTAATACAAATGGGAATCTAAAACATCATGACATCATAAATCAATTAATATAAGATAAAGGAATTCATAAAAATAATTCCATCACAACATGATCAAATCAATGTAATAATAGGGATAAAAACAGAACCCTTTATGATCTTTGATGGAAAATAATTTTGATAAAACACTTGAACTCCACTCTTGAGGAAAATATCCTTTCTTCTTCAAATTTTTTTTTCCTTTCATAACATGTCATACGACTTTAAAATAAAATAAGTTGATTAAAAATAAACTTCAAAACTTTTAAAGGAAGCTTCTTGGAAATAATGTTTTAAAAATCCATTCATGCCGTATAAGTTAAAAAAAAATTCTTCGTACTTTTGTCGGAAAAGTCAAAAAGTACCTCGTACGAAAAACGACAAAATATTCTTTTCATATCCTTTACTAAAAACTCAACAAAGGGTAAAATTGGTTTTAAACAATTTTAGGTGGATGGAAATAATATTACATATTGAGGAAAAATGGATGTGGATGATAAAATACACCCCAGTAAATGCCAAAGTATAAACAATCTCGGATAAAAAAATGAGATTGTGATATTTCCCATACCATTGGTCCGACTTGCTTTGTAAGTATCTGAACCTCATGTATAATGATTTAAATCGTGTTATCTACTTATTCCAGAATCATATTCATTGTTATTATATCATATATGGTCCACTTATTACCTTATATTACCTGTTCTTTTGTAAATTCATGTTAAAGTAGCGTTTTGGGTAAAATCATCTCATTTGTCGTTCGTGTTTTTAACTTGTAATTATTCATATGATTACTTAGATCATGATTAATCAATTCTAGAATATAAAACTTGATTTATATATATATATTAAGAATATACATATATAATAAATCAGTAAATGGAACGAAATACACCGTTCATGGAGACGGTAGTCCGTACGTACGCATGAACGCTGTTTTCGTTTCCTTATTGAATTGAATGGAATTAAGTAGATGACATACATATAAATATAAATTAATCCAGTATCATTATTATGTCATATATTTCATTAGTACTTGTTATATATACTTTATAATCATTCATGAATGGTTAATCATTGAGAATGAATCTCATCGTGTCGTGGAGACGGTATTCCGTACGTACGCACGCACGATGATTTCCTTTTTCCGTAGGATGGATAGAAGGTTAATTAGAGTTGTTTCATATTTATAATAACATATCAGTATAAAATAAATACTGATGTTATTACTTTATCCTGAAACAACTAATGAAGAAGAAGTTGAAGAAGAAAGAAATTGAAAAAGATCGGTAATGGATATTAACTCTTTTTGACGCGCCTTCACTTAACCTCCACTTAAAGAACTAAGGATGGACTTTTAAGAAGACCAGGACCTCTATGATGATACTAGGGAAGTGTAGAAGAAATTTTGGCAGGGGTTGGCTGAGCTTGAAGGCTCAAAGTTGTGTGAGGAAGAGAGGGAGGAGGTGCCCTTTTATAAGGTAGGAGAGGGGCATCTTAGGTAAGTCTCAAAATATTATTTTATATTAAGGTCAAATTCGGTTTATAATGGTTCCAAATGGTCCTATTTCGTAGATAAAGTGGGGATGGGTCGACTTCCTCTCATAAAATAGGATTTAGAAAAGTTTATGTTTTTATTTTAACCTTATCAATTAGATTTAACTCTAAGATAAATAATTTAACTTTTACCGTGTCTTTTTGTTTTATTACACTATATGGTTAATAAACTTACTATATCAAGCCAAACGAAACCACGTTGTTTATTATTAATATATATATCCTTATCTATGTCATTTGGCCGAACCATAGATTTTTAGGAATTAAATAACGATTAATAATATAATATTTGTTTTAAAAACTAATTTATGTCAATTTTGACACTATTTCGTACATGATTATTATGAAATTTCTAACAGAATGATAAGTTCGAACCAAGTTACTTAAATCAACAATAACATGTCATATTAACCTAGAAAATTAGTGTAAGTCCTAAAAAGTCCCAAATTACAGTTATTTGGGCATTTATAACATCAATTATGTTAATATTTTCTTAAAAAGGTAATTATGTATCATCATTGTGTCATAAATAAATTAAATTATTTAAAGTATAAAAATTAAAAATAAAATACCATTATGTAAGAAATATTTTTAGCTTTCTAATGAATATTTATAGTCGAAATTATATTATGTATATCCTTATATTAAAAATGTTTTAGTAAATAAACATTGATTTTAACACTTTTAACTCTTCTTTGAATTAAATAATAATAAATGTCCTAATCTAATCCAAGTGGGCCTAAATGGTAATATTTTACACTTAAGGTTGTTTTTGGTCGAGATAAACTTGTCCAATAGGATTAGGACATGTGTTAGGTTAATATTAATATCATTTTTACCCTTAATTACCCTTTTTACTTTTAACCGTGGTAAATAAAAGTAAAAAGTTACTATTCACCAAAAATTATTTTCATCTCATTGAACCACAATTTACTTACTGACATCAACCGTGTCTCTCGTATTTTTGAAATTCCATTCACAGAAGCGTTAAAATTAAGATTTATGAAAAAATTAATTTTTTTAACTGCCACGTAGTAGTTTCACTATTCATCAAAAATTGAAGTTTTTCAAAAAAATGCAAAAATTTCACCCTAAGATATAATTGATATTCCGAATTCAAAAATGATTTCTATTTTACAAAATTCCCAACATATAAGTTTCATTAATTAATTTAATAATTAATTTCCGCAGTCACAACATATAGCGTGTTTTTAAGAGATAATAACTATCAAAAGATTAACACTTGTTTATGTCTGGTGTAAATGTGAAATTACATCCAATGACCAACATTGTATTGAATTGTAAAAGTATATTCTAAATATAGATTAAAACCACTCAAATTAATAATTTATAAAAAAATTTGTTTTTAATTAAAATTTAGTAATTTTCACTATTCATCAGAATATGAAAGTTATCCGAAAAGTACCAAAATTTCACCCTAAGCTAATTTCGATATTACGAATCCAAAAATGAATTCCATTTTGAAAAATAAAATATACAATATTTCAAAAAGTGGTTATTACAATTCATAACGACTAGTTTTAATAATATTTTAATAGCATATTGTTGTTTAGTGAAACTCGTTATTGCGTACTACACACACTATCGAGGAAGGTCACGAATGCGTGTAATGGAAGGCAAGTCAACGATGCGTTTTGTGAAAGCTTCTTTTGGTGTAGTGTACAACACAAGACATTAGTGAAATTAAAAAGAATATTTTTCATAAAATTTTGGGGTGTTACATTCTACCCCCTTAAAATGAATTTTTCCCTCGAAATTCGTCGGGGTTATAAATGGTTTACTATTCGAATGTTTCTTTAATAGAAACCCACATCGTAAAAAAGGAATACAAAAACCAATCTTTAAAAACAAAAGTATGAAATGTAATGGTTACCCAAATAAACTAATCACTGGGTTTCCACATAGTTGAAAATATGGATATGGAAGAAAAATCTAACCATCATGTTCTGATGATGAGTGGTAGAAAACATGGCTATGGAAAAGCCAACAATCACAAATCCATAAATTTGTGATCATCTAAGGTACCATCTGATTAATCAAATATAAGAGCACTAGGACAACATTTTTGGTTTTCATGATCGTTTCCCTAAAGTTGAAGAATTTGAATTAGAATAAATAATTTATTTTGGTATAATATCATTGTTGTTCATGCCTTTAACAATTTCCAATTCATCTCTTAAATAAATGAAGTTGAATTTGATATTCATGAAGTGTTAGCAGATCATGTGATAGAATGACAGTTCATTCCATCTGTCTCAAAAAAAAGGTTAGCAAAAGTTATTAAATATACACAAGTCATTATATAGTGAGATTAATCATATATGGTTCTTAAAATGGACTTATACATCATATATCATACTGACTAATATAATAAAACTAGTTTCTACTAAACAGGGACTTCTTGTAGGCCAGTGGTAGGCGATAAAGGCCAGTCGCACTTCAGTTGTGGGTTCGATTCCCACATCCTTGTCTGACGCGATGGGCTGTCGTCGGTCCTGCAGGTTGTCCTTTTTCTAAAACTACATTACTATATCATCCCATCAATAATATCGAAAAACTTCTATCCTTAAATATTACTAAATTATGTCCAACATAATCCATTCCAATCTTTAGGCTTATCCATAATACTGAAGTCCACTCTCATAATATAGTGAAAACTATTACCAGAGATTTAATACCATCGTTGATCCCCATATAACATATGATATGTTTTGTTGGTCACATTCCAAACATTCAAAGTCTTTAATCATGTATTCTCTTGAATACCTTAGTGAAAACATGAATGCAGTTAAAAGTTAACACCTTCCACATACCAAAATCCTCAAAATTCTATATACTCAAACCATGATATCACTTAGTCCTTATATCAATCACGAGCTCATGAATACTGTTAAACATTTCATTTTCTTGTTTTCCCTTCATTATTCGCATATCATCTTATTTCCAAAAATATCTCAATCACTTTGAATACCACATTAGACTAACACATAAATATTCTAATACTTTATGATACCACATTATTTTGAATCCCATTACAAAAACACTTAATCATTCCACCACATCGGTGTCATATTCAACACCGCCAATAATGATCGCATGTGACTTCCCTTTGTCCTTTGCTTTCAGTGGATGCTCATGTTGATCATCACTAACCCTTGGATTAGGGCATGTTTTGGCATAATGTCCCATCTCCTTGCACGTGAAATATTGAAGTGTTGGTGGTGCGTTCTCTGCAGTCTTTTCTTTATTCATATCATTAGAAACCCTTTTTCCATTACTTCGACACTCAGCTACTCAATGACCTTATTTCCCATAATTAAAACATTTTCTATTCCCTTTAAGACAATATCCACCATACTTCTTTCCACACTTTGTTCATAAGGAAACAATCATCTTCTTTTCACCATTATTCTGAGATTTCTTCTTGAACTCCATCTTTCGTTTCTTGTCAAAACCATGAGATGGATATGTAACACCAACTTCTATTTCAACCTTGATAGCACAACGCACAATTTCTTCATAGCTACTGAAGTCTCTTATAGCTAATTCCTTTCGAAGACTTGGTTTTAAGCCACTGAAAAAACGATCAACTTTACTTTCAGGTTGGATGATAATGCCAGATGCATACCTTGCAAGTCTTGTAAAATTCGCTTCGTATATACAAACAGATTCGTCATCCTTTTGCTTTAGTTCAAGAAACTCCTTCTCCATATTTGTTCGAAGAATACGAGGGATGTACTTACTGAAAAACAAGTTCTTGAACTCGTCCCATTCCATGGACTCAATTTCATCTCTTGGCCTCGTATTCTTGATAAGATTCCACCATTGATCAGCTTCTCCTTCCAAACGATATACTTCTAAGATGACTTTATCATGTTCAGAACATTGAAGAACTGAAAATATCTTTTCAGTGGTACTGATCCATTGTTCAGCAACAAGTGGATCGGAAGTCCCACTGAAAGAAGGCAGACGTTGCCTCATGAAGGACTCAATAGAATACTGTTCCTTTCTCTGCTCATTTAGAAGTCCAGAATGATTCATAGCTTGTGTAAGGATAGCAATAATATTTTGCACTCCATCTCCCAAAACATTTGTTTGTTCAGGAGGACAATCATTGCATTGTCCATTACATTGATCAACACGGTTCCTTCGGGTTCCAGCCATCGTCTAAAACCCAAAAAGAATAGTGTGAGAGGGAAAAATCATTCTAGGGAAAACAACATAATAAAGGGGGAGTACCTTCAATAAATAACATCTTAGGTTTAATTATATGATCGTTAGCATAGTTCTAGTACTATAACCTATACATATACTTAACCTTAGGGACATCCCTAGACATACCTTAGAAATATCTCTAGGGATCTCACTAACATTTTCGCATCCTACATTCCAAAGGTTGACTAAACCTTTCTTCTGATACCAACTGTAGAGACCTGAAACTTGACGTACATGAACATTACATTACTTTTGCGTAATACTTAGTACATAACAAAAACACACACACAAGGATCGTAATAGTTTAGTGTATTTGGAAACTCGGAATGTAATCTTCTAATCGTGGTGAATGATCTTCAATATCTCCCATAAAGATCTTCCCTTTTATACCTAAAACCTTTCTTTATATCCTAGGGAAAAGAAAACATAAAAGGGCGAGCTCAAATGCTCTGTAAGGGTAAACAAAAGAAAAATCAATCACATCATATTAATAAGAACATAACTTTTGGAAATCTTAACCTGCAAAAGAGAGCATAATTTCATAACATGGGATAAATCATAGTAGTGAAATGAAATCCCAATAATCATAACTTAAAACATGAAACTTTGTGGCATACACACATAATCATAGAGAATCATTTCTTGTTAGTCATGACTCATTGCCAAGACTATCTTAGTGGACAAAGTCCCGTTCTGAATCGAGTCACCCTCGTTTCAGTCCTGTTTCACTGAACCGGTATAGCCTACCATTCCAGCCATGTCTATCTCATGAGATATGAAATCATTACCCAATGAATTTGAGGGAGATATAGGTCCCACCCATCTCATAATGATACCATTCTTATGTGTGCCACAAAATCATAAATCATACATCATTGCATAACCCATGTAATACAAATGGGAATCTCAAACATCATGACATCATAAATAAATTCATATAAGATAAAGGAATTCATAAAAATAATTCCATCACAACATGATCAAATCAATGTAATAATATGGATAAAAACAGAACCCTTTATTAACTTATATGGAAAATAATTTTGATAAAACACTTGAACTCCACTCTTAAGGAAAATATCCTTTCTTCATCAAAAATTGTTTTCCTTTCATAACATGTCATATGACTTTAAAATAAAAGAAGTTGATTAAAAATAAACTTGAGAACTTGTAAAGGAAGCTTCTTGGAAATAATATTTTAAAAATCCATTGATGTCGTATAAGTTAAAAAAAACATTCTTCGTACTTTTGTCGGAAAAGTCAAAAAGTACCTCGTACAAAAAACGACAAAAGATTCTTTTCATATCATTTACTAAAAACTCACCAAAGGGTTAAATTGGATTTAAACAATTTTAGTTGGATGGAAATAATATTACATATTGAGGAAACATGGATGTGGATGATAAAATACACCCAGTAAATGCCAAAGTATAAACAATCTCAGATAAAAAAATGAGATTGTGATATTTCCCTTACCTTAGGTCCGACTTGCTTTGTAAGTGTCAAAAACTCCTGTATAATGATTTAAATCATGTTATTGACTAATTCCAGAATCATATTCATTGTTATTATATCATATATGGTCCACTTATGACTTTATATTACCCGTTCATTTGTAAATTCATGTTAAAGTAGCGTTTTGGGTAAAATCGTCTCATTTGTCGTTCGTGTTTTTAACTTGTAATTATTCATATGATTACTTAGATCATGATTACTTAATTCCAGAATATAAAACATGATTTATATATATATATTCAGAATATATATATATAATAAATCAGTAAATGGAAAGAAATACACCGTTCATGGAGACGGTAGTCCGTACTTACGCATGAACGCTGTTTTCGTTTCCTTATTGAATTGAATGGAATTACGTAGATGACATACATATAAATATACATAAATCCAGTATCATTATTATGTCATATATTTCATTATTACTTATTATATATACTTTATAATCATTAATGAATGGTTAATCATTGAGAATGAATCTCATCGCGTCGTAGAGATGGTATTCCGTACGTACGCACGCACGGTGATTTCCTTTTTCCGTAGGATGGATAGAAGTTTAATTAGAGTTGTTTCATATTTATAATAACATATCAGTATATAAGAAATACTGATGTTATTACTTTATCATGAAACAACTAATGAAGGAGATTTTGAAGAAGCAAGAAATTGAAAAAGATCGGTAATGGATATTACCTCTTTTTGACGCGCCTTCACTTAACCTCCACTTAAAGAACTAAGGATTGTCTTTGAAGAAGACCAGGACCACTAGGATGATAATAGGGAAGTGGAGAAGAGATTTTGGTAGCGGTTGGCCGAGCTTGAAGGCTCAATGTTGTGTGAGGAAGAGAGGGAGGAGGTGCCCTTTTATAAGGGAGGAGAGGGGCATCTTAGGGAAATCTCAAAATATTATTTTATATTTAGGTCAAATTCGGTTTATAATGGTTCCAAATGGTCTTATTTCGAAGATAAAGTGGGTATGAGTCGAAATACTCCCATAAAATATGATTTATACAATTTTAGGTTATTATTTTAACCTTATCAATTATATTTAACTCTAAGATAAATAATTTATCTTTTACCGTGTCTTTTGTTTACTTACACTATATGGTTAATAAACTTACTATATCAAGCCAAACGAACCCCAAGTTGTTTATTATTAATATATCTAACCTTATCTAAGTCATTTGGCCGATCTTTAGATTTTTAGGAATTAAATAACAATTAATAATATAATATTTGTTTTAAAAACTAATTTATGTCAATTTTGACACTATTTGGTACATGATTTTTATGAAATTTCTAACAGAATTATAAGTTCGAACCAAGTTACTTAAATAAACAATATCATGTCATTTTAACCAGGAAAATTAGTGTATGTCATAAAAAGTATCAAATTACATTTATTTGGGCATTTATAACATCAATTATGTTAATATTTTCTTAAAAAGGTAATTACTGCATCATCGTTGTGTCATAAATAAATTAAATTATTTAAAGTATAAAAATTACAAATAAAATACCATTATGTAGGAAATCGTTTTAGATTTCTCATGAATATTTATAGTCGAAATTATATTATATATAACCTTATATTAAAAGTGTTTTAGTAAATAAACTTTGATTTTAACTATTTTATCTTTTCTTTGAATTAAATAATAATAAATGTCCTAATCTAATCCAAGTGGGCCAAAATGATAATATTTTACACTTAAGGTTGTTTTTGGCCGAGATAAACTTGTACAATAGGATCAGGACATGTGTTAGGGTAATATTAATATCATTTTTACCCTTAATTACCCTATTTACTTTTAACCGTGGTAAATAAAAGTAAAAGTTACTATTGACCAAAAATTATTTTCATCTCATTGAACCAAATTTTACTTATTGACATCAACCGTTTCTCTCGGATTTTTGAAATTCCATTCACAGTAGCTATAAAATTAAGATTTATGAAAAAATTAATTTTTTTAACTACCACTTTGTAGTTTCACTATTCATCAAAAATTGAAGTTTTTCAGAAAAATGCCAAAATTTCACCATAAGCTATAATTGATATTCCGAATTCAAAATTGATTTCTATTTAACAAAATTACCAACATATAAGTTTCATTAATTAATTTTATAATTAATTTCCGTTATCACAACAAATCGCGTGTTTTTAAGAGATAATAACTATCAAAAGATTAACACTTGTTTATGTCTGGTGAAAATGTGAAATTACATCCAAAGACCAACATTGTATTGAATTGTAAAAATATATTCTAAATATACATTAAAACCACTCAAATTAATAATTTATCAAAAAAAATTGTTTTTAATTAAAATTTAGTAATTTTCACTATTCACCAGAATATGAAAGTTATCCGAAAAGTACCAAAATTTCACCCTAAGCTAATTTCGATATTACGAATCCAAAAATGAATTCCATTTTAAAAAATAAAATATAAAATATTTCAAAAAGTGGTTATTACAATTCATAACGGCTAGTTTTAATATTATTTTAATAGCATATTGTTGTTTAGTGAAACTCGTTATTGCGTACTACACACGCTATCGAGGAAGGCCGTGATTGCGTGTAATGGAAGGAAAGTCAAGGATGCATGTTGTGAAAGCTTCTTTTGTTGTAGCAAAAAATGCAAGACATTAGTGAAATTAAAAAGAATATTTTTCATAAAATTTTGGGGTGTTACAATAAGTAATTTAACACCTAATGTCGATATAAACACACATAAATATTTTGATAATTTTTACACCTCCAAAACACACTTTTTGTTTTGAATATAGAAATCAATTTAAAATTAATTAATATAAAATCTATATTTAGAATTTTTTTAAATAGAAATAATTTTTAAATTTAGAATATCAAAATTAGGTGAGGGTCAATTTTTGTTATTTTTTTGAAAACAAGCTATTTCTAATGAAAAATGTAAAACACTATGTTATTGTTTAAAACCAAAGTTTTATTTAAAAAGGTATTCTCAATTAATATTTATTTTAATGTAATTATAGATACATAATATATATGTGTCCAATTTATTTCATTAGAGTCATTTTTTAATAATATTATACATATAAAAGTTTACTAAACATTTTAATCACTTATACATATCTTCTAGGCACATTTGAAAATGTTCATAAAATGTAAATTTACCACTTCTGTTAATTGATATTCAAAAATATGAGAGGCATAGTTGACATTTTTAAGTAAAATGTGGATCTATAGGATAAAAATATTTTTTTTGAATAGTAACATTTGAATTTTATTAACCACATATAAAAGTAAATAGGGTAATTAAAGGTAATGTTTATATTATAATTACCCTAACACAATTCCTAATTATAATGGATAAAAATATTTCAACCAAAATAAACGTTATAAATAAAATATGATCCTTTTTGATCCACTTTAATTATATTAAGATATTTATAATTATTTTATTTAAAGAAAAGATAAAAGTGTTAAATTCAAAGTTTAATAACTAAACCATTTTTAATATAGAGTTATATATAAGATAAATTTGAATAAAAAAATTCATTATAAATCTAAAAATATTTAATACATCATGGTATTTTATTTATAATTTTTAGACATTATATAACAAAAATTATTTATGACACTATGATGATCATGTAATTACCATATTAATAAATGATTAAAATAACTGATATTATAAATATAAAAAAATGTAAATTGAGTCATTTGATTCCATATAAGAATTTTCTAGAAAAAAAGTCATTTTATGGTTAATTTAATGTATTTTTTCTGTTAATAATGTTTTTGTGACTTTCCCAACACCCAAATAATAAATAGTTTCAAAATTGACTTAAAGGGGTTTTTAAAACAAATACTATATTATTAAATGAGATAATATTTCTAAAAATATAATATTTGGTCAAAGGACATATATAATAATAGGTATGTCATTAATGAACCACTCTATTTTCATATTAAATTTTATTCTACATTTATTAACCATGTATTATAAAAATACTAGAAGACATGGTTAAAGTTAAACTATTTAACTAAGAGTTAAATATAAATGATAAGGTCAATATGGAGACCTAAACATGGTTAAAACCTATTGGTTTAGAGGATTTAGACCCATCCTCACATTAGCATCCAAATTAATCCATTTTATCCATTATAAACTGAGAATGATTTTATAATCTAATAATATTTCAAGCCTTTCCTAAAGTGACACACACGTCTGTTATAAAAGGGTAATTCCCCTTCTGTCAAATTCACACATACAAAGCATTTTGTCTCAGAAGACTCCATCTAAAATCTCCTTCAAAATACCCTCACATATTCCCAGAGTCCTTACAATGATCATAAATCCATCTTATGGAGATATTTTTTCAATTAAAAAGGAAGAAACGATGGAAGAGGTAATTACATCATCCCCTCTTTCAACGTTATTTTGTTCTTCCACTTCCTCTTTCATTTTTTTATTCCATTATAAAATAAGAACTCCAGTACGTTCTACATACTGAGATTTTTTATATATTTCATATAACCATATTAATTATTCTATCCATCCTATGAATGAAAATGTCACCAAACATTTGTCCGCACGGGTTACCGTCTCCATGTAGTGGTGTAGTTTGTTATTCCACACTTCATTTTTTGGATGGGTATACTAATGATTATAATTGATGTAAATAATAAATATTACATGTTAATTATTCTGTATATGTTATATACCATCAAATTACATTCGATTTAACCATCAAGAGAATTATATTTTCGCTCGTGCGTACATACAGAACACCGTCTCCACGAACGTGATGAGATTCATTTCTACGTTAACCATTCAACTATGATTATAAAAATATATATTATTAATAAGTGTTTAATATATGAAATAAACATTCTAATATAAATATACATATATCAATTTATTTATATGTATATATTTACATATATCTCATTCACTTACTTTCATTTAATTAGATATGAAAAAGAAACTGTGTTTATGCGTACGTACAGCCTACCGTTTCCAGGAATGGTGTTTTACATATCATATATCTATCTATTATACATACATATATTATGAATGTATATAATACATAAATTATGTTTTATATTCTTTAATCAATTAAATCATGATATAAGTAATAGGATCAAGAATAACAAGGTTAAAACACGCATGATAAAAAAAATTATTATCCAAAATTTTATTTTAACATAGAGATTATTATTAAATGGGTAGTATAAAGCCATAAATATATCAAGTATGATATCATAAATATTATTATAGTTCATATAAAATTTAATAACATACTATGGTCATTATACAAGAGTTTAAACATACCCTCGACCAACGGAAAATTCAAGGTAAGGGCTAATTCCTCAATCTCGTCATTATATAAGATTTTTTGTGTGTAACTATTTACATGGAAATTTTTATAATCAATGTCCATGGTTCATAAAAATGTTTTCAAAGTTATTATTTTATGGTTTTTTGGAAGGGACTCTTAATCAGGATTATCATTTTAAATGTTTTAATGATTTATAATTCTAAATAATTTAATTAATGTTCATTTTTTAAAATGATTTGAAAGATTTATTTATATTGACACGGTTGTTTAAAAATTATAATTCTATTCAAAAGATTCAATTTGGTATTGGAGACATTGATTCAGAAATCTTTATTAAATGAATACCTTTATAAATGTGTGAATTTTAAATAATTTCAAAAAAAGGGATATTTCTCCCAAAGAGTTTTACTAATCATTTTCAATTATATCAAAATAATTTACTTTATATTATTCTTGATTGAGTATGATTTATTTTAATAAAATTATCCATACTACATTGAATGAGTTATGACATGTTTGAATGTGGATGTTCTATTTTTATACCATTAATTGTTTATGGTTAATGTATTGACATTTAGTATGCTAGTTTTAATACGAATTTTTATGTTATGTTTCAACATTTTCTTATGAGGAGTGCATTGGAACTATTAATTTAAGGGTAGAGCCAACTAAAGCTTCTTGTTGTATTTGTAGGTCTCATGAAACAAATTAGTGTCTTGGGAAAAGGATTTGAAAAAAAAAATTATTTGTATTCTTGGCACGAGGTCTTGACTATGTGGCTTTATTGTCCGGTATTAGGCAATCCATCATTAAAAAATTACCTATTGATATTACATGTAACTATTCAACTATTATAATATCCATGTGACTAAGTATATGGAATTATTTGATTTATATTTTCCATATTATGCTGAATTTTAATTTTAAAAGTCTTGTGTTTTAGTCTTATACAATGCCTTAAATGTTTATGCTTATTGATTATAGTTTCCGCAATATTGTTATCCTTACTGAGAATATGAGCTCACCCCTTTATTATGTTTTATTTTTTGCAAGATGAAATGAAGAGTACTATGATTGATATTTTTGGTTATCCAAGGTAAATAATGGTTTTCTTAAAGCATTATTTATGTGGTGTTTTATTTTAGATATTTAAATGTTACATTCATATCTGTAATCTATTTTCCAAGACTTCTATATTGATATATCCTTTGAGACATGATTCCTTATAATTATTCCAATGTATTAAAATATGGCACCAAATCTAGGTAACTGGGGTTAGGGCATTATAGTTGGTATCAGAAGAAGTTTATCAACAACCTTGTAAATAAATTTAGATAAACTCTTATTTTAGACAATACCCAAACATAGAATTTGAGTATTAGTATAGAAGATCATTTAATAATTTTTGTAATGTACAAATTTGTTGAATTTTCCAAACAATACATCCTTTTATGTAAATTAATAGGTAGATGTGTCTCTAGAATATATGTATATAGGGGTAAGACCCGAAAAAATTTCTTTCAGCTAGGCTTGAATGGGAATTGGGGAATGAAAATTGGCATTACTGGACTCTTTGTTACAACACTCCTGGGGGATATGCTTAGGATAATTCACATTTCTTTTACAAACCATTATAAAGGATTTATGAGTAAATATGTCATCAATTAAACAATTTTTAATATTTTGATACTATATTTGTGATAATCTTAAATTAATGTTGATAATTTTTATAGTTTTTGGATGTTAAATTATTATATAATCTAGCATAGTGTTTTCTTGTAATTTAGAAATTGTGCAAAGTAGAAGGAATGCGAACTCCAGTAATACACATGATCCCATGTATATGAAGGGTCATATCATTCATTGTCTTAAAACAAAATTTAAAAGGTAAATAGTGTCCCACACATTCTAATCATATGAATAAATAATATAATGTGTTAATACGATAAGTATAGAATTCTCTGAGTCATATGGATTTAAAAGGTAATCGATAGAAGAATAAGACGTTAGAGAAAATTTGGATAAATAGAAAAAGGGAAAGAATTAATTTCCTATATGTGATAATAGCGGAAAGAATCACCTTGTTAAATTTTGAAGGGAATCATAGTTTTTTATAAGTTTGGAGAAAAGTACAAAACATTGGTGATTGAAAGGGTAAGAAAACAGTTTCAAATGTATAGCGCTTCATCTAAAAAGAGTTGGTACACTAGACGAATCAATGTCCCAATCATTATAGTATACCAAAAATTATTCTGTTGGATAATGATCCAGTTATGATACTACTGTAGATAAAGAAGAATGAACACTGTTCTTATATTTTTATTAATCAATTATTTCATTTGTGTGTTGTATCAATGATGTACTTTTTATAGGAATTATGGAGTATATATGGATTATTCTACAGTACTATTTCATTAAGGATTTGATATTGTATTGTACTAAGAAATGTTACTCAAAAGAAAGTAAGTATTTTTCTAAAACAGATGGTTGAGGGAATCATATACCTTAATATACTCATGATATCTAGATGATTGATTTGAATAAATTATATTGGATATTCTGGACTACCATGGAAGAAATTAATTGTTTGTTGGAGTTTACAAAATTTTTGGATTTAAGGAGTATATCAGGTATTCAATAAGGAATAAAGAAGCATGAACATATCAATAAGGATTTATGGTAATTCACGTTGTTACCATGTTTTAATAGAATACATGATGAAGGTATTCACATGTTATTATGTGATAAAAGTGATCTTCATTATGTTATGTTTACATTACTTATATATTTTTGAACTTTGAGTTTGGAAAAACATATTTTGGATATGTTTAAAGGTTGGAATTACTTATGCTAGAAATTGGATACAATTTTTTACTATGAAAACATTTCTTATGATTATTTTTGGACTGTCATAAAAAGTACAACCTGGAGTTTGTGTGACTACTCATCCGGTCTGACAAAGCCGTGAGACTTGAACCCACAACCGAATGGAGAAATGGGTGCATCACCTACCACTGGCCTATGTGATTTCCTAGTTTGTATAATGTATTTTTTCAATTGTATGAAATAAAAATTATAAATTCATTTTTCTGTTAATCCCTATACAATTAGGTTAAAAATAATATTTTTGAGTTTGATTATCTTTTTGAGTCAAAAAGGAGTTTGGGGTAAACTTATTTAAAGGATGCAAATCTACTTTTAATGTATTTTTTATAAATAAATTAATTCACAAACATTATTTAAATGGAATTAAAACATAAAATGTGTTAATATAATACATTATGTTTTGTTTAACTGATGATATTTTAAATCATCATAGATTTATTGCTTTAAGGCCCTCAATTATCATTTTATTGTGCACTTGTTTTCGATTGATGGCTTCAATCAATACTTATAAATATTTATCGTTTTGCTCCAATTATGTGTCTATAATTTCCACCAATGTTCTTATATTCAAAACCCTAATTTTGTGGTGACTTTTTTATTTCCCTTCCACACTTATTAATACTAAATATTATTAAACAAATTTCCAATGTGGGTTTTTGGGAAAGGTATTTTCCATTTTCAATGTTTTTTTTATGAACAATTTCAAATTGAGATGATGAAAATTTATTGAAGGGTGGAATAACATAACACCCCCATATTTCATAGTATATTATCTTTTTAAAGTAATTCAATACCTTTCCCTACATGCAACAGAGAGTTCAACCAAATCAAGACCTATCAATGTAGTCGTTTAAAAAGGGTTAGGAATAGAATTAATCACATTTTCAGTTTTATATATATCCTATATAATTTTAAAATTCACATTTTTAATTATTTGATATAATATAATGACAAATACAATTTTCAGATAAAAGAAATATTTTTTAAAAAATGCAGTTTTTCAACATTTTAATGGAGAACGCTTTTCAAATCCAATATTTGACACTTTTATATATTAAATTAAATGATATTAAATTATAATATAAAATCATGAAATAATAATTTATTTTGGATAAATCTTTGTAGCTTTTCTGATAACATTAATATTTTGATGATTAGTGAAAATAATAAATTTTAATTAAAAAACAACTTTTTTAATCAAAATTGTTTTTATTGTTAAATAATAAATATTAATGGTTTTGAAGTATAATAATATTTTATTTTTATCATTTAATCCAATGTCGGTTAATGCATGTATTTTTACATTTAAATTATTCATAAACACATGTCAATCATTTGACATATTTTTCTTCTAAAAAACCGACTTTCTGGTTTTTACGACGACAATTAATTTTAAATTAATTAATGAAGATTTACCGTTTTTAATTTTTTAAAATAGATAGAATTTTTTTAATTTTTAATATCAACATTATATTTGGGTGATTTTTTGCTTTTTTTTAAAACATTCAATTTTTGATGAATAGTGAAAAACACTGTGTTATTGTTTAAAATAGAAAATTTATTAAAACAATTATTTTTAATTAAAATTTATTTTAAAGTAAGAATACCTAGTTAATACTGATATTAGTCCAAATTAATTCGATGGAGTCATTTTAAAATAATATTAGACACATATATTTTTATCGAACTTATTAACATCTTTTACCTATCTTCAGGACACTTTTGAAAATTTACATAAAACGTAATTTTAACACATATGTGAATTGAATAATAAAAATCAAAGACACAAGGTTGACATAAGTAGGTAAAATTTGGTCCAAGCAGATGAAATTTATTTATGTTGAATAGTAACATTTGAATATTTTTTACCACTGTTAAATGTAAATAGGGTAATTCAAAGTAAAAATTATATAATAATTACACTAACACAAGTCCTAATTCTACTGGATAAGTGTTTTTCGAAGAAAATAAACCTTTACAATAAAATATGATTATTTTTTAACAACATGAATTAGATTAGGACATTTATTATTATTTTAAAGAATATATAAAAGTGTAAGATTCAATGTTTAATAAATAAACCATTTTTAATATAGGGTTATATATAAGATAAATACAAATATAAATATTCATTAAAAATCTAAATAAATTACCTACATCATGGATATTTATTAATATTTTTTAGACATTGTATTATTATATTTATTTATGACACAATGATTATTCGGTAATTACCTTATTAGTAAATGATTAAAATAATTGATATTATAATTATTAAAATACAAGTAAATTGAGTCTTTTGATGCCATCCACTAATTTTCTAGGTGAATATGACATGTTAGTGTTAATTTTATGTATGTTTATCGAATTAATAAAGTTTTTTAACATTCAGAAAATCCAAATAATAATATAGTTTCAAAATTTACATAAATGGTGTTTCAAAACAAATACAATATTATTAAATGATTTTATATTCATAAAAATTTAAAATTTGGGGAAATTTTTTATTATAATGATAGATATGTCATTATTTAACCACTTTATGTTCGATTGAAATTTTAGAGTATATTTATTAACCATGTAATGTAAACATACATGAAGTCAAGGTATAAGTTAAACTATTTAACTAAGAGTTATATCTAAATGATATGGATAATATGGTGACCTAAACATGTATTAAAACTATTGGATGAGATTATTTACACCCATCACCACCTTAGACCTGAAATAAATCAATTTTAAGCTATTATAATCTCAAAATTATTTTATAATAAAATAATATTTCAATGCTTTTCATAAAGTGACAGTCACTTCTCTTATAAAAGGGTATTTCCACTTCTCTCAAATTCTAAAATCCAAATCCTTTTGGATCATCCAACCATTGATCTAATATTCTTCCAACTACTCTCGTATCATCCTAGAGGCCTTAATTTATTCAAAAATTCATCTTATGGAGGCCTTTTGTTCAAATAAGAAAGAATAACTAGAAGATTAGATAATTACTTCACCATTTCATTCAATGTTATTTGCTTCTTCTACTTCCTATTTCTTTGTTGATTCCGTACTAAAATAATAAATCCACTATAGTCTACATACTAGTATATTATTAGTAATATGATAAAACCATATTTTTTATTCTATGTGTCCTATGAATGACAAAGTCACCATACATGTGTATGTATAGTTTACTGCCTCCACGTCATGGTGTAGTTTGTTATTCAACAATTCATTAGTCGGATGGGTATAATAATGAGTATAATTTATTTAAATAATAAATATAACATGTTAATGATTATTTATATATATATATCATATATAATCCAATTAAATTCAATATCACCATCATTATAATGATTTAATCGCTCATGTGTACGTACAGCTTACCATCTCCACAATGCGATTATTTTCATTTTCGTGTTCACCATTCAACGATGATTATAAATAAATATATTATTAATAAGTATGTAATACCTGAAATAATAATTCAACTAGAAATATATAGATATATATATATATATATACTTATTTACATATATCTCATTCACTTACATCGTTTAATGCAATATGAAAATTGAAACGGTGATTAAGTGTACGTACGTCCTACCGTCTCCAAATACTGTGTTTTCCATTTAATATATATATCTATTATACATACTTATACTGTGAATATATATGATACATGAATAATATTTTATATTATTTCATCAATTAAATCATGATATAAGTTATAAAATCATGAATAACAAGTTAAAACCGTTATTATAAAGAAAAGGATTGTTACCCGAAATGTTATTTTAACGTAGAAATTATTATTAAATGGTAATATATATCAATTAATCAACCAAGTGTGATATAAGAATTATTAATATGGATATGTTAATATTTAATAACAAAATATTTTCAATATATATGTGGTTATACGTACCCTCGACCAATGGAAAGTTCAAGGTATGGGTTAATTCCTCAATCTCATTATTATCCAAGATTGTTTTTGTGTAAGTATTAACGGGTAATTATTATCATCCACATCCATTATTCATGAAATTATTTTCAAAATGAGTTTCTTAATGTTTTCTTAAAGGTAATAATTATCACAATCCGCAATTAAAATGTTTTACTCATAACTTATTCTAAATATTTTAATTAATATCCATTTTATAAAAATGATTTTAAGGATTTATTTTTATAGTCATGGCTATATTTAAATGTTAATTGCACTAAAAAGTTTCAATGTGGCATGTGACATATTTATACGAAAATCTATTTTAAATTACTTCCTTTATAATTTCATTATTTTTAAATGAATTCACAAAAATAGATATTTATGTCAAAGAGTTTTACTGATCATTTTCAACTACGTCAAAATCCTTTTTGCATATTATTCTTGATTGAGTTTGATTTATTATGATACAATATTCCAAATTAAATTTAATTTGTTATGATATGTTTGACAGCGGTCTTTTTATTTTTATAACATTCATGGTTTATGGTTAAAGTATTGAAATTTCATATTCTTGTTTTAATAATAATTTTTATATTATGTTCCAAAATTTTCACACGTGGAATGCATTAGATTTAGTAAGTGGTGGGTGGAGCTGACTATAGAATACTAATGAATTGTATGGTCTTATGAGACAAATTAGTGTCTTGAACCATTTCCTTGACCAAATTTTTATTTTAGTCTTGGAACGAGGCCTTTAATATGTGGCTATGATGCCAGACATTATATATTCCATCATTATGAAATTAGTTATTGATATTAAATGTGATTATTCTACTTGTAGATTATCAATGTGAATAATTAAATGAAATTATTTGATTTATCGTTTACATATTATTCTGAAGTTTATTTTTAAAAGGCTTTTGTTTTAATATTATATGTTAACATATATGCTTATGCTTATTTATGATAGATTCTGATATATTGTTATCCTTATTGAGAATCTAAGCTCACCCATTTCGTATGATTTATTTATTCCAGGATGAGTAGAAGTGTATTATAATTAATATGCAGGGTTAAGCAATGGGAATATTGAAAAAATTAAAGTCTTATTTATGTATAATTTTTTTTAGAAATTTTAATTCAACATTCATATATGTAATATATTTTATAAGACTGCTAAACTGATCGGACCTTCATAATGTTATTCCATGTAATCACGAAAATGTAATAAAATAAAGCACTGAATATAGGTAACCAGGGTTGGGGCATTAGAGTTAGTATCAGTGGAATCTTAGAAACATCCATGGAAATAGATTTAGTTGTACTTGATTTTGAAACATTACCCTAAGATAGACTTCGAGGATTAGTATAGAATAAGTTCCTAGAATTTAGGTAATGTAAAGATTTTATGAATATTACAAGAAATAAGTCCATGTCTATATGAGAGTAGGTAAAGGAGGCTTGGGAATAGTTGTATCTAGGGGTAAATGAATGGGAACTTCTGCATGAAAATGGGCCATGCTTCTCTCTTGGTTACAACACTCCCAGTGGATATTCTTAAAATAATTCATAGTTTCATTACAAACCATTATGAAGATTTTATGAGTAAATATGTCAGTCGAGAAACCATTTTTATAATTAGTATACTATAAATATAAAAATAATCAATTAATGTGGAGAGTTTTTATACTTTTTCATTATTATAATTCATGATATGATCTAACATAGTTTATGTCACCTATTAGAAATTGTTCCTAGAATAAGGAAAGTGAACTCTTCCAATACCCATGATCCAAAGAGTAAGAAGGACCATAACTTTCATGGTCTTGTTCCATTCATTTAGAAGGGATATAGTCTCCCATGTTTTATCATCATATGAAGAAAAATTATTGTGGGATAATATGATAGGTATAGAATTATTTGATTCATGTGGCTTTGAAGGGAAATCCAAAGAAGAAGAGGATAGTAAAGAAAAAGATGGATAAATGTAAGAAGGGAGAGAAATATTTTCCCATATATGATAACTATAGAAATTATCACCTTGGTAAATGATTCAATGGAATGTGAGTTTTTTATTTGTTTGGAGAAAAAGGACACTAAGTACGTTATTTAAATGGTAAGAAAAATGTTTCAAATGTACAATTCTTCATCATCAAGGAGTTGGGACACTACGCGAATCAATGTCCCAATCATTAGAGTATAACAAAAATGATTTTGTTGGATACTAATCATGTAATGATACAACCAAAGATGATGAGTAGTGAATATTGTTCTTATGTTGATATTAATGAATTATGTCATTTGATTGTTGTAACAATGATGAATTGGTTATAAAGATTATGGAGTGTATAAGGATTGTACAGTAGTACTATTTCAATATGGATTTGTGATTTTATGGCACTATGAAAGGTGTCCCAATATAAAGTTAAAATATTTGAAAAATACATTGTTGATGTGACATAAACCATAATATAGGCCTAGAACCTATATGATCGATTTGGATAATTTATATTTGATATTCTTGACTACCATTTAACAAGATAATTTTTTTGTTGGAGTTTACAACAATTTTGGATTTAAGGATTATATCCAGAATTCTATAAGGAATAAATGAGGATCATTGTATTAAATAAGTATTAAAGGTAATTCAGGTAATTACCATGCTTTAAAATAATACATGATTATTGTATTCACATGTGATTATGTGATTCAATATAGCTTCATTATGTTATGTTGACCTTCATTATAAATTTTTGAACTCTGAGTTTGGACAAAAGTATTTTTTAAAAGTCGAAGGGTTGGAATAGATTAATATGGACATTGGATACTATAGTTAACGGTTAAACAATTTATTATGATTATATTTTTATTTTCATAAAAAGGAAAACATGGAGTTTGGGAGACAACTCATGACGTCCGGCAAGGTCACGAGACTTGAACCCGCAACTGAAGGGTGACAAGTGTGCATCACCGATCATGGTCCAACTTGATGTTCAGGGTTGTATAATGCATTTTATTCAAAATGGAATGAAATATGAATAATAATTTCATTATTCAAACCCTATATAAATTTTTTAAAAAGAATATTTTTTAGTTCTATTAACTTTTTAGAGTGAAATATGAGTTTGTGGTAAAAATTATTTAAAGGGTGGAACTCTATATGTCAAGTATTTTTTTATTATTAGATGATGAAATTAATTATTAATAATTAGGGAAAGGAACTTCAAAAGAAAAATGTGTTATCCTAATAACATATGTTTTGATTAAGTGAGGATATTTTAAATCATCATTGATTTATGTCTTTTAGGCCCTCAATTTTCCATTTATGGTTCACTTTCTGCTGATTGATTACCTAAATCCCTCCCTATTAATATTTATATTTCCCTCCAATTTTGTGTCTATAATTTTCACCAATTTTTATCTATTTAAAACCCTAATTTGGTGGTGAACTTCTCATTTCCTTTTATCTCTTAGTAAGACAAAATTTTATTAACACTATTTCTAATTTGGGTTTTTCTACAAAGGAATTTTCTATTTTCACCTTTTATTTTCAATGAAAAATTTCAAATTGTGAGGACGCAATTTATTGAAGGATGGGAGAATGTAACAACTCATTATTTCAAAGTGAGTTATCTATTTAAAGTAATTCAATAGCTTACACTACAGGAAACACTGAGTTCAAGCGCATCATGACCTATAAATGTAGCCATTTAAAATTTAGTTTTGAATAATATTAAGTACATTTTGAATATTATATATATCATATATACTTTTGAAATTCATATTTATTCTTTATTATACATAATATAAGGACAAATTCAATTTTTCGAAGAAAAGATATATTTTAAAAAAAATGCAGTTTTTCCACCTTTTAATGATGAACCATTTATAAATCCCATATTTGAAACTTTTATATATTAAATTTAAAGAAATTAAATTCTTTTTTATAAGCGGGACTTAAAAATATTGTTTGGATAAATTTTTGGTACTTTTCTGCAGACTTTCATATTTTGATGAATAGAGAAAAATACATTATTTTAATTTAAAACAACATTTTTATTCAAAATAATTTATATTGTTAAATTATATCTTTGAGAGGTTTTGAAGGATGAGTAGATTATATATTTATTAATTAATAAAATTTTGGTCAATTTATGTAATATTACATATAAATTAGACATAAACACATATCAATCTTTTAATATTTTTTTCATTTCAAAATCTCGCTTTCTAGTTTTGGAAATGAGAATTAATATTAAATTATTTAATGAATATTATATGTTTTTAATTTTTTAAAATATAAATCAGTTTTTTAATTTGGAATATAAAAATTATCTTAGGTTTAGTCTTTGAAATTTTTATGAAAAATTTCAATTTTTGATGAATAATGAAAAACACTAAGTTACTTTTTAAACATAACTTTTTATTTAAATACATAATTTTCATTAAAATTTATTTTAATATAAAACTAGATACATAATACTTATATTAGTCCAATATTATTCATTTGTGTCATTTTATAATAATATTAGACATATAAAAATTTATTGAACTTTTTAACGTCTTTTTCTTATCTTCTTGGCACATTTGAAAATCTGCATGAAACATATTTTTACCACTTCTATGAATTGAATTTCAAAAATCTGATTGATGTGATTGACATCAGTTGTTAAAATGTCATTCAAAAGGATGAAACTAATAGTTGGTGAATAAAAACTTTTGAATTTTATTTACCACGGTTAAAAGTATATAGGGTATTTAATGTTAAAAGTGATATTATAATTATCCTAACACATGTCCTAATTATATTGGATAAGTTTATTTAGGGAAAAATAATCCTTAGAAATAAAATATGACCTTTTTGATCCAGATGGATTAGGATAGGAAATTTATTATTATTTTAGATAAAGAAGAGTTAAAAGTGTTAAATTCAAATTTTAATAACTAAACCATTTTTAATATATCGATATACATATGATAAATTTGACAATAAATATTAATTGGAATTATAAAAAGATTTCCTACATCATGGTATTTTATTTTTAATTTTTAGACCTTAAATAATGAAATTTATTTATGACACAATGATGATGATGTAATTACCTTATTAATTAGAGATTAAAATAATTGATATTATAAATATCAATATAAATGTATATTTAGAATTTTGATTCCATCCACAAATTTTATAGGTGGATATATCATTTTAGGATTGATTTAATGTATATTTTTTCCAATTATTCATGTTTTTTCGACTTTCACAAAAACCAAATAATAAATAGTGTCAAAATTGACATAAATGAGTTTTTAAAACAAATACTAAATTATTAAATGATATAGTATTCATAAAAATATATTGTTTAGAAAAAGGACTTGTAAAATGACTGGTATATCATTAATGAACCACTTTATGTTCTCTTGGAATTTCATATTATGATTATTAACCATGTAATATAAAAAAACATGAATTCATGGTAAAAGTGAAACTATTTAACTAAGAGTTAATTATAAAAGATAAGATTAATATGGTTACCTAAACATGTACAAAACCTATTGTTTGAGAGGATTTAGACCCATCCCCACCTTATCCTAGAAATAAATCCATTTTGACCCATTATTAACAGATAATGAATTTATAACAATATAATATTTCAATCTTTTCTTAAAGTGACCCTCACATCTCCTATTAAAGGGTACATCCCCATCTCTCATATTCACTAATCCAAGGTATTTTAGCACAGCCAACCCTTCATAAAATATCCTCCCAACTATCCTAACTTCATCCTAGAGTCTTTACTTAGATCATATATCAAACCAAATATCCCTTTTGTTAAAATCAAAAGGAATAACCCAAAGAAGAGATAAATACTTCATCATCTCTTTCAATGTTATTTTCTTCCTCCACATTCTTTTTCATTGTTTTTTCCATAATAAAATAATAAATCCAGTATAGTATACATACTATGATTTGAATATAAATATGGTATAACCATATTCATTATTCAATCCATCCTATGAATGAAAAATTCACCATAAGCATGTACGTACAGCTTACTGTCTCCACGTCATGCTATTGTTTATTATTCAACACTCAATTATTTGTGTGGGTATATTAATAAGTATAATTGATGTAAATAATAAATATAATAGGTTAATTAATCTTTATATATAATATACCATCCAATTACATACGATTCACTATCAATATAATGATATCATCACTCGTATGTACGTACGGCTTAGCGTCTCCAAGACGTGATGAGATTCATTTCCACTTTCACCATTCAATGATGATTATAAATATACATGTTATTAATAATATTTTAATATATGACATAATAATTATAATTTAAATATATAGATATATATGTATGTATTTCCATATATCTCATTCACTTACTTCTATTCAATATGATATGAAAACAGAAATGATGTTTATGCGTACGTACGACCTACGATCTCCATGAACAATGTTTTCCATTTTATATATCTATATATTATACATACATAAATTCTGAATAAATATGATAAAAAAATATTGTTTTGTATTCCAGAATCAATAAAATTTGGATATAAGTTATACAATCAAAAATAAAAAGTTGAAACAAGTATGATAAAGAAAGCGATTATTACCTGAAATTTTATTTTAACATAGAAATTATTATAAAATGGGTAGTATAAAGCCAGAAATGAATCATGTAATATATCATAAATATGAATATGGTTCAATTATAATTTTATAACATAATATGTTCATTATAAAAGAGGTAAAATGTACCCTCGACCAATGGAATGTACAAGGTAAGGGTGAATTATTCAATCTCATTATTATCTGAGTTTGTTTATGTAAAAGTATTTACTGGGACATTTTTATCATCCATGTCCATGTTTCATTAAAGTAATTTAAAAATGAATATTTTAAGGTTTTTTTGAAGGTACTCATTATAAATATCATCATTTTAAATGTTTTAATGAATGTTTTCTAAATGATTTAATTAAAGTCCTTTTTTAAAAATGATTTCAAGGATTTATTTATATGGACATGGTTTTCTGAAATGTTTATTCCATTAAAATGTTTCAAAGTGGAATGCGAGTCATTGATTTGAAAATATATATTAAATAAATTCCTTTATTAATGTGTGACTTTTATATTATTTCATAAAAATCGATATTTCTCTCAAAGAGTTTTACTAATCATTTTCAACTATGTCAACTTCTTTTACTGGATATTATTCATGATTGAGTTTTATTTACTATAATATAATCTTCCATATTGTATTGAATTAGTTATGATAGGTTTGACTGTGGATATGTTATTCTTATACCATTATTGGTTTTTGTTGAATGTAAGGACATTTCTTATTTTTATTTTAATAAGATTGATTATGTTATGTTTGAACATTTTCGTATATGGAATACATTGAACATAGTAAGTGGTTGGTGGAGCTCGCTATAGAACCTCGATGCATCACTAGGTATCTAGGGACAAAATAGTGTCTTGGAACAAGGCTTTGAAAAAAATTATTTTTATTTTGGGAATGAGGCCTTGAATATATGGTTATGATGTCTGGGATTATGTATTCTATCATTATAAAATTAGATATTGAAATTACATGTCATTATTTGACTATTATATTGTCCATATGTATATGTAAATGGAATTATTTTATTTATCTTTTCCATATTGTGTTGAAGTATTTGTTTAAAATTCTTGTGTTTTAGTCTCAGTTATTGACAAAAATGATTATGTTTATTTATTATAGTTTCTGTTATATTGTTATCCATAATGAGCATCTACTCTCACCCATATCTTATGTTTTATTTTTTCTAGGAAACGAAGAAGTTTTTTATTATTGATATGTAGGGTTAAGCTAGGGGAAAATCGTTATTTAAAAGGATTATTTATGTTGTGTTTTATTTTAGAAATTGTAATGTAAAGATCATATATATAATCTGTTTTTCAAGACTGGTAAACTCATTCATCCATCGGGACTGGATTCCTTGTAGTCATGCCACTTTATTAAAATAATGCATCGACTCTCGGTATATTGGGTTGGGGAGTAACAATTTGTTTGAAGATTCCAAAATAGACCAATGAAAAAACAATTATTTTAACAAAGAATCCCTATAAAAATTCAATATGTCTATGTCACACCCTAAATCATTAAAATATTATCCTTTTATAATAAGTTTAATTAATTTTGATATCTCTTAAATCACACAATATTGGGTTTGTTTCCAATGCATCCAACATTAGGTTTTAATAAAACACTCATTGGTCACACTTTTTCAAACCTAGATATATTTTAACACATTTAGAGAACATAAATGTATAATTAATGTATTTTATATCCAATAAACTATTTTTACATTCATATAATATATTGTATAGTAATTATAAAAGGACAACCCCATTTGTATTCCTAAAACCATGTACTTTTCTAAAGACAGTTTTCCATCTTTTAATATTGGACCATTTTTAAAAATAAATTTTTGGAATTTTAGAAATGATATATGAAAATATTTTTTAAAAATAAAAATTAAAAAATAATAAAAGTGCATATTTTTGGTATTTTTATGAAAGAATTTTTATGAATACTGAAAAATAAAAAAAAAATTAAATGTACACTACTTTTTCCTTCAATTTATTTATATATTTAAATTATAAGTTTTTGTTTGGATGTATATTTAGCTCAAATATAAATCTATATGTCAAAATTATCTCATAGGAATCAATTTAACATTATAATTGGATATGAAAACATTTCAATATTTTGAACATTTTTACTATAAAACCAGGTTTCTCATTCGGTTTGCTGGATTAATATTAAATTTATTTTTAAAATGATGTGATTGGAATTTTTTTAAAAAATCCCATATTTTTAATCAGAATAATTAATAATTTCTAGTGGGGAAATATTATCTTTCATCCAAAAATATTAATGAAAAAAATGTAAATTAATTAAATCTATCTAGTTGAAATTCAATTTAGTTAGTGGTAAAAATTTAATCATAATGCTCTCCATGGCCTAGAAACCATGAAAAATCTATTTTATTGAAATATTTTGAAAATATAACCTCTTGGAAAAAATATTGTTCATTATTAGAGGCACATTATGTAAGGGAGATATCACATTATTATATCTTTTTATATTCACAAGAATGTGCCTTCCCATCCACTATTAAAGGGTACTCCCCCTCACTTATTCAATCCTCTCAAGCCATTTCTCTTGTCCGATACATTCCCAAATAGCTCCCCAAAATTACTATCCACATTATATATGAAACACTTTGGGAATAATGAAAACCAAGGATGGTTCTTTCTATCCAATTAGAGTTACCTAAAAAATAGGTATCATTTTTCAACAAGTTGTGTTTTGATATTTATTTCTCCACATATTAAAATTATTATATCATCATTATAAAATAAAATCAGTATTATAAATAAAATTATATGTTTTTATGTCAATATTATTACCTAAATTCACACAAATATCCATCAAATATAATACACAGTCTCCGTTTGTGTGTACAACGGATGACCATCTTGTGAATCAATATTGTTCATTATTCCATTACCATCACTAAAGGTTTGATAATTGGATGTATATATAGTCAATATATGCTATATAAGATATTTATAATATATTTATGATATTATAATATTATATATATAACACATAGGATAATTTGTTCCATTTTGTGGGAATATGATAACATCGTTTGTGGATATGTGGACTACATTCTCAAAGTGATATGAATCATTCACACATTAAATGGAATATATTATGGGTTGTTTTACTAAATTTATATGATATATATGACAAATGATTGATATTGGTAGTATAAGATACATATACATGATTTATTTTTCTTATGTTAATAAAACATGAAAATGGATGTAGCGTTCATTCATACGTGAGACCTACCATTACCATGAATAGTTCATTTCATCTCCAATATCTAAATATTATAGATTACAATAAATAAAAATATTATAACTCTACATGATATTTAAATCATGATTAAAATTTTGGATATTATTATATAATGATCAATGTAAGAGGAATAAAAAAATAATAAATTCAAAAAATTCCTGAAAAACATGTAAAATTAACACCAAAAATAGTGGAAATAATGAAATTTTATTCACAAATTGAAGAAAATATTATAAAATGTAATATTTGACATTATAATTATCAAAATGGTTTGTTTATAATTAAAAAAAATTATTTATACAATTATAAAGGCTATTATAGTGTGTTGAACCAATATGGAAGATATGGTAAGGGATTTTTTTCAAAATTTATAATCAATTGATACTGATTTGTTATGATGCACCAATTGCCATTTATTTACCATATATACAATACTTTTGAAATGAAATATCATGAATCATTTATAAATCATGTTATTTTTTGTTTCATTTTAAATTATACCATCTAAGGGGATTTTACATGAAAATTTTAAAATTGTAAAATTTATCATGAAATATCGTTTTCTTTTGCGATTGTATGATTTCTATTAAAACATCAAATTCACTGTTATATTTTTAATTGGAAATTGTACTAATATTAAATATCAATATTATTTTTAAATTTATTATATTATTTAATGAACCATAAAACATTTTTTGGACATATAGTGTGCACATAGAAAGTTTCTTAATTAACTATCAATATATTCATAAATTAGTATTCTAAACTCAATTTTTAAATTTGATAAGTCACGATTTTATTAATTAATTAAGTTATATAATATATAAGGACATAATTAAACTTGTATTACCTGGGTTTTGGACAATTTAATATAATCCCCTCAATACTTATGATGATTCATGAGACAAATTAGCAGGTAGAATCCAATGATTTTAAACCCGATATAGAAAACCGTCTTATGAATGGTCATGATGGGAATGTTACCATGTTCCTATGAAACATGGAATGAAAAAATTAATAATTTATTTTATTTTAATTCCAATATTTTTATTATCTTATAAATTTTTTTATTTTCATTATGTATATAAACAATATTGTTTTATTCGTTAAATTGAATGTATGTTCAAATATTTACAATTCAATATTTAGTGTGCCTTATCCAATAATTAAATAGGAATTTGAGTTCTATTATTTACCATTAACCTATTGATATTAAACAATTAAATCATGATATATTATTATATTCTTAAACCTTAATTATCATTTGAGTACACCCTTATTTTTTTTCCTTTCACCAGGTTATGAAGAATAAACTTTTTAATAAGATTTTAAGGAAGATATTGATTATAGTTTATTCGGTATGTGGTTATATTTTCTATTTTACAATGTCATATGGGTCCCATGAATATAATATGGTTTTCCTAAAGTGTTAAACAAATCTCTCATATGTGATTTCTTTCAATGGAATCATGCCAATGTAGAAAAATAATGCACCAGAACCCGAGTTTTGGGGTCGTGGATATATAATTTGTATGCGAGGAGGCTAAGAAAACCCATGGAATATAAATTTAAAAAATCATATAATAGGTAGGATAAACCTAATATTGACTTTTATATTATGCATAGAAGAACATCTCAATGATTTTTTTTATAATTGTAATATTAGTAATGCGTAATTTGTATGCTATGTGCTACATAATTTTTGGAATTATACTTCATGATTCAAAAATATTTGTTCTAATCAATTTTATTTCAGTACTTAGAAATTTTCATTAGAATGATTTTTTATCAATAATCATGTGTAATTTAGTGACTTACCTTCTAAGGAATCCAATATAGTTGGTATTGGAATAGAGAAAATAGTGGCTATATTAGGGCATCATAATTATGATATGAAAAATAACCGTTCTCAAACGGAGAAACCTATTCCATAACAAAGACCTCCTATATTTTACAACATTATGTGATAAAATCAACCATCATTTAGTAGAAATACTATTCTAATTTCTACTGAGAATTAAATTATATCTCTAGAGAAGATAACCATGGACAAGGGATGTTGTGAAAAGGAAAACGATACAGTTGTGGTGTATTGAATCAAATGATTTTTATGATAAATGGTGGTATTTGGTTATTAATATTATAGAATAAGCTGAAATAGAACTCTTGTATTGAAATTCCTTCACAGATACAATCATCGATAAATATTACCCTCATGAGAAAAAATTAAAATGAAGAAAATGTTCCTTTCCATAAAAAAGAAGAATAAATTTTATGGATTATGAAGATACCTTTACAAGGTTATCTATGTATGATAAGTATTACATATTCAAAACATAATACAACATTGAAATTTATTTAATTGTTTAGACCATGTCTTAATATTTCACTGATCTCCCAAAAAATATCATCATATGATGAAATTTTTTCCATGAAAAATGAGAAAGAATATTCTATAATAAATATATTCAAGTGGAATAAAAATAAGATGAATTCATCCAATCACTAATAGAAAGTGAATGTCCTAAAGAATATGTTGATGAAATATCAATCATGTGAGATCTTTGGGAAGAATCACAATAATAATATATTTAATGTCATGAGAGGTTTCAATAATTTTTGAGAAAGGGTTCATCATGATTAATAATATAATGTGAATAAGGAAAACACGTAGTGATTGTTACAACTAAAATGAGATGGGGCATTAAAAACTAATTCCCCATGCTGCAAGGGAATCTACCACAAATGTGTAAAAGGGGAGATTTCTATGATTATAAAATCACTAAAACTGAGGTAGAAGTAACCAATGACATAATGGAAGGTAGATTACTCATATCATAACATTTAGCTAATGAGTTTTATGATTTCGGTTCATCTAACTCTTTTATATCTACCAAGTGTCCTATAAAAAATAAAAATTTCATTTAAATTTTATAAGTGATTTCATAGTAAAAACATTTATGTGATGTTTCATAACTACAATTTTGTGTTAGGAAGTCCACATTAGGTCACATTAACATTATTTAATTGCTAACCTCATCATCCTGACCCATGGTTGACTTCAATATAATCCATTTAATGGACTATATTTCAAAAAATAATGAAAAAATAAAATGAAAGATTTTCAAAAATACAATTTCTGATAAATATAAATTATTCCTCATCCTTAAAGGAGAGTTTTCTTCATTTAATTCTTATCCAGAAAAACCACAATAGCTCTACTGAATGAAATAATTTTGGAAGAACATCTTTTAATGAATACGGGAATGATAAAATTGAGGATATACCTAATGTATAGGAATACATTAATGTATTTCCAAATCAATTACGATGAAATACTCTAGAGTGTGAATACTATGTTTCCATTTATTTAATCCATGATGCATGGAAAATATAAAATAAATTTTATAGAATTTCCACTATAGAATTAGTGCATCTAAATAGGCATCTAAATGATATGGGTAATAGAGGATTCATTCACCATAGTTCTTCTCTATGGAGATGCCAAATTCTATTTTTTAGGAAACAATTTTTATCCATGAGGATGTGCATTAATTATAGGTAAATCAATGAAATAATGATAGAGACCAATTATACTTTTACTCTAATTGATGTCGTTTTTGATAACCTTCACAGAGCCTAATATTTTTCAACGATTTATCTTCATTATAGGGGTCACCAACATCAAGTAATCAAGGAATAAATTTTGATGACATATTTTTGGATAAGGTATGGAAAATATTAGCTTATGGTGATTCCATTTGGATGGACTAATGTGCCCTATATTTTTATAGATATATTTAACAGACAATTCAATGAATATCATGATAATTTTGGGGAGGTATTCATTGTATATAATTAGTTGTGTGCAAAAATATATGAATACGATGAGAATCACTTTAGATCCATTATTAAGAATCATAATAAGGACTAGTTATATGAGTAATACAGTATGTTTTATTTCTGGTATTAGGATGTTTATTTACAAGGCCATATTGTCACTAAAAATTTAATCTCATCTGATACTGAACATAAAAATCTATTCAGTGAGTCTCTAAAACAAAAGAACTATATGAGGTATATAGTTTCATTTGTTTAATAGGATACTATCAGTAGTTCAATTAAAAATTTCTGCAATTATCATACCCATTAACCAATATCACATTTATAGGGGTTTTGATTGCTTGGAAAAAAGAATTTTATGTATGAATTGTTAAAATATATAGGATATTAGTCATTTTTTTATCATGAATCAACCAACTAGAAGTAATTGGTACGTCATATATAGTGATTCAACAAATATTGAACATTTTTGTTTCCGGTTGAAAAAATGATAATGTCATTTAATATATATGATTGTAGTTTAATATTAATGAACAGAACTACCCGAACCATTATTGTATGTTTGGAAATGTAATTTTATCATTGAATATATAGAGGCATTATCTCTGTGGATAATGTTTTGAGATATGTTAGGATCGAAATATCTAAAAATAATTTTTTTTCAATGTATGAGATCACTATGAGTCAAAGGTGATGGCTCGAGAAATTGAATGATTATGATTTCATAATACACTACCACCTAGGGAAAGGAAACAATATACTATATTCATAGAGTATAAAAGATAATGATGGTCTTATCCAAATGATAATTAAGAAGTATCTAATGTTCCTAGATCATGTATATAAATTTAGGTGATTTTAAAATGAATGTGGACATAAATTTGTTTTCCAAATATTTAAGATAAATATTATTTATAAAATTTAATGAATATTCAATCTGATGATGAGAACCTTCAAATAAAAATTAATTTGTTAATGTTGTGAAATTAAAAAGACATCATTTGTTAGAAATTGTATCATAAAATATTGAAGGTGATTATGTGTTCCATATATACTTGAGATAACAAATTCCATTTTTTTCATTTGTCTTAGAAATAATGTTTATCTATACACAATGGTAGTAAAAATGTAATGGGGTTTGGGAAAACATTTTTTTTGAATAACATGAAATGGGAAATTGCTAATTATGTGTTCAGATCATTGGTTTTTCAAATAGTTAATGCATTGAGGAATCATCCAAGAGGATTCATGAAACCTCTTCATGTTCCTATGTTGAAATGGGATAAAATTTTTATGGACTTTTCATTGGATTAGGAAATACTCCTGGAATTAAATGATGCGATATGGGTTATCATGGATAGTTTAACGAAATGATCACATTTTTCACTATAAGGTATGATTTACCCGCTGATATCCTATCAAGGCTCTATATTAATTTTTTTTAAGAAATTATAGTACCCTTATTTCATGTTTTATCATGTTACCCTTTTTACATCGAAATTATAGATTATTCTTCATAAAGATCTTGTTAGTTAGCTTTATTTGACCCCTGCCAACCATACCCAAAATTATTTATAGTGTGAAATAAAAATTAAAATAATGTAATAAATTTTGAGGTTATTATTAAATGAAATAAAAGGAATGTTGGGTCAATACTTACATATTGTAAAATTTTCCTATAGTAACAGTTTTACATTTATGTAGAAAAATGGAGCTGTATAAAGAATTATAGGGCAAGAGATGTCATACTTCATAAAATTGGGATGACGTTTCTAAGGGGGAAAATATAGACCTAAAACGTTTCTAAGATAAATAAAAATTTTAATGCATCTTAAGGATCACATTAAATAATATTAATGTATAAAAAAGGGTTTCTATGATAATCCTAGTAAATCTATTGAATTATATGTGGGAAATCATGTTTCATTAAAGTATACCCATGAAAAGGTGATATAAATTAGTAATAAATAAAAGGTGACACCAATGAAAATATAACCCTATTAAACTATTGAAATAAAATGGGTTGTTGATTATTATTGGTCAAATAATCATAGTTTATAAAAATTACACTATGCGTTTCACATATCTTTGTAAATGATGTACATGACCGGCTCAAGACATGTTATCACATCTCAAAAATTAGAGTTGGAACCTGATCTATCATATTATGAATAAATAATAAATATTATTCATACTAGTGGGAAGTTATTGAAAATTAAGATGAGTATTCCTATAATTGAATAATGGAGAAATCCAAAAAAAGATCATTCTATATGGGAACCAGAAGATATTATGAAGATAAACCACCGTCATCTATATAGAATGAAATTACCCTAATATTTCAAGTATTAAAGTACTTTAATGAAGGAAAAATGTGACACTACAGTAATTTACAAGATTATAAATTTATAATAATATTAATTTTATTTATATCTCTCAAAACACTCAATAATGAGAATGTTTGCAGTGCATGCATCATCGGGATTAGAAAAATACTATTTAGCCACATTTTGAAAATAGAATAAATGATGAAAAGTTTTAGAGAAATTAGAAAAAACATTTATATATTATATATCCCATAAAATATTTTTTATATTCATCCTAATTTTTTAATGAAATAAGATATGGGAATAACCAATTTTACACATTAAAATAGCTTTTTTTCCTAAAGGTTGTTTTTAAAACATTAATGATACACCTATTTTAAAAATAAATATATACAATTTTATAATTAATATATGAATAAATTAATTTTAGTTTCGAAATTATAGTTTCAAAATTCACTGAGGGTGAATTTTTGGTATTTTCCATAATTATTTCATTTTTTGTGATGAATAGTGAAAAATAACAAATTTTTTTTGAAAACAGATTTATCATTCAATTTATATATATCAGTAAATTTTATGTATATATATATTTATATATTTAGGTCATTTATAAATATTATAATCCAAAATAGGTAACTAGAATCATTTAAAATATAGTATTGGATATTAAAAAATTTCAATCTTCTCTACATTTTTACATTAGAAACATGTTTTCTCATCTCATATGTGGGATTAAATTCAAATTAATTTCTATAACATATGTTATTGGTATTTTGAAAAATGGATACCATATTTATAATAGTAATAATTAATACATAATATTAATTTAAACATAGTTTTTGACCAATAATATTAGTGAAGGAAAATAAAATTAAATGTGGCGATTTAGGTGAAAATGAGCCTACATAATGGTTATTCATTAATATTACGGAGATAAATGACCTATAAAATTATCCAAAACAAATTTTATTTCTATAAATAGACCATATACATGCATTAATATAATTAAGATCATAATATTTGGAAACTTATTTATGGGATGCCTCCCAATAGTGTTTACCTTTTAATATTTACAATAATGTCTCCCCACCTTCACTCTAAAAGATAATCCACCCCACCCCTCACTTATTCACTCATGTATTGAAAATTAGATCTTTAAAACCCTGAAAACATAGATACCCATCATCCCTCCCATCATTATATAACCATAACTTTTGAAATACAAAAATGAAAGCAAGTCCTTTGGTGAAACCCAAAAGGACATACCCAGATAAGAGGTAATGTTCATCAAGAAAAAATTTTGAATTTTTTTTCTCCACACAAACAAATTTTAATATATAACAATTATATATTCAAATTAGTATCAAAATCATACTGATATTATTTTATTTCAAGGTTACCATAAATACTAACATAAAATTCCATCAAGTGTGTTACACAATCATTGTGAATATGTACGGAAGACAACTGCCTTCCCAACCGATGTCATTTGTTATTCCATTACCACCATTCTTGTTTAGTATAACATATGCATTAATAGTTTATATATGAGATATATGATATTTAAATTTATTTATGTTTCATTGATTTTATATATAACACATACCTTCATTATTTCTATTTTTTGAGAATATGATAACATCGTTTATAGACATGTGGGATGCCACCTCCTCAAAGTGATGTGATTTATTCAAATTTATATAGAATTTCATAAGTAATTTTGTAATATAATTTATTGATATATATTAATAAAATAATTTAATTATAATATATATATATATATCATTTACTTTTCATTTTTTTATTATGACAACAAATGGAAGCATTGATAATTCATACATAAAACACATCATCTCTATGATCGGTGCAATTCATCTCATATCACAAAATATTATGGATTATTATAATTAAATATATAATGAATATACATTATATTTAAGTCATGATAAAAATTCTAGTGATGATTAAATCATGATCATAATACATGGAATAATAAATAACAGGTCAAAACATACTTGAAAAAATATGCAATGAACACACAAAATAGTGGAAATAATGAATTATTATTAACAAAAAAGTATTAAGATAATACAATAAGATTATAAATGATATTATAAATATGTCTATGGTTATTTTTTAATATAATAATTTTTGTAAAATAATAGTACTTGATAATATAGGGTGTTCATCCAAAATGGAACGTAAGGTAAAGGATTTCATAAATATTTACATTCTATTGAATATTATTGGTTATTATGAAGGAAATCCCTTTCATATGGTGTATATGCTTCTGATTTTCAATTAAATATAATTATTCAGTCTTATTTTATGGTATTTTATGTTTCTCAATTAATTATACAATGCAATGGGATTTTACATGAAAATCACCATAATGAAAAAATTATTATGCAATATCACATTCAATTGTGATTGTTAACTATCTATTAATAGAATCAAATTATTGTATTCTATTTAATTATAATGTATATTCATCTTAAATATACACATTATTTTGTGATGGATATTATTATTGAATAAAATATATTCATTTTTTACATATGGTTTCTACTTTGAATGTTATTTGATTAATTTGGGAAATTTTGATATATCCATATCAATTATTTAATAAAAAATTTTGATAAGGAAAATTGTACATAAATTAAATTTATAATTATAAATATAAGGAATTCATTATACAAATATAATATGGGTTGGGGATCATTTAATGTGATCCCCTTAATTCATCTGCAGTCTCATGGGACGAATCAGATTGAAAAATCAGATGGGTATTTTCCTGTTATGCTAAATATTATTGTAAAAGTTATTAATAGTAAAGGTACCATATAAAAAGTAAAAATGGGGTCCAATTATTGTGGTTTTACTTTATTTAGAATTAAATTATTATTATTATCCATGATATTTTTTAATTAAATTAATTTGTGGATGCATTTTCATTCTCACCTAATTGATAAAACAGTATATGTGTTTAGTTATTTAACATTCTATATTGATTAAAAATTATTAATTTATAATATTTTTTTCTATAATTTACATGTACTGAGGATTTTTAAATTATCTGTTATTTTTTTCCTCTCCCCAGGAATTTAGATGAAGTTGTTGAGTACCCTTTTCAGGATGTTGTTCATTTATTTTTATTACATATCTGGTTTTATTTTCTATTGCCCAATGTAATATGGTTCTCATGTATGTAATCTGGTTTTCCGAAAATTCTAAACTAACCCGTACATTGATATTTGATTCCTTTTAATCATTCAAATGTTAAAAATAAGGTATTGGCTCTAGAATTATAGGATTTGGGAATTATAATATAGATGGAATTGTTAAAACCGTATCATTGAATAATATAGACTAATTAATTTATAAAAAACATTATCCTGAACATTATCTCAATTATTTTAAATCATTTCAAGTTAAATTCATTGGTTTATAAGATAAGTATGAATTATTTTCAATAGAATGTAGATAATGTCTCGATAGTCCAAGAAATCATTGTATACCATTAACATTACCATGTCTTTTACATTTTCATCCATATTTTTAGTAAAATCATCTATTAATCCTACATTATCTAAAATATCTCCAATTTAATAAATTTATTATAACACAAATTAAAAATCAATTTTTTTCCAAAAAACATATTTTTATTTTAGATTTGAATACAAATCCTTATATATTTCTTATAATACCCGTAACATATATATTATTCAAAATTTACATGGATAAATACCACAGAATCATAATTCATAAAACCATATATATTGATTCAACATTCAATTGCCATCCAGAAAATAACATTCATTATGTCTTTTTATCTTATTCCATAATAATTGCAACCTAAATAAGATGATATAAACTATTGTACAGTTATTTACTAACCACAATCTAACAATATTTATTGATTTCTATATAAGTTAAAATATCATAAAATTAATTCTTATCTATATTATGTCAGTCACATCATCCTTATCATTATCTATAAATAATATGACTTTTATAAATCATTATCTTGTCCTTAATGATATAATTATCTTGACAACCTCTTATTAAATTTAATTTCATATCTCTTGTACTCCTTGTAATGGTGCATACCTCTCTAGTTCATTCTTTTGTGAAAATATAGTGTTTGAGGTGTTCTGGGATGTCATGGTGACTTATCCCCAACACTTTGAAAAATTTCCATTTCTAGGAACAATTCCAACGTTAGACCATTGTGAATAGTTCATCGGTAACCTTAGTTGAATAGATCACATGGTAGACCATTTTAAACGGTGCAATGGTAACCTTCTATGAATAGTTTCATTGGAAACCTTTTTTAAACAGTGTCATCAGTAACCTAATGTGAACAGTGTTTCCATTCACCTTATGTGAATAGTGTAAGGGTGACCTTTCTGTGAAAAGTGGCATCAGTGACCTTATATGAACAGTGCCATCGATAACCTTATGTGAATAGTGTAATGGTGACCTTATGTGAATAGTGACATCAGTGACCTTATGTGAACAGTGTCATTGGTAACCCTATGTGAACAGTTCAACGGTGACCTTATGTGAAGTGTGAAATCAGGGACCTTATGTGAACTGTGCAATGATGACCTTATGTGAACAATGACATCAGTGACCTTATGTGAACAGAGTCATCGGCATCCTTATTTGAACAGTGCAATGGTGACCTTATGTGATGAGTGACATCAGTGACCTTATGTGAACAATGTCATCAGTAACCTTATGTGAACAATGTAAATGGTGACCTTATGTGATAAGTGACATCAAGGACCTTATGTGAACAGTGTCATCGGTAACCTTATGTGAATAGTGCAACAATGACCATATGTGAATGGTGACATCAATGACCTTAGGGTGTACTGTGTTTCTAGAATGGTATAGTGTACTACGTTTCCAGAACAGTAGAGTGTACAATGTTTTTAAAACGGTAGGATGAACAGTATTTCCAGCTTCCTATAGTTCACCCCTTTGATGTTTCCTTTGACATAAAATGCATTTAAATCCTTGTATTATTGACTTGATGGCTGATTCAAATTCCATTACTCATATATTAATTATTTTTATGGCCTGGGATATTTTTACTTGGTCAAACTGTGAGGTTTAATGTGGTCCACTTTTAATGGAAAATCAAGTGAATCATAACTATAAAATAATCAAAAAGGGACAATTTAATTCTTCCACCCTTGTTATTACACTTTTTTCTCTAGTTTAAGACTCTCGAACCTTTTCTTCCTTCCCATAGGAATCGTGAGATCAATCTTTTCCCCGTGTATTGATTTCCCTCGATGTTCTTCTGGCGGCAAGTGCACCCCGTATTTTGGTGCAACCAATAAATATCCATCAATATTCGATATAAGGTATGTTTTATCTTCGTTATTTAGGGTATCATATTCTCATATTTCTCCTTTATATATTATGGTATGTTATCTCCATGCTTCTAATATGGTTTTCCTGGGTTTCAGATGGTGCAGTTGTACCATGGAATCCTCAGGTGGATGCAGTTGTCATGAGAGGAGGCGATCATTATCCATTGTGTGGATCATTCTTGTATAAAGAATTTCAAGAACCTTTTGAGGTAGGGGATTCATTGATTCTCTTTTCTTTTATGTCCCACTGAAGAGTTACCATGTTTTATCCCACTAGATCATAATGGTATTGACATAATAAATATATAAAGTGCATTAATAAATTGATAGTGATTGTTTGTTATCACCTATTGTTTTTCCAGATACTGTTATATATATGCACACTTTGTTTCAATTTTCATTCTTAATGGAAATTAGAAAATAACATAAAGCCAGAATTAATCAATAATTGTTTGTCTATAGATAAAGAGGCATGTAAATGAATCTAATTCTTCTTTTTTTAATTTCATCTTAATCAAATTGTTGTATTAAGAATGTTTATTTTTTTTCATTTGTTTACTGGTTAGGTTTCCCGAATTTTGAACCTACAAATAATAAATCCATTAATCCAATATGGATTGAAGTACTTGTTGTTTGATAATATATAATTCTTTGCAGGGTTCTGAGTTACCCTCTTGCTTGTTTAAGGGCTAAGAGCCTAGGTGATATGATGTATGTTTTCCTGCTGCTTATGTTTTGACTTCAGCCTGGATGGCTGTTGTGATATGTGGGGGCGTGGAGACCAACTAGTTATGGCAGCAATTGATGCCTAGAGTGGTTAGATGCATTATTTTATGCATGTCAGTGTCGGGTAGGACACCATGGATGATGAAATAGATTGGATGTGAATGTTTGGATGCTTGATGATTCTTTTTGGTTGTTTATATTTTTTACATTCCCCACTGCTCAAGGAAGATGGTTTTTATTACCCTCCTTCTGAAAGCGGTGAAGTTGTACAGGGTATGCCACATGCTTTCTGTGTTTTTCTTCTCAAGGGAGGATGTGTCTATGCTCTTGTTATAGGATGAAAAGACTATATGGGTAGTTCATCTACTCATCGTGTTGAGACCCCTTCATCATAGTAGCTTTGAATGTTTTTCTAGAATTTCTGGGAATTTGGGAAAGTAATAATGTTGTTAATAAATGATATAATAAATGATGTTAACCAATGTGTTTGGAGATTTCTGGGGTGAAATTATGATTTTTTTTATTTGAAGGAAAAATGTACTTTTGGAGTGATGCTAATGTTGTTTAATATAGAATTTTTATTGGTCAATTAATGATTAAATAAATCATTAACATAAAGTGTAACTGATAAAAATGGAATGAAATAATTTATTAAATCTCTTTAAATGGTTGTGTGCCTATAGGATACCTGATCTTAGAAGTGGCAGCATAGTGTTTGAGAGACCTTAGCTGCAGTTGAGTCTAAGTCTAGGTTATTCCCATAGTGTGGTTCTGAGATATAGTATATTCTGTAATTTATATTTTTCTATATTCCACTCCACCATGTTAGTAAGGGAAACTGACACCCTGGGTATTCTCAAATCAGGGGGTGTTTTCTCAAACATTCTTTTTTGAATATGGATGGCTGACTACCCCCTTTGGCCCGCTCTATTCTATTGCTAGTTACATGTGTTGGTAGCACATCGGTTAGATTTCCCTTTATATATGTGTAGAGGGATATAATGGTTTGTGGTTATTCACAAACATATATTCTGGATATAGTTTCCTATGGACTACTATATGTGTAACCTGTATAGGCTGTGATGGCTTGATTACCCTTACTCGGTGTATGGGCTGTAATGGCATGAGGTATAATTCCTGATGTATGATACACGTTATGCGAGATATGGTGTCTCCCATAAAATACATGGTTTCTTTCCTTAATTGGACATGGTGGTTTTGATGCACGAGGTGCACGTTGTGGTGCTTCTCCCAGGAGTCTCCGAGCAAGCCTTTTTAGAGAGAGATGATTAGGGCGTGTGATGTTGGGGAAAAATGGAAAACCAGTGGAGAAATAGTAGTGGGGTTCCCCTGATATTATTTATTATATTATACACTCTTTTATTCATTACTTGGTGAGATTTTCCATGGTGAGGATGGGAACATCGTATACCTGTTTAGATGATGAGTACATTTCACTTGTTGTTCACTAAGATTTAGCACCATTTCATTACCTTTGCATGAGAGGATTCATGGAGGAACCAACTGAGTATACTATTATAATCACCCTAGGTATATGGAAATTATTTTTTAGGCCACTTAAAGCAGGTTGGAGATCATACATGTTTCTTCTAGCGTGGGGTTTCAAGTGAGGTCCGGGATTTTGGGTGCCCTTATTTTTTACTTTCATTTGGGTACTTGCAGTTATCACCTTCTAGTTGTAGTAGTTTTTAATGACATTACTTTGGTGAACTATGGTTTTCTAGTATATTTTTGTTCTGAGTTAGAGTTGGTTGGTGTCTATCTTATTTCTATCTTTTTCATCTGCACTCTTAGTGGTTAATGCCTCCTATTCATGTGTTTACAAAACCCTCGGGGCTATCCGCCAACCCGAGGCCTACTGGTGGCATTACAAAGTGGATATTATCTCCCTTTTCACATTACTGGCCCAGGAGGGGAACACATTGTGGGTATGGGGTCGTGACACTCCTCACATTTATTATATATAATTATTATTTATACATAAATAAGAAATTTATTCCATTATATTTTTTAAACAAAATTCATCATTTTCACTATCATTTTATTTTAATATGTCCTCTTTTAGTGAAAATCTAATATATTCCTATTCCAATAATACTTTTCCCTAGGTTATATATCCCATATTATTAACACATTGGATATTGAATTTATTTCCCATTTTTCGCTTTATCACCCAATCATCAATGAATCACCATTCACATCTAATTATGTTTGTCAAGAAATTGAACTTGGTTCAAATTTCTATATGTAAATCGATATATATGGGTAGTAATTATTAGAATATTACTACATACATCATCTATTATATATGGTTTCATGTTCAAAAAACTCTTTCATGGTCTTCATAATGAATTTCATGTTAGTACCTCCTAGTTTAATCCAATTTAAAATACCAAAATGATTAATGTTAGTATATAGAAAACATAATAAATAATTTCATGAATAGTATATAAAAATTAATTTCTTTCATTGTGTCACATATTATTAAAATATTTATATTTCCCCATAGTTCTGTAAAATAAAAAACATTTCACCCCAAAATAGGAATAATTAATGTTTTCGAATATTTTTATTTTATGAGGAAAAAATACATTTTTAATGCTTTGGTTTTCTATATTGTTTAATTATACACTTCTAGAAATATTCATGATTATAATGTTATCTAAAAACATATATTATAATAACAATAATTATATTTACCCAAAATCCCATATAACATGTTAAAACATATTATTTACATACCATCTAGGATACTAACTATAAAACCTCTGAACTACACTCAGTGATCTCATTATAAAATCATATTCATTACATACCATCTTTATTACCAACTATGGAAGATCAATCATGAAAAACATGTAATTACAAGTTTAATATTATTATTTTACATCCTCATATTCCCCTTATAATTATTGATTATGTTTTTTGGTCATTAACAGAAATTACATATCAATGTGGACACTTCTACTCAGTGCACATTATTTTCATTTAAATAATTTCAATCTTTGGACTGATGTTTCATTCGTGGAAATGATTGATTCATTCAAGGTGAGTCACCATAATAAGAACATCCATATTTTAAATATATATAGTCATCCTTAATATAGATAAATAAAAAATTTAAAATTGAGATGATAGAAATACATTAAATAATATAAAATGTAAACCAAATTGTTTTTTGAAAAATATAAAAATCGAAAAAAAATTCCCCCTTACATAATAATCAATATATCAAGTATTTCATTAATAATATATGATATAAAAATTAATGGGGATATATTTTTCTTAAAATTTATCACAATAAAGTTAATGGTAATATAATAATAATGTATGTAACTTATTAAAGCAAGATAACACTTGAAATATATTACTAGAAAAATAGTTCTTCAACTTTTAAAAGATCATAATCATTTCTTTAATCATATGTATATTTTATTACCTCTAAAAATAAAAAATTTACCATATAAAAACATAGTTTCCCAATAATGGTTATGTAGGTATATTTTGAAATTATCTTCAAATTACCATTATAATAACCCTTCAAAGAACAACAATAAATTGAATAACATAACTAGTTAACAGAAACATATATTCACTAGGATAATAAACCCTTAACTAATCCATTGAATGGTTATATAAGACATACCCATAATTATAATCAATATAATATAAAAAACAATAATTAACACATATATGTTTTAGTTATACATATAACTCATCATAATATACTTTGAAACCTTTATTAAAATCGTTTATAACTTCTTATTGAAATATTATAAATCATCATTATATTTAGTTTCTTTAATATTTCTATAACCGTAGTAATGGGATATTCTTTAGAAAAATAGGAAACAATATTAATGAATCCTATTATTTAATAATTTTCCTCAATTTATGAAAAATAGATATAGAGTTAATCATAATATTTTTTTTCACACTTTTGAAAAAACAAATACATAATTCAATAAGGAAACTTCTAAAAATATTATTTTAAAATTATTGCAATGAAAGGTAATGATAGTTGTAAATTTAATTAATCAATCATATTGAATATAAATAAGTAAATTTAAAATAACATGGACATGGAAGATAATTATTTCAATGGAAAACATTAAAATTTGATTTTAATGAAAATTCTGAAATAAGAATGATAAATTTCGCATCAAATTGACACCAAAGGATAATAAGAAATGAATCTGAAAACAAAATCAATTTTAAGAAATTTATAAATAAATATATCCTTATTTAATATTATTCCCATTAGAAATTGTGTCAAAAAATGGAATAAATCTCAAATAAATGAAATTAAGACTTGAAATTCTTTAATACAAGTCTCGAATTACTTTTAATTAATTATACCCTATTAAATAATAATAGTATTCAAATCATATAATACATAAAAACTATTTCATTATTCTTAACATATATTCATTATTATTAATTCATTTTTATAATGTTTCACGTAGATACTATATTAGCATAGTTATAATTTGTAGCACACTAACCCGGGATCCACAAAATTTTTTCTCTGAGATATAGCGACATTGGGCCCTAGACATGCCTCTTTATACACCATAGGACACCAACTTATAGTGGGAGTATGTTTAGAATTATTTTAAAGAATATACCTGCTGATTATAAGAATTTCAAATGGACATAATAACATAATTTAGTGCAAGAAATTTACAAAAATAATAACCAGAAATAACAATAAATGTCCATAAAAAGATAAAATCAATAAAATACATATTAGGTATATTATATTGGCTGAATATCATCCAAAAAATAGAAATATAAGATCACATGTGATCAATCATATATGGATGTAATCAGAAGCCAAAAAATAAACTTCAGCTACATGAGAAACACCCACATTGGTCCACTGAGCATATGTCCAATGCCCTTGTGCGTCCCGGATCACTATGGTCCAGAGTACGATCTCATTCCCTCTTTAGATCACAAACCTATAAAGTCAACATGCATCCTGACGAACCCATATAGGGTGAGAGTATGAACTTATTAGGTTACCACAAATGTGTACCTATCATAAATACACATTTACAAAACATTATGTATAATAATTAAATATCATTTTCACCATTTAATAAATATATAACATGATTTAATAATGATAAAAAACCATGAGGATGTTATAACCTACTTCAGTCATTGCCAGTTTTTAATGATGTTTACATAGTATATCTTACCTAAATAACCCCAACATATCATCCAATTACATTTTACATGGATCCCGATTCCATCAAAAATCACATATATCACATATCTATTAATATAAACTTCCCATCATCCCTCTCATCAGGTATTTCACAATTCCATTAGGCCGCAATTTGTCTATTCTTCATAATATCAATTGCCTAATTTCTGAGTCAATCACGGGACCCTTCGAATTTTTCTCGAATTACCAATATCATCTCAACCACCCAATGTACCAGAGCAAGGGGACATTCTTGCATCAATGAGTAATTAATCACCATCATCTTAGTGCCTTGACATCCAAATGCATAGTTATACTTGAACTCTCATCATACCATCACATTAGATATACAATTCATGATAACCCTCATCCACCATATGATATTCTCACTGACAATATATACTATTTCTTTCTATGCTGAGCATATAACGCCCTAGGATTTTTATACATATAGACAACATCTTGTTATGTGAATATTCAAAAAATTTAATAAGAACATGCCTAAGGGTCCTATTATTTTAGTTTGTTTGTGAACTACAAAATGATAATTGTATTTCATGAATTGTATGGATGATTTTACAAAATTATATACTCACATAGTACTCCTCTAATAAATACACTACCTATAACTTTATTCAAAACATAATGAAGAAATCATACAAAATGGTGATCATAGATTATTATTAAGGGTAAATGTATGAGATATTAGACTATGATCATATAAATTAATAAGATATTAATAAGGGTATGTGATCAGGATCATAATTTATGAAGTTCATACCCAACATGTCATGGATCATAAATGAGATTCATAGTATGAAACATTTTCATTTTGGAAAACGTGGAACATAAGAGTGAGAAATCATAAAAAATAAATAATAAACCATAATACTATATCATAAAATTGTGGAATCACCATAAACAGTGAAACAAATATCATTTTTCTGTGTTAACTACCTAGACCATCAGTAAAGTGTAATGGACATATCACCTCCATCCCATTGTGGATCATAATGCACTTGTTTCTCATTGTTGATCATGACTCACCTATTTACAATAGTGAACTAGGACCCACCTATTTCCCATTGTAGATCAAGACAATAGACTTGTTTCATATTATTATCTCATGAGATATAATTCATTACCTAATCGATTGTAGGGAGATATATGTTCCACCCATATTACAATGAAATATATACTTAAATGTTCCATAACCTAATAAAGAATAAAACATATCATAAGACATTAAAAATGAGCTTCATAAAATTTTTATTATAACTGAACCCCCGAAAAAAATTGGTTTTATAAAAATTCCATCATATACAAATTCCCTGAGTATAAATAGGTTTCATATAAATTTTATTAAAGAATAACATGTTGAAAAGAATGATGTTTCATAATCATTTTATTATTGTATAACCCATTGGATATAAAAACGTTTCATAGTAATATTATCATTCTATACATAAAAAATTAGAGGAATATTAATAATGGTTTCCTTGGATTGTATCCCCTATATAGAATTGGATAAATAAAATTATGTAATCTTATATGAAAACTAATTATGAAAATAATCATGGAAAATTTATTGGGAAATTCATTTTATTTTAAAATAACTTTTTAAAATAAAACATTACTATAAAATTTAGTAAATCATTATCATACAAAATAAAAATTGAATGCATATAATGAAATCCTTAAGAAATTTATATAATAAATTTGATGAGTAAATTTTCCTTCCCCTTTGAAAAATAATTATAAAAAATACCTTTTAAAATTTATTTTCATTGAAAATACCTTTAATAACCTATAATGGAATAATCAATTAAAATAATGGTCATGAATGTGGAAAATTTAAATAATATTACAGATATTAAAATAGAAAGCCTTTTTTCGTTTTTGTTAAAATCCAAATGGTCATTTTTTGTAAAATGAAAATAATATTACTTCCAAATAAAATTTATAAAATATTTCAATTGAATTATTTTAATTAAAAAATATTTTGAATAATATTAAAATGAAATTAGAACCATTTTTAGAAAGGATAGTTAAAAAATGGATTTAAATAGATTAGATAAATAAGGAATAATTGTTATAAAAACATTTTCTATGGCCCAAATTTTAATTAAGGTACTAATTTTTTCCATGCTTTAAAACCTTTGAATGGTTGTTCTAATGTTACAAAAATAGAGTCACGGACGTAATGACGATTTATGTGTCTTGATTGGAGACTGGTGCCCAAAAATTTGGGGAAGTTGACTGAGTGGCATAGATTATATTAACTATGCCACCCATCTTGAATGGTATCCCTAATGGTGAGGGGTATTTCATAGGTGAGATGGTTTCCTCGTGGTCTTTCCCCAAAAATGTGAGCCATGGTTCATTCTCATTTAGGTTACAGAGTGGTTCCTGACAATGATCATCTAACTTCTTATTCATTTTTATGTTAAAGATGAAACAAGGTTGTGTGGCATCCTCATTGGGTAGTGATGTGGTGCACGGTTTTTCTAACTATGTAGTCAAACCATTTGACCCAATCTATTTGAGATAGTTTAAAATTCTACCCTTAATGAAACAAATATATCTCCCCTCTCATCTCTCGCTTTTACCATGGATGACATCTCTATATTCTCCCATGGATCTCTCCTATTAATATCCTTAGGATTTTGATTACTCCCTCTTCTAAATACCAAATAATGATCAATTGGAAGCAATAAATATACATTAGTATACACTCAATTCCTCTTGCTTATAATTATCAGTTCTCTTTATATCTCTTGTTCAATTTTAGTTTCAACTCATTTTCCTTATTATCATGGCATTGTAATGTTCTTGATTTTCCATACAAACTACATGAAATCTAATGTGAATATTGGAGGGTGATTCATATATATCACTGAGCATTATGTTCTAGTTTTTTTAATTAATTTTCTTGTGGTTCTCATAGCTCCAACTTTTTTTCACAATCATACATTTGTCAAAAATTTCATTAAATTATTTTCTTTTTATATTAGATTAATTGAATCTTATTTTCATACCCCTTGTAGAATCTTTCAATGTGCATATAGGATGTCAACCTCAACCATATTCCCCCAATTAGTTGTTTTTTCTAAATTTAACATTGTAATATAAGTTTCTATACTACTGGAATAACAACTATTTGTTCTACAGAGATTGCAAATTGATTTTATTACTCTTAATATAATTGATTAATTATCCAGGAACCAACATTGTGAGTTTCAAATAATGAAATGGAATCAACATAAGTTGATTAATTAGATGGTATATATATAAAATGTTTTCTTCATGATGGTTTTCATTTCATAAATCAATTAAATTGATTGATTGAATTAGTAATAATGGATTGAATGACCAAACCTATTTATACATGTTTTTGTATATTAATTATATGAATTGTGAAACATTTTCTTGTATGGGGATTGAATATTTTAATCGACATGAGTATATCTAAATGTTAATTAAATCATAATGAATATGCTAATGATATTTTTATAAGATTGATGGTTAGGGGATCAATTGATAATGTCACTTCAGTCTCCCCTATATCTGGTATTGAGTATGAAATATTTCACAACTATAAAATTATTTATATAATGGGCATGATGTTCCATGATCTTCTGTTCACGGATTTTGTCATGATGACAAACCTCATCTATATTGAGTAATGGAAATTTTAGCTCACATTCATCAATAGATTCTAGTAATGTACAATGTACCAGTACCTGTAGCTTGTTAGACTGGGTTTGAATGATTGAGTTATTCAAAAATTCCATCTAACAATTAGTAACTAGGTATATACATACTTACATCCACATGTACATAGAGAATATATAAGGATACTATATTTAACAATAATATATATGTATATATGATTACTATATCTAAGGTTATTTATTATACTTGTATGTCGACCTATACCGAAGTAGGAAGAGCCTTCCAGGTGTCTCATATGATCCTTAGCGGGATATTATTTATTTATTTATCATTTCAAATAATTCTTATATAATAACACTAGTATTTATACGTATACTTATTGGACCTTTTATAGATATCATTGGTTGTGACCTACTAGGGTTTCATCTCACATCATTTTAGGCCTCCTGTTGGACTCCAGTAGATTACATGACTTTAGATATAGATAAGTGAAAGCACCATACAACGTATGTTTGATTATTTTTACATATAAACTTGTACGTAGACCAATGTAACAATAATATTAAGGATATTATAGGGGAGCTGCCTTTTGAATATTTTTTAATTTTGTATAGCATGTGGTATATGCATGTCAACTATTTCCCCTTTTTGTATATTAACATGACATGACATTAACATATATATTAATAAGCCTCTTGTATTTTGATATTATTGTAGTTCTGGGTTATTTATGCTTAAGTTTTTTTGTAGTATCTATTCTGGCCAAGATATAATTTAATAGTATACTTATAATATGGAAATTTATTTTTCTTTTGATAGATTCTATTTAAATATGATTCCACTATTTTCATCTTATTTATTAGATCGATTTTATTTGGGGGGTAGAATGCCCCCATTTTAACCATGTTAGACCCTATCTACTAGATAGTAGCGTCTAAAATATGGGGTTTAAGGGTCTTGAGGCCATGTGACCCACAAACATGTGGCACGAGTTATGTGGATCATGGGTTGGGATGTTACAATGTGGTATCAGATAATATATTTTCCATTCTCTTACTATTTAGATTTTAGAACAGAGACTAGGAGGTAATGAAATTTTTTTATTATCATGTGCTTTGTCGTAGATTACCCACATACTGGGAAAACACAAATTTACATGTAATGGTATTTTTTAGTGATCTATTATACATGTTACAGTTTATATTTCTTCACCATTGGGTTACACAGACATCTTTAGATATTACTAATACTGGTATTATTACAACGATATTTATTTTACCTTTCCCCAATAAAATGAGGTCATTTCATTACATGTGTCAACATAGGAAAAACAAGATAAATATGTCACAGATTTTCCCATGCCAAATCTATATTATGCATGAATTTTCTAATTGCATATTGTCAGTTTATAACAACTATGTATTAAAATGTGCTAAAATTTCATTAAGGAATCATAATATTTGGTTAATTAATGTACCTACATCAATCTAAATAGAACTTTCCACAAATATTGGTGGTGAAACATTTATTATCTAATTATATAATGTTGGGAGTTTTTGTCCTATGGGTTCTGAAAAATGATATATATATATATTAATAAAAATTCTATGAATTATGATGAAAAAAATCCTTACAAATGAAACATTTAAAACTAAATGGTATTATAATTGTAATGTGATGTGTGTTTTTATCAATACTAGAAATTGACATTCCATATATAGGACCCTCTGTTAATGAAATGAGACCTAGATCCAAAACTATCCATTTTTAGTGGGTAGTTGGGGTGTCTATTATGTTATTATAGCAACATATTGTTCCCATTACCACCTAGACCTAGATTTAAGAGAAAAAAGTGAGGGGTGATCTCATTCATAGAAAGGATATGTACCTATATTAATTAACTATTTGTAATCTATTGACTATTAAATTATATTTTGAGGTGTAAGTTTGGAAATATTTAATCATTACTCGATTAATACCTTAGGTTGTATACCCAAAGAATATTGACCAACATGTATCAGATGTGGTGGGCCGTAATCCACTAGTGATTCATCTTGTAGTGAAACCTATGGAACCAAATATTGTGTCCAATGTGGGTAATGATTCCCAGTTTGATGTGGGATTTCATAGTTTGATAAAGACTATGAAAAGTGTTTCTATACCTACCTAGATTATGGATGATTTGAATCGGTAGTTTTATTAGAGGTATCCTAAAACCTTTTGAGGGGAATCCAAACCACGTGCATTTGATTCATAGATATTGGAAATGTTTTATATAATTGAGCATGTTGGGAGGACTACATAGTGGAATTACAACCTCATTGCTTATATTGTATTTTATTCTACAAAGAGTTGGTAGATTGTTATTAAATAGGATGACCGACATATTGATATGATCTGGGCAGATTTACAAGATATATTTTATGATTAGTTCTTTACAGAAACTGTTACTATTGACATGGAATTATTGTTTATAAAACTATTTTAGGTATTCATGTATGTTATGAAGTATTATTATCAATTTACTGATGTAAAATCATTCTTGGTGACTCTATCTAGTGATGGTATTCCGAATGACAGTCGATTCACGAATGGAAGGGTAAAATCTATCTCGTCAAAGGTCAATGTTTTCTAGAAGAATAATATTTCTTTGATAGTAATCCAGGTCCTCATTGAAAAAAAGAATCCAAGGGAAACTGAAGGCGCAAGTTATAGATGGTTAACAACAAGATCAGATTATGCATCTTCTAGTGTTATAAAGTGAGATATCAAGGATTCTAGTTTGATAGAATTATTCTTACACCTCATACAAGCAATATCCTCATATGTCAGTATTTTGGGAAGTCGGGGCACACAAAACCTATGAGTTTTACAAGGTCCTGTAGAATGTATATGTTTCTTTAGGATGGTACATTTCAAGCGCTTATGCAGGTCATTTCTATCTATTCCTAGCATGAGGGGATCTACACCTACTCCACATTCTAGATTAGGCCCATTAATAAATCTCAAATAAAGAATCTAGAATTACAACACACACTTAAGTGATCGTGGTGGTCATTGAATGTTTAGTTGGACGTTTAATTCACGGTACGAACGGAGAGGGATTCCTCAGGGTAGTCACATTGTGGCTCAAGGTAGAATTATAGTCCTATTATATGCATTCGAGCATATTCTATAGGAGAAGAGTGTCAAGCCGTATACATTTCTAGGTATTATTCTGATAACATGTACTTTTTTATTCCTTATTAGACACATGAGTTTCACACTCTATTTTATTTGATAAATTCACTAAATGTCTAATCTTTGAGATCAAACACTTCTATGGTATGATGAGACATGATAACATGCTAGGTATCTGATTAGATATAATTAACAAATGTAAGGATTTACCATTGAGATATGTAGGTACCAATTCATATGTAAAATATTTGTTCTAAACAAGAAAAGGTTTGATATAATCAATGGGATATACTTGTTAGTTACCAATCAAGACCATATTGCTTTCAACCATAGTAGTGTGATGTTCACATCACAATCGGGTTGTAGGCATGTGAAAAAGAGAGGATGGGATATCCAAACACCTCAACCATGTTAGGAGCATCAAGTGCTGCGAAGTGTGATAACTGTGGTTTCCAGTCCTCTCTTGAATGATAAGGGGTTAGAATCCACTATTTTCATACTATAATAATTCATTTCAGGGATCTCAATCATAATTAGTTTTCTATAAAACCTCAAATGTAAGAGGAATAATTCACTATTGAGATAGTTCATGGAGCTACACTAGTTTATATTCCTCCTTACTAGATAAAACGTGTGGAGTTTCTTGATAAAATGAAATAGTTTTAGTATCTAGAGGCTAGAGGCTTTACAGTCCCCATTACCTCTCATTGTGGTCCACCTGTTCTTTTTACCATGATTGTATTTGGAACAATCATGTTTTGTGTGTATTACCATCGGTTTGAAATAGTGTATGATAATGAATAGGTATCCTTTACCTTGAAAAGGCGGCCTCTTTGATTATCTATGAAGATATTTAGTGTTATAATAAATATTGATTTGAGTCCAAGAAATCGTCAAGTTAATTTCATGTATTCAAACATTCCTCACAAAACATTTAGAGTAATGTATAGTCCTTACGAGTACCTTGTAATGTTTTTCCAGTCTTACAAATGCAGAGGTTGTCATCATGGATTTAATAAATCCTGGTTTACATCCACATCTACATTCATAAGATGTAGTATCTTGGAAAAATAATATTTTATTCACACTCCTAACACAACCATTCCATAAATCATGAGATCATGTTGAATACACAGAGATTGAATCCACTTTATTAAAAGATCCACAAATTCTAGTTTTGGATTGAGAATGTCAACTTTCTGGGTCACATCATTTCAGAATGATGAGTATTAGTAGATGCAGAGAAGGTGACCATTGAATATTATTCAGAGTAGAAAATAATGCCTGTTATATTTTTTGTTTCATGGGGATAGATGTATATTTGATATGTATTATCTATGATTTCTCACTCCAAGTAGTGATGCTTAAGGGATTAAATAATAAGGGTGGAAAATATTTCTTATATTAAGCCTTTGAAGTACCCATTTAAGAGTTGAATGGAATGAAGACTTGTATGTCGATACTAATTATGAAAAATACCAGAAAGAACTATATTGTATACTATGAATCATCATGTATCCATTTGGGAGATGTTCTGATGTAGAACAATCTATTCATAATTTACATATCTTATCATCCAAGTCCTCAAAAGTATAACTACAAGATCAATGACCTCTTATAGCTACAATAATTCATTCTCTATGATATTGAATACACTATTTACATGGATAGTGTTATATAGTATTCAATGATCACCAATTCATAAATTAATTCATTATATAATGTGATCTAAACCTCAATTAGAATATATGGATTAGGTATCATTAGTTATTTGATTTTGAGCATTCTTATATTCATAGGAATGAAAATGTTGTAGGAAATGTTCTATACTAAAATACAACGAAAAATATCATCCATTAGGCCAGTGGTGGGTGGCATCTCATGTAATTATTTTCAGAGATAGTTGTTGAGGTTTATGGGGATCATGGATTCAAAATCCTATTAGACATAGCAGTGACCTATACCCATTAACTAATTGATAGAAATGAGGAAACTATCTGATGCAAAGGGCTTAGTATAATTATAAATATTTTTAGATCATGATTCAACTTTTTTATTCTGTGGATGTGGTGGAAACATTGAAATTTCATAGTTGTGTATGGGTCCCAAAAAAAATCAATGATAATGTGAAGTGGGAATGACATGCCATAGTTTGGGACGAAAATCATGGTGTCATGATGATATTTTGATAAATAAATTACAATTATTGGTGCTGTTTTATGAAATATTATATATCTGGGTTCACCACATGGTGTTCTACATTTCAACAGGTGATGGAAGAACATCATCGACCAGAATGACCTTTATAGTCATTTTTCTCATGAATAGAACCTAGATGCAATTTTTATTAATTTTCTGAATATTTTACCTATATAATATCATCTAAATGATATAGTTTGTGTTATTATTGATCATTTTATGATGTTCCCAATTTTCATACATTTGGGAGTGACCTTATAAATAGATAGGCTAGGGAGGAAATTCATCAATTAAGTTTTACCTCTTCATGGATCTCTTAATTCCATAATAATATAAAGTGATGATCACTTCCCTTATAGGTTACAGATATATTTTCATAAGTTCCTATTTACACATGTGTTTATGAGAATGATCTATCACTTATAAACTAATTTAATGATATAGATCAAAATTTAGGTATCAAAGGACAAGTGATGTTCATATGTCCTTGGATTTGAGAGTTACTAGGGGAAACACATACCCCATTGTTGGCGCCAAAAATGTGGCCCGAAAGAAAGGAACGAAAAAGCCCGGCGCGCTGCCCCGCGAAGCTCCGCCACGAACCTCCGCCGAGAAGCTCCGCCGCGAAGCCCCCCCACCATGGCGGCGCCACGAAGCTCTAGAGGCGGTAATGCTCCGCGATCCCATTTGATGTTCGCGAGCCGCCGCGAAGCTCCAGAGGCGGTAATGCTCCGCGATCCCATTTGACGTTCGCGAGCCGCTGCGAAGCGCCCCCACCATGACGGCGCCACGAAGCTCCAGAGGCGGTACTGCTCCGCGAACCCATTTGACATTCGCGAGCCACCGCGAAGCGCCCCCACCATGGCAACGCCGCGAAGCTCCAGAGGCGGTACTGCTCCGCGAACCCATTTGACGTTCGCGAGCCGCCGCGAAGCACCAGAGGCGGTGCGCGAGTCCTGCATCGCGGTGCCCCTTCCCTATAAATACTGGACTCCCCCTGAGTCCCCGGGGGCGGACAATCCGACCTTTCGGCTTCTCCTCTCCCAAATCGCGAAGCACTCTTTGCCCCGAGAATCATGAGCTCCGCGAGGTATTTCTACTTCGCGAGACGACTCTGCTTTGTCTTGTTTTGATCCCCTCTTCCGAGAGGGATGCCCTTCGAGAAGCTCAAGGGCATTCGCAAAGGAAGGGGATTCCCAAGGGAACCCGGGCAGCCGCGGAGCACTTGTGCTTCGCGAAACACCCAACCCATACAAGTGATCCCTATGCTAAGGCAGGATCACCCCACTTTGCGAAGCACATTGCTTTGCAGTACCGTGCTTCGCAAGACACTTCTCCTTCGCGAGGCAGTGCTCCGCGAACACTGTTCCACCTCGCGAAGCGCCTCCCACTCACACCTATGCCCCATGCTAAGGCTGAGGCACTCCACTTCGCAAAGCACACTCATCTGCTTAGCGATTCCTCTTCCCAGGCGACCCTCCAGGTTTGCACGATGTGATTTCAAAGTCCCATGGACAATACCACCCGTAGCGTTGCTTCGCCTAATGCTTCTTCACATAGGCACGCTAACGACTATTGCTTCTTCTCATATCCACGCTAACGTGGACCCCTCGATGGTTCGATCCACGACCCCCCTTAACTATGGCCTTACCGGCACCTTCCCTTCCCCAAGGACCAGAGGGTACCGGTTATGTAAGCCCTAGGGGTGTGGAGTGAACCCACCTCGTCCGAGCTGCAGGACGTTAAACTTCCAAGCACCACGTTCTCAACACATGACGTTAAACTGTGACCCAACCTCGCCTCCCTCACGAAGGGTCCCCCCAGGTCGAACATTCTTTACACCACTCGTCTCCATGGGAATGGAACTCTTCCGCACATGGAATGAGATCCTCCTTGTCGGAGTGGTGTATGTTCGCAGGGGAAGGGCTGCCTCAGAGCGTAAGCCCCTAACCTTTCGTACGGATGATTGCACCCGTGCATCTCCGTACTTCCCCACTACCAAGGTCAGTGGAGGACGTGATAGGAAACGAGGCACCCCCCTATGGGCCTCCATCCTGGAGTAAGTCCCAACACCATGGGCCGCCCAAAGCGTAATCCCCTTTTCGCTTCTCACGGACGCACCCCTCGCGACGTGATCGTCAGGTCCTTTCAACCTCTTGTTTCTCACACCGGGCATGACTCACGTGGTCTTAAAGTGAGCACCGACCCTGACACCCCTCCCGAACTATGAGGACTTTGATCCGTGTCAAGGAATGGTACGTAGGAAGCCTCCACGAGGTTCAAGCCCACCGCCCTTCGTTCATTCATGTTAGGGTTCACTACCGTCCCGCATGACGTTAAACTGCATTCACCACCTGAACTACGAGGTCTTTGATCCTTGTCATGGCATGGTACGTAGGAAGCCTCCCTGAGGTTCAAGCCCACCACTCATCCCAAACTACGAGGACTTTGATCAGTGTCAAGGCATGGTATGTAGGAAGCCTCCACGAGGTTCAAGCCCACCGCCCATCGTTCATTCACGTTAGGGTTCACTACCGTCCCGCATGACGTTAAACTGCATTCACCACCTGAACTATGAGGTCTTTGATCCATGTCAAGGCATGGTACGTAGGAAGCCTCCCCGAGGTTCAATCCCACCACTCATTCCGAACTACGAGGACTTTGATCCATGTCAAGGCATGGTACGTAGGAAGCCTCCATGAGGTTCAAGCCCACCAATAGTGGACCCCCGGGTCTACATTCACGTCGGTTCACCGACAAACCCATCTATCCGAACTACGAGGACTTTGATCCATTTCAAGGCATGGTACGTAGGAAGCCTCTTTGAGGTTCAAGCCCACCCGGTGTTTCTTCACGTCGGGTCCCATCTTCGTCCGGCATGACGTTAAACTGCATTCCCATAGTGAACTACGAGGTCTTTGATCCATGTCAAGGCATGGTACGTAGGAAGCCTCTACGAGGTTCAAGCCCACCAATAGTGGACTAAGGTCTACTTTCACGTCGGTTCACCGACAAATCCCTAGTGAACTACGAGGTCTTTGATCCATGTCAAGGCATGGTACGTAGGAAGCCTCCACGAGGTTGAAGCCCACCAATAGTGGACCAATGTCTAATTTCACATCGGTTCACCGACAAACCCCTAGTGAACTACGAGGACTTTGATACATGTCAAGTCATGGTACGTAGGAAGCCTCCCTGAGGTTCAAGCCCACCCGTCATTCACGTCGGGTCTTCCCTTTTGAACTACGAGGACTTTGATCCATGTCAAGGCATGGTACGTAGGAAACCTTTCCAAGGTTCAAGCCCACCACTAGTGGACCCCCGGGTCTACTTTCACATCGATACCCTGACGAGGCCCGTCGGACCAATGTCCACCTTTCCCGAACTACGCAGACTTCGATTCCCTGCCACGGGGATACGTAGGAAGCCTCGTCAAGGCTGAAGCCCAACATCACTGTCGCCCCCTGTGATGGTCCCATTTCACTCTCCTTCCACTCCATTCATCAACCCACCACCCGTTCCGATTCTCACCCGGACCGTCCTATCCTGGTGAGACCATGTCGGTACGCTCTTCTTCACAGTCGCCCATGGGCTGGCCCCGGTATCGATATCCCTTCAAGGAGGATCCCTCAATCCGATCTATCCTAGCTAATGCTCTGGTTGGGTTGATCCGTCTCCGCTGGACGTTAATCTTGCGGCATACCATGTGTTGAGCACGAGAAGCTGAGGAAAACCTCAGATATGTGTCTATGACATATAATTCCCCGCGCTCAATGTGGGATGCCTCGGGCTTCCACGCCCTCGAGAAGCCCTGTAATTAGGGATAAAAGACAGACATGCCTGGTACCCCAGCATCCAGACACGCTAATAATGCCTCAACGTGACTACTCCCCTGACCGAAGGATGCTTCCCTGACTGGCCCCTTTGGAATGTCCCGACAGAAGCAGTGTAATTAACCGGCGTCCATGGAAACTTGGCGCTGGGAAGAGTTTCACTAACTACGTATTAAATCTATAAGGGAGACCCAGACTAGGTGATGAGTTATGAGGAGGAATCCTCAGGAAGAAGAACCAAAATCCCATCATCCCGTTTTGAACAAGGAGTAGACGTCCCTGAATAAGGAGCGAATGTCGCCCGCCTTTGGAAATCGGGAATGCAGGGCAACAGAAGCACCACGCGTCCTCCCCCACGAACGGACGGGCGCTTGCCCCGTCGAAAGCGTCGGAAACAGAAATTGTGAACCCGACGTGAAGTTCTTCTCCTCAGTATAGAGATTAGTAGCGTTCAAGACACCAGTAGATTGACGTGTCACCAGATCCAGATAGCTGGTGCCTGGTCCCGCCAAGAAAATAGCAGGCCTATCGTGAAGCTCACCGGAAGTCAGGGTAGTAGAACGTGGGGCACTCCGCTCTGCAGCGTGTTGGCGTGGATCCTTCTCACAGACATGGAGAATGGAAGAACGCTGGGGCACTGGCTGTCAACCCTTTTCCTCTCAGTACTGATGAGTTGATCCCTTCGTTTCTCAGGAACCAGGTTGCTATTTCAGAGATGCGGTCACCATCCGCTCCTCGCCCACGCAGGGGCAGGGGCAACACCACAACAGCCACCCCACATGGCACCACTGCCGCCACGACAGCTGCCACGCCACGGAATACAGGATGCCCACGTCCCCTTTCCCCATCAGAGGTCATCCAACGAAGGGTGATCAACAGCCTCGTGCGCAGGTACGAGGAGGAAGGGGTCATCCCGACCAGGGATATGGCCCGCTTGGACCTGGAGGCCTCCAGGCCCCGCTGTCAACGCCGCCCTAACAGACCGCGCAGGGAGCCCCTGCTCCCCACCCCGACATTCAACCATTTCGGGAGCCTATCCCCGGAACGCCTTGACGACTCCTCGCCTTACGCAGAAGAGGCGGGCGCTGTCCGGCTCAGTCCGCTCAGGGCCCCGACCCGGGGGCCGCAGGTGAGAGCTCCCGTCCGGCCGCGTTAGCGCCGCCGTCCGACCCCCCAGGAAGAGCAGGCAGACTACGTCCCTGCACCACCTGCACCGTCCCGCCTGATCCGACGTCAGCGCCGGGCCCGGGCTGAGGACGCTCGCTCAGTCGCGTCCATGTCGACAGCTATAGTGGCCCGAGCCACCGTCGACGTGCATCATGAAGCCCCCGCGTAAATTGAGCAGGGGCACTCCTTCACCCAACCAGGATCGAGACCCCAACCACCCCACGGGCAGGCTGGGTTGACCCTCCGGGTTGCAGGCCCAAGTGGTGATCGCCGCGAGCTAACCCGCGGTAATGTCACCCCTTACGGAGGTCCTCCCCATACCACTACTCCACAGAGCTTGGGCCTTCCCCGCCCCGAGGTTCGTCATAGAGGCATGCCTCGTGCTACCCCCATCCTGTAGGAAGACCTGCCCCGCGGCAGTGACGCTCAGCGCGGAAACATTTCCTGCGCCCACTACATAGGGTACGAAGCCCATTCTCCTGCCCCTGACTGCCAATCGGAAGGCACCATGCATCTGACCCTTCTTCAACGTGGGGGTCCCCCTACGTCCTCTCTGTGACTAGCGAAGGTCCTCCTCGCCCCAGCAAATCGAGGAGTGAAGGTCGGCCTCGCTCCAATCGCATCAACCATGGAGGTCCTCCCCATGCTCCTGCCAGTTCCAACAGAGGCCCCGCCCACATGGGTACTGTTCATAGAGGTCCTCCCCATGTACCCTTAAACATTTGCCCTGGTGCCCCTCGCACCCCGGCTATCTCGAGTGGGGGCCCTCTCCACCACGGTGCCAGCACCGCCCCGAGGCTGCCTGTTAGGGGTCAACCCTGTCTCGAAGAGCCACCCAGGGGCAGAAGAGCGGTTCGTCTCCGCCATAAGAAGAATCCTGGGAAGGCCCAGGTGGAGATCAAACATGCCCGCTTCTCTGATTCGGAAGCGGAGTGCGACTCAGCCATGGAACCTTCTCCCAGTTCCTCTGTATCAAGGACCGAGGCAGGAACCAGATGCGTCATCCTCATTCTCCTGGAACATGAGGTCCACCGGATCCCCATCTCCCTCTGCAGGTACATCCAGGAGGAAGAGATTCTGGGAATTTCGCAGGTCTCGACCGCGCAGTCACCACCATCGTCACCCGAAGCGCCCTCTACCTCTATTAGAGATCACGAAGAGCTATTTTGGGGGTCAACGGTGGTAGAGCAACGACATGACCAGGCACCGGTAACGGCGATTCATGTTCCCGAAGCAGTGGCTATTAGCCCGTCCTATCGTGACATTGTGGTCAGGTCACCTCACTCTTCAGAGGAAGGCCCGGAATTCGGTGGCCAGTCCGCTCGCTTGCCGTATTCTCCTCCGCCGAGTTTGCTATCCCAGTGGTCCGCCTCGGTACCGCTATCGGTCCCTCAGCCTCCCCTGGTTGATGAGTGGGGTAATGCAGGGCCAGACCCCGAGGCCGAACCCAGGAGCTTCTGGAGTATCCTCGCAGCGGATTACTTCCCGGAGAAGTTCTGGCCGACGGCGGCACTGAATTTCTGCATACCAGAGTCGCTTACCCCTGAAGACGTGGGGTGCTTTTGTCGAACCCTATGGGTGACACACTTCTGCCTCCGTTGCGAACGGGTGGTATAGACCAAGAGTCGAGAGCACTTCGAGGAGATTGGCGAACAGTGCCGCCTGATCGATGCGGCCGCGCTCCTTGTGGCCCAGCACCCCGAGTCGCCAGGTCACCAGAGTGCCCTCCAACGGAAATGCGTTCAGAGTTTTAAAACACTCCGCAAGATCGTCAGGGAAGCCACCCCTCATGTGCAAGTCCATCGTTGGGGACACTATGATGCCCTTCTTTTCGATCCTATCCGATGGCAACCCGATTCGCTATGCGACATCGAGGACATGACCTCGGGAGGAATCGCGGTCCACATGGCCGACATTGTGGACAGGGAAGACGAACTGGAACTCCTTGATGGAGGCTTCCCCCCAGAGGGCGCACCACCACTACTCGACCCATCAGGGAGAGTCACCCTTCAGCAGAGGAACCTGCTAGGCCTGCCCGTACCCACAGAGTCGCTGGTACTCAGTCGAAACACCGGCAAGGGTAAAGAGCACGTCGGAACCGTCAAGCACTCCAACCCGTCCGCTTCTGTGCAGAAAACGGACGAGGATCCTGAGAAGGCCGCGTTACGCTAGCAGCTTGCTGAGTAGAATAGGCTGGTTGACGAACTCTTGGCTGAGCACGCTGCAGAGCGGCGACCCGACTATGGTAATCCTAGGCCGGGGCAGCAGGGGCAGGAACAATTTCCCCCCGGTGAGATGCCTCCGGGCAACCCTGATCATGCTACTGCCACAGACATGGTAGAATCCGGGACATACGGCATGAGGGCGCGATACGTCTCGCTAAACACCCCTGAGAGACGGGGAAATCTGAAGAATCCAACCCGGGTTCCCCCAGTCGCCCCGCTGGTCGTCCAGCCAGTTGACCCACGTGTGGCCGAAGCCATCTACCATGTTGAAGAACTTGGCAATGCACTTGTGGTTAGGGATCCCCGTCAAGACAGGGACCCTCACCCGGAGGACCTTATTGCGGCACTCACAGCCCGTCTCGAAGCATTGGAGACGCGGCAGGTGGCGGTTCCACCGGATGGCAAGCCTTATCCTGCATGGGTGGATGATATGCCCGTACCTCCGGGTTATGGAAACCCCACTTTCTCACCCTTCAACGGGATAGGGGACCCACCACAGCACTTGGCACATTTTTCTTCCAGGTGTGGCCCCATGCTGGGGACCCCGGATCAGCAAGAAGCTTCCAAGCTCCGATGCTTTGTACAGACATTGGAAGGTCTGGCATTCGTCTGGTACAGCCAGCTCCATACCAGATCGGTGACCGGATGGGAGGATCTCCGCCGGTAGTTCCTATACCAGTTCAGCTCTACCACGTGAAAGACCAGCATTGCAGACCTCTTCATGTGCTAACAGAGGCCTGATGAGCAGGTTGCAGATTTCTTCGCCCGGTGGAAGGGACATATGTATTCCCTCGATATGCCACTGACTCAGGAGCAATTACTGACGATGTGTGTGGGGAACGTCAAGACAGAGCTGGTACCCTCCCTAATTACCCAGAACTACCCTGGAGGGTTCTGGGATTTTTCAGATAAGGCTCAGCGCCTCGAGGAAGCCCTGCAACAGGCTAGTCAGGCACGTTTGTTGCCCCCTATGATCCCAGTCAGGAGGACCGCCAGGGCTGAACCCGTCGCGGTGGCTCAAATAGAAGCCCCGAGGCCGCTGGAATTGCTGCCGGTGGCACCACCCCCGCAACCCCGCAGAGGTACTCCACCTCAACCACAGGCTCCTGCCCAGCAGCGACCGCCTCAGAACTGGCAGGTTCCCCCGCGCAACGCGCCACCGCCACCTAGGCGAGACAACCAGGCGCCGCCTCCTCGGCAGGCCCCTCCGATCCCTCGTAAGGACCAGGCCCCCAGGGCCCCCTATCCGGAATGAAGGTACCAGACCTATTCGTTCAACGAAAATCAGGTACCTGGCTACTTCCGAAGTGCTCTAGAGCAAGGGATTGTGCGTCTGCCTGAGTGCAGAAGGCCGGCAGAGGCGCATCTCACCGATCACCCCAACTACTGCCCTTATCATCGGATCCTGTGGCACACCCTCAAGCGATGCTATGTGTTTAAAGACTGGCTTCATGACCAGGTCAACAAAAACATAGTCAAGTTGGGCCCATCACCAGCGCAAGTGCCAGGCGTCTTTGCAGGATTATAAATCGGCAGCAACAGCGAAGGTGAGTGGCAGCAGGTCCCTAGCCGCGGATCCCAGAAATATGACGACTGGATGGCTCGAAAAACCGTTGTCCGTGCCCAGGGTATTTTCCGGGCGCGCCTGAAGCAGTCAGAACCTTCAGAAGAAGTATCTGGTGCCTCCGCATCGTTTTCACAGTCGACCTCTGCCCAAAAGGGCAAGCAGTGGTGACGCAAGAAGAAGCAACGTGCACCGCCGGTGTCGTCGTCATCCCTCACTCTAGGCGACTTTATGCCCCCCAAAATGGGGATTCCTCCCAGGATCCGCCCAGCGGTGGATGACTCCTCGAGCAATAGCCAAGGGTACGCTTCGGTTAACACCGTGGAGCTTGTAAAGCCCTATATGACTCCCGACGAGGGGGAACCCCAGGCAGACCTCCCCAACGTTTCCAGCCGACATCAACGTCAGTGGAATCGCAATCGCACCGGTCATCGAGGTATGTCAGCAGGCACTTGTGGCCAAGCCGTGCACACTACCGAGACCAGGCAGCAGGCTCAGCACAGATCTCAGCACGTGCCGACCCATCCAACACCCTCGGCTCTATCTCCACCGCCGTTTGTGCTACTGGATCGGGGAGAGCTGCCTCGTCCGTATCATAGTCAGTCCTGCCTGGCTACATGCCAGCCTCTGCTGCCCGATCCTAGTCCGGTGACTATTCTCCGGGCTTATACTAGTAGGCAGCAGAATGTACCCAGTGCTAGCCGAGCGCCAGTTCAACCGGCAGGACCCGCTATGCCTCCAAATACCGAAAAACCCCCTGTAAGCAGAGGTTCACGTTTGGCATGCAAGTATGATGTCCTAAAGCACCTGGCCGGCATTCCAGCAAGGCTCTCTATCCTTGAGGCCCGACGCCTGTCATCCGAGATGCGCGAGGCACTTGTCGAGGCCCTATGGAGCCCCCTCCAGTTCGAGATGGAGGTAGCAGCTGCAGAAGCCTTCCATACCGAGACGATTGAAAACGCCGAGTGTCAGGCGGTTATCTAGTTTTTCGGTAAAGATGAGGACCCTCCGATACAGGGGCACATTCGCCCGCTGTACATCACTAGCCACTTCAACGGCGTGGAAGTCCGCCGCTGCCTCGTTGACACGGGTTCTGGAATCAACCTAATTCCAACCCAGACTCTGCGAAAGTTGGGTCTGTCTGAAGGTGATTTGACCCCCTCTGACCTCAGGATCCAGGGGTACGACAGGACAGAGCTAACCCCAGTCGGCAAGATCCTCCTGAAGACTCAGTTCGGTGGCTTAATTGCCAGCACCGAGTTCATGGTTGTTTCTCAGGACCCCGCCTACAACGCATTGATGGGTAGGCCATGGCTCCATCTGCATGTAGCAGTCCCCTCGTCGTATCACCAGTGCCTCAAGTACTCGCTCAACGGTCGAGTGGGCGTGCTCCAAGGAGACGCGTCCCCTTTCGCTTCTTTTGAGGCCCTCTATCTGGATGTGGGGTATTACAAAAGTAAGGACAAGCAAATCCTAGTAAGCAAGGATGAGCCCGCCCCGATCACAAGTGATCCCTGGGAAAGCATGGATGACGCCTACATCCTTCCGATCCACCTGTTGGAGGCCACGACCCCCGACATGGGGCAATGTTTTGTTGTTTCGGGTACGCAAGGAAGGCATGTTCCCGTTTCCATGTGACGGCGAAAAATCACCTCGTACTCCTACATCAACCAGGCTCAGGTCATCCCGGATCCTCCTACCCATGTACGGTACTGGGACGTCAAGCTCATGAGGACGGCGGTACGCCATGCGTGCCTCTTTCGTCGGGCTGGAATCCACCGACTCGGGCCAACACGTCACCACTGCTTTGATATTATCAAGCGTGGCCCCTTAGGTCGGAGGCCAGATGGGATAGGTTCAAATGCATTCATTGCTATGGTCTCAACGACAAGTGAGTCTCCTGATGTGATGACCGCAGCTGCCCAAGCCGACACCAGCTGCCCATCGGGTTTTGAGAGCCCAGAAGCATATTCCATCGTGGGAAGTCCCCCCATGGGTGGGGAGGAAGACTAGGAGGATGCTCCCCACGCCTTTGAAGAAGGAGTCTCTACCACAGTTGATGGACTGGTACATGTGAACCTTGGTAGCGAGGCAGATCTGAGACCCACATTGATCAGTGCGGCCATGTCCCATTGAGGAGCGGCAGCAGTACGTAGACTTCCTCAAACAGCACCGTGATGTGTTTTCCTGGAGTTATGATGAGATGCCAGGGCTGGATCCCCAAGTTGTCGTCCATCGTCTGGGCCTCCTGACAAGACATCGTGGGTTTAAGCAGCCTCCCAGGAAAATGCACCCTTCTCCTGGTGCTATGGTTGAGGCCGAAGTTGACAAGTTTATCAAAGCCAACTTCATTAAGGAGGTCCAGTACCCCAAATGGCTTGCCAACATTGTGCCGGTCAGGAAGAAGAATGGGCAGATCAGAGTCTGTATCGTCTTCCGCGATCTTAATCGCCACTGCCCAAAGGATGACTTCCCACTCCCGGTGACATAGTTGTTGATTGACGCCACGGCCGGGTTCCAAGCCCTCTCTTTCATGGATGGGTATTCCGGGTATAACCAGATCCGGATGGCCCCCGAAGACGAGGAGTCCACTACCTTCAGGGCTCCCCAAGGTACCTTTTGCTACCAGGTTATGCCATTCGGTTTGAAAAATGCAGGTGCCAGTTATCAGAGGGCCATGCATCGCATATTCAAACCGATCCTCGGGACATTAGTGGAATGCTACGTGGACGACCTCGTAGTCAAGTCACATCAATGCCAGGACCATCTCAAAGACCTTGTGAAAGTGTTAGGTTTCCTTCGTTCCCGTCACCTGAAGATGAACCCGCTGAAGTGTGCCTTTGGAGTCACCTCCGGGAAGCTTCTGGGCTTTGTTGTCAGATACCAAGGTATCGAGATCGACCCGGAGAAGATCAAGGCCATCAGCCAAATGCCTCCCCCAAGCAACATTCGAGAGATCCGAGGCCTTCAAGGCCACTTAGCCTATATACGCCGATTCATTGCGAATCTGGCCGGCAAGTGTAAGCCCTTTTCCCGACTCATGAAGAAAGGCGCTGCCTACGAATGGGATGAGGAGTGTCGGACCGCCTTCGACGAAATCAAGCAGTATCTTCTCCAACCTCCGGTCTTCATGCCACCCGTCTCCAGAAATCCACTGGTCCTTTATGTGACCGCCCTGGAGAGATCCCTCAGCGCGCTGCTCGCCCAGAAGAATAACGAGGGCACTGAGAACAGTCTCTACTATCTCAGCCGCATGCTTCTCGATATGGAGGTCAGATACTCCCCTATAGAAAAGAGCTGCCTTGTGCTCGTCTTCACCATGCAAAAGTTGCGACATTACCTGCAGCACCACAAGGTGCAATTGATCTCTTGGGTAGATCCGCTGAAGTACATCCTGAACCGCCCCATGCTGACTGGCCGACTAGCACGGTGGGCGGTGATTCTCTAGCAGTTTGATATCAGGTTCGTGCCTCAGAAGGCCGTTAAGGGACAGGCATTGGCAGACTTTTTAGTTGCCCATCCATCCTCCACAGATCAATCCCTGGACCTGGATTTCCCCGACGAGACGATCCTCTCAGTCGATCATGCTGTCCCGTGTTGGCAAATGCATTTCGACGGCGCCTCCCGGAGCCCCACCAGTACAAGGCTCAATGACCCCAAGCTCAACAGAGTGGGTCTGGGTATTGTTTTCATTACCCCGGCGCAAGCCATCCTGCCGTACTTGTTCCTGTTGTTAGAAGGTTGTACGAACAACGAGGCATAGTACCAAGCTCTCATCACCGGCCTCGAGTTGGCCCTTGAGATCCATGTTCCCCACCTACATGTGGAGGGTGATTCCGAGCAGGTAATCAAACAGGTTAATGGCGACTACGTCGTCAGGAAGCCAGAGCTTGCACCGTTGCTGGAGTACACCCTCCTCCTAATGGCCCAGTTCTCTTCTCGGCCAGAGGTTACCCATGTCCCGCGGTCACAGAATGGTCAAGCAGACGCCTTGGCTGGATTAGCCGCGTCGCTCGCAGAACCTGAGCAAGATGACTTGGTCATACACGTGGCCCACCGGAGAGTCATTTCCCCCGTCACCCAAGTGGACCGTGATAGCCTGCGGGTAATTCATCTCACCGCCGGACCCTCCATATCGGGAGTCCCAGGTTCATCAGACGCAGTGGTTGAAACCACCCCCGACTGGAGAGAACCTTTTGTCGAGTATCTCCAAAATGGTCAGCTCCTGGATGACTGGGCCGAACGCGAGTGAATTCGACACCGCGCGCTTCAATTTACCCTCTAGAGCGGCCCCAGTCTTGAGCGGATCCTCTATAAGCGGAGATTCGATGGTGTCCTCCTCCATTACATCCATGGAGTAGAGATACCTCAAGTTATGCAAGAAGTTCACGCCGGTTCCTGTGGCTCCCATCAAGCTGGGCCGAAGCAGTCCCATCAAATCCGGAGGTTAGGGTACTTTTGGCTTTCTATGATCCACGATTGCATTGGATACACCAAGAGATGCCACGCGTGCCAAGTACACGCCAACTTCTTGCATCGGCCGCCGGAGCCCCTCCACCCCGCCAAGTACTCTTGGCCATTTGCGGTATGGGGACATGATGTAGTGGGACCGTATCCACCGGCAACAGCCCGCCAGTATAGGTTCATCCTGACTGCTACAGATTTCTTCCCCAGGTGGGCAGAAGCAGTTCCGCTCAAAGAGGTCAAGGCCCATTCCATCGTTGACTTTGTGAGATCCAACATTATCCTCCGTTTTGGAGTCCCTCACGCCGTCCTCACCGATAACAGCACCAACTTTCGAGCAGCTTAATTGAAGAAATTGTATGACAAGTATGACATCTGGTCGAACCATACCTCCCGCTACCACGTGCAGGCGAATGGACATATCGAGGCGTTCAACAAGACCCTCTCTATCATTCTGCAGAAGATGGTTGGTCAGAACAAGAAAAGTTGGCCGGACAAGCTCCCCAACGCCCTCTGTGCTTACCGAACGACGACTCGCAACTCTACCCAGGTGACCCCATATTCCCTAGTGTATGGAGCTGAGGCCGTCCTGCCCATTGAGATCCAACTGCCGTCGCTACGCACTGCAGTTTACGATCACTAGACATCAGATGAGGTGGCCGAGATCCGTCTAGCTGAATTAGAGGCACTGGATGAGAACCTGCTTCGTGCCCTGCACAATCTGGAAAGGCATCAGGACAAGATAGCGAGAGCCTTTGACAAGAAGGTTCGTCTCCGCTCTTTTCTACAGGGTGACCTAGTACTGTCCCTTCGAGCGCCAATGATTCCCGGTAAGAAATCGCCCAAGTTAGAACCCAAATGGGAAGGGCCTTATATCATCCATAAGGTTTACCCCAACGGAGCATACTCCTTGGTGACCACAGATGAAGATCGTATAACCCCTCCCCCCAATGCCAAATTCCTCAAGCGATACTTTTCCTAGGGAAAAATTGGTCCTATACGACCCTAAACTGCGAGAGGGTCCTGCACGACCCTAAACTGCGACTTGGTCCCGCATTACCATAAACAGCATCTTCTTCCTCTTTGCAAGACGTTAAACTACAAGCCAGTCAGGCCTTCCTGATCGAGGCTTAGCCTCAGGCCCCTTGGCCTCCTTGGTCCCGCACGACCTTAAACTGCATCTTCGTCCTCTTTGCAAGACGTTAAACTGCAACCCAGTCAGGCATTCCTGACCGAGGCCCAGCCTCAGGCCCCTTGGCCTCCTTGGGTCCCTGACCCCCCGTCTTCACCACGAGACGTTAAACCACAAGCTAGTCAGGTCTCCCTGACCAAAGTCTGGCCCTAGGCCCCCTCGTTTCTCCCCGACATACCCTCTTATGGGATCGTACGGTGCGGTGTAGGACTACGTCCTCATTCACGTCGGGATCATGCACCATACCGTACAACTCCCCGAATGAAATGCCCCTCGTCCCGCATGACGTTAAACTGCACGTCAAAAACTACGTGTGGCTTGATTCCCATCTTCATGGGATACGTAGGAACGCTCGGACGCCTCGTCTTGAGCCCAGCCCCAAGCTTTTCTCTTCCGCTATTCCCCCTGGGAATAATCTCCTTGGAGGATCTTTGTGTAGCAGGGAGTAGGCTTTCTTGTCCCCGCTCATGCAACCCCACTCGCGCAAAGATTGTAAAGGTCGCACCATACGCCCACTCCCGTTCTTCTATCCTCCCACGTCCTCACCGAATGACGCTAAACTACATGGCCTTCAAGAACTACGTATGGCTTGATTCTCATCCTTATGAGATACGTAGGAACGCCCGGACATTTCATCCGTTGGCCCAGCCCAAAAGCCGAGATCTTCCCCTCTGGTTAAGACACGGCAGGGTGCACATTTTTGCCCCAACTCACATCGAGCAAACCTCGACCCGGCTGCACAACCCCCCCTGGATGTGTTCGCCCCTTTCTTGGATGGATACAGCTATGCTTCACCCATTCCTTGACTGGGATTCCATCATTTTTCATACCCAAAGGGACCCCCAAGAACGGCCGGGATACTATGCCCAAGGGATCTCCTACCGATACAGGCCAACGCCCCCGAGGGTTTTCTAAGAAACAAGCCGATACAAGTCCCGCGTTGCGAATTTGGTCAGCGGTCGACTTTCATTTGTTTCTCCCATGTCAGGTTACCATAGGAACGCTGTGTCTCGAACATGGTCAACCGTGTCCTAGATCTGTGGGTCCACACCCAGATGTCCCAGACATCGAGTGCAGTGATTCATTTTGCCCCATCAATAGGTGGAAAACTTCCCCCAGGGAGGTGCTAGTAATCGGGCCCACGGCTCTATTTCCCCATAGGGGTGTACGGTGTGGTGTAGGACTACGTCCTCATTCACGTCGGGATCATGTACCACGCTGTACGCCCTCCCTTTACGAGGCCCAGCCTCAGGACCCTTGGCCTCCTTGGGCCCCTGGCCCCTTGTCCTCATGTAAGACGTTAAACTACAAACCAGTCAGGCCTTCCTGACTGATGCCTGACCTTAGGCCCCTTGGCCTTTCCGGGCCACAGCAAAGGTCCCTTCTTACCCGGAGTGTACGGTGTGGTGTAGGACTACATCCTCATTCACGTCGGGATCATGTACCATACTGTATAACTCCCCTTACGAGGCCCAGCCTCAGGCCCCTTGGCCTTCTTGGGCCCCTCCGCCGAATCTCTTGTAGGGGTGTACGACGTGGTGTAGGACTACGTCCACATTCACGTCGGGATCATGTACCACGCAGTACGCCCTCCTTTTACAAGGCCCAGCCTCAGGCCCCATGGCCTCCTCGGGTCCCCGGCCCTCGTCCTCATGTAAGACGTTAAACTGCAGACTCGTCGGGTCTTCATGATTGATGCCTGATCTTAGGCCCCTTGGCCTTCTCCCCAATCTCCCACCCGGAGTGTGCGGTATGGTGTGGGACTACGTCCTCATTCATGTCGAGATCATGTACCATGCCGTACGACTCCCTTTACGAGGCCCAGCCTCAGGCCCCTTGGACTTTTCGGGTCCCCGACCCTCGTCCTCATTTAAGACGTTAAACTGCAAACCAGTCAAGCCTTTCTGACTGATAAACGTCCCCTTTTCTCCGGTCCATGGCCCAGGATTCCCCATAAGGGTGTGCGGTGTGATGTGGTACTATCTCCTCATTCATGTCGGGATCATGTACCATGCCGTACACCCTCCCTTTACGAGGCACAGCCTCAGGCCCCTTTGCCTTTTCGGGTCCCCGACCCTCATCCTCTTTGTATGATGTTAAACTGCAAACCAGTCAGGCCTTCTTGACTGATGCCTGACCTCAGGCCCCTTGGCCTTTTCGGGCCACGGCCCAGGTCCCCTCTTACCCAGGGTGTATGGTGTGGTGTGGGACTACGTCCTCATTCACGTCGGCTTCTTCTCCATACCGCACACCTCCCTTGTTTCGGAGTATATTACTCCCCTCCTCGTCCAGTATGATGTTAAAATGCATTTCAAGAACTACGTGTGGCTTGATTCCCATCATAATGGGATACGTAGGACCACCTGGATGTCCAAGATTCGGGTCCAGCCCCATCTCTCGGGAATCCTTATCCCATCTTGGCCCCTTGGCCTATCCTTCCTCCATGAGAGGATTATATGGTGTGGTGTGGGATTATGTCCTCATTCATGACGTTCTCGTAATGACCGCGCCATTCCCCCCCCCTACTGAGCTGTTTCGTCGATCCCTTTTTCGGCGGTTCACCAATGTGCTTAAGAGTACTCTAGTTTATTACCTGGAATGCCATGCTTTACTTGGACACGTCCGCACCCGCTTTCCAGGCTTTGCGTATCCCCGCATCGGGGCTTTCATCATTTTTCACACCTGGAGGGACCCCCAAGAACGGCCTGGATACCATGCCCAAGGGCTCTCCTACCGATACGGGCCAACGCCCCCAGGGTTTCAGACAACAAATCGATAAAATCCCGCATTGCGAATATGGTCAGCGGTCGATGCTCATTTGTTGTTCCCACCTCAAGCTAACTCGATACGGACGCTGTGTTTCCATCATGGTTAACAGTTTTCCTCTATCGACACGCCATCCCATTAATCCCAAATGCTGGATACACGATTCACACCCTTCGTCATTTCGTCGTGTCCGAGTAGAATCTCAGAACTCTCGGTACTTTTCCTCCGTGCACGTCTGCGCGTTGGGTGAACAGGTCGTGTCGAAGGTGTCCTTCGGGGCTCTCTACCAATTCCTGTTTGACTCGCCCCAAGTATTTCGATGAGGATACCCCCCCTTGTTTCCCACACCGAGTTTATCTCACGTGGGCTTAGGGATTACGTTGACACTTGTGCTTACTCGGGATATTGTCACCACTCACGGTCCGAGCTCTATGACCCTAAACTAAGATTCTCATCTGGAACTACGCGTGATTCCCATCCTAACGGAATGCGTAGGAATGCCCAGAACTCCTGTCATTGGGTCCAGATTGAGTCCATCCAATTCTCCTCTCTAGTCCTTCCTTTAGGACCTCGACTACGGGACTGCGTGGTGTGGTGTAGGACTCTGTCCTCATTCACGTCGGGTTTGAAATAGTTGCACCACCCGTGCCCCCATTCTGAGGTTCAGTCCTCCTATTCTTTGTCCTGCATGACATTAGCAGGCACCTTTCAGAACTACGTGTGGCTTGATTCCCATTCTCATGGGATACATAGGACCATCTGAATGTCTAGGCTTTGGGTCCAGCCCCACCACTTAGAGATCCCCTGATCTCCCGGTCACCCAGGCCACTTGGCCCATCCCTCCCCAGAAGGGGGATATGTCGGTGTGATACAAGGCTTTGGGCACCATGCCCCCTTCTCCCGAGAATTCCCAATCTCTTGGTTACCCTCAAGTCGAGTCCTTCGACCCCTTGCAGTGGTTCACCCTTGTGTCAAGAGTACTCTGGTCTAGGACCAAGAGTGTCAGATTCAACTTGATCAAGGTCCTTCCACTTGTCACTCTTCGTGTTCCCCTCCATTCGGATTTCCATCACCTTTCACACCCGGAGGGCCCCCCGATAAACGGCCTGGATACAATTCCCAAGGGCTCTCCTACCAATACGGGCCAACGCCCCCGAGGGGTTTGGACAACAAATCGATAAAATCCCGCGTTGTGAATATGGTCAGCGGTCGATGCTCGTTTGTTAGTCCTCATTTCAGGCTAACGCGACAGGATGCTATGTTGCAAACATGGTCAGTAGTAATCCTCTGTCGTCATGCCAGCCCCTTCAGTCCTTGAATGTTGGTTGCATGATTCACATCATTTTCTACCCCATCATGTCCAGGTGGAATCTCGACACTTTTGGCGCTATCCCTCAGTGCACCTTTGCATGCTAGTGGGACAAAGCTGCAATCTGGCGTCCTTTGGGGCTCCCATGGTCCGAGCTCTAAGACCATAAACTAAGATCCGTTCGGGACTACGTTCAACTTGATTCCCATCCTCATGTGATACGTAGGACCGCCCAGACGCCCTGTCTCCAGGTACAACCCATTCAGGAAGCCAGTCTCTCTCCCTGTTTCACTTCTGTGAAGGCCCTTCGGCCTAAGGTTTCCCTCCCCGGATGGCGTACAATTTTATGTGGGATCATGTCTCTGTCAATTGTGTTTTATAACACTACGCACATTTCCCACCTAGCATCGTCTCTGCTACGTCTACACTGCATGACGATAAAATGCATGCTTGGTCCTATCGTACGACCCTAAACTGTGACATTACCGTCCTGACCGCACGACGAAAAACAACACCGCATTGTGGTGACCTCGTTGTAGAGGATATCACGTTGGGTATTGGTCACGTGCCATGCCATTTATCAATGCCTATCACGGCTTGATTCTTGTGGCAACATCATGACCTACTATTCTAGGTCTGTTGCTAAAAAACCATTCACCTTGAAGAAAAAACAAGATACATCAAATTCCGCTCCGTTTAGTGCTTGGGCCACGCCCACACTCCCCTTTCCCTCTGACACTGGTATCCTACCATGTCACGATCCAGAACTACATATGGCTTGATTCTCATCTTTATGAGATACGTAGGAGCGCCCGGGCTCTTCCCCGCAGGCCCAGCCTAACCCTTGTGTTTGGTCCCTCGACTCAAGCATTTTCTTAGAGAACGCATGGTGTGATGTAGGAAAATGTCCTCATTCATGTCAGGTTTTGATGTCGTGCGTCCCCTGATCCCTTCACCCATCCATGGTCCGAATTCTATGACCCTAAACTAAGATCTCCCCAAGGGAAAGGAATCTGGTCCCTCTCTCTAATACGTTTCGTTTCCGTATTCAGATGTGTTTTGACAAAGAGCCCAAAGAGTGTGATTTTCACAGGGACATTCCCCTCATCCCATGACCAAGCTTCGTGATATCTCTATTTGGATCCTCATCCTCTTCCACATCCAAAAGGACCCTCGGACGACGTGGATACTATGCTTAAGGTCTCTCCATGAATGCTAGACCTAAGGGCCCTTCAATAATTTCGGGCCAACGTCCCTACGGATATCTGACAACATTTGTGACATGGTCCCGTGTTTCGAACATGGTCAACGGTCGACCCTCATTTGTTTGTCCCCATTTTAGGCTAACGCGACAGGATGCTGTGTTGCGAACATGGTCAGTAGTAATCCTCCATCGTCACGCCGCCATCATCGTGATCCGAAACTCGAGCGTCATGATTCACACATTTCCACTCCCTCATGTTCAAGTGGAACTCCATCATACTTGGCTCTTTCTCATCGCGCATCTAGGTGCGCTAAATGATCGTGTTAGTGTCATTGGGCCGGTATCCACTGAGAGTCCCTTTTCCCTAACCTGCCCCTTTTGTGTCTGGAAATTCCCACCACTATTGCTTGTTTCCCACACCGAGCACGACTCACGTGGGCTTAGTAGTTTTGGCAGGATGTGTACCAACACGGCCAGGCTCCTCAATCGTCCTGCACGACGTTAAACTGCATTTCCAGAACTATGTACGGCTTGATTCCCATCATTATGGGATACGTAGAGACACCCAGGCATTTCAACTAGGGTTCAGCCCCTGGAATCACAAAATCTTGTTCCTCCCCATTTCCAGCCCTCTGGCCTGAACCCTTGGGGAGAACTATGTAATTGCGATTCTACCCTGAACAAGTTCAGGATGCCCCAAGATCCCATTGGGAAGTGACAGATCCCCTCGCACGGTGGTGTAACTACCTAAGTGTTGGATTCTGTTTGAACAGACCGTCACTCCATATTCCACGCTTTGTGTGCCCCTTATTCGGACCCTTGTCTCTTTCATGTCTGAAGGAACCCCCTAACGGCCTGGTCTTATGCCGCATAGGCTCACCTACCGTCCTGGGCCAACGTTCCGAAAGACGGGTCATGTCTGGAAGGACCCCCTAATAGTATGGATGTCTGAGCTATGGTCCGCCTACTGTCCTAGGCCAACGTCCCGATGGATTGATCGACAACATTTGTGACATGGTCCCGTGTTTCGAACATGGTCAACAGTCGACCCTCATTTGTTGTCCCCATTTCAGGCTAATGCAGTAGGGACACCGTTTGTCCGCCATGGTTAATGGTTGTCCTTAATTGTCACGCCATCCCCACAGTGTTCCTGATTTGGGTATCGTGATTCACACTTCCCATTTTCATCTGTTTAGACTGATTTCAGCGCCCCTGGCGTTGCCCCGTTCGTGCATAAGAGCATGCTGAAGAAACGGTAATTTGGCTATCTTGGAAGTTCCCCCTCCGATTAAGCCAACTACCTCCTGCATCTCACATTGGGCTCGACCCATGTGGGCTTGAAGGATTGTCGCCGAACGTCCCGCAAACATTGCAGGGATGTAACAAGGCAATTCAAACAATGGAAATCGTGCATGCAACGACACTCAAAACAAAGGAGAAAGAAAGAGTTGAAGCACGAAAGTACTATTAAAAAGCTTCTTTTGGGTTTGTTACAATACCCGGGGGTTGACTTCTCCCATAGAAGGGTTGACCCCGTCAAAAGAGCGTTGCAACTCCGCCACCTGCTGACTTGCAGCGTCCAAGGCTTGTTGCCGCTGATTCAACTCCCGGTCCTCGTCAGCAGCAGCGGGACGTAATTCGTCAACTCTGGCTCTGGCCCTTTCTACCTCAGCCTATACGGCAGCCATCCTTCCAGAGGTCTGCCCCATATGCTCCTCAGCCTCTACCAGCTGGGCCTTCAACCGTGAGACCAGCTCAGACTGCGTATCAAGAGTGGATGAAAGCTCATTGGCCCGGATCTGCATCTGTTGGACCTCACCTTCAGCCTCCTGGAGCTTCTTAATGCTGGTCGCTTTCCTCCGCTTCCATCCCACGCTCAGCCCACGATCATGCTCCCGGATCTTCTCAGCCATGAGGTCTCAGATGAGCACATGAGGGCGTTGGGCATCCACTCCCCCGGCACACAGTTCGCGCAACCGCCAGCGGAGCCTATCCATTTCGGCCAGCCATCGCACTTGGGGAGTGTCCTTGATAAAGCGTGTGATCATCTTCCACGACCAGCAACGGACTATGCTGTTGTCTTCCTCGTCAGAGGCCGTTTTGTCCCAGTCCGCGCGATCAGCAGGCTCGTACGCAGGATATGCCTGCAGGAACTCCTTGGCAGGATCTGCATCCGGCGTTGAATCCGGCATGACACCTAGTGCTGGAGCAGGCGCGGCAGGAGCAGGGCCCGCCGTCCGATCCTCTTCATCAGAGTCCACCTCTATGACTTCAGGTACGACCCTGCTGGTGGTCCCTCCAGTGATGGTGTGCGTCACAACTTCAGGAGGTGGGGGGACTATCGCCACCATCACCGGCATGCCACTAGGAGGGATGCTACCAGACATCTCGACCAGTCTTGCTGCAGCATCCCACGCCAGTCAAAGAACTGTACGACGGAAAGGGATATAAGCGTTAGTTGGCAGGCATAGTCTACATATGACGACAAGGGAACCATTGGAGGAGACTTACAGAGATCGGCCTCCTGGCGCTGCTCTTGAGCCGGTACCAACGGAACCCCGAGGCGAGGCCCTCCATATATTGTTGGAAGATCTGGAGATTTCGGGAGAGCCTCCACGGATACTCTAGCCCCACCAAAAGCAGAACTTGACGCAGCCATGGGCGCGGGTTCTGAAGGTCCCGCATCATCACCCGCCAAGGGGCGAGAATGAGGCCTGCGAACAAGTTCCTCCTAAATGGCCTAAACGTTGGTGATAAGTCCATAGGGACCCAAAAACAGGTCGTAAGGAGAGAAGTTCAGAATGATACCTCGAGAGCCTCCGCGAAATCGTCGGATTCTGAGCCTCGGTCTCCGACCTCGCCCTCCTCCAACGGGCTCCCTCCACAAGCCTCATCCTCCCGAGAGGAGTCCTCTAATTCCTCCGGCAAGGGGAAGAGCTCCCTTAGATCGGTAGCCGATAACTATGGGGGGACCGTCTGATTCAACAGTACCCTCACCCGGCCTGTCATTGGGCGAGGGACACCACTGGAGTGGATGTAATCCTCTAGCTCTTCCAGGTATTGCTCCGCCTCCGCCGGAGACACCATGAATCCAGCCCGAACTGGGCCTATGCCCGGCAATTCCATCCCGAGGAGATTCAGGTGGGCCCACATCTCAGGTGGGCTGAGGAATTGTCGGTTGACATCCCAAATGTCCCAAGATTCCGAAAAGATAGCATCTTCTACCATGTCGATATGACGCAGCCGCTTCCCCGGAGCCTGAGTGGATATCCGACGAAATCCCCTCAGTGGCCGCCCCTCCGAATGGACCTGCTCTTCCGGAACCACCGGATCCACCGTTGCTGCTATACCCTCGGCCGGTGCGGGTCTCGTCGTCATCACAGCCTCGCTGCCACGAGTGGCCCTAGCTGCCCTCCGACCCCGACCTCGAGATAGAGGAGGCCCACCGTCACCAACCCGGATCGTTGGCTGCTTCAGCATCTCCCCCGGATAAGCGGCCTCCCAACTGATGGCGTACTCTTTCACTAATCCGAAGGCGGCGGTGGATGGAGGCAATGCAATAATCATCCTTCCATTTATGAGTGTGAACATGAGCCACAGTTGGATCATCACACACGGGTGCTCCTCGTGACGCACCTCCCAGTAGACTTACGGGGTCAGCCACTGGAGGCACTGGAACTGCCTCGCAAATTGATGCGTAGTGTACGGTTCACAGAGCGGCTCACGATCTATTCGTGCCACCAAAACTCCACCTCGGAAGGCCAGGAGGTAAGCCCGATGTTCTTCCGTTCCCCTTCCATCATCAGTAAGCATCCCCGTCGGCAACGGGAAGGGATGGAAATTGAACTCATCCACCCTCCACACCCGATTCAGCACCATTGGAACGGCTACTTTGAACGGGATGCTCCCGACCGCGTTCAGGATGGAGGGGCGAATTTTTGATCCTGGCGGCGAAATGGGGTTCGGATACTCGTAAATCCCCCTGATTTGCGCTGCGATCCACCCATACAGGAGGTGGAAGGGCCCACATATTCTTGGCGGCTTCTTGCCCTCGCTAATATGCCGCAGCATTCTGTACAGTTTGGTGAGCATCGGGATCCCCAGGTTGATCCGCTGCCCCATGGCCAACATCGACGCCATGATGAATGAGCTGGGCCGCACCCCCATGCTTGTATCCCTCACTGGTAGGATCCACCCACAGATGAGAGCCGCGATGAACGCCGCCAGCCTGACTATTGGCTGTTGTTCAGTGTTAACACTGAAACCCCAAGTCTTCCATTAGCTTTCCTCCAGGACCCACCAATACGAGTGCCCCTTGCCCCTTTGGGACGCCCTCGGACAAGTTTGAGGCCTCGGTGGGAACTCTCGATTCTCTAGGAAATTCAGGAAGCATTTGAACCACCTCCTGAAGTGGACGTCCCTCACAGCCTCCTTGTCCTCTCCAGGGACAAGTGCCATCAGCGCCGACGCCAGTCGCGGCATTTGCTCCGGATTCCCCCACCCGCTGATGACGGGGAGGAATTCGTCATACATGGCCCCCAAGATCGGGACCCCGGAAATCTGGTGGACATCCCAAAGGCTGATGCCCACCTCCCCGTGATGAAGGTGAAAAGTGTTGGTCCTGGACGACCATCTACTCAGCAGTTCCGGCATCAGCTACTTTGGTTGGTAAATGTGGAATTGGGAGGCCCACGCCGCCTCATACAATCCCACTCTCCTCAGCTCGGCCCCGAACTCCTCGCATGAGGCGCCTACCCAGTAGGCCCAGGCCCAGTCATCGGTAAAATTGCCGCCCTGGCGTAGGTCCCACTCATCAGACCATCCTTTCCTTGGATCTTGCAAAGCTGCCTTCAGCATGGTGCGGTAGAGAGGAGGGGATGTCTCCAGTTGCAGTGGACTCCTGTTGATGTCATTCACATGGTTGTAAAGGAAATCAGTGGTGGCGGGTGTGAAATACTCCCGCGCATGACCATCGGCCACCCTGAACCATTGGTGCTAGCACGGTGTGCTCCTGAACCAGCAAGCTTTTTCATCCCTTCTCACATCAGGGATGAAGACGTCATCCCTCAGCCCGAAGCCGTACAACGGAAGTTTCTTGCACTGTGGATAATCCTTCTGACCTTCCGACAGTAGATCTGTCAAATAAGTGTGGTCTTAGTGGCTCCGAACCATTTCCCCCATGCCTGGACGGTTGGCCATCTCATCTCGACAAGCAGCATCTGCGAGGACCCCCAAGATAGTTTCTTGATGGGCCATTTTAACTCTGGCCCTCAGAAAAGGATTCTTTCGGATGGATCGCGAAGCTCGACCGCAAAGCTCGATCGCGAAGACGGATCGCGAAGATTGGTCGCGAAACCAAGCCGCGATGTCCGGCCAAGGCAGACAAGCAAAGGTTCGCCTGGTGCGGACGTGGAGTCGGAGACCCGCAGTTCACCGCGAAGCTCGATTCGCGGAGGGCTGTCGCGGAGTACGCGGAGCTTCGCGAAGTCGTGAGCACAAAAAAGACAAGCCACGTGAAGACAAAAGTGGGCGGACCCCCTATTTATAGGCGGCGACCCCGGAGCATCGCGGCACCCCTCATCCGCGCGAAGCATCGCGGCGCATCCGGATCCGCGGCCCCGTCGAGCATCGCGGCACCCCTCATCCGCGCGAAGCATCGCGGCGCGTCCGGATCCGCGGCCCCGTCGAGCATCGCGGGGCCCCTTCGCGATGTTGCATCGCGACCCACCGACAATTTTGGCGATTTTCCCTCAGAATTCGACCCTTCGCCCTCCGCGGGTCCAAGTCAGAGGGGGGGAATTTGTTGGCGCCAAAAATGTGGCCTGAAAGAAAGGAACGAAAAAGGCCGGCGCGCTGCCGCGCGAAGCTCCTCCGCGAACCTCCGCCGCGAAGCTCCGCCGCGAAGCCCCCCCATCATGGCGGCGCCGCGAAGCTCCAGAGGCGGTAATGCTCCGCGACGCCCCCCCACCATGGCGGCACCGCAATTCTCCATGGGTGGTAATGCTCCGCGATCCCATTTGACAATTGTGAGTCGCCGCGAAGCTCCAGAGGCGGTAATGCTCCGCGATCCCATTTGATGTTCGCGAGCCACCGCGAAGCGCCCCCACCATGGTGGCGCCGCGAAGCTCCAGAGGCGGTACTGCTCCGCAAACCCATTTGACGTTCACGAGCCGCCGCGAAGCACCCCCAACATGGCGGCGCCGTGAAGCTCTAGAGGCGGTACTGCTCCGCGAACCCATTTGACGTTCGCGAGCCTCCGCGAAGCACCAGAGGCGGCGCGCGAGTCCTGCATCGCGGCGCCCCTTCCCTATAAATACTTGACTCCCCCTGAGTCCCCGGGGATGGACAATCCGACCTTTCGGCTTCTCCTCTCCCGAATCTCGAAGCACTCTTTGACCCGAGAATCAAGAGCTCCGCGAGGTATTTCTACTTCGCGAGACGACTCTGCTTTGTCTCGTTTTGAGCCCCTCTTCCGAGAGGGATGCCCTTCGTGAAGCTCAAGGGCATTCGCGAAGGAAGGGGATTCTCAAGGGAACCCGGGCAACTACGGAGCACTTGTGCTTTGCGAAACACCCAACCCATACGAGTGATCCCTATGCTAAGGTAGGATCTCTCCACTTCACGAAGCACATTGCTTTGCAGGACCCTGATTCGCGAGACACTTTTCCTTCGCGAGGCAGTGCTCCGCGAACACTGTTCCACCTCGCGAAACCCCTCCCACTCACACCTATGCCCCATGCTAAGGCCAAGGCACTCCACTTCGCAAAGCACACTCATCTGCTTAGAGATTCCTCTTCCCGTGCGACCCTCTAGGTTTGCACGATATCATTTCAAAGTCCCATGGACAATACCACCCGTAGCGTTGCTTCGCCTAATGCTTCTTCGCATAGGCACGCTAACGGCTATTGCTTCTTCACATAGCCACGCTAACATGGACCCCTCGATGGTTCGTTCCATGAACCCCCTTAACTATGGCCTTATCGGCACCTTCCCTTCCCCAAGGACCAGAGGGTACCGGTTATGTAAGCCCTAGGGGTGTGGAGTGAACCCACCTCGTCTGAGCTGCAGGATGTTAAACTGCCAAGCACCACGTCCTAAACACATGACGTTAAACTGTGACCCAACCTCGTCTCCCTCACGAAGGGTCCCCCCATTTCGAACATTCTTTACACCACTCGCCTCCACGGGAATGGAACTCTTCCGCACATGGAATGAGATCCTCCTTGTCAGAGTGGTGTATGTTCGCAGGGGAAGGGCTGCCTTAGAGCGTAATCCCCTAACCTTTCGTACGGATGATTCCACCCATGCATCTCCTTACTTTCCCACTACCAAGGTCAGTGGAGGACATGATAGGGAACGAGGCACCTCCCTATGGGCCTCCATCCTGGAGTAAGTCCCAACACCATGGGCCGCCCAACGCGTAAGCCCCTTTTCGCTTCTCACGGACGCACCCCTCGTGACGTGATCGTCAGGTCCTTGCAACCGCTTGTTTCTCACACCGAGCATGACTCACGTGGGCTTAAAGTGAGCACCAATCCTGACACCCCTCCCGAACTACGAGGACTTTGATCCGTGTCAAGGCATGGTACGTAGGAAGCCTCCACGAGGTTCATGCCCACCGCCCTTCATTCATTCACGTTAGGGTTCACTACCGTCCCGCATGACATTAAACTGCATTCACCACCTGAACTACGAGTTCTTTGATCCATGTCATGGAATTGTACATAGGAAGCCTCCATGAGGTTCAAGCCCACCACTCATCCCAAACTACGAGGGCTTTTATCCGTGTCAAGGATTGGTATGTAGGAAGTCTCCACGAGGTTCAAGCCCACCGCCCTTCGTTCATTCACGTTAGGGTTCACTACCATCCCGCATGATGTTAAACTGCATTCACCACCTAAACTATGAGGTCATTGATCCATGTCAAGGCATGGTACGTAGGAAGCCTCCCTGAGGTTCAAGCTTACCACTCATTCCAAACTACAAGGACTTTGATCCATGTCAAGCCATGGTACCTAGGAAGCCTCCACGAGGTTCAAGGCCACCAATAGTGGACCCCAGGGTCTAATTTCACATCGGTTCACCGACAATCCCATCTATCCGAACTACGAGGACTTTGATCCATGTCAAGTCATGGTACGTAGGAAGCCTCTTCGAGGTTCAAGCCCACCCGGTGTTTCTTCACGTCGGGTCCCATCTTCGTCCGACATGACGTTAAACTGCATTCCCATAGTGAACTATGAGGTCTTTGATCCATGTCAAGTCATGGTACGTTGGAAGCCTATACGAGGTTCAAGCCCACCAATAGTGGACCAAGGTCTACTTTCACGTCGGTTCACCGACAAATCCCTAGTGAACTACGAGGTCTTTGATCCAGGTCAAGGCATGGTACGTAGGAAGCCTCCACGAGGTTCAAGCCCACCAATAGTGGACCATGGTCTACTTTCACGTCAGTTCACTGACAAACCCCTAGTGAACTATAAGGACTTTGATCCATGTCAAGGCATGGTACGTAGGAAGACTCCCTATGGTTCAAGCCCACCTGTCATTCACGTCGGGTCTTCCCTTTTGAACTACGAGGACTTTGATCCATGTCAAGGCATGGTATGTAGGAAACCTTTCCAAGGTTCAAGCCCACCACTAGTGGACCCCCGGGTCTACTTTCACATCGGTACCCTAACGAGGCCCGTCGGACCAAAGTCCACCATTCCCGAACTATGCGGACTTCGATTCCCTGCCATGGGGATACGTAGGAAGCCTCGTCAAGGCTCAAGGCCAACTTCACTGTCGCCCCCTGCGATGGTCCCATTTCACTCTCCTTCCACTCCATTCATCAACCCACCACCCGTTCCGATTCTCGCCCAGACCGTCTTATCCTAGTGAGACCATGTCGGTACGCTCTTCTTCACAGTCGCCCATGGGCTGGCCCTGGTATCGATATCCCTTCAAGGAGGATCCCTCAATCCGATCTATCCTAGCTAGTGCTCTGGTTGGGTTGATCCATCTCCGCTGGACGTTAAACTTGCGGCATACCCTATGTTGAGCATGGGAAGCTGAGGAAAACCTCAGATATGTGTCTATGACATATAATTCCCCGCGCTCGATGTGGGATGCCTTGGGCTTCCACGCCCTCGAGAAGCCCTGCAATCAGGGATAACAGACAGACATGCCAGGTACCCAGCATCCAGACACGCTACTGATGCCTTAACGTGACTACTCCCCTGACCGAAGGTTGCTGCCCTGACTGGACCCTTTGGAATGTCCCGACAAAAGTAGTGTAATTAACCGGCGTCTATGGAAACATGGAGCTGGGATGAGTTTCACGAACTACGTATTAAATCTATAAGGGAGACCTGGACTAGGTGATGAGTTCTGAGGAGGAATCCGTAGGAGGAAGAACCCACATCCCATCATCCTGTTTCGATCAAGGAGCAGACGTCCCTGAATAAGGAGAGAATGTCGCCCGCCTTTGGAAAGCGGGAATGCGGGGCAACAAAAGTGTCGCGCGTCCTCCCCCACGGACGGACGGGCGCGCGCCCCGACGAAAGCGTCGGAAACACCCATGTTGAGATCCCTCGTAACATAAACTTTTAGGAATCCATCGAGATGGATCTTTATGAACCCTTATATGGAAGGTCATTCTATTAACCTCTATGGTGGAACGATGTTGAGGAAGAATATTTTATTAGACCATGTTAAATCCAAGAGACTATAGATGATCTCCAATTGATTATAAATATCATGATAAAAGCGTAGTCTAGATACTATTCATTTTGAATGAACACTGATGACCACGTGAGACTGAGGATAGAGATTATGAATTCTTATTAGTTTTCCCTGGTAGGACCATCAATATTTTTGGATATAGGATATGATTTAACATAAATTACTGGACCCTTTGAGTTTTTTATAAAAATCACAATATTAAATTAATAACTAAATCATCCTCAATGATAATGTCCAATGAATTTTGTATTTCATGTATCTAAAATATTTTGATATATTCGGGATCCATATCACATTCTTTAACCGAAAGAGGTTTAGTAAAAGATGGATTCATCCTTCTTGATGTACATAGTTTTTATTGTGTATCAAATAATAAAGACACATTGAGGTTGGTCTATTCCTTTGGTATGGGTGTTATGGAATCATGACTGGGTACAAGATGAGACCTATGTATGGAATGCTAATTTATGGGATCAGTGGCTGTAAATCTTCTCAGATGACACCTATTTAAACTAAAAAGGACAAATAAGATATGAGTTTCTTTAATGAGGTGATGTTGTAATGACCAGTCATTTCACGATGGTACAATTATTTTTTATCAATTTAAAACCTTAATATTTCTATTGAAATTATATATAAAATATTTGTGGAGGTCATGTGTGTGAATGAATATATATCAGAGCCTGGAGCCCAAATATTATAGGACATAGAATAGGCCACATGGGTTGGATAAAGTGAGTAGCCTAGCCCGCATAGTCTCCCTGACTGTGTGTGATGTTTTAGAGGTGATAGGGGGGACATAGATTGTTTTCAATAATGATATCTAAGAAAAATTAATGTATGGATTACATAGCTATTTATAATCATGATAATTTCATGTATTAAACATAGTAGGAAGAACCATGAACCTAGCCTATGCATGCTCCTCCTTGGGTAGTTGTATGGAACACGGTTGATGCATGGTTTGGCCAACTATGCCACCAAACTGTGTAACAGTTATTACTTGGATTAAGTTGAAATTTTAAACATAGTGACCATAAAATTACATGCCAACATTCCTCCATCTCAATTATAGTCAATGGATTCTTCATCTTCTCCTATGGATCTCTATATTTTTATAGAACATATTTTGATTACTCCCTCACCCAATCATCGAAACTTGTTCTATCAGAAGAGTTGGATAAACCTAAATAATTTACCAATTCCTCATGTCTCCATTATTATTTTTTCTTCATATCTCTTACACTATTTTGGTGTGATCTCATTTTATCAAAACATAGGTCATTGTAACATTCATTATTTTTCATCAAAACTACTTCGAATATGAATATGATATTTGAAGAGGAGTACTCTACAACACTAAATTTGGTGGTATAGTTGTTTTCATTCAATGTTGAGTTGTTTTCATACATCCATCATTCTTTCTCACATCGGTATTTATCAAGGGTATCCTTAATTTTCATTCTTGAATAGTAAAAAAAGTGAATCATGTTTTCATACTACCATAGAACTTTGTAATCTTTTTACATGATGTTGACCTCAACCATAACAACCGATTGGGATGAGACAATTTAATATCGCTTTTAAATATAAAAATTTTAAATGACAATAACACATTCTATGTATTCGACATCACTTTTTAATGTTTTTCCCCACTCATACAAAATTTTATAATATGACAACAACCTCTTAATTGACATTTTTTAAATTAAGTTGAATTTCCATGGATATCTTATTTTAATGATATATAAATATATATTTAAAGAATGTTTTTTGAACAGGGTTTATTTTTCTTAAATGAATTAAATGGATGAATTGAATAAGTAATAATTTGTTGTAAGGCTACACCTATTTTTTCATGTTTTTATTTATTTATTATAAGAATCACAAAACATATTCATATACTGGGCATGGAGATTATAATGTATTTGAGGTGATCAATCGGTTATTATTATTATTATGATTATTACATTGATCTTGGGAAGTGAGAGATGGTTATGGGACTTGTAAAGCATGACATCTCACTATCCCATACATTGGGTGTTGAACACGACATCCCTCACCATTATAATACTATCTTTGTGGTGAGTGTGACATTGTATGTTCCTCTGTTTATCATGTTGGGAAAGATGACTCAACCCACATATCATGAGTCATGAGCATGAAGAGTCACAAAAATCACAACATTCAGGGTATGTACCCATCGTTGGAGCCAAATTCTCGTTTGAGTGGTTATGGATGCATGATTTTCACCCCAATTCCATCCATCAACTAGTATCTAGGTATATTCCTACTTATAGTCTAACATACTTAGTTAATATACGTGGATACAATATATAACTATACTACATATATATAAGGTTATTATATATTTGGTTGCTGATCAGACTAATATATCAACCATAACAAAATTAGGATGATCCAGTCAGGCGTCCTATACAATCATATTCCCATTGGTTTTTATTTATTAATCTTTTTTTATCATTATTATATTTCAAAATTGTTTTTATATACACTTCTTATTTTATTTCTAGAAAAATTTAGTGGGGACCAACAAATATGTTATCACACACCCAGATCAGTCCACCTATTATTCCCAAGAAGATTACTTATCTACAGGTACAGATAACGGAATGAATCTTACAATTGATTTTTTAATCACATTTAATAAAAATTAGAGCATGGGAGAAGAATACCAAGAATATGCTTGATGTGATAGTTGATTAATCTTTTGTACATTTTCTGTTTTGTATATAATTTTTTATATGTATGTCCCTTATTTACCCATTTGGTATAATAGAATACGATGAAATCATCATGTATATGATGCTGCCTCTTGGAATTTTATTTTATTATCATGACTTTTTATTTTAGATTTTTCATGTTCATGTAACATTTATTTTTTGTTCCGATCTAATATATTATTCGTCTACATGAACCATATTATCATGTAATAAAAGTGTAAAAACATCTTAAATATAGAAAACAAATTACATATGGCATGTTTAACTACTAAGAACTTTAATATAGTGGATCTTAGATTATAATATGTTTTTTCCAATCTAGATCAAGACACACATTTTTCCCATAGTGGATTAGGACTCACATATTTCCTCTAGTATCTCGTCACCAACCTTTTTTCCATATTTGATCATTCCCATCAAAATGTATTCCATTTTTATCTAATGATATATAAATATTTACCTAATTCATTGGAGGTAGATATAGTTCCCAACCATCTAATAGTGAAATCCATTCTTATGTGTTACAATATATCATAAAGAATTAATTATATTAGAACCCATTAAAAAAAATGTGTTTCATCAACATTTCATCATAACATAACCCATGAAAATAAATTCTTTTATATAAATTTCAGTATAACATAACCAATTATTATTAATGGGTTTTATAAACATTTCATAGAAATAAAACCAATGAAAATTAATTTATTTCATACACATTTCTACAAAAAAATAATCATTAGAAAATTAATAGGTCTCATAATCATTTAATCGAGGTTTAGATTATAGAATAGATACGTGTTTCATAATAATCATTTTATTATAACCAAAAAAATTTATAGTAATAATTATATTAGTTCCCATAGACCATTTCCCATTTAAACGTAGGTCACATTAAAGGATGTAATCATAGCTGGATATTGATTTTGAAAAGACACTTGGAACACTTCGTGGAAAAATAATATTTCCATGAAAATAAAGATTTAATTTTTTTTAAAAAATACATATATTTTATTTCAATAATAACATTGAAAACATGTTAATAATGATTTTAAATTAATTAAAAAATATCTTGAAGATAATATATTCTCTGCATTGGAATAGAGTTTTTAAAAGATAACACTGTTTAAAAATTCTTTTATTTTAAAAAAACCTTTTAAAATTATATAGAAATACTCAAATAATATAATGGTAATGATGGAGGAAAATTATATTCATTTTATATAAATTAAAATAATGACTAATTTTATAATTTCTGTTAATGCTATGTGTTTTTTGTTTGTAAAATTGAATGAATATTCCTCTAGAAACCATTTTTTATAGAATAGAAAATTTGTAAAATTGAATTAATAAATCATTTTAAGAATGTTAAAAACATTTTTGAAATAATTTTTAGAAAAAATAGTTATGTAAATAAAATTCAATAGAAAGGAAAAATAAATATGTTTTTTATAAATACATTCATATTAACTCTTAAGAACATAAAAAGAGTTAAATAATGGGAAAACATATATGCCTATAACTAACTCGAGTAGAATAAAATGAAAGGGTTCATATAATCCTCAAATTGGATTTATAATATGAATAAAATATTTCATGATATTACCTTCAAAAAAATTTGAGATATACCTTATAAAATAATAGTGTTCCACAACCCAATATATGTCTCAAAAATCGAAAATAGAGTAAAAAATATCTTTTGCTTCAATATGAATTCAAAAATAAAATTATTTTAATGATAAATATAAAAATAGTTCTATAAATATCAATAATATTATAACGATGAATTATAAAATACATTCATTTGAATCATATACACCACATAAATAAAAGTGGTGGTGAATATATCATGTGTCTCACATAAGTAAAAAGTCATAAGGAAATCCCTTACCATATATATATAATTCTATCATACATATTTCAAAATAAAATATATTTTTATTATAAATATTTTATAAAACATTAAATATATAAATTAATTAAACCATATATTCTTTTATTATGACAAATTATTACTTTTAATTACAATTCAAGGTTAATGACATGGTTCCACCAAAAACTGCATTTATTTCATATATGTTTTGATTTTTTTATTTTTATTATTATTAATTTCATAATTTTTAAATCCTATACAGAATTTCAAAATTTATATAAATGTAATATTTTTTCATTATATATATATTTAGATAAATTAATAAAATTTAATGATGGGTAAATAAATAAAATATTCTTTGGAATGGTAGGTCATACGTACGTGTGAAAGTTATTTCAATTTTTTTTGAATTGATGATATAAATTATGGTAAATAATATATTACCAGCCCAATGTATTTTTTGTTTCATATATAGCACATATTTTCATTAAACCTGCCCTTATTACCTTCTAGGAAAAGCATAAACAAATCATGTCGCCTCATGAGGTGGTAGTCTGTAGCACGCAAGAAGGTTATTATCATGTTCTCATGTACTGAAAAAAGAGGGTATATATGATATCATGATTCAAAAATTATTTTAATATCATTAATATAGTATATAAATAGTAAAAACATCATTATATATAGTTCTGAATGGTGGGGATAGAAAACAAATTACATCAGTTAATGACTTGGTAGTCCACCATACACAGAAATGATGATATTACAACCCATTTGATGGAAGATGGGAATGATATAGGTTATGAAATTAATATAAAAACATCTAATTATATATAATATAATATGGCTATTATATCAAATTAATTTAATAATATTTAAATGAGGTGGAGGAATAAATAAAATAAAATACTCAGTTAGAGATGTTACCTCTTATTTTAAAAATACTAATTGGTTTACACTAACAAGAAAATTATGATATATTTATAGAAAATAATGGGCTTATAAAATGATATTATTGATCAAAGTAAGTGATTTTCAAAATATTTTGTCAAAATAAATATTTTTGACATGTTAAGAGATGAGTAGAGTGGGAACCGATTTATTATGAGGCGTGTTACATACTTGTAAACATTGAAATTAAAAAGCTTTACCAAAATTTTTCACATTCCATGAGTCTCAAAAAGGGGTAGATCTTGAAAATATAATTTTTTGTGTCTAAACGTATTAATAAAATGTAGTTTGGATACGTTTTTGGTCATTTTTAACCCTTATCATTTTAGTGTAACCACCCAAGTAGTCCCATTTTTACCATAACCACAATTAATTGTTTTTTCTATTTAACTATTAATTAAGGTAATAAAATTATGTTATATTTATTAGGTAATATAAATAATTATGATTCCAAATATGGAATCCGTTTTTTAAATTTCTTTTATAGGAGTGTAAATGTTTAATTTAAAATTAATCTCATGTATGCGGCAAGAAAGATGTGTTTCAAAGGGAAATGTGTCAAATTTTTAAAAAGTTTTTATACTAAATATAATTATGAAAATTAGTCAGATAAACTAAATTTGATATATTTATATATTATTTAACCATTTTTTCATTTAGCACATTCTAAAAAAGATTTCTATATTTTTAAATAATTTAAAATAAATGATTGTTCTTTAGAAAAACTCATCTTTTCAATATTTATCCAAAAAATTATCAACATTGAAAATTGTAAAAATTTCACCATAATATAATTTTTAACTGATGAATCTAAAAAGGAACAAAATTTTCTAATATAAGTTCGTTTAATGCTTAAAAACAAATTTTTAAATTAGTGTGAATGATTTGAAAACACTTATTTTCTCCATAATATAGTGTTTAAGAAAAATATCAGATTAATTATTAAATATTGTTTACATAACACATAAGATTGGTGATAAACATATTATTTAATTCTTAATATATTTAAATTTCTATAAAATCATTCACCAAAAGGGGTTTTTATAATTTATTGAGGTAAAACATGTATATATTCATAAAATTAGTTTTTTGAGAAAAAGATTTCTCATATATTCAAAAACATGTAATTTTTTTATTTAATTGGCCTCCAATGAAATAATTCTTTTTTCATTTGTAATCCATATATTTTCACAATTTAGTAAATCATATTCATACCCCCCATTAAAATTTCTAATAGATAACTATAATATTATATATTAATATTATAATAGCATGTAATGGATTTCTTAATCTAATTTATTCATGTACGTAATGGTAAACACATAGTTGTATATTGTGAAAAAATATCAAAAAAGTATCTAAATTTGAAAAAAATTCCCATATTTTGGGGTATTATAGATCCCCTCCCATAAAACATATCATCAACATGACCCCCTAATATAATCAATCTTTTGAGGCCTCCACTAATAATGATTGGACAACACCACCTCATGTGAGTCCTCACCTATGTGAAAACAACTCCAATAGTGCTATTGGATAATCACGATAAGATAAAATCATCAAAATTTACAATTTTACACCACTTGAGAACCTCATTGCGACATGATAACCACATTTACCATCTGAGGAGTTGTCATCAAAATCTTCATGAAGCCTATGATCACATAACCATAATTATAATGGCCAATAACATCCCACAAAACATTGGATATTCCCATAGCTTTATGAACATTGTTGTCTCAATCTTGTTGATCAACGTAACCCTATATTATCCATTGAAATCGAAAAATGTTCTCAAGTAACTATATTAAACAAAACACAATTAAATTAAATTAAACCATTGGCACAATATTTTAGTCCAAAAAAAGAAGAAACATCATTTCACATATCCCAATCCATTTAACCCTTAACACACAATATAAACATGAAATAGACCATATGGGACATTCAAATATGCTATAATACCATGAAATTGTTTAATAGGTCACACTAATACCCCCATAGTCAATAATAATTAAATACAAACCAATAACACAAATATAGATTCAGATAATTATAGAATCCACATACATTATTCTTATAGATCCCCACTCATTGAAAAATGACCTATAATCCCAACTAAAATAAGAGAAATTAGGATTTTAGACAAATTACAAGAAAATATGGGAGAGTATCTCACATGGTATTATCATTTCATATATTGAGATAATTGAATAAATGAAGAAATATTTATCAAGGTCTTACAGTTATGCTTCCAATATATCTGATGGAGCTTGAATCTGAACTTTGATATGGGATAAGAAAATAATATTTGGAGAGGAACGTGGGAGCTCTATAGTTGGGTGGGACATCAATGGGATCACAAAAAGGGGGAGGATATATATTAAGGGGAGGGGAATAATTTTATTTTAAACCTATTTAATGATCATTATGGCAAGGAAGAATGATTTTAATAACATTATGTTAAATGTGTGGTTCCAATGTTTATATTAACCTCTACCTCAAACAATAGGGGAATTTTTATTCAAACCATGAGATTATTGTGAGAATCACATCTACTAAAAACTGCATGTTTCTCACAAAAACATCCACCTCAACCCACATGGTTTATGTAACCATTCTATAGTTTAAAGGGGAAACACCGATTGGAAACCCCAATTATTCCTAATTGTGTACCATGTGTGTGTTCAGTGCTGTGTCTCTTAGAAATTTGATTTTGATTTCAAATTTTGAAGAAAAAATAGAAATATTTGAAACTTTAAAGATCCCATCCTAGAAACCCTCTCCAAAAAGTACTCAAACCAAATTATCACAAAACCTAAGGGTGTAACAAACCCCCAGGGGCTGGTGACTAGCACCAGAGCATAAAAATATAAGCAAATGATTTTTTCCATCCAGCAGTAGAAAACATGGAATTATGTACAAATATATATATATAAGAAGATATAATGATATTTCAAAACTAGAATAAGAAAGTGGAAATTATATATCTCAAAAAAGTTATAAAAGCAAAAAGTAAATGTCCAAAATTAAAGGGAAACTAAATAGAAAAATGGATACTGCATTTTGTATCATGAAAAAACTATCACCTTCTCACGACTATTTACAAGGAACCAAATAACTAAATCCAAGATGCCTCTCTGTGGAACCACGCCTTTCCCTCCATCAAAATACATACAATGGTCATTGCTCCACCGAAGGTGTGTAGTGGTTGTCAGGTAACAGGCTCAGTAGGATCCCACCCATTCATTTGAAATGTCTCTATTAAATAATATAAACATTATTAACATTAATTAAAACATGGAATGATTAATATTTAATCATTTTTATATCAATAGAACATGAGAAATTAGTTTACCATTATCAACAATTCCAAATAATCTTAGTAAAATAGTTTTATGAATTTCATATATGTAAAATCATTCAAATAAAATAAATTATTATATCACTTATCATATCAAATCCATCATCAAAGAAGATAAAAGAGTACAATCCTTGAAAATGGTAAAATCACCTCATGGATCAATACATGTCAGAATCGTAGAAATCTTTTACCATATTCATTTACAGTGCACACTAAATTCTTTATAACATAAGTCCAAGGAGTAGGGAATGAATAAATTAGTTAATATCCTAAAAAATTCAATTGATACACTAGAATACAACCATGGATAACAGAGGAGCACTCTCATAATGAACCCCACAGAAATATATCGAATAGAACCCAAAGATATTGCTTCAAACTATACACTCAATGCTTTCCATGAGCTACATTTTATAATCCATTTAATCAAATTGATGATTTTGAAACCCATTTCATAAAAAATATTTTATATTATTTTACGAGACCCATTTATTTTAAAAAAATAATGGCAAGCCTATATTTTTTGAAATACCTCCATCCACATAGATAGATTTGTAAATCAATATTTCTAATTCATTTTTGAATTTTATTATCAAAACTAGAAAAATTCATTATAAAAAATATAGGCTAGAGACGGAACCACATACCTCAAATATAAGATGCACACACCTGCAATAGGAGCCACGAGCAATGAAGAACACAAATGAAACAACATAGTTACTAGAAAAATTCCTCACATAATATAATATATTAAATAAGAAATATAGTTGGTAGAGAGGAAAAATCACAACATACCTTAATACAACTGACACACCACAAAAAATCCAACAACACAGCCATCATTTGAAAAAAGATCATATGATATATCTTGAAAGGTTCAAGAATATTATCAAAATAGGTCAATGGATCCTATAATTCAATCCAATTATACTACCTAAATCAATGGAAATAAAGAATCATGAATTTTACTCAACCATATAAACACACCACAATCAAAATGGAGCTCAATCATTTAATGATGTGACCCAAAAGGATCAAAGGCTGAAATACGCTCTTATTTGAGATAATAAGTTAAAAGGGGAAAGCCTTTGGATCAATAAAATATCCATCATCTATGTAGTGACCTAAAATATAAATACACGAGAAATACATTGCATAAAAATAAGTTCACATCATGAAATCCACACAACCCAAAAATAATGAAATAACCATCACTTTGGGTGAAAAATCTGCAGTTTTTCCATTACATAACATATAATATTTTTACAGCCATAAAACATTCCAATCTATATATTGATCTATATCAACTTCATGGTTACAACTATACAATGTGAATAATTTTCCTCACGTGTAAAAAGTATACATTGTGTATGTTTTTCACACACTAAACCCAACTCATGGAATCATCCTAGCAACTATTACACAACATAAACATTTCACAATATATGTGAAACCATTTCACAATGTGTTATAATTTAGACGAAGTGTATTTCCTATGAATATATTGGAAATTCCATATTTTCGAAAAAATTCAAAACCAATGAAAGCATTCTACAATCATGGGAATAACCCAGCAATTCCATTAAATCATATATAACCAGAATCCATTAATTCAAACTGGAAAACAGCAATGAACATTAGGTTATATCCCTATAAAACAAACTTCATCTTCATGAGTCCCAAAATGAACCAAATAAATAGTAAAACAATAAAAGAGATATGAAATACATAAAAGTGGTAGTGAGATGTTACGAACTCCCCAACATACATTTTTATATCCCCATTAAGATATGTAGATGAATAATGTAGGATTAAATGGAGGGTCCCATTATACCTCATCAAATACACATACTCCCAGTCTGGATTACAAAATTATTCATCTAACCATAAAAATATAACATATAGAATCAAATTCCTACACCAGACATTAAATTTATATTAAATGATATCCACTAGCTAACAAATGAGACTCCTAGGTCAGAAGAGATAGCCCTGAAGACTCATATAGATGAGGGAAGACCCATGGATTCAGAGAAAAATACTCCTAGGTAATTGTAGGGAAACATAATCTAGATGATGAGAATATTTCTACGATTCTTGGGGAAATCAATAATTTGAGAGAAACTCATGGGGTTCCATAGAAGGTGGGATGATATTGAGGATAAATCCCCCAAAATTCATCCTATAATCAGGTATTTTCCAAAAGGAAATATATTATTGTGGATGATGATGGTTTTGAACATCTTTCTTCAAGTAAATCGAGACATATGAAAGAATATTCATACCTAAAACCAACTATGTTCCCCAGGTCACATGGGCCCTTAGATGACTTCGACTGGTATAAAGATTATGATGATTCTGGTCAGTATGATTAAGACTTGTGATTTGTAGACTATATTGGAATGAGGGAATGATTCATGTATGACCCTTTCCATCTCCATCATTCTTCTATTTTTTATTTTTTATTAGAGGGACTTGACCCATGAATTTCATTTAAAAAAAATAATATTCATTAGCTTATCCACAATAAAAATATTTGGCACTAGCTCAATATCATACTCAATCAAAATGGTATAGTGATGAAGATATTACTTTTTGAGCTATGATATTTTGAAAAATCATGAATAACAATCAATTGAAATGAAAAATAAAAACTAATAAGAGACCGACCCAATCCACTTGATGACTTCAGATAATGCAACATTTATTGGAGCCATAAGAAAATTTTTTCCAGGTCAAGGGTTACCTAACAAATTATAAATATTCAATAATATCCATTCACCTATGAAAAACACAAATTGATGATGCCACCAATACAGAAATGATTTATATATTCTCTGAGATATAACAAAACAATGACATATATCTAGAATAATTTGTCATTCCCTTAAAATGATACATTCTCATTATTAACAAGATTTATAGATACATTTTGAATAAAGTCAAAAAATTTACTACTTACCCTAAAAATCCTTGATGGGAATAAATTTAATTGACATTTGAGAACTTTTGTCACAAGAAAACACAACCATTCCAATATAGTTATACCATGATCCACAAAAATAATTGATTATGACATTGAACATATCCTACATGATATGAACTAAACACTCTATCAGTCCATCTATCTATGGATGATAAGATTCACTAAATATGACAAAATTTCACATTACCACATTAAGACTCAGCTAGAACAATGAATTATATATGGTATCCCACAATGAAACTATGTCCAATGGAACCCTATGTAATCTCATAATCCTATTAACAAACATATTAACATGATCTTCAAGAATTGTCTTTTACCAGATCTTATTGTATTGAATTTGTTTTTTAAAATGATCAATCACCTTACAGACATTATTCCACCATCAATAGTATATGTTCATAAAAAATCATTTTACACCTAGTCACATTTCCAATTTAAAACTAGAAGATGATAGAGAAACTAGATGGTTTAAAATGATTCGACTATACTTGTTGGCCTTTGGAATAGTCTTACACATAGTCAACAAATGTCAGGATTCATACCTAGCCACATGAATCTTTATCTCATGTCATAATACGTCTTTATAGTGCTCAGACAAAAATCCCATTAAAACTATAACAATCAAAAAAAACTATGCTCCTCAAAGGTATTGGTATGAAAACATGATCCCCAAAAACAAAGAATACCATATAAATAAAGATAACAACCAGAAATGGCCTCCCCACCATCTAGAGTTTCTCTAATTCCTCGCAACTCATCATCAGGAGGATGAATCGAGAGAATAGACTCAAGGAGATATGATGATTACTGAATTCAAAAAAGAAAAATAAATGAAACATATTCCTTATCATCCAAATGAAACTGAGTGAAGAGACATAAATGGTTCCACACTTCCATTGATTCTAAAATAGATTCTGATGTTTCCATCCTATTAAGAGTTCTTGAAACGACATTCCCCTTAAATGGTGTGTATGATATATCAAAGGTAAATGAATGAACGTATTCCACCCACCACCTATTTTTTATATTTTTTTATTTTTAATAAAAGATATAACTCATAATCCTTTAATTAGAATACTATGAACCTATCCAAAAAACGATATTACCATCGATACAAAAGAACCTCTATAACCATATTAAGATCAAAATGATGACTTGGGAATATATTGTCATGTTGTCAATGATTATGATATATTTAAGAAATAACATGATCATCCAATATAATCATAAATCCAAAACAATAACCAAAAAATTCATAGAAAACTATAAAATCCTTACTAGGTTTAGGTGTGATTAAAATTGTTTCAGGTTAATGAAGTCTATTAAATTTTCTGATATAAGACTAGAATATTTTTTTCCATAAAAATTTCACATAATTCCATAAAGGTATTGTCATAGGTGATTCCATCATTGAGAAATCCTTGATAAACCATTGATAATATCATACACGACAAATGAATCACTAATTCTTAGAGACATTATGTGGATATTCAAAAGAAAAATAAACCTTCAACTTCTCAGGATCTACTAATAATCTTGGTTCATAAATAAATTCACCTAGAACATCACTTCACCAATCTATGAAATCATTTCAATATAATTCCATACAAAGGGTGACTCACCGTGATTTTTGTAACCAAAATCAAATGGTTCTGGTTCTCGTAATTTGATCTAAAATAAACCAAAATAACATATTTTAACAATACCACAAATGTGTTGATATACTTAAAGATATTATTATTCATAAATTCCATGAAACATTCACGAGCATTAGTCAGGACAAATAACATCACAAGATATCTTTAGTATCCATACATTATCCTGAAATCCATCTTCATTATATAATAATCCCTATCACCAAGAAAATGATAACCGGATTTAATATTGGTCTTTTAATAACAATTTTCCAACATTAACTGGCCATATAAATTTATATATGATGAAAAATATAATTGTTGATAAATGTTACCTAGTTAAAAATTTGATATTATAGGAATATCTAAAGTAAACCATCAAAATTAATAGAGAATAAAAAGAGGGTTGAAGATGGAGAAATTATAGGGAAAACCCCTTCTCCATCATAATATTGAACTAAATCCTAATCACTTAAGGATATGCTACTACAATATAATATGTGGTTATTGAAATTGATAATTTACATTGAACATGGTCAATAAAAAAATATAAAAATATATCTAAAAAAATACAATATAAATCATGTGGGAAAAATTTATGAAAATATCAAAAAATAATATGACTATCAACAAATGAAGGAACATTATCGAGAACAACTACTAAAAAAACAAATAAATCCAGATCTTCAATTGTGAAAGGCATGTATGACCAGAAATCAGATCACATTCTCTTATAAATAACAGATATTTCACTTAATATAAAATTAATGAGTTTTTAAAATGATAAAAATCAACATCATAATGATTAAAAACATGCTAATAATTCTTGATTATGTCTTCAGAGTGATCTAGATAGGGTGTGATAATCTCTGAATCTAACTTCACATAAGCTATCAAAATGTATCGACACTGAAACCCCTTGTCTTTCCTCATCCAACTAGTAATTTCCAATTACATAACAAATGAAATGATATCCATTAGAATAATAATAATTTAAACATAATTTATAGGTAAAAAAGAGTGGGAATAACTAGTATAAAATAATGAAAACTTACTACTAAATATTCAATAAATATGGTACCTCTCACTTTCATTGTACATATGTCTACCTCGACTATAATCTCATATTTATCATTATAATAATCCATTGATGAATCTTGTGGGTGGAGATATATAGTATTTGATTAATATATTTATGTCATATTAGCCTTTTGATATTATAATCTAAGACCATAATGAGGTATAGACATATCTTGATAGAAAAGATGTAGATGACCACAACGTACACAACAATTTCAAATCATCACCGGTGTTGGATAAAAATAGTTATTTTTTCAAACCATTAAACACATATATAATGTTAGGGGAACAATATGATCTATAACTGAATGTGAATTGGATAATTTCCAATAAGAACAACCTTTAATGCTTTTATAGTGATCATAACACATACCCTATTCCCATTTCATTCCACCATATATACCACTGGATGGATTATATGCGACATAACAAACAACCATTCAATCTATATTAATCTAATACATACTCTCCCTATTTACGATAATTATATAGGACAATATATTCAATATAAATACATGTGAATTGATATCTGGCATCTAAACATAACAGTACATTTGAGTGTTCATCTATTTATTATTCACTGCCTCTAGGGAAAAAGAAACCATTTTGAAAATTTATATTTGAAAAATAACATCTAACATTCCCCATACAATAAAGAGTGGAAATTGAGATAATTTTACACCACCAATGACTATGTATAAAACTACTGGATGAAGGGAGTCTTGAAACCCTTCTATTATAATCTCACTTTCAAATCAGCTGATACTAGGGATTCTCACCATCACTTGTCGATGTTGTCATTTAAGAATGCCACACAATTCACCATGTTACTCTCAGATGTATCCATGAAGTCAATGATCTGGATGACCTTTTCTAGCTATTCCTCTACATATTTAGGTGTATTCATACCCTGCAAGGTTGGTGTAATCTTATAGAATATCTTCCATGATTGATATTATTCACCTCTAACCAAAGGTTTTACCATAGAAACTTCATTCTGGACATTCTGAACATTTTTATTGACAAATAAAATTCCCACATGTTTGAAAGGATAATGATCTAATCTGTAGGTTGATTCCTTTGAGAGATACCCACTACACCCTACATAGGATCCCATGGAATAAATCATATAGGTTTAACACATCCCACTGAAATAGATGAAATTAATAAAAAATTGAATATTCTTACCTCTAAAATAATTCCATAAGAAAATATATGGTTATGATCAAGAACTCAAAAAGGGCGAAACAAATCACAATATAAAATGGTAATATGATTCTCCTCGTGACAATAGTTAGATAGGAACTCTCCCGAACCTAACTCTCATGTTCCTAAAATCCAATATCCAAACTACCAAATTTCCCAAGACACAGAATTTGGGGAATGTCATCCTCTAATACCAACTTATTGATAACCCGACCATGATACCCTCTCAAACTAGTTCCCAAACCAAATTTCAATATACCAGAAGTGAATTACCGATTCCCCAGGTCATCGACTATCACTTGATCATCAAAAACAACAAGATTGAATTATTTCAACCAATACAAAGTAGTAAACATGGATTTTATTTATAAAAAAGAAATAGTGTATGAGATAAACATAGTACATAACTGATAGAAGATAGTGGGATTGATACAACTCAATTGAAGTTAAAACATCAAAAAAATGAAATTTAATCATTAAATGAGAATTAAAAAATCCTGTTTACTCCATGTGAAAACATGGGAAAAATATCACCATATCACAACCAGCTACCCAAAACCAGCCGATAGAAACCTCACCACCTCACTGCAGCACATTGTCTTCTATTACATCTACAGACATATAAGGGAAAATGTATATCAGAAGGGGTGTGTAGGGTGTAACCTGAAATGATTAGTAGAGTCCCACACATGAGTTCTATAATAATTCCTTGTATAATTATATAAACATACACAACATTAAATAAAAAATTCAATGTAAAAAGGTTAAATAATTATTATACTAAAATAATCATGAGAAAATTTATTTTACCTTTTTAGAAATTTCTAAAATAACCCAGGTTAAAGAGTATAAATCCTTCAATATAGTATAATATAGGCAAATCCAATAGAATAATGTTTCACATATAATATAAATTATATGGAAGTAAAAGATAAATGGTACATGAAATAGCATTTTTATTAATCTTTCAAGGAAAAATATAGGTTATGCTAGTAGAATAACTATTGCAAAATCAGTGGATAATGTTATCTCAAGTCCACAGAACATATGACTATGGTGTAAAAAAATAAAAATAGTTAATCTGTCAAAAATGTCAACTGATTTCATTGAACAATGGATCGAGGATATAGTGGAACACCCCCTTTTGTGACCCCAACACCCACGTTTAAATATATGGATAGTGGCCCAAATCGAGACCATCTACCAATTAACCAAAGGATTACCATGTGATCAATTTTACAGACAATATCATAAAAATCATTCTTCAAAAACAATTTCATAAATCAATTTTAAAATGATGTGAAATTACTCTTTTTGTCTACCAAAACAAGGGGAAACCAACTATTCTAAAATACCTATTTCATCAAGCATAAATCAGTCAATCAATCATGAAATTTAATTTAATAAATAATTTATAAAAAACAATTAAATATATGACAACTCACGTAGGATAGGGATTGAATGTCCTACCTCAAACTCTGGTCATGCATTCCCAAAATGGGATCCACAATCATAGTAGAACACAGAAAATAATAGAGGTCCAAGAAGAAATTATCACATCTTAGAATTAATTCTTAATCAAAAATTGTCCACAGATACGTCATATAAAATTATACCTTGATGAAACTCCCATTCCACACAACAACTAATACAAATTTAATCCTTCATAGAATGTTCACACAATGGAAATAGAAGGAATCATAGAATATTATCATCATATATATAAAAAATTATTGTGCAAAAATGGTACTACCGAAATCAATGAAAATAAAGAATTTAAAAAATATAATCATAGGAGGAATAATCCACAACAACAATGAATATAAATGATGGAATGAAAATATTTGGAAGTAGTGAAGGTCCCTAAAATCTACCGAGAGAGATCCTATGCCGAGAGGGAAACAACTTGTGCCCGAATGAAAAACAGATCATCTATGTTGTCCCCTTAAATAACAATCCAGGAGAATGACAATGTGATAACCCCTTTTAATGTTATGTATCCTAGGAATCATAAAACCAAAAAAAACTCATCACCTTATTTTAAAAATCCCAATTGATTCATCACATGAAGTTTAATATTCTCCCAACATATAAATTTCTCAATTTTTATACCGGTGCACAGAAACATCCTAACAGCCATTACATGATGTCAATACATTTCAAAATGTGTAAAATGTTTCCATGGAAGTAAATTTTTTTCACCTAAATCAAATATAAATAAATATTATCTGAATCCAATACCTGATTTGAACATTTTACATGTTGTGTAAAACCTTTTCAGGATGTTTAATCATTTATATTGAATGTATTTTTCTTATATATTGTGAAAATTATAAATTCTCTTGAAATCCAAAAACCAATAATAGTGCTCCATGAAATTAGGAATAAACTTTCAAAACCATTAATAAAATTTTACCTAAATTAAATTAATGAAAAAAATACATCATCATGAATTAGTTCATTTTCACCATCCATCACTCTCTATCCTCAAGAGTCCCAAAACAAACCAAAATAAATATGGAACTGAAATGTGGGAAGTGAAATTCATGAAATATGAAATTATATATAATAGTAAAACAATCTATTTCTATAAACTATATATGATAAGTGTTGAAATGTGTTTTTATTAATGAAATTATTCAATGAATCCCAATTTAATGGTTTCCACATCAACTTATCTTATCATTAATATTTACGTAGGAATTATTCCCAATGAAAAACCATGGATGTTAGAACCTACCCCCATTAAAATTATACATCCAAAAGCTATTTTCCATCATTAATAGATGGTACCAAAACATACCCATTTTATAACATATCCCAGACTACCCTAGCTACTTAGTCAAGTGTTAGTTCCTCTGATGGAACCCCGCCTTTGGAATTACCAACCCAGTCACTTTCCAACTCGACCTGACATTCTCATGGTTCCATATTCATCCTCCATATATACATGTCCCCAAATGAATCATAATAATTAATACACCTCACCAGATGATCAATAATATATGTGTCACACATGAATCTAATGATTCATTCATCCGAACTAATACCCAAAAGTCAAGAATCATGCTAATGATCAATATTGATCTCGCATCATATATTTATATATTCATTCCCACAAAAGTCTTGATTATAACACATATAATAAAAGTCTCATGTCATACCATATTCTTACATATTAACCAAAATCTAGTTAGTTAAAATAAAACACATTGACCACAAACACCCATATCAGTAATATACTAAAACAAAAGTACATGCCATGATCTAGGTGTACCTATAACCATCATCTTATTTTTTTCATAGGATAAAATATCCATATCTTTATTTTGTAGTTTCCAGGTTTCCAAAATACATAAGGAATGGCCTCCTAATATAGCTTTATCTGCAACCCACCATAGACCCCATTACTGGGTCTCTCTCTCTATTCCACAACCTATGCATGAAGTAGTATCTAACTAGATGATCCTATTACCTCTCTCAGCCCGACCTTATATCCTTGAGTGTGACCCAATAATTGTCTCCTTTTTATCCTCAAAGTTTCTCTATATAACCTCTTCATGTTATCCATCTATTCACATGCCTAGAACTCCTCCATACATTGCTTTAATCTTTTCTGAACATATATGTGATGTCTTCTCTAGAAGCACACGACTGATGAACCACTCCACATTGGTCATGGTGAATATTTGGAATGACTAAACTATTAGGACTCCAAAAAGTGGTTCTTTTTCTACCCAACAAATTCCATCTAGTTTCACATAGATCTATCATGTTTCGTGTATAAGACTATCTATTAAGATTTTTCCCAATTAACAATGTAATTTCACCACCTCTTAGAATGAGGGTAACCTAAATATATATTCCTATAATCTGATGGAATTATATCATCCATCCTTGAAATGTCTCACCCTAGTAATTAGTTCAATCATCATAGAGTAAAAAATCCGGTTATGTCTATGTAAAAAATTTCATATTCTATAATTGATATATCCCCATAGTACATGTTTAGGAGATCATGTGCTTTGTCCTCCCAAAAAATATAAAGGAAGAAATCTCATAGTAACTGGTCTCAAAATCCATCAATGATAGTACCTAATGAGTACAACCCCATACATGTAGTTCCCACAATTTCATTTCGGGTTTTGAAAACATGTATGTATCAAACTTAGAACTTTGACTAGGGTGTGTCATGATAACTGAATTTTGTCTAAATAGATTCAATCCAGCCATACCCTATATGTAGTCCACCCCTCACACTAATATAGGTGATGGTACTAAGACGCGAACTCCCCCATAAAATATTCTATGGATAGATCCCCTCCTTAATCTCCCATTTGAATACTCTATTTGACTCATCCCAAGCTCACCCTGAACTACTCATCTATCCATATACCAAAATCTATAGTGGCGTTTTCTCATTCTTTGGAGCCTTTTATAATTATCCATGATAATCCCGAACCACAGGGGACCCATCTTGACCCTCAGTGGCCGTATATCATGAATTTTCTAGTAGAACCACATATCTCCCCTCTAGAAGTCCCACCAGATCCCATCTCAATGGTATCACATTAAATAGAAAATACAATCCATTTGTGAAAAAATGGGTTTTCACATATTCTTTTTAGCTTTTATTTTTGGTTAATACGAGATGCTATTGTCTGAAACGTTTTCAATAAATTTTTAACATTAATTAATAAAAATATATTTTGTAAATAATGTATTGTGGGAAATTATTTTTTCATAGTGTTTATTAAATAACCAATGTAAAAATGCATGAAAACTATTTTGTTTTTTATCGTTTTACAGAAAAAGTATGTGAAAAATCTTTAATGACATAGTATTCATGTCATTTATCAACTAAATGATGTGGAAAATTGATTCATTATTTATTTTTTTCATATTATTTTTCATAATTGATGTGAAAAATCTATAATGAAAACTTTTTCATGTCTATTATTAAATAAATGATTTGAAATACCATATTCAACATTAGTTTAAAAAACCAATGATATAAAAGTTTATGAATCTATTTTTACATTAGTTATTATATAGTCGATGTGAAAAATAATTTATTTTGAAATATATTTCCATTAATTTTTCCGATATCCTTCACAAACAATAAAAATAGTACAAAAATATAAAAACAATAATATCAAAATTTCTTCATAGACAATTAAAATTCAATACTTCAATTTGAAAATATATATTATAAATAGAATAAAATCAAATGAAGAGAAATAATTCTCTCATTAATTTTTTAAGTGTCTAAACTCTTTTCAGATATAATGATTGAGGAAATAAAAAACAATAAATTTAGATGATATAATTTAACATGTATTCTGAATAAATGAATGAATATTTAGTGGAAACATTTATAAAAAATCATTCCTTATGGGACTTCATAATAATCATGGTTGAAATTATATGATACATAAATCATAAAATATTTATCCACATTCAATTGCTCCTTATTATGTATGAAATAGGTTGATAAATGAAATTTTAAATTTTAAATTAAATTTAAGTATTACATCCTAAATACAACAATTATAAATGAAATCACCATTGGATTTATATATTTGATATTGGTGCTCTTTTTTTTGGATGGATCTCAAAGAAATCATATTTACTATATGAAAATAAGATGAATAAAAAAATTTAAATTTCGTTTTACATAAATATTTATTAAAATGGTCAAACATAATATTTCAGTAAATTATTATAATTTTCCGAATCATTACCATGGATAGAGCATAGCTAGTAATGTGCCTCTCTCTATGATAATATACACACAAAATCCAATGGAATATTATATGTAATAATATTTAAAATCGGTGATTATAAATTTAAGTGATATATAAATCATTATGAGATATATATTTCTTAATCTTGAAGAAAAATTAATATTAATCACTGAATTAATGAATTATAATGAATTATTTAAAAGATATAAATCATTAATTCTGAATGAATTTCTTTTCTCCCTATAAATGTAATAATTTTTTTTTCTATAACTCCATATAATCATTTCATGACATATTTTTTTTAAAAATTATAATTCTATCTAATATAAAAAAACATAAATATAAATTTTCAAATAAAATTAAATTAACAAAATGATTTTCATCAATAAAATAACATAGAAATAAATTTCATTGTGTTCATTGAAACTAATATATATTTAAAACCTCCATGATAACATTTCTCAAAAACTATACAAACATTGGACACCCAATAATTCAAAATTAAATTGATTTGTCATTATCATAAAAAATTGAATATGTTACTAATTTATAAAGACTAGGATTAGTTTTATCTTAATTTATAACACTCTTATTGTCTATATATAATTTATTTACCTTTAATTAATTATTATAATATATATATATATATATAAACCCTAAAATATTAAAAACAAATATGAATGATAAAAAAATATAATACTGACAAACATATATAAAAATATATCAAATATTTCTAGATGGCTAAAATAAAAAATTGGATGATAATTTACCCAAATGTTCTCAATTTTTCCACTGGAAGTGGTATTATGGATCATTTATCTATAATATAATGTATAGTGGCCCTATGATGAATTACCCATTTCTATTGATGATTAATAAAATTTCCAATATAATATATCATAACATTTGAAAAAATATGATTATGGATATCATCAGCATATGGCTCATATAAACTAGGAAGCTATAGAGGAGGGGGTGTATGAATATGATATGTAGGAATGGGTTCTATTGGAAGAGGATTATGAATATGATTATTAGGAGGAGTCATAAATTTATTTTGAGGTGGGTGAGTGGGATTATTATTATGAAACAATATTTATATTTTTACATCATTAAACTATAAAAATTATCTCATATTTTCATTCATAAACTAATAATATCATGAAAAATATCTTACAATGTTTCTATAATTCTTTATTAACATCATATATATAATAATTATTAGAATATGAAAATAATTGTTTTACTAACAATCCTATTGGGCATCCTCATATAGAACCTGAGTATCAATGTTATCCCAACTATATAGTCAAAATACCCTTCAAATACTGAAGTATGAATACCCCCTATATGCGATGGTTCTCAGTAGAGTCCAGATATATTAAAAAATACTTACTATATCATAATACATAAAGTAATGATTTACATTAATTTAATATATATAGGAAATAAGATAAAATTCTCTCACCTATAACCCTCAACTGTTCTATAAGATATTTTCATTTTTTTCATTCGATTATATTCCCATTTTTTGTGTCTATTAGGGGGAAGGTTGGTCAATACCTATGGATCCCGAAGACTCAACTCTCACTTTTTTAGAATTTTCATCAATCATTTTTCTTCAGATAACATATACCCACCATAAGATATAGTATTGGGATGTAGATTTCTAGATTTAATCTCCTAATAAAATCTCCTAATATTCTACATATTATGAAAAAAATATAATTTATTCAGTCATTAAAATAAAAAAAACTCTAAAAGGTATCATTTAACATACAAAAAATGATTCTGATAATATAATTTTAAAATATTTCATCCATGTATCTCCATCTACAAATCGACATATATCATTTGGAATATGATGTTTTATGGGCCAAAAAAATGAAATTGGATGTGGAGGTTGATTTAAAATCACTCCATCTTATAGAATCCAATGATAAATGTTTCCTATTAATTAATCGAATATCAATTATATCATATTAAATTTTATAAGAAGGTATAGAACATACATTACATTAAAAATTTTAAGATAAGTAAAATAATAAAAAATGAGCTTACCAAAATGGTCACCCACAAGTGAAAAATTATCATTCTCTCCACTTCTCTAATAATCAATCAGTGTAATTACTTTTTTATATTTGGACCTCTTGGAATATCATTATCATCGATTTCTATTGGTATCCTATAATTTGGATATGGGTAGATGATATTTTTTGTAAATGTGTGCCTCCACATTTACCTACACTCAGTCTCTTTCTCTCTCACCAGAAGTATATTTATATTATAATGAAGGATTTGATGATCATCAACAGAAGAATATGTAATATCCTAACCAAAAGTTTTTATATGATCTTATCTAAAATAATTTCATGGATTAGATGGTTGACCTTTCCTAATCCTATAAATCATATTAGCCTATAATTTGTACACAAATAATTAAATCTAACTATTAAATTCAAATCTAAATCAGAAATGTGGGAAATATCAAACATAATGTTAACTAAACTAATTTTTTTTATCATATTAGTTAATGTTAACTGAAATAATTACGTCATTAATAAGAGATGAAATCAAATTAATGAATGAATAAAAATCCAAAATTGATATATGAGATGTCAAATTGCTCTATTCTATAATAATATTTTTTCCCATCAAAAAATATATTATTGGAATATATGAAAAATATTCCAATAAAAAGTAAACCAAAATGACCACATTTAAATTTATATTTGTTAGAATAATTAAATAAATGATAACAACATTAACGAGATAGGAAAAGACATAAAATAATAATAAATATCTAAAAATTATTTTCCGAATAGTAAAAATTCTCTACTGTAATAAAATAATTTTAATACTAAGAAGATATTTTTAGATTAAACAATTTTTTACAATATTTTTTTATGTGACATTTTTTATTTATAAAAAATGTGTTTCAAAAAAATCAATTAATAAATAATTTAAATTTATTAAACATAGTAAACTAAATAAAACTAAACTAATATAATCAAAATAATTTATTCCTAGTTATAATTCATCATTTAATAAATAAAATAACATTACCATATCTAAAATCATATGAAATTTAAAAAATCAAACCAGAAAGAATCATATGTTACCTATAATATTATGAATGTACTAAAGGGTTTTTTCCAAAATTCATTCAACATAATCATTTTAAATGGAACCAACCATGTCTATGATGTACTCATCAACATTATATGAAAAAAATATTATTAGAAGTATGGATATTAGATAAATTATAAACATCATCTTATTTATCACCACCGACATACTATTTTTTCAATTTACAAAATAAGTCTACCATAAATCCGATTGATCAAAAACACAGAATCTTTTTTTACCCATTCTAATGACAAAAACAGAAGTTATGTATTCATATCAGCTAAGATTAACTAATTTAATTCCAAATTCATTATGAATAACTCTATTTTTACTGATAAAACATCTATAGTAAAATAATAAAACATGAAATTAAACCAAACAAACCTCTAATATATCATCAATTAATCTAGAAAATTTAATTAATACCGAGATATGGTTTCTTCATTAGTACATGAAAAATGCATTGCATATATGAACACAAAAACACATTTATTATAAAATAAACCTATGTTGTACTAATACTTTATAGGAAATGTATATACATTAATGAAATACCCAGACCATGTTATAAATTTTTTTACAAAATACCTCCAAAGAATCATGTCACTGTTTTTGATGCATCTGATCTACCAAGAATGGTATTTTTATATTAAGGAAGATAGTTTTTTAATCATTCAAAATAAATTTATATTTATTCATTGGATAACATTATTTTATGCCATTAATATAGAATGTTATATGTTTATTATAATAATCTATGTTACTCATGATATATAAATGTACCTTAATTACCTATTCACTAGTCAATGATTATACTTTCATGACATGATTACATGTCTCCCATAATTGAATCATTCAGGCTGAGATATTAAATAACCAACAATAGTCACTACATACAAAAAACTTCAAGAAAACTATTCTTCCTCCCATGAAATATAATTCAAAAAAAATGTAGGATTCGGTTCCATATGAATTATTAACATAGCTCTTTAAAATATTTATATATATTTCAAAAGGATACATACAATATAGATATACATGTCCACAAATAATTTTTTTCTTACAACAAATGAACCTTTAAATACATCAGGATATAAAAAACATGGTTGAAAATAATATTTCAATTGAAAAATTATTAAAACCTCTTTGTTCTCCAGCCTTTTCAATGAAATCAAAACTATCCGCTTATTAAAAATTTAAATGAAAAAAATAATACCCTACACTGATAGTCAATTCGATATGGATGGGAAATAATATTCACAATGTAACTGGTTGGAGTTGTTCTATTATGTTGTGAAATTAATGATATTTCATACATGTCAACTTCAAACCCTTTAAAGACAATTTTTTACATCTGAATAATAATACTATAGTACATTTATATCATGAATACAATGAAAAAGATAATTTTCTCCAAATGCGATAATAAATTAAATGTTAAGGGAAAGAATTTCCTCCATTAATTTGGAGATGGAAATAACATTATGTGTTTTCGTATTGTAATTAAATCCAATTTTCCATTCATCCCATCTTTTGTATTTCCTTTAATATCCAAAAAGTTTCTAACCATCTTATACTAGATATTATTCTCTACATGCAATAAATAAATTTTTTGTTTTACCTCAAAATATATCCAGTATGGTAGCTCAAAAAATATTGACTATTAATGCCAAATATTTTGACATTAATAATTTTATTGGGTCTTTTTGAATTTCAAATAAATGTTTTCAACCCTCTAGAAATACAGATTAGTGGAGAAATATTTCCCAGGACTATAAAATTAATGGTATCCTTTGAATGACTTTTATAATATTTGATAAATTTTGTCCATAGATAAAAAAATATAATGGAACCATTTATTATATTTTCTCCCATGTTTCAATTGATAAAAGTAAGTCTATTTTTTTTAAAAAAAATGGACATGTTTTGAACCCCTTTACTCTGAATCTTGAAATATTTCAAAATGTTGGGAAATCATTTATATTGAAGATTATAATTATGTAGAGTTGAAAATATTACATTTTATAATAATAATACACCTTAATTACTTCCTCCATTTAATGGTTGAAGTACTAAAATAATTGTCAGAAGAAAACATCAATATCATTTCAGGTCTATTTTAGTTTATATGTAATAAATCAAAACATGACATATTTTCAGTTCAGAATAATTTTGAAGATAAAATTTAAATTACTAAAAAAATAGTCTTTGCACTATGTGTTCTATGATGTATTTGATATGGATTAATTTCAATCTCGAAGAGTACAAGTATGAATTTTATTACATGATTTCTGAATCTAGGAAACAATTGATCAATTTTAATCTAAAATGGAAAATTAGAAGGATTCCATACTTTTACAACACATATCCACTCATTTAGATTCCACATTGACCTGTTTGCAAAATTTTAATTTGAAAATATACATTTCGATAGAGGTAATATATGATGAAACCATAATTCCATGGTATGGGTCTTTTTTTTACTACTATGTTAGCCTATGATATTTCTTTCCCCAAATAATGTGATGTCCCACATTTAGTACACCCTGATAAGAATTATTATTTCATCTTATATATCATATATTCATTTGGGAAGGCATGTGTTTCCCTATATATAAATCCCATCTGGATTATTATTTTATTCACTTTATAATGTGAATATATAATATCATCATCTTTTGAAAACATTTCCTTCAACAATTTTATAAAATCTCTAAAAATCATTTCAATCTATCCATTTTTCACCTTCCTATTAATAAATCCTAGCACTATTGATAAAAAGATAAATTCCATACTACATGGATAAAAAGGTTTCCAGTATCACTAAATAGAAAATCAATTTTTGGTTTATTCACTATTCTGACTACTTCAATATAATGAATCAATTATTCAAATTTATTATACATATCATCTTATAGATCATAAAAAATTATCCAAAATTATGCCCATTTATTACAATAGAAAATCAAAGGCCCATGACATGAATTAAAAACATGAAATATTAAAGGAAATTTTATCTCTCTTATTTTAAATTTCATTATAACTATACATTTCAAGAAGTGATATAAAAACATGCCATTGATTAGAACATTAATAATATAAAATTGAAAAAAAATCCTTGACACCGTCCCCTAATTTATCATTTATTAGATGTAAATTAATCCATATTCAACTTATTATAATAAATAAAAAAATATATAAAAATATATAAGTTATTATAATTTACATTTTAATTAAAACATTACTTTTATAAATAATATGTAAAAATATGAAAAGTTATTTTACAAAAAGAATTATTTAGTATATTTTCAACTAATTGTATTAATGATAAAAATATTAATGATAATACAATGATTTTAAAAATTAAAATAATAAAATTATTATTACTATTTAATAAATCCCTTGAAACTCTATGTAAATATTGTTTATGGGGTATTTATTTAGGGAAAATTGTTTTTTCAACTCACGGTGTTATGGTAGTAAAAGTTCTAAAAGAAATTTACATGCATATTTTAGGAATAATAAATTATATTGATGATGTATAAATTTGTTAGTTGGAACATCATATGATTTATTGGAGAACATATTGGCTAGATACACTATGGGAATGACACACATGGAAGAACATGTATTAGGAAATATCAAATTTATAAAAAGATATATTTGTGGCCTGATGGATGGTCATGCGAGGATGATTAAAAACATGTTTCTATATGGTATGGATTGAATGGAATCAATCATGGTAGGATATATTCTACTACATGATATGCAGAATAAATGAAAAATAAATTATGATATTAGTTTAAAACCCAATTGGAATGTTATAAGAGTTCTAGGTGAATCTATATAGGGTGAATATGTATGTGTTAATCTAGTATGTAGGTTTTCATTGATGATGGTAGTTACCCAAACCATATAAGAGCTATTATGAATATAATTTATTATTTTTATTGACTCTTTTTTAATAATATTTGAATATTTCATAAATATGTGTGTTTGTAAATAATAAATCAACAAAAAATATTGTTGTATTGAGGTTTGTGGTGTGAGGGTTTGAATAGAAGGGGGTCCTGGTAGAGTTTGAAGTGTGTTTCCTTAGTGTAGAGTTTGATGGAAGGTGAATGCGTTAGTGGGATTTTAAAATAAAAAATATAAATATGGGAAATAATAATAGTTTCTTGGTGCATTGAATTTTAAAAAAAGGACTCAATGTCTAGACAAGATTAAATGAAATGTTTTGAAATTTAAATCTAAATAAATTGTAAAACATGTTATGTTTATGTGGTGATGGGTTTCATCCCCATTAAACATTTTGATTGGGGGTAATTTGATTCAACAAAAAATTTTATAAAAAAATATTAAATAAAAATTATTATTAATTAATGTTATGATACAATCATAATTAATTATGTATATAAAAATATTTCCCCTTTCGCTATAGTAATAAAACATAATTATTATTTCATGTTCACTTTTAAAAAAATATTATTCTATGCCAACATATATTGTTTGATATACATAAATTAATTAGTTTTTTACTCTTGGAATTATTCTAAAATGATTTATGTTATTTTTATGTTATTAATTCATTAAATTATTTTACTAATATGGGGATCAAGAAGATTGGTCTTGAATTTGATTATTGACAAGAATAATTAAATAAATAAATGTTCGTTATTCACTTTGTCTATCATTTTTTCATTTTAATTGTATTTGTAATTTAGAAAATGATATCTTGTTTGGAGTAGTAATTTTTAATTCAAAATTTAACTTCATCGAAAAATGATAAATTATATTATTGATCCTGAATATATTTGAATGACTAAACAGATGGTATCATTTAATGAAAACACTATTTGAAAATTCAAGATGATTGATATGATAATGAAAAACTAAGTGAAAAATTAAACAACTGATCATTAAAAAAAATAAAGTTATGTTTTTTATGTCATGGATCATCAGTGAGTAAAATATGAGAAAACAATACATAACATGATATTAGTTTCCTGAAAAATGTGATTTTTATACAAATTAGAATAATTGTTTAGAAACAGATGAATGTGGGAAAGTATAATTCAATAATAAAGATAAATCTAATTGAAACTGAATCAACTAATACAAATAGCTAGAATAAAAGTTATAAAAACAATAATAGTAGATCTAAATGGGAATAATGATAAGAGAACCAAATGAGAAACCTAACCATCAATCAATGAAATAATACAATAGATTGTAGTGGTTGATTAAAAATAAAAATAAATGTACATAAAATAATAAATAAAAATAAATATAAAAATATCTAGAATCCAAGAAGAATGAAAACCATAAACAGTAACCTTAGATTGAAATCGAATATGGGACGACTGAGATTGGGTGTGAGTGTTAGCCAGCTGATAGATGGTTCTGGATTGACGTATTGGAATTTGAATAGAAAGAATTAAAACCAAATTATTGAAGTATAAAGAAATTTGATGCAACATATCAATGAATTATGATATTGGAAGAAACAAAAAAAATATTTTATGGTTAGTGATCAATGTGTGAGAGAAAAAGGAAATAATTCATGATAAAATAACTAATATGAACTAAACCCATCATAATTAAAAACATATAGCCTATTCACATCAATTATTTAATAACTACGATGCAAATGAGGATTTTTTTTATTCAATAATTAATAAGGAAAGTCATCTTTTAGGGATGTTATTGAATAGCTTATGTGAAATTGAATTCATACATTATTATCCTTGTCTGTTATTAAATAGAAAACATGATGTATATTTTTTTTCACATATGATATGTATAACTGATGTAAAAAATAAAATTTCAGGATTTCACACATCAAATATTAGATAACCGTTGAAGGAGAGATATTTTCCATTTCAGTTATTAAGTAACTGACATGGAACATCTTGTGCATTTATTTTCCATATTAATTATAGATAACTCACATAAAAATATGCTGTGAAAAATAAATTATGTACTAGTGATGGTCAATAATAGCAATAATAGTAATATATATCAAAAATATGAAAAACATTATTTCGGAGTTCATCTCACCACCATTACACTTCCAACCACACCTATGTCATATATCATTTGGCCCCATGACCCGTACATAGCCATATCATTGTCAAGTATCATGTATCAAACATATTTGATATTATTAGCTTAGGGTGGCTATGTAGAATACCATTGAAAATCTATGTAGCTGAATTATATTTGTCTTCTAGAAAAAAATTTAAACAAATCAACTAATTAATTTATTCCAACCTACCTATATTAGAGATAGTCCCACATGAATAACATTTGATCATATACTACCTTCTTTAGAACCATGTACCTGGGATGGATGAGTATAATTTCATCAAAAATATATAAAATAGATACTTTTATATTTTGTTTCAAAAATTAAATATCAAAACCCTCTTCTAGAATTTGAGGTTCTATAAAATAATCAAAAACACATAGACATATCATATAAGCATATATTTCATCTAGGATGTACAAATAATCCTCATTTTTAGTATTTAGACACGGGTAAGAATCTTATAATCACATAAAATCACACCAAATTTTCCCACTCGATGTCGTTATCAATAAAAAGTTTTAGAAATAAAATGACATTAATTTCCCATCCATGGATTATTTTCTATCCCCTCTTGATATTTATACAGGAACACATACATCATCCACTTTCCTTGTTTTGACTTTATCTTAGTATTTGGTGTATTATAATCTAAATAATAAAACCAAAATGAAAATGAAACACCATTGATTCCATTTTTATCACCCTAAAATTGGATACACATAATGAATGCTCTCATATAGAGACCCAATGGGAATTAGGTGTTCCTCCTTCTATGCCATAGGATTTCAACTAGTTCTGTGGTTTTTGATGGGTGATATTTGGGATATAATAAAATTGGGTTATCCTGATGATATATTCCCCAATAATATTATTTAGTTGATGTAATTAACCAAAAATACTAGAAATAATAAGAATCAACGTCCATAACAAGCCCAAAAAATGTAGCTTGATAGGTATTAGGTAATGTATACAGGTAAGATAGTGATAAAAAAGAGACATGAAAGATCTCACATGGATGATCATAAAAGGACAAACATGAAATGATAAAATAAAAATCAGGTTAATGTAAAAGAACAGATATGGTACACCTAGAATGCATCCCATGCACTTTTTCAATAGCTGCGAATATTTTCCAGAGCATGATTTTAATCCCTAAACAGATCTCACACCCCAAAATTCTTTATACATCTCAAGGGGACCATGTAGGGTGTGAGTATGAACTCAGTATTCTGCCACCAACTTCTTCTTATCTTACATCTAAATTTATCATGTTCATTAATATAAAATTAATTAGAAACTAAACTCATTTATATAGTACCTAACCCTCATTTCTAATTCTCAATAGCCACTAGAAATCTTTTACCTGTATCATCTAACATTGATGTGGAATGATGTATCAATGATAATTCCTAATGGAATAAAATTGAAATTTAATCCACTTACATGAATCCTAACATCATGATCTATAGGAAACCACATACATCACATGTCGAGTAATATAGAAATCCCATCATCCCACCCAGAAAGCATGTCACAAGTCCCTTGGGATTATATTTAACCAATAACCACCATTATAATAGCCATATGTCTAAATGAATAAAAAATACCTTAGACTTAATCTTCATTAACTACCTTTATCTCAACATCCCAACTCCATAATTCACAATGACATCCATCATTAAATTAGTAATAAATCACCATTGTCTCAATAATATGACATCCAAATGCATTGTAATACATGCCATCCCACGATCTTACCTCATCAACCATCATCATCATAAAGAGACTCATCCCACATACGATGGCCCCACTAACAATAAATTATATCATTATATAGTGAGAACCTCGTATATAACTGTTTGTCCACATGATACCCTCGTATACTATATCTATGGAGTCCTCCACCCCCAACTAGTGGTCAACACCACCTCTACCGAGTCATCATCATTGTGCACATGACTCCCAAAGTGCTATTGGAAAATAATAGTGAGTGGTAATCACCAAAATTTCTTATTAACACCACCAAGAAACCATTTTAACACTTGAAAACATCATCACCAATCAACAACATGGTCGTCCCCCTCCAAATCAACCTGAAGATCACATCACATACATTCTGATGGGAAATTCTATCCCCATATCATTAGAGACTCCATCATCACGAAAAATTTCATCATATCAATCTTGGTGATCAACATCACATCTTGTAATTTGGAACATTATAAACAAATTACTAAGGATCTATTTCAATCATAAAAAATCTTACTTATATTAAAAAACTTTCACAACATTCTAGAAATAAAAAACTCAAGTCACCCAGCCCATACAATTTGAAGAACAATTGACCTTATAATCATTTATTGCGTAATATAAATCATTCAATTATCATAGAAACCCCATTAATTTGTTTAATATGTCACAACCATACCACCCCACTCACATGTATTTAAATATACACCCATAACATGAAAATATATATGGATAAATATAGGAATCACATACCATATTTTATGGGATATCAGTCCCCTTATAAAAACCTCTAATCTAGGCCAAAATAAGATAAATAATGATTTTAATGAAACACAATAAAAATAGGGAAAATGAGATCGTACATAATTATAATTCCTAATTGTGAGAGAATCAACAAAAGGAGATAGTAGAATCATGGAAATAAATCTTAACATACAATGAACCCAAAATAGCATGAATTTGGGATCATGTAAGGGAGAATAAAAAATGTTTTTAGAGTGATAGAGGAATCTCCATTGATGGAATGAGGCACACAAATGGGAGGAGAAATTTGGAGAAAAAAATTGAAGGGAGGTATAAAATATTAATTTCGCCCTCCTTACTAAATCATGTGGTTAGGTTGTAAAGTTTGGATAATGTTGTTAAAAGTGTGTTGTTACACAATCTATAGGAACCTCCACCTTACATGGATAGGAATGGGATTTTTTCAAATATGACCAACCCATGCAGATCATCTCCTATGAAAACTCTAGGTATTTTTCATGATCATTCACATCAACCAACACAGTTTATATAAAGATTCTCTAGTTAAAATGGGACACATGGTTTGGGTCATACAGTTTTCATTATCCCAATTCAATTTTATTCTTAATGTTGTGTCTCATACATATTAGTTCTTAAATCCTAATGCTCTATAAATCAAATCAAATCCACAAGACAGTAACCAGGCCATTAATCCAGAAAAAACATAAAAACATGTTTTCATTATCTAAATTATTAAATGAAGTCCATTTTAATGGTTTTCATGGATACAAAATTTTAAATTCCATGTTCCCCTAGAATTTTACTCTTTCAGAAAGAATGGATGATAGAAAATTTGTCATTTGGGGATTGTTCTGTTCATATTCACCAAAAAAACTTCAGTATGTTTATAGCGATAAAAAATCATTTCACAATAGTTTTATAAGTTCATAATTTTTGGGGTTATTGTCTTTATATCATTACAAAAAATAAAAATAATTTAATAGGTATAGAATTAGTAACAATTTAAATAATCTTTCTTGATATGATTATTTTTAAATTTTTATAATAAATATTATTTTTTATATTTATTTCCATTTTCGTAAATGATGTTACATTTTAAAATAAATTTTAAAACATTATAAATTCATCGTTATTAGATAATATTTCCATTTTCATGTTCATTTAATCATTCATTTCATAAACATCACAAAATTTTTCATATTGTAGTAAAAACATGAAAAAAATTGTGTGTTATAAAAACTAATTGAGTATGGAGATATTATTCAATAGTGATGCTATCATTTATTTATAATAACAATTACATATAAAAAATCCTTATAAAAGTAATAAATTAGATTCATTAATAATTAAATGATTAAAAAAATTTAATGAAATTGGTTCTTTGTTACAATGTATATCGGTATACACATTTAATGTGCTAAAATTTTAATAAAATCCATTCTTTGAAAGAAAAAAATATAGTGTCACCAAATTATAATTATAAAACCCAAACCATATTATCTATCACATTATTTTCAATCCATTTTTGAAAATATATTATATAAGTGCTGATGAATAATGAAATATGTCATTTCTAGGAGGTTGTAGTCTCTACATAAACATTGGAATCATTTTTTTGATGAATGGAATGGAAATATGGAAGATAATGGTTTATCAATATATAATATTAATTATTTAATAAATATCATCTTTATTCCTTAAATTCCTTTTTTAACTGTTCATGGCATGTGGTTGAAAAAAATGACATATGCCATTCAATGTGCTGGTAGTCCACACTTCCACATGAGTGGTGTTTAAATTTTAAATTAGAATGAAAGAGGATAGAAAATGGTTTATTTTTAAGAATATTAACATTTTCATAAACTATATACAATAATTTACTTATTTTCCTATATTTATCTAAAATTTGGGGCGGTTTTAGATGAACGAAACTCGAATAAACATGATTAATAATTTTAACTTTTTCTTGGATACCACCCATTGGATTGCACATTATTCTGTCATAGATTTATTTCCCTTCATAAATTATTATTATATATAGATATATTACTTTATAAAAATAAGAATAATTAATATGTTATGATAATTTCTTAAAATTGATAGTATTAGAAAAATTGGTATTTTTCACCATTAACCCAAAATTCATGATTTTATAGAAAACCACAAAAAAGAAATCTAAGAAAATTTTTAATTATTAATAAATAAATAACTATTATTTCATTAAACTAAAATTCTATTAATTATACATTTATTTGTAAAAAATTAATTTAAAATATATAACAAAAATTATTTTTATACATAAATGACCCTTTAAAATATAAGAGTTCATAATCTTATGACGTATCATAGAGTAATTAATTTAATTTTATTTCAAATATGAAATATTATTGTAATTAAATTTTATATGTGATAAATTTAATTTATTAAAATAAATTTAAAATCATAAAAATGGTTATTTGAAAAATTATATTTTAAAACATTAAATCATATTAGAAATTTATTCAATATGTTTCTGAAATTTGAATTGATTAATATATTTTTATATATTAAATGTACTTTCATATAATTAATATTCTTAATAATAACCAACTAATTGGACATGAATCTAATTAATCCATTTCTAAAGGAAACATAATCAACTATAAATAATATTATTCAAAGGAAAATAAAATCTACAATCTTAGGGTGTCACATTATCCCCCATAATGTATTTGTGTCCCCAAAATATATATTTATTATTACTAAAATTAATGTATCATGATATAGAAACCTAATATAGATTTTAACATGATCATGAATTTATAATTAAATATTTGGAAACTAATTATTTCTTAATTAAATATTTATAAAATAATTTATGTATCATTATAATACCCATATTTCTAAAAATGTTTCTAAAATCTTACTATATATTTATTTGATATTATACACATAAAAATCAATAATATTTTTCTCCATCTTACATGATTATAATGAATTATTTTAACATCAATGTAAATAACATAAAATATATTAAATGATTGGTTTCAATTTTTATAAACATAATTTCGTTGTTTAGTAGTTTATTTAATAGGTTTTCACATTTTCCTCATTTCTAATTAAAAATGATAAATGAAAAATGATGACTGTTTCAAGAATTAATTAAGGTAAATTAAAATTTGCTAGATTCTGTGATCCATGAGGAAAATTAATATATTCCCATTTTTTATATAAAACAAATTGGTTAGATTAATAATTAATAAGCCATTATATAAAAAAGTAATTAAAAAATATATTTTTTTTAATAAAAGTAAAAATATAAGATTAATATATAACATTAAATGTAATATTTAAAATATAATTACTATATTTTAATGAAATTTTAACAAAAAATAAATCAATTTGATAAAATATAATTCTAAAAAATTATTCATATAATCATATTTGTTATCACATCAACAAATATGTATAACCTCTTATCACAATTTTGGTAAATTATAATAATATTTTACACAAAAACATAAATGGCCATTAAATAATACAATAAAAATCATATATTCCTCCAATATTTAACTCAATCTTTATTCCTCAAAAAATAGAATCCAATTTGAAAAAAATTATTATTAAATAATTATTCGACATTCAGATTAATAGTATAATGTTCCAAAAAACTATGATGGTCTTTTTTCCCAATTAACAACATTTTCAAAAACATCATAAATTGTATTAACCATAAATGTTATTTTAATATTTCAACAGATGTCCTTAAAATCATGTAGTATTATTCCCCAAATAACCATCACACTAATTCTAATAGAATATCTAATGGTTAGGAATACGTTTATCATTTTTTAAATTTTATAAAAAACTTCAATAATATCACCATATATAATAACATGATCAGAACATAATAAAGCACTTTTAGTGATAAATTCATTTATATGTTTCTTCATAATGAGGCAGAAAGCCCAAAACTGATCCATTAACTAATAGTATTTTATATTCAGGAATACATTTATCCTAGTTATTTGTCGACATAAATTTTACACACATTTAATTTGGATTGGTTAGTTGGATAGATATACATGTGAATGTTCAAAACCCCATAGTAATCGACCTCTAGTCCAATAAAAATTCAAATATGAATGAAATTATTTGGTGTTATCCAAATTTCTATAGATTTTTTAGAAATATCATCCATTATGCCAAATTTAGCAATAAAAGTCCCAGGAATGGAATGTGTTGTAACTAAATTTCACTTCTAAAATTGTTTCAAACAACATATTTTTATTTATATTTCTTCAATACAAATTGTGATTTTTATAATCCTCATAAATTTAAATATATTCCAATTACCATATATAGACTTCCAATACCTTATAATTGTACATACCTAAAATATAAATGCTTCAGTCATTTAACTTTTCTCAAAAACCATTATCCATTATTTATATATCTTTTTTTTATACTTGTTTCAAAATATTATAGATAAGAATTCATGACTAATGATTTTATAAAGTCAATATAATCATGTTTCGTACATAGAACATGAGATGAAATTTAATAATTTTTTTTTTAAACTTAAATGACCATCATAGTTTCATAATATTACATATAATTTCATAAAAAACAAACTACCAAAATTAAAATCAATCAACATTTTGTGATATCTTATAAAGAACATTATTTCCCTCCAACATATTAACTTACCTCCTCAATTTTCCATGGTATTTTATTGGAATATTACATACATTACCACATATAAAATATCAACATACTTATTGAATACTTTTCCATCTGCAGTTCATCAAACATTCTCAACACATTTATTTTTGAATAATATTTCCATTATGGTCTTTATCAAAAGAACACTCATGAAACCCAATTTTCTGATTATTTGGGGTTTTAATAAATTTTTCTATTTTCATATAGTAAATAATAACTCAATATACATAGTTAGTAATAACCATAAATTTAATCACTCCCAATCTTATCTTATTTGGTTTCTCATTCATAATACCACAACACCATTCATTAAAACCACATACAGGTGTTTCCTCTAGGTTCAAATAATTTATTAATTAAAAATTTTTCCTTATGATTACACCAAAAAATAGAAACAATATAAATAAAATATATACTTAGAGAAATTAATCTATACAACCTTTTATTAAACACTTTTGGATTGGTAGTTAATCTAAAAAATCATGATTCAATATAAGTTACAAATCGTTATGGATAAGGAATTCTACAAATTTATGTTCCCAACATAATATATTAAACAAAAAATATTTTCAATATCTTTTAATTATACACTTCGAAAAATATTATATCTTCAAAAGGTATCTACCATTCCGATTATATGAACAATAATACCCTAGACGCACACTCTTTGATATAGTGTGAAACACCTTCTCTTTATTTACTAGATTTAATTACAACAATAACACATCATTCCCATTCTCATGGATTTAGTCCTAAAAAAATATTTTTTATAAAATATCTTCGATACTAACTATCACATCATATATATAAAAAACCCATAATTATTAGAATAATTGTATGGTTTATACATTATAGTATTTTCATGGAATTTTTAGTATTAGATATTTATAGATTTAATAAAAAATTTACTAATTAATTTTATACTTTTACTCGTGGTAAATTTTTCCCATAAATATATTTCCCAAGTTTAATCTCATTCATTATTCATAATAACTTTTTGGATTCATTCAAAGAGAGTAACCCTAACTATAATTTAACATTGTCAATATACCAACGAATTTTTAATCCTTCTAAAATATTTTTAAAATATTGCATGAGAAATACAATTCTCAATATTGGATTTAAAAATATTAAACCCACCTATCTTTTGAATAACATGAGAACTATTATGAACATCAACCCATTTCTAGAATAAACATCGATCACATGTAATCATTTACAATAAATGAAATTATATTTCTTTCTTAAATATTTTAATAAAACATCTCATATTCAATAATGAATGAAAGATCATAATCATGAATGTTACTTTGTAGAAAATTATAACTCATGCAATATTTTCCTTTAGAAATCATTTCTCCTTTAATATATCATAGACACTTATTTATTCATAAGCCTATTTCAATACCGCCTGAAATAATAAAAAATCCCCAAAACCCCATAAAAATCACAAAAACCCTTTATAGATATCATATTAAATTATTTTCATATCACCCATACAATAACTATCATAAGATCCCTAATAAATACAATAACATGACTGGTGAATAACTATTTATATCCCCATCAGAAAAAATAAGTACGCATTAAATTTGAGCCTAATATCATAACCCTAATCATTATGAACTATTTCGTAGAACCAACACATTAATATGAACATTGATAACTCATTTCATTATAATAAAAATACAAATAAATTTTTTGGTCTATAAGTGGATGAACAATACATTAATATATGAATATAATGAAAAATGTCCTTTTCTTTTTAAAACATTAAAAAATCATAAAATTACCAGAGAAATAAAAAATTGATATTCATTATAAATAATGAAATAATAATAATAAATGGTAATAATGAATATGTTCATAGTTTTAGGATAAGTTTATCATGTAATAAAGGTTAATTTTTTTAACAAATTATTAAATAATGATAAATTTAATTCATATAATAAATGAAAAAATAAATATTTTAAACCATTGTGGAGAAAGTACAAGATATTTTAAAATGACATTAATCATTTCTTATGAGTGTATAGTAATTTGTTTAAAATATCATAGATTTTTAAGATATATATATATATTAATGGAGAATCGTAAAATGAGTATACTACATAGTAGACCATAAACACACACATGTCAGAGGGTGGTGAATCAGGTATGGACTATGTTTCACTAATAAACATCTTATTTTATCTTTTCACCACAATTTTTTAACATATATAAAATAATATAATTAAATGAATATAATTATTCATCCTTTCAAATTTTTTATAATAAGAAAATATGAAGAAAATATTTCTTGGTTACTTTTACAGGTTTAGACCCTTGAACTGGAAACCTACTCATTATCTTCTAAACTCATGTTGAGTCACATATTTTCTAATATATTTTAATGAAAACATACAATGGTTTTCTAGTTAACATCTTGAAATAATATTCACATTATAATACAATTTTTTTACACCATATGACACAAGTGAAAATCCTATAATATATAACAAAGATGATGTGATCTTTATACTACTTTAATATTATTTAGACCCCATAGATAATCCACTTCCTCACATAATCTAATATAGATTTGGATTATGATTCAGGTGGAATAACACTAATAATATCATATATTTTTCATCAACTCATAAATCATTGATTTCAAGAATATTTTCAAACTCCTTGCATTGAACTCGGTACCTCGAAGCCTTCTTAGTGCAACGTTCTTCATAATATATTCACTACCTTCCCAAAATATCTTCTCTAGAATATATACAATAATTTAGCTTTCACTGATTTTTTAAATATGAAAAAAATCATGGAATAATTTCTGTTGGTGAACATTAATGTACATGAGTTTTATCATCATTACATACTTATTCATTACCATAAATAGTAGTGACATAACCTAATATTCTTATTAGATATATAATTCTCTTAGTATCTCCTCTCACAAACATTCAGAAAGTATCGATCATGAACCGAGATCCACAGTGAATGAACCTTGTCAACTAACTCAAAGGGTCTTCAAAAATACCATAGTTTCTTTTCTATCGAACCATCAGATATTACCCACTAAAGTAACTTATAAGAATAATATCTGTCCCCACTATGGAAAATTATCAATGATTCTTATTAGAAATGTATAGATATACATATACCCCCACTCATGTCCAATTTTTTTCACAAGATCATTCATCATTTGAAGGAACTGATTGAAATATTCCTCAAATAACCTTTCTTCATCTCATTCATCCACCCCTATTGATTATAAGGTTGATCATCTAAATATAGAAATATTTATAGGAGAATAGACTTATATCCATTCACCTATTCAAGAAGGCAGTTAGTATAACTGAATAGAAATATAATAGTGGATTTCCATTTCTACATCCATTTTTAAGGACTATAAATATATCCAAATATAATCAAATAATTTAGTACACCTTCCTTATAACATATTTCTCACTGAATACCAAGTAAAAAAATATAATTTTACTAAAATGAACACACATATTCATGGTTTCACTGATGGGATCCATCAAAATATTATGGTGTAACATAATGTGCATGACTATATTCATACCTCATTTAAGGGCGTCAATCAACTAACTCAAACAACGAAACATGAGTCCTTTGATAATATAATCATATTAAATGGTCCTAAGCCTTCCCTAAGGAGAAAAACTAAAATAAAATATCACTACAGGGGGATGGTAACTCAAAAATGTTCCACAATAGATTCCATATCACACCTACCATGGATGGCCCAAGAATCATCGCAGTCCCCATCATAATATTTCAGAAGTCTCATCTTTAGAGGTCCACCTTTGTTACTCAGATCATTATTTCTAGAGGCCCTGCATTGAACACATGTCTGTATGATCAACTATGCAGCAACATAAGGACTATTCCTATGGACTCATCTAGTGATTTCAATAATGATAATTCTCCAAAAATGTGATAATAAAAATAAAAGTATGGAATTCTCTTTAAAGTACAATGAATGGTTATTATTATGTTCTTACTTATGGTAACATTATATCAAAACATGAAATTCCTCTCTTCATCCAATCGATTCTAAGAGAATCCTCGTACCATGAATGAAACTAGAGGATTGAGTTGAATTGTGACCATGACCTCATCGAGTACATATAGTATACCAGTAATATCAGTAGAAGGAAATACCAACTTCATTGATAATGTATAGGAATAAAAACCATGTGGGTCAGATCTTGTAGAAGATATTTTATCCGTAGAAGATGAAAATGAGATGGATATGTGAAAGAGTTATCTAAGAGAAACCTCCAAACTATATCTTGTATATCACCACTTCTTGTTAAAATATCCCATTTGTGTATAATGATAAATGTATTCCTTAATTATGAAATAGAGCATGGGTTTTAATCTACTGGAGAAAGTCTAAAAAATATCATATCATTGGTATGATTATCCCAACCCTGTAGTGAATAATATTTTTCACCAGATAGACCATGTTAATTTATTTATATTATGTAAACTACTTTTAAAAACCAATTTGAGATCATTAAATGTTTAGGTACCAAAATTCTTGTAGTTCCCTATCAAATAATTATTGGTACCTCATATATGATAAATATCTATGGATTTTTGATGTATAATTATTTTTAATTCATTCCATTATAATTTCATTAGAATCCCTTATAGATATTATATTTCAATTTCATTACTATATGAAAGGTCACATTCATAACCAATGTTCACACTATTTGGTCAAACAATGAAAATAAACTCATCTCTATGGAAATCACAAGGAAGAAATGAAAATATTTCACCATTGGAAGGATCCTGAGATAGGAAACCTAAATAGTTGAGAAAGCATCTAAAATAAGATAAACATAACCTAAATCGATGCGAAAAATATATCTTTTAAGGATCTCAAACCATGAACTAACACTAACCACAACACATTATTGATGAAAATGTAAAAAAATTATTTCATTAGAATAATCAATGTATTATATTTATAATCAAACCTTAACCACATTTTTAGGTAGAGTTTTACCCCATCCACCACCCTAGGGACTTGAAACCCATTGCTGGATCCTATGATTTCAACAGTGGATCTATATTAACCCCATAACATATTTTATGGGGCATTTTAACTACAATCACATCACTTGGAATTATTAAAATCATCAGCAAGTTTTGAATAATTTTTGGTGGCTCCATATCATTCGTAGACATCAGGGCTAGTGGAATGATTATAACCACTTCTTTAAAATCATTGTTTTTTAGGATTAATAATTACTATGTGAATATGTAACCTCAACTATTCCTACAATGATGCAACAGACCTCAATCATTATGGTACATTTAGTGAGTATAGTTAACGATTACCTCATGATCCCCATTCAATGAACAAATATGTGGGAATATAGGATAATGAAGGGATAGCACTACAAACATTTTAAGCTGATATAACAAAATTAGGATGGGAACCGTGGATAAGACCATGATATATATTAGAAATGTAATTAGGAAGAACACTATTATATACATATAATATAGTATATGATAAAAAGAGAGTCTCTATATTAATAGGATGATGATGTTATTCTTATTACTTGATATTCATCAATGAACATCCTAACATTGAATATGGTATATGTCATGTAATGGTACTCTTACATAATTAAGAAATGGGGAAGTAGTTTTAAAATATATGGGTTGTATACAAACATGCTCTAAGGTTATGTGTACCTTAAATAAAAGGCATACCCAGAACAGGGAACCTCTATACATGTAGTATCTACCCCATTGATGTCATTCCACTATAAAAGGAAATGGAATGAATATACTCTACATACCACAAAGAGATAATGAATGCCTCTACATTTAAAAGAATGTGGCATAGTATAATATTGAGATACAAAATATCAAATAGATTGATGAATAATTTTTTAGTGGAAATGGTCCCACTGGGTATCACCTTCAAAAAGAAAAAACATATAACTCTTATCACTCATTCAGAGACAATTAATCTACCCCAAAAAATCATGTTTGAGAATCAGGTTGGATTTAGAATCAAATGATCATTCTATTTTTAATTTACATGTAAGTCATGATTAGTAATTCCATTTTTTATTTAAGAAACATCCCTCATATTTTGGATATAACCAATTCCCATCATGAACATGAAGACAAAAACAAGTAAATATAGGATGACCATACCAATAATCACTTAATAGTCACAAAAAGGAGACATATAAGATAATTAATCCCTTATGTCATAAAAACCCATCGTGATTCATTAGAGTCTAATAGAATCAATGGATGGGTGAAATGTTGTAGTACATCCCGAATGGAAACCATATCCTAAATGGGTTGATAAAAATTATCCTCTACCAATATATAATCATCCTACATTCTTTTCCTTCATTGAATTGTGATATTTTAAGTGGAATATATCTAATTTCACATCATAATGTGGCCACATTATGGGAAAAATGGACTTCAAAGGATTAGATGAACTATAGTTCATTATAAATAATCTACAGAGTCATGAAATAGTATTGTATATAACAAACTAGTAATTTCCATTAGAGGATGAGAGGAGCATTTCCCTTAGTTATTTTATCCTTTTACCTCAATTTTTAAGAAAACAATGTCCATTGACATCACTAACTATTAAAAAAAAGGGAGAGTCTCAAAATTTATCGAAATAAGGAAAGGCTATAAATACTCACTCAGTGTTCCCCTCCCATAGAAGAAGATATTGGAACATTTAGTAAAGATATTATTCAATAATCTACTTTAATCACTAATCACATTGAAATTCTTAAATACGTTCAATGAGTTTTCAGACACACCTAATTTTCTAGACGAATAAATTTATAGAAAAGTACTAGATCTTACCATACTCCCTTGGAATATTATAAAAATGGTTTGGTAATGTAAAAACTACCCCTATTACTCTCAAATGATAACTATATATTGTGGATGTACCCAATAAATCTCTACATAAAATTATTCCTATATTAAAGTGAATGAACCCACAAAATCACCTATTTATTATGGGAAAAAGAATCATCATGGTATCCAATTATATTATTAATTAAAAATATTACTTTTATAAATAATAGATTAATTTTTATTTCATTAAAACAATAGAAAACAATCTCTTCATGAATTAGGAACCTAAGATACACAATGAAGATGGACAAAGTTTTTATGCTAACTATTTCTCTTTTCACTCGAGATTGGGAAACACTGCCCAAGGCTATGTCATTATTAAATACATCCTATAGATGGTTTTTATTTGATAGTTTTTTAGAGTGGAAATCCAACTAAATAGAGGCCCATTTCACCAACATCTGATCATATGATAAATTTGTTGAGAAATAAGTCCTTTCAAGACACCAAAAATTATTCAAGGACTAGATAACCAATAAAATAGTGGATTAGGCTCATACTTGAATCATGTAATAACTCGATCAACTAATTTTTTCTATAGTACCTCCTTTATTATGTAATGTTATTCCATTACACCCATCATTTGGAGGAATATACAATTGGAAGAAGAAAAATAGTTTGTAGTAAGAATATCCTCATAAGACTCAACAGAAATCCATAAAACTTGTAGATTTCATTCCATATTTATTTAGGTAAATGAAACAACACAAGAATTGTATTATTATTATGTAAGGAGTAATGTTTAAATTATATTAATGTTATTCACACAGAAAACAATTTCTCTGATTCTGAATTTGCATATAAACTCATGTTTTTATACATGACCTAGTAAGTAAATGTAGGTTCTACAAAAGCTTAAGTAATATGGGAGACTCAGTAATAGATGATTATATTATTCCAACCACATCTATACTGAATCCATATAAACATTAAGCAAGGAGAATAGAGAAACCACTAAATGTCTCATGATTTTCCCAAACAAAATATCCGTGAAAGACTGCATAACAGGTTTAAAACTGTAATATTATCCCATATGAGTGTATATAAAACATCATCCTGACCCATCTGCGAGTGTTATTCTTTCATATATTTATTGAGAAACTAGAACTGTTATCCTCAAGTTCTTCAACCTCTATGATATAAACTAATTATAAACCCAATGATAGGAAGTGATTACCTTTTTTAGGAATGAATTATTGAAATAAATGGAGTTTTTTCTTAAAAAACCAATGAATCCAGTATATCTTTATCTATCAAAGGATATTATGGAAAATACTATAAATTTACCTATAGATTATACATTATTTTGGGATACAGGTCACCAAAACCATCATTTAAAGAGAAAAAAATCTATAATATCATCTCATTCCACTATATTATTCAGAGAAAAAGATCAACATAATGTAGTTTAGTGGAATATAAAACCCCAATACTATTTAGGTAAGAATAACATTTTTAACATTCGAAAAACATTAATGTAAAATGAATCAATGATAATTATTAACTAGGTTTGGACTCTCCAACCTATGTGATTTAGTATGAATAATTTCTCTCCCACCAATAGGACAATTTATGAGTTCAATAGTATAACGAAAATATCATATATATTATCAAACTAAAATATTAGTTTAAATAAATTTTCTATAAGTTAATGTTCATGTTTATCCATTATTACACATCATATAGTGTTATTATTAGATTACATCAGTTATCTAAAATAATTTTGCTTTGGTCGTTGGCCAAGGCACCACATTCTTCAAAAACAATATTATCATAAGACCGTAGATAATGATTAATATGTTGATGTTGTAGTCATATCATCAATTTCTAATGTAATCCATAAAAAATTAAATGATTGATATATTGTAAAGGTTCACCCAATTAATATTGAAAAAAAAAGTTTCAATAGAGATAAATTAAATTTAAAATTTCATAAAACTCAATTATACTAATATTAGTTATAAGGAAATATTATTTGGAATGTCTCTCTGTCAAAATAATAAGTTTATTGTCGTTATATTTGCAGAAAATTATGGTTATTGAAAAAGCAGTTTAGAATTAGATTCATTATTATGATGGAAAATACATTCAATACGTTCATTTTTAAGTTTCATGATCTAGTGGAGTAATAATTAAATACACTTGGTTATGTTGTTTCCAAAGTGGAATGTATGAAATTCCTTGGTCTTATCATTCTCTCTCAAAATATTCAATATCCATTATGGTTTAAGTATTTTAGATTTATAAATTAGAATGTTTTTTCATGACCATATTTATGTATAATTGTCATGATTCACACAGTGGTCATGAATTAATTATAGTAAATAGTTTCATAATAACAGTTAATTCCCAATTCCTATAACAATGTTCATGAAACAAAGTTGTAGAGATATAAATAAACGATGAAAACACAAAAAAACAAATTTAGAGATGAAATATAAACAAATATAATCCCCTAATTATAAAATCACTTATGAAATAGGTGACGTTACCCACATATGTTATTCCTAAGAGTTCTATAGAAGTGAAGATAGTATAAATCCAAAATAAAATATAAAACTTTAATGGTGACAGGCTATGTTGCAGTGGATGGAAATTCCCCAAACTACTATGTCATTTTTAATGATGTTTTTTTCACTTCTATTTATACGAAATGATATTCCAAGATCCAAGATCAACATTAATAAATTGATCCTTTTAATTCATTAGGGTTAATATCATGAGTCCCAAATGAAATCAATATAAAAGTCACATGAAAATTATGATAATTGGGAACTTTTGAAACAATGTTTAATCATATGGATTAAAAAATGAAACGTGAAAATTCCTTATAAAAAGTATGATAAAATAGATGAAAAATGGAAATATTTGAAAAGTCTCAGAAAATTGTTCACCATATGCTTTCCCAATCAATATTGGGGCACTAGTACATTCATGCCACCTTACTGGTTCAACGAAACACTATCACCTAGGTTCATCTATTTGCATATAAATAGATGCTTTTGGTCTCTATTTGTACGGATGAATTTCCATGAAGGTCAATTACTACTCTGGTATCCCTAGTGCTTAACTCAAGTCCTAAAAAACCTACATGATAGTTTTATAACACCTAAAGAGAGGAAACAAAATGGGGAAAGTTGGAATTAATTCTATTTACTGCTAAAATAAACAACACATGTGTGATTGGTTTGTAAAACTTCTTGAATTAGGAACACTTGCACAAATTAAACATGTTAAAATAGGAAATTGCATGACTTTATTTTGGGAGTTCCAATATATACCTTTGAAGTGATGATCAAATCTTAACCCTAGTGCATTCAACCATGATATTCATCATGTGAGGTGAAACAAATTATTCCAAGCCTACCTGCACCAAAACCCCGTGTTTGTTGCTCCCCTCATGTGGTCCCCCTTGGATGGCCTCATCCTTTTAGCATTCATGAGCTATTTATGAAGCGTATATCATATCCACTAATAGAACTGATATTCCTTCACTGGAACGTTTTCTTAAAAGGGGCCATTTTGAAACCTCCACCAAGACCACCAGATTTGAAAAACCATAGTGAATGACACATATGTTTGTCTCCCGTTTTGGTTTTTTTTCTATTGTTAGAGGGTTCCCACACATGTCCTACAATCATTTCTGGATACTTGGGGATTTTATAGGTTTATATTTATATGGTCAACTAGACCCTTACCCTAGGGATAGTGTTGTGTAGTTCCCTGTCTTTGATTCTAGTGATGGGACATTGTCCTACAAATATAATCTCAAGGAACTGCTGCCTTTGGTTACTGGTATATCGGATAAGGATCGAACCTATATTTCACTTTGAAAAAGGATAATTCTCCCTCCTCTCCCAGGACCAATCATAGGTAAACCATCCAAGTGTAATCCCATATCCTTTCAATTATGATGCATTTGCCTTTCACCTCTATATGTGGGTGATCCATAGCCATGAACTCTTCCATAGTAGCCATAAATCTTCCACTATAGCCCAAATATCTTCCATCGTCAAAGGAATAAAAGTGTGTGATTTTTCTAATCTTTCAAATCCTCTTCATTATCTTACAGTGTATGACATGCTTGGGATTATAGGTCTGTAATGATCACAACATTCATAGAAACCATATTAAATAATGAACTCTAGGAGATCTAATTCGCACCAAAATTTCCACATATCGGAATCCCACATATGGCTTGAGCACCAATGACATAATTCTAAATATTAAACATAATAATTATTCAATTATAAGGGAATCCTAATTTGGATTTTTAAAAAATTTAAAACACAAATGCTTGAAGAGATGTTAAATCACTCATGGTCTATATCATCAAGGCATCCTATTCAATAATAACACCAACATAATCCTCTTAAAGGTTCAACATTACCTAATAGAATTACCAAATTATGTGGGATTTTATTCCCATCAAAATGGGATATGTAGGAATCCACCCGCAGGTTCAAAACCAAAATTCCGAATTATCACTATTCTATCATGTGCATAACCATGATGGGGTATAATTCAACATGGAATCTCATATTTTTTCATGGATCTTCAGACTACATAGGCATATGTCCCACACCAAGGATTGACTAGGAACATTTCCCCTATATTTCCATTCCATATTATGATAAACTGCATGATTAACACTTCATCACATGATATTAAAAGGTTTGATTTTTTCTATTAAATGAGACAAAACTACATAGTTTTTTATTCATTTTATTGGGATACATAGGTTTCCCATATGTGTGTTTAATCCCATCATTGTAATGAATTTTTTCTCCCTGACTGATGATGAATTCCAGAGTGACATTCATCTACATGAATGATCATAAAATCCAGAGTGCCCTATTGAGTTGTTTAAAAACTTGCATCATCGTAAAACATTACCAAAGAATCTCAATGTAGTATATTATTGTACACCATTTATGTAGTTCAACAAATACATATAGATATATCCGTTGATGAAGATCCTTGAATATATACAAATGATTTCGAATTCTTCAAATTAAAAAATTTAATTGAAAAATGTCACAACCCATCCTCGGTGCTCATGTCATGACTACCCCAAGACCGCCTTCCATAGGCTAGGGGCTGGCGACTAGCACCAAAGGATTAAAACCCAATCATTATAAAGCAAACAAACACCACAGAGTACGCAAGATGAAGAAAAAACTAAGTAAAATGAGTACAAAAGTAAGTGCTGGAATGTAAATGGGCAAGAATACAAACCCAACTAAAAGATAAGTACAATTGAAAAGAAAGTACAATAGCAGAAAATTAATGTAGCAACTCTGAGTCGTCCTATGGTAATCCCACCTGACTGGTAGGTACAGATAGTCTCCTCATCTCCTCAGCTCCAGCCATTCGTTCGGTGTACGTCTCATCCAGTGATCCACCTCCAAGTACTATCAAGATCCATGATCCTCTACCTTGATCAGCGTTGTCTGTCATCTACATCCAATACAATGTAGTGCGGGCATAGCCCATGTAGGGGTGAGTATACGATACTCAGTTGGGACCCTAAGACCCCCCGAAGGACTCCTAAAATCCACGAAGTATAAACTACAAAGTAAAGATACAATAACAAAGTATCAACCAACTCTACTTATTTATATGCCCATACATATACCTAAGTCTTCAATTCCATCTCTGCTCCAGCACACGAGCCCAAGTTCAACCCAGTCCACACAGGAAAGCACAACCCAAACCAAACAGGATAGAAAGTCAATCATAATGAAGTTATTGTTTGAAAAACAAGACTCAGATCACATAGGTATACACTTCGTATGATAATAGAGATGATCAGATGTAGCCACTATTTCATCTAAGCTATCTGACCCACATAGGATACATGACCAGCTAAGCTGACGGAACCACAAAGGATACACGACTAGCTACTCTGCCAGACCCACATAGGAAACAAGTACAAAGTCCAATACTGTCGGACCCACATAGGATACAAGAACAGTAATCAAATACTGCCAGACCCACATAGGATACAAGAACAGTAGTCATCACCATTGAACCCACATAGGATTCAAGTACTGTCGTTGTTGCTGCTGAACCCACGGAGGATCCCGGTACAGTCATCCTCGTCGTCGCAGTCGCAGCCAGCTCTAGGGTTCCCGGACACAACACGCTTGATTCCAAGAGGGTCCACACCACGAGCCAAGGGGGTTGATACATCAACTGTACCAAAGTCCATAGTTTATGTATCATAAAGTTCTGCCTCATCGAAAGGAACTCAACGTGACAAACAACGCGTAAATCGGACGCCCGGTCTAAGAGTTATTAGCTTATTTGTCCCAGGGGCCCCTTTGGATTTTAAGCTAAAAAAAATCGGACTGTACTCTAGATGCTTTCGAACCTTTAGTGGAGAAAGCAAAAGGAACAGTCTCACTAAGAGGAATCCAACATAGTCGATGACACGTCAATCGGACGTCAGGAGCTCAAGTTATAAGCGATTCCGCTCCGAGGGCCCAGTTGGATTCGTGTTTGATCCAACTTGGTCATACCCAATGTTCTCCAAAACCTTGAGTGTAATATACCAAAATGAGTATCTTAAACCAAGGATCTATATTCAATTGACAGTGCGTCGATCATATGTCGGTATCCCATGTTATGGTCGTTTGAACGGATCTGTCCGGAAATCTGGTGGTTCGGGCCAAGTCCGACCCAACCCGATGCCCCTGGGTTGGCCCGAACTGGGTCAACCCGACCCGGTTCTGGGTTTGGCCAGTTAGGGAAAGGCCCGTCCTAGCCAGCATGTCCCGGACCGGCGCGGGGGTCCGGCCCGACCCGACATGAGCGGCCCGACCCGGCGCGGGTGGTTCGGCCCGGTGTGGGCAGTCCGGCCTAGCGCGGGCGGCCCATCACGTGTGGCTAGCGGCTCGGCCTTCGGCCGAGTGGAGAGCAGGGGGGCACTGCCTCCCTTGATTGACAAATGGAATACCCATGTGGGGTCCGCCATAGTTGTGCTGGCCGGGAGTTACAACCCCCGGACTTCCCGAATCAGCCTTCCATAATCACCGGCCGACGAGCAGCCGCAGGACCCACCGGTCCTGCCTCCTGGAGCGCCGGCGGCCGGATGTCTGGCCACCCCCGTTTTGAAATTTCGTGGTGAAAGTCCACAGATTCCTTCTATCCGGTGCGGAACAATGGAGCCACCCCCCTACGTCATGGCCCTCCCTGACCATGACCTCCTGGTGCTCCGGCGCGGTGCGAAGGCACCGCGCTCCTCCCGCTGCGTCCTGTCTCTGGCCGCGGCCTCATTCGGCCTCACAAACGCAGCACGACGGGGCCGCGGTCCACTCCAGTTGTGGTTCCTTTGACATCACACGGTGCAACAACAATACCTCCATTTCAAGCCATAAAAAAACATCAACAAAATAGGGACGAGGTTTGGCCGTGTTCGTGCAGTCCGTCCTCCACCCGTTATATTGATAACAGGCGTCCAAAATTAAACAAAGAACATCAAATTAATCTTGAACGTAAAATCAACCCCTTCCTCAATGATGTTCACAGAAGCTAGCATCGTAGAATACGGCATCGCGGGGTGAGGCTTCGTATACATCGACGAAGAACGTTCATGGAAGAAGCTACATCACCCATTCTTTGACGCAGAGTGAAGATGGAAGGGTGTGACGGCGTTCTTTGCATTCTTCAATGAGGAAGATGGAATTCTTCAAAGACATAAAGTATTCTCTCCAAAATCTCCACACAACGAAACAACCAAAATAAAATAATGATTTTGCCTTATTTTATTACTCAAGACAAAATTTTCAAAATTCAAAAGTTGAATTTACTTCATTTAATTAATCTCGAGTTGTCAAAATTAAATGGAGTTAAGTTGCAACATTAATTTAAGGGAGTGTCACATAATTTAAGAGGGGTTTAGAGGAGTTATGGAATTTGAAAAGTTGGGGGATCTTGTGGGCCCCACCTCAAAAATATCCTAACAAGAGGCAGTACGATTATGTGGGTCCCATCACAACTCCCACACATGGGTGTTAAACTGCTTAGAAGAGAGAAATAAAGTTGTGACACAACTTTATTTCACATAACACATAAACAAAATATTATTAACAACTCATCCCGAGCAAATTAAACTCCAATAATGGCCTTCTTAAGAAATTACCGGCGTTGCGGTTCCATAGGTTCCCTCAGATTTCGATTTCGAGAAAAAGGTCAAAAGAAAGATAAACATGCTCGTCCGTTCACTGAATGTACCCGTGCTAAACTTTAGAAATTGATTCCGGGGACACCGGGCCTCAGAATCAGGTGTCGTCAGATACTGCGTACTCATAAAATCCCAAAGAAATTAAGAAGAAATAAAATTGTCCTTGAAATTTATATTTCTTTACATTACAGCCACCTCAGGGCTTTACATCCCCATAAAGATACAACCCAAACTAGGGAAACAAATGAGGGTACAGAGCACGCATCGGAACATCCCTCTCCCATGTGCTCTCCTGGAGGTTCCCGTTCTACAACCTGATGTGTACTAGAGTTATCGATCGCCCACATAGGACCTGCTCTTGTCGATCCTCGATCTCCAGTGAGACCTCCACAAATGTCGCCCCGTCATCAATATCCAGCTCCCCATGGTCGATGATATTCGTCGGGTCATGCATGTATATCCTCAGCTGAGATACGTGGATGACGTCGTGCACCTAGTGAAACTGATGTGATAGAGACATGTGATAAGCCACCTTGCCTAACCTGATGAGAACCTGGAATGGTCTGACGAAGTGACGAGATAATTTGTCTCCCCGGCCAAATCTCCATATTCCACTTCGAGGTAAGACCCGTATGAAAACATGGTCTCCATCCTCGAACTCTTGTTGTCTCTGCCTCCTGTCATCATAATACTTCAGTTGGCTCCAATCTATCCTCATCCGTTCCTGATTGACCTGAACCTTCTCTGTCATGGCCTGGACCATCTCTAGTCCCACAAGTGCTGACTCCCCAGGGTCAGTCCAACACAGAGGTGATCTGCAAGGTCAGTCGTACAATGCTTCGTATGGTGCCATCCTGATGGTGGAGTGGTAACTGTGGTTTTGCGCAAACTCCACCAAGGGTAGGTGATCCTCCCTGCAGTGACCAAAGTCTAGGACACATGCACGGAGCATGTCCCCGAGAGTCTGAATGGTCCTCTCCATCTGACCATCCGTCTGAGAGTGAAAGGAAGTGCCCATGCATAGATGCATCCTGAATGCCTTTTGCAACCCATTCCAATGACGGGAAGTAAAACAAGAATCTCAATCGGATATGATAGATGATGGTGCACCATGAAGACATATGATCTCCTGAACATAGAGGCCTCCCAAGCTCTCCACTGAGCCCTAATCTCTGATGTGTAAGAAGTGGGCCAACAGGGTGAGTCGGTCAACGATCAACCAAATAGGGTCATTGATAGAACAAATATTTTCAATTAATTTATATTGAATATCACTGTTTTAAACTCACAAAAGTGTTCTTCTATGTTTAATTGTCTCATTTTTATGATTTTGGTGTTATTTTGAGCTGAATAGTAAAAATTGGCCATTTTGGATTTTTAACAGTTTCCACTTTTTTCTGTAGGTTGTCCATAACATTTTCTACATTGATCTGAATTGCAAAATTCTTTCTTTTCCAGATTCTGCACATCCTGGGATGCATTTAATATATTTTGAATAAAAGATGAATCGGCCATATGGAAGCTCAAAAGAAGCTCACAATTGGCTCAAGAAAACTGTTTCCAGTTCTGCCTAGTTTTGGTGTGAGATCCATAACTCATTCATTGTGGGCCCAACTCTTGCAAAATTCGGTTGGTGGACGTGCACGGAGTATTGGAGCATCTTTTATGAAGGAAGCACCGTGGGATGCATCCATTTGTGGGTCCATTAAAGCTTCCTAATCCGGGGGTTTACGTTTTGGAGATTCTGACTGGACAGAATAAAGGATTAGAGTAAAAGGGCCATAACTCTCGGAATAACTGTCCAAATCCGCTGAGATTTTGAGGGGCCACGGCCGAGACAAATATGAACAACATTGAAGAAGGCCTCAACGCGTGAAGAGGTCATTTATGGGGTCAAAAACGCAACAACATTCGGAGGACAGAAATCTGTCTATAAAAGGAGGAGAGCTCCCCCTCCTCAACACATCCCATTCTCCACCCCATTCCTTCTGGGGCACAAAAGATAAGAACTTCTCAGATTTTTCTTTTATGTCATTTGTTTTAAAATGTCTCTCCTCTCCCGCATTATCTCTCTTACCCCATCCATGGAGGGGTAGTTTCATTTGAGTGATCGGAAAGAGGGGAGGCTGGACCTATGTGTTGTGTCTGAGTTTTTGTGCTTGAAATGAATAAAATTTGTTCTTATTTCTTCTTCTGGTTCCAATTAATAATTCAGTATTAAATTCCGAATGCGGTTGTGTTAAGGTTTTTATTCTGAAATTAGAAATTTCTTTGGTCGATGATCACATCTCCCGCCACCCAATTCTAATCTGTATACGGTGGAACATGATTAGGGTTGGGTGGTGATTTCTCGACGGTTGTCAAGCACGTGTGTAGGATTGTATGTTGAAATATTGGTTTATTAGGGAACAACAATTCCAGGTCTGGGATTGCCCTAATTAATCAAGATACCATCTACAACCCTAAACACATTGGAAGGAGGATAGACCAATCTAAGGTTTTAGAAAGGAAAATTCTCATCACATTTATCTGACTAAGGGAGAGAGAGGACTCGGTAGATGAATCTCTCTCTTACCAGTTTAAGGAAGAAGAAGAGATAAAATTTGGAAACCATGATGGCACAAAACTAGGTCTATCCAAACCCAATCCGATCATCATCTTTATCATTTGTTAAAACCAATCATTTTTAAGAAAACCAACAAAAAGTGACAACCTTCTTTTGTGTGCACTCCTCTTCGGGAGACTACCTTGGATCAACTGCTATACTATACTTAGGTAAATAAAATATTGTTTTGCCACGCCCCACGACAGGCGTGCGTCAAACTTGGCGCCGTTGCCGGGGAGGCAGTGCCACAATCAAATTGTAAATATTTGACTTTTTTCCAAAAAAAAACACACTTTCCATGTTGTTTTCAAATGACTATTTATTTAATTCATGGAACAATTACCCACCAATAAATGAACCAATTATTGAATCGACCTTTTCCACAGAGGATGGTGTTTCTGAAATTGTTAGACAGGTGAGGTTATTTTGGAAAACAAATAATGATGAGAAAACATTCAAAGATTTCATAGATGGGCTAAGGGAGGACATGAACGAAGATGTTTTTGAAGCGATGGCACGAAAGCTAGATGAGTTCTCCCATTACGTTCCAGAATTCTATGAAGTATCCAAGGTCCAAGAAGATCCCCCATTAGTCATCCCTGATTTTTCAATGGAGATCCAAGATATAGTGGAGCCTGACTACCTGCCTATATCTTCTACTACTCAACTCCAAGAGGTGATTTTAAATGAAGAAGAGATTGAAGATGTACAAACTCAGGGAGATAATCATTCCATTAACTCGTTATCTTTTGATTTTGTTGAAACTGAATTGAGTATTACCTTCCCTTATTTTAATTTTACAGATTTATCCAATATATGTGTTTCCTTGGAGAAAGACGATGAAAAAGAAGATGAACCCAAAGAGGAACAACTGGATCTCCCCAAACATGTAGATCATTTATTAGAGGGAGATCAAGAGAAGATCATGGTTTATTTTCATAAAGAGAACAATTTCCAAGATGAATTATCTAAAAGGGAAGATTTATTTATTAATTCTTCATGTTTTAATCTTATTCAAGCTGAATTGTTTTCTGATTTCTCTTTCTCAGAAATTTACGATACATCAAAAATGGAAGAGACAATGGATGTTAAAGAAGAGGAAACTCAAGTGGTGGTGATTGAAGAAGAATAGATGGAGTATATGGTCATGCGACTACCTCCACAACAACAATTTACATACCATATAGAGGAGGACACCATGAAAGTCAACAGGGAGCACCCCTCTATTCTATTCCCTCTCACTATTGAACTCAAATTTTATCTTTTTTCTTTCTTGGGGGTTGGGAAGTTTCTTATATACTTTGGGGTTCTCTACATGAAATATTAGCTCATGGAAATTGGAAAAAATCGCATGTGGTGGTTCATCTTAAATAAACCACACCCACCATCAGATTGGGGATAACCGATTAGAACTGCCCCTCTGGAGGCAGTCAAAACCCAGGGCCCACTTGGGGGAATAATCAAAGATATGTCCTTCTTTTCTCATCCTATTTCTATTGTTGTTTCATTCAATAAATGTCTTAGGTTTTATTTTGTTTTTTTCATAGGTTATCAACGTGCAACACTTAGGATCTTAAATCAATGTTGCACTACCAATAAATCAGGTCCATTAATGAAGAGGGTGTCGTGGGATTATACGTCGTGAAGAAAAGGATCCATTTGACAGGGGAGTATGAGTTTCAATTCTATATTATCCGACTTTATTCCCTACTTTTTTAGTCTTTTAAAAAATTAATCAAAAAAAGGCATGCCCATGCTTGAATTCATGTTTTACTTGACTTCTCTAGGAGACATGAGTTTCTTAGGAATCTTGTGATGCCATGTTTTAGATTTCAATGTTAATAAGATTGAATGATTAAAATGGATAATTGGATGATTAAAGTGAAGCAAGGATATTGAAATATGGACTCATGATTTAAGGGAATTAATTGATTCATGTAAATGAAATTTCCCTTCCATTTTTCATTCTTTGAATTTCTGAAATTCATGTGAATTAATTTTTTATTATTAATCATGCCATAAGTGATTGTCCAATATCATATTCTCATTCCTGAGAGGATTTCTAGACCAAATATTTCCTATTTTATCCTGAGCATATTTCTTGAGTGATCTTGGGACGTGCCACCTGCTAGAACTTGTATTGAAACTTGTCAAAGCTATGACTGTACAAAACCACATTTAAAATGATTGAGGCATCTCTTTGGCTAGCCACATTTTATCCTAAGACCCACCTTTACATTTATCCTTCGTAAGCCCTTAGATGCCATGAATTTCCTTATAGGTTTAAGCCACATTACAATCCAATTTTTCCTTACCTACCTGCACTTTTAGTATTTTTGCATGGTTATTTCAAGTTTGAGTGTGGGGGAAGGGCCTTTCGTGTGCGTTCCTTGGGATATGTATCATTTTTGGGTGGTGTAATGTGTGTGTCATCATTTTGGGCAATGAATTATTAGAAAATTGGACATGATTCATCATTTCATTATGCTTCTTTCATTTCATCCGGTTCTCCATAAAAAAGAAAAAAAATGAAAAAATAAATCAAAATAAAGTTGTGCCTTTCTGGAGCTTTAAAAAAATCAAAATAAAGCTGTGCCTTTCTGGAGCTTTACAACAAAAACATGGATAACTTGGATGATATCATTCTTTGTAATCATTTATTGACTCATGACCCATGTCATTGAAAGGGGAGTGGTGTTGTGATTCACATTTCAAGTGGATTTGAGTGAGGTTCATCTTGTGTTTTCACTTGATTAATCATGCATTGTACTTAAGAGTAAAACCCCCTACTTCTGGCCTTAAATTATTTCAATCATTTACCCACCAACCCTAAGCCACAGAGTCATTTGAACCATTATTGCAAGTCCTCATGATTTTATGTGTGTTTTGTCTTTACAAAGTGGAGAAAGTAGTTACATTACAAGCCTATGGCTAAGGAGTTTGTTCTCATGATATGAGAATAACTCCACTATTAATTGTATCATGAGTGATGAGAGAAAATATTCAAAAGTGAGGTAGGTCATGATTTGGCATGTTTAATAATAATAAATTGAGAATCTTGAATGAATGAAAGGAGAAGCTTCATTATTTTTTGAAGGGGAAAAGTAAAATGCATGAATTGATTATTTCTTTGAAAAATGGGAAATTAAATTGGTATTTTTGTGGAACTGGAATGTTTTATTGGACATTGATAATCATTTTCTTTTATTCCATTTGAAATTTAAATATTGGTGACATTGGTGTCCTTTGAATTCCATGTTGAGATTTTATGCTTGAGGACAAGCATAGTTTAAGTGTGGGGGAATTGATAGAACAAATATTTTCAATTAATTTATATTGAATATCACTGTTTTAAACTCACAAAAGTGTTCTTCTAAGTTGAATTGTCTCATTTTTATGATTTTGGTGTTATTTTGAGCTGAATAGTAAAAATTGGCCATTTTCGATTTTTAACAGTTTCAACTTTTTTCTGTAGTTTGGCCATAACATTTTCTACATTGATCAGAATTGCAAATTTATTTCTTTTCCAGATTCTAGACATCCAGGGATCCATTTACTATATTTTGAATAAAAGATGAATCGGCCATATGAAAGCTCAAAAGAAGCTCACAAGTTGGCTCAAGAAAACTGTTTCCAGTTCTTCCTAGTTTTGGTGTGGGATCCATAAATCATTCATTGTGGGCCCAAATCTTGCAAATTTCGGTGGGTGGACGTGCAAGGAGTTTTGGAGCATCGTTTATGAAGGAAGCATCGCAGGATTCGTCCGTTTGTGGGTCCATTAAAGCTGCCTAATCCGGGGGTTTACGTTTTGGAGATTTTGACTAGACAGAATAAATGATCAGAGTAAAAGGGCCATAACTCTCGGAATATCTGTCCAAATACGCTGCGATTTTTAGGGGACACGGCCAAGATAAATTTGAACAACATTGAATAAGGCCTCAACGCGTTAAGAGGTCATTTATGGGGCCAACAACGCGACAACATTCGGAGGACAGAAATCTGTCTATAAAAGGAGGAGAGCTCCCCCTCCTCAACACATCCCATTCTCCACCCCATTCCTTCTGGGGCACCAAGGAGAAGAACTTCTCAGATTTTTCTTTTATTTCATTTGTTTTAAAATGTCTCTCCTCTTCCGCATTATCTCTTTTACCCCATCCATGGAGAGGTAGTTTTATTTAAGTGATCGGAAAGAGGGGAGGCTGGACCTATGTGTTGTGTTTGAGTTTTTGTGCTTGAAATGAATAAAATTTGTTCTTATTTCTTCTTCTGGTTCCAATTAATAATTCAGTATTAAATTCCGAATGCGGTTGTGTTAAGGTTTTTATTCTGAAATTATAAATTGCTTTGGTCGATGATCACATCTCCTGCAACCCAATTCTAATCTGTATACGGTGGAACATGATTAGGGTTGGGTTGTGATTGCTCGACGGTTGTCAAGCACGTGTGTAGGATTGTATGTTGAAATCTTGGTTTATTAGGGAACACCAATTCCAGGTCTGGGATTTCTCTAATTAATCAAGAGACCATCTACAACCCTAAACACATTGGAAGGAGGATAGACCAATCTAAGGATTTAGAAAGGAAAATTCTCATCACATTTATCTGACTAAGGGAGAGAGAGGACTCGGTAGATGAATCTCTCTCTTACCAGTTTAAGGAAGAAGAAGAGATAAAATTTGGAAACCATGATGGCACAAAACTAGGTCTAGCCAAACCCAATCCGATCATCATCTTTATCATTTGTTAAAACCAATCATTTTTAAGAAAACCAACAAAAAGTGACAACCTTCTTTTGTGTGCACTCCTCTTCGAGAGACTACCTAGGATCAACTGCTATACTATACTTAGGTAAATAAAATATTGTTTTGCCACACCCCACGACAGGCGTGCGTCAGTCATGTCCTCTAGAAGTATGTGGAAGCCCAGTCACGAAATCAAAAGATATCACATCCCACTTCCACTCTGGGACATCCAAGGGTTGTACCAAACCTGCTGGTACCAGGTGCTCCACCGTAACCTGCTTGCAGGTGAGGCATCAAGAAATGCACTCTGCCACAACCGTTTTAATACCCGGCCACCAGTGTAGTAGTCTGAGATCCTGGTACATCTTCGCTACCCCTAGATTTACCGCCAAAGGATAAGTGTAAGACTCTCTCAACCCCTCTTCATGTAAACCAACTGGTACCATAATACGTCTCTTAAAAAGGATGATGTGCTCTCATACTACAGAAAATCCATTGAGTTCCTATCCTGTGTAAATCTATGCATGTCGTGTCTCACAGTCAACGTCCCCATGCTAGGCCTCTCAGACCTGCTAAAGAAGTGGAGGTGTGACTATGAGCGACTGAAGGAAGGCTGCCCCATCTCTATCCACGAAGGATATCTGTAAAGAGGCTAACTGCTATGTCTCCTCTCAAAGAATCTGAATTCCCATCCTCCTGCAGAGATCATATGCTACTACGTTACCCTTCCCAGAAGTATATACTATCTCAAAGTCATATTCCTGGAGAAACACGAGCCATCGTTGCTGTCTCAAGTTCAGGACCTTCTACGTGAAGATGTACCTGATACTCTGGTGGTCAGAGTAGACTGTAAAGCATTCTCCCATTCGATAGTGATGCCACATCTTTAGTGCGAAAAACACTTCTGATAACTCCAGGTCATGGGTAGCATAGTTCTGCTCATGCTGCTTCAACTGTCGTGATCCATATGTGTTCACTACCCGCTCCTGCATCAGGACACACCCGAGTCCGGTCCTTGATGCATCGTAGTAAACTATGTACCCTAATCCCTCCTCCTGTAGCCTCATGATTGGTGCACTGGTCAATCTCTATCTCAGCTCCTGGAATCTATGCTAACATCTATCTTACCACATAAAGGGTTTACCCTTCTTCATCGAGGAATAAATCGTTTCTACAACTCTGAAGAAGTCTCGCACAAATCTCCGATAGTACCCATACAGACCTAGGAAACTCCGCACCATCATCACGCTCCTGGGTGGCTCCCAAGATAGCACTACCTCGATCTTCACAGGATCCAACGAAAATCCCACAACAGAGTTGACGTGCCCGAAGAAGTGGACCTCACGTAAACATAACCAACACTTCGAGACTTTACCATAAAGATGGTGCTCTCGGAGTGTGTCCAGTATAACCCGCAAGTGGTAGGCGTCCTCCTACTCAGTAGTCGAGTAAATCAATATGTCGTCGATGAAGACTTAGAAAAATCGATCGAGGTAAGGCTATAAGATCATGTTCATGATACTCATGAACACTGCTAGAGCATTGTTTATGCCGAAAGGCACAACCATGAAATCTTATTGGCCATACCGAAACCTGAAGGCCGTCTTCTGCACATCCTCGTCTCGAACTCTGAGCTGATGATAGCCTGACATGAGGTCTATGTTTGAAAACCATTGTGCTCCCTTGAGCTGATCGAAGAGGTCATCGATCCTCGTAAGTGGATACGTGTTCTTCACGTTCACCTAGTTCAGGTGATGATAATCGACACACAGTCGTAAGCTCTCATCCGCCTTCTTGGCGAACAATATCGGGGAAGCCCAGTGCGAAACACTGGGTTGAATGAATCCCTTTCCCTGTAAGTCATCCAGTTATACCCATAGATCTCGAAGCACAACAAGCACCATCTGATATGCTGGAGTAGATATCGGGGGCTGTCCAAGGGTACAAGTTAATATAGAAATCAACCTCTCTATGAGGAGGTAGTTCTGTAACATTGTCCGGAAAAACATCCGCATACCGATCCACCACAATAGGAAAACATGGACTCCCCACATCAACTACTCCTAGGATGAGGCTAGGAAACTGATGAGTGATCGGGTGTCCTCTCCTCTGCGTGTGTCCATCATGTTCTGTAAAGGCTCGCTTCTTGCCGGTGAAGGTGAACCTTCTCCCATCTATTCGGACACACCGCAACTTGCGCCTAATACAGTCGATCTGAGCATGGACTGTAGATAACCAATCCATGACCAAGATGATGTCGTCAGGCCTCGACGCTTATACAAGAAGATCCTAGCCAAATCTCCTGCCACCTATAGTAAGCTCACACTGCCGTCACCAGTGCATAATCAGTGAGTCTTCTCATGTAGGATTCTCTTACCGTAAAGATCGAGCCAACAGCTCCATCAAAATCACTGAGCTCCGAACAAGGGTAGCAGCAATGAAAGAATGTCTCGCTCCTGTGACTATAAAATTGCAGCAAGGGTGGAGTAGACAAACATACTACCTTGAATTATCTCTGGTGCACCGTGGTCATACGCCTCCACTGCCTTAAGCTGAGCCTGCCTCTGTCTTCCAGCTCCCTGTGGTCGGGGGGGAGGGGACCTCATGGTGGTGGTGGTGGTAGAGCCTCAAAGCGTTGCCCACCACCTGCTGATCGACTAGCTCCTCTGCCTCATCTGCCTAATCCCTACGGACTTCCACGGTCGAACCTCCGACTCTCCCTGGGTGGTCCCTCAACTGTCGGCTGCTCCTCTGCATGGCAGGTGGGGCAGTCACGATCCATGTCGCCCTGCCCGCCACATACATAGAACTGTATCATCCTCTTAAGGCTAGATTTGCGCCGTGTTCCCAACACCTCTGAGCCATTATCCTCATGTCATCCGCCTAATGGTCTGGTCCTCTTGGACCCCTGTGACATCCGTCGACTGCCAGCTACAGGATACTCCACTACGTTCCGCCCTGCGACAGGTCTCTCTACTAGTGTAGGCTCATCAAGAAAACTCCCTACATGAAGGGCTCACTCTAGTACTACTGCCTACATCTGAATGTTGAGAGAGATCATCGATGCCCTGATCTCATGCCTCAGTCCCTGCTCGAAGGTCTGGGTCTGGAAGAATGGGTCTCATTCCATGTCAATGGAGAAGCGCAATAGATCGGTAAATCTCTCCGAGTGCTGGGCTACTAACATGCTACCCTACCACAGATGTAGTAGCTCCTGAATGCACACCGCACAGAGGGTGGCTGGAATGAACTCCGTGCAGAAGAGGCTATCTAATTCTTTCCAATTAAGAGATGCCTCATCGTGCACCTGGAGTATCAGGCTCCACCATATACCTACAACCGCGTGCTGGAGACTCACCGCAAGGATCACCATGAGGTCAAATGGTGTCCCTACTGACCTGAAGACTTGAACGACAGACTCTACCAAATCCTCGGTTGCCTAAGGGTCACTCTCCCAACAGAAACTGGGCAGTCACTGATGATAAAACATGTGCAGTACACTCAGGTGACGTGCATTCTCAGTTGCTGGGGTTGGTGGCATCGGTGGCTCGGCGGGTAGAGGTACTGTCGGTGCCTCCGCTGTAATAGGGACCTGCACCGAGGCCTCATCGCTCGGTGGGCTGCCATCCAGTACAAAGCTCAAAACCCTAGGTGGATGTCGTCATGGGGCCATCCTGAAAAGAGACAGTTGTGCCAAGGTCAATACAGTATACCTGGTGAGCTGACACTAAAAAATCACAAAGAAAACTTTTGAAACACACATGAAATCAATTTTTTCGTGCACTTACTCGGAGATCAGAAGTCAGGGTCCTAGTATATGGATACGTCGGCTGCCGCACCATCACTGGACTCCATGGACTGATAACCACACTCAATACCCATAATAGTATTGCTTCACATAGAAGCAAGGTCAGAGTCCTGAGTTCTGTGGTAGAACCGAACTCCTCCGATACCAATTTGTCACGACCCATCCTCGGGGCCCATGTCGTGACTATCCCAATCCTGCCTTCCATAGCCCAGGGGCTGGCGACTAGCACCAAAGGAGTAAAACTCGATAAAAGGTTAGGCATTGCCTTATAAAGTAAACAAACACCACAGAGTATGCAAGATAATGTAAACATTAAGTAAACTGAGTACAAAATTATGTGCTGGAAAGTCAATGGTCCAGAATACAAACCCAACTGAAAGAAAAGTACAACTGAAAAGAAAGTATAGTAGCAGAAAAGTAAAGTAGCAACTCTAAGACATCCGCTGGTAATCCCACCTGAAGGGTAGGTACTGAAAGTCTACTCACCTCCTCGGCTCCAGCCATCTGCTCCATGTCCGTCCTGTCCAGTGATCCACGTCCAGGTACCGCCCAGCTCTAGGAGCCTCTACCTCAATCAGCACTATTCGTCGTCCGCATCCTACATAACGTAATGTGGGAATAGCCCATGTAGGGGTGAGTATACGATACTCAGTAGGGACCCCGAGACCCCCAAAGGTCTCCCAGAAACCACGATGTATAAACAACAAAGGAAAGATAAAATCAAGAATTATGAACCAACTCTACTTAGGTATATGCCCATACACATACCAAAGTCGTCAATTCCAACTCGGAACCAGCACACGAGCCCAAGTTCAACCCAGTCCACACAGGAAAGCACAACACAATCCATACATGATAGAAAGTCAATCATAATGAAGTTATTGATTGAAAAACAAGACTCAACTCACACATGTATATACTTCGTAAGACTCTATAGATGATCAGATGTTGCCACTGATTCATGTAAGAAGTCATACCCACAGAGGATACAAGACCAACTATGTTGTCGGACCAACAAAGGATACAAGACAAGCTACTCTGCCAGACCCACATAGGATACAAGTACAGAGGCAAATACTGTCGGACCCACATAGGATATAAGAACAGTAGTCAAATACTGTCAGACCCACATAGGATACACGAACATTATTCATCGCCATTGAACCCACAGAGGATTCCATTATGGTTTTCGTCACTGCCGAACCCACGGAGGATCCCAATACAATCATCATAGTCGTCGCAGTTGCAGCCAGCTCTAGGGTTCCTGCGCATAGCACACTCGATTCCAGGAGGGTCTGCTCCTCGAGCCAAGGGGATTGATACATCTACTGTCATGAAGTCCAGAGTTGATGTATCATAATGTTCCGCCTCTTCGAAAGGAAATCAAAGCGACAGACGATGCACCAATCGGTCTCCCGGTCTGAGAGTTATTGGCTTATTTGTCCCAGGGGCCCGGTTGGGTTTTAAGCTAAAACCAACCCGACCATACTCAAGCTGTGTCCAAAGCATGAGAATAGTAAACCAGAAGAACCATATCACTATGAGTAATCCAACATAGTCGATGGTACGTCAATCGGACGTCCAGAACTCAAGTTATAAGCGTTTCTGCTCCGAGGGCCCGGTTAGTTTTGTGTTCAAACGAACCCCACTATACCCAAAGTACTCCGAAACAATGAGTGAAATATATCAAAAAGATAGCCCCGATCCAAGGATCCTTACACAACTGACGGTGCGTCGATCGGAGGTCTGAAACCCATGTTATGAGCGTTTGAACGGATCTGTCCGAAAATCAGGGGGTTCGGTCCCAGTCCGACCCGGCCCGATACCCCTGGGTTGGCCCGAACCAGGTCGACCTGCCCCAAGTCCAGGTCTGGACCGTTAGGGCCCACATTTTCTCGGCTAACGTGGCCTGGCCCGGCGCGGGGGTCCAGCCCGGCATGGGCCGTCCAACCCGGGGCGAGTGACCCGGCCGGCGTGGCCGGCGGCACGGCCTTCGGCCCAGCGGAGAGCGGGGGGGGGGGGGGGGGGACTGCCCCACATGATTGAGAAACAGCAGACCCCAGTGGGGTCCTCCCTAGGTGTGCTGGTTGGGGGTTACAACCCCCAGACTTCCCGAATCGGCCAGCCGTAATGGCCGGCTGGAGAGCCCCCATAGGACCCGTCGGTCCCGCCACGTAGAGCACCGACGGCTGGATGTTCGGCTTCCCCCATGATGAACTGTCGTGGACAAAGGCTGCTGATTTATTCTGTCTAGGACAGCCCGACGGTGTCGCGCCCCTCCGCCCAGGCCACGACCTTCTGGTGCTCCGGCATGGCACAATGGCACTGCGCTCCTCCTGCAACAGCCCGGCTCTAGCCATGGTTCTATCCACCTCGTGTGGTGCAACAACACCACCTCCATTTCAAGCCACAAATAATAACATCAACAAAATGGGGAGGAGGTTCGACCATTTTCTTTTGGTCCATCCCCCTACAGTTATATTGATAAAAGATGGCCAAATGTAAATGAAGAACGTCAGATTAATATCGGATGATAAATTCACCCCTACCTCATAGAAGTTCACAGAATCTAGCATCGCGGAATACGACATCGCGGGGAGAGGCTCTGTATACGTTGACGGAGAACATCTGTGGAAGAAGTTGCATCTCCCATTCTTTGACTTGGTGGGAAGATGGAATGACGTGATGGCGTGCATCACATTATTTAATGAGGAAGATGAAGTTCTTCAAAGGCTTAGAGTATTCTCTCCAAAATCACCACACAACGAAACAACTAAAATAAAACAAGGCTTTTTCCATATTTTATTACTCATGCCAACATTTTCAAAATTCAAAAGTTTAATTTACTTCATTTAATTAATCTCGAGTTGTTAAAATTAAATGGAGTTATGATGGCAACATTAATGTGAGGGAGTGTCACATAATTTAAGAGGGGTTTATAGGAGTTAGGGAATTTGAAAAGGTGGGAGATCGTGTAGGCCCCACCTCACTCAAATCCTAACAAGAGGAGGTAGGATTAAGTGGGTCCCACCCCAACTCCCACACATGGGAGTTAAACCACTTAGAAGAGAGAAATAAAGTTGTGATAGAGCTTTATTTCACTTAACACATAATCCAAATTTTATTAACAACTCTTCCCGAGAAAGGCCAACACCAATAATGGACTTCTTAAGCAATTATCGGCATTGTGGTTCCATCAGTGCCCTCAGATTTCGATTCTGACCAATGGTTCAAAAGATAGAAAAACCCGCTCATTCGTTCACTGAACGTACCTGAGCTAAACATCGGAAACTGATTCCGTGCACTCCGGGCCTCAGAATCAGGGCCATCAGAAACTGCGTACTCGTAAAATCCTAAAGAATTTATGAAAAAAAATTCCTTGAAATTTACGGGTCTTTACAATAAATAACAAGAGAAAATAATATCATTATTGGTAAATTAATAAATTATTCATTAACATATCTTAAATATGTAAGAGATTCTCGGTGTAGGTAATAACTTCCCCCAAAGCGGTGGGAAGAGCCCCACATACCATGCCCTTGGATAATGTGAGTTCATAAGAATCATAGGTCAAAATCACTAATAAGCACATGAAATTGTAAATTAGATCCCTGTAGATACATAAATGTTGTTTTTTTCTTATTCCACAATAAAATCCATTGAAAACCATTCAAAAATGGTGATTCTTAACCAGAACACGGATCCTAAGGGAAAAAATGGTGAACCTGGATTGAATAATTATCCAAAATGATAGTGTAACACATCATTTACTCAACTATAAAATTATAATGGATGGATATTGAGGAAAATTAGTCAATAATTTATCCAAAAAATGAGATTCCAGAGCGCATTGTTTGTTCTTGTCATATATACAAGAACACTATTTTAAGGACTATCTACAATCCAAATGGATTACTTTAAGTTTATACCCATCAATTCCCTAGCTGATTTTCATGTTGGATCCTCATCCACATAATGGATTCCATCAATGACTAAACATCTTCAACAGTGGTTCTATAATGAACTTGTTTGATGGTATCTTCCACATGGTACCATTCCAAACATGGATGTTGACCTATAGGCCATCTTGATCAAGAATAACCCCTGATCATCCAGTAAGTGATGACTGATTGTTCAGAATAAGATTCAACAATCTAATGTATTCAACCATTTTGAGTGCTCATCCATGATATTTAATCACTATACCGTCCCATATTATCGGGATTTCAACCAAGAGAGCGCATACAGCCTCGTATCGGAGACACACGTGTCCTCTATTGGGGCTCCTATAATCAATCACCATCAACAACGCCCCGTGACAATAAATATCTAACATGATGTTGGGGATTCCTTTGGATGTCTAGATCATTTTCCTCATATCTGGGAAAAAAATATATCCCACAGTGAACCACAATAATCTAACATGGTTCTAGCATCTACCTTGTCCCACTTTGAAGAATCCCACCAACCATGTTTGGTTGAAAACAATGATCAAACAAATACATCCATTCTCCATCAATCATTAAACTAGAAGAATCGTGAACTGAAAACCAATTAATACATCCATTTTAATATGGTGGTGGATCATAATCTGTAATATACACCTATCTATACCCATCAAGCCAGCCAGTAGCCTCAGCTGATAGAAAACAGTGAATTCTGTTGAAAATTACTAATAACAATCAGTAGGAATACTCAAATATTTGAACCAACACACATGTACTATTAGAATCAACTGATATGAAAGGGGGAAAAGATTAGGTACATACCCTTAATATAGATACAAAATGGATGTATAATCCATTTTTGGAAGCTGAAGTCCCCACATACATCTCGGAAATGGAGAATGGGTGGACACAGATTTATACTCACATACTAGAGACATTCCATGATATCAAAATTAAGGAAACAAAAGTACCTATGGGATATATTCATAATAATGTCCCACAAGATGAGTGTCTCAACAAAATATCACCCTAGAAAAGATACATACCTATATTCAAATCTAGTAGGGTCATGGTGTATACCCTCCATATCAAATGGAAAAATGGTTTGGGAACATACACTAATTCAAATTGGTGATAATTAGCATATTCTACGAGCCACTCCAAGGAAGGAACATACACCTATTGATGGAGAAATAAATTCCTAGTAACTGACACCAATTTTTTTATTAGAAGGAATCCAAAAAATATGATCATCCAACACATTTGAAAATCAAGAGCCGGTCTATGATTTCGATCTGCTCAAAGCTAGAGTTCTTGATTCCCTCAGACATTTATCTTTTAAAGCTAGTGATCCTAATCTCCCATTACAATATTATTGGAGAAATTGTATTAACTATAAAGGTCCCCATTAGAATCTTCTTCATTAAGGATTATTTCAAGAAAATTCGGTTAATCTCAAAATCCTATCTCTTTATGAGTGCCACAGAAACCCTCCATGTGGCCAAAAGACAGATGAAAAAGTGGTTCTACAACTTTCTATAATCAATCATGATTTTTCTATCTAATATGGAATTCACAATGAATGTTATCTCAATAATTGTGATTGGAATTTTTAATAGAATTATCAAACTAACAATGTAGTATCGAGAAAGCCCGCTTATCTTGAGGGACATTCAAAAAAATATATAGTAATGTCTGATGCCTTGTCACTAGTCGGTAAAATTAATTATAATCATGAATACATCAAAAATTGATTGTCATTTTATGATCCAACCATGGGCCATTTAATATTATAATGCAAGATAGGAACTCTCTCCTGATCTTGTAGAGGCTATTAAGTGGTATAAAAATACCATCTTTGGTCTGATCAAGTAGGGAAATATTTTAAAAAATTGGAAGTGGATATGTTGAACATTTGGAGAAACTGAATAAGGGTGAAATACCAGTCATGATATAGCCTTAGGCCACATCTGAATACAACATTGTAGATATATTGGTAGAATATTGTATTCGTGATATTGACCTCAACAAATGGAAGAGTCTTCATCATCTAAATTAAAAAGTATAACTGTATGATTAATATCAATGTCATTTCAATGTAATAGAAGGGTTTAAGAGTAAAATTTACTTTGACTCTCTCTCTTTCATTCTCGATGTCCAATTATCATGTCCAACAATTCATAACTCTATCATGCAATGGAAATAGATAGATAGAGTCTTTAACCTAAACAATGTCCACAATACTTCAGAAAATGATGGATAATGATACGAAATATTTTTCTAATATACTCTTTCATTCCATATGGACTTTATTGACTATTACATGAACAACCACACGGTAAAATCTATACTTATTAGTATACCGTACAAAAGCAGTTTGTCTAATTGTAATTTAGTTTCCATACTCAATGTGTCAATTTTTTTATCAATTAACAACTAATGAGAAATCATATAAATGGGTGGATGAGTTACATATATTGGGTTAAAGGAGATATATTACCTTACATCACATGGAAATATATCATAACTGAATAGTATGGGACATTAACCAGAAGTTTCTCTTTCATTTGTTCCTCCCAGGATAGATGCTTTTGGTCCTTATAACTATAATGATACCAAGAAATATTCCTATGAAAAATAATCTAATGTAGTATGGACCTTACTACATACATAAGGTATCATTTAATAGAGATTATTCCCTAATCACAATGGATGGAGAACACATTAAAATATTAACCAATGAAAGGATCCTGGAGAAGTACTTTGTGTATTCACACAATGTTTTTCCTAGCTATATGACAATAAATTTTGTTACAACAATCATCCATGTTGCAAAATGTTATACTATATAGAATCATCACCCTTTTCGAATGAAGTTAAACTATATGACATGAGTTCATAGTCACATGACCTGAAACATCAAAATTCCATTTTACCTTACCACAAGACATTAAACTGTATTGGTGATTTGTCCCTCCTTCGACGTTAAGAAATCTATTATGACACCATGAGTTAACATTAATTATCATCCCTCAAATGATGAGAATATTACATTTATATTACTTACTAAAATCATCACCACTCCTTATTAGAATATGATCCCCATTTCACCCCTGTGTTTGAATCATACTCACATAGTGAACCATATCCAAAAACTATGTATCGCTTGATTCCCATTGAATTGAGATATTTAGTGATTCCCATATCTCTAATACTAGGTCAATCCATGATAAAAAATCCTTCATTCCATATGTATATTATTCAAATATGCACAGGTAAATTGTTTTCATCAACTACATATAGATTTATTCAATCCCAATCAAGATATGTAGTGAAATTTGTGTCCTATCCCCATGTCTAGAAACAATATTTCCAACTTTTCACATCAGGTCACCATCATTTATTCCTCAAGGGGTCAAAATTCATGGTACTTATAGAGCTATGTGTGTCTTGATTCTTATTCCAACGAGATATAAATTGAAGCCTATATCTCATATCTCGATCCCTACCGCAACCATAAAAGAAATAATTTCTCCTTTTCTTGTATATGATTCAATTATATACTAGGAAACCGTCATTAAAATATGGATAGATTATAATTCTATATTGTAATTTTAGCCCATCCATTTTACTGGAATGTATTAAACATCATGTTTCTCATGTCAACATTCAATTGGTGTGGGGAACCATCTTAAAGAACTATGTGTGGCTTGATTATTTCCCACAGTAAGATATGTATTGACATCGGGGTACTATCCCCTTCTCTAGATATAATACTTATTTTTATTCACATCATTTCTTCTTAGTCCATACAGTATAATGCTAAAATACATGCATGATTTCCGGAACATTGTGAAGTTTGATCTTTCCCCAGTAGGACATGTAGTGACACCCAGATCTCATATATCAGGTCTAGAAGTAGTGGTTAAAAAAATTTCATGAACCCCCTATGTGTATGAATCAAAACTAGAGAGGGATAATCTTCAGGAACTGTGTTTTTCATTATTCACATCCAATTGAGATATGTAGTGATTCTCAGATCTCCAGTCCTAGGTCCAATGATGAGTTATAATAAATGCCTATTTACATCCAATGCATGAATTAGATATACATAGAGGGCCTGTTAAGAACTACATGAGGCATGGTTCATATATATATGAGATACATTATGATATACTGAATATCATTATTTGTCTCAAATGAAATATTTCCATCACATTACATTAGTTAACCTTCAACCTTACCACATGACATTAAACTTACATTAATTCCATTACCTATGTTGGCTTGATTCTCACCCATATTAGATTCCTGGTGACACCAAAACTCTCAATAATAGGGAAAGTCTCAAAATGATGCCAATAATGAATATTTAAACCCATCAATTAGTCATATATATCTGATTATATTTAATACATGTTCTCATATTACGTATGAACCATATTCAAATAAAAATCCTATTATCCTCCACTTATGAATTCAATCGAGGTGTGTGATCTTTAAGTATGAACAATGTGTGTCTTTATCCTTAACCATATAAGATACATAGTGACGTCTTGATCTTTATCACTTTGACCAGTCACATCATAAAATAAAAAAGACTCAACATTCATGCATTTGAATAAATAAAACTATACATGAGATTTTATTTTGGGTCCTGTCTTTATGGACCCCACCACAAAAAATAATAAATGTCCCCATTATACATATGAGTGTGATCTATGTAAGGGACTCAAAACTCCTGGCTAATATTGGTCCAAATTCTTACCTTTTTCATTGGACATTATCCCTCTCGTATTTAATACTCCTAATCATGAGTATTTTATGGTCTTCATCATCTTTCATCAGTTTATTGTGGTAGAATGTTAGATTCTTGTGATCTCTATTTCCTCACTATGTAGAATGTGCCACTAGTTTTCCTTGCATAATATCACCCATACAATGGGAATGTTAGCTAAAGGATGCCACTATTGGGTTATAAATCATATGTCCTAGCGGAAATTTAATAATAAAACCCCATAATGGGGTTCTCAAATAGTCATAATGTCCTTCCTGGGAGAATCCACTTCTTTCCCTTTATGAATTGACAATGGTATGTAGGAACCTATATTATATAGTGGTCATCCTTTTTATATATGTCCCATATCCTTTCTCTCAAAATAATAGTCCCTAAGACCATGGATTTAAATTTTCATATCTCAGTTGTTCAAAGATTATTGGAATAAGCCTGGTTTATTTAAAAACAAAGCATTTATTGTTTCTCTAATGTGTTGGTCCAATTAATATGACCTAAAACTACAGGAACCAGGTTTCCTAAATTTGGGTTAGACGATCGTAGGGAGCATATTCCCATAATTTACTGGAAATTATTACATGGAATACCAACCCTGTATTAGGTACCTTTTCTCTATAAATATGTCAACGTGGTATAGAATATATAAATCTAAATATATATTAATTGAATTTTAGAAAAATAATTTCATAATTATTGAGATCTCATATACCTCACTATGAATTATGTTCCCTCAGTTGGTCTTTTATAATTCCACCTACATAATGGTCTAATCAGACAAATGATGTAACTATTTCTCACTAAAACATATTCTCTATTTGTCTCTACAAAATAATCCCCCATAATAGGTTTTTTAAATAGGGGTATCATCATTCTTGGGGGATACATCATATAATTCCATTTATCCCTTTTCGCATATCACTATTCAGATTTGTGAATCCCCAAATCATAGCATACTAATTTCTCCGTCAATAACTGAATATAGTTGTATATTCAAGAGAGATTTCTGAGAATTGGGGAACCATCAATCCATCAGTCAGTGATAAAGTACTATGAACAAATCTACTAATGTCCTTGTTGCATTAAATTAAATTGAACATCAATCGTAATGTCCATGATGCAAGACTCTAAACTGAATAGAACCCTAATATCATATCTTCATTACATTAGACTGCATAACCCTCTTAAGGATCTTTATGCATTATATGAAACTCAAAATCCCCCTATTGAACTTGTTGTAGGACATTAAACTACACAACCACCCTAATGTTCATACTTCATAAAATTAAACTACACATAATAATTGAATAAATACACAATATAGAAAATTATACACTTATACAGAAAATGAATATGTAAATAAATGTTTTCTCATTTATGGTCTATGTCAGCATATATGACCCCTTTTATTCTTAGAATTCCTTTCTTAGAAATGACTCCCATAATGGTCTTGAGGAAACTAAATCATAACCTATCAATAATATAATTTAAAAAATCATGGGAACTCCTTTAAGTGACTATGTACTACATTACCTTAGTTGGCCTTGCATTAGTTGCACAAATTATGTTACAGTCAGTAAATGGATTCCACTTTTTGGCTATTGAAGCATCTGCTCTAGATGGACCGACATAATATAGCCCCTATAATGGGTTTTAAAATAATGGTAATTTCATTATTGTAGGAGAGATCCTCTATTATTATTCTTAAAATATTATATTTGGTGACCATAAAAATCATGTCTAAATATTCCCCTTGGAAGAATTATGAAAATATCAGGACATTCTTAGATAGAAATCATTGTTTGGTTTCTAATTTCAAAAATCATTATCAATGATATTGTATCTAAAAACTAGATTTATTATTCCAAAACGAATTATATTAAATTTCCCATAAAAATGGACAACATACTCACCAGGCTGAAAAATCTAAAATGTAAATCTGGACAAAAGTGGAGTCTTAACTCACTCGACCAACACACTATACGTTTTAGTCAATATTGAGTGATATATTTCAAAAGGAAAATTTATTTGGATGAAAACCCAATAGGGAAATACTAAGAAAAACACAAGTTTTACCCACATAGTCCCCTCTATATGGGTCTTAGAAAAAATTGTGGTAATATCAAAAAATAAAAAGGTATATAGTGTTGTCGATATGTCCATATCAATAGTAAAAAATACACTCATTAAGCCCATTAGAATAGGTAAAATTTAAATTGCATCACATCTCTATCATAGTAGTTATGGTTATCTGGTGTATGAAATATCATTCTATAAAAATTAGTTTCGACAATATAATTTCAATAAAAGTCAAGGATGAAGTCATATATGAAAAAAAATCTTTCAATTTATGAGAAAAATTACCACTGAAGAGTGTCCAAAAAATGGAGTCTCTCCAACTGATATCTCAAGAGGTCATTGACATATCTTTTCATTTATTAAAAAGCCTAATGAACCCTGTCAGCTGCCTATTGAACTTTAGTCATTAAACTATCCCCAGTCTCTTCATCCTGATGAAGCGATTCTTTAGGAGACACAATGACAATTGTCTATTCCTTTTGAAATCCTTATTTTGATAATAGAAGTTGTTAAAGTTCCCTTTGATTAGAATCCGACTCTTCTTGAAGACTCGATAGTTGAACCATATTCTCTATGATTTTACTGATGAAGTCTACCATCTTTTTGTTATGGCTATCATCCTCATAGGATACTATAGCTATAAAAACATCAATGTAAATAATAAATTTGGACATGATGAGATCTTTCTGATGATTATAATCTTTCTCTAGCATCTGAACTATCTCATTCACTATAGTGTTGATTACATGTTAATGAAAACCACAGAATCCAATCATGCGGAATAATAATGAACAATGTAATATTTACGAAGTCATTTACTCAAAAGATTTCTATGAGATAACATTCCATTTATATCTCCCAGATTTGTGACATGCAATGCGAAGAGAATTATGAAACTCTAGATCCAACTCAAATTCAATATCATGAGGGCGATGTACTTTGGAAGAATCACACTTAAAGAAGTTTCATGCTTATTCCCTATTGGGAAGTGGTTTCCTTTACCCCCAATGTTGGTCAAGTTGATATTGATTCTTCTCCCTCAAACCTATCCATAGAAGCTTATAATCATAAATTATGAATTTAATAATTGTTAGCTTCAAAACAATGTCAATAACGAGGAGTAATCAAAACAGTTGGTTAACCATACCCAATAATCGATTTGCTGCTTGAGAATATTTTTCCCAACATTCCCATCCTCAATATTTTTGGCTAACAATTCTTATTGAGGGGCACAACCCTTTGTCTATATAGGACCATCCAAATGAACGTTAGGTAAAATACTTATTTCATGGTTTACTTTAGATGAATCCACCTCAACAGTGAGATAAAGAGTTATTTTGAATCCATCTCCATGCACCAATACTGTATGAGTTCCATTGGATGAGGATTCATATTCCAACTAATCATTAATAAATAATGAATCACATGAATTTTTACTAGATAAAAAATAAATACTCATGTCCATATGATTTATATAGTGCCCCAAATTCAACAAAAGTTGTAGGAATATTATTATGTTCCAATATCTCATCAAGAGAAATGATAAGATTCAAAAGAGATTCTATTGATATCCCACGACCAGTTCATGTATCAATAGTGGGAATGAAATGATTCAATAGATATTCTATTAATATCCCAAGACAAGTTCTTGTGTCAACAGTGGGAACACTTGGAGTGGTTGGATGAAGACCCTCCATTGAAGAATTAAACCCTAAAAATCCTCCCCGGTGAAAGTTCTAGTGTCCTCACCAGTCATCATAGCATTTTATGGTACATGAGAATAACATGAAATATTGTAGAGGTGGAAGTCATTTTTTGATTAATAGAATCTCATGAAAAACTTATGACATTCTAGATTCCTCCTCTCTTCTTGTAGCAACAATATGAGAGGTGTTAGGAGAATAAAATGTTTTTTTCATGGGTGTCTATTTAACCAAATAGGTTGTTTTATTTATAGAAATCTTCACCTGATCGGATTATTTCTCCTCAGTTCTAGGGGTCATTTATAACTTCCAGGAGAGAATAAATAAGTTAAGTTCATTCATTTACAAGGAGTTTAAGTACTTTCATTGGATGAGGTCCAAATTAATGATGTTCGGAAGCCTTTCACCTACTAATGAAACATTTAGCCACATAATTATTTCTTCAGCGTACCTTCTTCATCATTTTACTCAAAGGAGGACTAGCATCATCATCTCCAAAAACATGTATTAGTCACCATAAGCCTCCCTCCGTCTCATCCTTTATAGCATATCATACTACATATATTTCTCCTCCTATGAGGGGTGATCTACCATCACCATGTAGAGTACCACTATGTCTATACCGTGATGATGGAATTTCAACTAATTTTTCCCTTAACCAGCAGCTAATTACGATATGATTCCCCAATAGAAATAATTAATTTGATAAAAATAAAAAAAATTAGAATATATTATTATAAGAAAAAAATATAGGTCTTCAAGACCATAAAATCATGCCATTGATCAAAATATGAATGGTTGATCTCTTCAGAGGCACCATGTTCCACCATTTACATCGCCCACATTATGGTGGGTACTATATAGTCAATTTCATTAATGATCATCTCAAAATTTTGGATACAAGTTCACAATTCGGTGATATTTTCCTCAAGTAAATATTATATGGGGCTGGAAAATCTCATATCCTTAGAATAAGTAATCCCTCACATAGAGGTCCCCACAAATTTTCATAATCAAAATTAAAATGATACAATATTTGAACTGTCTATGGTCATACCTATTCAGAATAAAAACCTTCCTACTTTGAGGATGATTTTTTTCCTCAGACATGGTGGGATTGAAATTTTTGCCATCATAGTTGGTGGATGAGAAAATAAAACCCAATTATCTTCTTGGTGATTGATACTTGAGTGCCCAGGTGTATCGTCAGTTGGTGATGATGGTGTGTCCCTGTTTATTTTAGTCGGTGGATTTTATCATGCATGAGGTTGCTTTCGTAATCTAGGATCCTCGTCATCCTAACCCTTTCAATCTGATGACTCAGCCTCTAAAGGATATGAAACACCTTCCAGATGAGAATGTTCTGTCATGATCCACCTCTTATCTCCAACTCATGGTACAATATTGTTCGTAACCCTTCAGTGATTGATCCAAACCATTCTTTATCATACCTTATTGTCAGTTTTAGTTCTGTATTATCCATAGGTTGATTGAACACTATTGTTGCCTTTTCCTCAGCCATCGGTAACCATAACTGTTGAGAAATCATCAGATATTATTCTAGTCTAATATGCACCATAGGGGATATAGCAATTTTTTGTATAAATTTAAATTGATGAAAATTTGAAATGGATCATAGGCCCCATATATTATTTCTCTACTGAACCTAGTTTCCGATACAGTATACCTGCATGCTACCATATACGACCTCAATGCTGTGATGGAAATCCCCTCATAAAAAAACCTTATCGTTGGTCGATTCCCAAAAGGAAAAATGTTTAACTCCTGAAATAAAATCAAAATTGCCTAAATTTCACATGGTGTCATGGATATATGAGGAATAATTAAAAAATCCTGAACAAATGGTCATAATGATCTCATGGGACCTAGATCCCTCTCTGCAAAACATAATTTTTGAAATGAGTCATGATTCATCCACATTTAACCTAAAAGGGTCCTCTAATTCGGAAAATGTCTCTTCCCTCTATAAATTTGAAACATGATCATATAAATAGTTTCTAAAATAGAGGTGGCCAACCCCACCATCTTGTTTCCCACTAGCATGGAAACTAAAACAAATCTTCATGATCATATACAACCTTTGGAATCGCGAATCAGAAATAGAAAAATACTGATCCACATAGCTATAAATCCCATGATACATGACTTGGTAAGACATTTTGGGGTTGAATTCGTATCCCCACTTGTCAAATATTATTTTTTTCTATTGTCAGACAGAATTTGTCACTTACAAATCTCTTTAATATTATTTGATAGCTCGTTGAACACTTTAACATAGGGCCTTCCCCTATCTACTTCATGAAAATTTCCATACACGTCTATAGATGAATACCCCCTTTTCTTCGGAATTTTCCTTATTGATTTTCTCATATATTATAAACAACTCACATGCGGAAGAATCCTATAAATATCATTCCACATCACCAATTGAGGAATTAATTCCTCATACATATATCCAATGATCGGAAACCCAAAGATCATGTGGATTTCCCACAAAGAGATTCCATATTCTCTATGGTTTAATTTGAAATTAAACAATTGTGGACTCCATCATCTTAGCAGTTCTAGAAAAAAACTAATCATTCCAATATACATAGGATTTTCCTTCCCATATAGCCTCAAAAATCCTAATGCATTCCATATCATGTTTGAACTGCACAATGGTTTTTCATACCCAATATGCCCATATTCTTGGGGGATTAACACCCCCTTAGAGACAAATGTACAAAACATTCATCCATCCCTTCGATTGATCAGTTTGTGATCCTAAAAAATGGATGAATAACTATGTGGAATTAATTTGACAATATTTCATTATAAATCTAGAGCATATGGGCTATGGTTCATAGAATATGCTGTGCATTCAATCCTTGCATTACTATATTTTCATTCATCAGAATTATTGGCCGATAAAATGTTCTTTTAGTCTTGAATCCAACGGTTAGGATATAATTATTTAGTTATGGTGTGAGGACCTCACATAGATGGTTGTAACGATAATGTGGTCGATAAAAACTATTCAAAAAATCACTTTAATAATTCTCCAGATACAGTTCTAGATCAAAAATGGGTGTATCACATATATCATAGTAATCATGTCCTATGATCTTTACTATATCCTTTATTAACATGATAAATATTTCATCAGTCATTGTGATCTTCTTGGGATAAATTAAACTATCAAGGAAATATAAAATTAATTTTAAAGTATGTTCATTTTGAAAAATATCAAAAAATAATAAAAATTTGGAAAATTCATTATGGTTCACATTTAAAAATTTAGGTGCACAAGTGCCTCACTCAAATGTGATTCATGCAGGTGCATCACTCAAATATATAATGTATCTATGTGAACGAAGAAATTAAATTCTCTCCATAGAATACTGGAATAGAGAGAGCTTAATTTTTTGAATTGGGAGGTTTATTGATCAATGTTAAGGCCTTATTTATAGATTGGGAATCTAACCTATGTGATAGGACCTTGCGGAAAAACCCAAAATCGTTGATGACCTATCTTTATTTCTCATTCATATTTGTCTCTGGATTTGACCCACGTTTTCATTTTGGATCCAATACTAAGGGGGTGGATTTTTTTAATAGTCTATTTAATCACATCGAGAACAAAGATAGATATGGAAATACCTTAGAAAAAGAAGTAGAGAAAGATAAAGAATGTGAATATTTGAAAAGGCTCATAATGTTGTTTTTCAAAGGAAATCCCAATCAGCATATGTGATCTAGTACTTTAAAGACACCTTACATGCATGAATAACCACCTTTTCCCAGGGTCATCGATTTTCCTATAAATAGACACATTTTAATTCATTTTTATAAACAAATTTAACCAATATTTTATTTCTGCTCTACTCTCCCTAGTGCACCACTCAAGTTCATTGAAATCAATTAGGATGTTTTATAACCACTAAAGAGAGTAAATAATATTGGTATAGTGAGACATAAGTCCATTTTGTGTTAAAAATAAATAAAACTTGAGTGACATTTTATCCCAACCCCATGACGTAATATGACTTGCATGACTTGAACATCCTCAAATAATAACTTGTAAGACTAATATTTGTGAATCCCTATAACAACCATTTAATTAATCAATAAATATTCTCCCATGTGTAGTCAACCAGTCATTTCATTACCTAATGTGAAAAAATTATCCCAATTTAGCTTCAACAGATACCCCTTGCATGGTGCACACTTATGCGGTCCTCCTTGGTTCAGGTCATCCTTTCAGCCTATGCAAGCCTTTCAGGAATCCACTTTCAATGAAACACATTGCAAGGATTACACTTCACATGATCCTTTTTGACAAAGGGGCAGTTTTTAAACCTCCAATGATACCTCATGATTTACTAAAACATATGTAAAGGAACATCATCATGTCACTTGTTTAGATTTTAATTTATATGGTATGAGGTGTCCCACACTTTTCAATCCATATTGTTAGGATCATAAGGGTGTTTGTAAATTTTTATATCAACTGACAAATGAATCCATTCTCTTTGGATAGTGTTGAAGAGTTCATGGTATTGGACTAAATGGATATTACTATGTTTTACCCTTCTTATCAGTAATACCTAGAACCATTAATTCATTGTAGGGAGGATAAAGAGCACACATCTGTTTCCCATTTCCGAGGGAAAAGTATCCCTCCTATACTAGTACCAATAAAAGGATACCCATCCTAGTGTAAGTCCCTATAATTTAATATAGAAGGTTTTCAACTCGTTCTTTTTTACACCATTTAGCTTTTTTACTTCTGTACATTGGACCCATTTCCAGTGTAATTTGATAAGTGGGAAGGATTGTAGCCACATCCTCTTCCATAGTATCCCTGAACTCCCTAACCTGAAGAAATGAAACATGAGAGCACTGATTCCGACCATAACTAGGATACGTAATAAGGAAACATAGGGATCATTCTCAAGGGACATGCTTCTCATGATTAAACAAAATCATAATTCCCACGTATCCCCCTTTTGAGTAAGCCCCGATATAAACCAATAGACCATCATGAGTTGATATATCACTCAAGTTCCCTTATATCATAGAATATTATTTAGGATTATTCACAAACATAATCCTCTCATAAGTTCATACTCATCTTTGTGCCATAATAAACTATGTGGGATATGATTCCCATCCAAATGGGATAAATAAGATGCCTCATAGTGGTTTAAACCCAAAATTCCAAATAAACCTTGTTCTCTCTAGGAAATGCCATTAAAGAGTCTAACTCTACTTGGAATCCCATATTCCTTCCAGGTTCCCTAGTATATATATTCATAAGTCCCACACCAAACATTAAGTAGTTGTCTTCTGCCTAAAAGTCCTTTCCAAATGATGATAAAATGAATGGTTAGGTACTCATCACATGACCTTAAAAGGTTTTAGGTTTCCCATTAAACAATGATACACTATGTGGTTTTGATTCCATTCACAAGGAAATGTAGGTATCCCATCAATGGGTTTGATCCTCAAATCATAACAAATTCCCCCCCCCCCCATGATGACGATAAATTCTATAGTGACATTTTTCTACAGGGATGATCATAAACTCCATATTGGCCCATTATGATTCTTAAAAACTAGAATCATCATAATAAATTACCCGATAATATTTATTTACTATGTGAGAGGAAATCATTGATGGAGTACCTCTCATACATATATATATATATATATAAATCTCCATTGATGAAGAACCTCTAATACATATAGATGATTCAAGATTCTGCACATGCTAACATTTTATTTCCAAATTATTACGTAAACTCATATCATACATGGTAAATTAAAAATGGATTCACGGACATATCTCAAATCTGTAAGAGAGTCCTGAGGTAGGAAATAAATCCCCAAAAAATGGATCAATGTATCAAAAATACCATACACTCAACCAATTTTAGTTCTTAGGCAACATATGTCAAAATCCATAATGAGATAATTCCTTAGGAATGAAGGACCCTTTAGATATAGAACTTTTGTGTGTTTCCAGTTCCCTAAACAAATAAATAGGAAACCATTAAAAAATGGAGATTCATAAACAGAACACGCATTCCATGGGAAAAATGAATTTTATTAGTGTTGTTGGATATATTCATGATGTGTATATAAAATTCATTTTTTTATCCTAAAACTCCATTTTTAGTATTTTGTTTCATCTAATATTCCCTTGTTTTGAATTTATTATGTCATTCACATGATTGATGTTTGTGTCACAATATGATATCTCTAAGGCCATATTTTTTCTTCTATCCAATATTAATCTATGAATTATTTCACTTCAAACTTCTTACATTTTGAATATACCATTCAAATAATGAATGTTGATTATCCTTGCTTCTTTTATTATATGCATCTTAAAATTTTCACTATCATGTGGTGACATGTTGTCTCGTAGCATGACGCCTTTAGAACACCATAATTTTTACACATTCATTTTTCCCATAAAAATGGAATTCAAATGCATCATTGAATAATATGAATAAAATAATAAACAACCAACCACGAAATATCAAATTAATTATAGAAATAATTTAGTTTTATACTAAAAATGTATGCATGATTATAGATATAAATTTCCCTAAACATGAATTCATCTAAGGCCACATGAATGATTTCATAAAATAATCATAATTATACTTATAGTATCATGATTCAAATATCAGTTTGAATAAAATTATGCTAAAATTTACAAAAATTAGACTTTTATTATCAACATAAGATAATTTTTCCAAAAACACATTTTTTCACAGAAATCATTTTTACAATTAATTAACTATTTCTCTCCAAAATTATCAGTTTATATACTATTTTCTGTTAATATTTTTTTTAATTCACATGAATTTTAAGGTCAATAAGGATATACACCATATTAATTGCTTTTCAAAATCATTCAAGTTAAATATGAGTGTAGATGCGCTCTAAACTCATGCATATGTCTCTTATAGTTGTTTATCATGTAATATATGAACTCAAATTGTTAAATAAATAGTAAAAACAATCTTCAGTAAATTTATATAATGAATAATTTGTCATCTATATTTGGGATTTTGGCTAATTATGTGAAAAGAAATAAATATAACCATTATTGTTTAACTCTAATGTGGTTATCAATTCAAAAAATAAAATTATCCATGATAATTTAACCCTAAAAGATAAAATAACTCAATCGCAAAAAATTAATGAATTGAACATAAACATTAAAAGTGAGATAAAATAATACCCCATTATTACTTTTATCATTTTATAATATATATTTTTGTAATTAATGATTTTTGTATATCTCAATTCCATTACATAATAGATAATGATCTCCTCATGAAACTACTTAAAATAGTTATGACACTATTATTATATTTGTAATTGTTATAATTTAGTAACCAAGACACAATCCATGTTTTTTATATTTTTTGGATGTTATTATAGTGTTCCATAAATTTCATACATTAATATTACTTATTATTAGATGAATATTCATTTCATAACATAATGATCCATACCAAAATTTTATAGGTCATGTGTCTTTGGAAACATGGATATATAAACGACTGATTCATAAGAGAACTATATCATATTTTACTTTGTTCTTCATAACTATCAACCTTCTTAGACAAATCCATCATAATACCTTTTTCTATAACATTTGGAATGGAAATATAAGAAAGAGTGAGCTCAAATGTTCAATAAGGGTAAAAAGGGAGATAATAATGATATCATAACATAATAATAGAATAAAGGTATAAGAAAAAGATCATTACATCTAAAAACGTAACATAGAAATCATATATAATTGTTTGATTCGATGAATGAATATAGGAAGATCATAAAAGATGAATCATTCATGAATTAAAGAACATGATCCATGGGAGACCAAAAAAGACATTATACATGAGTTTTTGGTATACACATTTGAATATAAAATATTCTCAATAATATGTAAGGCTCAATTAACATACTATTAAAGTGCATTGTGTTATAATCTCAATCCATTGTAGTTATTATGGTTTACTGACAAAATTATTATAGTAGATAGATTCACCAACTGAACTAGATTAAAACATCATTCCAATATGGTTTTTCTCATGCGATATCCATCATTACCCAATTCTATTGAAGCCTATATAATTTTTTCCTCAAGCATCAAAAAATTAATATCATATAAATTAGATAACAATATTCCAAAAAATTCTTCATATCATAACCTTGTAATATTAATTATTTTAAAATACACATAATGAAATCATAACCCATGGAAAATAAATGTTTTTCATAAAAATTCCTTTGTTTTCTAATAACAAAACCCATTTAAAATGAATTGATATCATAAAAATATTTTAATGTCAATAATAAACCTCAATGAGAAAGAATTTAGATTTTATCATAAGATCGTATCCCTAAAAAACCAAATTAAAAGTAACAGTTGTCATCATAGAAGGAAAATTCATTTAAAAGATAACATGTATCATTTTTTAATGAAAAACACACATTAAATTGTTAAATCACTATTCTAAGATAAAAAAATAATCAATTTGAAATGAAAACATTTTCATTGAAAAGAAACATTAAAAGAGTAAATGGAAGCATCAAATAATTTAGTGGTATTTATAATAGAAAATTATATTCATGCTAAATTTTCTAAATTTTTTTTTCAATATTTTCTAAAAATTAAAAAAGTTCCTCATTAGGAAAACAAGGAAAAGATTCCATATAAACAATTTACTACAAATAAAACATGGGTAAAAATTAATTTAAAAAGTAATTGTATAATAATAAAAACATTCATTAATTTTGTTTAGAAAACAGGGACATGGATGAAAAATGATTTTGGAGTGATAGATAAATCATGCCTTTTTGTATAAAAAAATTATTAAAAATATTAAGATCATTAATATAGTAAAATTAATGGAAAAAATGTTCAAAATAAATAATTATAGTAGAGGAAAAATATATATATGATTTTGGGTAATGTGTTGACTGTTTATTATTAGAAACATAATCATAAAAAATAATGATAAATCATGAAATTATAACAGAAAACCCTTACCTCATTTATAAATTCATTTGTACATCTTAATAAATAATCCATCATAAATATATTTTTATTATCAATCTTTTATATAAATATGATCATACATATCATAACATATATTACATTCTTATAACAATTTATCACCAATTAACTAATAATTCTTTACTATAATCTTTGTTTTTGGTGATGGCTACTTCATTTATTTCTTATTTTTATGAGTTAAGTAGTTTTAGTCCTATTAATTTGACCTGTTTATATAATATTCAAAATTTTAGTCATGATATAAATATAATTTATACTCTTTATATAATTATTTACATTCATTCATAAAATTTATACATATGAAATTGAATTTCACTCTTCATAGAGACAGTAGCTCATATGTATGCATGAACATTATTTATATTTTTCAATATATGTAATAAAAGATAGTTAAATAATAATTCAACATTGTAGAGTATTTATAAATTCATCAATCTAGTAATAAATACATTATTATTAACATCATTATAAAGAGAAAATTAAAAATGAATCACATTTCTTTATAGAGGCGGTAGTCCACACATATGTTATAGTGAAGTTTTATTTTTTTTCCAATAGAATGTAATGTAATAAGGACGATTTGAAATTTATTTTAAATAATAATAAATATTTTATAATTATTATATTTATACATTTATTCTATAAATATTTCCATTTATGGGAGACATTGATATAAAATGAAATATATCTATTCCTGAGGTGGTATTTTGTCCTACACATGATCAACATTTTCATTTCTCATTTAATGGAATAAGATATTAATATAGGTTATTCCATAAAAAATAACATATTATTAAATTTATGAAACTATTTTTAACATTTCAGCATCTTTGTAGAATATTTTAATGAGGTAGTGTAGTAAATAAAAATAAAATGTGTGGTCATCATGTATAACTCTTCGTCGGAAAAAAACTTTCAGTTTACACATAATTCATTCAAATGAAGGTTTTTTGATAAAAATATGTAATCTAGTTGAAAAATATGAATGTAACAATGTAAATTTGGTATGGATTTGTGGAGTCGAAGTACTATTTATTTTTAAATTGGATTGGAGAAGGGGTTTAATTTTATATATGGGGAAGTGTACACAATTATAATTTTTCAGAATAATAAAATATATTAATTACTCATTCACACAAAATGGATTAATCATTTATCATTTCCAAATATTATATGATTTATTCTCTATATTTTTTTAAAAATATAATATAAAATGGTTTTCAGTTCATTTTGAATCATATCTCTTTAGTTTAACCCTCAATAAACAAGTTTTATCCTTAACTGTTATAACATAAATTTATTATTTTTATTATTCATCATGAACAAAAATTAGGTAGACCATATAAATTATTATTAATTATTGTGATTTAAAATATGGAATTTATTTTATCTGATTTAGTTCATCAATGTGGAATAAATTAATTTAACATTAAAAAAAATAATGTGATGAGAAGTGGTTTTCAATATAAAATTGTTTCTAATGTTTAAAATGATTTTTTCCAAAATTTAAATATAAAATTAAATCAAATAACCCAAATTTAATTAATAAAAATATAATTTAAATAACATTAATTTTTATAAAAATAAAAACTAAATTTTTTCTTTAAAGAATCTATAAAATAAATGGAATTTCCAAATAAAATTTAATATTTTTCACTATAAAACATAAAATTAATTTTTTCAGAAAATTTTATAAAATTATAATTAAAATAATTTATATATATTGATTTTATAAATTAATTTTACCCAATAATAAATAACATATAAATATTGAAAATATATAATTATATTGTTTTCTTATAAAAATAAGTAAAACATTTTTAATGAAGTTGTTTCTTCATGAATATAACATGTTTTTCAAAAATATATTTTCCGTTTCTAAAAAAATTATTCATAGATTTTTAAAAACTTTATCTGCATTCATAAAAAAAATTAATATAATGGTTATAATGGCATTAAATGTTATGATTCATTTAGACTCAGTGTTTCGTTTATCATATGCTATGAAAAAATTTTAATTAATTTACATAGAAATATATAATTAAATATAGTGGGTATTACATTCACCAAGTTAAAATGAATTTCTCCCTTCAAATTATGTAACTTAGGTAAAAATAAATGTCTCTATTTAACTACATCCTATGGTTCGCATGTAGATTATTTGAATATCTCATTTTTATAGAGAATGTTTTCATAAATTAGTATTCATGTTATATAGAAACTTATCTCTATTATAAATAATTTATAATAGCTATTCTCCATCGAAAATAAAATTCTCAAGCAATATAACCACTCTGATTATTACATCATAAGGATTATATTAGTAATTCCTGGAGATAAATATAATGAAAAATATTTAATTTCATATAGGATCATCGAAAGAAATAATTGATATGTAACCATCCATAGTTTATCAAATGTTTAAAATAATCCAATATAGAAAGTTATCATCATTAATTTCATTTAGAATATCATAACCTTTTTCCATGGTTAATTGAATAAAACACCTTCTCCCTATCTTCAAAATCTATGTATCATAGAAGAATACGATCATAACTTTTTCTCTACTCGGATATACCATGATGTTATGTTGAATTCCACTTAATTCACAATCACTTCCTCAGCTATCTAATGTCCAAATAAGTTTCGTTCTATAAATTTATTCAAAAACATTACATTACTATACATTTGATTATATAGTGACTCACAATGAGACATATAAATTCTCTATTAGAATATATTATTGTATGAATACATTAAAAGAGGAAGGAGGTGAATAAAATCACCTTTAAGATAAATAGATCAAGATCTCATCATATAATCTAGGGTTTGAATGTTTTTCTTAGATTCACCATCTGTATGAGAATGATATGATTTACTAAAAGAAAACTCTATATCTAGAGTATACATAAATCTTCTCCCAATATTTGAGTAAATTCTATGATAATGACTTGATACAAAATATTTTTTCACTCCATGAAACCATACCACTTATTTAAGAAAAATATTTGACAGACGATAATTAGATAAATCCTACCTAATAAAAATGAAGTATCCGGGAAATTTAAAGAGTTAAATTGCATCCCAAAAAAATTATATCCTTTTGTAATTTTTTGTATACTAATAATTGAATACACAATGATGTTTTTTTATTTCCATATTATTATGGGTAATGATCTTAACATGCCTATATAACTATATCTATCATCTATAACATGCTGACATTCTAATAACCAATACACATACTCCTCAATATATATCTCTTCAACTCTTGTCATTATAAATAAAAATTCATGACTCTCTATATATTCCTACTTCTAGGATGAAAATATAACAATAAACTGTAAACCACATATAATAGATCTTTCAAATCTATATCAGATGTAACACATATGTGGTTCTTGAACCTTATCATTCTGTCATAGTCATAGGGGAACACAGGAACATTCGTGACCTTATTTTCATTTTATGAGGATTACATTTATTCACCCTTAACCCTATTGTGGATATATTCTCAAACTATTATTTTTGAAGGATAATATTCATCACCATTCATCAAGACAATCAAAAATACAAATTTAAAATCCATAAATATTTTATAATTCATCATTCTTATCATATATAATCTAGAATAATCATTTTGACTAAAAGAATAGTCCACATGGTTCACTTTCATATGGTGGTAATATATCTATAATTCATAACATCTAATTACCTAAAACCTACTTATGTAGTGAATATTAAACTACTACTATATGAACAAACACATTAAAATTTTATGATATATATATATATATCACATTTTACTAAATTGATATAACTTCTATGGATATTTTGATGCAATCATTACTGAAAATATATCCAAATCATGAGTTGTGTAATTTTTTTCATGAACCATCAATTGTAATGAGACATAATCAATATCGATATGATTATAAAGGAGTATAAATATCAATCCTATCTTTGATGAATCTGTAAAAAATAAAAAACCATCACTACTATAGGCTAATTTAATCATATATGGGATGACTGAGATTTTCATTGGTTTCTAGAAATTTTCTTCATATTCATCAATCCAATGTGACTCCCACTAATGATATATATTTTTAAGGTATTAAAAATATGTTTCAAATTATACAAAAATAAAAATTAATATCATGAAAAACTAATAATCTTATGGATCTTAGTCGCATCAGTTAGTCTAGGAAAATATTAAATACCCTCTAATAATGATGAATCCACTGACATACCATCACATTTCACAGCATGGCCAGAAAATAAAAAAATAATCCATAATTCTCACTTTGTAAATTTTTAATACATCTTCCCCTACATATAGTCTTTATTGACATTCTAATGTTATCATCGTGATATTCCTTTATCATTGAAATATGAATAATATTGTCTTTAAAGACTACCACAATCTGGTCAATGCAAAGTATAAAAAAAATTATTCATTTAATCCAACAAGAAAGTGTTTATAACAGTTTAAAAATATCAAATAAAAATAAATCTATATTGTCCATAAATTTTATGGAATTATATTTAGTGTATATCTTTCTTCTTCTCCCTGAATTGATGGTATACAGAATAAATTTCAATCATTAAAATGTATTGATGTCTGTGACATTAACTTCACATGTCATCAATTTGTGGAAAATTATATGTATTCATGATTTTGATATTGTTAATTTTGAGATAATCAATGCATAGTCATATCAATCCATATTTCATTTAAAAATAATGAATTGGTGAATCTGATGGTAACACACTTTTCCAAGTAAATACCTTTTCAAGATTATCCATGATTTTCTTTTTTAATTTGTAAAACTCAATCATGGCAACTATATATTGAGTTTTCTTGATATATATGTTACCCTAGGTAAGAGTTATATTAATTAATCATCTTCAATATATAGTGGGAATCTGAAAAAATGTTCCATAAATATATTAATAAAATCATGAAAAACAGGAATATCATTGATGTTGGGTTTATCTCATACAATCTTAGATAAACACACCTTTTAAATTGGAATAATAACTTATAACATGATCATTATTTGCACTGGAAGTTCATATTTATTGAAACAATAATAAATAGTCATAAGATGGTTTGGAATTTCATGATTAGATCTCCTCATCTTTAATTGATGTCTGGTTTTTTAAGATATATCCATTTAATGTCTAAGAAAGCATCATGTTCATATATAGGGAGAATGATATGGTATACAAGAAACACATTCCCATGAATAAAAACTACACAAGAATCATGGACTTTAAAATATGATCATCCTGCCATATTTTTTTCACTTCTAATGCATCAAATAAGAATAGAGTCTGAATTTATATACACTTATAAAACTAAACATATATAACAGAGTGGGTAGAACCATATTAAAAAAATCAGATGTTATAGATTATATTTTAAGTGTACCTTTCAACACATCGTCATTTGACCCCACATATAAACTTTTTAAAATAATATATTTTCCATTGTCTTTAGGATTAAGATGTTATTGATGAATATCATCATAGTTAAACATCTCATTTTATCATTGGTTATAATAATACCCATATACAATATATTTGAGACATTATAGTCTGGTTGGTGAATTCTTTGCATTTTTCCTCTATTTTCATCTTTAGAATACATCTTCCAATAAATCTGGAAATTGATTTCTCAATGACATTCCTTTGAGAATTTATAACATTCTACAATAACCTTATTAAATTTCCTTACATGTTTCATTGCACACATATATCATAAAATTAAATCTCATCATCTTCTCTCTATGTTTTTTAGAATTTACATTGAATTCCATATTTCTATTCTAATCTAAAATATGACATGGATAGGTAAATCCAATCTCTATTTCCACAATAATAGCACATAAAATATTTTTTTCATTACAACTGAAGTATCTTATAGATAACACACATCATATACTTTATTTTAAGCCAATATTTAATTTATGATCCTTCCTTTAATTTTGGATGATATTACCAAAATCATTCCTTTAAAGTATGATAAAATTTTCATCCCTAGTACAATCTATTTCATCAATTTTTTTACTTTAGATAAATGAATTCATCATCCATTTTCATTTGATGAATATATGGAAATCAACTATTGAAAAATTATCTACTAAAAACACCATACTCTAGGGTTTTAATTTTTTCCTATAACCTAAAAGTCTAGATAAAAGTCCACGAAAGATCTTATTCAACTTCCAAATGGTATATTATCAAAATAAAATTTTCATTCTCTAAACACAACTGAATGAAATATATATTTTTCATTTTTACTGATCTGTTTATTTTTAAAAAATTGATAAATGGTCCCAATAATTAATTTGTAAAATTACTCAAAAAGGGATCAATGCAACATTATTCCCTAATTTTATCAATTGGTTAGTAAGTATGATTCATAGCTTAAGAAATTTATGTATTCATAGAAACAATATATGACATTATTTCTCCCATAACATCTGGTTTATATGGAATGTAATCATTACATTATCCATTGAATTTAATATTAACATTGTTCCATTGGTTTCCTTATATTTAATAATTGAAAAAGAATTTTTCTAATAAACAATAATCATATTGTAAAACCATATAATCATGAAAAATCATTTTTTGGATGTATAAATTGGGAAACATTCTTTTTAATCAACAACGCCTTATTTTTTACAAAGGTTATTAATATTTATCATCTATTCAAATCCATTATAACAGTCCATAAATAAAATATGAATTAATCAAACCATATCTCCAAGGTGTATCAAACTTGTTTTAGAGTAAGGGAACACCCACCATGCACTTGCATGATATACATGATATAGATGTCCATGTAATTCTGTGGCAACTTATCCAATATGTATTTGTCCCAAAAAAATCCACATGTATATCTATATAGCTATATTTGTTTTTCTAAAAAACCACATTTCTTTTCCTAATAAAACATAATATTTTATCCTATATATAGGATTAACTTAAGGGTTCTTAACAAAGGTTTATCTTACTAGTTCCAAAAGGTTAACTAAACTATTATTTGATAACATCTATAGAGACTCAACCTTTTTATATATGGATATTACTTGTTATTATATGAATATTCCTTATATAACCGAATGATATGTGCACGAATCATTTGTTCATGTATATTTTAAAACATGGATACATAAACAACTTGTTTAGAAGCTATCTACATAATATGAAAAAATGTTTTTTATAGTTAGCACTATTTTTTGAAATGTCATAATTAATAAATTTCATCATAATATCGGGAAAGGGAACATACAAAAAGGTGATCGTAAATGATTAGTATTGGAAAATAAGAAAAATATCAACTTTAAATTAATCATATGAATATCATATGGATATGATTACTTCAGAAAAACAATTGATAAAATAACTATATTATGGATAATAATATTTGTTATGGAATAAATATTAGATGTTCATAACTCATGAATCATAATGGAATCAATGAATATTTGAAATAGTATAATAACATAGGCATAAGACATGATGTCATTTCCTGTCTATATGAATATAAAACCATTTCTTTAGTTTTCAGGGTCAATTTCAAAGACGATCATTGTAGATTGAGTTCACTCTATAAACCATACTAGTATTCAAGGGTCACTCCCAATTCTATCATAGTGGTAATATTCCCTTATTTAATTGGGTTCACATTCCATTCAATCATATTTATGTCAGGTTATATCTTTCTCTACACTATTAATTAGAGGGGTATATAAATTTAGGAACACCCATACCATAATGAAAATCATATATATGTGCCTTATAAGATCAAAAAATAGTAATCTTATATTAATCCATGAAAATAAAAAATTTTCATAATTATTTCATCATGGAATAACAAATCAAAATGAAATCGGATTCATTGACATTATATCGATTAATAATAGAAAAAAGTCATGTAAAATTAATGGTCTTCATAATAATATTGTTATAATAATAATAAATTAATCATAAAAAAGAATTTATAGTCACATTAGATAATATAACCATTGAAAATAATATAATATCAAAGGATATAATATTTTTAGAATACTGTATTTATAAGAAACATGGATCATTTCATGATAAAAACAACCTTTATACATTGAAATAACTTATTTAATATCTAAAAATATACCAAATTTTATGGAATACATTTTCTTTGGAAATAAAAATGGATACATTTAATATAATATTCAATGAATTAATTTTCTATGATAGAGTTAAATTCTTATCATGATATATAAATTAATAAAACACCATTTCATATTTTTATAAAAAATAAAAATTACTCCATTGTGAAAATGAAAAGATTTTTCCTATTAAAAAAATTATTAAAAAAATTAATTGACTGTAAAAATTAATTTACAATATTTGCATTATGGTAAAAATTTACTTGATAAAATATTTATAAAACATGAACCATGAAGATAACATTTTTTCAAATTGATAGATAAATGAAGTTGGTATTCCATAAAAACATTATTTTTTACACCTAAGTAAAAAATGTGACTGAAATTAAAGGAAAACATATATTATCTATAAATAAATAGTGGGTTAGAAAATTATTTATATTCTTGATATGAAGATCATGATATTTCATCATAATAAAAATAATTATAAAAAATCATAACAAACAATGAGATTGTAAAATAAAATTGTCACCTGAAGTATGAATTCCATCATTCTTGTTTGAAAATACATCATAATAAAAATATATTTATTATAAATATATTCACTAACCACACTCAAATATATCATACCATATATGACTTATTATGATTTATCACCAATTTTGTATCAAATATTAATTACAATCATTTTTCTGAGTGATAATTACTTTGTTTTTCACATGTATGATTTGGTTTTGTAGTTTTGTTCCATGTACATTGATAATATATTAATATTACCCATATTTTTTATAATTATATAAATATATTATATATTAATAATATAAATATTCATAGACATACATATAGGGTATGTATATAAATAATGTATTATACCATTCATGGAGACGGTTGGCCATACATATGCATGATGATTGGTTTCATTTATCAAGATATGGGAAAAATAAAGGTAAATAATAATTCACAATTAAAAATTAATTAATATATTATATATTAAATATTTATTACAAAAATCCATCGTTATTACTATCCTTGTAAAGATAAAATGAAAAACGGATTAGATCACTTTGTGGATGTGATAGTCTACACGTACACATGAGTGATGTTATAATTTTCCAATGGTTTTGAATATAAAAGGTATATGTGATATTATAATTATAGAAGAATAAATATGTCATGTATATCATATATATATATATATATATTTAATCCTTAATTATATCATTCTATGAGATATAGTTAGGGATAATTAATTACATCGATTTCTAAGGTCGTAGTCCTCCATACACATAATCGACAGTTTTTCCCCATTTGATGGAAGAGGATATTGACATTGGTTATTAAATTTAAATATTAAAATAAAAGTATACATAATATACATGTTCTTCTATTTAGTCATGTTTGAATAATATTTGATTGAGGTTTAAAAAAAACAAAATAAAAACACTCAGTTAGGAACTATACATCTTTTTCGTACAAACTCTTTAGTTTTAAAGCTAAATCCTTCCTCGTATAGTTTTACAATAAAAAATGGGACTCTTAGAAATTTTGAGGACTATGTGTAATTAATTTGGTCAATCATTTATGAATAAGGATTATTTTGTTTTTGGATAAAGAAACTACCAGGGTGTCCTTTTATTAGTAGGGGACATGACACAAATGAATTTTTAAAAAAAAAAGTTAATTATTTTTTAAAATAATGGTTTTAAAATGGGACATTATTAAATATTATATAACATTATTTGAAATATATACATAAAATATTATGAATACCTTTTTCTAAGTCATTTTATCCCTTAACTCAACAGACTAATTCCCAGTAAACTTGTTTTATCCTTAAACATCGTAACAAATTTGTTACAAGTTTATCTATTCATTATGACTAAAAAGTAAATTGATATTTTTAAATCATATAAATTAGTTTGAAACCTAAAATTTAATAAACTAAATCTAATTAAATTTATTTATTTTAAATAATTTTTTGTAATGTTAAACCTGCAAACATAATGAAATATGATTTTACAAAGAAAATGATTTGTTTAGAATAAAATGATTTTTCTATAAAAATTAAATATAAAATTGATTGAAATTAACTATATTTTATTAATAAAAATATTATATAATTTATAAAACTTTTAATACCATTATGATGAAAATTTAACAATTAAATATTCTTAAACTAAAATGGATGTTTTTTTATAAAATTTTGTTTATTCATTATTAATCAAAAAATTAATCATTTTATAGATTAATAATAAAATCATTGTGAGCTAATTTTTAGTTTAAAAAATGATATTTTCATTTTGTAAAATAAATTTTCTTATATCTTAACAAAAAAATAATTTATTTTATTTTTTCAAAAAAAATATAAATACAATATCAAAGATAATATATTTTTTAAAATGATATAAAAACATTACAGAAAAAATTATTTTCTTTATCTAAGAAAACTATACATTTTAATTTTTTAAAATTCAGTCATTAATTTTCATGTTTTATGTTTATCTAATATGTTATAATGGTATAAAATATTACGGTTAATTAAGACTCGAGGTTTCTTGTAGAAAAATGTATTAAAAATTTAAATTCATTTATATAGAAACACATCAAAAAATAATAGGTTGTTATACTGAGTTAATGTAATCAATTAAAATATTAATCATCCACATACAATATAAACACATAACCCGAATTTATTTAGTTTAAACAACCGCTTTACACAGAGAACATTATAACCCAAAACATGAATAAATGAATATCAGGAAAAAAAAATATATGAGTAGTGTAGAAAGAGAAATACGGGATTGTAATGTTTCTCTTCTTAAGAATTATCATACATATATTCTAGGGTAATAATGTTACGGAAACATTAGTGTATTTTCAATAATAAAAGGATCCAAAAATAAATTCCTCAATCATTTTGAAATTTAGTTTTTACATTCAATGAATTGATAAAACGATATGAAGAATCGACAAGAAAATTCCACCAACTACCACTCATGAAATTTATTCAAACAATTATGGAAAAATATGATCATAAGCCTCAATAAAATGGTAAAATGTGACAAAAAATAAATCATAAAATAAATACATACAAATAAAAATTTATTGAACAAATATTTATAAATTATTAAAATACCAAATTTAGATGAAATTTAATTTAAAAATGTTAGAAAATTTATTAAATACCGATTTTTCGACATCAATCCACTATGATGGACACTACTCATCCATTACCCCATTTATTTCAGTCAAATTTTTTATAAAATAAATCTATAAAATTGAATGATGTTCATAATAATAAATACATGTTTCATTGATAAATGATAATTACTCTATATTAAGGTAGTTGTGTGTATTTTTTTAAAGTTTATATAAATAATATTATAAAATAATAGAAAATATTTTTTTTAACGATAAATATCCCATGTTGAGTTTATATGATTATACTTGTGAATGTGAACTCTAATGATTCTTCTATACATGATCTATCTTTTCATATCTCATTTCATGAAATTGCATTTCACTACATAATCACATTCACATTATTCCATTAGTTACATTAATGCCTAAATATTATTCCTTCATTTTGGATATAATAATTTGAATAAAAACAAAAAAAAATCATTAATTTTTCAATTACATTTTGAAATATAGTAGGATGTATTCCAACATCCTAGAAAATTTTATCAAACCTCAAATATTCTATTAACTCTGGAAATTGATTGTGTTTACTATTGTTGGATAAAAAACTATTCTCAGATTTTGGTATTGTGGAGGGGGAGGAAGTTATCTAATCAGGATTAGTAAATAGTATCCATTGTGATCTGTACACTAGGATAGACCTTTTCCATTCCTCTAAGAAAAAACATTTTCTTTCTCAATTAAAACATCTTCCAATTCTATTGGGTCGATCCACGTGTGATTTCTAAATCTTAAAAAACAATGGAATGATCTTGTTGCATACCTAAATTCTAGCCCTGCCCATGGCATTAAAAAATATTTATTCCACTATGTATAGTTATCATACCCCTCATATTTATTTCTTTATATTTAACAATTTCATCCTTTCCATTTTCTAGGACAATTGAAGCCTCAAAATATTACCCATCTCAAAACTAATTATCTTTATCAACCTTATCAATATCCATAAGATTATCATATATTACATCATAATTATTCATATCATGGTGAATTTTTACACACATTTAAAACCCACTATTGTTATTTTATGTCAAATACTATGAATTAATCTATAAATATAATTCATCCACATTAAAAAATTATATTAATTAATTATTTGGGGGTAATATACTATTGAAATTATATCATAAGGTGAACTCTAATGTTCTTCATATTTTCCTATATAAGGATCATAAATGTGGAAAATGACATAATGTTCATGCTAGCACAAAATTACTTTATTTATTTCCCAATTTTCTAAGACTCATTATTTATATTAATTGAAATACTATATGCATCTCATTTATTTATAAAATATTTTGATACCAATACAATGCACACCCTTGTGTCTGTGATAGTGAGAATTTCCTTTATATTTATCTTATTAAAAAAAATATTATTAATGAATTTTTCATATTCTATCATGTTGGTGATTGAATAAAAAAAAGGATTTTAATAAGATATTTCATAAAATGAAATATTAATTTTTTCTGTTTCAGTTTTATTTTGAGTTATCTTTATTTGGGAAATTTTAATCATTCCTTATATGGTGGGGGATCTTAATTTCTTTTTTTTTAATTTTCATTTGATTTATTAATTTACAAATCTTGTTAAAATCTTTCATCTTCCAATTTACTGATTGATTTAAGGTTTTATATTATAGGTTTAATAGTTATTATATTTATGGATTTCACATCTCAATATTGGTTTATTTCTAGGTTTCTTAACAGTACTCCTCGTGGTTTTCCCTATGTGGGCATGCAATTTTGAACACTTGTAATGATAGATTACACGGTACCTACATTTGATATCTCGATTTATCATTAAATTCCTTGATATTATCCCAATATTATTTTTTTAATAACATGTTTGTTCCATGATAGTAGATATTATGGTAGTTAATAACATGGTCAGGGTCTCCACCAAGGTATTAATATTTCATTGTATAGATGATCCCTTTTTTGTGATATCACTATGTTGTTTATTAGTAGGCTTTTCCTTTATCTAGTAATGGTTTCTATACCTATAAGAAATTAATGTATGTAGCCACAATAATTATCCTCATCAGTACACATACCATATGGTTATTAGTGGAGATTATGTTATCCATGTACATTGTATACATCATCCATCTTGGCTACCAACAATAATCTTATTATTGACCAGGTGACCATATATACATTCTCTTCCTTTGGATGATCACAAAAAGATACTATATTCAATATAATCCAGTAGGGTGTAGCATTCCTCAAGTGACATCTTCATTATAGATCCTCTACCTAAGGCATCCACCTTATACATGTTTCCCAATAAAATTAATTTTTAAAATATTTGAATTGATAACTTATCACAATGCCATGATGAGGATATTATCTAATTATATAATTGAAATTCTCCCCTGAATTAAAAATTCATTCATCGTCATATTGATTCGAATTCAAAACATTGACAAGCATATCCATCTATTTTACGAAAGTAAATAATTAGGTTAAGATGTTTCGTTCCATCCTAACTCGTATCATGATGAAATGTGGTTGAATACAATCTATCCACTCTCAATTAATGTCTCTTAAGGAAAATATAATCAAGAAAAATGTTGATACATCAATTTAAATTTTATTAAATAAGAATGTATCCTCGACTATGACAAATCCTACTAGATAGTAATTTGGATCATAATAATTTAGTCAAAAAATTAATTAAGTTGAAAATAATCAATATTATTATTGGAATGATCCCAAAATTTATGGAATATACTCGTGGGATGAGTATTCTTGTATAGGATACCATGTTTTATGGCTTCAGATTATTCATAAGTTCTCCCATTCCAATATTTATTTGTGGTTCTTAACTAAAACCATGGTTTCATTATTCTATTTCATCCATAATTAATTCTTAACTCCTTTGATTCTATATATTTTATTATAAGACATGATCAGAATAGATAATTTATTTACCACTTACCCATGTAGTGTAATAAAAAATCAAGGATTCACACGTTAAAGGAAAAAAATAAAATTAATAAAGGATAATAATGAAAAAAATACAAAATTGTAAGGGTTTCAAAATGTACTTTTCATTCATCACTTGCAATGAAACTAAAAATTTGATTACCCCTGGGGAATTATTAATTATTAGGAGGATAAATAAAATTTATTAATTTATTAATCTCAAACCATGTAATACCATTTAGATGGATTTAGTATTATAAATTTTCCAATCTAAAACCCCAAATGATAGATTCAATTTTTTTGAGAAAATTATTGTGAATGAAAAATATTAAATGGAGAAATAGCGGAAAATTTTATATGGAGAAAATTTTCATGTGTAGAAATTTTTAGCTTCATATGATAATGGATTATAAATTAATTCTTATTAGTTATGTTGTTGTCAACGATTAAACTATGAAATCCCTTGGTCTTGGTGATGCCTCCATAATTCATTAATTTCTCATTTCATATAGTAAATGAAATTCATTATATCAATAAATTCAGATATTAAAGACTATGTATATTCATAATCCTCCTACTCCCCACAGTGTTAATTCATTGATTAGAATGCATTTTTATATTAAAATGAACTTCACATTTATAATAATAATGATTATCATAATATAAAGGTATATAAATATAATTAAACCATGATCACATATCCAAAACATAAAATAAAATAGAGAATAAATATCCACAAAAACAATGCGTGTACTGTTACATCACTCATCACAAAATAGATGTTACCACATTATTCTATTTATTATATTTTGAACATGGTGGAGATAGTAGAAATCACATTGAAATTATGGTGATGGATCAGGGTAGGAACCTATAGTGGTGTTTCACATATCCCCAAAATTGGGTCTCCATTTTTTAGAAACAACCTACCAATCTATTTATAATTAATGAACTCACAAGGGTTAGATTCAATTTCAATAAATTTCTCCATTGATTTAATACATGTATATACAGATAATCGTCAGTTAAATCCAAAAAATAAAATCATATGAATATAATTAAAAAACAAAAATATATTTATTTTTATCACTATATTAATGATGTGAAAGTAACATTCATACGATGAATAGATAAAATCCACTACCCAGATCACATTCCACACAAATTATCAAATAATGAGATTGGGGTGTCATCCACACCATGAATTTACATGTAATAAAACAAATTTTTTCAGGCCATATTCCTATTTATTTAATCCCTTTTATGTTGTGAAATCCCACACTTAGATCATATCAAATTATGAGTATCCCACAAATATATTGAATCCTTTATTTCCCAGATACATTGATTTAGTTCATCTTTAATTAAATGGAGTCATATTACCAGACATCTTGTCACATCATGATGTAATTTTAGCACATCATTGTTTTATCAGATTATGATTTCCCTAATGAATAAAATTTAATATTTTACATCCATAATATCAATAGTTATTTCCAAAATAAATGAATTTTATGTTAAAAATATGTCCCTGAATTACAATCATCATGAATACCAATTTAATGTGTCAGGTTTCTATAATAAGGATTGAAATAAATTTATGATTAATGGAGATGCATGGGTTACTACTCTAAAAAATTTGGGAACCTCCCAAAAATCCATATTTAGTTTTGTAATATTGATTACACATTGACTATTAGTAAGATATGTGAATCAAATCCAGCTGTAGAGTGACACGATAGTTCAAAAATATTAACTAGTACATTTCTATATAGTAACAGCCACTTTAGATGTAGCATTCCCATATATAAGCATTATGGTTAAACATGGGGATTTTTATACCATAGGTAAAGATTCCATGAATTAGAGTTCTCCTTCACGATCATTTAAATGCTTTGATACCCTAAGTCCATCATATGAATTAGAAACTCCTTCCCCCCATCTACCATTAACATAAGTTGACAATTCCCCTATAAATTCTCGTAATCATAGAGATGTCCATTATTCCACTTTCTTTGATGATAACATAGTTAAAAAAATAGTATCATGGGACTGAACAAGATTACAATTCATATAAATAATTTCCCTCATGACATAAGGATTAATCCCTATCATTCAATAAGCATACATATGTTCTTATTCTCTATACTACCATTTAGAACACTTCCACTAAAATTGATATAGATGAAGATGATAATTTTATCCTATATTCACCTCTATTGTGTGAGGAAGGAATATTTACAACCATCGATGATATCAAACAATTATTTTTGGGAATATAAGAGGACATATTCCCCCAAGTATCATTGTTGTTATACCATAACATTAGTATGAAGCTACATATCCTTCTTAAAAAAACATAGTTACATGTTTTTCTAAAATTACAAAAAGATATTGGGGAATAATTATTATGAGGACATACATCATCTGGGAGATCCAGGAATTCATTGTTGTTTCAAGTTGGCAGATCGAATAATTCTTTAATAAAATAATAAATTTTTAGAAGAAAATATTATGATATATAATTCCATCTAATTAATGAAATAACCAAAATGTCACAAAAACCCCCATTTATGAAAAGGAATAGGAAGATCAGTTTCTATATCAGTTTCATGGACATCAATTAACACTTCTTGAAGGATGAATTTAGTGTTTTGGTTACACCACTCTGGATGAGTGTGACTTAGGAATCCATGACCATCACATTATAGACAAGAACTATAGGTATAATTGGCCCAATATATCCCCTAATAATGTAAATTTACCACATTAATATCATCCTAAGGTATATTCTAATACCTTGACATGCCCTTTTTGATGAATGTTAATTCCAAAAACCAACCAATATTTTTTCTACACATCAATAATACCTTTCAACTATAGATCGTGTAATGCAATGTCAATGACATGGTTCTTACGTCCAAATATTTTTTTGATCATCTCACTAATATCCAAAAAATATTTTCAATAATACGTTGGAATATCTAGAATAAAAACCCTCTGAAATATGATTTTGGTGTAACATCTGAAAATTTCATTCGTTTTTGGGTATACTACTATGGCATCAAAGTCAACTTGGAGAAGAATATTGTGTTCCTCACCACACACCCACTTTGTAACCATATATGTTTTTGAGAGAATCAATAATACCTTACCAGAATTAGCTATTTCAATGCTTATATAAAATAAATATTCATTCCCATTATGAATTTTATGAAGATGGTAGTCATTTTTCGATGAGATAAGGACAACCAAGATTCGAACGAAACCTCTATGTGACATCTAATACAAATTCCTACCATAATTCCACTAGTATAATGTTAATATGTTTTCCAATTAGTGAAAACTATGTAGTGATCCTCCATATCCCATCTCATAAAATAATAATGCAGTGATAGAAAATATTCTCTCATGTCTCTATATGACAATGCTAAATACTTAGACCTTCTATTTGGATGTCGGGAAAATCTTGGAACACATTTTTTAGTGAAAAGGTTATTCTACTACTTATATCACCATCAGTTATACTTGGACTTTTGTTTAAACCCACTCAAGTACAACATCGTCCACCATATGTTGGCACGATATCTAGCATTAGGGGATGTGATCCAGTGATAATACAACATCCAATTAATATCACAGAAGGAAATTAAAGGTATGTAATTATTCACATCATATCCTATCATTTAGAACATGTTAGTGACTACTAATCATCTAGATAAAATAGTGTTTCTATATATGTGATACTCCCCAATCATTAGAGGTATATTTTCATTGATCCCGTTAAATTCTTACTGAGAAAAATATTAAAATCCAAAAGCTAAATTTAGTGTGTCAAGATTTTTTCTAATCCCTGCACACTACGTATTTGTTATGATTTTCTTTCATACAATATGATGGTTGAAACAACAATGTGGTAGAGTATGAATCATTTTTATTAGGATAAGAACTGTACCTATAAAAAATTATTGACCACCTAAATGTTAATGGTGATTCTAAACTAGTGATTAATCATATCATTTATTTATATTCTGTTAAGAAGGAAGAGTTATCCATTCTCCTTAGCAATGTAATGGAGTTGATGGATGATTCCCCTTTTGATCTAATCTAGAATAACTCCCATACCTCAAATAATGATCTTGAAAATATACTATCTTTTATGTCTACATCCTTGTATAACCATGGTTTGGATGAGGTAATCTTATGAATTTCACACTACAGGGTAGTCTCCATTGTCATTTTCCAGAACATAGAGGAAATCAGTCATATTAGAGAAACCTTAATGTGTGATTATCGAAAATCATTATATTATAATATCATTATTTTTTATTAATTCTAATAATGGAATACCACTAAATAAGTATCCCTCTATCGTATTGATCTAAAAAGAAATAAATATAAATCCAAAAAAAATGATGATAATTGTGATGGACTGAATAAATGTAAATTCATCTAAAAATGATGCTTAAATGGATCCCTACATAGATTTATTTAATAAGGAGATAATAACTTTCATGTACGATGTCCATTTTGTCTCTTATGATGTCCATCAGTTATGAACTAGTCACTCAAATGAAATTATGTGACTTGTCTTTCTCGAGAAAAAAAATGTAGCATTCTTTCTGATATTTGGTATTAAATGAAGTTCATGTCGTGTCAAATATAATTTCACCCATCATCCCCTATATTTATTTTATTCTAGTAGATACATATAGACACTTTTCATATGATTAATTTATATCGTGGGGTCAAATACCTTATCCACAACTTGACAGTTTATGTAATTATTATTTTCATTGACATTATTTTCAAAAAGACTAGGGCCCAAATATTAGAGGACAATGAGATGAATAATATCATAAAATTTTTAAATAATGATATCATAATGAAATATTATTCCCCTCATATGACATTTATGGGAACCAATCCAAATTTATCTTCTTATAAGATTAAAATTTTTTATCATGAGAATTAGATCGATTCCATTGATTAAAATGTCTATAACATAGTTGAAATTTAAATATGTTGGAATTAAATATGACATTGTCATATATTATCATGAAAATGGGAGATAAATATATGAAATATTTGATATAGAAACTCATTCCTTACTTTTGTTTCTATCATATACCAACTCACACTACCACACAAGGCTCTATAAATTCACTTTTCTATGGAATAAAGGTAGTGCATCCGTTAAAATCTGAATTTCCATCACTAAGAATATCTATTTTTGGTTTTATATTAAAAAATAAGTAATCACATAATAAATTTTTTTTGATTTAATGAATCTAAGAGGAGAGGTTTTAATGACTATAAAAAATAGAAATCTATTAGAATATAATTTTATGACACTTCAATAGGAAGTTCATCCTCTGGTTGTTTCATCACAAAGAGATAGTAATGGATCCCAGAACCCTGGAAATACTTAGAGGTACTCCTTTGAAGTATTAACAAAATAGAGAAGGATCTAACATCACAAAAAAATTCTATTCAAATAGAGTATACTCCATGGAAAAGATAGATATGGAGTACCTTAGGGATCCTAATAATGATAAAGTTTTTAAGATTTACTTTAATTAATCACTCTTAAATGATAGTTAACATGTTCGTATGATGTGAAACATCAAAATGATGTTCTATTCTTATGAATTTAAAATATATATCATGCCATCTTCTCTTTATGGAATGAACCTACATTGTTATCATCTCTAATGCCACATATCAAACTGTGTGGTGGAATTCCATGATTCATGACATTAAACTGATTAGAGTGTCCTATTTCGGGAATCATATTTCTCTACTAGATGAGATCATTATAAATTTAATTGTATCTAGAACACAATATTACAGTTCCTCATAGCATCGATACCTCATATTCCATATGCATGAGTAATATATATCTATAAAATATTTTAAAAAATATATATATTGCTTGATTTCTGTACTTATTTGATATATAGTGATATTCATACACCTTTTCCTAAACCCACACATAAATTTCATCATTCACAAGTTCAATCACCCATATGTTAGTTCATCATATGCATAGGTAATTATACTCATAATTACATTGTGTTCATTTAATCCTATACTTATAGGATATGTAATGGAACCTAGAATTCCGAATTCAGGTCATGCTATAGAACTCTAAAAAGTCCCAATCCTTGTCTTAGTGCCTAATCATAATATCCTCATTCATGTCATTCATATACATTTTTAAATTTAAGATAAATTTCCATTTCATTAGATATATATCTATGAAAAATTATATAACTCAAAATAGTAACTAAAGTGTATGAACAATATCTATACAAGGGTCCCCAACATGGGTCGTCTCATCTTGGATCATATTCTTCAAAAATATCCATTCCTCGTCATATAAATCAGATATATACCAGGAATTTTTTTTCAACAACTCCAAATTTCATAAATCTTATATTCATAGGATACGTGGTAAAATAAGGACCCACTACACTAAGCCCATCCCTATATACCATATATCAAAATTACCTCAATCACTTAATTAAATTTCATTCTATGTATAGATTATATAATACTTATGTGTTTATTAATTTCTATTGAAATATTTTATTTAGTGATATTGGAATCTCCAATCCTAGGATCACCTATAATTTCCATAATGAATTATCCCCCCTGCATATGAGACTGCTCTACAAAGGGGATTTATGTTCAAGAACTATCGGTGGATTTATATATTCTAAAACATGATATTTACTGATTTATATATTTCTTATCCTTGTTCCATCAACAATACCTATAAAATTAATATAACCTCCATCACCATAATACATTAGGGTGAGACTTTATTCTAACTCTGTTCTATGAATGATCTAGATTCTCTCGAGGTTGTTTTCAACATTATATATAGCTTGATTTTTACTCTTGTGTGTTATTTAACAATACTCACGTCTAATAACATGATTCTAGTTATGTATTTTCAATTAAGATTATACTCCTCCATATGAATGATCATGGACAATATCCCCTATGGTATCCAATGGTTATAAATATGATATCAGACACAAACATCAAGGATCACTTAACCTATAGATAATTATTCTATTTCCCCTATCTAAAATTATGATCATCATGGGGATGACTTATGATTCACCAATTTTTATCATTAAACTATACAACCCATCAAACATTATGATTCATTTCATAAAAATAAAAAATAATAATATTGATCAATCAAGGTTTTGGATTCCTCTATCATAATTTTTAATCATTTCTATCAATAAATCATATTTCATTATATATGTGTCTTGGGTTGATATAAATCTCAAATTTTATATCTTTAATGTGAGAATTGGACCTGAAATTATTCCTCCTCATGAAAATTGATACTATACCCACAACATGGTTATATATATGTGCCCCAAATTTTCATTGTTTCTTAGATAAAACATTTTATTAAATCGTGATATCCTTTATTTTCCATACAACATCACTGTTTGAATCTAGAATACCCAAATCTGGAAGTGATAAATCATGGTGTAAAATTTTTCATTCAATGTAATGGATTAATTTACCATATTTTTATGATCCTATGAAATCATTCTAATGGATTTGTGCAATTATCAAACACTCACATGTGGAAATAGAAAAAATCAATGTAGTTTTATTTAGTTTACCAAAAAGTGATAGTCCAGGGAGAATATTGTGAAAGAGTTTTAGTCAGAGCTAAATTCACTAAATATAATTTTAATAAGGAGAATATATGATCGGACACCTTCAGTATATTTTGTTATAATTTCCTATATAACAATATTATAAATATCACAATCTCTCCCTTGGAATAATTCTCTCGACCCCCTACTCACATACATGGATGATGTCTTACTCAATTTTATTAATTGATAGACACATTAATAGTCGATAAAAATTAAGTATATTTACCTTATTTTAATGATACAATCCTTTCACCATAGCCCTAAATTTATTACAATTAATACACTGACTGATAAAACAATATATTCACAACCTACTAGTCAGGAAACATGTGAGCATGTGTGAAAACCTGTACTCGCCCAAATCATATTCATCTTATCACACACGTCATAATTTCAAACATAGTATTCATAATACACACATGTTCTTGAAATAAGAAAATAATATCTTTCATTCATGTCTCCATAAACTAACTCTACAATGAAAAAAACATTACGCGTTGAATAGGAACCATATCGTCATTGTAAAATATACTCTAAAATAATGTGTAACTGAAAATTTATAGACACTGTCATCCCTATGTGAAAAACTTTTATGTGTCTTGTACAATTTGAGAAATATTCTTTATGTGATGAACATACCATTTTAACATCACCTTTATCATGAAAACTCTATCTCTATTTCTTGTGTGTGTGTGTGTGTGAAACTTTTCCCTTTTCTTGTGAACCTATATTTCATAAAATTTTAGATATTGCACCCAACTATAGTAATTACTATTTTTGTATGTGTCAATCCTGAAACATCACATTCAAGAAACATTACAATGAACTATCACCCTTTGATGAATCTTTTTAACATCTTATGAATGAAAAATAGTCATTTTAATAAAACAATATTTTCCATCCTAAAATTTCTTAGACACCATAAATTTGGAAAACACTCAGAATCAACAGCACCTTCAATACTGAATATATCTTCACCATAAAAACACTTATGTGAAATATTTTTCATAATCCCACTATGTATTTCCAATAAACAACCAAAGTAACACCATCTACAATCTTAATAAAAACCTTGGTTACAACATTTATAGCATCTCAGTGAGGAATGCACTTCGAATATGTAACATGGACATCCCTTTAGTACATGATCCACCACATTTCTCTTTATCCATGACCCTAAATCTATTATTTATGTCACATAAACTCTGAAATTATTTTTTTGGTACATTCATAGAAATTTGGATTCATTTGGGTTGTTATCCAATTTTTTCATGTCTATGCACTATGATTATAAATTGTGTGCACCTCTACAATGAGATAATCTACACCAAAATTCTTCTATTATCATTTTATGTTATACTCACCCTTTATATATAGTATTTCCCATTACATATGTTTTCATAGATACATGACACTAATATTAGTATTTTTTGTCCAAATTTCAATGTCCATTGTCATTATCCATTTAGTATTCAAACCATAAGGCCGTAAACTACATGTGAAGGAGACCTAAAACCTATTATTTGGAACCCATAAAATGGAGGCCTAAGATAAAATCAATTTTCCCCTCATTGTTATATCAGCAATAAAATCATTCTAAAATTTATGGGAAATGTTAAAACTATCACAATGCTTATATGGAATTCCATAGAGAATTAGTTGAATCTGATCCACAATTTGAGGTCCCCTATTTTTGAATAAAAAATAATATAAATAATTAACCAATGGTCATCCTCATTAACACAGTCAATACATAATAATATGATAACTTGGCTTCCTGAACCCTCTTTGAATTTTTTTCCCATAACCATACATCTTTAGATGATCCCTTTAATCCCCAAAAAACATCTATTGATTTTGGTTTATTATGTATACATTCCCAAATTTGGAACCTAAATATAATTTAACAATCGTGATTTCTATCAAATAATGAATTATTTGAAAGGAATATCTCTTCAAATACCACGCTACTCTGATATCATTACTACATAAATATTCAATCAAATATGTTCATCGAGCATATCTTTCAACCCTATCTTATCTCATCACCACTTATTCTTAAAAACTGATTAATAACTTATATACTACATGATTATTCCATTTTATTTGGTTAAATATATTTTATATCACACCATTCTTCATCATAAAAATTTGAAATGAATAGATACAATACATATTTTATAAGGCCCTAGCCTTAAACATCACTTAATCTTGTGTTATTTCAAGAATACACATTGAGGATATTTTCAGGTTTATATTTTTTGCGAATTAGATCATAAATCATGCTTTACATTCCACATTTCAAAAAGGTGGTTACGTAAAAGACAATATTCATTTTTCCCATCAAAGGAGACATATTCAAAATAAAACATGGATTCTTTCGTGACACTTTCATCACATCATGTACTTTTCCTTTGACATGTGAAAAACATTTCAAAAACATGGGATGAGCATAAGAAGCTCAGTAAGGGACATAAAATAAAGGAACGAAAACATTAGTCCATGTATACATAAGAATTAATGAAATCATAATTTATTCAAAAAACACAAGCACTTTAGCATACCTCATGAAATCACAAGATTTATTAATAACTCAAATAAAAAATAAGACATAAAGTTAACTTGAGGTATTCATAACATTCTTACGTAGGGAGTAACCCTTATGGTTATGTTTGGAATACCCATCATAGTATATTACCTAAATATCACCAGATAAACCTTAGAATTTTACTCCTTCACGTTACCCATTGAATTGGAGACCTATATCGGGCTCATCCGCCCTTGGTTTATAATGGAACCACCCGTCTTCATAAACACTGCCCAATAACCATAACATAATCTTATCATATAAAACATGCATAAAGGAAACATAACATTTCCACATTTCAATCACAAGAAATCAAAAAAAAATGATATAACCAAACATTATCAAAAAAATTATCAATTCGAAAATTAATGAAAATTATAAAATGGTATTTATTTTTCATTTAAAATAATATTATGGCTGGTAGAGGAAGTCGAAACTCAAATAACGGTCACCGCGGCGGAGAAGTCGTTGTCGGTGCATACATATGACAAAAACATTCCCTTGTGTTGTTTAGTAAAACTATTCATAAAAAATATTCCTTTTGAATAGATGTAAAAGTTAATGTGGTTTATACACCTTATAAAAGAATGTTGTGTATAAAACAAAATTTGGCTCAGTGAAAGGAGATTGAGACGAAGTCCCATACCTCGTGTCTGACTTGACTCGATTGTTATTTAAACTCCTGAATAATAAAATAAAGTAAATTTATACTTGATTGAGAACCTTTTTAAAGTTCATTATTTCTTTTATATCACTTATTACCATGTTATGATCATTATGCAATTATTTATTTAAATAATGGTCGTTTTGTCGATCTTTCGTACTTGAGAAAAAAATAAACTTCTTATAATTACAAGTTGTTTATGTGGTAAAATATCCATTATATCCAAAATTATATTCATGATGTAGATATCATATATATCATATATATCTAGTGTATACATGCATTTATAATATTACATAACATTTAGAGGTAATAAATGAAAGGCACCATTAATGGAGATGGTAAGCCGTACGTACGCAGGAATGCTACTTTCATTTCTATTTCATATTTAATGGAGTGAAATAAAAATTATATAAAGGTATATTATAATTCCAGTATAATATCATATATAATATCATCATAACCATATTTTATATGTCCCACAAATGTCATTAACGAATTATATCACTTTGAGAGGGCGGTAGTCCGCACTTCCTAAAATAAAGATATTGCGTTTAACCATAATGGAAACCATAATGTATGCCATAAATGAAAAATACATAATCATAAGGAAAACATAGACATAATATATATAATATATAAATAGATTTAAATCTTAATGTCCACCATGAAAGGTGTTAAAAAAAATATTGAACAATCATCGTTTGGTGAGGCAGTAATTAGCCATCCACAGAAACAGTATGTTCACTAACCATTAGATGAGAGTGTTTGTAAGTGTAAATTAAATAATTCTCATAAAAACATCTTAATATATTTTAGATACTGGTGTTGTTACAAAATATAGGAATAAGAATAGTTTAGGGGGTTGGAGAAGAAAAATAAATCCAAAGAACACAAGTGAAGACATTACCTTTAAATCTGGTAACTCCTCTTGGTTTGATCCAAAAGGTTTTCTTGTAGAGATTTATGCCAAAAATAAGGAATATATGATGAATAGAAGGATGTTTTGAGATAAAATGTGAATATTTTGGCCGATCCAATGGCTTGAGAGGTGTCAGTATGTTGGTAGTGGTGGTTTCCTTTTATAAGAGGGAGGAGGGGCACTCTTGGAATATCAAGAAATGTTACTTTATAATATAATAAGTTTCAGATTTTAAAGGTCCCACTATTATATATTTCTAGAATAAAGTGATGTGGGATATAAATACACCCATATAAAATTTCTTTGAAATGTTTATATCTTATATTTTACATTATCTTTTCATTTTATTTAAATGGTTCATTAATAAGGTAATCACTTCATCATCATGGTGTCATATGAAAATTAATTTAATTAATGTATAAAAATTATAAAAAAAATATATCATGATGTAGGAAATCTTTTTATCTTTACAATGACAATTTATAGTCTAATATATCATTTATTTAGACAAAATTAAAATTGTTTTACTTGGTTGGTACATACATTGGTTATACATTTCCTTTAAAAAAATTATATAATAAAATGACACTATCACCCAAAAGTGATTCGATGGGGTCCCAATGTAGGCACAAGGCATCCCATGGTCGAACATGAAACAACCAGTAGAATTATGACACATTTTGGGGTCATTTTATTTTATTATGATATTATTTTATTACACTTAACTACCCGATTACTACTTAATCACGATAATTAAAGATAATTACCGTCGTTACTATTCATAATGTCCACAAACAAAAGTGTCTTAATTAAATAATTTGGACCTTATGATTCCGAATATGGAATTCATTTTACCAAATTCCAAACACAGATATTTTCGAAATTAATATAAAAATAATTCCTGTTGTCAAAACAAATAGTGGGTTTTTTTAGAAACAATATCTATCAAATGTTTGACGATTGTTTTTGTCCAATTTCAAAGTAAAATTAATTAAAATGACCACCATTAAATTAATTGGTAAAAATATATTCTATTTACACTTTAAAAACAATTAAGAAATTAATATATCTATATAATTAAATTATATGAAAAATCAATTTTGACGAAAAATGCAGTATTTTTCACTATTCATTAAAAAAGGAACATTGTCAGAAAAATATAAAAAATTTATCAAATGTAAATTTCAATGTCCCAATCCTAAAGAATAAGTTTATTTTTTCTAATAAAGCATATAAAATATTCAAAATATAGATTTAAAAACGGTTCACTATCAAATGGTGGTAAAACAATCATTTAAAAATATTAGAGAATTATATGCTTAAGATTTGATTTATTCTCATTTTAAGTCTCTAAAAACTATCTGATTTATTAATACACATAGATATGAAAATACATAATTCTTTACCTAGTTGGGATGTTAAATCCTTCCCCCCTTTATAAAATTTCATCCCCACAATTTATTTACTTATCGAATAAGTTGGGGTTTTTATCCCTCATGGCATTTTCAGATTCCCAGGTTGCCTCCTCAATCATTGGTTTTTCTACAAATCCTTTACATGATGAATCACCATATTCCGCAATACTAGCTCCCTATGGTCAAAAATATGGTGTGATTGTTCCTCATAAGATAAATTCTCTTCCAGCTGAACTACCTCTAGACTCAAAACAAGATATGGATCTGACATGTTGTTCCTTAACATTGAAACGTGAAAAACATTGTGTTCCTGAGATAAACTGCGAGGTAAAGCCACTCGGTATGCAACTGATCCAACTCTCTCCATAATTTCTTATGATCCAATGAACCGTGGACTCAACTTTAATTTCCTACCAATTCTCATCACACTTTTCCATGGGGAAACTTTGAGAAAAACATGATCACCTACCTCAAAAGAGAGATCATTCCTCCTGTTGTCTGTATAAATTTTTGGCCGGCTCAGAGCTGTTCTCAGGTGTTTCTGTATCATCTGAACTTTTTCTAACAACTCTTCTACCAATTCTGGTCCCATAAACTTCCTTTCACCCACTTCATCCCAAAAAGTTGGAGTTTGATTACGCTTCCCATATAATTCATCAAATAGTGCCATCTGTATACTAAAATGAAATTTGTTATTATAAGAAAACTCAACCAAAGATAGATGTTGGTCACAACTTCCCTGATAATCCATCTAAAAAGCACCTAGCATATCCTCCAAAGTATGAATTGTTCGTTCTAACTTCCCATGTGATTGAGGATGAAATGCTGTACTAAAATTTAATTCAGTACCCAACGACTTCTGAAGGCCTTTCCAAAAGTTAGAAGTAAACCTGGGATCACGATCAAATACAATGGAGAGGGGAACTGTATGTAACCTGAATATCTCTTTATGATACAAATGAGAAAGTTGATCTAGGGAGAAAATATCTCGTATGTCAGGAAAGGAGCAGATTTGGTCAAGTGATCAACAATAACCCAGATTTCATTATTACCTCGAGGAGTCTTCGGCAACCCCACAACAATGTCAATGGATATATTCTTCCATTTCCACTGTGTCACTGGTTAAGGCTGAATCATCCCATTCGGTAACATTCCCTTTGCTTTAATTTCTTGACAAGTCAATCACTTCACAATAAAATCAGCAATATCTCTTTTCATTCCATCCCACGAGTAATACACATGAAGATCTCTAGACATCTTAGTACTGCCAGGATGAATTAAAAATGGAGAACTATGAGATTCACATAACAAATCTCTCTTGAACTGTGAATCACACGGCACACAAATTCTCTTCCCACATCTCAAAACATAATCATTATCAATGTTTAATTCAATAAACTTACCCCTCTGAACCAACTCTACTTTTTTCTGCAACTCACTGTCTTGTTTCTGTGCTTACTTAGTTATGTATAATAGAGATGATTTCACTGTTACCTGAAACAAAACAGAAGAACATCGTGCACCAAAAAATTATATGCCAAATTTCATCAAATTATTAACCAAAGGATCACATTCCAAATGTAACATGGTTAATGAAGCATTACTTTTTCGACTCAAAGCATCAGCCACATTATTTGCTTTTCCCGGATGGTAATTATTATACAATCATAATCCTTGATTAATTCTGGCCATCTCCTCTATCTCATGTTCAATTCTTTTTGAGTGAATATATAATTTAAACATTTGTTATCTGTATATATTTCACACATTACAACATACAAATGATGCCACCAAATTTTTAAAGTGAAAACATCAGCAGCTAATTACAAATCATGTGTAGGATAATTTACCTCATGAGTTTTCAACTAATGCGAATCATATGCAATTACCTGATCATTCTCCATTAGGACACAACCATTTCCTTTCAACGAAGCATATATATAGATAACAAACTCCCCTTTCTTGGAAGGTAGTTCCAAAACTGGAGCATTCACCAATCTTCTTTTCAATTCCTAAAAACAAACATCGCATTCCTTTGTCCAGATAAACTTAATACCCTACCGAGTTAGATTAGTCATTGGAATAGATAACCGTGATTTTTTTTTAAAAACCTTTGGTAATATCCTACCAAACCAAGAAAACTACGAATCTCAGTTACATTTGTAGGTCTTGTCCATTCTTCAACAACCTTTGTTTTTGTAGGATAAACAGTTATTCCATATTTAGAAACAATGTGTCCAAAGAAAGAAATTTGTTGCAACCAAAACTCACACTTTCGGAATTTTCCATACAGTTTTTTTTCTTTAAAGGTTTTCAAAATGACCGTTAAATTACTTCCATTCTCTTCTTTACTTTTATAAAAAACCATAATATCATCAATGAAAACACCCACAAACTTATCCAAGAACTCATGGAAAATTCTATACATAAGGTCCATGAATACAGCAGGTGCATTGTTCAACCCAAAAGGCATTTCTAAAAATTCATAATGGCCAGCTCTTGTATGAAATGCAGTCTTCAGAACATCTGTTTCCTTTACCTTCAACTGATGGTACCCCGATCTCATGTCAATCTTTGAAAAATACTGAGCTCCCTGAAGCTGATCAAACAAATCATTGATATGTGGCAAAGGATATTTGTTCATGATAGTGATGTTATTCATAGCTCTATAATCAATGAAAAGTCTCAAAGAACCATCTTTCATTTAAATAAATAGGACAGAAGCACCCCTTGGTGATGTGGTAGGTCGAATGAAACCGTTCTCTAATAAATCTTGCAATTTATCCTTCAACTCTAAAAGTTCAATTTGAGCCATTCGTTAAGGGGGTTTTGAAATTGGCTTAGCATCAGGAACTAAGTCAATAGTCAATTCAACTTCTTGATCTGGTATTATTCCAGGAAACTCATCAGGTTAAACATCTGGATACTCATTTAACACTGGAACATCATTAATCTGTACGGTTCTATTGTTTTCAACAATATGTGCAAGGTAATATTAATTTCCATATTTTAAAAGTTTCCCAGCCTCTTGATATGTTATCAATAGTAAGGGTTCAGTCATGTAAAAAAACTGAAATTCTTTCAAAAATAAACTTTTTTAGCTCTAGAATCAATCTTACCATGGTAAATGGAGATCCAATCCATACCCAGGAAAACATCAAACTCTACCAGAGGTAAAACAATAAGGTTTTCAAGTAGGTTCTTTCCACGGATAAGGGTAGGAAGATTCTTATAAATTATTTTTGCCTCAACATTTCTCCCTGGCATTTTTACCACAAGTTCAAGAGTCTTTTCTTGAGATGGATTTCCCAATTTACTAGAAAATTTTTCAGAGATGAAAAAATGTGTAGACCCTGAATCAAAAAACACATTAGAATAATCTGAAAAAACAAAAGAAAAAGTACATGATACCACTTCATTTGATGGACGAACATCTATAGAAGTAGTTGCGAAGGATTTCACCGTACCTTTCTGCTTGTAGTCTGACTTCTTCCAATTATTTGAGCTCTTGGTCGAACACTTGTTTTCATAATGACCCCTCTCATTGTACTTGAAACATTTCACTAACTTCAAATCAAATATGGTCTTACCTTCACCCTGATCATTTTCAGCACAATAACGAGCCTTATGTCCCATCTTACCACATTGATAGAATATTCCAAAATTCCAAAGACATTCCCCAGCATTCCCTCTACCAAATTTATCACAAACTAAAAAGTTAGTTTTCTTACCATCAGACCTCTTTGAAGGATTCTTCTATTTCTCCTGCCACCTCGGTCTCTTCTTCTGTTGGTTGTTATAGAAAACTTGATCATTGGAAGGCTCCATTTCCACCTACTCAGCACATTGAAGAATCTTTTCATAACTTTTGAACTCATGAGAAGCTAAGGACCATTGATATTTTGGAATTAATCAAGAGTAAAAAATATTGATTTTACTATCAATGTCTCAGATAAAATTTGAAGCATACCTTGCCAATCAGGTGAATCATTCATCATAAGCAGCCACTGAGTCGTCCTCTTGTCACAATTCCAAGAATAGTTTTTCCATCCTAAGTCAAACAGCCTTAGAAAAATATTTCTCATGAGAAATACCTTTGAATTAATCCTAGTCCATGGAATCAATCTCATCAGCATCCCTAATATTTATAACCATCGACCACCACTGATCTGCTTCACCCTCCAAACGGTAAACATCAAGACTAACCTTTTGTTTGTCTGAACACCCCATGACATCGAAAACATTCTCTAGTGATTTAATCCACCCGTCAGCTAGTACAGGGATAGACGATCCTCTGAAGGATGGGGTATGTTTGCCTCATGAAATGTTCCACCACTAACATGTTCCTCTGTTATTGATCTAGATGATCTCATGCTTAGATACCACCACCATTTATCGCTTGAGTCATCTGCGCCATTACTGCAACAAACTGTTCAGTTCCAATTCCAAGAATCTTAGGATGATAATACAGAATGTCATTTCCTTATGTATGCCTTCCTAGAACTGCTTCCATGTTTCCTCTGCAGAAAACCATTCTGAACAAACATGTCTTAGATGAAGCAACATGGAAAGCTTCAAATTCTATATCATTTCAATTTGACCATAATTTTTTTTTTGGATAATCATTTAACACAAGTATAATTCATAATGTTATCTAAACCAACCTCTGATACCAACTGTAAGTCCCCAGCCTTAAACTTCACTTAATCATGAGTTATTTCAAGAATACACAATGACAGTCTTTTTAGGTTTATATTTTTAGAGAATTTGATCATAAATCATGCAATACATTCCACATTTCAACAAGGTGGTTACATAAAATATAGTATTCATTTTTACCATCAAAAGTGACATATTCAAAATAAAACATGGATTCTTTCATGAAACTTCCTCAACATTATCATCACATCATGTACTTTTCCCTTGACTTGTAATTTTTTTTGAAACTTTTGGAAGAGCATAAGATGCTCAGTAACGGATATAAAAGTATGGAATGAAAACATTATTTCATGTATACATAAGAATTAATGACGCAATACATCATTCATAAAACAGAAGCACTTTATCATAACTCATGAAATCATATGATTTATGAATAACTCACAGAAAACATAATTCATAAAGGTAACTTGAGGCATTCATAACATTCTTACATAGGGAGTAACCCTCAAGGGTACGTTTGGAATACCCATCAAATTATATTCCCAAAATCTATTAGGAAAAACCTTAGCGTTTAACTCTTTAGTGTTACCCAATCCATTGGAATGCTATATCGGGCTCACCATCCCTTAGTTTATCAGAGAACCACCCATCTTCATAAACAATTCCCATAAACCATAACATAATCTTACCACATAAAACATTCATAAAAGAAAACATAACTTTTCCACATTTCAATCAAAATATATAAAAAAAACATTGATATAATCAAAAAATTACCAAAACCAATATCTATACCAAAATAAAAGAAAATTAAATCATGGTATTTATTATTCATTTTATGAAAAAGTTATGGCTTGAAGAGGAAGCCGAAACTAAAATAATGGTCATAGCGGCAGAGAAGTCATTGTCGCCGCATACGTATGACAAAAACATTCCTTTTTTTCATTTAGTAAAACGATTCATATATAAATGATTCTTTTTGAATAAAATTAAAAGTCAAATGGGTTTATAAACCGCATAAAATAAAGATGTGTATAAAATAAAATTTGCTTCAATGATAGGAGATTGAGACAAAGTGCTATACCTTGTGTCTGACATGACTCAATCATTCTTTAATCTCATGAATAATAAACTATAGTTAATTTAAACATTCATAAGAACCTATTTCAAGTTCATTATTCTTTTTATATCACTTATACCATGTTATTAATATTATGTAATTATTTAAGTTAATAACGGTCGTTTTGTCGATCTTTGGTACTTGAGCAATAAATAAACTTATTATATTCACAAGTTGTTCATGTGGTAAAATATCCATTATATCTAGAATTATATTCATGAAGTAGATATAATATATATGATATATATCCAGTATATACAAGAATTTATAATATTACACAACATTTAGAGGTAAGAAATGAAATGCAACGTTCGTGGGGACGGTAAGCCATACGTACCCATGAACGATACTTTCATTTATATTTCATATTTAATGGACTGAAATCATAATGATATAAAGGTATATTATAATTCCAGTATAATATCATATATAATATCATTAACTCCATCCTTTATACGTCCCACATTTGGAATTAACAAATCAAATCACTTTGAGGGGGCGGTTGTCTGCACTTCCTAAAATGAAGATATCGTGTTTACCAATAATGGAAACCATAAGGTATTCAATAAATTAAAAATACAGAATCGTAAGGAAAATATAGACATAATATATATCATATATAAATAGAGTTTCATATTAATGGCCACCATGAAAGGTGTTAAAATAAGTTTTAAAAATCATCATTTCGTGAGGCCGTAATTCGCCATCCATAGAAATAGTATGTTCCTTAACCATTAGACGGGAGTGTGTGTAAGTGTAAATCAAATAATTCTCATAAAAACATTCTATTATATTTAATATAATGGTGTTGTTACAAAATAAAGTAATAAAACGTGTTTAGGGGGTTGGAGAATAAAAAAACAACACAAGTGAAGACATTACCTATAAATCGGGTAACTCCTCTTAGTTTGAACCAATAGGGTTTCTTAAAGAGATTTCTACCTAAGGTAATGATTTTATGATGAATAGAGGGATGTGGAGAGATAAAATGAGCGGATATTGGACGATCCAATGGCTTGAGAGATATGGATAAGGTGGTAGAGGTGGGGGCCTTTTATAAGAGGGAGGAGGGGCACTCTTGGAGAGTCAAGAAATTTTACTTTATTATATAATGATTTTCATATTTTAAAGCCCCCAAAAATATATATTTCAAGGATAAGGTGATGAGGGTTATAAATCCACCCATAAAATAGGTATTTGACAAGTTTATGTCTTATAGTTTACATTATATTTTTATTTAATTTAAATCGTTCATTATTGAGGTAATCACAACATCATCATAGTGTCCTAAAATAATTAATATATTTAATTTATAAAAATTATAAACAAAATTATATGATTTATGAAATCTTATTATCATTAAAATTACTATTTATAGCCTAAGATATCATTTATGTAGACAAAATTAAAATTTTTTTACTTGAGAGATACATACTTTTGTTATACATTCCCTTTTAAAAAAAGAATATAATAAAATGTCACTATCACCCAAAAGTGATTCCATGGGGTCCCAAAGTTGGCAAAAGGAATTCCATGGTCGGCCTTGACACAAAAAGTAGCATTAGGACACATTTTGGAGTCATTTTATATTATTATGATATTATTGTTTTACCCTTAACTACCTGATTACTATTTAATCACGATAATAAATTATAATTACCATCGTTACTATTCATATTGTCCAAAAAAACAAAAGTGTATTAATTAAATAATTTGTACATTATGATTTTAAATATGGAATAAATTTTACCAAATTCCAAACATAGATATTGTATCAATTAATTTCAAAATAATTCCAGTTGTCAAAACAAATAGCGGGTTTTTTAGAAACAATATATATCAAATGTTTGAGAATTTTTTATGTCCAATTTCAAAGTGAAATTACTTAAAATGAACACCATTGGATTAAATTGTAAAAATATATTATATTTAAACATTAAAAAAAATTAAAAAGATAATCTATCCATATAATTAAAATATATGTAAAAGAAGTTTTGAAGTAAAATGCAGTATTTTTCACTATTCATTAAAAAATAAACATTGTCAGAAAAGTAACAAAAATTTATCCAAATTAAATATAAATATCCCAATACTAAAGAATAAGTTTATTCTAACAAATAGAGATTATAAAATTGCAAAAAGATAGATTTAAAAATGGATCTCCATCAAAATCAGGTATAACAATTCTTTAAAAATATTAGAGAATTCTATGATTAAGATAATATTTATTCTCATTTTAAGACTCTAAAAACTATAAAATATATAAATAGACGTAGATATGAAAATCCATAATTATTTACGTACTTTTGATGTTACATATTTCATGAACTATTTAATTTTTTTTTGTCATTTGAACAAAAACATCATGATGTAATTGTCTAACTTGCATGACCTTAAACTACCAATGGAATATGACACCCTACTCACCATATTGAAAATATTAAGAGGGAATCCTAGGAAAATTAGAGTTTTTGATCACCAGGAATGCACCCTAAAAAAGCATAAAATAAATAGATCATTTAAAAATTTAATAGAAATGAAACGATATATGTTGAAAACCCACAATGGGTGGCTGTAGAATAATCTAGCTTCAATCCCACTAGGCCTCTTCCCTAATTGCATAGGTAATATTTAAGGTCGAAATAATTGATAAAAAGCTTCAACATAACACTATTTATCCTTATAAAAAATTACGTTATTGCATCTTGTAACACCAATGAAAATTTCAAATACATTTTTAATGTACTCATGCCCTTTTGAGTATTAGGATTCTCATTCAGAAAGATTTCCCCCAATTCTTATAAATATAAGTTAACTAGACCACATTCTTAAGGATAAAAATAATTTAAAAATTGATTGTATTTTTTCCTAAAATCCTCATTAATCCATATTGGGAGGGAAATAATTCTAACTAGATGAACATTAGTTAATAGAGATTTAATTTATTCTTATTCCCATAAATGATTCACAACATGATGTATATCCATCAGTGTAGAAAAACTATAGTTAAAATTGTCGGTATTTGTTCTTATAAGTGTCTATGAGCCACATCCAGAAGGGACCCCTTTTAATTCAACTGTTTAAGGAAATACTTTTTCATGTTCATTCAATGTTAATTTTTAGGTGGGTTTAGGTTGTTTGAATATATTTTTCTCCCATTATATTAGTTATTATTAAAGGTGAGTAATAGATACAGAAAAACTAAATGAGTAAAAAATGTGTTTTCATTACTTATTAATAATAAATCTATACATATGTTATAATTTATATTCTCTTGATGTTCCATGTTTCAAGTGACTCTCTGTAAAGGATTGAATCACACTAATGGATATCTGGACCTCCAAAATGATATAAAAAGTCATCTAGTTTTTTGGGCTATATTATTAAATTTAGGTAAGGGGTTACACCTCATTATTCACCTTTTTATTCTCTTCTTAAGTATCATAGACAATATATTTATTCCTATAAAACTTCTCCATATCATCTCCCGTCTCTAGAAATGTTATAATTATTAAATAATCCTAATCATCATCAAGAATTATCATTCATAACTCTACTATGTGTTAATGGTAACATATTGAGGAACATAATATTGAATCCTTTTTTATTGTGCCAATAATTCTTCTTGGTAAAGGCATCACTAAAAAACTCTTCCTCCCTATTAAATATCGACCCTTACCCTAATATCCAAGTAAAAGTGTCTTAAATTATTACATTGAAATAAATAAAAAATTCACATCCCAAAAGACCAATTACTTTAGTAGTTTTTAGAAAATGATATGTACTTGATACCCACTTTACATTGGTAATAGAAAATGAATCATAATACACGACAATAGAAAATTGAATTCCTACTTTTAATCTCATTCAAAGATATCTTCTTCATATCCCTCGGAAAAGAAATAAAATAATAGTGTGTTAAAATTCTCAGTAGGGTATAACTATAGTTGAAGCAATAATGAGTCAATGAGAATCCTAAATATAGTAGGGAAAATAATTTATAACATATAAAATTAAAATAACATGACTGCATAAATATATATTGACTAATAATATGGAAAAGTATGTAATTAAAAAATGATTTTTATAAATAATTGATAACAAAATAAATTCACCAATAAATCCAAAATTAAAATTTCTTGGATAATAATGAAGCAATAATAAGTTAATGGAATCCTTAATTATCAGATTTCATGTTTCCCAGAAATATGATACATTTACCTTCATGATCTATACTAAAAATAGTTTAAATCATATTTTGTAAAACCCATCTAATTTGTCCAACTGATTTGTCTCATAAGAATACCTATTAATCGATGGTATTGGATTAACTAGACCTTATCATATTTTTTTGATGTACAAATCATTCCCCATATATCAAATAATAGATTTCAGTAAGAAAATTTGACTATTCAATTATCCATATTGAGAAAGTTATATAGATTTATCATTATTTTCCTAGTTTATCAAATAACATTCAAAGTAAACCCCATTTGTAAAAAAGGAATACAATTTATGATATAAAAATATCCATGATAAATGATAAATATATTTAGGGGAAATTTAAATTTAAATTATCATAGGAATGTAAATTACTCAAGGGAAAGTTAATCACTGCTAAAATTATTCAACAAGGTGAATTTTAATACTATATTTTGTCAAAAAACTAAAAAACCATTCAAATTAAGATTAATGATGGTTTAAACACAATATATATCCATTGGAGTAGGAAACAATGTTCTTTTAATTAATTAAAATATATCATTCAAAACGATCTAGTTGAAAATATAGTGTTCATTTAAAAAAATTACTTTTTATGATATATATACATGTGAAAATACTTTTCATCTAAAAGAACATCCAAAACATATATTTAAAAATATCCATCTAAGTTTTAAAAGGTAGTATCAAATAACTACATATCATGTAAGAGGGTAATTATGTACATGTTATAATCAACATTTTTTTGTATTGTGAAATGTTTAGAAAGGAACAATTATTAGATACAGCAAAGAAGAATCCTTTTAATTTGTTAATAAAAGAAAAAATTGTAAAACATTTATATTATAATAAAATTTTAAAATGTTTAATGAATAAAATTAAACTATTTTCATAGTACATGGTTTTGTAAGAAAAATTATTTTCACTCGAAAATAGAAATGATGTTAATTTCATTAAAACATTTTATCAATAAGTTTAAGTAGCCAAGAGTGTAAAAATGGTACTGCAACATGAAATTGATTATGAATATGAATGTGGAAAGTAAATTAAAGGGTAAATTGAATTACTTTCATACAATTTTCTTTAATGTAAATTCAATAAAAACCAATCTTGATTAGAATGAGATTTTGAAATAAACCATTAAAATGATCATAACATTGACCTGATAAATAATCATTGAATAAATTATGTGTATAAAATAAAATTCAAACTAAAACATGTTTAATCAAAATAATATATCTTATAAATTCATTATACAAATTATAATATAATATTAATGGAAATGATAATGTAATATAACCGAATATAAAGAAATTGTTTTATGAAATTTTTAATAAATTAGTGAATTTTAATTCAAATCTGCTAAGATGAAATAATTTGATTTAATTATAAAAATAACATGAATAATCACATATTCATGGTATTACTTGTAAATAGGTATGAATATACACCACATAATGTTTAATTGGTTTAAAGAACATAATTCTCAATGGAATGTAAATTTATATGAAATCACATACCTCGTGCATTACTATTGGTCATACATGATTTAAACACTTCTATAGATGTTTTAAATAATGTTATTAACTTAACCCCAAACCATATTAATATTAATTATATCAAATATTATTATTTTAAAATTTATTTTCTCTCATTCTTTAACACTCTCTCATTATATTTATGATTTTTATTGTTAATTTCATTATTTTTCGAGTATGTTATGGCTTATTCTTTTTTCTTCATCTTATTTCAATCAATATATAACTATATCTATAATGTAATGAATTACTAAAAAATAATATATATTTATTATATATTCATTTATATTAATACTTCAAATTTGGTGATAAAAAATGAAATACACCATTCATTAAAACTGTATGTCATACATACGCATGGACATTATCTCAATTTTCATTCCATATTAAATGAAATAAATTTAAATGATATATATCTAATCATTATGTATTAATTTTCTGAAATATATATCAAATATATTTATTAAACCCATCCTAAATACATTCCATATAAAGTGTGAATTAATCACATCTATTTGCAAGGCAAAAGTCTGTCGTACACAATAGTGACGTTATCCCATTAAAAAAAATGGATATCACAAATGTATATGACATATAATAATTAAATAACAAAAATTATAATAATAAAAGTCATATATATATATATTATAAACATTACATAAATCCATATTACCATCATTGGGACGCAGTAATAGAAAAATGAACGACATCTGTTCCCAAGGCAGTAGTCCATTGTACATATGAATGATTATTACATAACACATTTGATTTAAATGTGTGTGGTTTTATGTTATAATCATAACATAAAAACATATTACTGTATTTATCACAATAATTTTTTTATTGGGAGGTTTTCATCAACTCATATGATTCAAGATTGAAAATTAATTGGGATTAAGGATTATATATTTTGAACACACTACCACCACACAATATAACACATGTTTTAAATATTTTTTCCCTTAACACCACTATTTCCTTATTTTACCATTAAGTTTTTTAATTATTATAACTAGTTTTTTAAGAAATGTAATCTTTCGTATAATTAAAATTGGGGAGATAGTTATTATAAAATATATATCCACTGGTTCTAAATATTATGTATAATTTTGATGATAAATATATCATGTGTGTTGGAAATTAAATTTAACACAAATGCATGTAACCTGAAAAACACAACTTTAACTATAATAGTACAAACCGTGTTTTTACAATTTAATGGTAAATATAGTCATTATATAAGATAAATCGGTTTATACATGAATAATATTTTATATATATTATAATTTATCAATATCATATTATAATATATTATTTTAATTAGTTATCAATCATTTTATAAAATACAACTTATTATAAAATAACATTAATGTAAATTTTGACTATTTTCATTTACATTGAATTAAAAACATTCAATAAAAAGTTCGAATTAATATATATTTTTATAATATCCATTAAACATGATATTCGAATCATAATAATTTATTTAATATGATAATTCATTCAATTTACATCAATTTTAATAATTTTTTGTATTATTTATTGTATTTACTTATTAACTAAATAATTATTGTGTTAGTGGTTCATAAAAATATTATGTAACTAATTCATCTATAAAATTAAAGATAAATTTTAATTATTTTAAAAATATCATTTATATTTCAAAATAATATATATATATATATACATTACTGAAAATTTGTTTTCTACATCCTAAATCATTATATATATTGAATGTAAGAAATTATTTTTTTTCATTTTTGACCTAACTTATTATATTTTTCAAATTCATGTAAAATAATGAACATAACTCAAATAATATATATCATACTATGTTAAGGGTATAAATATATCTTATAATATAGTTTTAGATATTTTTTATGGTAATATTAAACCTTATATTCAAGGTTTAACCACTATGTGAACTCGTTTTTACCTTAATAATTGTAAATAGGTTTAACGCTTATCACTAATAATTTTTGTAAAAAATCATGTCGAAATTATTAAACAATATAAATTATTTGGACTAAAAAATATAGAATCCATTTTTCAAAATTGAACTCAAATAAGTGTAAGAATTTAATTTATAATGAATCTCACAAACATGATGTTTATATTGGTTTTTTAATTTGAAAATGATCAAATATTTATAATTTATTTGTATTAAAAATTTAATATGAAAATTATTCAAAAAAGCCAATATTAAATACATTGACTTATATGATAACTATTTTTACCATAAAACTAATTAAAATATAAATTTTACATTATATGTTGTTACTATGAAAATGATAGTTTCTATAAAATTCTTATATTTTTCACTATTTTATTAAAAAATGAGTCATTTTAGAAGAATAAAAAAAATCACCCTTAAAATTTTTTTAAATTACAAATAAAACTAAGGATTGTTTTTTAATATTTTTAATAAAATTTTTTAATTTTTAATTATATGTAATGTGATTTATGTATTATTAAAATGGATTTTAGATTTTTTTTAAAATTCGTTTTCATTCATACTAAACATATTTTATTTCTAAACATTTAAAAATTAATATTAATATTTAAAATATATATTATCTGAATTTAATTAATCCTATTCATTCACTCAATTCTAATGGCTAGGTAATTACTATTATATCAAATAAAAATATTAATAGTATATTGTTGTTTGGTAAAACTTGGTCATTCGTGTAAGAAAATATTTAAAAGAAACTCATTTATGTGTGTAATGAGTGATAGAATAAATGTTTTGTTCCACAAATTATATTGAATAAAATATTATAATTTTATAACATTATGGTTTTATATTCTCCACACCTTAAATAAATGACATCCTTGCAATTCAAAGTTTATATCTATAGTCTTGGGTTTTATGTTTTAAAATTACATTTTCGAGAACCCCATATTGTGAAAGGGTTAGTAAATATCCTCAAAATAAAATAGTCAATGAAGTAAAAATTTCATCTGGAATAGTGACACAATTATTTCTCCATGTATTATAACATAGCGTGAAATAAAAACTAGCACATGTAGGAGAAAAAAATGCCGAAACACCATGAGAGGGATATATAAAACATTGATCACAAGATAGTTGTTGATCAATAGAATGTTAAATAACACAAAAAAAACCAAACATGTTTGAAAAATGTCATTGATATCATCATAGGTTATGGTAGTAGGATAACATATTATTCTAATATCAGTTTTCCTAAATTTGATAAACTTTCATAAGAAGATATACTAAATTTATTTTATATTATTTTATAATAAAAACATTATCTTTTGGTTTTCACTTTATCAATTTACAATTCATCAATTACTCCATGAAATAAATATAAAAAAATGTATATTTTTATTATTAAATAACCAAAATATAATTTTAATTTATCAAAATAAATTGAAAAGAGTAAAAATCCTTTCCATTTTCAAATCCTTATTTTCCAAAAGCAATACACTTAGTAAAAATTATCCAATATGAATAAACCTTGAAATTATTAATTGATACATTAATCCCTAAAACCTCTTATGAATGATTAATTAAACAAATTTACAAATGTTTAACCTTGTGAACCTTTCAAAAATATCATGATACATAACATGAGAAAAGAGGTCCCTAAATTTTATAAGGGATCTTTTTGTTGTTTTGTTCCAAGGAAGAAATATCCACCATCACATTATCCCAAAATCATTATCATGGTATTAGTAACATATTAATGGTTATATTTCCCTCATTCATGTTTTTCCCAGGTAGTTTAACATTCCACTGAATCACTTTTATTGTTAATATTCAATAAATTCATTCAAAAACATTACAAATCAATATTGCATTACAATAATTATACATTTCATAATTACTATAATCATAATGTCTTCAGTTAAATAAGTATACAACATATTCAACTGATATAAATACATAATCATAATAATAATTCCATTTAGATTTCGTTAATAATAATAACTTGAACATGATCCCTTATTTATTTATGAGTTATATTACATTGATAGTTGGGGAATTTATTTTTGTAGTTCCCCAACTCCTTAAAATGAAAATACTTAATAGATGTTTTTTTCTTCCCCTTAAATTCCTTTTCCTGGAGACCCTATTCTATGGGCTTTTAATGAACTCAAAATACCTTCAACAAATTTTCTTATTTAATTTTTACCATATTTACCATATTTTTTAAAATCATTCTTTCTATTCATCCCTTTATTTGTTAATTTAGTTTATATATAATTCTTCATTTACATAACTCTGAATTCTGCAGGACATGGAAAATTACTTATTTGTATTTTTAGAACATTAAAATTTTCATTTCATGATGAAAGTGGTAAAGTTTCAAATTCCCTTTATAGACAACACTTAAATCATTTAATGAAACATTCATTCTAATATTTCGTGTTGTGTATATAATTTATATAGTACCTTTATAACCACATGGAGGTAGCTTCACACTCCATATAACTTGGTCCCTTGTTTTTTTATAAACTAAGGAACATTGTTTTCTTCTCATTTTGTTTCTTTTTGTAGAAATTTATTTCAAAGAACATATCCTTAAACTCTTAAATTCCATTAGTTCTATTACATCTCCAAACTTAGTATTCTAGATCAATTACAACCATTGGTAAAAATATCCATTGAGATAATAAACTCGATGTGTAAACATTTGTTTTTTACCACATCCCTATATCGTAAATACGTTCTCTAGAGACATAATATATTTCTCAAAAACCATTGGATCATTATTTTAACTAAATTATGTGGACCTCTATCGCCTAAAGATACCTAGAATCAAATAATATCATTTTGAAAAATACTCTTCCATTTGGGAAAATTTATTAGTCATAACATTGTTAATTTACCCAAATATATATATAACATTCTACATCAATATAACAAAAATATCATCTTCCTCATTAGGAAAACCTCTGAACTATGAATGAGTATTAAAAATGTTCATCCTTTTCGGAGCCATATTTAAAAAATGTAATATACTAGATTATCATAAATGATTTAAAATAATGCATAATTTCAAATGGTGAGTAACACATATTATAAAAAAATTAGGCATTATTATACTCAAAATCATATCATTACATTCAAAACCCTCAAAATGGTTCTAAAATAAATCTGAATTAACATAAGAAAAACTTTAAAGAGTTTAAACTAGGTGTTTAGTAAGTTTAATTTTCTTTTACTAGGTAGTGCTTGCATAATGTTTGATGGGACTTTTTCAAAGTTATTACCCCTAGGAACCTCTAATCAAGAACCACATTCCATTGAAGTATCTGAAGAGGGATTTATATCTACGAATCCCCACTTAATCTATTCCTTATCAAAAATTAGGATTTTATTATATAATTATCCAAAATTTATATAATTGGTTTATGTTATCTATTATACATTTCCATAAATATAACATCCATTTATTCAATGAAATTTCTCTGATAACAACTGTAGTGACCCTGACCCTAGTAAACCATTTTCGGTTCCATATATTATTACATTGTAATATATTCAATGGGTTTGATCCCAAAGGACCGATTACATTATCAGTTTTGGAGAAAAAGAATACCCAAATGATACTCAATTTACATTGGAAATAGAAATTAAATCCTCACACATACCAATAGAAAATAAAATGTATCCTTGAAATATCATTCAATTATCTCTTTTTCTTATACTATGGAAAGGGAAAAAATAAGGGAAATTTTAGAAGCCCGATATGTTTTATGTACAACAGAACAAATAATGAGTCAACAAACACAATTAATGTGGCCATTAAAATAACAAACAAATCAATTTAAATAACTTGAATACATTAATATAAAATTAACAATCTATATGGAATGGTACGTAAATGAAAACATAATACATGATATAAATAACTATTAAATAAATACATCCATTGATTTATTAATTTTAAAAATATTAGGGATATTAACAAATATATACTGAATTATGGAAATGCCTAATTATTAGACATTATGTATCCTTGGATCATGAGAACCATCCCATTAACATCCATCCTCATTATATTTTAAAAATTTCTGGGTAACAATCTTTGTGATTTGACCAACACATTCATCTCTTGAGACTGACGGTGAAATGAAGGGATTCCATTAACGTGTCCCTATCCAATGTGTTTCATGTGAAAATCATTCTTCATAAATCTGATAATCAAATTAAATGAATGTGCCTTAAAAAAATTACTTAATAATTGTTAGATATTTACTAATATTCCCACATTTTATCAAATAACATTAAATGTGGAAACAATATGTAAAAAAAATATATTTATTATGAAATAATCATATAAATGATATATTATATGGATACATAATGGAAATTTATTGATAAATTATCCCAAGAATGTGTTAAACTCAATGTAAATTTAATTACTATGAAAATTACTCATTGAAGTTAATTTCAAAACTATCCTTGGTCAAAATAATCATAATCCATTCATAGAAATAATAAGTATAGAATAAATAAAACTAATACCGATTAATGTATGAATATATATTGATGTATTTGATGAAATAAAAAACATATTTAAAACCCTTTTTTAGGAAAATAATTATTTGATTTATAAAATCACTTTTTCTAACAAGGATTTTTTTTAAAACAAATTGAACATTATTTTGAAATGTATTTTAATTAAAAAAATAATATAAAAAATTCTATGAAATCTTCAAATGAAATGAATATCATGTCGGTGGTTAATTTCATACTTTCCATAAATAATATTCCATATATATCGTAAAAAGGATATAAATGTGCTTTTTTCGGAAATAAATAAGGTGTTTCCTTTGAATAAAAAATTATAAACTGAAAACATATTTAAAAATAACATTTAATATGTTATTTGGAAAAGTTTAAAGAAAAATATTAGAAAATTTTAAAGAACATAATTTTGTTAGAAAAAATTTTTATAACCGAAGTGATAAATGAAGTTTGGTTTTATTAAAAAAAATTCTCAATAATTTCAAATTCCAAAGAGTATACATATAGAATGTTCACCTGAAAAAATAATGAATAATAATAGAAGATAAAAATTAATGGTTTTGTTGAACAAGGGTCATTTAAATTTGTTTAATGGAAATTCAGTAATAATCAATCTCGATTAGAATGTGATTTTGAAAGAAACCCTTAAAATGTTCATAACATTGAAGTGACGATTAATCAATGAACTGGTTATGTGTATCAATTAAAAATCCTCATAAAAAAGTGGAAATACAAATATATTTATCCGAAATTCATTATATATATAATAATAGAATACAAATACCAAAGAGGAAGTAATATAACCCAATGAAAATTAATTAAGTTACAAATTTATTTACCACTTGGTAATATCTAATTCAAATCCAATTACATTAAATATTAAAATTTAAAAATTAAAATACCTTTAATAATGATATATTAAGGATACAACATGTCAATTGTAAGCATATATACTCCTAATTAAAGTGAATTGGTGAAGAATCCCAAATAAATTTCAATGGACTAAAAATTGAGATGAAATCCCAAACCATACACATTATATTTTTCAATACTTCATTTAAAATCGTTTATAATTTTTCTAACTATGTTATTAAAATTTAATAGAATCATATTATTACTTATTATTATATATATAATTCGATTATAAAATCTAAATAGTCATTCAACAAAAATGTCTCATTATTTTCATTATTTTTGGTTTTAATCACCGTGTATTATTAGTATGTTTTATCATGTTATATTTTCACTCTTATTTTTATCATGATTTAGTAATCTGAAAATTTTATGTAATGAATTTTTTATAGGTTTCTTAGTTTAGGAAAAAATTGGGAAATCCCAAGAAGATCTTCTATGAAAACATTCGATTCTATGGCCCCCAAAATATTTTTTAGAAAATTGATATGATTATAAAATGGAGAATGTGGATGGTATCTCTAAAAGAGTTGAATAACATATAAATAGGTTCTATAATCAGATATATGAGCACAATGTTGCATTTATAGAAGCAACATTACCCGACATGTGACTGAATAGTTTCTAGAAAGGGTAAGCTGTGGAAATTAGTTTTTTGGAAAAAATCATAAATAAAATAAGTAAATATGAATTATTTAATTTTTTCTCCCCAATTACTCTAAAATATTATCACATAATATAAATTGGATTCCATTTTTGGGCTTATGAGGGTGTGTTTTTCTAAGGCTGGGACTATCCACGAATGTGGCGGGTTGATAGAAGAAGTTAATTTTTGACGTAACAATTCTTAAAAAAATTCGATAAAAATATGTTATTAATGCATTGAATATTCTATCCCTTTACATTAAATAAAACAATTTTTAGAATTCCTGGGTTATATCCACAAACCTATAATTTATCTAAGAAATGTGGAGAGACCAAACCCCCTTATGTCATTTGAAAACAACAACATATTAACACCATCTTGAATCAAGTATTGAGAATCCCGATCATTCATTGATGGTCCACGAACAATTATGCGACATTAATTCTCCATCTATATCATATCCAAATCATAGTATGTGAGTGGTTTTATTTTGTTTTTTTCACATTCCTTATTCATATTCTTACAATGAATGTGAATTGATCGATGAACGGATCGATTCACAGATCATGTATATCTTGTAGGATGAGATGAACCTCTGTTGATTGAATCGGGTTAATTAAATTTAAAAAATTTAATTTTCATCGCCTTTGTTCTTCAAATATCATGGTTGAATCATGTACAACATGAAATCAACCAATAATCATCTATATCAAGTGCTCTTGGTGAATTTTCTTTCAACATTCATCATGATTTTCTATTAAACCCTTGTGGTTGTGGCACAATAATTGTCAGGTGGTTTTGTACGGGATTAGACCCCCCCTCTTGATCGAATCATATTCGACCAATGTGACTAAAACAGAGTAGATTGGGATCTGAGGATCCTCGATCAGTACCTGGCTGGATTTTTCATCCAATTGCATTGAAGAGGGAGTCGCGGCCAGGTGGGCCGCGACAATGACAGAAAGCCACCACCTCAATGGACATCGGTGGAGAAACCTACAAAAATGACTACGAGTGGTGAGCGAAGGTTAGCTTCTCAAATGAAATGGCAGTGTAGGATATAGTGGGTTCTGATAATGGAGTTGGCCCGTGGATGGGTCATGGGTAGTGCAGGGGGTAGTGGAAGAGCGGCCCAACGACGCAGTTGTGCTATGTTAGACTGGTGGCACAATGTCTGCTGACAGGGTGCATGTGTAGGGTGTGGAAATAGTGGGTTCCATACACCCAACTATTCAGTGCTTTTGAATACCATATCATGTATATAGTAAGCTATTCATGATTTCATCATACCATTATAGTGTAGACTCTTCTGCGTACACCATTTAAATGGTAATGTCTAATGATTAATTGTTGTATCGAAAGGTTATAGCAGTTCCCAGGAAATAATGATAACCTCTAGATACAATGACATTAATCATAAATATATGTTCTATGGTCATGATACATCTTATTTATTGGAAATAATATATTTCTTACCATTAGGTGACGGGGGATCATAAGCATTGAGACTTTTTCTCAAGAAGTTCAAACAGGGTGATCTCTAGTAGTGAGATCATGAGGACTGACCCACCAATAAGAAAACCACATGACTCAGGTGACATTGTATGTTCCTATCTACGGTCATGTGTAATTGTTTCTTAACTTGAGATCATTACCAAATTATGTCATTTGATTTCATACTTGGTTATAAGTTTAAAACAATGGCGATGAAGTCATGGTGAGGTAGTTTGTGTTGTTTGTGTCACTGGTGGAATGTCATTAGTTGAATGGTCAAGAAAGGATTTGTCGCTTCCGAGTTATATAAGTAATATATCTCAGGTCACGTTGATATGGATGGCAGTGTCTTTATATGACCATGTCCATGAAAGTCAAGGGAAAATCCATCTACATTAATCAAAAAAACTAAAAAGAAAGATAATGGTGATGAGCTTTGATTGCGTCCTTCTTTAGGATATATTACAAAAATAGAGATTATATTACACATTGCATGTTCATAGATTGGTTGTCACTGCTGTGATAATCCTTATTTATTTATGGGTCATGATGGGTTGATAGATCTCGCTCTTGGTCTATGTATGCTATTCATTGTTGTCGAAATAAGGTCCAAGAGGGTCACACACAATAACGTAATCAAGAATCTTCTCTATTTTATCAAATAGGATTTTTGGACATTGTGGGCCCCACTAATGGGGTCCATGATATGACCATGGTTAAATGATCACTAATGCGACAAATAAATTCATATTATTCGAGTTTTGAATAATGGGTATTGAATTTATTTATTAAATGTACTTAGAAGTTTTTGTAAATAAATAAAAAATATTAATTGATAAATATTAAATTATTCAAGGATCAATTAATATATATGGGAGCAATGAGTCAATATAATGACTTAATTATTATCATGTAATATATTTTAATATAGTGTAAATAAATGATAATAATATTTATGGCTCAGTTTAGTAGTCATAATATGTCGTTAATAGTGCATTGATTTTTGGGGGTCCGGGTTGGCATTACTGGGTAATTCATTAACCGCTATAAATATTAGAGGAGAGGAGATTTCTATTGACTATTCATGGAGATTCTCTCTCCTCTACTCTCTTCCTCACTCTAGAGAGTGATACCATGTGTCTAAGGAGCTCAGATGGAGCACTCACTCAGGCATTGGTAGAGAAGCGATGCAGTGATCATTGGAACGTCGAAGGCATCACTGGATTTCTGCTCTTGCACCTGGACTATGACGAACGACACTCCTGCCAATTCCTTGAAGTGAGTGTGGATGATCTAGAGGAATTCGTCTTCGGATTCGTTGATCAGTGCTCACAAAATGATGAGTAGACGTCATGCATGGATTCAGAATTAAACTAGGTATATTACTGTTAATTTTGTTCCTTAAACCCTTCATGCATGGTTTTCGGCTTTGACTAGCCTTCTCTACACCAACTTCGACAGTTTCACATCAAACGTTGGTGGAAAATTACTAAAAAACCACATGCATGGGTCATCTGCTGCACTCCTAGTTCCTACATGAAGAATTGTTTGGATAAGTCATTCACATGACATAGATCAGACATGGTAGCCACCAAGTCAGGGGTGGATAAAACAGATTGCGTCAGAGCATGTTAGTCAGGAGTATTCGGGTCGAACCCTCTACCATGGGCTAGGGTGGCATTGCAGGTCGGGGTACGACAGTGGGCCGGGTCGAACCCAACTGGTCCAAGGTGGCCCAACTAACGGGTTGGGTAAGACCCGACGCACCGGTCTAGACCATGGTCGGGTCGGACCCAATGTACCAGTCTAAAGCCAGGTCGGGTCAGTGGACCCCGAATGGGGTCGGGATGGGTCAGTACGACATGGTTGGACGAACTCGGATCCCACCATCTTCTTTTTACAAAAAAGAACATTACATTCAAACCATATGTTTGATTTGACGTTCCATTTTGGAATTCGGTCCCTTGTAAAGAGGCAGTCATTTTGAGATGGCTTTGTTGGGTTATTAGTAAGCACTAGTCTAGTTGCAGAGTCTCCCCTTAGTTCTTCCGATGATGGTTCAGTACGACATTTCATAGAATTACCCTTAAGCAGTGAGTCCCAGATAGGTTGTGAATCCTCCTTCAGATTGTAGTGATGCTCTATCACCCTAGGAAAGGATTGTTGTGTATTGACATGTCCTCTGAGTATAGGGCGAAAATCCTCAATCTAGTCAGCCATAAATAATATTTCATCTTGTTTATAAGAATCCCCTACAATACGAGATGCATCATAGGGTTCGTGGTATTATTTGAGAATCCTATATGGTGTGGGGTAATATATATTGTGTTTTCTATATTCATTGGATTCCACTATATGTATATTATGACCTATGATAATAATTTTCTCTTATGAAGGGGAAAAAATCATCAAGACCTCTCATAATAATCCTTGGTGACATCTTTCTCAAGGGGTGAGTTCTCTGGGAATGAGCATACCCCGAGCAAGAACCCGTAGAGGATGATTATCTACGACATTCTAATTGTTCCATGTGGCTAGAAATGAGTATATCTGGATATTTGTGGTATCTTTATGGGAATATTCTAATGATTATCTAACTATTCTTCATGAAGATTTCCTAGTTTTTTTTTTCATTTTTGGTTCCAGGGTGCCCTACTGAGTATTGTTTTACCCACCCCTACATGGGCTTTTCCCCAATATGTCATGTCCTGTGAAGATGACTGATGCTTTTACATAGTCCTACCTGGAGAAGTACCAGGACCACAACAGGAAGGTTAATTGTGACATTAAATGAACTGAGGAATTCCTAAAATCATTCTACTACTGCTTTAGTACCCATATTCATGGTCCAGTCTTGTAGTATTCTTTCTTCATGGGCTTGTATTCTGGCAGAGTATGTTTTACTTTACGTTACATTTCTGTTACACTCTGGTTCTATTAAATTTACATATAGTGGTTTTAATGCATGGTGGTCGGTGTTTTAATTTATTTTAGATTTGTGGTCTTGGAAACGTGTGTTTGTGTACATATATTTAGGATAAGGCCTAACGTTTGTGAGATATTCCTACTCGATTCTAGTATCGATCTGTTGGCCTATCGAAGGTAGGCTTGGTGTGGTGACGGCATAGACACCATTGGTACTTTTCATGAAAGAGTGGTATCATTGTGGGTTCGAATCCATATTTTGACAGAGAGTCAGTGATTTTTGTTTTGTGGATACATTGTAATGTTTTTTGACTTCAACATTCAGGTACTGACTCCAATAATAGTGTGACGGCAGACCTATCCATACACCATGACTCAGGAAGCCTGCTTTCGACCATGGTACACAAAAACACAGGTTTTTGGGAAATTAATGGTACATTAATTATAATGGTATGATTTGTGTTATCAATATCATTCTTGAGTCTCCTATATATATACTAATTCGGATGTGGTACATATTGTTTTTCATGAAGTTGACTCTATATACACATCCATCCAAGATTCCACCGTTTGATAACACAGATCATCTATTAGGTAACATGACATCAGTGCATTGTTTTGAATCAAAGATAGCACCCCAAAGTGGTGCACTATCCATATCAACTACTCTTGTGTAGAAAATGGATCCTATATTAGCAGTAGATGATATGATTTTACTGATCACGCTTCATGAGTTTCATTATCAAAGACCCCTTAGGTTCCGAGGTGAGCCCGAAACACATGCGTTTGATGACCAACATGAGGTGAGGACCATGTTTTTTAACTATTCAGGAAACCATTAAATCAGATGGTGGTCCTTATTTCAAGACTTCTAGGTGGATTTTCAGAGTGGTGATGGGGTTTGGTTACCTATGTTTATGATGAAGCATCTCTTCAATGGAAATATTATCTGAACTGTTTCAGAGAAGAATTCTCACTTTCTAATATATGGTATAATCATTTATAGTATCTTATTATACTCCAAAATGATGAAATTATGTTTATTAGGTACTTCTAAAGACAAACTGACTATTCTAGGCACTCGATGGAGACAGTACATGACCGCTGCTTCAGGGACCAGACCATTGAGAAAGGTGTGATTTTAGACGTCTAAGTTTGTATTATCCCTCTGTGAATTCCTATAGATGATAGAGTTCTATAGAAAACTATTTTTGTTGATAATACCTTGGATGAGAGATTCACCTTGTAATAGTCATCAATGGTCAAGGAGGATTAGACTGTTCCCTCGAGTCAAAGACATGGTAGACGATTTGGGAGATACGTAGAAGGTGGTAGACATTTATACATATCATGAACACCTCCCCCGGGAGGTCTATACTAGACTAATGGAGTTAGAGGCTAGGTTATGGGGATATTACATGTTGTCAGGGCATATCTCCCAAGATCTCCAGGAATTATATAAGGGACGATGTCTGTCTGTTCTATCTTGTTTTCCATATTGATTGAAAAATGTTAAAATAATTCACTATTCTCCATGGACCTTGATTGGGGCTCAAAGATTATAGTTAGACCGTGGACTCGATCTTCATGACAGAAGACTCCTTATAAATTAGGCCTAATGACCACACACTTGTTTCGACAGTGTGAACCAACACTTATAGGTGATACTTGTGGTTGGAATCTCTTGGTAGTATCGTCGAGGCCTTACGACGACATTATTGGTATCAACTAGTTATCCTCAATTTATTCTCAGATTGAATATTTTAGGTTTAAAGTGTGGTAATTCCACAGTGGTGGAATGAGGTTTTCCTACATATTGAAAATGTAATCTAGGTATCATAGAATGGGCTCCACTATAGGAGGGTGTAGCTGATTTCTCACTAGTTGGCTAGCCTGACTCTCAGTACAGTGGATGAGGGGACTCCATAGTATACTATAGTGGTGGTGAAGTATGAGGAAATCATTCCCAATGATGTATATGGATTACTTCCTCACATAAAGGTTTAATTCTTCATGAATCAATACCATTGAATGACACTGATATCTACACCATCATATCATGTGGCTCCTGTATAGATTCTTGTGTTAAGGGTACAACTGTAGGATTGGAAGATAAAGGCAATCGTGAGGCCCAACTTGACACCCTGATCGTCATTGGTTTTGTTTTTTAATATGAAAAATGGGAGAATGAGACTGTGTGTGAATTTTCAATGCCTGAAATAGATTATTATAATGAATAGGTATGAACTACTGAAAATTAAATACCCCCTTCAGTCTTTTAAAGGGAGTGAAGTGGTTCTCATAGATAGAGATCATATCATACTATCATCATCTTAGTGTACGGGATGAGTATGTAACAAAGATGACCTTCAGATATCGGTATGGACACTACGAGTATTCGGTGATGCAGTTCTGTAGGAATAACACCACTTAAGTGTTCAAGGCACTCATGAATGGGATCCACCAACCTTACCATGACTGGTTCATCATAGTCTTCATTGATGACATTCTAGTGTACTCAGAATCCGAGGAGGATCACGTGATACACATAAGTATATTCTTGGATACACTCTAAGAGAACTTGATTTGTGATAGGCTCTTGAAGTGCCAGTTTTGGATTTTTGAGGTCCAAATTATGAGACATTTCAATTCAGAGTCATATGTTGGGGTAGATCCACCAAAGATTGAGGAAGTTGTTTCTTGGGAGCCACATAAGATTGGGACCAAGGTGCATTAATTCCTGGAATTTTCTAGGTATCATCAGAGGTTTTTGCCCGAATTCTGAAGGTATCAACACCCTTATTATATTTTAAAATGAAAGGAAACCCATTCGTGTGGATGGAAATGTTTAATCAGATTTTCCAAGAGTTGAGTCACATGCTGATGAGCACCACAATCTTGAAATGCTTAGAGGAGGGTGGTGGGAATGCAGTGTTTTGTGAGCATCACAGTCCGAACATGGATGTGCCCAGATTCAAGATAAAGTGATGATTTCCTACGGGTTTTAATAGTTCTGAAAATATTATCCTAATTATGTGACCCATGATCTAGATATTGTAGCAATGATCATCTCTTTGGTGATGTGGGGGCATTACTTTGTGGTAGATCTGTTCACCATCCACTCAGACCAGAAAAGTCTCAAATATATCTTCTCATAGAAGAAACAGCATTTGTGACAAAGGTGGTTGCTAGAGTTCCTCCAAGATTATGAATTTATGATTTTCTATACTCCTGGGAGTGGAAAATCGTATCAGACTCTCCCAGCAGAAGATCGACCTTGTAGTCACTGAGTGACGATTTAGAGTAGTTAGTTGCGATGAAAATATTCTTTTTGTATGGTGATGGATCAGCCCACATTCGATCCACGGTTGTCACCCCTCCACTCTAACAGTTTGTTATGGTGGTGCATCGTGGGGATATCAATTGTGAGACCCTACATGATCATATTTCTATATGGCATGCCATTGATGCATATTTGAATGGTGGGGATCATTTTGTCCTTTTGAGATGACAGATTGTTTTACTAGTGATGTTGAGGGAGGTGGTTAATTGGGAGTTTCATATTTTCCCCTTGGGTAATTATTTTAAAACCAATAGGTCTTGTTTTGTGGAAGGGTTTAGTGCCATGAAATTGGGTTGAAATCTGAGTTTCAATGTTTATTACCCAAAGCTTCTAATGTGACATGATCATGGGAAGAAAAAGAATTCAATGATTTTGTGATATATAGGGAATGTAGGCCAAATATTTTGAGGCATTAGTGGACTCCCATAGTAGAGAAATGCACCAGAATATGCATATGATTGTCAGGGAGGACACCGAGGATGATATAATGGGTTGAAACTAGTCTTACCAATTGAATAAATGTTTTTTCTTCTTTGAAATAGTAATTTTCCTATCACATCATTGTGTTGATAAATGTGTGAACTGAAAGGGTTAACACATTTCATTCTGGGGTGAAAATAATGGATTGATAAAGCATTTTAATGGACTTCATTATGGGTTTACTATAGGCATCAATGGAACACAACGCTATCTAGATGATCACAATCTTACTCAAAAATACATCCTACCTCCAATCTAGTTGGTAGTAGAGTTAAAGAGAGAGCTTCGAAGGACTCTACGTGGAAGTGAATGTTCTCCCTTGTGGAATTCCATCGATTAAATATTCATATTGTGATGGTAATTTTTATACTATTCATGGTGAAAAATGATTGAAAGGAGAGGATTTGTCATTGCCATGTGATTCCATTAGTGTGTTCTTGGTGGATGCTCAGGAATCTATGAAAGAGCTCCTAGGATTAAGAGGTTCAGGTCTGTTCTCAGTTCCCTCATCCATTTAGGTAACCCTTGGATTGGATTTCAATGACAAAAAGACTGATGTTGTGGAAAATGTAACAACATTTTTTTCATAGATTCATGTTTTAGGATTTAAATGGGATATTTTTGAGACCAGACATTGGGACAACATTTTATTCTGAGGCCCAATGTACATTGAAGAATTTTGGGAAAACTGTTACGTTTTTCAAAAATCATGTGTGTGCGGTTTCTCAGAAAAAGTGGAACCACTTCCAAATGGATTCCCAAATAATAAATCTTAGGGAACCATTGCATTCAAAGAAGGTATTTTACCCTTGGTGTGACCCGACCTTGGTTGGTACAGGTCAGTTGTAGAAATTATTTTTTGGTATTTAATCAAAAATAAAATATTTATATAAAATTATTTTATTTTAATCCCCAATAACTCATAAACTGTAACAGGTATTTATAATCCAATACCTATTTTGGAATCATGAGGTTGTGTTTTCTCTATGTTTGTACAATCATCGACTAGCACGAGATGAGGGAAAAGTTTAATTTTTTGAAGTCAGTATGATGAAAAATATTTTTGATAAAATTATTTTATTTATGTAATGAAGATTCCCTCCATTTAAATTTAGTAAAACCTTTTTTAGAAATAAAAGGATACTTCTAAAACCCATGAATTTCCCTAAGACAAAAAGGATAGACTACCCCCTATTTTGTATGTGTCGGAAAACAGTGATGAATCCATACTATCTCGAATCGTGGATTGATAATTGAGATCATTCTTTGATAGTATGATGAATGACAATGGAAAATACATTCTTCCACAATAGCATATCCTGTCCAATGATTATAAATTGTTTTATTTGGTTTTTCCCTATTTTTAATTCTTATTCCAACTATAAATGTCAATCGATTTATGAGAATATAGATTCATAGATCATGCATGTTTTGGTTATGGGATAAAATGTGGGGGTTGAATTGGGTTATAGAAATTTTGAAATTTGATTACTCTTCCCCTTTTATCATCATCTAACATTGGTGGATTGAGGACGACATGAAAAAGGACAAGATTCATCCATATTGGGAACTTTTAGAGATTCTTATTTCCCCTTTCCTCATGCATCACTTTTTAACCACTGTGGTTGCAGCTCGACGATTGGCAGAAAATTCCATATGATATAGGACCCCCCCCCAAATCAATGGTGATTTGACTGTAGAGACAAGAATAGCGTTGTTTAGGATCCAATAATCCCAGATCGTTTCCTGGATGGATTTTTTTACCTGTGATGATGGAACAAGTGGATGTGAAAGGAGCGCTGGTGGAACATAGGATCATAACAAGGAAAACTATATTTGTGGCAGATGGCCACCTCCTCGATAGATAGCTGTATGGACTCCCTCATTAACAATAACTGGAGGAAATTAGAGGGTTTCATATCAATGATCGCAATGATAGAGGAGGCCTGCAGTTCAACAACTGCGTCGGTGGAGGAGTCCCCTCGCTCGGTCGTGAGCTATGAAAAGTGTTGTGGTGGATTGGGCTGGTGATGCCGCTGCGCCTCGTTGAACACATTGCACACTTTTTATTGACTCCATGTGCATGAGGAGAAGCTGCCGACTGAGCTGGCCGCATGGAATGGAACAGATGCGGCAACCACCACATCCAAGGTAGATAAACTGGTCAACATTCATAGCTGGCCAACCATCCTGCTTCGGAGTGGGCTAGGCTAGAGAAGGTGAGTCGGGCCCAACAGCTCATGTCAGGAAGGCACCAAAGTTGGTCCCCCATATCAGGTTGTGCAACTACAACCATCATGGAAGGACCTAGTCATTCTAGGGTGGGTATAACTGATGGGTTAGGTTGGACCCAACAGACCGAGTCAGATATGGGTCTGGTTGGAAAACCCTAGTCTTAGTTTGGTCGGTTCAATCTGACCTGGTCAGACTTGACCCAGACCCAAACATCCCCTTCTTACAAAATGGGCCATATCATAGAAAATTTATGACTGATTTAATAGATGATTATGGTGTTCAGACCCTTGAAACCCGGTAGTCCTTTTGAGATGGAATTTCTGGGTTTTCAGTATGTACTAGTATAGGTTCAAGGTATCCCCTTGGTTCTCTTCATGATCATTTGTTATGACATTTAATATAAATACCCTCGATAGACGAGTCACATATAGACTTGTGAAACCTCCTTGGGATTAAAGTGATACTCTCTCACTCTAGACAGAGTTCATTTGGATTTGACGTGAACCCTGAGAACATACCTTTAATACTCCACATAGTGGGTCATATCATATGGTTTACAATATATTTAGGAATACCCTATTTTGGGAGCCATATAGTAGGGTTTGTGATATTCTCTGAGAATCCCCTACAGTGCCTGGTAATACAAATTTGGATCATTGTATTCTTTGTAATCCCCTATCATAATATTTTGACGCATGACTAGTATATTCTATTTTGGAAGGGCCAAAATCATCAAGACCCATCATAAGAGTACCTGATGACATAAACTCTAGAGGACTGAGTTCTTCATGAAGAAGCTTACCTCACGTGGGAATACTATAGCTAATGATTATCTTTGACATTTTCTCTATTCCTTATGGATGGTAATATGTATATCTAGATATTATTGTAATATTAATGGGTGTATTACTTTGAAGTGGTAACTGTTAATCTTGTAATTTTCATTTTGGTTTTAGGTTGTCATACTGAGTATTGTTTTAGTCACCCATGCAAGGTCTTTTCCTATATGTGTCATGTCTTGTCAAATAAACCGATACATTAATGGTGTCCTAGGTTGAGTAGGACCAAGACTAGTACCAGATGGTGCCTTATGGTATTAAACGAGTCAAGGAATTCCTAACAACTTTCTACTGCAGCTTCATTACCCTTTTCTGTGGGTTGATCTTATAGTTTTCCTTCCACTTGGGCTTGTAATGTGTGCTAGATTGTAGTATTGTACATTAATTTTCCATTTAACAGTGGTTGTATTATATGTACTTATAGTGGTTTTTATGAACAGTGGTTAGTGTTTCTCATTTATATTATCTTTGTGGCCTTGAGGATATTTGTGTTTGTACGAGAACATGGTCTAAGGCCTCTTATTTGTGAGATATGCCTACTCGGCGCTAGTCGCCAACCCCTGGCCTATCTGAGGTGGGCTTAGGGAGGTTACAACATGGGCTCCACTATGAAAAAGTAATGAAATTTTATAAAATAATGTAATTATTATATATATTTATTATATAGGAATTTAATGTAATCCATAAAATTTGGTGATATGAAATGAAATACACAATTTTTGGAGATAGTGAGTCATATATAGGTATGAATATTATTTCCATTTCATTGTCATATTAAAAGAAAAAATATTAAATTGTACATATATTATCAATTTTTAATGAATTTTATTTTGTATATATCACACATATTGATTGAACCCATCCTTAATACATTCTATGTAATGCGTGAATGAATCACATTTCTTCGCAGGCTGGTACATTGATGTACGCAAAAACGTTGTTATCGATTTCCTATAAAATTGAAATGATGAATTTATGTGTAATATAATAATTCCAAAATAATTATAGAATCATTAAAATAATATAAAAATTATAAATCCAACATTATCCAAAAATATGGATGGTGGTAATTGAAAAAAATGAACAATGTCAGTTTTGGAGGCGGTAGTCCACCATACACATGAATAATAATATTGAAACCCATTTTACAGATGTGTGTATGAATTTTGGTCATAACCTAAACATAAAAAAATATTTCTACCTTTATTATATGTCAATTATGATATAATCATAGTATAATAGTAACTCACATAGGCGAGTAATAAGATAAAACAAAAACACTTTTTGAACAACATTTTTTCTTCTTCAGGTTTCGTCCATTGGTATTCATTTATGAATTCCTATGTTAACATTCCTATAAATTTATCGCTTGTTTAATTGTGATAGAGAGGTTGGGGAGTGATTTTGTTAGGTATTGGGTAATCCCAAGAGGGTTTATTGTGTGAATAATGGGATAGAATGAGTTCCCTTTTGCATTTGAGGATGTGTGGAATTAAAATAAATACTCAATTGTATTTACTATTTGGAGGATCCCCATTCATTGTGTCGATAAAATATGTCTAATTAATGAGATGGATGGATAATATGGTTGTTTAAATATAAGGACCCAGTCTTAAAATATTACATAATATTGAATTAAATGAATAATTCACATTGAGGATCTTTTCAAGTTTAGAGTTTTAGAAAAATAGGACAAAACTATTATATCTCTAAGATTACAAGGTAGAAACATCAACTTAGTCTCCATTATTTTCACAAAAATTAAACTCTTGAAAAAAAGAGTCATGTCAAGTTCCATGTTTTAGACATCATGAAATTTCCTTGATCCCATCTTTGACTGTATTCCTCTTTATGCCTTGTGGAGAATCATTTTAAAAACATGGGATGAGAGAAAAAAGCTCAGTAAGGGATATAAAAATATGGGAATGAAACATTAGTCCACTTATAAGTAAGAATAAATGAAAACACACATTACTCATAAAACATAAGAAATTTAACATACCTCATGAAATCATAATATTTGGGAATAACTCATAGAAATCATAATACATGAAGGTAACTTGAGGCATAGATAACATACATACATTTTAGCTATCACAGCTACATATGGAGTCACATTTGGAATACCCATAACAGTATATTCACAAAATCTATTTTGAGAAACATTAACGTTTACCTCCATCATGTTACCCAATGCATTGGAGAGCTATCTCGGGCTCAACAACCATTAGTCTATCACGGAACCACCCGATTTCAAAAACAATGCCCAAGAACCATAACATAATCGTATCTCATAAATCATGCTTAAAGGAAACATTACATTTCAACATTTCAATCACAAGATATCCAAACAACACATTGATATAACCTAAAAATTATCAAAATCCATTTTCAATACCAAAATACATAAAAGTGTATATGGTATTTATTTTCCATTTAAAAAGTTATGGCTTGTAGTGGAAGCTGAAACTCAAATAATGGTCACAGAGGCGGAGAATTCGTTGTCAGTGCATACGTAAGATAAAAATATTTACATTTTTCATTTAGTAAAACACATCAGATAAAAATATTTCTTTTGAAAAAATTAAGAGTCAAAGGGGTTTATACACCGTATAAAAGAAAGTTGTGTATACAACAAAAGTTTCTTCAATGAAAGGAGATTGAGACAATGTTCCATACAAAGATGGTATCCTTAGATTAAGGATAAATAAATTACATAATTATGTGTGAAAATTATAAACACACACAATATAAGTGGATATTAAGGGTAAAAAAATCTGATTCATTCACAAACATTTATATAATGATATATTCAATAACTACAAGTTGAACCCAATGAAATCGAAATTGGGTCAAGAAGTTCCCTTAATAGCCTAACTGCGTCACTTTAAAATTCAAAAAAAATGGTTTGATGAGACAAAAAGGGTATATCATCACTTGGAAATAAATTTTTCATCAATAAGGATATAGAATAACATATCCAAAAATAATAATATATAAATTAAAAGACCTAAGAAAATATTTCATTTAAAGTGAGGAGGGTTAAAATTTCCCTTACTGACTTGGGTAACTTTCAAAACGTATACCCCATGAAAGAAGAACTATAAAACATTGATGTAAATACTCATAAACAAAAGTATATTAAATAATGAGTAGAATAATGGTAATTACATACACCACTAAAAGTAAATAGTGGCAAATGTAGCATAAATCTCACTAGAATAAAAGTGAGATGAATAATCCCTTACGAAAACTCAACAACCTAACGGTGCCACATAAAAAATCCAAAAATGGATTGACGATATCAAATAGGGTCTCTAATCATATTAAAATTATATTTATAGTAATAGGAATATAAAATAACATCCCCCAACATAATAAATAGGATATTAAAATAAATGACATAATAGAGAGTTCTTAAAAATTACGAGAGAGGTAGGATCCCTTACCTCGTGTCCAACATGGCTCGATCATTCTTTAATCTCATGATTAATAAAATTGAGTCAATTTCTACTTACTTAAGAACCTTTTTCAAGTACATTATTCCTTTTATATCCCTTATTACCATGTTATGAACACGTTTTAATTATTTAAGTTAATAACGGTCATTTTGTCGATCATTGGTACATGAGTTAAAAAATAAACACCTTCTAATTACAAGTTGTTCATGTGGTAAAATATCCATTATATCCAGAATTATATTAATCATGTAGATATCATATATATTATATATATTCAGTATATACATGAATTTATAATATTACATAACATTTAGAGGTAAGAAATGAAATGCATCGTTCATGGAGACGGCAAGCCGTACGTACACATGAACGCTACTTTCATTTAAATTTCATATTTAATGGAAAGAAATCATAATCATATAAATGTATATTATTACTAAAGTATAATATCATATGTAATATTATTAACTCCATCCTTTACACGTCCCACATATGGAATTAATGAATCAAATCACTTTGAGGGGGCGGTAGTCCGCAATGCCTAAAATGATTATATCTGTTTTATCCATAATGGAAACCATAAATGTATGCCATAAATGAAAAATACAGAAGCATAAGGAAAAAATAAACATATTATATATCATATATAAATATAGTGACATATTAATGTCCACCTTTGAAGGTGTTAAAAGAATTTTTAACAATCATCGTTTCGTGAGGCAGAAATTCGCCATCCATGGAAGCAGTATGTTCATTAACCACTAGACATAGGTGTGTGTAAGTTTATCATGAATACTTCTTATAAAAACGTCTTAGTATATTGAAGATACTGTTTTTTTTACAAAATAAAGGAATAAAAATATTTTAGGGGGTTGGAGAAGAAAAATAAAACAAAAGATCATAAGAGAGGAAATTACGTTTAAATCGGGTAACTCTTTTTGATTTGAGCCCAAGGGCTTCCTTGGAAAGGATTATTCCCAACGTGAGGCTTTTAGGATAAATAGATGGATTTGGGAGCTTATTTTAGTAGAGTTTGGCTGAGCCAAAGGGCTTGAGAAGTGTGATAAATTGGTAGGAAGTGAGGTCTTTTTATAAGGGAGAGGAGGGTCTCTTTTGGAAATCTTGAAACTATTATTTTATTATAAAAAGAAATTCGGTTTATAAAGCTCCAAAATTAATTAAAGTAGAATATAAGGTGGTCCATGTTCAGAATAAAATAATCCAATAATAATTGTACAATTTCTGGATATTATTTTAAACATTATCTTCTTATTTATTTAAATCATTCATTAATGACGTAAACATTGCATCATCATTGTGTCATAAATAATTTTATTTTTTTGATGTCTAAAAAAATATAAAAAAAATTACCATGTCATAGAAAATCATTCTATATTTTTAATGTGTATTTATAGTCAAAATATAACATATATAACAGCATCTAAAAATTGTTTTAGTTAAACAATACATGTTTGTGATATTTTTCTTTTTTACTTAAAATAAAAGTTATTAATGTCATTATAACCCCATGTTGCTCCATGGGGTCTCACAAATTGACCGATGGTTTTTATTGGTCGGAAATGATTCAAAAAATAAGGTTATAACATCTGTCAAGATATTTTTATATTTTTATAATATCAATTTTATCTTAAATTACACTAATTACCTCTAATCGCGGTTAACAAAACTAAAAAGTTACTATCCACCAAAAAATATTTTAATCCCATTGAACCAAAGTTTACATAATAAAGAAAACAATTTATGTTGTATTTTTTAAATTCAAAACACATATGTGGTAAACTATTATTTAAGCAAAAAATCATTATGTTTAACTACCACTTAATGGTTTCACTATTCGTCAAAAATTGAAGTTCTTTAGAAAAATACCAAAAATTCACCCTAATCTGTATTTGATATTCCAAATTAAAAAATGATGTCTATTTTAAAAAATTCAAAACATATAAGTTTGATTAATTAATTTTATAATTAATTATCATTGTCAAAACAAACAGCGTGTTATGAAGAAACATTATCTATCAAAAGACTGACACTTGTTTATGTTCAATTTCAAAGTTAAATTAATTACAATGACCACTATTAGATTAAATGGTAAAAATATATTATAATTAAACTTTAAAACCAATTAAATAGATAATTTAACCATATAATTAAGTTATATTAAAAGGAGGTTTTGAATTAAAATACAATATTTTTCACTATTCAAAAAAAATGAACATTATTAGAAAAATACAAAAAATTTACACAAAGTAAATTTTGATGACTTAATTATAAATAAGGATTGTATTTTGTAAAATATAGAATATAAGTTTGACAAAATGTATATTCAAAAAGAGTTCGCCATCAAAAGGTGGTTAATCGTCCTTTTAAAGAGTATTAGAACATTTATTCTTAAAATTGGATTCAATCTCATTTAAATCCTTTAAAATTTATTGGATAAATGAAAAAATATGTAGAAAAAATATTTAATCAATTTTTAGTTAGTTCTATTCATTCCTGCCATTACAACGACTACGTTTTAACTACCACTTTAAATAATTCTATTTTATTATTAGAGTGCAACTTAAGATTTCCAAGAAACTCGTTGTTACGTATTGGGTAAACCATCGAACATAGCATCCCCATTAATGTAATATTAATATTTTATACACAAATATTAATAAATATGATAATGTCATATTATTTATTTACTTGGGATGTTACATCCTTACCCCGTTTTTGGAATTGCGTCCTTGCAATTTAAAAAAAAGGCTTGGAAACTTCATTGAAAGCCCCACATTGAGAAAGAAGTAAATTAAACTATCACTTTAAAAGAAAGAAAGAAAAGTACAAGGGTCACCCAAGACACCAGATACTAGGATTCCATGAAAACGTGGATATGGAGGAGAGAAAAACCATCATGCTCTGATAGAGAGTGATTGAAAACATGTCTAGGAGAATGTTAACCACCAGAAAATCACAAACTTGTGATGGGTTAAATGGTATTTGATTCCCAGTAGGAAAAGTTAACATATGGCATTTTTTTTTAAAGTTACATTTCATCGAGGAATTTATTTATGGGCTAAACTAAAACATATGAAAACATACTTACTTGTCATGTTGACTTTCAACTTTTTCTAGATTTCTTACAGAAACTCATATTTTCTCCAAAAGAGGAGTATTTAGGATAACTTGTTCACATTAAGAGCGCTATAATCAACTTCTTAAGAATAACCTAATCCAAAAAAGAGAACTACACATTTCCCATGACATTATACCTTAACCAAAACGAAAACCAAAAATGTTAGTACAATACTAGAAAATCCCCAAAACGGATAATATTTTTTACAAAATGAAAAACTACTCTTAATCTCTAAAATTTCTCAAAAAGTACACAAAGATCAACAAGGACCATTCAATAAACATCTATCAATAAAATTATTCAATGTAAAAAAATAATATTGAAACTCAAATCTCTGAATTATTTAATCACATAGTCTATTGAGGTAAATCTTGACATTTATCTCCAAATAACATCAGCTTCTCTTAAAGTCTCGTATTGAAATGAAATTAACCTAATAATATATCATTCATAATAGGTGAATCATTTCCATAGACAACTCAAAATAAACTTACTCTTGATTCATAGCATCATCTAAATAAAAACAATTAGTCAAACCAAATAGGGACTTCACGTAGTCCAGTGGTAGGTGATAAATAACAGTCGCACTTTTGGTGTGGGTTCGATTCCCGCAGCTTTGTCTGACGTGACAGGTTGTCACATGGTCTGCATGTTGTCATTTTCTCCAAAACTAAATATTTCTTATAACAGTCACCAAAAAGCGATAAAATCTTCAAAAATAACCATAAAATAATTTAACATCAAGTTTATCTCATGTCATTCATATTCCATCATAACATATAGTAACCCATAATTACCTCAAATGTAAGGATCATATAAACCCTAATGGTTACATTTAGAACTATTACCTGAACATCCGCATCGAGTTGGTTCTCTCATACACGACGCATTAGAGAACTCACCAAGGTTCAAGTGGTTGATCATGACTCCTGATAGTTGGTTTAGAATAACCACAAGATTTCTCATTGAATCCTCCATTTCATCCTGTCACTTAATTAGAGAATTGGCCCAGTATCCTTCAAACCGATTGTCACTATGGTTCCTTCTAGATCCATCGATTTTCTAAAACCAAAATGGTTAGTGAGAGTATATTAACAAAATCATCATGTACTTTAGAGGATAATAAAAACTAAGATATAATTATCCTAGATTTCGCAAACTCATTCCAACTTTCATAAATAACAAAGACTTTATCAAATATAATAACCCTTGTGGTTATACAAAACTTGTCGCTTATGCTTAGAAAACACTCTAACCTCTAAATTTATCTAAACCGACTTTTGATACCACCTATAAGGACCCAGCCGTAAAACATTCCAAAATATTGTATTAAATGAATAATTCACATTAAGGTTCTTTTTAGGTTTATAGTTATAGTTTATTAGGGCATAACTATTATATCTCAAAATGACAAGGTAGACATATCTACTCAGTCTCCATTTCTTTCACAAAAAATAAACTCTTGAACAAAAGAGTCATCTCTAATTCCATGTTTTAGACATGATGACATTTTCTTTATCCCATCCATGACCTTATTCCACATTAAGTCCTGTGGAGAAACATTTTAAAAAACATGGGATGAGCACAAAAGTCTCAGTAAGGGATATAAAAATATGGGAAGGAAACATTAGTCCACGTATAAATAATAATCAATGAAAATACACTTTACTCATAAAAATTAAGGAATTTAAAATAACTCATGAAATCATATGATTTATGAATATCTCATAGAAATCATAAGACATGAAGGTAACTTGAGGCATACATAATATACATACATTGTAGTTATCACAACTACATAGTGAGTCACATTTGGAATACCCACCATAGTATATTCCCAAAATATTTTAGGAGAAACATTAACATTTACCTCCATCACGTTATCTAATGCATTGGAGAGCTATCTTGGGCTCACTCGCCCTTAGTCTATCACGGAACCACCCGATTTCATAAACAATTTCCAGGAACCATAAAATAATCGTATCTCATAAAACATGCTTAAAGGAAACATAACATTTCCACATTTAAATCAAAATATATCAATAAAACACATTGATATAATACAAACTTGATCAAAATCCATTTTCAATACCAAAATACATACAAGAGTATATGATATTTATTTAATATTTTAAAAGTTATGGATTGTAGAGGAAGCCAAAACTCAAATAATAGTCCCGGTGGTGGAGAAGTCGTTGTCGCCGCATACTTAAGATAAAAACATTCCATATTTTTGTTTAGTAAAACACTTAATATAAAAATATTTCTTTTGAATAAAATTAAAAGTAAAATGGGTTTATACACCGTATAAAAGAAGGATGTGTATAATGCAAAATTTTCCTCAATGAAAGGAGATTGAGATGAAGTTCCTTAAAAATATGGTATCCTTAGATTAAGGATAAATCAATTTCATAATTATGTGTGAAAATATAAATACACCCAATATAAGTGGATATTAAGTGTAAAATATTCAGAGTCATTCACACATATTCGTATAATGACATATTAAATAACTACAAGTTGAACCCAATGAAATCGAAATTTGGTTAAGAAGTTCCGTTGACAGCCTAACAGCGTCACATAAAAATTCAAAGAAAATGAGTTGATGAGACAAAAAGGGTATCTCATTGGTTGGAAATAAATTTTACATCAATAATGATATAGAAGAACATATCCCAACATAATAAGATTTAAATTAAAAGACTTAACCAAAGAAGTCTTTTAAAAAGAGGAGGGTGAATGGTTACCTTACTGACTTGGATAACATTCAAAACGTTCACCCCATGAAAGAAGAACTACAAAACCTTGATATAAACAATCATAAACGAAATTATATTTCACAAAGAGTAGAATAATAGGAATTTCATATACCAATCAAAGTAAATAGTGTAAAATGTAGCATAAATCTCACTAGAATAAAATTGAGATGAATAATCCCTTACGAAAACTCGACAGCCTAACGGCGCAACAAAAAACTTCCCAAAATGGATTGAAGAGATCAAATAGGTTCACTCATCATATAAAAATATAATTTACAGTAAGAGTAATATAAAATAACATACCCTAACATAATAAATAGGAGCTTAAAATTAAGGACATAAATGATAGTTCTTAAAAAGAAAGAGAGAGGTAGGATTCCTTACCTCATGTCCGACTTGACTCGATCGTTCTTTAATCTTCGGAATAATAAACTTGAGTTAATTTATAATTTATCAAGAACCTTTTTCAAGTTCATTATTATTTTTATATCACTTATTACCATGTTATGAACACTTTTTAATTATTTATGTTAATAACGGTCGTTTTGTCGATCATTGGTACTTCAGTCAAAAATAAACTCCTTATAATTACAAGTTGTTCATGTGGTAAAATATCCATTATATACAGAATTATATTTATGATTTATATATCAAATATATTATATATATTTAGTATATACATGAATTTATAATATTATATAACATTTATAGGTAAGAAATGAAATGTATCGTTTATAGAGACAATAATTCGTACGTACACCTGAACACTACTTTCATTCAAATTTTGTATATAATGGAATGAAATCATAATGATATAAAGGTATATTATAACTCCAATATAATATCATATGTAATATTATTAACACCATCATTTACACATCCTGCATATGGCATTAACGAACCAAATCACTTTGAGGGGGTGGTAGTCCGCACTTCCTAAAATGAAGATATCACATTTACCCATAATGGAAACCATAAAGGTATTACATAAATGAAAAATAATGAAGCATAAGGAAAAAGTGAAAATATTATATATCATATATAAATATAGTGACATATTAATATCCACCTTTGAAGGTTATAATATAATATTGAACAATCATCGTTTCGTGAGGCAGAAATTCACCATCCACGGAAATAGTATGTTCTTTAACCATTAGTTGTAGGTGTGTGTATGTGTAGCTTGAATGCTTCTTATAACAACTTCATAGTATATTAAAGATACTGGAATTGTTACAAAATAAAGTAATAAAACGAGTTTAGGGAGTTGGAGAAGAAAAATAAAACAAAAGAACATAAGAGAGGACATTACCTTTAAATCGGGTAACTCTTTTTGATTTGATCCCAAAGGATTCCTTGGAAAGGATTCTGCCCAAAGTCATGCTTCTAGGATAAATATATGGATTCTGGGAGCTTATTTGAGTAGAGGTTGGCCGATCCAAATGGATTTAGAAGTGTGAGAAATGGGTAGGAAGTGGGGACTTTTTATAAGGGAGAGGAGGGGATCTTTTGGAAATCTTAAAACTCTATTTTTACTATAAAATAAAATTTGGTTACTAAAGCTCCAAAATTAATTAAAGTAGATGATAAGGTGGTACATGATTGAGATATAAATCATCCAATAATAATTGTACAAGTGTTTGATATTATTTTAAACATTAAATTCTTATTTATTTAAATCATTCATTAATGACGTAAACACTGCACCATTATTGTGTCATAAATAATTTTAATTTTTTCATGTCCAAGAGAAATATAAAATAAATGACCACATTGGAGGAAATATTTTTTTCTTTATAATGTGTATATATAGTAAAAAATATAACATATATAACCCCATGTAAATTTTGATTTAGTAAAACATTACATGTTTGTGATATTTTTGTTTTTACTTTAAATAAAAGGTATTATTGTAATTATCACCCCAAGTGGCTCCATGGGGTCCCAAAAAATGACCCATTTTTTTATTGGTCTTCCATGATTCAAAACATATGGTTATGACATGTGTCAAGATATTTTTATATTTTTATAATATCATTTTTATCTTAAATTACACTAATTACATCTAATCGCAGTTAACAAATCGCAAAAGTTACTATTCACCTTAAAAAATATTATAATCCCATTGAACCATATTTTACTTACTAATGACAACCATGTATGTTGAATTTTTAAAATTCAAAACACAAAAGCGGTAATCTTCTATTTAAAAAAATTCAGTTTCATTAACTACCACTTAGTGGTTTCTCTATTAATCAAAAATTGATGTTCATTAGAAAAATATCAAAAATTCACCCTAAGATATATTTGATATTCCAAATTCAAAAATTATGACTATTTTTACAAAATTAAAAACATATAAGTAGCATTAATTAATTTTAAAATTAATTCTCATTGTCAATACAAATAGTGTGTTTTTAAGAAACACTATCTATCCTACGACTGACACTTGTTTATGTCCAATTTCAAAGTGAAATTAATTACAATGACCACAATTAGATTAAATGGTAAAAATATATTCTAATTAAAAATTATAAACAATTAAATAGATAAACTAATAATATAAATAATTTATATTGAAAGGAGGTTTTGAATTAAAATACATCATTTTTCACTATTCAATAACAAATGAACCTTATCGGAAAAATACCAAATATTTACACCAAGTAATTTTTGATGTCTTGATTCAAAAAAGGATTTTATTTTGTTAAATATAGAATATTAAATTAACAAAATAAAGATTCAAAAAGGGTTCACCATCAAAAGGCAGGTAATCGACCTTTTGAAAAATATTAGAACATTTATGCTTAAAATTGGATTCATTCGCATTTTAATCCTCTAAGATTTATTCGATAAATGTAAAAATATTTAACAAACATATGTAATCATTTTTTAGTTATTTTTCTTCATTCCCGCCATTACAATGACTACGTGTTAACTATTATTTGAAATAATATTATTTTATTATTAGAGTGCAACGTAAGATTTCCAAGAAACTCGTTGTTGCATATTGGGTACGCCATCGAACATAGCATCCCCATTAATGTAATATTAATATTTTATACACAAATATTAATAAATATGAAAATTTCATATTATTTATTTTCCTGGGATGTTACATTAAAACCTCCACCACACAAATAACACATCTTTTACGACTTTTTTTCATTCATTCCAATGATTTTTTAATTTACCATTTTTGTTATTTTCATTATGTTCATTAGTTTTCAAACTGATGTAATTTATCCTTACCAAATAAATTAATGTGAGAAAAATTAAAAAAAAATTAAATCCAATAATTATAAATAAAAAATATAATTTATATGTTAAATATCTAATATGTTCTGAAGAATAATTTTAACACAAGTGCAGGTAACATGCAAAAATACTATGTAACACCCCGAGATTTTATGAGATATATTATTTTTAATTTCTTTGATCTTCTATTAAACACTACACCAAGATTATCTTGTACAATACACCGCATTAGCTTGCAGTATATGCAACACTATTCTTGGCTTGCATTACATGCAATCACGACCTACCTCTATAGCGTGTGTAGTACACAATACCGGGTTTCACTAAATAATGATATATTGTTATAATATTGTTATGGACTAGCCGTTATGAATAGTATTAACTACATTTTGAATTTTATAACATTATTAATAATCTAACACATTTACTATAATATGGTATGAGAACAAAATAAATTTTTCGCGTCAAAAATGTATTTTTAAAAAATTTCTGTTTTCACGCCTTTTGATGGTTCACCCACCTTAAATCTTATTTTTGACATGTGTATACGTTCAATTTGACAAAAACAATTCATCTTTTGAATCAGGATATAAAAATTTACTTTGGATAAAATTTTCATATTATGCTGATAACTTTCATATATTAATGAATAGTAAAAACACGCTATATTTAACATAAAAACAAATTTTTTCATCTCAATAATTTATATGGTTAGATTATCTTTTTAATTGGTTATATAGTGTAACTAGAATATATTTTTACCATTTAATCCAATGTTGTTCATTGGAATTAATTTCACTTTGAAATTAGAAATAAACAAGTATCAATCTTTTGATAGTTTTTTTTCATAAAAATATTCTATTTGTTTTGATAATGGAAATTAATTTTAAAATTAATGAATGCCACTTATATGTTTTGAATTTGGAAAAATAGACATGAATTTTGAATTCGGAATATCAAATATTTCTTAGGCTGATTTTTTGGTATTTTTCTGAAAAACATCAATTTTTGATGAATAGTGAAACCACAAAGTGGTATTTAAAAAAACTGACATTTTCATTTAAATGAAATTTTACCACTTATGTGAATTGAATTTCAAAAATCCGAGAGACACAGTTAATATCAAGGACTAAAATGTGGTCAATGAGATGAAAATAATTCTTGGCGAATATTAACTTTTTACTTCTATTTACGACAGTTAAAAGTAAATAGGGTAAGTACGGGTAAAATTTATATTAATATTACCACAACACATGTCCTAATTTAATTGGATAGGTGTTATACGACCAAGAACATCCTTAGAAATAAAATTTGACCATTTAGGACCACATGGATTATATTAGGACATTTAATATTATTTTCAATGTTTAATAAATAAAACATTTTTAATATAGGGTTATACATAAGATAAATTATACTATAAATATTTATTAGAAAGCTAAAACTATTTCCTAAATAATGGTATTTTATTTATAATTTTTAGACATTATATAATGTAATTTATTTATGACACAATGATGATGCAGTAATTATCTCATAAATGAAATATTGACATAATTGATGTTATAAATACTCAAATAAATGTAATTTGAGGCTTTTTATAAATTAAACTAAATTTTTAGGTTACTATGACATGTTATTAATTATTTAATTAACTTTTTTAGAACTAATAATTCTGTTATGATTTTCAAAAAAATCAATTACCAAAGAGTGTCAAAATTGACATAAAATAGTTTTTCAAAAAATTATTATATTATTAATTGTTATTTAATTCCAAAATATAAATGGTTCTACCAAAAGGCATATATAAGGTTATATATATTAATAATAAACAACTTGGGGTTCTATTGGCTTGTTATAGTACGTTTATTATCCTTATAGTGTAAGAAAACAAGAAGACATGTTAATACTAAAATTATTTAACTTAAAGTTAAATATAAATGTTAAAGTTAAAATAGAAACATAAAAATGTCTAAAATATATTTTATGAGATTATATAGACCCATCCCCACCTTAGCTTATACATAAATCAATTTTGAGCTATTAAATACTGAATATGACTTCATAATAAAATTATCTTTTAAGTTCTCAAAAGGTGCCCCTCTCCTCCCTTATAAAAGGGCACCTCTTCCCTCTTTTCCACACACCACTTTGAGCCTTCAAGATCGACCAACCCCTAACAATTTCTATTCTAAACTTTCCTAGTTATTCCTAGTGGTGCTGGTCTTCTTCAAATACCATCGTTAGTGCCCTAACAGGAGGTTACGAAGCGATGCTTCCAAGAAGAGGTAATGTCTGTTACCGATTCATACAATTTTATTTCTTCTTCAAGTTCCTCTTCTTTAGTTGTTTCATTATTAAGTAATAAAATCAGTATCACTCATATAACTAGATGTTATTATAAGTATTAAACAACCCTATTTCACCTTCTATTCAACCTACAAAAAACAAAATCACCGCGCGTGCGTACGTACGGAATACCGTCTCCATGACGCGATGAGATTCATTCTCCATGTTGACCATTCATGAATGATTATAATGTATATATATAATGAATAATAATTAAATAAATGACATAATAATGATAATGGATTTATTTATATATATGTAAGCCATCTACTTAATTTCATTAAAATCAATATGGAAACGAAAACAACGTTCATGCGTACGTACGGCCTACCGTCTCCATGAACATTGTATTTCATTCCATTTATAGATCTATCATATATATATGTATATGCTGAATATATATTTCATATAATTCATGATTTAAATTCTGGAATTAAGTAAATCATGATATAAGTAATAATATCAAGAACAACAAGTCCAAACATGTACGATAAATAAAACAATATTACCCAAAACGCTGATTTAACATGGAACTTACAAAAGAACGGATAATATAAAGTCACAATTTAACCATATATGATATCATAACAATGAATATGATTCTGTAATAAGTGAATGAAATTATTTAAATCAATATACAGGAGGTTCAGATATGTACAAAGCATATCGGACCTAAGGTAAGGGATAACCTTTCCAATCTCGTTCTTATCCGAGGTTGTTTATTCATAAGTATTTGTTGGGGTTATTGTTATCATACAAGTACATGTTTTCTAAAAGTGTTTTTATGTATGTTTAAATTCCTTTTTACCGCTTTTTTACTTTATCTACATGGTATGTAAAGAATCATTATTTTTTTTATGTTACGAGGTAGTTTTTTGACTTTTCTGGCAAAAGTACGAGAAGAATGTTTTTTTAACATAATCGACATGAAAAGAATTTTTACGGTTTTATAAAGAATTATTTTCATGAAGCATACTCTAAAATATTTCATGACTATTTTCAACAAAATCCTTTTCTTTTAAAATTTCATGACATTTTGTGAAAATAAAAATATTTAGAAGAAGAAAGCATATTTTCATCAAGAATTCATTTAAAGTGTTTTATCAAAAACATCTTTTAGATAAGATGACTTTATTTCATATTTGTATGTTTCAAGTATAATGTCTCTATGTTTTACATGGTTTCACTCTTCTTATTATGAAATGAGATCCATTTCATTTATATGGATTATGTGATGATGGGATGATGTTTATGAAACCCATTATATTTATTGGGGTATTATGAATTGTGTATGTTTATTTTGTGGCACAAGTAAGAATTATTTAATTATGATAAGGGTGGGACCTATATCTCCCTCTAATTAATTGGGTAAATATTTATATCTCATGAGATAGACATGGATGGAATGGTATGTTAATCTCGTTCAGTAATATAGGACAAGAACGAGGTGTGAACTCGATTCAGAAAGGGACTTTGTCCACTAAGATGGTCTTGGAAGCAATGCCTTGGCTACTATGGAAATAATATCATGTGATTAATGTTTTACCACAATTACAAGTTTTACTTACAAGATATTTTATCATGATTGATGTTCTATTTTGATCTATTCTTTATGTACTGCCATTTTTTATGTCATTGCACCAGATTTAGATGTTTGAACATTATGTACATGTTTTTATGTTCAAATGGATTTGGTTTGTTTTATTTTTCCATTCTTACCCTTACTGAGAATTTGAGCTCTCCCTTTTTATGTTTTCTTTTCCCCAGGATGTAATGAAAGTATTTAGTTAAAAAAAGGGGGATGATCTTTATGGGAGATGTTGAAGATCATTCACCACGATTAGAAGATTACATTCCAAGTTACCAAAGGCACTAAACTATTACGGTCCTTGTGTGTCTATTTTTGTTATGTACTATGTATTCTGCAAAAGTAATGTAATGTCCATGTACATCAAGCTTTAGGTCTCTACATTTGGTATCAGAGGAAAGGTTTAGTTAACATTTGTAAACTAGGATGCGAAATCTTTAGTGAAATACCTAGAGATATTTCTAAGGTATGTCTATGGATGTCCCTAAGGTTAAGTATACATATAGGTTATAGTCGTAGAATTGCGCTAATGATCATAGAATTAAACCTAATATGTTAGATATTAAAGGTACTCTCCCTTTATTATTTTTTTCCCTAGAATGGTATTTCCCTCTCACACTATTATTTTTGGGGTTTAGATGGTGGCTGGAACCCGAGTGAACCGTGTTGATCAATGTAATGGACAATGCAATGATTGTCCTCCTGAACAAACCAATGTTAAGGGATATGAAGTGAAAAATCTTATTGCTATACTTATGAAAGAAATGAATCATTCTGGACTTCCGAATGAGAAGATAAGGGAACAATATTTTATTGATTCCTTCATGAGGCTACGTCCACCTTCTTTCAATGGGTATTTTGATCCACTTGTTGATGAAAAATGGATCAGTACCATTGAAAAGATATTTTCCATACTTATCTATTCAAAAAATGATAATGTCAGCCTAGTGGTTTACCATTTAGACGGCGAAGCAGACTAGTGCTGGACTCTAATAAAGATTACAAGGCCCCATGATAAAACTGAATACATGCAATGGGACAAGTTCAAGAACTTGTTTTTCAGTAAGTACTTCCCTCGTATTCTTTGAACAAAGATGGAAAAGGAGTCCATGAGCTTAAGAAAAAGGATGATGAATCTGCTGGTATATACGAAGAAAATTTTACAAGGTTTGCAAGTTATGCATCTGGCTTTATCATCCCACCAGAAAGTAAAGTTGATCGATTCTTCAGTGGCTTAAAAACAAGTCATCGAAAGGCATTAGCTATAATATACTTTAGTAGCTATGATGAAATTATTTGTTGTTCTATCAAGGTAGAGCTGGAATTTGGTGTAACATATCCATCTCATGGTTTTGAAAAGAAACGAAAGATGGAGTTCAAGGTGAAATCTCAGAACAATGAAGAAAAGAATATGAATGTTTCTTTATGCTCAAAGTGTTGAAAGAAGCATGGTGGAGATTTCCTAAAAGGTACTAGAAAATTTTTTAAGTTTGGAAAATAATGTCATTGAGCAGTTGATTATCGAAGTAATGGGAAAAAGGTTGCTAATGATGTGAATAAAGAAAATACTATAGATAACTCTCCACCAACACTTCAATGATTCCAGTTTAAGGAAATGGGTCATTATGCTAATAAATGCCCTAATCCATGGGATAATGATGATCAACGTGAGAAACCACTTAAGTAAAAGGATAATGGTAAGTCTCATGCAATCACTACTTGTGATGTTGAGTATGAAAATGATGGTATGTAATGACTAAGAGTTAATGTGATTTCAAAATAGTTTCATGGAATCTAATTTATGGTATTGTGGAATTTTGGAATATCTATGTATTGGTTTCCAATAATTATATGGTACTGGTAACCATGAAAAAGTGAATGAATTTTATTTGGAAAGTCGATGAAATGAGCATAATGAATGGATAAGGGGAAAATAATATTATATTAATCATGAGCTCATGACTGATATAAGGACAAAGTTATATCATTGTTTGAGTATATTGAATGTATGGATTTTGGTATGTGGAAACAGTGAACTTTTGACAGCATTCATGTTTTCACTAAGGTTCAATGGGCATTCATTTTTCAATAGAATGCATGATTAAGGTATTCACATGATTGGAATGTGACCAAAAAGATATATGAGGGATAAATGATGGTATTCACTTTCTTGTTATATGACCTTTTAGAAATCGTTCTCATTATACTATGAGTTTGGAAAGAAGTATTTTGGATAATCCTAAAGATTGGAATAGATTATGCTGAACATAAGTTGGTATTATTTAAGGCAAGAAATTTTTTTCGATAGTATTGATAGAATGTTATAATAGTATAGTTTTAGAAAAAGGAAAACCCATAGGATGGGCAACAACCCATCGTGTTGGATAAGGATGCGGGAATTGAACCCATAACCAATGTGCGACTGGCCTTTATCGCCTACCACTAGCCTACAGGAAGTCCCTGGTTTGTAGAAAATAGTTTTATTTTATTAAGAACTATGATATCTGAAGTATAAGTCCATTTTAGCAACCATATACAATTAATCTCAGCATAGATGGACATCTGTATATTTAATAAATTGTTCTAAACATTTTGTGATAGAAATAGATGGAATGACCTATCATTCTATAAGATAATCTTCTAACACATCACATAAGACAAATTCAACATCATTTCATTAAGAGACTAAGATAAAATTGTTTGAGACACGATAAAAAGTGAGATGATACTGAAATAAACTAAGTATTTCTTCTAATTTAAAATCATCAACTTTAGGGAAATGATCTTGAAAAAAAAATGTTGTCCTAGTGCTCTCATATCTGATGAATCGGATGGTACCTTAGAACATCACAAATTTATGGCTTTGTGATAGTTGGCTTTTTCATATCTGTGTCCTCTACAACTCATCATCCGAAGTTGATGGTTATATTTCTTTTCCATATCCATACTTTCACTTATGTTTTCCTATGTGGAAACCGAGTGATTAGTTAATTTGGGTATCCATTAAGTTGCATAATTTAGTTTTTAAAATTATATTTTATTATTCCTTTTTATGATGTGGGTTTATATGAATAGTAAAAGATTTATAACCCCGACGAATTTCGATGACGAAATTCATTTTAAGGGGGGTAGAATGTAACACCTCAAGATTTTATGAGATATATTATTTTTAATTTCTTTAATATTATATTTTACCTGACACCATGATTAGCTTGTACTCTACAACGCATTAGCTTGCAGTATTTGAAAAACTATTATTGGATTGCATTACACACAATCATGACCTGCCTCAATAGCGTGTGTAGTACACAATATTGGGTTTCAGTAAACAACAATATATTGTTATAATATTATTATGGACTAACCGTTATGAATAGTTTTAACTACATTTTTAATTTTATAACATTATTATTCATCTTACAGATTTTCTAGAATATGGTATGAGAACAAAATAAATTTTTCGTGTAAAATATGTATTTTTCAAAAATTGCAGTTTTCCGGCCATTTGATGGCATGCCCAACTTAAATCTTGTTTTTGAAATGTCTATAAAAATAATTTGACAAAATAAAAATCTTTTTTTTGGAATCGGGATATAAAAATTTTCTTTGAGTAAATTTTTCATATTATTCTGATAACTCTCATATTTTAATGATTAGTAAAAACATGCTATATTTTAATTAAAAAAACTTTTTTCATCGTAATAATTAATATGGTCAGATTATATTTTTAATTTGTATTAAAGTGTAATTAGATTATATTTTTACCATTTGATCCAATGTTGTTCATTGGAATTAATTTCACATTGAAATTGGATATAAACAAGTATCAATCTTTTGATAGTTTTTGTTTCTTAAAAACATGTTATTTATTTTGATAATGGGAATTAATATTATGATTAATTAATGACACTTTTATTTTTTGAATTTGGAAACATAGACATCAATTTTGAATTCAGAATATCAAATAATGCTTAGGCTGAATTTTTGGTATTTTTTTGAAAAACATAAATTTTTGATGAATAGTGAAACCACTTAGTGCTGGTTAAAAAAAACTAACCATTCATTTAAATGAAATTTTAACACTTATATGAATTTAATTTAGAAAATCTGAGAGACATTGTTAATATCAAGGACTAAAATGTGGTTCAGTGGGATGAAAATATTTTTTGGTGAATAGTAACTTTTTACTTTTATTTATCACGGTTAATAGTAAATAGGGTAATTAGGGGTAAAAATGATATTAATATTACCCCAACACATGTCCTAATTCTATTTTATAAGTGTAATTCGGCCATGAAATAACCATAGGAATAAAATTTGACCATTTAGGCCCACTTGGATTAGATTAGGACATTTAATATTATTTTCAAAGTTTAATAATTAAATCATTTTTATTATAGGATAATACATAAGATAAATTCGAATATAAATAATCATTAGAAAGATAAAAAAATTTCCTACATAATGGTATTTTATTTACAATTTTTATAAATTATATAATTTAATTTATTTATGACACAATGATGATTCAGTAATTATCTCATAAATGAAATATTGACATAATTGATGTTATAAATACTCAAATAAATGTAATTGAAGACTTTTTATTGATTCCAATAGTTTTATATTTTAATAAGTCATGATAATATTGATTTAATTAACTTTGTTAGAACTAATCATTTTGTTATGATTTTCACAAAAATCAATTACAAATTAGTGTCAAAATTGAAAGAAAATAGTTTTTAAAAAGAAATATTATATTAATAATTGTTATTTTATTCCTAAAAATATAAGGTTCGTCAAAAGTACTTATATATGGATATATATATTAATAATAAACAACTTGGGGTTCATTTGGATTTTTATAGTTTGTTTATTAACCTTATAGTGTAAGAAAACAAGAAGACATGGTAAAAGTAAAATTATTTATCTTAAAGTTAAATATCAATGAAAAGGTTAAAATACAAACCTAAACTTGTCTAAATTTTATTGGATGAGAGGATATCGACCCATCCCCACCATATCTTTGAAATAAATCAATTAGGAGCTATTAAAAACCCAATATGACTTTATAATAAAATAATAGTTTATGTTTTCATAAGGTGCCCCTCTCCTCCATTATAAAAGGGCACCTCCTCCCTCTATTCCACACTCCACTTTGAGCCTTGATGCCCCACCAACCCCTACCAATTTATCTTTTCCACATCCCTAGAAACATCATAGAGGTCCTGGGATTCTTAAAATACCATCATTAGTGCCCTATGAGGAGGTTAAGAAGAGGTGCTTCAAAGAAGAGGTAATATCTGTTACGGATTATTTCAACTTTATTTCTTCTTATACTTCTTCTTAATTAGTTTTTTAATTATTATGTAATAACATAAGTATCACTCATATACATATATGTTATTATATGTATGAAACAACGCTATTTCACCTTCAATCCATCCTACGGAAAATGAAATCACAGCGCGTGCGTACGTACAGAATACCATATCCACGTCGCGATGAGACTCAATCCCCATGTTGACCATTCATGAATGATTATAAAGTATATATATAATGAATAATATTGTATGAAATGACATAATAATGATACTGTATTTATCTATATATATGTATTTCATCTACTTCATTCCGTTCAATTCAATAAGGAAACGAAAACAGCATTCATGCGTACTTACTGTCTACCATCTCCATGAACTGTGTATTTCATTCCATTTATCGATATTTCATATATATATGTATATGCTGAATATATATTACATATAAATAATTTTTTACATTTTGGAATTATGTAAATCACAATGTAAGTAATAATATCAATAACAACAAGTCCAAACATGTATGATAAATTAAACAATTTTACACAAAATGCTGCTTTAACACGGAACTTACAAAAGAACAGGTAATATAAAGTCATAAGTGAACCATATATGATATCATAACAATGAATATGATTCTATAATAATTCAATGACATTATTTAATTTATTATACAGGAGGTTCGGATACGTACAAATCATATCGGACCTAAGGTAAGGGATAACCTTTCCAATCTTGTTCTTATCCGAGATTGTTTATTTGTATGTATTTGCAGAGGTTATTGTTATCATCCATGTCCATGTTTTCTAAAAGTGTTTGTATATATGTTTAAATTAATTTTTACACAATTATGACTTTTAATACATGGTATGTATGTAATCTTTCTTTTTCTTACGTTACGTGGTACTTTTTTGACTTTTCCTGCAAAAGTATGAGAAGAATGTTTTTTTATCTTATACGACATGAAAGGATTTTTACGGTTTTATAATGACTTATTTTAATAAATATTCCCCCAAAAGATTTCATGAATATTTTCATCAAAATCTTTTTCATTTAAAATTTCTTGACATTTTTTGAAAAGAAAATTATTTGGAAGAAGAAATGATATTTTCCTCAAGAATTCATTTTAAGTGTTTTATCAAAACCATTTTTCATCTAAGATAACCTTATTTAATATGTGTTTGTTTCAAGTATAATGTCTCTATGATTTAAATGGTTTCACTTTTCTTATTATGAAAAGATATCCATTTCTTTTATATGGATTTTGAGATGATGGGATGATGTTTATGAAACTCATTTTATTTATTTGGTTATTATGAATGATGTATGTTTATTTTGTGGAACAAGTAAGAATGATTTCATTATGAGATGGGTGGGACCTATATCTCCCTCCAATGCATTGGGTAAAGATTTATATCTCATGAGATATATATGGATAGAATGATATGTTAATCTGGTTCAGTAATACAGGACTCAAAAGAGGAGTGAACTTGATTCAGAAAGGGACATTGTCCACTAAGATGGGCTTGGTAGAAATGCCTTGGCTACTATATAAATCATATCACATGTTTAATGTTTTTCCATAATTTCATGTTTTACTTACAAGATATTTTATCATGATTGATGTTCTATTTTTATCTATTCCTTACGTACTGTCTTGTTTTATGTCATTGAACAATATTTCGATGTTTAAACATTATTTACATGTTTTTATGTTCAAATGTATATGGTTTGTTTTATTTTATCCATGCATACCCTTACTGAGTATTTGATCTCACCCTTTTTATATTTTCTTTTCCCCAGGATATAAAGAATGGTTTTAGGTAAAAAAAGGGGGAAGATCTTTATGGGAGATGTTGAAGATCGTCCACCACGATTTGAATATTATGTTCCAAGTTTCCAACGACACTAAAATATTACATTATTTGTGTGTTTGTTTTTGTTATGTACTAAGTATTCTGCAAAAGTAATGTAATGTCCATATATGTCATGTTTTGGGTCTCTACATACTACATTAGCCATAAGTGTGCTAACTGAGTTTCTAAAATTTAACTTTCAGTACAGAAATTTAAAAAAAAAATTGTCCATGAATGTAACATATTTTTTATTTATTAACATTTAAAAAGTCACTTGTAATGCGATATGATTTTAGTAATTTCATATAATTTAATGTAATATATTTTATCATAAAAATCATTCATGGAATTATTTATATTATTATTGTTAATTTAATTAAAAAATAACTATATAATTACGGAGTTATATTATATTATATTCACATATTTTTGAAAGGCCATATTAATATAATAAATTAAAGGATTAATATTATTCACTTAATTCGCAATATTTTAAAAATATTTTTTTTATAATTTATTTTAGTTATTTGTTATATAAATGATCACTATATTAGTGTTTCATAAGAATTTTATGTAACTAATTCATATCAAATTATAAAAGATAAATTACCATGATAGAAAAGTCATTTATATTTCAAAAAATTATTTTTTGTACAACCAAACATATGTTTCTTACCCATATCCCAAAGAATGATATATATTAAAAGGGAGAAAATTATTTTTTGTCATTTTCATTACAGAAAATAAATATTGGAATCATTCATGGGAAAATGTCTTGCTATTTCATAAAAATATTGAATTAGCTGGTATAAATCCAAATATTTCCTAGTAATTGATTTTCTACATTTTGGTAGTTCGTTTGACACATTATATTCTATGTTTAACTACTATGTAAATTTATTTTTATCATTATCACTATAATTAATTTTTTTTCACAAATAATTTTAGTGAAAATGTAATTTTACATCATTTTATATTATAAATAATTATTATTCCAAATATGGAGTCTTTATTCAATATTGAACTCACATTATCTGAATAATTTAATTTAAAATTAATTCCACAGAGTAGACGAGAACATTGTTTTATTAAACTGACAATGTTCCTTAATTTAAATAATTTTATCTCTAAATTAGATATTAAAATTATTTAAAATACATAAATTGTAATTATATATGTATAATTTAACAACTGTTACTCTATAACCAATTAAAAATATTATTTAACATTATAAATTTTTTATATGAAAATGTAGTTTTCAATCAAAAACCATTATTTTCAATATTCATAAAAACTGAAAGTTATCATAAAATTACAAAAAATTAACACTAATATAATATTGATTTTACTATTTAAAAATTGATTTATCTTTTTTCAAATTAATTTTTTATATGATGAAAATTTTAATTTTAAATTATGTATATGAATAATTACTAAAATGTCTTTTATAAAAAAATGATTTTTTCTTAAAAACATTTATTTTTATTTTAATCGATACATATTTTATTGTAAATAAAAATAAAATTATTCATCCTGTGTTAAAAAAATATTTTCATATTTTATTTATTCTTATTCATTCACACCATTACAATATCTCTGTAATAAATATAATATTAAATAATAATATTAATAGTATATTATTATTTAATTAAAATCCGGCTTGTGTGAAAGGAATGATTTTGAAGATACTTATCATTCTGTGTAATAAAATATAAACCCTATTTTTTGTGATTTATAGAGGATAAAATAAAATTTTATTCATTTATAAATTTAGGGTGTTATATCATGGGCTCAGATGACCTCAATTATAAGGACATGAATATCTTAATAGTCAATGACCTTGCTACCATGGGGTATGATTTGACAATATTGCTGAAGATGATGTGTGTTTAGATTAAATTCGGTATCTGTGAAGATAAACATCCATATAATTCATAACCCACAATGAAACATGGTCTAGTAGTAGTCTAGGGTATCTTACCTTAGATTATAATCCCTCTATGTGGTCAGAATATAATCTATAATGAGGTTACTCAAAGAGATAAGGATTCCTCCCTTTGTTACAATCAATGTTGCGGCATGAGCCTCTATAGTTGGATGCTCAAAATGAGGGGGTACTATATTATAAAATGGAGGAGATATGTGTTTTTTTCTAAATTCATATTCATAAATTCAAAACATAGATACTCACCCCTTTCAATAGATGCGAGGACCTCCATGGTGGAAATCACCCTAATTGGTGGAATCACCTGAGCACATCCTATAGTATGAACCACATCAATAGTAGAAAGAGAGGAATAAACAATAATTGTGTCTTATCATGTTGGTAATTAAAGGTAAGATCCATATCTCTTAATAACTAACTAAAATGTCACACCATGATAACCCCTTGTGATGGACGCCTCTGTGTTTGGGTAATCAGGATCCTCCAAGATGGGTCAGTTATGGGAAGGATTTGTATGGTTAGTCTATAGTAGCTCTGAATCTGGGTCATACTCGACATTATGTGTTTTAAGCTTAGTGAATTTAATGTATACCATGATATCATCCACTATGTTTAAGGACTCAGGTCTCTAAAGGAAACATTGGATGTTCCCAATACTGATAGTACACCTTCTTCCACTAAAACCCCCTCCATAGAAGGTCCAATTACCCTGGTGATGAGAATTCAATGCACACCTAGGGAACATTTTCATCCATACTAAGGGATTTAATTATCAGTTCTCAATGTACGGTACCTTGTAATAAATTAAAAAATAAGTTCATATGTGGATTCACATGGATATCTAAAACCATATAAACAAGTACATATGAGTTAGTATTTAGATCACAAACATTTAGTCGAATTCACATGGCCTTTATTTATTCTATGATGGTGTTTAAACTCTAATTATTGATGGTCATCCCTCATCACTGGATGGATCCGTATGTAGGAGGTATAGATGAAGGGATACCCTTAAATTCTTATTTCCAAAAAATTTCATGTATAATGGGAATCTCTCTCCCCCTCATGTTCTCTTTGAGTGAATCCCTTAATGGGACTGTATCTTGAATCTATTGGGATGTGACTGCATCCATGACTGATCCTATATCCTATTTTAGTAGAGATGATAATAAATGTGGATGTTAGAGAAGATTGAAATAGTAATATTTTGGAATAATTGAATGATAAATTTACCTCTATATGATAAATGAGTATGTACTGTTATTTAACTATAGATTGTTTGAGTAACCCTTATAGGACTCCAAAATCATGGATGTTAGATATGCATCAAGTAACTAGATCTTAAAAATCATTGGCTTTGATTAGAATTGATAGTTTTAAAATATCCTTCTACATTTCAAAGGGGATTATCATGGCCTAGAGTATGATGGATCCATTACATTACCGATTTTGGAATTTGGATACATATCTAATGTAATGTCCATAGGTTCTGATGGCCAAACATGGAAAGTCTATTTTTCCAATACATTAGTGCCTCCAGATATATTTTCATGGGATCCCCTGATATACAATCCATCAACCCAAAAGAATAGTACTTTTTTGTTTTCTTGATCCCCTTATTGGAGATTTTAATTATAAATAGGGACTCTATAATGAGTATTTAGCAAGACCACCATGGACTATCCTCTTGATTAATTGGTTCTTAATTTTTAGCAAAGAATCTTTGGGATAAAAATGCCATAAAGGCTTAAGAACCTCATCTTTAATGTGCCTCATGTTTTTTTTCTTAGTCTCTTTATTTCCCATTATAGATTTTAATTTTATGGTTACCCATGGACTATTCTTTAAAAAAATCCCACAAAGATATGACGAAATAATTGAATGAGCATAGTCATAGAATAGCCTTAGAAATTCATATTTGGGGTAAGATGGATCATTACACCCAGAGTCTGATAAGAAATCATCACCCAGATAAGTCCTAATAAAATACAGTTTTATTCCCATCATACATCCACTAGTGGGAATAAATTTTTTAAAAAAGTAATCGAAATTGATGTGAAAAGTGGTATGGTCAATATTCTTCACTGATGAAACTATATTCAACCCGAGACACTATTACATTATACTATATAGACATCATATAGGACCAAATATGTGATTTTTATCTTCTGTATAATTTATTATACATAATTGGTATAAGGACCCAGCCTTAAATGATAATTAATCTGGAGATAAGTCATCAATTTGACTTTAATTAACTTTTAGTTTCTTTCAAGTTTGGAGCTAAAGAGAATTATGTCATTAGGTCCTAACTCATGCACAATAACTTAAATATTACATGTATACCCTTCTACTCACTATGAATTTATTCATAAAATAAAAACATTTTTAATAGAAAAATGATTCATTTCTTGTATAAACAACATGAATTTTTCTTGTTGCCATCCGTGGATCATTTCTACATTAATTTATGTTAAAATATTTTCAAATCTCGGGATGATAATAAGAAGCTTTGTAGGGGTTACATAAATAATGAATACAATTACTCTTGCGAAAACATGAATACAATGAATACTCTATCATAAAGTAAATATTTTGACATTTAAGAAGTAGTAAATATAATTCACTTAATATAGGATCATTGCGTACCATTTTTGTAACAAAAACATTACCATAACGAACATATAATGAAATATATAACATATAAAGGTAACTTGGGACATAAACATACCTATGTGGAATAACCATATGGTCGAATTCCACACATATCTCTAAAAGGAATAACAATATAGCCGACATGTATACCAATATAATTGGAGGCTATAACATAAACACCCATACATGGTTTCTCACAGAACCACCCATCAATGGTTTATCACATTACAACCTATCTTTTGAATATCACATAATCACTCTTCATATTCCCAAGTAGTATTATATAATAATATCACATAAAAGATTGAAATTATCAATATTTCACACATAAAATTTCGTTTTCAATTATAAGAAATAATTTCAAGATAATAAAATAGTAAATCCACTTTCCGAACCATTTTCAAAACCAAAACATGAAAAATGGGAATAAGGGATATATTTTCCGTTTAAAAAAAGTAAGGCTTATAGTGGAATCCAAATATCAAATAACTGTAATGGTGGGGGAGAGGTCCTTATCGCCGAATAAATCAAAAAAAATCTTGTTTTTCATATAGTAAAACAATTCACTAAAAAATATTCTTTTTGGTGGAAATTAATAGTCAAAAGGCTAAATTATACACTATATAAATAAATTCATGTATAAATTAAAATATTCCTCAATGAAATGAGAATGAGAAGAAGTCCATTACCTCAAATATTACTTGTGTCATCCATTATTTATATTACGTAATAATAAACATAGGTTAATTTTTACATTCTTTATAACCTTGTTCAATTTTATTATTCATTTTATAGTACTTATTATCATGTTATAAAAATTACATAATTATTTTTGTTCATATTAGACGTTCTGTCGATATTTAGCCCATGAGTTAAAAATGAACGTGTTTTGATGTAAATTGACCTTGAAGTCAAAATTACATCATCTCGATAATATTATTCAGGTTTTAAATAACATTGATATGATATATATATATATATGTATTTATTTATGATATCCATAATATTTAATGATATGAAATGAAATTCATCGTTTTGGGAGATGGAAGGTCATACGTAAACATAAATGCTACTTTAATTTCATTGTCATATGAAAAAAATAACCAAATGATATAAAAATATATTATAATTTTAGTATTATACTTATTTCATGTATTTATCATAGCATTAGTAAAACCATTCTTTATTAGTTCCATGTATAGTGGAAACAAGTCACATCGCTTTGAGGGGGTGTTAGTCCACACTTATCAAATGAAATTATCATATTTAAAGAAAACGGAATGAATAAAGATATGATCTATATATAAATTATATATTTACAGAGATATTCTAAATATAATATATGTCATATATAAATAGAGTTCCATCATAATTGCCGCCATGTGAGTTGGTAGGAGAAAATTGAACCATTATCATTTCGTGAGGAATTATTTAATCGTACCAAGAAATTGTAAGATTGTATTCAATAGATGGAGGTGTATGTAAGTGTAGATTGAATCTTTTGAATAAAAAATTCCAATTGCATTGAGGATACTATTTTTTATTTAATCATGTAACAATATTAGTATAGGGTGTGTATAAGGAAAATAATAGAAAGGAACATGCAAGAAGATGTTAAATCTAAATCAGCTTACTTATTTTGATTTGAGCCAAGAGGATTTCAACAATTTCATTCTTCCCAGGGTAAATATTATCAAAATAATGGAGGGTTGATGGGAAAATATTTTATTAGATTTTGGAGAAGAGAAAGTTATTTAGAGTTGGAAGTATATGGGTAGTGGATGTGTCCTTTTTTAGATGGAGGATGGGAATATTAGGAAAGACTCGAAATATTATTTGATTAAAAATTGTTTCTCAAATTATAAAAGTTCCAAAATGCTATTTTTATAAGAAAATATGATTATGGTTCGATACTCTCTCTACTATTAGGTTTTAGACAAGTTTAGGTTAAAAAATTAACTATATCTTTCAGATTTAACCCTTCATTAAATACATTAACTCTTACATTCTCTATATGTATTTTCATAATATATGGTTAATATAATTACAATAAAATGAAAAGGGAACCAAAAGTGTATGATTAATAAAATTGGACATTATATGAGTCAGTTGGCCGAATCATATATTTTTAAGACTATTATATCATTAATAAAATAGTATTTAAAAAGCTCATTTATTTCAATTTTGACACTATTTTGTAATACATTTTTTTATTGTCAAAAACACATTATTCAATCGAATAGAAAACATTAAATTAGAGATAATAAATCATAATAATTGAGAAAATTTATGGGTGGCATCCAAATTTTCATGTTATTTTAATTTACTATTTATATTCTCATTTGTTTGAATCTTTCATTGATAATGTAATCACTGCATCATCATTATATCATTAATAAATTTATTTATTTAATGTTTAAAAAATATCTATACAATAACACGATGTAGGAAATAATTTTTTCTTTTAATTAATATTTATTATCAAAGATATCAATTATATAACCCCACCTTAAAATTTTTTAGTTACAAAATACATGTTTATGTTATATTTCTCATTACATTAAATTAATTATTATAGCATATCATTTTCATTCTCAAGTGGCTCACAATTGCCACACATTTGGCATAAAGATTCTTTTAGTCTCCCATGACTCATAAACTCGTATTTGGATGGGCATTATAATAGTTTTATATTACTATAATATTATTTTTTTATCCTTATTTACCTGATTTACCCTTTAACCATGGTAAATAAAAATAATTACATAAGTGACTATTCATAATGTTAAAAAATAAAAGATAAATATTTAAGAAAATTGGAACTTCTGATTCCAAATATGGAATCAATTTTTTGAAATTTGAGAAATACTATTTTCAAAAATTAATTTAAAATTAATTCTTGTGGTCTAAACCAGAAAGTGTGTTTTAAAAATGTAAAAACTATCCAAATATTAACATGGGTTTATGTCCAATTTATAAGTGAAATTACCTTGAAGAATCCAAATTTTATTTTATTTTTAAAATTTAATTCAATTACACATTAAAATCAATTAATAGGACAATATAACTATAAAAATATATTAGTTGATAAGACAGTTTTGAATTAAAATGCAGTAGTTTTCACTATTCATTATAATATAATTTTCCTTAGAAAAATAACAAAATTTCAACTATATTTTAACTTAATGTCCCACTTATAAATAAGTTGTTTTTTGTCAAATAGAATATATAAATGTGAAAAAAATAGATTTAAAAAGGGTTTTCCATCAAAAGGCAGTCAAATATGCTTTTACAAATATTCTAGTATTTTATGATTATAATTGGATTCATTTTAATTATAAGACTACAAAATTTATTGGCTAAAATTAAAACTTTTAACAAATATGTATAATCATCCTGTAGTTAGTTCTGTTCATTCGAACTAATACAATGGCTTTCTGTTCAATACCATTCAAAATATTAATAATATTATATTGTAATTTTTCAGTACAACTCAATGATTTTTGCAATTTACAATTTAGGAGAAACCCATTGTTCTGTGTTGAGTATTATATTGGATGAATAATCCCCGTTAAGGTAAAATTAATTTCTTATTCACCAATATCAGTAGATATAAAAAATTATTATTTAATAAAAACCTAAGATGTTTAATCAATCAACCCTTTTGGGAATTTCAACACTATAGGTTTATTTAATTGTAAAATAAGTGGGTGTATTTCTCCCAAATAGAATTTTCAGATTCTGAGGATTCAACTTCAATGATATTATTTTTCCACCAAATCATTACCTGATGAATCACCTTATTCCACAATAGTTTCTCTCTATGGTAAAAAATTTTTACTTATATTCCTCAGAATAAAGATTTCCCTACACCAATAACTTCTCACCCAAAATTAATCATATCAATAATCGAAGTATCTTGTTCCAAACATGGTATTGTTAATGTCTCATTACTTTTTCATCACAACATGTCAACCGCTTTATTTTACTTTCATAGAAGGTATTAAATCCTGAAATCATAAAACATGAATAATTTTATATATATACTCTATATTATCTTTTTTCTTTCTATGTGAATATATACTTCCAACATTTGTGATTAGAATATATATCACACATTACACCATACTGATGATACCAACACATTTTTAATGAAAAAATAAGAGCATCTAATTAGAAATCATGTGTTGGGTAATTTACTCCATGAGGATTCAAATGACATAAAGAAAAAGAAATTACATGATCATTCATTATTAGGTTACAACCAATCATGTTCAATGGAACATCACTACATATTACAAATTCACTATTCAAGGAAGGCGGGTCAAAAACTGAATCATTTACCAATCTTCATTTTAGCTCTTAAAACAATCATCGGATTGTTTTATCTAATTGAAATTAACTCCCATAAATGTAATCATAGTTAGCGGCATAGATGAATGATAAATGTTTTCAACAAATAATAGAAACAAACACTCTAATCCAAGAAATATATGAATATTTTTGATATTGTTAGGTCATTGACACTGTTAAAAAAATATTGTTTTAGAAGGGTCAATAGTTAATCCATCTTTAAAACAATATATCCTACAAAATTAAATTGTTCCAAAAAAAGTTAACTGTTACTATGCATTCCATATAGTTTCTTTTCTTTTATGGGTTATAAAACAATCCTTAATTGACTTTCATGTTCCTCCCAGCTTTTTGAATATTACAAGATGTCATCTATAAACACAACAACACACTGATCCAGAAACTGATGAAAGAATCCACTCATGAGATTCCTAAATATAGAATGCACATTAGATAACCCAATGGGAATAAATAACAACTCATAATTCCCATATATCATTAAAAAAATTTACTTTAGAATTTTATCCTCCTTCAATTTTTGCTGATTATACCTAGACAGCAAATCAATCTTCAAAAAATATCAAGCTCCCTTGAGTCGTCACGTTCCATGTCCTTCTATTTTTTATCTTGTTAGATTACACCATAGGTAATCAACTTTGGAAACAAATTGGCATAATGTTCTATGTAATTACAACTAAAAAAGTCTTACCACTAGTTTTTCATTTCATTTATGATCATCTCCTTAGACATATGAGCAATATGACTTGTCTTACAACATTGGAGTCACATCCTGGACATTGATAGGTATTCTATAGGATTCTTTATACCACACATCTCACAAGTTAGAAATTTATTTTTCTTAAATTTAGTATTCTCTGATAAATTCTTTACCATTCCCTACCAACTAGACCTCTTCTTGAATTTTTTGTTATGGTAAAAATGATCATAATAAAAATCTCATTTTCTACCTTGTCATCGCATCATACAAGATTCTCATAGCTTTTAAACTAAGGATAAGATAACTCACTTTGATATGTTCACTTAAATCATGAGTAAAACTGATTTATATTACTATTAATATCCCTGATAAAATATGGGAAAAACATCAAAAAATGAGTGAATTTGTTTCATATGCAGCCAAACAATCATTATCATTTTGACTTAATTCCAAAAAATTAATTTGCATCCTAAAATGAAAATCCATTGGAAAATATTTCACAAGGAATGTATTCATAAATTCATCCCACTCCATTGTGTCAATCTCATCACCTCCTCGTATATTTTTAATCATTGGACACTACTGATCGGCTTCAACTTCAAGATGATAAACAACAAGACCTACTTTTTGATTGTCTGAATACCCCATTACCTAAAAAATCTTCTACAATGCTTTAATACATCCTTCAACTTGCACAGGGTCAGATGATCCTCATAATGATGGGGGATGTTGCCTCTAGAAACTTTCTATGATCAAAATATACCTTTATGGTTGGTCTAGTTGATCGTATTCATGGAACACACAACCATTTATTTCCTGATTCAACTGATAAATCGATACAAAAAAAATTTCAGTTTAAATTCCAACCATCTTAGGATGTTGATTTGGAAGGTTGTTTCCTACTATATGCCTTCCCAGCATAGCATCCCTATTTATTTTGCAGAAAACCATTATAAATAAATATATCTTAGATGAAGAAACATGGAAATCATCAAATTTTATACCATTTTAAATTGACCATAAAGTAAAAAATCATTTATGGATATTCAATTATAAATAATCTAACTCCTAAAGTCATATAAATTGACCTTTTATACCAACTATAAGGCCACACCCTAAAACATTACATAAACATGAGATAAGATAAAATTTTAACATTAATTGACTTTGAAGATCTATTCAGGTTTAGATATTTAGATAATTATCCCATAACTCATACATAACCTCTTAAATATTTCAAGTATACACTTCTACTCACTATCCATTCTTTCATAAAACAAAATGTTTTTAAAAAGAATGATGGTTCATTTCATTTAGAATAAAAAAGACACTTATTTGATCTCATCCAAGACACTATTCATTTTTAAGTCCTATGGAAAAATTTTCAAAACCAAGGATGAACATAAAAATATTTGTAAGGTACACATAAACAATCAAAAATGTTCGTCCTTTGAGAACATGTAATCCATGAATTCTTTATCATAAAGAAACAATTTTCACCATTAAGGATAATTAAATATACTTAATGTAATATAAGCTCATTTATTACACTATTTATCAAAAGAATATAACCATAAATCCCATAGAAATTGTCATATAACATATAAAGTTATCACGGGATAGAAAAAAAATAATTAAATGTAATAACCATATGCTCAAATTCCACACATATTACTACAAGTAATATAAATTTCACTAACTTACACACCCAATGCATTGGAGGGTATAATGTAATGACCCAACCATGGTCTATCATAAAAGCACCAATCTATGGTTTATCATGTAACCACATATCTTTGGTTTATCACGTAACATCCCATCATATGTCAAAGTACCATCATATAATAATTACACATAAAATATTACAGTTATCAATATTTCACTCATAACATTTCATTTGAACTTGCAAGAAATCAATTTAAGATATTTAAATATTAAATCCACATTTAAAACCAATTTAAATACCAAAACAACAAAAAATTGAATAAGGTATTTCATTTAATTTTAAAAACATTAGGCCTATAGAGGAAGCGAAATATCAAATAACGGTTATGGCGGCGGAGAGGCTGTTGTCACCACATTAGTTAAAAAAATTCCATTACTTCAATTAGTAAATTTCTATGTAGAAAATAATTATTTATAATTGAAATAAAATTCAAAGGGATTTTTTATACAATTTATAAATAAGGTCTTTTAAAAATTAAAATATTCATCAATTAAAGGAGAATGAGACGAAGTCCATTACCTCGAATCTGACTTATCTCGTTCATTCATTATATTCCTGAATAATAAACAGAGGTAAAATTATACATTATTTATTACCTTTTTCAAGTTTATTATTCATTTTATTTTACTTATTATCATTTTTGAAAAATTACATAATTATGTATGATCATATTAGACATTTTTTCAATATTCTGCACTTGAGTTCGAAATGATCTTTTTTGTCGTAAATTGCACATTTATTCAAAATTCAACCTTTCCAGAATATCATTCATGATTTAAATATCATTAATATAAAGTATATATATAGATATAATATCTATAATATTCAGATATAATTAATGAAATGCACCGTTAATGGATATTTTAGGTTGTACATACACATGATAGTGAAATTCATTTCATTTTCATATTAAAAGAATAATAATCAAATGGTATTAAAGTATAATATAATAATATTTTTATATATATTTCATATATGACACATAAGATTAATAAAACCATCTTTTATACGTTCCATGTATAGTAGAAACGAGTTACATCACTTTAATGGGGCAGTATTCCACACACCCTTAAATGAAATTATCGAATTTAAAAAAAATTGATAGAATAAAGGTATGTTCTAAATAATAATTATAAAAGCATAGAGACAATAAAAATAAAATTTATATCATATATAAATATAGTGTTATCCTAATGTCCACCATGATATGTGGTAGATTAAAATGGAACAATCATCATTTTGTGAGGCTATATATCGTCGTACACGGAAAAAGTATCTTCATATACATTTGATGGAGGTGTGTGTAAGTGTTGTTAGAATACTTATCATAAAAACATCCCTATATATTTAGGATTATGATGTAGTTATTTAATCATTTAAAAAAAATATCATAGGGAGAGGATGAGGAAATTATATGAAAGGAACTTGATAGAATATGTTACCTCTAAAGCAGCTAAATTCATTGATTTGAGATAAAATGATTTCATGAATATCCCTATGCCAAAGGTAAGGCATCTATGAGAAATGTAGGGAAAATTTGAGCTTATTTTATAAGATGTTGGATGATCCAACATGCTTTATATATGATAGTAATTTGGTAGAGGTGATGGCCTTTCATAATAGGATGGAGAGTCACTTTTGGAAAGACTTGAAATATTAGTTTATTAAAAATATAAATTCAAATTATTATAGATAAAAAGTGATTTATATCAAGGATAAGATTAGTATGGGTATAAATAATTTCAACCAACTAATTTTAGACAAGATTGGTTTTCAAAATTAACCACATCATTTAGCATTATCCCTTCTTTAAAAACATTTACACTTACCATGTCTTCTTGAATTTTCATAATATATGGTTACTATAGTTACTATAAAATAAAATGAGAACCAAAAGTATATCATTAATTACATATATAACTTTATATATATCATTTAAAGAAATATTTTATTTTTAAGACTATTATATCATTTAATAAAATAGTATTTTTTTTCAAAACTCATTTTTGTAAATGTTGACACTATTTAATTATTTATTTTTTGTTAAAATCATAACAACTTGATTTGATATAAAAAAATTAACTCAAAGATAATGAGCCATAATCCTAAAAAAATCAGGTATGGAATCATAATAGTAAAATTAAATTGTTTTTAGTATTTATAATATAATTTATTTTAATATTTTATGAATAAGGTAATTTCTGCATCATCAATATCTACCACAAAAATTTAGTTCATTAATGCTTAAAAATTAAAAATTAAATTCCTTGAGTAAGAAATCATTTTTTCCAATTGTTATTTATAGTCGAATAGATCAATTATATAACTTCCCCATAAAATTATTTTACTAAAAATATACATGTTTATGTTATATTTCGTTTTTTACTTTATATTAATTATTATAACATGTCATTTTCACACCCATGTGTCTACCAAATTCAAAATGTTTAGAATAAAGAGTTTTTGGTCGCCCATGACACATCCAATAATGTTACACATGGTATGGTAGTTTTATTTTATCATAATATTATTATATTACTGTTATTTACCGAATTTATCCTTTAACCATGGTAAATAAAAATAATTATTGTAGATAGTATTCTGAAACTCCAAAAATAAAAGGTACCTATTTAAAAAATATGGACCATGTCAATAAAAATATGGAATTCATTTTTCCAAATTCAAAAAAAAATAATTTTTTGAAATTAATTTAAAATTAATTTTCGTTTTCAAAACCAAAAAGTGTTTTTTAATAAGTAAAAACTTTCAACAGAATGAAAAATGTTTATTTCTAATGAAAAATAGAAATTACATCCAATGACCAAAATTGGATTAAATTATGAATAAATTAATCCAATAATATTTTAAATTCAACTAAAAGGAATATATAACTATATAAATAAATTATATGAGATGAAAATATTGAATTAAGATGCAAATTTTTTCAGTATTTATTAAATTATGAATTTCATCAGAAAAATACATAAATTTACTCTAATAAAAATCCTGATGTCCCTATTATAAATCTGTTTTTTAGTATCTAAAATATATAAAATATAAGTGACATTACAAAATTTAAAAAATGTTCTCCATCAAAAGATGTTAAAAATTCCTTTTAAATTTTTTTTAGCATTTTTTGCATACAATTTGATTCATTTTAAATTTATTCCTCTAAAATTTACAAAATAAAATAATAATATTTCACAAATATTAATAATCATATTGTAGTTATTTCTATTATTTTCCTCTAATAAAATGGCTAGGTGTATACTAATATTTAAGGTAGTAACAATATTATTGTGTTATTTTTCGGTACAACTAAACAATGTGTACAATGTAAGATTTCAGTGAAAATTATTGTTGTGTGTTGATTAAACTATAGAAAAAATATCCCCTTTGACATTAAAATAATGACTTATTTGTAAATAATAATATATATGAAAAGGTATTATTCTATAAATACCTAGTATGTTACACTTGGGGTGGTCTGTATAGAAGGACTTTCAATACCGAATGAATACTAAATAGTTATTCATTGATAATGACTAGATTACAGTAAAAATATAAAAAAATGTTGAAAATATACATTTTGGAATCTCCATGGAACATAAGATAACATTAGAATAAAATTGAACCCTTATCCATCCATATAATATCTAGAATCGCCAGGGTACACAAAAGGAGTCCTTTTAATTTTGAATGTGCAATAAACACCTATTGGTAATTTCCAAAATCAGAATGACTGAACATGTAATCAGTCATGTTGATATATTTTCAATCATAAAAATCATACACTTCATTCCACCATTGTTTCAATCACCTAATGGGAGGATATACCTACTTTTCCATATTTACATGATCCCTTCAAGAAGATTCTCTTCTTGCACAATTAGATTAATGTTGTATCCACATTTTTCATACACATCCAACTCATTCTCTATAAAGAATATTCTAGACCCCCACCCCCCTCTCTTATGGATGGAAGGACAACTAGTAGGATGTTTCTATATTAACATATTCATGTAGGGGACTAGGAAAATTATAATCCATGTATCGATTCTGATATAGACTCAACGACTTTGATATTTCTCTTTAGCTTCCTTATGAATTGTCAATATATCTTCCACTATATATAAAATATATTTTATATATCCATATAAATCTTGTTGGGGGATAATTTTTTTATACAAGGAAATGATGATTATATCCTTTGATACCTTATATACTTTACATACATTTATGCCCACCTCACTATGGTGATCTATAATGTGTTAGTTTGAGGCTTTGGAAATATATATGTTTGAGGATAAGAACATTATTCTTTTATAAATTTTTCTGTGAATTTTATAGTGATTAATAAATGGATTTTTTTAGATGGATCTTTAATTATACACATGTTGTCGAGACAATGTTTCTATAGATATGCTAAAATTTTATGCCTCCCTCGGGATGAATGTATCGTTGGGTTTTCTGACCCTTGGTTTGGTCAATATTGGAATGATGAATGATATGGGAATATAAATGCATCATAGGTTATTATGTGAAATTTATGTTGTCTTTATCAGTCTTGATATGGTGAAACAATCATGATAATTCATAGATACCTTTAGTGTTATAAGAAACTATTAATGATATATTCTCACCACCCATATTTATGTTCTTATGAATCCATGAAGTCAACTGTAATGTAACATGATGAGTTATATCCACATCAATTAGATGCTGATGAGAATACAAATGAAAAAAGAATGATGTTGGTTAATCTTGATGACGCTTCATCATAATCAGTTCTAAATATGAAATGAATACTTATGTTGGCTAGAGAATCCTTGGTCAACACATAAACCCATGAGCTTAATTTGGTAATTAACATGAGTATCCAAGTCAATGTTGGAGGATCTGGCTAATTTTAGGATATAATGAATTCATTATTCTATCAAAATAGTTTATTGAGATTAATAGAACACACCCAAAAATAACATGTGACATGGATTTTAGGAAACATCAAAAACAATTTTACAATGTCAAAGCTCTCACCCAGGTGGGAAATACAATATTTTGATTCCATGGTGGCCTTTCCTATTTGTTTTGGCCAAGGTGGAATTGTTATAGCCCCCTCTTTATATTCGAATTTCTAGGTAACCACTCTATGTTACTTATCCTTAGGAAAATACAATAATCACTCCGCTTGATGCATTATAATATATAGGATTAAGATGTGAAGTATGATCATTTTCCCTGACGGTGAGGTGTGATATCCCAACCCAAATTTCACAGAGTGATTCCCAATACTGATGTTTCACGTGGACTCAAGAAGATATACATATATTCCATATAATATTCATTAGAAGAAAGGGTATAAAGCTGTATAATGGGGAGACTATATCCACAAGATCAGAGTAGCATAACATTTTTGTAAATAATTAAATGAATAAAAAAATTAATAGTGGAATCCTAATAAATTACTGACAATGGTAGGAAAATAATACAGATTATATAATTATCTAACAACCAAAATATACATAACCATATAAAAAATTATGAAATTTCATGTATATATAAAAATAAACATTTAGGAATGGATGCACGCATGTGATTTAATACATGTATCTAATGATTAAAAATAACAAAAAGACTATCTCCAATAGCATCATGACCCATAGATTCACCATTTAATTCCCCAATCACTTGTTATAATCAAATCATGTATGAAAAAGTGGGTTATTTGCCTTGTCTGTTATTTCATACATTTAATATCCCTAGGTATCACCAACAGACCAGATTGGGTCTATAATAATCATAGTAGGCCACAAATAATGGTTTCTAACTATCCAGCCAATGCATATAATATTTGCAGTGTGAATATATGATAATGGTAAGTATTATAAAACAAAAAATGGGGACATCACTGGTTCGTCAAGGACAGTAGTCTAATACTACATGCATCATCCCATAACAAATAATTACAAGAGAAGTAACCACATATATAGATATATATGGTTTATATGGGTAGTGATGTCAATATCTAAATATACCGATACCAAAAATAGTCTTTATAAAAGTCATAACTCATGAATTCCTGTGTATTAGAATGAGTCTCACAGATGATAAGGTAAAACATTCCCAATATAATTCTATAGGGTAATCACGGCCATGTACCGTAATATTAGGGTCACCATGACTGAATCCTAATATTAGGGTCACTATGCCCAAATCATAACAGTTAGGTTACCATGAGGATAACTAATATTCTATGAGGGTTTCCATATCACTTTATCATAATCAATAACTATCATGATTTCCATACATCATAATTCACAAGGGCCTCCATTCCTATATATCACAATATTGGAACATCATTCCCCAATATCATAGTGTAGGGAAACTATAACATAGTACCAAAATCCAGGGCTTCTATTCATGAGAATCATAGTATAGTGTCGCCATGCCCATATATAAATATATATGGATTCCAATATCAAGTCTCCCAATATTGAGTCACAATGCCCATATATAACAAGATTGGGGACTCCATTATCATATAGCATACTTCTTTTGGATTTCATGATCATATATAACAAAAATAGAAGATATTTCTTTCCAATATTTTCAATCAGAAGTAGTAATAATGAAAAAATAAGATCTATTTAGTGGTAGATAGATTTGTTTCATTCTTCTTTAAGAAGGGTAAAGCCATTGGTCTATTTAAAATGGTAATCTAGTCATACCACTCACTTTAAATTGAAACCTTTATCATTCTCTTGCTTAATAGACTCAAAAACAAGATATAGAATTTATTTTTGTCATTTAAACACATATAAAAAAATGAAAACCAACAGAAATGACTTTAGTGATGGAAAAAGATAACAAGGACCTCTACCAACATTAAAAATGGGTCTCGTGGTCATTTGAATTAAGGATATAAAATTATTAATTTATTACATTTATTTTATGTAAATTCATGAAGAATTTGGTGTGTGGCATCACGATGCATAATAAAATGAAACATGACTTGAGAGATAAAAAGTATAAATTGTACCTCATGTCTATTAAGGAATACTCATTTAGTATATGCCTTTAGTTTAGTCCTTATTGGAATAAAATGTTGAAAAACATAATAAACTATCATCTAGGGAATATGATCCTACAAAAAAATCACATCACTGATAGAAAGAAAAATTAATAAAATATCCTTAATGTGTGGACATATTATCATTGACTACACAAATTGATAATTAGCTCTTGGATATGAGGTTGGAAGACGATGCAAATAGAAATCCTATCTTAGTCTTGAGGGATACCTACTTCTATGGACCTCCTCTGCACGAGAGATAGAATGTGAGGGAATCTATTATAAAATAAGAGGCTCTCTCTGCAAAATGAATGATCCTGGGGAAATTATTTGGAATAAATGATTTACATGTTGTATAATGTTCGGGTTTCCCCCTATATGGAAAAAATATTACATGCCATGAAAACAGCATTATAGAATAATACACATCGTGTATTAAATTCATGATTTTTATTCTAAATGTGTGCCTTGTAATTGTCATATATCCCACATTCAACCCCATTATTCATTAATGAAAAAAATATACGATTCTTTCCAAAGGCTCGACATATGGGTATAATCCAAAAAATTTAGTTGAAACAATGGTTTGAAAATACATTAAATGCATATGTACCTCAAATAAAACCCGATATCCTACCATATCCTCCCCTTAAAGTAAAAAATTTCCTTCAATTTCTCCCCAATGGTGGTCATTAATCAAATGAGAATAACTCTAGCTAGTGGGAATATACATTGGACTCATTCTCACAGGTCATGTCTTGTATATAGCCATGATTCCATTTCACCCAAACTAGTGGAACTGATTAGCCTTGGAGAACCTTCATCTCTTGATCAACGATATCAATATGATCCTCTATTATGGAAGTATATACCTCTATCTCAACGTCATCCTAAAAATTATATATTATGGATTATAATGACACTAGAGATATTGTGATATGTTAAATATGTTGGACATGTCTCAGTACCGATGTAGTAGCTATAACAGATACCATATCATCCTAACTCTTTCTAGAATATCAAAGGGTCGAACGTAATGAGGAGATAGTTACCCATGTGACTAAGTCATTATTTTCCCCAGTCAATGAAAACATGAATGAAAAATGACTCCCCAAATAAAATTCGAGTGGTCTACGATGTTTATCAGTGAATAACTACAATCTATATTTATTTGAAGAAATTTAATTTTGTATAAGGATAGTGACTTGAATATTCTCCATGAGGAGATAAATCATCTTGAAATTTAATAAAAACTTCAATAGGATGATGATAAGAAATATCATTTCTCTTGAAATTTACAAAAATTATAGGAGTTTATTCTTCAACTTGAGTATTCTGGTGTAGATAGATCTAATGTGAATTATCATAATATCGTAGACAAAAATGTAGCTTACATTAATGTTTGTATTACAGATATTTTTCAAAAGGATGATTCAATCTCCCTCTCATTGATTTTACCTTCAATAGTGATACTATTAATGTTGGGCCCTAGGCTGTTTCTCATTTTATTGTTTCTCTATCTAGTCAGAGGAAAGATCATGATAATTATTTTAAATATTGTGTTTCTTATAATTATTTTTGATAATTTTCCTTCTTTTTCTTCTTAATTGGTTTAGTAAAATATGATTTCTCTTCCAGGAAACTAGTTGATTTAGGATGACATTAGGTCTCTTAATCATAAAATCTCTCCCAGTACCAATAGTATTCTAGGGGCCCTTTATATGAATTTTTTTCTCATAATTATAGAGTATTTGATCAATGTTGCAAGTTATTTTTTCAGAGGTGTTCATTTATTGAGAGTTTCTTCTTATATCATTCTGGTTCTTATTCAAAAAGTCATTCAGGCTAAAGTGTTTGGTTAGTTTTAGCCTATTAGCATGTATAATTTCTCCTATAAATTGATGGAAATTATTATCAATAAATTTTTTCTCTTTACCTTCATTTAAATGTCTTAATGTAAAAACTTGGCTTTATTATTGGGAAATGAATTTCGAGAGTGATGGGTCATTCTTAAGAAAAGATTAATGATCTTGAAAAAAAATGGTTCGGAACTAATTTCATGGTAAATATGGACATGGAAAAGAATTATGATCATATGGACTAGATATTCATCATTAAATATCTCATAAAATATGTTTTTTCTAAATTGGTAAGTGATATTTATTTTGGTACTTTTCCTCTCCTTGGATTTCTCTATCTCATATGGGGGGTGTTTTGGATTTTTCAAACACGCTAGGTTCTTGTGTTAATGTGATCCTATCTGTTCTTGTATATCTATTTTGGTTGTGGATGTGATCAGTCGTAATCAAAACTAGATCATTCATTGTTGATTGATTCAACCATTCAAAGGGAGGTATGGACTCTCAAAAATATTGCACAAATTTTTTGTGGATGATTTATTATTTGACATCAATGGTAGATCCAGATCCAATATATATTTAAAGATGATTCTCCATGCCTATTATAGTAAAGTAGTGAAGTGTGTTAATATGACCACAATTATGGTTTTTATTTGTAAAAAGTGTTTATCCAAGAGATCCTTGGTCATCTAGAATAGGATTGGTCTGGGAAACAGTAATTTATTTTGGATTATTTTGGTTCCCCTTTTCCTAATGGGAAAATTAGGATCTACCGTTATCTCGACATTATGGGTAATATTACGTGAGGATACTAAATTGTAAAATTCATTTTCCCTATGGGGTATGGATTACATTGGTCAATAGTGTTCTATCATATATTCCTATGCATGTTCTATCTATTTAAAACCCCCACAAGCAGTGATTAGAAATATTAAAAGGCTTATTAACTATTGTTTAAGGGATTCTCATGATGATGGAAGACAACATTGGGAATGTTGGTCTAGATTCAAAAACCCTTTTAAAGATGACGGGTTTCAATCCCAAATATATTCACAATAATATATGATGTTTGTAGGCTAAAATCATGTGGGAGGCTATTTATGGAGACTCCATCTGTTGATTTTAATCAGAATGAAATATGCAGAAATGCTTTTGATTATGCTGAAAGTAGTAATGGTTCCCATCTATGAAATAATATGAGAAGAATTATAATAACAATTTGGAAGTATTCCCTATTGATTCTTGGTCGTGGTGATAGATTTTTTGAAGCACAATTGGTATGGATACCTTTTATTTTTATCAAGCTATCCAGTTGAGGATATCACTATTAGATAGGCTAGGTATTACCCCCAGTCCATGGATTCCATTTTGATTCAGGATCAAAAATAGGTTTGGCAAAGCATGAGCTTTTCAGTGTGTCATGATAAATGTTTCATCACATCCTATTCTACTGGGAGTTTTTCTTCTGTGGAATTTTGTTCCATGGATAATTTTTTTTGGGATAATATGAGAAAAAAATTTCTGTGTAATTATTTCTCTCCCAAATAGAGTTTTATACTTCAGAAAATTCATCATCAAGTTATACCTGCTAATAATAAATTACAATGCATCCTCATTCCCATTTCATTAAAATTAATGTGTTTTGTTTCTAAAAGCATGGAAAATTTTTACCTATCGATAGGTCAACGTTCCGGTTCTCTGCTAATGTGTATAGCTGCACTCGAGTCGAATCCTCGGTGATGATAATTTTTAATAGTCGCTTGTTTTTAGTTGATTGTATACTGATTGGAGGGTGTGTTTGCAGATCTTATGAAATGATTTAGTGATTAATATTTATTTAACAAATTGATAATGATTTGGGTTAGTTAATTTTTAGGGAGTTAATCTTGTGATATCCTTGAGCTTTAATTTATATTGCATTAAAATTAACACCCACTTCAAATGATAACATTGAATGGAATTCCTACGTGTTAAGGCTTTAATACAAGTTGTAAATTAACTTATGGTTATAATATAAATCATATATTTTCTATGGTAGTGTATTTATGGTTCCAATAATTCATGGAAACCACTCTTTACAAAAAACAAGACATTAATTTATTACATGTTATTTCTAACATACATAATGATTATTCAAAGAATAATCATCGAGGAAAAGCACTGAATCACATAACATCCCTAAACTGTACCTCACCCCAATGAGAGATTTACTCATCCATTGAAATTATTAATAATCTGGTTATAATGATTATGAATATATTTTAATAAGATAAGAAAAAGAAATGGATAAATAATGAGGGGTGCATCGAACACACACACAAACGATGATGATAATTAAAAACAAAAAATAGATTGAATGAGAAAGAAAAATAAGGGGGTGTGATTCAACTTATTTAAACTATTTTAAGAACATTAATATTAATCTACTTAAGGTAGATGATAATAAGATATATTGAAGAAGAATATTTCATTAAAATAGAATTAGAAAAATCAAACACTTACAAAATTACAAATGAAAAACAACACAAATGTAAATGAAATAAATCAAGTAGGAATGAGTTATCAAGTAAAAACATGAGTATAGAAGATCCTCACAAGCCTTTGGAACATCCTTGTTCGTTCCAACCTATCCTCATTTTCTCTAAAATTCTAACCCCTTTGAAAATAGAGGAGTGGATGTATTTAAAGCCCAATGTTGTGGGCTATTTGTATTCTTAAATTGTCCCTCCATTTTAATTTCCACTTGGTTAAATTAGGCAGCCAAATCTCGAGATACGATATTCTGGAATATTTTAGATAAATATCTCCATAGTCTATGATGAAATGTTTGTGGCCATTGGGTGTAATTAGAAAAAGTTATGGTGGTTGGATTAAACAAATTTATTTTGTCCATTTCAATAAAAGAATTTTGAACTCCAAAATATGAATGGATTTTTATAATATGAATATGCATTAAAATCCGATTTATTTCTTCAATAAAGTCACCCACCTATATATCCTCTTTCACACTGAAATATATCAGCATGATTTGATGATTACATCATGAGATATGTCATGAATTGTGTATTGATCATAATTCCATGGAATAATTGTGGGTTGTGTTTAAATGAATCATTTGGGTCCCTTTCCTTTAGATTTGGTCCTTGAAATTTTTATCCAAGACTACTTACATTGTCCCCCAAATGTTAGAGTAGAATAACGGAAGTTGGACACTATTATTGATCCCATCAATTAAAAATCCATGGATGGTCTAGTTTTTTCCATGATTCTCTAAGCCTTCTTCGATGGTCTTTATGGGCCTAAAAATAGAACAATTTTCTCCTGATCCCTTTAAATTTAATGTTGGATATTTAATTATGAATCCTAAAAAACAATAATAACATAGTTCAGATTAGTAGGGTGATAGTTCTAAATAATATAGTAAACAGAATCAATTTTACTATATCTAAATATGCTAAAAATATACTTGGTATTAAAACAATAATATTTCACACAAATAATGAACATTTGATATAAAATTAGTAAATATAGTATATAATAATTCATGAAAATATTAATAAAATTAACACCCCAAAAATTAGTCTTGTTCATGTCCTCATGTGCAATAAATATAAAAACATGACAAAATAATTTTTACTCACCAAAAAATATTAAAATTTTGTTTTCCCCACTCAGGGGATGTTTAGAAAATTTCACTCATCCATATTTAATTCCACCACAAGTTGTTACAGAAACAATATTCCAAAAACAATTCATTTTTTCATTCTCAAATTTCGAAATTGAAAATGGTGGCACATGAAACATACTCCTCTGAAGATGAAAAAATTAAATTACGGAGCTTCGATCAATCCCCAACCAAATGTAAAAATCATAGATTTTGAAAGATCTCTCAGCCTAAATTCCCTATCCTATAGTGCTCAAAAATCAATAGTTCTTTTTAAGGGGGTTTCTATGGGTATTGGACGGTATGAAGATGATATCCAAAAGATAGGAAAACTGGGTAAAATACCAACATTGAAAAAGAAATGCACCTTTTTTTTGAAATGAAACACGGAAGAAAATGGAAAAACATATTTAAAGGGGAATGATTGTGTGAAAAAAGACAGAAGAGAGGAAGAAAATTTGAAGGGTATGAGAAGATTAAATATTTACAATGCCCAAATCTTCTCCCAATGATATAAGTGTTATTTTTTTCTTTCTTTTTTCAATTTTCAAATGTTGAACATGAAATAGATCTCACACTCATTCACAACCCATGATTGATCTCCTCATGACACTAATTGTAATAGTTATATCAGGATTTATGGTTCAGGAAGATTTATTTTTGTCCATCCTAAGAGAAAACACTTTTTTGTTCATTTTTTTAATTTTTTTTAATTTTTTTTAATATTTTTATCACTTGTCAATAAAATTTAAAAAATTACATAAATGAAAGTACATAAAATTCCCAAAAACACATTGAATGAAAACCTCTCCACCACACTGAAATGGATTCTTTCCCTCAAGCTTATGATAACATTGTGAAATCAATAAAGGGTACCCAAAATGACATCTATCCCCCCCACAATTAAATTTCAAAAAAATTATTTATTGAAAATCCATGTTGATATTGGGTGGGAAAAGCTACTGGGTTTGTAATGTGGTAATCAAAGAAAAATATTTCATTGGCATTAAGGGATATTCAAAAGGAGGATTAAGGTAAGGGAAATGGGAGTCTATTTGGCTATTATAATTCTCATGGGGTTCATAAAATGAATCTATAATATTAATGCACACTAATGTAGGAAATTTATCTCTAAGGTCCACATACTCAAGACTCACAAATGGGGGTGAAAAAAATACATTTTGAAAAGACGGGCATAGGTGGCCCTGGCATGAAAGCTAGTGTTTTTCTTAATGGTTGGGGGAAATCATTTTCCAAATCAAAAATTGAGAATTCATATTTTTTTAATTTTTGACACAATATTATTTATCCAAATTTTTGAAGAAACCACAAAATTTATTAGATGTAACCATGTATTTTGACTCCCCAATAGCGTTGGAAAAAATTTTAAAATTGAACGTGAGTAATCATGACTCTTGTTTTCCCATTTTTTAAGTGATTTTTTATTGTTTTAAAGTATTTTAGGTTTTGTTTTTAGTATTATATAAAGACACAACAACGAAAAAGAGAAAGCGCAAAAAAAGGGTTTGAAAAAGAATGTGGTAAAAAATGAATGAGAGGGGAAGAATAATAAATAGTGGGAAAGAGGAAGAGATAGAGAAAGAGTCAATGGGAAAGAGGTTCCCATGGTTTGGATTTTGTGGGTCGTCATCTCCATCCTGTAGTGGGTCAACTGTAGAAGTTGGGGATTCAATAGAAGAAGATGTCATTTCGGGATTTTTTCTCCTCTCATGGTGATGCTTTAACCATTGTCCATTAATAGTGAATGCCCTTTTGGAAAAGGGGTCTTGGACATTCACTGCACAAATGGGTAAATATGGGAAACAATAAAAGGACCTTCCCAATGAGAATAAAGCTTAACTGGGTTAAGAGAAAATCGAGAGTTGAAAATCAATACCTTTTCACCTTAATGGAAATAATTTCTCAAGATGTGTTTGTCATGGAGTACCTTAGCCTTTTCTTTGTACAGATTGGAATTCTAAGAGGATTCAATCCAAAGCTCCTCCAGTTTATCCAAATGCAACAATATTTATTCACTAGATTTTTTAAAATCAAAATTAAATGTTTTCATAGCCCAGATTGACTTATGTTTGATTTCAACAAGAAAATGAAATTCTTTAACAAAAAATAGCCTAAAAGGAGATATCACAATCGGTGTTTTAAAGGCAGTTTGATAAGCCCAATGTGCTTCACCGAGACATTCATGCAAGTATTTTCTGGGGGGTTTTACAATTTCAGAAGCACTCTTTCCACATCACTATTAGAAATTTCAGCCATGCCATTTGTTTGGGAGTGATATTCAATTGACGTTTTTTGTTCAAAATCATTCTTTTTCAAAATAGATTACATGATTTTATTACAAAAATGGGTTCCTATGTCACTTATCAAGTCACATAGTCTGCCAAATGGGTGGAAAATGTGTGTCTTTAGGTACTCACTAACAGTATGTCAATCATCCTTTCTAGTGGGTTTTACCTCAACCCACAAATAAACATAACCAACCAAAAGAAGAATGCAGGAGAATATATTGTAAGGGAAAATAGTCCCATGAAATTGATGCCCCAAAAATCAAAGATTTCACAAAAAATTAAGGGCTATTGGGGCATATAATATCACCTTGATATTGTGACATAATTTTTGAAGGTGGGACATGATTGACAGAACTCATGTGAGTCCATGAAGAGTGATGGGAAGAATAATCCATAGTCTTGGACCTTACGGGAGGTCCTTTGTTGTCCAAAATGGCCACCACTGGGCATTGAGTGATAGAATTCTAAGATGGAAGAATGATCATCTTCATTGACTCGTCCTCTTATTACCATGTCAAAACCAGTTTTCCAAAGTTTATTTTCTTCCAAAAAATAGTATTTCGAATCACTTTTCCACTTCATTTTTTGTACTTCTGATACATTTTTAGGAGAAACACCAGAAACCAAGTAAATTACAATTGGGGAATACCATGGTATTTTTGGAGTGAGAGATAAATAGTTCTCAATTGGATGTCCTAGATTAATTAATTTAGAATAAGAAGAATTACAAATTTTACTCAAGTGATCATCCACATGGTTTTATTTTCCTGGTCATTCTTTGATTTCAAGGTCAAACACTTGGTGCATTAAGAACATTCTTATTATCCTTGGTTTGGAATCAATTTTCCTGAGTAATAACATTATATAATAATGGTTTATGATGATAATGATTTTGTAACCTAAGAGACAGGCCTGGAATATATCTAAGGCAAAAACCACTACTAAAACATACTTTTCCCTCACAGTGTAGTTGGATTGAGTTTCATCCAATGTTTTTGAGGAATAATAGATTACATGAGGAATTGTTTCTCTTTTTTGACCAATAAATGTCCTAATTTCTCTATTAGAAACATCATACACCAACTCAAAGGGTAAGGTCCAATCTGGGGGTTTGGATCATCAGAGAAGATTTTAGAGCAATTTTGAATCCAATGAATGCTCTCTTGAAAACCTCATTAAAATGGAAAGAGAGATCATTTTGGAAGAGTCGAGTGAGTGGGAGGGAAATACTACTGATGTTATGAATGAAACAATGATAGAAACCAGCATGACTGATAAATGAATAGATGAATCGAACAAAAGTGGGTTCAGAAAGTGATTGGATCATGTCAATTTTGGAAGGATCAACTTCAATAAACTCTTTTGAAACTATGTTCCCTAGAAAAATCCCATTTTCAACCATGAAGTGACATTTCTCAAAATTTAACACAATGTTACTATTGAAACGATTCTGAATGTCTAGGGAGATTTAATTCAAGAGTGATTGAAATGACTCAGCATAAATGGTATAGTCATCCATGGAGACTTCCATGTAGTGTTCAATGAATTTTGAAAATATACTCCTCATACACCTATGGAATGTTGCAGGTGCATTGAAAAGGAAAAAAGGATTTCTCTTATATGAATATGTTCGAAAGGGGTATGTGAATGTTGTATTTTCTTGTTCCTGAGGTGCTATATGGATTTGGAAGTAGCTGGTGTATCTATAAAAAAAGCTATAGTGTGACTTTCTGGCTAATCGTTCTAGCATTTGATCAAGGAATTGAAGAGGGTTGTGATATTTTCTTGTTTCAACATTAAATTTCTAGTAGTCGATGCAGACATGCCATTTTATCTTTACTCGAGTTGTGACTACCACTCCATGTTCAATTGTGACAACAGTTATCCCACACTTTTTAGGTATAAATTGAATTGTACTAACACATTCACTATCTGAAATTGGGATGATAATATCAGCTTGGAGAAGATTTCTGATCTCTTCCCTAACTAACACAAGTTTGAGTAGATTGAGTCTTCTTTAAGATTTTCTAATAAGTTTGGATGACTCCTCTATATGGATGTGATGCATGAACATGGCATGGTTGATTCTAGGTATGTCATCTAGCATCCAACATAATGATTTTTTTAGTTACTCTAACAATAGAAAAAGTTTGTACTCATTAGTTTCGGCAAGTGAAGCAGTGGTAATGATAGAATAAGAGTGCTCATGGAAAATAAATTCATATTTCATGTTTTGAGGGAGAGGTTTCATATCAGTATCATCTTTCCTTTGCGGGTTAGATAAATCCGGAATGGTTGAAGGGACTTAAGTTGCTTCATATAAATTTTTCTTAATATTTACCTAGGTGGAGTAGTAGAGATTAGAGTTGATGTGGGATTCAACAAGTTTTTAAGATCATCTATATTGATGGAGTCTATGAATGAGAGTTCAACATCAACATCACCATTTATAACTTGCTTAATCATGGTGCAGGTTTCACAAGATCCTTTATCATTAGAACATGATGAACATAATGGAATGGGGTTCAATTGATTCCCATAAGTGTCCTCAGAAACATGGGTTTAGAATTCAAAGTGATCCACATATTTGTATCACATGGCTTAGAAAATGATTAACTTGACCTGTTGGTCACAAAATTCCATGGATAAAATGCCTGAATGGACATCAATCTTGGTTCTCGCTTTCATTAAGAATGGTCTTCCTATAATTAAGGGAGATCGAAAAGATTTCGTCTCACCTTCCTTTTCAAGAACATAGATATAATTAGGGAAGATAAGATCATCCACACGAACAAGGACATACTCGATTATACCCTCAAGACTAGCAGTGCATCGATTGGCCAATTGAATTACAACACCCGTTGGATGTTAGGGACCCTGTATAAGGCCCCAGCCTTAAACCTTACTTAATCTTGAGTTATTACAAGATTACACGTTGAGGATCTTTTCGGGTTTAGAGTTTTAGAGAATTAGATCATAAGACATGCATTACATTCCACATATAAACAAAGTGGTTACATAAAGATAGTATTCTTCATTCCCATCAATGGAACACACATTTAAAATAAAACATGGATTAATTCTTGACACATCCTTGACTCTATCATCTTATCATGTACCTTTCCCTTGACCTGTGAAAAACATTTCAAAAACTTGGGATGAGCATAAAAACTCAGTATGGGTTATAAAAAAAACATGGAAAGGAAACATGAGTTCATATATACATAAGAATGAAATCATACTTTACCCATAAAACATAGGCACTTTAACATGCCTCATAAAATCATGAATAAATCATAGAAACCATAAGACATAAAGGTAACTTGAGGCATTCATAACATTCTTACATAGGGAGTAACCCTCTTGGTTACGTTTGGAATACCCATCACAGTATATTCCCTAAAATCTCTTCGGAGAAACCTTAACGTTTCACTCCTTCGCGTTACCCAATGCATTGGAGAGCTATATCGGGCTCACCCGCCCTTAGTTTATCACGGAACCACCCGTCTTCATAATAATGCCCAAGAACCATAACATAATCATATCACATAAAACATGCATAAAGGAAACATAACATTTCCAAATTTCAATCACGAGATATCAATACAAGACATTGATATAATAAAAACATTATGAAAACCATTTTCAATACCAAAATAAAAGAAAAGTAAAACATGGTATTTAATTTTCTTTTAAAAAGAAGGTATGGCTTGTAGAGGAAGCCGAAACTCAAATAACGGTTACGACGGCGGAGAAGTCGTTGTCGCCGCATACGTACGACAAAAACATTCCCTTTTGTCGTTTAGTAAAGGCTTCGTATAAAAAAGATTCCTTTTGAATAAATTTAAAAGTCAAAGGGGTTTATACACCGTATAAAAGAAAGTTGTGTATAAAATAAAATATGCCTCAACGAAAGGAGATTGAGACGAAGTCCCATACAAAGATAATTTTTAAAATAAAATAGATACATTATGTGTATTCACTATAAGTACACATAAATAAAGTACAAATACAAGATACGACATAATAATATAATGACATAATTTGAAAGTAGGAGATTAACCCAAAGAATGGAAATTGGGTTAAGAAGTTCCCATACAAAGATAATTTTTAAAATAAAATAGATACATTATGTGTATTCACTATAAGTACACATAAATAAAGTACAAATACAAGATACGACATAATAATATAATGACATAATTTGAAAGTAGGAGATTAACCCAAAGAATGGAAATTGGGTTAAGAAGTTCCCATACAAAGATAATTTTTAAAATAAAATAGATATATTATGTGCATTCTCTATAAGTACACATAAATAAAGTACAAATACAAGATACTACATAATAATATAATGACATAATTTGAAAGTAGGAGATTAACTCAAAGAATGGAAATTGGGTTAAGAAGTTCCCATACCTCGTATCCGACTTGACCCGACCGTTCTTTAAAATCCTGAATAATAAACTTGAGTTAATCTCTACTTGCTTATGAATCTTTTTCAAGTTCATTATTCCTTTTATACCATGTTATGAACATCATGTAATCATTTAAGTTAATAATGTTCATTTTGTCGGTATTTGGTTCTTAAGTCAAAAATTGACTTCTTATACTTACAAGTTGTTAATTTAGTCAAAGGTTCATTATATCCAGAATGGTATTCATTATGTAGATATCATATATGTCATATATATCCAGTACATACATTCATTTATAATATTACATCACATTTAGAGGTAAGAAATGAAATGCATCGTTCATGGAGACGGTAAGCCGTACGTACGCATGAACGCTACTTCCATTTCTATTTCATATTTTCTGGAATGGAATCATAATGATATAAAAGTATATTATAATTCCAGTATAACAACATATATAATATCATTAACTTTATCCTTTACACATCCCACATATGGTATTAACGAATCAAATCACTTTTAGGGGGCGGTAGTCCGCACTTCCTAAAATGAAGATATCGTGTTTTACCCATAATGGAAACCATAAAGGTATGCCCAAAATGAAAAAAACAGAAGCTTAAGGAAAACATAAACATATAATATATCATATATAAAAATAGTGACATCATAATGGCCACCTTTGAAGGTGTTAAATGAGTATTGAACAATCATCGTTTCGGGAGGCAGAATTTCGCCATCCACAGAAACCGTATGTTCTTTAACCATTTGATGTAGTTGTGTGAGAGTGTAGATCAAATAAATCTTATAACAACATCCTAGTATATTGAAGATACTGGTGTTGTTACAAAATATGTAAATAAAAAGAGTTTAGGGGGTCGGAGAAGCAAAATAAAACAAATGAACATGAGAGAAACAATTACCTTTAAAAAGTGTAACTCATTTTGATTTGAGCCTAAAGGCTTCCTTTGAAAGGATTCTTCCCAAAGGGAATTCTCTAGGATGAGGAGAGGGATGTGGAGAGAGCAAATGGGCAGGGGTTGGCCGAGCCAATGGCTTGAAGAGTGTGTGAAATGAGGTAGAGGTGGGGGCCTTTTATAAGAGGAGAGGAGGGGTACTTTTGGAAAGTAAAGAAACATTACATTATTTGAAAATGTGTTTCGGTTTTAAAAGGTCCCACATTGATGGAATTCGTGGATAAGGTGATAAGGCATCGAAATCCATTCATCCAATTGGTTTTGGACATGTGTAGTTCATAGATTTTATTTTATCTTTCCATTTTATTTAAATCGTCAAATAATGATGTCATCGCTGCATCATTATTATGTCATAAATAATTAAATTTATTTAATGTCTAAAAATTATAAACAAATTACTATGATGTAGGAAATCTTTTTAGCTTTCCATTGAATATTTATAATCAAAATTTGGGCTTGTATAACCCCACTTAAAAAATTGTTTTCGCAAAACATATTATGTTTGTGTCACTTTCACTTTAACATTAAATAAAAATATATTATTGTCATTTTCCAACTAAAGTGGATACATGGGGTCCCCAAGTTAGGCCATGGCTTGTCTTGGTCGGCCATGACACAACCAATAAGGTTGGGACATGTGTCTAGGTCATTTTATATTATTAAAGCATTATTTATACATTAAACTACCCTAATTACCACTAATCGCGATTAAAAACTTAATAAGTTACTATTCACCAAAAAATTATTTTTATCCCATTGAACCACATTTTACTTCTTAATGACAACCATGTATGTCGGATTTTCAAAATTCAACACACATTAGTGGTAAAATTTCATTTAACCGAAAAATCAGTTTGCTTGATTACCACTTAGTGGTTTCACTATTCATCAAAAATTGAAGTTTTTCAGAAAATTACCAAAAATTCACCCTAAGCTATATTTGATATTCCGAATTCAAAAATGAAGTCCATTTTACAAAATTCAAATCATATAAGTCACATTAATCAATTCAATAATTAATTCCCGCTGCCAGGGCAAATAGCGTGTTTTTACAAAACAATAAGTATCAAAAGATTGACACCAGTTTAAGTCTAATTTCAAATCGAAATTGATTCCAATGACCACCATTGGATTAACTGGTAAAAATATTTTATAATTTCACTTTAAAACCAATTCAAAACATAATCTAATCATATAAATAAATTAGATTAAAAAGCAGTTTTGATGTAAAATACAACATTTTACACTATTCATAAAAAAAAGAACTTTATCAGAAAGGTACCAAAAAAATTACACGAAGTAAAATTTGATGTCCCGATTCTTAATAAGAGTTTTATTTGGTCCAAAAGAATGTATAAGAGTGATCAAAACATTATTTAATGATGGTTCACCATTAAAAGGTGATTAGTGAACCTTTAGTGAAAATTAAAGTATATATGCCTAAAATTGAACTCTTTCCGTCTTTTAAGCCTTTATCTTTTATTGGGTAAATGTAAAAACATCTAAAAACATATCTATTCATATTTTAGTTATTTGTATTCATTCCCGCCAGTACAACGGCTACTTGTTAACTAACATTTAAAATAATATTATTATATTACTAGTGTGCTACGTAAGTTTCAAAGAAACTCATCGTTGTGTATCGGGTACGCTATCGAACATAGCAACCCCTTTTAATTAAAATTCATATTTAATTCTCAAATATTAATAAATATGAAAATTATTTATTCTTTAATTACCTGGGATGTTACATCCTTCCCCCCTTTTGGGAATTGCGTCCTCGCAATTTTATTCACTTATCAAAATAAGTGGGGGTATTTATCCCTCATAGCATTTTCAGATTCCCATGTTGCCTCTTCAATCATGTGGTTTTTCCACAAAACCTTTACCTGGTGAATCACCTTATTCCGTAACACTTGCTCCCTGTGGTCAAGAATCTGGACCGGTTGTTCCTCATAAGATAGGTTCTCTTCCAGCTGAACTACCTCTGGACTCAAAACATGAGATGGATCTGGCATATTCTTTCTCAACATCGAAACGTGAAAAACATTGTGTACCTCGAAAGATAGATCCTTCCTCTGGTTATCTGCATAACTCTTCTGCCTACTCTGAGCTATTCTCATGTGTTTCTGAATCAACTGAACTTTTTCTGCCATCTCTTCTACCAATTCTGGTCCCATCAACTTTCTTTCACCCACTTCATCCCAGAAAGCTGGAGTTCGACACCGCTTCCCATATAATGCCTGAAATGGTGCCATCTGTATACTCGAATGGAAACTATTATTATATGAAAACTCAACCAAAGAAAGATGTTGGTCCCAACTTCCCTGATAATTTATAGAACAAGCTCGTAGCATATCCTCCAATGTCTGAATTGTTCGTTCTGACTGCCCATCTGATTGAGGATGAAAAGCTGTACTAAAATTTAATTCAGTACCCAACGACTTCTGAAGGCCTTTCCAAAAGTTAGAGGTAAACCTGGGATCACGATCTGATACAATGGAGAGAGGAACTCCATGTAACCTGACTATCTCCTTAAGATACAAACGGGAAATTTGATCTAGATAGAAAGTATCTCGTATAGAAAGGAAATGAGCAGATTTAGTCAAGCGATCAACAATAACCCAAATTGCATTATTACCTCGAGATGTCTTTGGTAATCCAACAACAAAGTCCATGGATATATTCTCCCATTACCACTCTGGCACTGGTAAAGGCTGAAGCATCCCTTTCGGTAACTGCCGCTCTACTTTAACCCGCTGACAAGTCAAACACTTCACAGTAAAAACAGCAATATCTCTTTTCATTCCATCCCACCAGTAATACTCCCGCAGATCTCTATACATCTTAGTACTGCCCGGATGAACTGAAAACGGAGAACTATGAGCTTCACATAACAACTCTCTCTTCAACTGTGAATCACAAGGCGCACATAACCTCTTCACAAACCTCAAAACACAAACACAAACTTATCCAAGAACTCATGGAAAATTTTATTCATAAGGTCCATGAATACAGTAGGTGCATTTGTTAACCCCAAAGGCATAACTACAAATTCATAATGGCCATATCTCGTACGGAATGCGGTCTTCGGAACATCTGCTTCTTTTACTTTCAACTGATGGTACCTCGACCTCAAGTCAATCTTCGAAAAATACCGAGCTCCCTGGAGCTGACACCACTTCATTCGATGGCCCAACATCTGCTGAAGTTGTTGAAAATGATTTTACCACCCCTTTCTGCTTGTAGTCTAGCTGCTTCCCATCACTCAAGATCCTTGTCGGACACTCGTTTGCATAGTGACCCATCTCATTGCACTTATAACATTTCACTAACTGTAAATCAAATTTATTCTTACCTTCACCTTGATCCTTTTCAGTGCAATCACGAGCCTTATGTCCCATCTTACCACATCGGTAGCACTTCCCAGAATTCAAAAGACATTCCCCAGCATGCCTTTTGCCACATTTATCACAAATTGGAAACTTAGTTATCTTACCATCAGAGCTTTTTGAAGAATTCTTACCATTCTCCTGCAACCTCGGTCTCTTCTTCTGCTGGTTGTTATAGGACACTTGGTCATCGGCAAACTCCATTTCCACCTTCTCAGCACATCGAACAAGCTTTTCATAACTTTTAAACTCACGAGAAGCCAATGCCCTTCGATACTTTGGCTTTAATCCTGAGTAAAAACGATTGATTTTACTATCAAGGTCCCGGATAAAATTTGGAGCATACCTTGCCAATCGAGTGAACCTTTCTTCATAGGCAGCCACTGAGTCTTCCTCTTGCCTCAATTCCAAGAATTTCTTTTCCATCCTAAGTCGAACAGCCTTAGGAAAATACTTCTCAAGAAACATACCTTTGAATTCATCCCAGTCAAGAGCATCAATCTCATCGGCATCCCTGATATTTTTAACCATAGACCACCACTGATCTGCTTCACCCTCCAGACGATAAATAGAAAGACTAACCTTTTGATTGTCTGAACACCCCATGACATCAAAAATCTTCTCCAGTGCTTTAATCCACCCTTCAGCTTGCACAGGGTCAGATGATCCTCTGAATGATGGGGGATGTTGCCTCATGAAATGTTCCACCATTGACATGTTCCTATGCGGTTGATCTGGCTGATCTCGTGCATGGATACCACCACCATTTATAGCCTGAGTCAACTGTGCCATCACTGCAACAAACTGTTCAGTTCCGATTCCAACCATCTCAGGTTGCTGATTTGGAAGGTTGTCTTCCTCCTGATGTCGTCCCAACATAGCTGCTTTGTTTCCCCTACGGAAAACCATTCTGAACATGGAAATATCTTAGGCGAAGCAACATGGTAATCCGTAAATGCTATATCATTTCAATCATATTATAATTTAACACTTTTCTAACTCCTAAAGTTGTCTAAACCGACCTTTGATACCAACTATAAGGCCCCAGCCTTAAACCTTACTTAATCTTGAGTTATTACAAGATTACACGTTGAGGATCTTTTCGGGTTTAGAGTTTTAGAGAATTAGATCATAAGACTTGCATTACATTCCACATATAAACAAAGTGGTTATATAAAGATAGTATTCTTCATTCCCATCAATGGAACACACATTTAAAATAAAACATGGATTAATTCTTGACACATCCTTGACTCTATCATCTTATCATGTACCTTTCCCTTGACCTGTGAAAAACATTTCAAAAACTTGGGATGAGCATAAAAACTCAGTATGGGTTATAAAAAAAACATGGAAAGGAAACATGAGTTCATATATACATAAGAATGAAATCATACTTTACCCATAAAACATAGGCACTTTAACATGCCTCATAAAATCATGAATAAATCATAGAAACCATAAGACATAAAGGTAACTTGAGGCATTCATAACATTCTTACATAGGGAGTAACCCTCTTGGTTACGTTTGGAATACCCATCACAGTATATTCCCTAAAATCTCTTCGGAGAAACCTTAACGTTTCACTCCTTCGCGTTACCCAATGCATTGGAGAGCTATATCGGGCTCACCCGCCCTTAGTTTATCACGGAACCACCCGTCTTCATAATAATGCCCAAGAACCATAACATAATCATATCACATAAAACATGCATAAAGGAAACATAACATTTCCAAATTTCAATCACGAGATATCAATACAAGACATTGATATAATAAAAACATTATGAAAACCATTTTCAATACCAAAATAAAAGAAAAGTAAAACATGGTATTTAATTTTCTTTTAAAAAGAAGGTATGGCTTGTAGAGGAAGCCGAAACTCAAATAACGGTTACGACGGCGGAGAAGTCGTTGTCGCCGCATACGTACGACAAAAACATTCCCTTTTGTCGTTTAGTAAAGGCTTCGTATAAAAAAGATTCCTTTTGAATAAATTTAAAAGTCAAAGGGGTTTATACACCGTATAAAAGAAAGTTGTGTATAAAATAAAATATGCCTCAACGAAAGGAGATTGAGACGAAGTCCCATACAAAGATAATTTTTAAAATAAAATAGATACATTATGTGTATTCACTATAAGTACACATAAATAAAGTACAAATACAAGATACGACATAATAATATAATGACATAATTTGAAAGTAGGAGATTAACCCAAAGAATGGAAATTGGGTTAAGAAGTTCCCATACAAAGATAATTTTTAAAATAAAATAGATACATTATGTGTATTCACTATAAGTACACATAAATAAAGTACAAATACAAGATACGACATAATAATATAATGACATAATTTGAAAGTAGGAGATTATCCCAAAGAATGGAAATTGGGTTAAGAAGTTCCCATACAAAGATAATTTTTAAAATAAAATAGATATATTATGTGCATTCTCTATAAGTACACATAAATAAAGTACAAATACAAGATACTACATAATAATATAATGACATAATTTGAAAGTAGGAGATTAACTCAAAGAATGGAAATTGGGTTAAGAAGTTCCCATACCTCGTATCCGACTTGACCCGACCGTTCTTTAAACTCCTGAATAATAAACTTGAGTTAATCTCTACTTGCTTATGAATCTTTTTCAAGTTCATTATTCCTTTTATACCATGTTATGAACATCATGTAATCATTTAAGTTAATAATGTTCATTTTGTCGGTATTTGGTTCTTAAGTCAAAAATTGACTTCTTATACTTACAAGTTGTTAATTTAGTCAAAGGTTCATTATATCCAAAATGGTATTCATTATGTAGATATCATATATGTCATATATATCCAGTACATACATTCATTTATAATATTACATCACATTTAGAGGTAAGAAATGAAATGCATCGTTCATGGAGACGGTAAGCCGTACGTACGCATGAACGCTACTTCCATTTCTATTTCATATTTTCTGGAATGGAATCATAATGATATAAAAGTATATTATAATTCCAGTATAACAACATATATAATATCATTAACTTTATCCTTTACACATCCCACATATGGTATTAACGAATCAAATCACTTTTAGGGGGCGGTAGTCCGCACTTCCTAAAATGAAGATATCGTGTTTTACCCATAATGGAAACCATAAAGGTATGCCCAAAATGAAAAAAACAGAAGCTTAAGGAAAACATAAACATATAATATATCATATATAAAAATAGTGACATCATAATGGCCACCTTTGAAGGTGTTAAATGAGTATTGAACAATCATCGTTTCGGGAGGCAGAATTTCGCCATCCACAGAAACCGTATGTTCTTTAACCATTTGATGTAGTTGTGTGAGAGTGTAGATAAAATAAATCTTATAACAACATCCTAGTATATTGAAGATACTGGTGTTGTTACAAAATAAGTAAATAAAAAGAGTTTAGGGGGTCGGAGAAGCAAAATAAAACAAATGAACATGAGAGAAACAATTACCTTTAAAAAGTGTAACTCATTTTGATTTGAGCCTAAAGGCTTCCTTTGAAAGGATTCTGCCCAAAGGGAATTCTCTAGGATGAGGAGAGGGATGTGGAGAGAGCAAATGGGCAGGGGTTGGCCGAGCCAATGGCTTGAAGAGTGTGTGAAATGAGGTAGAGGTGGGGGCCTTTTATAAGAGGAGAGGAGGGGTACTTTTGGAAAGTAAAGAAACATTACATTATTTGAAAATGTGTTTCGGTTTTAAAAGGTCCCACATTGATGGAATTCGTGGATAAGGTGATAAGGCATCGAAATCCATTCATCCAATTGGTTTTGGACATGTGTAGTTCATAGATTTTATTTTATCTTTCCATTTTATTTAAATCGTCAAATAATGATGTCATCGCTGCATCATTATTATGTCATAAATAATTAAATTTATTTAATGTCTAAAAATTATAAACAAATTACTATGATGTAGGAAATCTTTTTAGCTTTCCATTGAATATTTATAATCAAAATTTGGGCTTGTATAACCCCACTTAAAAAATTGTTTTCGCAAAACATATTATGTTAAAATTGTTTTCGCAAAACATATTATGTTTGTGTCACTTTCACTTTAACATTAAATAAAAATATATTATTGTCATTTTCCAACTAAAGTGGATACATGGGGTCCCCAAGTTAGGCCATGGCTTGTCTTGGTCGGCCATGACACAACCAATAAGGTTGGGACATGTGTCTAGGTCATTTTATATTATTAAAGCATTATTTATACATTAAACTACCCTAATTACCACTAATCGCGATTAAAAACTTAATAAGTTACTATTCACCAAAAAATTATTTTTATCCCATTGAACCACATTTTACTTCTTAATGACAACCATGTATGTCGGATTTTCAAAATTCAACACACATTAGTGGTAAAATTTCATTTAACCGAAAAATCAGTTTGCTTGATTACCACTTAGTGGTTTCACTATTCATCAAAAATTGAAGTTTTTCAGAAAATTACCAAAAATTCACCCTAAGCTATATTTGATATTCCGAATTCAAAAATGAAGTCCATTTTACAAAATTCAAATCATATAAGTCACATTAATCAATTCAATAATTAATTCCCGCTGCCAGGGCAAATAGCGTGTTTTTACAAAACAATAAGTATCAAAAGATTGACACCAGTTTAAGTCTAATTTCAAATCGAAATTGATTCCAATGACCACCATTGGATTAACTGGTAAAAATATTTTATAATTTCACTTTAAAACCAATTCAAAACATAATCTAATCATATAAATAAATTAGATTAAAAAGCAGTTTTGATGTAAAATACAACATTTTACACTATTCATAAAAAAAAGAACTTTATCAGAAAGGTACCAAAAAAATTACACGAAGTAAAATTTGATGTCCCGATTCTTAATAAGAGTTTTATTTGGTCCAAAAGAATGTATAAGAGTGATCAAAACATTATTTAATGATGGTTCACCATTAAAAGGTGATTAGTGAACCTTTAGTGAAAATTAAAGTATATATGCCTAAAATTGAACTCTTTCCGTCTTTTAAGCCTTTATCTTTTATTGGGTAAATGTAAAAACATCTAAAAACATATCTATTCATATTTTAGTTATTTCTATTCATTCCCGCCAGTACAACGGCTACTTGTTAACTAACATTTAAAATAATATTATTATATTACTAGTGTGCTACGTAAGTTTCAAAGAAACTCATCGTTGTGTATCGGGTACGCTATCGAACATAGCAACCCCTTTTAATTAAAATTCATATTTAATTCTCAAATATTAATAAATATGAAAATTATTTATTCTTTAATTACCTGGGATGTTACATCCTTCCCCCCTTTTGGGAATTGCGTCCTCGCAATTTTATTCACTTATCAAAATAAGTGGGGGTATTTATCCCTCATAGCATTTTCAGATTCCCATGTTGCCTCTTCAATCATGTGGTTTTTCCACAAAACCTTTACCTGGTGAATCACCTTATTCCGTAACACTTGCTTCCTGTGGTCAAGAATCTGGACCGGTTGTTCCTCATAAGATAGGTTCTCTTCCAGCTGAACTACCTCTGGACTCAAAACATGAGATGGATCTGGCATATTCTTTCTCAACATCGAAACGTGAAAAACATTGTGTACCTCGAAAGATAGATCCTTCCTCTGGTTATCTGCATAACTCTTCTGCCTACTCTGAGCTATTCTCATGTGTTTCTGAATCAACTGAACTTTTTCTGCCATCTCTTCTACCAATTCTGGTCCCATCAACTTTCTTTCACCCACTTCATCCCAGAAAGCTGGAGTTCGACACCGCTTCCCATATAATGCCTGAAATGGTGCCATCTGTATACTCGAATGGAAACTATTATTATATGAAAACTCAACCAAAGAAAGATGTTGGTCCCAACTTCCCTGATAATCCATAGAACAAGCTCGTAGCATATCCTCCAATGTCTGAATTGTTCGTTCTGACTGCCCATCTGATTGAGGATGAAAAGCTGTACTAAAATTTAATTCAGTACCCAACGACTTCTGAAGGCCTTTCCAAAAGTTAGAGGTAAACCTGGGATCACGATCTGATACAATGGAGAGAGGAACTCCATGTAACCTGACTATCTCCTTAAGATACAAACGGGAAATTTGATCTAGATAGAAAGTATCTCGTATAGAAAGGAAATGAGCAGATTTAGTCAAGCGATCAACAATAACCCAAATTGCATTATTACCTCGAGATGTCTTTGGTAATCCAACAACAAAGTCCATGGATATATTCTCCCATTACCACTCTGGCACTGGTAAAGGCTGAAGCATCCCTTTCGGTAACTGCCGCTCTGCTTTAACCCGCTGACAAGTCAAACACTTCACAGTAAAAACAGCAATATCTCTTTTCATTCCATCCCACCAGTAATACTCCCGCAGATCTCTATACATCTTAGTACTGCCCGGATGAACTGAAAACGGAGAACTATGAGCTTCACATAACAACTCTCTCTTCAACTGTGAATCACAAGGCACACATAACCTCTTCACAAACCTCAAAACACAAACACAAACTTATCCAAGAACTCATGGAAAATTTTATTCATAAGGTCCATGAATACAGTAGGTGCATTTGTTAACCCCAAAGGCATAACTACAAATTCATAATGGCCATATCTCGTACGGAATGCGGTCTTCGGAACATCTGCTTCTTTTACTTTCAACTGATGGTACCCCGACCTCAAGTCAATCTTCGAAAAATACCGAGCTCCCTGGAGCTGACACCACTTCATTCGATGGCCCAACATCTGCTGAAGTTGTTGCAAATGATTTTACCACCCCTTTCTGCTTGTAGTCTAGCTGCTTCCCATCACTCAAGCTCCTTGTCGGACACTCGTTTGCATAGTGACCCATCTCATTGCACTTATAACATTTCACTAACTGTAAATCAAATTTATTCTTACCTTCACCTTGATCCTTTTCAGTGCAATCACGAGCCTTATGTCCCATCTTACCACATCGGTAGCACTTCCCAGAATTCAAAAGACATTCCCCAGCATGCCTTTTGCCACATTTATCACAAATTGGAAACTTAGTTATCTTACCATCAGACCTTTTTGAAGAATTCTTACCATTCTCCTGCAACCTCGGTCTCTTCTTCTGCTGGTTGTTATAGGACACTTGGTCATCGGCAAACTCCATTTCCTCCTTCTCAGCACATCGAACAAGCTTTTCATAACTTTTAAACTCACGAGAAGCCAATGCCCTTCGATACTTTGGCTTTAATCCTGAGTAAAAACGATTGATTTTACTATCAAGGTCCCGGATAAAATTTGGAGCATACCTTGCCAATCGAGTGAACCTTTCTTCATAGGAAGCCACTGAGTCTTCCTCTTGCCTCAATTCCAAGAATTGCTTTTCCATCCTAAGTCGAACAGCCTTAGGAAAATACTTCTCAAGAAACATACCTTTGAAATTCATCCCAGTCAAGAGCATCAATCTCATCGGCATCCCTGATATTTTTAACCATAGACCCACCACTGATCTGCTTCACCCTCCAGACGATAAATAGAAGACTAACCTTTTGATTGTCTGAACACCCATGACATCAAAAATCTTCTCCAGTGCTTTAATCCACCCTTCAGCTTGCACAGGGTCAGATGATCCTCTGAATGATGGGGGATGTTGCCTCATGAAATGTTCCACCATTGACATGTTCCTATGCGGTTGATCTGGCTGATCTCGTGCATGGATACCACCACCATTTATAGCCTGAGTCAACTGTGCCTCACTGCAACAATCTGTTCAGTTCCGATTCCAACCATCTCAGGTTGCTGATTTGGAAGGTTGTCTTCCTCCTGATGTCGTCCCAACATAGCTGCTTTGTTTCCCCTACGGAAAACCATTCTGAACATGGAAATATCTTAGGCGAAGCAACATGGTAATCCGTAAATGCTATATCATTTCAATCATATTATAATTTAACACTTTTTCTAACTCCTAAAGTTGTCTAAACCGACCTTTGATACCAACTATAAGGCCCCAGCCTTAAACCTTACTTAATCTTGAGTTATTACAAGATTACACGTTGAGGATCTTTTCGGGTTTAGAGTTTTAGAGAATTAGATCATAAGACTTGCATTACATTCCACATATAAACAAAGTGGTTACATAAAGATAGTATTCTTCATTCCCATCAATGGAACACACATTTAAAATAAAACATGGATTAATTCTTGACACATCCTTGACTCTATCATCTTATCATGTACCTTTCCCTTGACCTGTGAAAACATTCAAAACTTGGGATGAGCATAAAAACTCAGTATGGGTTATAAAAAAAAACATGGAAAGGAAACATGAGTTCATATATACATAAGAAAGAAATCATACTTACCCATAAAACATAGGCACTTTAACATGCCTCATAAAATCATGAATAAATCATAGAAACCATAAGACATAAAGGTAACTTGAGGCATTCATAACATTCTTACATAGGGAGTAACCCTCTTGGTTACGTTTGGAATACCCATCACAGTATATTCCCTAAAATCTCTTCGGAGAAAACCTTAACGTTTCACTCCTTCGCGTTACCCAATGCATTGGAGAGCTATATCGGGCTCACCCGCCCTTAGTTTATCACGGAACCACCCGTCTTCATAATAATGCCCAAGAACCATAACATAATCATATCACATAAAACATGCATAAAGGAAACATAACATTTCCAAATTTCAATCACGAGATATCAATACAAGACATTGATATAATAAAAACATTATGAAAACCATTTCAATACCAAAATAAAAGAAAAGTAAAACATGGTATTTAATTTTCTTTTAAAAAGAAGGTATGGCTTGTAGAGGAAGCCGAAACTCAAATAACGGTTACGACGGCGGAGAAGTCGTTGTCGCCGCATACGTACGACAAAAACATTCCCTTTTGTCGTTAGTAAAGGCTTCGTATAAAAAAGATTCCCTTTTGAATAAATTTAAAAGTCAAAGGGGTTTATACACCGTATAAAGAAAGTTGTGTATAAAATAAAATATGCCTCAACGAAAGGAGATTGAGACGAAGTCCCATACAAAGATAATTTTTAAAATAAAATAGATACATTATGTGTATTCACTATAAGTACACATAAATAAAGTACAAATACAAGATACGACATAATAATATAATGACATAATTTGAAAGTAGGAGATTAACCCAAAGAATGGAAATTGGGTTAAGAAGTTCCCATACAAAGATATTTTTAAAATAAAATAGATACATTATGTGTATTCACTATAAGTACACATAAATAAAGTACAAATACAAGATACGACATAATCAATATAATGACATAATTTGAAGTAGGAGATTAACCCAAAGAATGGGAAATTGGGTTAAGAAGTTCCCATACAAAGATAATTTTTTAAATAAAATAGATATATTATGTGCATTCTCTATAAGTACACATAAATAAAGTACAATACAAGATACTAATAATGACATATTTGAAAGTAGGAGATTAAATAGCGAGAAGTACCCATTGACGTAATGTTCATCCACATACCTCGTATCCCGACTCTGACCCGACCGTGTCTTAACTCCTCGAATAATATACTTGAAGTTAATTCTAATCTTCAACTCATTATTCTTATACCATGTTATGAACATCATGTAATCATTAAGTAATAATGTTCATTTTGTCGGTATTTGGTTTTAAGTCAAAAATTGACTTCTTATACTTACAAGTTGTAAATTTAGTCCAAAGGTCTATATATCCAGAATGGTATTCATTATGTAGATATCATATATGTCATATATATCCAGTACATACATGACATTTATAATATTACATCACATTTAGAGGTAAGATATGAAATGCATCGTTCATGGAGACGGTAAGCCGTACGTACGCATGAACCTACGATCCATTTCTATTTCATATTTTCTGGAATGGAATCATAATGATATAAAAGTATATTATAATTCCAGTATAACAACCTATATAATATCATTAACTTTATCCTTTACACATCCCACATATGGTATTAACGAATCAAATCACTTTTAGGGGGCGGTAGTCCGCACTTCCTAAAATGAAGATATCGTGTTTTACCCATAATGGAAACCATAAAGGTATGCCCAAAATGAAAAAAACAGAAGCTTAAGGAAAACATAAACATATAATATATCATATATAAAAATAGTGACATCATAATGGCCACCTTGAAGGTGTTAAATGAGTATTGAACAATCATCGTTTCGGGAGGCAGAATTTCGCCATCCACAGAAACCGTATGTTCTTTAACCATTTGATGTAGTTGTGTGAGAGTGTAGATCAAATAAATCTTATAACAACATCCTAGTATATTGAAGATACTGGTGTTGTTACAAAATAAGTAAATAAAAAGAGTTTAGGGGGTCGGAGAAGCAAAATAAAACAAATGAACATGAGAGAGAACAATTACCTTTAAAAAGTGTAACTCATTTTGATTTGAGCCTAAAGGCTTCCTTTGAAAGGATTCTGCCCAAAGGAAATTCTCTAGGATGAGGAGAGGGATGTGGAGAGAGCAAATGGGCAGGGGTTGGCCGAGCCAATGGCTTGAAGAGTGTGTGAAATGAGGTAGAGGTGGGGGCCTTTTATAAGAGGAGAGGAGGGGTACTTTTGGAAAGTAAAGAAACATTACATTATTTGAAAATGTGTTTCGGTTTTAAAAGGTCCCACATTGATGGAATTCGTGGATAAGGTGATAAGGCATCGAAATCCATTCATCCAATTGGTTTTGGACATGTGTAGTTCATAGATTTTATTTTATCTTTCCATTTTATTTAAATCGTCAAATAATGATGTCATCGCTGCATCATTATTATGTCATAAATAATTAAATTTATTTAATGTCTAAAAATTATAAACAAATTACTATGATGTAGGAAATCTTTTTAGCTTTCCATTGAATATTTATAATCAAAATTTGGGCTTGTATAACCCCACTTAAAAAATTGTTTTCTCAAAACATATTATGTTTGTGTCACTTTCACTTTAACATTAAATAAAAATATATTATTGTCATTTTCCAACTAAAGTGGATACATGGGGTCCCCAAGTTAGGCCATGGCTTGTCTTGGTCGGCCATGACACAACCAATAAGGTTGGGACATGTGTCTAGGTCATTTTATATTATTAAAGCATTATTTATACATTAAACTACCCTAATTACCACTAATCGCGATTAAAAACTTAATAAGTTACTATTCACCAAAAAATTATTTTTATCCCATTGAACCACATTTTACTTCTTAATGACAACCATGTATGTCGGATTTTCAAAATTCAACACACATTAGTGGTAAAATTTCATTTAACCGAAAAATCAGTTTGTTTGATTACCACTTAGTGGTTTCACTATTCATCAAAAATTGAAGTTTTTCAGAAAATTACCAAAAATTCACCCTAAGCTATATTTGATATTCCGAATTCAAAAATGAAGTCCATTTTACAAAATTCAAATCATATAAGTCACATTAATCAATTCAATAATTAATTCCCGCTGCCAGGGCAAATAGCGTGTTTTTACAAAACAATAAGTATCAAAAGATTGACACCAGTTTAAGTCTAATTTCAAATCGAAATTGATTCCAATGACCACCATTGGATTAACTGGTAAAAATATTTTATAATTTCACTTTAAAACCAATTCAAAACATAATCTAATCATATAAATAAATTAGATTAAAAAGCAGTTTTGATGTAAAATACAACATTTTACACTATTCATAAAAAAAAGAACTTTATCAGAAAGGTACCAAAAAAATTACACGAAGTAAAATTTGATGTCCCGATTCTTAATAAGAGTTTTATTTGGTCCAAAAGAATGTATAAGAGTGATCAAAACATTATTTAATGATGGTTCACCATTAAAAGGTGATTAGTGAACCTTTAGTGAAAATTAAAGTATATATGCCTAAAATTGAACTCTTTCCGTCTTTTAAGCCTTTATCTTTTATTGGGTAAATGTAAAAACATCTAAAAACATATTTATTCATATTTTAGTTATTTCTATTCATTCCCGCCAGTACAACGGCTACTTGTTAACTAACATTTAAAATAATATTATTATATTACTAGTGTGCTACGTAAGTTTCAAAGAAACTCATCGTTGTGTATCGGGTACGCTATCGAACATAGCAACCCCTTTTAATTAAAATTCATATTTAATTCTCAAATATTAATAAATATGAAAATTATTTATTCTTTAATTACCTGGGATGTTACACCGTGACCAAGGTCTGAGAAGATGGATTTGAGCATGAAATTAATTGAGTATCTTGGGTCTATGAGTGCATCATCAAAGTCCTAACTCCCAATTTTGAATAGAATTATAAAGGTCCCTAGATCTTTTCACTTTATGGGAATATACTGCTGGGTGGAAACATTATCAAAGGTCCTAAGATGCCTCTTGTGGGTGCACAATTCCTTAGGAATCTTGGCATACATAGGGATATGTTTTATAGAATCTAAGAGGGGAATGTTATCTTCAACACATCTAAACATGTCAACCATTTCAGGATCAAGTATAAATGACTTCGTCGGAATTTAAACCGCTTTAAGAAAAGTAATTAGATTCCTAATTTGAATTGAATGAGGTGAGGGAATCGATTCCGATTAATTTTCATGTTTCATTTTATTTTCATTTTCTAGGTCAACATTCAAAGGGGGTAGGATGACTTATCATGAAGCATATCAATTTTCATTCCCAATCTATGTTCAATTGCACTTACATTACCCTTAGGGTTGGGTAATGTTTGAGCTGGGAGTTGAGAAGAATTTGATTGTTGTTGTTTACTAAGGTGGGATGAAAGTTGGAGAATTTGAGTTCAATATTATTGAGGATGGAATGGGTGAAAGAGGAAATATCTTCCTCAACACTTTCCCATGGATTCTATGAAGAAGAGGATTTTCCCGGATTGGGATTACCTTGATTTTAGTTCTAGGTAATGATATTGTATTTGTTTTGGAATTGTCAAGGCTCACTAGAATAGTGGAATCCAGGAGGTGGAAGTGGAGGATTGATCCTTTGATGTTGAGGAATATACGGTTAAGGTTGTTGGATGTTACCAGCACCATTACCATATTGGATTTGGTTTGGGTTTTGATGTGGGTATTGAGGGATTTGAGAAATGGGATTCCCATATCTCAAGATAGGGTTATATATAGAAGGGAAGGGCTCAAAGTGGTGTTGGTTAATGTTTCTATCAAACTAACCTGATTGTTGAGGGTTGGGGTTCCACTGAGCATATGATTCATTGAGATCCATTGGTCTGGATGAATTACATTGATCCTCTTGAGGTTGTGTACATGTGTCCGTTGGATGAGATGGAAAGTTACAGATTCCATAGTTTTTGATAGGTCTAGGAATCATTGATTTTGGAGAAGACGAGGTTGGGGATTTGGATAACACAACTAGTTACCGAACACGACATATAAGATCACTCATCTATTATGTCATCTTGTTTGCCTCTATGGATTCATTAACTTGACCTTGTTTCACTTGAGCATATGGTCTATTATGGAATTGTTGTGTGTTTGCATCCATGTTACTTATGAGCTCTCTTGCAGCTGCGGGAGTTTTATCAACAAGAGCACCGCCACTTGAGGCATAAATGAGGGTTCTCTCAATTTACAATAATCCCTTAGAGAAATATTTTATCAAGAGAAGGTCAGGGATATTTTGTGTGTGGGTAGGTTGGAAAAAAATTATTGAACATCTCATAGTATTAATGGAGTTATTCATTGGGGAATTGAGGGATACAACTAATTTTTTTTCAGATAGAAGCATTCCAAGAAGATGAAAAAATTTCTCTCTGAAGAGTCTCTTCATGTCATTCCATGTGGTTATGGAACTAGGAGGTAGGTAGTAAATCCAAGACGTGGCAATGTGAGCTAAGGAGAAAGGTAATGCTCAGAGTTTGATTCGATTGTCAGAAAACCCTTGAGGATTCATGTAAGAGCACACCACTTGGAACTCATTAAGGTGGAGGTGTGGATCCTCACTAGCTATCCCGTGTAAAGAATGGAGAAGATGAATCAAACCCGATTTGAGTTCTATGTCAGCATTTATGTTTGGATATTTAATACCAAGGTGTTGGTAATTCATATTAGGGTAAGCCTATTCTTTTTAGGGATGTTCCCCAGGATTGGTCGTTTCTAATTCAACTGGTTGACAAGTAATGGTTCTTGATTTATTTTATTATCTCGTATGCTCCTCCTAGTTTGGCGAAGTGTTTGCTCAATTTTAGGGTCAAAAAAATCCAAGGGATTCTTTTGGAGGATACTAAGAATTTAGAGAGTTTTTTGAAGAAAGATGAAGATGATTTTTTCATTGTGTATTTTTTTAAATTGTTTTTATATAATTTTGGGACTTATTTCATTCTTACCAAAAATTGAAACTAATGGCTGCTTAAAGAACCATCCTCAGAACTGTTGCCATTTTAATGTGTGTATGATTGTCATCTATCGACTGGTCATGTTTCTGGTTCTCTGCTAATATGTATAGCAGCACTCGGGTCGAATCCTCAACGACGATACATTTTAATAGTCGTTTATTTTTAGTTGATTGTATTCTGATTGGGTGGTTTGTTTTCAGAGATTATGAAATTATTTATTGATTTATATTGATTTAATAAATTGATAATGATTGGGGTGATGTCATTTTTAGAGAGTTATGCTTGTGATATCATTGATATTTTCATTATATTTCATTTAAATTAACACCCACATCACAAAATAACATTGTCTTTAATTTATAAGTGTTAAGGCTTTAATCCAAGACTCAACATAACATAGGGTTATAATCTCAATCACATCTTGTTGATGGTAGTGTATTTATAGTTCCAATAATCCCTAAAAACCACACGTTAAACGAAAAATGTCCTTAATCCATTACATGTTAAGTCTAACATACACAATGTTAATTCAAAGAATACTCATTGAGAAAAAGATCTCAATCACTTAACATCCCTAAATTATAGCTCACCCCAATGAGAGATTTAATCAGTCATTGAAATGATTATTAATCTGTTTATAATGATTATGATGATAAATTCATAGGATAATATAAATAAAGGGATTATAAAAGAGTGGTGCATCGAACACACACACAAAAGATGATGATAATTAAAAATGAATGTTATATTGAGTTTGAAAGAGAAATAAGGAAATGGGAATGAATTGTATTTAAACTATTTTGAGAAAAATAATATTAAACTAAATAAGTTGAATGATAATAAAAGATATTGAAGAATAAACTTGGTTTAAAATAGAATTACCAAAAACATACAGTTACACAATTACAAATGAAGAAAAACACAAAATTAAATGAAAGAAAGAAAGGAGGAATGGTTTCCCAAGTTAAAAAGTGATTATGGAAGATCCTCCCATGCCTTTGGTAGACCCTTAGTCATTCTAACTTATTCTCCTTTGATTTTAGATGCCAACTCCTTTGAAGGTATAGTAGGGGATGTATTTATAGCCCATTGTTGTGGTCTATTTGCATTCCAAAACTACCCCTCCAATTAAATATCCACTTTGAAAAACTATACAACTGAATATCGAGATATGATACTATTACATGTTGTAGATAAATAGCTCCTATGGCTACTCTGAAAATTTGGCGGCCATTGGGCTTACAGAGAAAATATTATGGTGGTTGTATTAAACAATTTTAATCTCTCCATTTGAATAAAAACAATTTCAAGGCCAAAATGTTAATGGGTATTTGAATAAGAATATTCCTTCAAATATGAACGGGATCTTATAAAAATATGTCCGCCTATATCCTCTATTTTACATTGAAAAAGTTCAACTTGAGTTTATGATTACATCTTGATATATGTAATGAATAGTTAACTAATTTTATTTCCCGGCTAGAATGGTGGGCTGAGAGTAAATGAATCATTTGGGCCCTATGTAGTTGGAGTTGGACCTTGAAATATTTATACAAGACTCCTTACATAGAACCCAGAATGTGTGAGGAGAATAAATGAATTTGGACTTCCTGATTGAGCCTAGAAATTAAATCATCATGGTCGGTCCAGTTTCTTCATAAATTTTGTAGTTCTTTTTGTGTGGTTCACATGGGCCTTCTAATGAAAGAATGGGACAATTATCCCTTATAATTAATAGTTGGAAATTTAATTAGGAAAGCTAAAAAATAGTAATCAAAGAATTTGGATTATTATGGTGATAGTTATAAATAAAATAGTAAAATGACTCAATTGGACTACTTTTAAAAATTCTCAAAAAATTATTGATAGTATTAAAACATTAATATTTCACACAAATTATGCACATTTCATATAAAATTAGTAAATGGAGTATATAATAATCATGAAAATATTAATAATACAAGTAACATCTAATCCTGAATCTGATATTTATATTTTCTTAAAAATTGACTCAACTGTGTTTATTTGGGTTTTTGTTTTCATCATTCCATATTTCATTGAATATGTGACTTATGTGGATGAATTTCTACGGTTATATTGGGATTTTTAGGAAAGAGATAGTGTGGAAGAAAAGTGATGTGTTATTATTATTATTTATGCATGTTGGAATTGATGGGAGATGAGGAACATTTCTTGTCATCAAGTATATAAGAAATTATTCATTACGTAAGATATAAGATTTTTGGTATTGTATATTATTTTTATGGATTAATAATCATGTGAACAGCTCCTTTTGTTGACATAGTTTAGTGTCAACTGATACTACATTCGATGATGATTCTTCTTGGAAGTGTCCTACTAGTGTTTGGGTGAGATTGATGCCTCTTTCTTTTCATCTTAAATTAAATGTGGATGGTTCCTATTTGAATGGGACTGTGAACAGAGGTGGAGTTGTTCATGATGGTACAAGTTCTATTATTTTTTTCATTTCTACATTCTATGGGTAGTGTTCTTCAGTGGTGGTGGAGGCTATGGCTATTCTTCAAGGTCTCAATTTATTCAATGATAAAGATAAATAGTTGTAATTCATTCATTCTGAATCTTGAATTCTTGTTAATAAATTGAATGTTTAGATAGACTACCTTTGGAATATCATTTGTCTCTTTCATGCTTCTAGGGCTCTTATATTTTACCATATATCAATTAAACATACGTGGAATGAGGGAATCATGTTGGAGGATCTTCTTTCATCAGTTGGGAACCAAGATAATAGGCATAGATTGTTTTCTACTACCTATTATTTTCTTATTGATTGTTTTTTGTTTTTTTAGATGATTCCCTTGGCCTTCATCACTATCGTATCCCATGATCGTTATTTTGTTTGTTTTGTTTTTCTTATCCTTAAAAAAAATGGTTACAATTGACAAAAAAAGTCACATGAACAGTATGAGGATCCAATATCACTACCTCTCCTAGATCTAAACATCAATGAGGTAATTGACAAATACTAGAATTTAGGGCCTCATTAGGAGACATCTATATGGTTTCCTAGAGGAATACACTATATGAAAACAAATAAAGTGGTAATAATTTATCCAATTAAATTATGAAATAATGTTATAATAATAATATATTATCCTCCAAAACCTATATCTTACACTCCGGTTGAATATTGGACAATTTGTAAAATGTTGTACATAGCATAACCTATAAACAGAGTTCCCTATGAATCCCCTTCCCAAACTATACCATGATATGCGTGTTTTATTTTGATATTATGGAACCTATACCACTGTGTAGGTGTATGATCAAATGAATTTAGAGCCTCCGATTCTCATCCATTAATATAATCTCCTGAGTAGCAAATACATGGGAGACCATTATCAAAACGTCTATGATAACCCATAGAACATCACTTCACAGAGGTTATATAGGAATTCCCATAAGAAAATACCTAGGGACCTAATCCCATTTTCACTCAAGAATAGGCAACATATGTGTTATCCATGATGGTGGTAGGTGTTCTTCCTGCACATAATATTATATAGAAACTCAGGTAACAAAAACATCTACCTCCCACTTCTTCCCTGACCAATGATATTGGAGGCATACATTATGATACATATTCGTAATACTAGTATGAAAACCCCATATAGAGTCCTGACACACTCGCATAAACGCCACTCAAACATATATAGGGAACCACATGCATTTGTGAATTCACAACATCTCACTCTCCTCAATAACCCAACCATTTGGTGTGTCATCTCCTCTATGCTATTTCATAGGACCGAGCCATACTAATCTAAAAAATCATTCATCCTCACTCTCCTTATAAGGGAAGAGTTTACTGAAAAAAATTCATTCAAATACTATCCATGATGAACCCGAACCTACACATGCATCTTAGAAATCAGTTACATAATCTTCCATTTGTTGTTAACTTCTAGAACCACCTGTGTATATGTCCTCTATCATAGAGAATCGACAACTAAAATAAACATTCTAGGAATATAAGAATGCTCAAAGACAAAAAATTGAGGGTTATTAACCCACCATTGTGGTCTGAGATTTAATTCATGATATGTAATTATGTAGTTGTGAATTTTTAGGCCAGTATACACCAAAAAATTCTCACCCAATATATAATTCCTCGAACAGTGAAAGGCACGAACAATAGTGGCTAACTCAAGATCATAGTTTGGTTTGTTCTTCCCATGAGACCATAACTGATGAGACTCGTATTCCATGAATCATTATTCCTATATAATATACACTATTATCATGATACCTTTTTCATCATAATAAATTTTATATCTTATACCCACCTAAGTTAGAATAAAGATCAACACTAATGTTTTTTCCCTTTCATTACCATAAATTCTATCTAATGATATTCTGATCATAAAAACATAAAAATCATCATAGTCAATCCTGTAAGTGGTGCTTCTATGTGTGAAAATTCATGTATGAAGTTTCTATTATTACCAGATATCCAAAAGAAAAACTGTATGTGAATGGAATTCTTTAGAATCATTGAGATATGTATATCTCTAACCATATCTGGGTCAAAGGACTCACCATCCTCAAAGATAATATGATACAGGAAGCCTGCCTTTTAAGCTTAGAGATGGAACATTGCAAGACTATAGAATAGTTTATTCTCTCTTGTTGTATTCAAAATTATCTCAAAATGATTCGAATGGTCGGTTTGAGTTTAAGAATACACCAAGATATCTTCCACAAAAAACACTAAAAATGGATTCTATGTACTTATGTAAAACCATATTCATAAGACACTTGAAAATATTTTGCATGTCCGTTAGGTCAAGAATCATAACCAAATACACATATAAAATGTATTGGTAACAGAACATTGTATGTGGTATGTATATAGGTATAACACACACCTATTGATATGAAAACCTCTTTTTGTTCTTCAATAATACCATCTCTCCTCAATTTTCATCAAATAGGTCAAAAATATGAGGAAAGGGATACCCATTATTCATATTAATTTAATTCAACTTTTGGTAATCCACTAATACAAGGAGGTTTCCATCTTCCTTCTTGAGAAAAGGGACCGGTGATCCTTAGTGAGAATTTATATTCTGTTTAAAACTCTTATTTTTAAATCTTCTAGCTATGACTTTAGATCTTGAATCTCAATATTATCCACCCTTTAAGGTGAAATGAATATCGTGGGGCTCTATGAAGTATCTTGATAGAGAATTCCACATCTATCATAGGAGGTAAACTAGAAAATGCTTCGGAAAAAAAATCCTCAAATTGATCTAATGTAGGTGAGGATTTAACATGATGTAACCCACGTTTTCCCATGTAACAAATAATAATATATGATGTAATTCCACCTATCCCAGTATTCATTCGTCTAACTATACATTAATAGAAATCCACTCACCCTTGTGAACATATGTAACTCTCTCTAGTGATGTAAATGACCCCACTGGTGATTAAAATCAATGTAGTCATGTTAATGAATTGAACGGTCTATCCCATGATTGAAATAAAATTCCATAATCTAAAGGATTAAGAGGTACCATAAAATATATGGATTCCTACCTTAATGGGTGGTCCTTGAACCACCGTACACTCTATGAATGTATTAACAATAGAGTATAAATTGTTATCACACCACAGAAACACTAAATATCAAGTCCATTAATTTCCAAAATATTCATGGATTCAAAGGATAGAGAAGAACCTATATCAACTAAGTTGTACATGATATTTGAGGCTAGTAGAATAGTATGATGAATATTTGATGTCCAGGCACCCTACTCTACTAGAATTGGTTGTACTGAAAAAATATGGCATGATCTGTGACCCTTTGTTAAATCCAGTTGATTTAGAATGTGTCCAATCTGTTGGACCTTTGTATTTGAAGAATGTATACCTTGTCCATGACAACATTCTATTATTGTACATTTGATAGAACTCTAGAAACAATCCTAGTGAGGTTCTCTTATTCCACCTCTTAATGGACGAGTTGATATAGACCCTCTTCTACTAGGAATAGATGGGAATATCCTGTAAAAATGATGAATATTCCCCAATATTCCACATCCTCAACGCTCAATGGGGTATCTATGGAATTGGTTCTTATTATTCCTTGTATGACTACATTCTTGATAAATGTTGTAATAGTTTTTGTGTTACTCAAATTTTTCATTACTCCCACACACATTTTAAAAGCCTCTCTTTTAATCACTAGTCAACCCACTAGCTTGTCTTAGTTATGAACTACCCTAGCCAACACAATAAAATTTTCCAAAGTAATACAAGAGGATAAGATATTGGTTAAAAATATCATACATTGTAGACAACAATAAAATATTAAAATTGGATCAAATATGATTCCTTAGACCATTTTGAAATCATCTTAGTTTTTCGGGAACATTCACATTATTGATAGGAAACAATTGATCCATAAAATGAGTTGAGTAGTCCATGACAGGCATTGACTCTTACATCAGGTTAAAAAAATTCATTTAATGATCATCCCATGGGGTCTTAGGGAATAAATACTCATAAATACTATATATGGAATCCCTCCAAATCACATGTCAGTACTGACATGTCTGATTCATAATTTCCCACAACTGTTTTGTGTATCCATCAATAATATATATAAAGATATTAACTCTCATCTTATGAGGTTTTTCGAGATGATGAAAAAAGATATGTTCATATCAAGTCATAAATCTACATCCTGGGAGCCACCAACCCTTTAAAAAAGTAAGTGGATGCTATTGCTGAAACACTAATATCAACTCTCAAATAGAACAAGTAGATAGTGGATCTCCTTTTATACTATTCATAAGCCTTATAAACTCCCCTAACAACTATACATCATATCCTATATCATGGATAACTTAATGTGTTATTGGACACACTACTGGAGTAATAAATGACGGCTTAGGACCCCCCACCACAACATGATGGTCATAACCCTTCCCCCGAGGCATAAATCATGCACGTCATGGTGAAACTGTTGTACAATGAAGAGAACATGTCTTAGGTAAGTGTCGAAAACTATAAAGATCATATATACATGAATATGATAGGTACATGAATTCATATATAAGGGTCATTCCACTATTATATATCCTAAATTCGGGTTTGTTTATAGAATCGATCATATAGAAGACAATAGATATTACCTATTTCCCACTACTATGGTTGGTTTTCGTGCAATCTCTCTATTCTATTATAAGGTCCGGATATATAGATTTTCAAGAAACATTTATTGAGGAAAACACCCTTCAATTTTTAATAAGATGCCCCATGTGACAATGAATATATTTAAATAATAGATTTATCAAGTCTTTCACATAGGGAATAGAATAGTTAAGTGATTTAATATCCCCAATTCAAATAATTAATTTCATTACAAATAGAAATTTTTAGTAAATTTAACTATATTATACTTTTATATTAAATAGTAAAATGTAATAGGTAATATGAGAATATTGGAATATATGAATCATCATTACCAATTTATAAGGGTTTGTACAATCTTTATATTACAAATGACATTCATATATTTCAAATAAACTATCATTTTATTCATTATATCCTCAGTCACATAACATAAAAATATGCCAATTGATTAGTTAATGTTCCATCATCAAACAATGTGTTAAAAATTCATCTAGGTTGATTGAAAAAATTAATAAACGATTTTATATTTATTTTTCCCATAGAAATACTTGTTATATAACATATATCTCATTCATGGAACAAAAAACAATATCAGGTTGTCATGAAATGAATCCTATAAAGAGTGGAATAATGCATGGAATTTTAGTCTAATAATGTTAATATGATGATGCATGATGAAATATTGTTTTCCCATATCAGTCCAATGATATAATGAAATTACAAACTTATAATAAAAAAATAAAATCACATATCTACTGTGTCCACCAATAGTGCAAACGGTTATAAACTGAAATAAATATAAATCATAATACCATGACTATTCCTAGGTAATTCTATACTATATGTGTGATAGAAACTCCCAAGAACAGGTCATTTGGATAATTCTAAACATTCACAATATCCTTTCAAACATTCCAAAATGGATAGAAAAATAAATTAAAGATGATCTGAAACCAAATTGTGAAATCCATCCTAGAAGCCAATAAGCTCTGCCCCATGTTAGTGGTTCACAAGGCCTCAACTGTGACTCCCCAAACACTATTGCCAACTGACTAAAAGTAACGGTCCATGGTTGTATATTGGGGATACTATACCATCATGAAAAGAGTAGCAAATTAATGTGAAGATAGAATAAATGAATAAAATGATAAATAGAGGAAGCATACTAAATAATCAAATATTCAAGGTAAAGCATCAAAATCCAATAATTATCCAATATCTACAATATCTAGTATAATATGTATAATTATTTAATGTAATGTATCTATTTGAAAGAAATGGGATAGATTGGTAGGATTCATATAGTATAATATATGTATCAAAAGAACAAAAGGCCAAAAATTCGATCTCCAACAGCATCATGAGTCATAGCCTAGTCTTGTGCTTCCTGTCACCCATGCTATAATCAAATAAATTATCAATAATCCGGAACACTCCCTTTTTTTCTAAATGAATCCACATAGTCTTCCCATGTATAATATGTAGAATAGATTGGGTGTGAGAAAAATTTTGTTTTACACCAACAATAGTGTCTAACTATATAATTAGTACGTATAATATGATTACTATAGAGATATTATAATGGTAAGTAATAAGAAAATAAAAAGGTGTATGATCAATTTATTTTATTGAGGTAGTTATTTTTATTTGGGTTTAAGGTTGTTTAATTCCCTTTTTGGCTTAGACCCTAAGTCGTGCCACGGGCTAGTTTGGTTGTTTTTTTGAAATAAGAGGAAAAGAGGTAGAAAGATAGTTGTAGGACCAATACACATCATGTACCCAAATTTGAAAATTTGTAATGGAAGTACATGATTTTTATGGGTTTTTATTCAGAAACAATATTGGATTACATATATGTTACTGAAGGCACAAGTAGTGTACTTTATATCATGGGTTTTTTAATAATAGAGGTAGTAGACTCTTATTTTTTGATTGAAAAAACCCTTCTCTCTTATTTTTGATATTATAAACTCCTCTAATATGGGTTTTCAAATCTAAAAGACATCTGGACTGTGATTATTGTGTGGTTTGTCTCAGTGTAACTGCATCGATAAGTACTAGATTACATTTAAGATGTTATTGATTATTCGAAACAATGGCTACACTATTTTATTTCTGGATCATATGCCCTAATATGACGTTCTTCATCCACAATTTATATTTTATCCAAACGAAAACTAATCAGGAACTGAAACTAAAAGATCTCTCTCCTACATAGGATATGTAGATGGATTATACTTTTATTCAGTTTTTGGGGGTTTTTTAGGAATTCTGTTTTTTCTCCATCTGTCAGAAATTCCGAAGAGGACTAACTGTTTAATGTGTTGCACTTAGTGACTGTATTTGATTCAACTTGGGATGCATGTAGGTTATGTTTAGGTGTTTTTTCACCCTTTTCTCGATTCAAGGTCACCCGGGGGCTATTCCTTCAAGATATTCCTTGTTTATGCATGTTTAAACCACCCCTAGGGCATGTTCTTGTGGTTTCCAATGTAACACACCAGGTAAAGAAAGAATATGACATTTTTATATTTATCCCTATTTGTGAATAAAATGTCATTATTAATTTAAAGGGAACGCTATGCTCGATGGATTACGTAATACACAACAACGAGTTCCTTTGAAATCTTACGTTGCACTCTAATCAGAAAATAATATTATTTTAAATGGTAGTTAACGCCTAACCGTTGTAATGGCGGGAATGAACAGAACTAACTACAAAATGATTATATATGTTTGTCAAATATTTTTTACTCTTTACAATAAGTGTTAGAGGATAAAAAATTCGAATGAATCCATTTTTAAGCGTAAATATTCTAATATTCTTTAAAAGGTCGATTAACCGCCTTTTGATGGCGAACCTCTTTTAATTACACTTTTGACAATTTTATGTGTTATGTATGACAAAATAATATTCTTCTTTATAATTGGGACATCAAAGTTTACTTTGTGTATATATTTGGTATCTATCTGATAAAAGTTCATATTTTAATGAATAGTGAAAAATGTTGTATTTTAATTCAAAACCACTTTTTAGTCTAATTTATATATATGATTAGATTATATTTGGAATTGTTTTTAAAGTAAAATTAGAATATATTTTTAAAATTTAATCCAATAGTGGTCGTTGGAATTAATTTCATCTTGAAATTGGACTTAAACTAGTGTCAATCTTTTGATACTTATTGTTTCATAAAAACACGCTATTTGCTCTGCAGTGGGAATTAATTATTAAATTAATTAATTTAACTTATATGTTTTTAATTTTGTAAAATAGACATCAATTTTGAATTCGGAATATCAAATATAGCCTAGGGTGAATTTTTGGTAATTTTCAGAAAAACATCAATTTTTGATGAATAGTGAAACCACTAAGTGGTAGTTAAAGAAACTGATTTTCGTTTAAATGAAACTTTACCACTTCTGTGATTTGAATTTCAAAAATCCATCAAAAATGGTTTTCATTAATATGTAAAATGTGGTTCAATGGGATTAAAATATTTTTTTGGAGAATAGTAACTTTTAAGTTTATTAATCGCGATAAGAGGTAATTACTGTAATTTAAGGTAAAAATAATGTTTTAATAATATGAAATGACCTAGACACATGTACAACCCTCATTGGATGTGTCATGGCCAACCACGAAAATCCATGGGTCAACTTGGGGACCCCATAGAGCCACATGGGTTGGAAAATGACATTAATACAATTATATTTAATGTTAAAATTAAAATGTCACAAACATGTGTTATTTTACTAAAACAATTTTTATATGGGGTTATATAAGTCATATTTTTTACTATAAATATTCATTAGAAATATAAAACACTTTTCTACATCATGATATTTTTTTATAATTTTTAGACATTAAATTAATTAAAATATTAATGACATCATGATGATGCATCGATTACCTCATTAATAATGGATTTAAATAAAATGAAAAGATATTGTTAAAACTAAAACTTAAACTTGTCAAAAACATATTGGATGAGTATATTTAGAACTCTTCCCACCTCATCCTAGAAATAAGTCAATTTGGGACCTTTAAAATCCGAAAATCATTTGAAAATAAAGTAACATTTTGTAACTTTCCAAGAGTGCCCCTCCTCTCCACTTATAAAAGGCCCCCAAATCTAACACCTTACACACACTTCTCAAGCCTTTGGATCGGCTAACCCCTACCCATTTCACCTCTCCACATCCCACTCTTCATCATTTAAGCCTCACATTGGGCAGAATCCTTTCCAAGGAAGCCTTTGAGATCAAATCAAAGGAAGTTACCTGATTTAATGGTAATGTCTTCCCTTGTGTTCTTTTGTTTTATTTTGCTTATCCAACCCCATAAACACTTTTTATTATATTATTTTGTAACAAAAATAGTATTTTCAATATACTATGATGTTTTTATGTGATTTATTAGAGCTACACTTACACACACCTTCGTCTAATGGTTAATGAACATACTGTTTCTGTGGATGGCGAATTACTGTCTCAAGAAACGATGATTGTTCAATATTCTTTTAACACCTTTAAAGGTGGCCATTAATATGTCACTATATTTCTATTTGATATATAATATGTTTATGTTTTCCTTAAACTTCTGTATTTATCATTTATGGAATACCTTTATGGTTTCCATTATGGGTAAACGCGATATCTTCATCTTAGGAAGTGCGGACTACCACCCCCTCAAAGTGATTTGATTCGTTAATGCCATATATGGGACATATAAAGGATGGAATTAATGGTATTACATATGTTATCCTACTGGAATTATAATATACCTTTATATATTTATTATTTCATTCCATTGAATACAAAAAAAATGAAAGTAGTGTTCATGCGTACGTACGACTTACCGTCTCCATGAAAGGTACATTTCATTTCTTATCTCCAAATGTTATGTACTATTATAAGTACATATATATAATGGATATATATGTAATATATTACATCTAAATGATGGGTATCATTCTGTAATTATAAAATATATATATCTCTCATTTTGTTTAAATTCCATTAATATGGAAAAAAATGAAAGTAGCGTTAATGCATACGTACGGCCTACCATCTCCAGGAACGATGCATTAATTTTTTATCTACTAATGCTATGGAATTGTATAAAATGAATATATACTGGATATATATGATATTTAAAACATAAATACTATTCTGGAGATGATGTACCTATAACTACATGGAAAATTCTATTCCAACAAGTTCAATTTTTACACATGTTTTGAACATCGACAAAAATGTCTGATATGAACTAACTTTATTAACCAATTATTATAAAATTATAATATTTGATATGAAATGAATAATAATATTTAAATTAGGTCCTTATGTAATTATAAATTGACTAAATTTTATTATTCAGGTGATTAATGAAGGATCGAGTCATGTCGGACACAATGTAAGGGATCCTTCTCCTCTCTTTCTTTTTAAGTACACTGTTTTATGTCATTCCTTTTAAGATCATCTTTATTATGATTGGGATGTTCATTTATGTTAATTATACTGTACTTTTTATGTTCATATGGTGAGAGAACCTCTTTTCTCTCATCAATCCATTTTGGATGTTTTGAGTGGCGCCGTTAGGCTGCCGAATTTCCTTAAGAGATCTAACCTCTCTCTTTTTTTAAGTACTATCATTTATGTCACTTCTTTTAAGCTCCTCATTGTTATTATGGGGGATTTTCTTTTATATTCCTCATTCTGTAAATTTTATTGTAATATGAATAGATACTCTATTTGATCTCATCAATCCATTTTTCGATGTTTTAAGTGGCGTCGTTAGGCTGCCGAATTTTCGTATGGGATTTTTCATCTCACTTTTATTTCCGTGAGATTTATGCTACATTTTCCACCATTTCCATTGAGTTGTGTATTTAATTCCCATTATTATACTCTTTGTGTAATATAATTTAATTTATGGGTACTTACATATTCATTGTATGACCCTTCTTCAATGGGGTGTACGTTTCGAAAGATACCCATGTCGGTAAGGGAACCATTCACCCTCCTCCTTTTAAAATGCTTATTTTGTTATGTCTTTTAATTCACATACTATTATGTTGGGATATGTTCTTATATATCCTTATTAATGTAAATTTTATGTCAATGTGATGAGATACCCTTTTTATCTCTCATCACCTCATTTTATGAGTTTTGAAGTGATGTTGTTAGGCTGTCGAATTTCTGTAAGGGAACATATTAACCCAATTTCAATTCTTTGGGTTAAACCTCTAAATCTTGATTTTATAATGCCAAGATTATGTGTGGAATATCTATTTTGTAGTTTAATCAAAACATTTTGTGGATATACTATTTCTACATATAATCATCTCAATGAGAAATTCTTATGTCATTTAGACGGACATGTATCTAAAATCATAACTCAATCTCATTTCATTGAGTTAAATATCTATGTCATTGGTTTTTTATTTCCATGATAATGTGTGAATGACCTATGATTGTTTTACACTTAATATCCACTTATATTTTGTGCATTCTTATTTGTCACACATAATCATTTAATTGATTTATCCTTAATCTAAGGATTCCAACTTTGTAAGGGACTTCGTCTCAATCTACTTTCATTGAGGCATATTGGGGTTTACACACATCTTTCTTTTATACGGTGTATAAACCCCTTTGAATTTTAATTTTATTCAAAAGGAATCTTTTTATATGAAGCGTTTTACTAAAAGACAAAAAGGAATGTTTCTTTTAACGTATGCCGTGACAATGACCTTTTCCACCACTGCGAGTATTATATGGTCTTTGGATTCCTCAAGAAGCCTTAATGTTTTTTAAAATAAAATAAATACCATATAATCATTTATATATGTTCGTATCGAAAATGGTTTTTATAAAGTATTTCTTATGTCGATATATTTATGTGATATATGGTGATCGAAATGTGGAAATGTTTTCTTTCCATTATATTTGTTTATTGTCTTATGATTTTATAATGGTACTTGGACATTATGACGGGTGGTGCCGGGAATACCAGGACGGGTGGTTACATTATAACCACCAATGCATTGGGTATGGAAGTTGGCCGTATGGCTATTCCATTAAGTATGTGTGGAAGTCGGCCGTATGGCTATTCCATTAAGTATGTGTGGAAGTCGACCGTATGGTTATTCTATTTAAGTATGTTTATGTCCCAAGTTACCTCTTTATGTTATGTTTTCTTTATATGGGTTGTATGGTAATCTTTTGGTTACAAAATGGTAAGTAATTATCTTTTATTTATTGAAGAGTTTTTTTTACTACTTCTAAAATGTGAAAGGTATTACTTTGATAAAGTATACATGGATTACTTGTTTTTTTGAAAAACTAACAGTTTTCATTCTTTGTGTATCCCTTACTGAGATTTTTATGCCCATCCCAAGTTTTTGAAATGTTTTTCACAGGACTTAACGCTGAATAGGGTCAAGGATGGGATCAAGGGAAAGTAATACTACTTAAAACATGGAACTATACAAGTTTCTTTTTATGAGTTTTTATTTTATGGAAACTCAGTAGAAGTTTATACATTGTAATCTTATGAGATGTAATAGTCATGTCCTAATTCTCTAAAACTCTAAACCTGAAAAGATCACCAATGTGAATTATTTATTTAATTCAATATTAAGTAAGGTTTAAGGTTGGGCCCTTATAGTTGGTATCAAAGGTCAGTTTAGATAACTTTAGAGGTTAGGGTATTCTTTAAGCATAAGTGACATTACCATAATGGTTAGAATTTCAAAAAGATTCCTAGTTTTAGATAAAGTGAATGAGTAAATATATGGTAGTGTTTATCGTCCACATTATTACATGATGGTTTTGTTGATATACTCACAATGACATTTCTGTTTTTAGTGAATGGATGGATCTAGCAGGCACCAAAGTGACAATAGGTTTGAAGGAAACTGTGGTGGTTCTCTGATTAATAGACTCGATGAAATGGGGGATTCAATGAGGAAACTTTTGGTTGTTCTAATCCAACTATCAAGGAGTCATGATCAACCACTTGTACCTTGGTATGTTCTGTAATGAATCATGTACAAGATGACCAATCGATGTGGAAGTGCAGGTAATAATTATAAAGGTAAACATTAGGGTTTATATGATCCTTACTTTTGAGGTAATTATGGGTTGTTATATATTATGATGGAAAATGAAAGGAATGAGATTAAATTGAGTTTAAAATATGTTACGATTATTTTTGAAGATTTTATCTTGTTTTGGGGAATGATTTAAGAATTTTATAGTTTTGAAAAAAGGACAACACTTAGACCGTGTGACAACCTGTCACGTCGGACAAAGCTGCGGGAATTGAACCCACAACCAAAGTGCGACTGGTATTTATCGCCTACCACTGGACTACATGAAGTCCCTGGTTAGTTTGACTAATTCTTTTTAGTTATATGATTTTAGGAATCAAGAGTAAGTTTATTTTGGGTTATCTATGGAAATAAATAACCTATCATAGATGATATGTGATTAGGTTAATTACTTTTCAATATGAGAATTTAAGAGCAACTGATGTTATTTGGAGATAAAAGTTAATTTGTACCTTGGAAGACTATGTGATTAAATCCTTATAATATTTGGGTTTCAATCTTAGTTTGGTTTACTTTGATTAATGTTATGGTCAATTGTTTATCAGACGGTCTTCGTTTAACTTTGGGTTTCTTTTGGACAAATTATGGAGATTAAGAATGGAATTTATTTTTACATAGGATTAAACTTCTTTAGGTTATCTGATCTTATACTAACAATTTTTATTTTTGATTTTATCTAAAGACATGGGAAATATATAGCTCTCTTTTGTGGATTAGGTGATTCTCAGGAAGTTGATTATTTTACTCTTAATGCGAACAAGTCTTCCTAAAAACACGTCTTTTGGAGAAAATATGATTTTTATTAAGGAATATAGTAAAAGTTGAAAGTCTACGTGACAAGTAAGTATGTTTTATTATGATTTATTTAAGCTCAAAAAATAAATTCCTCAATGAAGATTAACATAAAACAAAAATGTTGTCTGTTAACTTTTCCTATTGGGGAATCGAATACCGTTAAACCCATCACAAGTTTGTGATTTTCTTATGGTTAACTTTCTCATAGACATGTTTATTATCACTCTCCATCATAACATGACCCTATGTTTTCTCCTCTATATCCATATTTTCATACTTGGAATCCTAGTATGGGTTAACTTGGGTGACATTTGTACATATCTCCCATTCTTTTATAGAGATTGTTTTACCAACTCTTGTTCCGATGTGGGACTTTCAAGGATGTTTCCGAGACCAATTTTGAAATTACGAGGGCGCAATTCCCAAAAGGGGGGAAGAATGTAACACCCCAGGTAAATAAAGAATAATAAATTTTTATATTTATCCTTATTTGTGAATAAAATTTCAATATTAATTTATAGGGAACGCTATGCTTGATGGCTTACCCACTACACAACAATGAGTTCCTTTGAAATCTTACGTTGCACTCTAACAATAAAATAATATTATTTTAAATGGTAGTTAATTCCTAACCGTTGTAATGGCGGGAATGAACAAAAATAACTAAAAGATTATTATATATGTTTGTCAAATATTTCTTAATCCTTACAAAAAATGTTAGACGATTAAAAATGCGAATTAATCCATTTTTAAGCGTAAACATTCTAATATTCTTTAACAGGTCGATTAACCGCCTTTTGATGGTGAACCTCTTTTAAATCCACTTTTTGACAATTTTATGTGTTATGTTTGACAAAATAATATTCTTATTTAGAATTGGGACATCAAAATTTACTTTGTGGAATTTTTTTGTATCTTTCCGATAAAGTTCATTTTTTTAATGAATAGTGAAAACTATTGTATTTTAATTTAAAACCTCTTTTTAGTCTAATTTATTTATATGATTAGATTATATTTTTAATAGTTTTTAATGTTAAATTAGAATATATTTTTACAATTTAATCCAATAGTGGTCGTTGGAATTAATTTAATCTTGAAATTGGACTTAAACTAGTGTCAATCTTTTGATACTTATTGTTTCATAAAAACACGCTATTTGCTCTGATAGTGGGAATTAATTATTAAATTAATTAATTTAACTTATATGTTTTGAATTTTATAAAATAGGCATTATTTTTTAATTTGGAAAATCAAATATATCCTAGGGTGAATTTTTGGTAATTTTCTGAAAAACATCAATTTTTGATGAATAGTGAAACCACTAAGTGGTAGTTAAAGAAACTGATTTTTTCTTTAAATAAAACTTTACCACTTTTGTGATTTGAATTTCAAAAATCCGACATAAATGGTTTTCATTAAGAAGTAATGTGTGGTTCAATGGAATTAAAATAATTTTTTGGAGAATAGTAACTTTTAAGTTTATTAATCGCGATTAGAGGTAATTAGTGTAATTTAAGGTAAAAATAATGGTTTAGTAATATGAAATGACCTAGACAAATGTCTTACCTTAATTTGATGTGTAATGGCCGACCAAGACAATCCATGGGTCAACTTTGGGACCCCATGGAGCCATTTTGGTTGGAAAATGACATTAATACCTTTTTATTTAATGTTAAAATTAAAATGTCACAAACATGTGTTATTTTACTACAACAATTTTTATATAGGGTTATACAAGTCATATTTTTGACTATAAATATTCATTAGAAATATAACAAGATTTACTACATCAGGATAATATTTTTATAATTTTTGGACATTATATAAATTAAAATATTTATGACATCATGATGATGCAGCGATTACCTCATTAATAATGGATATAAATAAAATGAAAATATAATGTTAAAACTATAACTTAAACTTGTCAAAAACCTATTGGATGGGTATATATCGAACTCTTACCACCTTCTCCTTGAAATAAATCAATGTGGGACCTTTAAAATTCGACAATCATTTGAAAATAAAGTATCATTTTGTAACGGTCCAAGAGTGCCCCTCCTCTCCTCTTATAAAAGGCCCCCACCTCTACCACCTTACACACACCTCCCAAGCCTTTGGCTCGGCCAAAACCTGCCCATTTCATCTCTCCACATCTCTCTATTCATCATTGAAGCATCACTTTGGGCATAATCCTTTCCAAGGAAGCCTTTGGGCTCAAATCAAAAGAATGTTACCCGATTTAAAGGTAATGTCTTCCCTTGTGTTCTTTTGTTTTATTTAGCTTATCCAACCCCCTAAAATATTTTTATTCTTTTCTTTTGTAACAACACCAGTATCCTCAATATACTAGGATGTTGTTATGTGATGTATCCGAGCTACACTTACACGCACCATCGTCTAATGGTTAAAGAACATATTGTTTCTGTGGATGGGGAATTACTGTCTCACGAAACGATGATTGTTCAATATTATTTTAAAACCTTCAAAGGTGGCCATTAAGATGTCACTATATTTATATATGATATATAATATGTTTATGTTTTCCTAAAGATTATGTATTTTACATTTATGTAATACATTTATGGTTTCCATTTTGGGTAAACGCGATATCTTCATTTTAGGAAGTGCAGACTTCCGCCCCCTCAAAGTTATTTGATTCGTTAATGCCATATATGAGACGTATAAAGGTTTGAATTAATGGTATTACATATTTTATCCTACTGGAATTATAATATAACCTTATATATTTATTATTTCATTCCATTTAATATAAAAAAAAGAAATGAATGTAGCATTCATGCGTACATACGGCTTACCGTCTCCATGGACGGTACATTTCATTTCTTATCTCCAAATGTTATGTAAAATTATAAGTACATATATATAATGGATATATATGTAATATATTAAATCTAAATGATGGGTATAATTATGGAATTATAATATATATATCTCTCATTTTTTTATAATTCCACTAATATGGAAAAAAAATGAATGTAGCGTTCATGCATACGTACGGCCTACTGTCTCCATGAACGGTGATTTTAATTTTTTATCTCCAAATGCTATGGAATAGTATAAAATTAATATATACTGGATATATATGATATTTAAAACATAAATACTGTTCTGGTGATGATGTACCTATAACTACATGGAAAATTCTTTTCCAACAAGTTCAATTTTTACTCATGTACTGAACATCGACAAAAACGTCTGATATAAACTCACTTTATTAACCAATTATTATAACATTATAATTTTTGATATAAACTGAATAATAATATCTAAAGGAGGTCCTTATGAAATTATAAAATGACCTAATTTTATTATTCATGAGATTAAATAACGATCGAGTCATGTCGGACACGAGGTAAGGGATCCTACTCCTCTCTTTCTTTTTAAGTAAACTCTTTTATGTCATTCCTTTTAAGATCATATTTATTATTATTGGGATGTTCTTTTATATTACTCCTACTGTAAGTTTTATGTTCATATGGTGAGAGACCCTATTTTCTCTCATCAATCCATTTTAATAGTTTTGACTGGCGCTGTTAGGCTGCCGAATTTTCATAAGAGATCTAAGCTCTCTTTTTTTTAAGTACTCTCATTTATGTCACTTCTTTTAAGCTCCACTTTGTTATTATGGGGGATGTTCTTTTATATTCCTCTTTCTGTAAATTTTATTTTAATATTATTAGATACCATATTTGGTCTCATCAATCCATTTTTTGAAGTTTTAAGTGGTGCTGTTAGGCTGCCGAGTTTTCGTATGGGATTTTTCATGTCACTTTTATTCCCGTGAGATTTATGCTACATTTTCCACCATTTAATTTGAGTGGTGTATGTACATCCCATTATTATACTCTTTGTGTAATATAATTTCATTTATGGGTACTTACATATTTATTGTATGACCCTTCTTCAATGGGGTGTACGTTTCGAAAGTTACCCAAGTCGGTAAGGGAACCTTTCACCCTCCTCTTTTTAAAAGACTTCTTCTATTATGTCTTTTAATAAACATAATATTATGTTGGGATATGTTCTTATATATCCTTATTAATTTAAATTTTATGTCCAAGTGATGTGATACCCTTTTTATCCCTCATCAACTCATTTTATGAGTTTTGAAGTGACGCTGTTAGGCTGTCGAATTTCTGTAAGGGACCTTCTTAACCCACTTTCAATTGTTTGGGTTAAACCTCTAATTCTTGTTTTTATTATGCCATGATTATTTGTGGAATCTCTATGTTGTAGTTTCCATAAACCATTGTGTGGATATACTATTTCTACACATAATCATCAAACTGATAAATTCTTATGTCATTTAGACAGACTTGTATCGGAAATCATAACTCAATCTCATTTCATTGAGTTAAATATATATGTCATTTGTTTTTTTTCCATGATTATTTTTGAATGACCTCTGATTGTTTTACACTTAATATCCACTTATATTTTTTTCATTCGTATTTGTCACACATAATCATGTAATTGATTTATCTTTAATCTAAGGATACCGACTTTGTAATGGACTTCGTCTCAATCTCCTTTCATTGAGGCATATTTGATTTTACACACAACATTATTTTATACAGTGTATAAACCCCTTTGACTTTTAATTTTATTCAAAAGGAATCTTTTTATATGAAGCGTTTTACTAAACGACAAAAAGGAATGTTTCTTTTAACGTACGCGGTGACAACGACCTTTTCTGCCGCTGCGAGTATTATTTGGTCTTTGGCTTCCTCAACAAGCCGTAATGTTTTTTAAAATGAAATAAATACCATATACTCTTTTATTATTTTGGTATTGAAAATGGTTTCCTAATGGATTTGTTATGTTGATATATTTTAGTGATATATTGTGATCGAAATGTGGAAATATTTTCTTTCCATTATATTTGTTTATTGTCTTATGATTTTATAAAGGTACTTGGACATTCTGACGGGTGGTGCCGGGAATACCAGGACTGGTGGTTATGTTATATCCTCTAAAGCATTGGGTATGGATGTTGGCCGTATGGCTATTCCATTAAGAATGTGTGGAAGTCGGCCATATGGCTATTCCATTAAGTATGTGTGGAAGTTGACCGTATGGTTATTCCATTTAAGTATGTTTATGTCCCACGTTTCCTTTTTATGTTATGTGTTCTTTATACAGGTTTTATGGTAATATTTTGGTTACAATAGGGTAAGTAATGATATTTTATTCATTGAAGAGTTTTTTTACTACTTCTAAAAGGAGAAAGGTATTACTTTGAAAAAGTATACAGGGTTTACTTGTTGTTTTGAAAAACTAACAGTTTTCATTCTTTGTGTATCCCTTACTGAGCTTTTTATGCTCATACCAAGTTTTTGAAATGTTTTTCACTGGGCTTAACGTGGAATAGGGTCAAGGATGGGATCAAGGGAAATTTATGCTACCTAAAACATGGAACTAGATATGTTTCTTTTTATGAGTTTTTATTTTATGGAAACTTAGTAGAAGATTCTACTTTGTAATCTTTTGAGATGTAATAGTCATGTCGTAATTCTCTAAAACTCTAAACCTAAAAAGATCCTCAATGGGAATTATTCATTTAATTCAATATTAAGTATGTTTTGAGGTTGTGGCATTATATCCAAGATAGAGGAATCTCGTTAATTCCTAAATAAGTTGAATTGTTTTCTTTGGACATTTCCTCCCTCATTTACATGTTATATCTTGTGATTCCTTACTTATTTTGATAGTTTTTCTTAAATGAAAAAGATAATATGGGTGGGTATAATTATATGAAAGGAATAACGGATGTTAAATGGTCTATATGGTAGGCTCGGTCCAAATAAATTGTTATTGATAAATGGATTGCAAGAGTGGGTATACCCATGGTTTGTTCATGTAGATGTTAGTGGGTATAATCACTTGGAATTAATGTTAAAATTTTATTCATTGATTAAGTGGGTTGATAAATGTGATAAACTACTCTCCATGGAACTGGAACATAATAGTGGATTCCTTGGATGATTATTTCCCTTAGGTCATGATTCTGTGGGATCACGCAAGCCTTTCTACCCCATGTATCTAACTTGCTTTGACTCGTGTAGTATATTCCATTTCCCATGCTCCTTGGACCCTAACCAGGGCCTAGACCAAGTTTCCACTATGACGCCCATGGTAATGGATGTGGATGACTTGTATGAGATCATTGGATCTGGTTTGATGTGGTCTTGAATCATTAAATGGATAATCTGGTACATCACATCTTCGATGCAACACTTGGGGTATACTTTCCACAATATGGCATTGTCGTGTGATTCTACATTTCCCTATACAGTGTGGCCATAGAGCTCTATTCTTCACTATACAGTGCTTCCATGGGATTTTTCTTAACACTATTATAATATATGGATGTCCCTTTTTTGTATTTATGGGTGTACATTGTGGTTGTGTAACCTATTTTCATTATTATGGATTATTTTTTAGAAGGATACTATTTTTTAGGTATCCTTGAGTGGTTGTTCTATATTACTTATGTCATTAGACATGTGCTATGGGAATATTCACTTACATAACTGTTTTCAGTATACATTATTTCACTTGTACAATGTTGTTAGAACTTTATAGACATGGGTGGTTTCCTACTAGGTTTTTTATCTCACACCCTATTTGGGCCTCCTTGGGGAAACAAACAGATTACGTGGTTGCAAGTGTTGATAGGAGAGAGCACCCTGGTATAGGTTGTTGATTGTGGATTTGGAGTATGAGATCATAGCATCTATCAGTGGGTTGTGATGCTACAAACAATTTTTTTGGGATACAAGTTTTGTATTGTATTGTCATGTACTATTCTAGGATCTATTGATATACTTGTATCATCTACATAATATTATATATAAGACATTTTTGGATTTTGATATGTATTCATGTCGTGTCTAACTTATAGTTGACTTTTATTTATTTTCTTCTTCTAATTGTTTTATTTTTCTTTCACTAGGATACTCTTGTAATGAAGGCATAATCTCTTCACAGACTGACCTAGGCCCTCACTACTAGTTTGTAGCCTCTGGCATTTGGAGAGATGCACTTGAGGGCCTGTGGCCAACCAGGCTCAGGGCACCATTGGTGGAATTTTGGTATGGGATGTTACAAAGTGTTATTAGAGGATATTTTTTTATAGTTTTCTTTACTATTCGGAAAAAATAGAAAATGATGGGAGGGAAATGGAATTTGGTAATAAGGTGTTCCTGGGAGTAGATTCCATGTGTAAAGGGAAATGAAAAATTTCCTCGAATGGATTTCAATTTTTCTATATTTTGGTTGTTATAGCCATTTTGATATCGTTGTTGGGTAACACACATTGTCTATTAAAATATAAATGTTGTAATTGAGGGTTCTATTTCTATTGAAACCCGATGTGATGAGGGTATTCAATCTCATAAATCATATATAAACATGTTAGAATCAAATTCCTTGGATTATGCCATTATATCTAGGATGTGTTAGATGCTACATGTTGTTGTGACATTTGATGTGAGGGTAATGTCTGTTCTATTGTTATTTTTGACCTAGCGGATAATGGAGTGACATAATCATTCAATCCATAAGAATTATGGGCCACTATGATTTTTGATATGATACACTAATGGAATGAAATGAATAATGAACTTGATATTTTTATGGTTTGAATGGGAACAAATTTTGGGTTCAGGAGGAGTTTTGGGCCCTCTTGGATTTGGAATTGGCAAACCATGGTGGAATTTAATGGGTAGCTAAATGAAAAATTGAAATGGAAGCGATATTGTAGGAAAGAGACCTAACATAGATCCATCTTTTGAGTAGGAAAAAGGCACAGTTTCTAGTGGTTCGATGGCTATTATTTATACAGTCCTGGATCTTGGTGTAGAATGTGAGTTCAAAGTGGTTTCTAAGAGGGGTTTGACCTTTCCTATTCTTTGAGATGTTTGATTTAATGTTGTTCTAACATGAGGTGGCTTTTGGAATTATATACACCATCCACCAAGACCCCTTCCATTGGTATTCCTAGAGGGATAAAATGACCATAAAATAGAGAAGGAGGGCCATGAGCTACCATTTGATCTTCTTTTAGTACCATCCGCGGAAATAGTTGTTGTTCCAATCACTAGAGGAAGTACACAATTCCAAGATGGTTTCATTCTTTATATGCATACATTCAAGGGAGCACTGCAGCAATCCTTGACAATGTTTGAATTGACACAACTATTTCGGTGGAAAACAATATCCTACATTTTAAGGGGATGACATAGAATACGCTTCAAAGATGTGGAATGAGACCACATTAGTGATTTTTTTAGCATCTAGAGACACCTCTGGAGATAATGGTCATGATGAAGACTTATATGAGATGTGGAGTATAAAAGTAATGGTGTGTCATTTTGAACCAGGATAATGATATATGCAATACGTATTGGGTTGAATTCCAATCTTGTATCTTCAATTACTCTTTCCCCATAACTCTGCTAGCATAGTGGGCTACTGAGTTCATGCATCTTAAGAAGGGTTTAATAAAAATTATGGAATACTCAGAATTCTTTAAATAGTTGCATCATTTTTCATAGATGTATCTTACTGATGTGTTTTTGACGGGATACTCTTTGAGGATGTTCTCATAAGTGCTATCAAATCTCAGGACAATGTGTTCAAGTTATCTTTCATCACTGAGATTTTGAATCATTCCATGATTACAGAGTGGAACCTAAGAAAGGCTTGGGGTATAGAATAGGGTATTGTTTTTACATGACCTAGTTGATCTACATATTCTATAAGGAATGGCCATATTGAGGCTTCCTTTCAGGTTACTTCTATTTTGGTTGTTGGTGCATGAAGGATTGTGTATTTCCATCAATGTGGTTGGTGAGGACACAAAAAAAATCATTCTGATTAGGACCCAGTAGAGTTCCAATCATACAACAAGATAGGGCACATGAAACTGTTTTCTTTGATCATTCCTTCACTTTTGAGAGGTAGGGGTCATCTCCAACATTATATTCAAAAGCAGTTTTATCATATTCACATCAGGATTGGAGCAGCATCAATGTTTGTGGTTGGTTCACTAGATTCACTTGTGGAAGTGGTAGCTAGATACCAGATCCTCTGGTAAATTAAGGTGGATCATCTCAGGATACCCAGGATGGGTCATATTCCCATGCTATATGCCAAACATATATAGTGCAATAGAACCAATAAGAGAAGGATCCCATACCGTATACAATGGGAGATACGATCATAGTACCTTCTACAATTTCTTCTGCACTTTTCGATGTAGGCTCATCCAACAATTTTATATCTGCACAAGTGGTTAAAAACCTTGGGCTTGTGGGTTTTCATTATGCTGTCATTATGAATCTAGACACCCCATTGGGAGTAAGAAGTAGTGATGTGTTCCATTGTATATAGTTTCAACATTATTTCTGAGGGTCTCAATTCAACTAGCAACTTTATTTCCTCGAGATGATAGGGTTTGACATCATTCTCGGGATGGACTGGCTAGTAGCATATCCAGTGTATATTGACTTCAATTACTAGAGGTTGACTTTCACATCACCACATGGTGCAGTTGTTGTTCACATGTTTGATTTGGATGTCCAGGAAAGTTGTCCGTTATCGGTGCATTGTTGGCTATGAGAGATGACACCATAGATTGCTAGTTTATTTTGGGATAGTCAGGGGTGAGTTCGGCTGAATTCCCTCCAGTGGTTGAGTGATTTAAGGATGTCTTTCATAATGAATTTTCTGGTCTACTTGTAGATATATAGGTGGCATTCTCTATATATTTAGTTCCAGGAGTAGCAAAGGTATCCATTATTTCATACCATATTTCTATTAAGAATTTGGAGGAGAACAAGAGCTATCTAGAGGAAATAGAGGTGAAGGGGTCTGTAAGACCCAATACTTCTCTATGGATTTCACATGTTCTTTTTACAAAAAAGGTAGAAGAAACTATTAGGTTATTGTGGATTATCAAAAACTAAACCAGTTTACTACTAAAAACCAATATCATTTTCCCTATATTACTGATCTATTCGATCAGCATCAAAGATATTAAGTGTTTTTAATGATCGACTTGACCCTAGGATATCACCATGTGCTTATTCTACCTATAGAAATAACTCATCGAAAATTTCTTAATAGTTATGGGTTATATGAGTATCTGGTTATAATATTCTCTCTAATGAACATGACATTTGTTTTCATGGTGTTGATGAACCGATTGTTCAATTATGAAATGGATTCTTTTGTGGTGGTTTTCATGGATGATGTATTGGTGTATTCTCATAATCTACACAACCATGACAATCATCATTATATAATTATGAATACACTAAAATAGAATCATATATATGATAAGCTCAAAAAGTTCCACTTCTAGATAGACTAGATTAACTTCTTAGGTCACATTGTCTCAGTGGTAGGAGTGTAAGTGGACACATAGAAGGTTATTGTAGTAGCTTCGTAAGGACATGTTGAGAATGCTAGTAAAATTTAATGTTTCTTACATCTAGCTTGTTGCTACATTCATTTCTTATAATACTTCACATTATTATTAGCACTGTTTACGAGCTTGTCATATAAGGGTGCGATGTTTCTTAGTCATATTGTTAGAATAAATCCTTTTAAGAGCTTAAAAGTAGGTTTACCAACATCATATGTCCTACTAAAGCTAGAGTAGTGCTATTGATACAATTTTCAATGTGATGCTTCCAGTATTGGGATAGGGGGGGGTGCTGATGGTGGGAGATCATGTCATGGAATATGGGTCTTAGTGGTTGAGGCCTCACTAGAGGAATTACCCTTCACATGGTCTCATGATAGATGTGCTTGTTCATGCTTTTTGTTGTTGAAGAAATTATTTACTACAAGAGCATTTTTTTGGTGTACACGATCTAGAAAAGCGTCAATTATATCATTGCATAGCAGGATATGAATATGTGGTAGCATCGATGGATTTCATACCTATAGTACATTAATATATATCATTCTTACACACCTAGTAATGGAAATGCAGTTGCTAAAGCACTTATTTGGAGGAATAAGATATAGGATGTACAGAAGGCCACTAGTGAGTGGTAGATTATGGCATTATTCCCTAAAATTCATCTATAGGGGCATGATAAATAGGGGCAGACTTATTTATCATCCTTATCTGTGACTTTTACCCAACTGTATATAGTTAGGATGAGGTAGTTATCAGATATAGAATGCATAGTTTTGCAAGAGTGTGTGGGAGGAGGGGACCCTCCTCTTAGTTGAATGGTAGTTGATGATGAGATCATGTGTATCCATGGACGTGTTATTATTCCAATGGATATATGTGAGAATTTGATGTAGTAGTTTCATGTTTTATATTGGGTAGTGAATCCAAGAGTCACCTAGACATACCGTGACTTTTGATGTTAGTTTTGGTGGCTGGGAATGATGTGTGAGGTGGCTGGTTTTTTTACAATGTGCTCCACCTGTCAGTAGGTGAAGGTGGAACAGCAGAGACCATCTACTCTTTTATAGTAGATAAAAATTCTAGAGTGAAAATGGTATGATTTCATGATGGATTTCATGACTAGTATATTGAGGTTTTCTATAGGTAACGATGTTGTCTGGGATGTTGTTGAGATAATTATGAAGGGCACTTATTTATTTTTGATCAAGGAGTCCATCAGTGTGGATGTGATCAAACGGTCGTATATTCGAGAGGTGGTATGGATATATTGGGTACTATTCACTATCATTTTGGATAGTGAAAATCACAAAAAATCTTGTTTTTAGAAGTGTTTTCATATGGAGTTTGGTACATAGGTGCTTCTAAGCACAACATACCAATTTTAGACTGATGGCCAGTTAGAGCATATGATATAGGTGGTAAAGGACATGTTGCAAGCATGCGTCTAAGATTTTGGGGTTTTTTGGAGAGGTACATTCCCCTAGATGAATTATCAAACCATAATTGTTATCAGGTGATGATACAAATGGAAATATTCAAGAATTTATATGGTTGGCCATGACAATCACCCCTATGCTGGTTGGAGGTAGGAGAGGATGCTTTTCAAGGACATCGTCTCGTGTAGGATACTTTTTAATAGGTCTAGTTTCTTTAGAAGAATATAGATACAATACATTCTCATCAAAAATATAATTCCAATCACCATAGAGGTCCTCTTGAGTTTCGAGATAGGGATTAGGTTTTTCTGGTATGTTTCATCTAGGATGGGACACAGATAGATTATGAGATAAGGTAAATCTTCACTGAGATATGTCGGGCTGTTGGAGGTTCTGGGGAGAGTTTGGTCAGTTTCCTTTTGTTACAATTACCAAAGAGGTACTTTGAGATGAATGAAATCATCCATGTATCTTAGCAATGCCACTATCACTCAAACATGTCTCATGTCTTTCAGCATGAGGATGTTGAACATCAGGATGACATATCATTTGAAGAGCATCTGATTCGTATCATTCAGAATAGCATGAAGGTTATCTAAGGTCGGTCAGTTCCTCTAATATGGGTGTTTTGTAAGCATGAATTTATATATTATGAGACTTGGAAAAAGGAGGCCAACATATGTTTTCAGTGTCTAGATTTTTTCATTGGAACACTTTGACTGCCCTTCAGAGAGTAATTTGGGGATGAATTGCAATAATGGGGAAGATGGTAAGATCTCGACTTTTCATTAAGTTATGGATCTTTTATTTTAGGTTAAATAAATTTTATTTTCCATTTTTTCTCTGACCTTAGGCTGGGTCATGGGCTGGTAAAGATGTTTTTTATAATGAAGGGTAAAATTGGTTGAAAGTTGGTTGTAGGCTAGGTACACACTGTGTACTAGAAGTATACATCTTGTACTCCCACTAAACAATGACTAATTAAAGTACATGATGTGTATGGGTTATTCATCAAAAAAAAATATTTCAGTAAGCATCATGTAAGGGATCTACACATCAGGTACTTTCCCACTAGGTTTTGTTTGGATACAGAGGTAGTAACCTATTATTTTTGACGGACAGAATACTTCCCTCTCATTTTCGAGATCCAAAATCCCTCTAATATGGTTTATTAGATATAGAATCCATCTAAACTCTAATTAGACCAAGGTTTGTCACATTAAAGACATATCAGAATGTAATCGATTCCTTTTTAGCCTTTATTGATTCCTCGTAACAAGGTTTTTTCTATTTGATTTTGTAATATTTTTCTCCAATATCCCATTTTAAGTCTATTCTACATGTTTCTTCAAAACCAAGGAAAATCAAGACTTTTTACTGGATGAGATATATACTTTCGAGGTGATATAGGTGATCTATACATTCTTTCGGATTTCCAATGCTTTTCAAGAATTTAGACTTTTCACCATCTTTCAGACTATCCAGAAATACCTTATTTTGATAGAATTCTGTGTAGTAGATGAATTCCGTCCTTGTGAGGATTCATGTGGGTTGTGCATAGGTGAATTGGCATCTGTTTCTCAATTAAAGGTCACCAATGGGTTGTATCTTAGGAAAATTCCATTTCTATTCATTTTTAGACCACACAAGGGTTGTGTTCTTGTGATTTTTTATATAGAGGAAGCCTCTTAATGTCTTAATGAGTTTAATAGTTTTCTTAAGAGATGTGATGACTCCTTTCCATGTGATATCTTATGATGCCTTACATATTTTTATTGTTTGGATTAAATGAAATGGATAAAATGGGTGGGTATACCAATATGATATGACTATTGTCTATTATATGGTTTATATTAGAGGGTATGACAATATTATCTTAAATTGATAAGTGGATTTCTTGAGTGGGTATAATTATGGATTATGAATTCTGATGTGAGTGTGTATACTAAATTGGAATGAAGGATTATATTAAATGCATTGATTGAATTGTTTAATAGATTCCATAGACTAATCTCTATGAATCTAGAATGCGGTATTAGATGCCTTGGGTGGACTCTAGCCCTTGGGTATTTATATTATGGAATGAAAACGGTCTTTCTATCCCGTGTATCCAGCTTTCTTTGGTTCGCGTAGTACATTCCATTGTCATACTCATAGGACCCCAACCAGTTGCTCGACCGAGTTTCCACTAGTACACCCATGGGACTCAATGTGGATTCCATGGACAATATCATTGGATCGATCCCATTGTGTTCTTGAATCATAATAATGAATTCTTTGGTATGTCACACTATGGATCTAGTCATTGGGGTATAATTTTCATTAATCGGTGAGGCTATGTGATTCTACATTTCACTATATAGTGTGTTTCTGTAATTCTAGTCTTCATTATATTGCTAGTATATGGGACTTTTTTGGAATCCTTATACATTGTGGTTGTGTCTTGTTTGGTATCGATGGGTTTCTGTTGTGCCCATGTGACTTATTTACTTTTTTATAGCTACCATGTTAGAAGGTAACAATTTTGTAGTTATCCTTGATGATCTGTTCAGTATTACATATGACAGTAGAATTATGCTATGGTTATATGAAATTACATTAGTGGTTTCATTAAACATTCTAAAACATTTACATTGTTGTTAGATCTTTATTGACCAAGGTAGTTGCCTACTAGGATGTGTATCTCACAACATATTTAGGACTCCTCACGGACCCAAATAGCTTATATGGTTGTAGGTGATGACATGGTAAAGATCCCTAGTACATGTTGTTGAATGAGTATTTAGAGAATGGGAACATAGGAACAAGATGAAAATTGAAATGCTACAAACACTTTTTTGTATTTTTGTTCTTTTTGGGATACATTTACTATATTTTATTGATTTGTACAGTTCAAGAAGATTTCTAGATACATGTATCATCTGCATCATTTTTTATATGAGACAGCTCTGGTTATTGATATGTGTTAATGTCTTCTCTCAAATTCAATTGACTGTTATTTATTTCCTCCTTTTATTTTTTAGGTTTTCCAAAAACTGTGATACTTTAGTAATGAGGGAAAAGTCTCCCTAATGGCTCACCTGAGCCCTCATTCTTAGTCTGCTGCCTATTGGGTTTGGAGATATGCATGGGTCCAACTGGGTATGGGGCACCGTTAGGTCATGTTAGTGTTTGGGATGTTAAAGTAAAGGGGGTCATGTCTTATTCTTGAATGACATTAGGCTGACACTACTATCTTTGGCCCATTCTGGATGATCTCTAAATAAGTAACCATATGTATAAATATATATAGTATATATACTTAGTGATGTATATAGACAAATATAGGGAGAATTATAGTAGTCTCTACCCTAGGAATAACTGATTTGTCTACGGGTAGTAGAATATATCTCTCAAATGTATAGGGATACCATGTCCAAATTCATAAATGTAGGAATTTCATGATCGTATACTATAAGAGTTGGGTCTCCATGAATGAATCATAACAGTGTGGTCACCATGCCTATATCATAATAGTGCGGTCTTCATTCCCTTACATCATATTCCACGAGGATTTCCATGCCCATTTTTCTAAATCCAAAAGGGTATCCATGCCCATACATCTCAAATCAGATGGATCTTCGTGACCAAGTATCAAAATATAGGAACACCTTTCTCGAGTATCACAATATATGTTTTCATGCCTAGGTATAACAATATAGGGACTCCATGATCATGTATCATAGAATATGGTCTCCATGTCATTATATCTCAATATAGTGATGCTATGCTTGAGAATCACGTTATTGGGTCTCCATTCCAATATCATATGAGGGAAAGGAGACTATACATGTATATCACAGGTGTGAGGATAACAAATAGTTATATAATAATAGTAGAATAGACACCATGAGTAAATTTTAAATCATAATCATTAAACATAAATTAATATGTTCCATTGAATGGTTTATAGATCATTATTACAATTCTTCAAAAAAGTTGTATCTTTTTTTTCTATTTTTAATGGTAATGTGGTCATGCCACTCAGTTTAAATCCAAACTATTATTATTTTATCTCTTAAAAGACCATCTAAAACACCATAGCATATGGTTTCATTATTTATCCACTTATAATAATAGAGGTAAATCCCTAGGAACACTTCAAGGGGTGGTAATATATTATAGGGAGAAATAAAGACATGAATAATGGATCTCTATGTCTTTTATATTAAAGATATTTAATTAAAAAAGTCTTAGTTTTGTTTTTAAGGAATCCCATGGAGAATATGATGTATAACATCATGAAAAATAATAAAATTCCATAATTATTTAGGGATAAACACTAGATCCAAAACCTTATGTAGTTGGATGAACCCTCATATTATATAACACTTTTGTTTGATCATGATATGAATGAAATAGAAAAATAGATTAAAAATTTAAAATAGAGCATAAGTACCTGCACCAAAATAACATCACCCATTTAAATAATAATGAATAACAAATCATATGGAGTGTATATCTTATAATCATATTTCTGGTGAGATGATTGACTTTCAAATCAGATGTTAAAAGATGAAACAAAACAAAATCATTGTTTAGGATTGATGAACACATGCTTCCCAAGACCTCCAATGAATGAAAGAATAGATGTGATGTATACAGTAAAAATAACATTCCCTATATACTTAAAAAAAATAACCAAGTGAAATTACATTATATGAGTGATTTACACAACGTGTAATGTTTGGGTTTTCCCCCTCGATGGAAAAAATGATACATGATATGAAAAGGTATTTATTGAAAAATAAACTTCATGTATTTAATACAAGTTTTTTAATCTAAAAAAATGTGTACATGGACATATCCCACATACAACCCCCTTCATCCTTCTTTACAAAAACATACCAACCATCTTAAATTTTTGTCTTAAAATTTTATTCCAAAATGAGGGTTGCAATAAGGTTGTAAAGAAAACATAAATGGAGTAATAACTTATATAAAACAAAATATCTTATAAGAGGGGACCATACATATTTACATTGAATTCAATCTCACTATTCCTAACTTGTGAAACTCATTAAACATGGAAAGTGCATGTCGTCTAGACTTAGTAGTGCGACCTCCACCAACTACCTTAAATTGAATATCATTAATAACTTTGTCCATTTTCACGTCAAGAAGTTTTTTTACCTCATCATATCGCAAACCCCTTAGTACTTATGATAATTTAATTTTTTATAAATTAAATTTATTTTTTATCTACAATTTAATGAATCAGTGAGTTATGCTTTCATTATACAAAATATTTATCTTAGCTTATATTATACTGCACACTGAGTTTTAACAAAACTAGGATATATTATTAATTTTATTCAAAAATCATAATTAAAATATAGATGATAAACATAATGATATTAATTGTAAAAACTAATTTTAAAATTATAATTATAATGTTTTTATATAATAAAAATATATTGATAAAAAGGAACTCAATTTTTCAAAAAATGTTTTACATGATTTGAAAATACAATTTTTCAAAAAAATATGTTTTTGTGGACAATAATTATTTATTTAGGAAACATATAGAAAATTAATTTGATAAATTAGATATGATTTTAGAAATTATAAACTGAAAATTATTTTAGGGTGAAATTTTTAGAATTTTTTTAAAAGATAAAATTTTTATTGAATAGTGAAAAAATGAATTTCAATTGAAAAATGTGATTTTTCATAAATTATATATAAAGATAAATTATATTTTAAATTCATATAAAGTAAATTATGTTTAAATATATATATATATATCCATTTTAGTTCATTTGAATTATTTTTATATTGAATTTTTTATTAAAATGTTATAAACATTGGAATAATTTTTCACTGAAAACCAAATTTCTCATCCCATATATTGGATTATTTGAATATTAAAACTTTCCACAAATTTTAATGGAATTTTGAAATATTGATTCAAAATTATGAATCCGAATAATTTATATAATCTAATAATTTTATCTTAATTTTTTACCATTTCAAATAGTAAATATGATAAAAAAACATTTTCTATGGTTAACGAAAAAAATGGGGCTACCCGGGGTTATACTAAAAAAAATGGGTAAAATGTACTAAATTATGTTTAAAATATATTTTATTTACTTATTCTAACCTTGTAATTTTATGAATAATCAATAATTATTTTGGAAATTTTTGGAAAATGAAAAATATGGGTACTCCTTTTTCTTTTAAAAAATTATCAGTGTGCCACACACCTCAATTATAAAAGGCTAACACTTTATTATCGTCTTCACAGCCTGAAAACCCGTTTTAAAGCATTAGCTCAAAAAAATATTAAAAAAAATTATCCTATAATCATAAAATCCATGTTTTGGCATAAATAAATCCTAGTAAGGCTTTTGGGGTAAAATTATTGTGGTTGCACGATTAAGATGTAATGTTCTTCAATAATCGTTCGGATTTTATTACTTACTCTGCCACATTCATTAAGTATAATTAAATTAGTATATAATAAAATTAGTATATTAAATATAATAATATATGTTTTATCTTATTTTCATAACCTACAATCATATTCACTTCTGTAAAATGGTTTACTGAATCATATTTTGTGTGTACGATAGACTACAACCACGTGAAGAAATGTAATTTCTTTCCACTACCACCACCCATGATTAGGTATGATAATAAGTATAAAGTATATATATGATATTTATAAACTAAATATACCAATTTATTAATTATTTAATATATATATAAATATTTACATTAAATTATTTTGGGGATACGATAACACCGCTCGTGTGTACAACGTACCACTGCCTCACGAAGCACTGTGATTCGTTTTGACAAATTCCTTACAAGAAATATAATGAATATATGGGATCTAAATTTAATAATTATGATATTAATGAAATATTTATTATTCTTAATACATAATTTATTTTTTTATTTATCACATTTTCACTCACTGAAAAATGGTAATGTCATTCATGTAGATGGAAACTACTTCTTTCACAAAGCGACTTCGTTGTCTCTTTTAAAAATAGTACCAAAAGTATGATAAGTGTATTTAAATAAATAGTTTTTTATTTATTATATTATTATGATTATTACATTTTAAAATATTAATTACCTATTTTCTGTAATGATAATTTTAAATTGAAAATATTACTCATGCATACATATAACCTACCATCTCTTTGATCGTAAAGCAAATTATTTCTCAAAAAAATAATTCACAATTGATCATAAAATTATAATATATTTACAAAAATTAAAATTAATACATCATTATTATTCAAAAAACAATGTAATCGTGAACTATTTAATAGGACCAAATATAACAAGTCATAATATAAACGAATAACAATGTAGTTATTTATCATAACATGAATTTAACATTGAATTGATATGAAATGGGTTTTAAAAGGTCTTTGGAAAATAATAAATTGAATGGTATATGTATATTTTTATGGTCATGAAGTATATTTATAATAATTTTATTTTAATGATCGAGGAGGATCTAACATGTATGAAAGAACAAGATACTTATTGTTAGGGGTTTCTAGTATCTCTTTTCCTTCTAGGTGATTTATGCACTTTTACAGCCCATTTATTTTTTGGGGTATATATACATCCCATTTGACATGATATATTATGAATATCTTTAATTTAATTGTATTTAATGTTTCATGTGTTGTAATTATTTATTGGGTATTAAAATTTGAACAGATTACTAATGTGGTAAGGTGTTTTTCTCTCAATATGCTTTAATGGAGACATATGTTATGCTACGAACCTATATTATTTTATGGGATATATATAATTCCACATTAGAATTTAATAATATTAAATTATTAATTTTTAGGATATTTGTTTCTTATTTTAATGTTATTCATTCATGGGGATCACAATTCAAAGTTACCATAGTGGTAATGATTTTATTTTACAATCTCATAGTTCATCGAGTTTGATTAGGATTTTGTTTCCTATGGGGAAATTATAGGATCAATTTCCCATGAAACATATGATTTTTTTGTAATATTTATTTTTAATGATTATACATTTTTTTGTAACAACATGATTTTTTGTGAAATAGTTTTTTCAAATCTATTTTATATTTTGATATTTTTTATTTCACGCAACACTAAAAATAGCATTTCACTAATTCAAACATTATGTTCACATGGCCCCAACATGGAGTATGTTATTCCCAATATCTAATTAGAGTAAATTATAATGAAAAACAAGGATAGGTTACATTAAATGAAATATTTTCCTTCCTCGATGGATTGTGTTACATTCACGACCGAGTAATACCTAACTATAATATATTATTAAAAATATTATTATAAAGAGATATAACCATGTTGATATGTTTATAGATATTAATATTATTAATTAATTTATGAAAATATGTTTTTACCCACAAATATGATGAATTCATTGGTTACTAATTAATTTGAACTGTATATTGAAACCCATTGAATATGAAATAAAATATTATTATCATTCCAAAGCTATTTTAACCTAATAAATAAAATTAATAAAAACATGTGAGTAATATTAATGTAATAAATATTATATTTATCCATTAAAATGTTTTTGAAATTCTACCAAAATATTTTATAGACATAATATAAGAACAAACCCATTTTTATCCTTAAAACCCTATATACTAATTAAGGTATTTTTATAGCATTTAATAAAGAACCCATATTAAATAATATTTTATTAAATTATATAGATTTAATATTTAAAAAAATCATTAAATATGGTTGTTAAATATAAAAATTATCTTAGGGTATATATTTTATATTTTTATTTAAGGTTTCATATTTTAATGAATTGTTAAAAATACAGGATTTTAAATCCCAACTACTTTGTCATTTAATATATTTATAAGTTTTAATTATATATTTAATTATATTTATAATATATATATATATATAATTTTTATCAATTAATCCAATTTATGTCATTGTAATATATTACACGTTGAAATTTTAAATAAAAACATAGTAGCCTTTTTGATGTTTTTATGTTAAAAACATGCAGTGTCATCTGGTCATAGGGATTAATTTTAAATAAATTTAAATCAATGGAATGATTAGATTTCAAAAAAAATGTATTCCATATTTATAATAATATGAATTATTTGTTTCTAATAATTTTAAATAATTTTTACCAAAAATATTAGTTAATGTCACTAAAATTAAATACATCGGTTATTAGAGAAATAAGGTCAATAAAATACTAAACCATAATGATAAGACCCAAAAGACCTATAAACTATTACAATATCTATTGGATGATAAAAATTACACCATGAATGGTCCATTGTTGAGTTGGGTTAGTTTTTAAAAAAAAATTATGTAAAAAATGTTGGTACATCAATATTGTTTTTCAAAATGCCATGTGTGTCCTTTCCCATCCCAATAAAATGCCACCACCTCTAACCAGTTCCTCTAAAATATCAATCCCACTGTATTTCCCAACATATTCTTAGATAATCTCCAAAACTCCCTCCATTCTTCTTTGAATATTTACATCGGGTAAAAGGCAACTCAATGACGTGTTTTGGTAGAAATCAAGACAAGTTATCCCCTAAAGAGGTAACATCTTCTATCAAACTTCATTCCATAATTTTCTTTCACCGCCCATTACACTCTCGTTTTCCAATTATTTTTTTTAAGAATTATCTAATATTTACTATTAGGTATTTATCTATGTCATTCAACCTAAAATTACCCACACCTCCATCTAATGGGTAATGAACATATGGTTTCTGTGTTTGGTGAACTTCATCCTCCCGAAATGATGATTGTTCATTTTTTTCATTTCCACCTACCATAGTGGAAAATATGATGGAAAATTTGTATATATATGTATTATATTATATTTATTATTTTTTTAATATTATGTATTATATTTTACAACACATAACATTTTTCTTTCTAGTTTTTGTTAATATGATAATTTCATTCGAGGAAGTGTGAACTATCACCCCCTCAAAGCAATGTGATTCGTCCACACACTACATTAAATGTAGAAAGGATGGGTTTAGTGAAATTATATGATATATATAACATTATAATTATAATTTAATTATTTATATAAATATAAATATATTTCATTTTCATTAGTTCTTTCAATACGACAATAAAAATGGAAACCATGTTCATGCGTACATACGGATTACAATATCCCTGAAGAGTGAATTTCATTTCTTAGTCATACATTATATATATTATTATAATATAAAAATAATGTATTTCCAAGATATTTAAATTATTTTCTACATTATAGATTCATGATATCTATATAAGGACCAATTATATAAGAAATTAATACACTTGCGATAAACAAAATGAATTTTTCCCGAAGTAAGACATTAAAATAAGATAATTAGTGAATTAGTAATATAATTTAATTCTAAAATAATATATGGTGTTAGCTATATGATTATTAATATATAAAATATGTAAAAAATATATTTTTTTTAACATGAAACTTTTATGAGTATGAAGAGTTCCTGGATACAAGGTAATGGGATTTCATATCACTTTTAATTTCCTCGAGATATATGTTATCTTCACCACTAATTAATTTTTTGTGTTGTATATACTACACATAGTTTTATTATATTAATCTTATGAAAAAATTAACTGGTTCTAACAAATAAATTTTATGATCATTCTTTCATGGGTTTTAGGATTCAAACGTTTCTAAATCGGTAAAAACCTTTTGTTTTAATTTGTATTCTATGAGACTCGTTTCTTGTTGTTCACCTAAACTCATTTTAGATATATATAATTATATTTTACAACTAAACCCATAAATCCCCTTATTTTCATTATATTCTCAGACTCATTTAATTATCATCACTTAGTTAGATAGTACGATCCATAGTTACCTTGTTATAAGAGTTTATTAAAACAATCTCCTTGATTTTCATGATTTTTTCTGTTTATGCCATCTTTGATATAATAATATGATCCATATCTTAGGAAAAATTATGAAATTTACTATCATATATTTATTCAAAATATATCCATGCATCGGAAAAAAATTTCCATTCATTGGTACAAATTATAATTATGAAATTGATTTTATGGAAGCTCATCTTTACAATCTCTTCAATCGGAAATATTTGTTCCTATAGAACCTTGTTTTTTAAAAAGTTTTTCCAAGAATAATATAGTAATATACAATTATAATGATAATAAATTTCTTCCATTTTTTTCTTTTACCATTTTTTGACATAATATTCTTCCCTCGATTGCGTAACAAGTCCATTTCATATCGTTTTTACCCTGCAACTTGAATGCCCTTTTAACCTCATATAACATGTATAGATTTATCCACCATCAATCCTTAATGAATTATATTCATTTTTCAAATTTATTTTCTTATAAAATGTTTTTATAAGATATTTTGAAATAAAATGGGCTTCAAATCATTTTTTATCTTCTTTTATATATTTTCAAGGAAAATGGTTACAAAAAATTTTAAAGATTATATTATTTGTTTTCAAGGAAAATGGTTTTCAAATTTTTTTCTATATTTATTTATATTTCTTCATAGTATTTTGTATTAAAATTATTTTTAATACTTTTCCATGTAAATTTATAACTTTTCAAAGTATTTTCAAGGAATAGATTATCAAAACAATTTCAATCAATCTTTATACGTTTTTAATGTTCTTTTGAAGAATATGGTTTTTGGAATTTTATGATGCATATTTTATATGTTTTCATGGAAAAAGTATTTCTAATGAATCTAATTCTTCTTAAAAAAATTTGTGGTATTTTGTATGAAAATAATCATCAAAAGGTTTAATGTATTAAAAATAATTTCTCAATGATGAAAAGAAAAATTTACCCAATAAATATTTTAGAATGATTTTCAAAATTAAATTTCATCTAAGATGATATCCAATGATGTTAGTCATACCCATTTTATAAATAATCTAAATAATCCAATCATATTAATGAAATGAATTGGTAATTCTTAATGTCATGGTATTTATGAAACTAGTTTCCCATTAAGGGGTTATATGTTTTTGAAACATGATTCGTCACATAGGTTATGTTTGTGATGAAAGGATTATGAAAACATTATTTTTCCACATGTTATGATATGATTAAATGTTTATAATAAACATTTCATTTCATGGTTTATAATGTGATTATTTCTATTCTCATGGAACATGCATGTACTATTTTATTATGATAGTGGTTGGACCAATATATCTCTCCACTGAATTAGGGAATGATTTATTTCTAATGAGATTGATTAAGATGGACATGGGATTTAACAATGACTTCTAGGATGGTATGAGATGTGAACTCATGCTAGTAATATAGACAGTGGAGTGAACCATCACAACCATGATTGTATGGCGAATGAAACCATACTTCAAATATGGTCTTGGCATCAATGCCTTGGCTTTTATGGAAATAAGATTATATGCTTATATGTTTTCCATAATTCTATTTTTTCATTTGTTATGTATTAATGGCTTATGTTATTTATTTCATTATGATTCATGTATTATTAACATCCAATATTTATTCCATAACACATGTTAATGATCTTTAACATGCTGGGTATGATCTTCTATTTTCATTATCATGTTCTCATAACTTTATTCTCATGATTATTCTTACATGTCTCCCTTTTTACCCTTACTAAGAATATGAGATCACAAATTTTCTTGTTTACATCCACATATTACGATATATTTCTTGAATGATATGTCTTTTTGGGGTACTAGTCTTGGATAATAATGTTGAATATAATGTATGTCGATCATGTAGTAGTGTTTAAATTTCCGTGTTTCAAAAGGAACTAGCCCAAATACGATCATTGGGAATCATTTTGTAAAATGTTTATGTATTCTGTAAAAGCTATTTGATGTTAATGATTTGAAAAGTGATGCTCTCTATAGTTGGTATATGAGAAATGGAATTTTTGACATGTCGATGCTAGGATGAGAAACATTATTGATATCTTGAGTTATATTATTAAGGATATGACTTGGGAGGTATTTAAGGATATGTATATGGTTTAGTTAAATTTACGAAATGACCTGAATTTTAGTAATGGATATAGTGAGTTGTTTTAGAGAAGTACGTCCTTTTATGGATACTACAAGAGAATGTCACTCTTGAATAGTTGTACTTTGGAATAATAACTCTGATGAGATGTTCCAGGACCAACTCGGGGTAATCTGGTACATGACAATGGGCCTTGATACAGTACTAGTTTGAATCTCCCAATGGATATGCTTTGTAAATTCATGAACTCTTTATGAACCATCATAAAGGATTTAAATATATAGTGTCTATGAATAACCTTGAATGAACATATGGTTTAATAGATTAAGGAAGGTTTCCTTATTTATATATCCTATAAGTAATATTATCAGCACTATGTTTCTTTATTCTTTGATAATTAATTTTCCTACTATAATTATGGTTTTAAGAAATATTTAAAATTGTAATGAACTAGAATATTGAATTTTATTTAATAATTTTAATTGAGAAGTAATGTGTAATTATCACTGGATTGAAATATGTTTTTATAATGGATAATTTGATTTCACATAACATGGTTAACAATGTTTACCATAACCAACACTTAAGGTTTACAAGGCTGATAAATATGTAGTTCACTCAGAGTGTGGGTAATGGAGACCATGGAGGAAAGATTATTTTCTGTCCTTAATTTACAAAATGGGTAAAGGATCTCTTAAATGAATGCCTTAATGAAAAAAAGATGTTTTCACTATGGAAAAGAAGGAAAATTAATAAGTAACTATAAGGGAAAAAATGATGATTTGAGTCAGTGAAATGGTTGAGACTATATTTCTCTGTAATACATCATCAAGAGCTATGTGTTTTATTTGTGGATTAAATGGTCATTATGTAACTCAATGTACCATGAGGAATATTCATGAAGAGAATCACCAAGGTGGTGTGAGTGATGATTACATTGTGGATGATGATGAGACTACAGATGAAATGTGATAGAAAATTGGTATTATGTAACAAGATGAAGAACCATTGTTAATGGAATAAGGATGAAATAATATATGTATATATGTTTTAGGATTCAAGATTTATGTATGATGAAATATACAATGTTTGTTCTACATATGTTTTTCGGTCAGTATATACAAGTTTATGTTAAACATTCCTGCTATAATTTTCATGTCATTTAATGTCAAGTTAATATTTTGACTAAAGGAAGGTAACCCATAATATTTTCATTATGTTTGGATAATTTTATTCAGATAAAGATAGATGGCATATTGATATGTAAATCGGGATGTATTGATTACCTTTGAACTATGTAAGACATGTTTATATGTGGTTTATGCTATCTTTAATGAAATTTACATGGTTTTTATATTTAAGGAATAGATCCAATATACATTTGAATAAGGAAGCCTAAATTATTTCCAAAAGTATTTATGGTAATTCAAATTATTGCCATGATTCAAGAGAATATATGATGAAGTTATTCACATGATTGAAATGTGACAACTAAGATCTACTTTTTGAAGTATAGTGAAATCAATGCTATGATGATATCATGACTATCTTTCTAAATTTATTTATTTTCATCATTGAGAAGGGATATAAGGTTAACCATTCATGAAAATATTAAGCTAAACTTCAATGAAATTATTTATGCACACAGTTTGTATTGAAACCATCGGTTAAATGGATATTTAGTAATTAACCTTACTCCTACGATATCCGTATTATATATTTTAGAAACTATATTTGTTTGGTTTTAGAAAATGAAATCATGTATGTCAGTTAACATCCAACCAAGGCTGGTAAGGCTTTAGGTATTAAACCCACGATCATATAAAGATAAAAGTTTCATGCCTATGAATGGACTATTCAATGTCCTGGTAAATGCATATTTATTTCTGATGAATTGATATTTCTGGTGAAACAATACTGTTACTTTCTATAAATTACCATATCTACTGTTTTTGGATAGTTAGTGTCAAATAGTTATAGTTTTCATTCTTTTACAGGCATTAGGATATGAAAAAATTATAATTTAATGCTCAAGGAATAAAAGATATTATATGGACATCCATTGCATAATGTTATGTATGAATTATAAATAAATAAAATAATGACCAAAGAATTAAATCTTGTTCATTTAAACATATCATTCATGTATATATCCTTATAGTATTGTTTAATTGAATAATTATTCAATGATAGGGTAATGTTAAGAATAATGTGTTGACCTAATACCTAAAATTTTGTTGGACCAATGGGCTTATAAATAATTACTTATTTATGACATTAAGGAAATTAACTTTTATTTTATCATCGAATTATTTGTGATTTATTACATCAATCAGACCAAATAAATATTGATTTTTCCCCCATTTCCATTTTCACTCCCTACCTATGTCCTCCTATATGGAAACCATGTTATATGTTACTTTTGGTAAACATTATTGTTCAAACTTTCACTTTTTAATCTAATTATTACTATCCATTTTTTCAATGTGTTTTTTAGTGAATGAAACATTCAATGATTTAAACTTTGGTTACACAGAATAATTTTCAGGGAGAAATTCATTTTTATGGGCGTTGAATGTTACACCCATAGATTTTGTGAAATATTTTTCATCGAATTAATTTAATCTTTTTATATTTTTCATTTCACACAACACTGAAAAAGGTTCATCACTAATTAAAACATTTAATTTACATGTAACTGGATTAGAATATGTTACACACAGAACTTAATTGTCATATGTTACTAAGAACAATTATTTTAGCATACATTACATACAATATTGAACTTCCTCGAAGGCGTTCCTAACACTCAAGACTGAGTATTACCTAACTATAATTTGTTATTAAAAATATTTTTATAATGAGATATAACCTTTGTGTTATGTATATGGATATGAATATAAATAATTAATTTATGATATTATGTATTTTAGAAAAAATATATGATGAATTCATAAGTTACAAATTAAAAGTTTTCAATATGAAAAGCAATTGAATATAAAAGTAAGTATTATTATGGTTACAAAACTATTTTAACCAAATAAATTAAATTAATAAAATTTAGTGATTAATATAAATTAAATACATATTATATATATTTACAAAATTATTTTTTATATTCATACTATAGATTTTATTTCAGATATAATAATAACAAACCTAATTTTATGCTTAAAAACCAATATTTTTAGTAAGACCATTTTACCACATTTAATGGATAAATAATTTCAAATAAAATTTTTATAACTTTCAATGATTTAATTTTTCAAAATAAAAATTATATTTGGAATATATTAATAATAATAACTAGTTTTGGATTACTTTTTGGTATTTTTAGGAAAGGTTCCATCTTTTTATGAAATGTTGAAGATAAAAGATTTTTATTCTGAACTGATGTTTCATGTAATTTTTATATAAGGTAAAATTATATATTTAATTGTTTTGATAATTTAGTTAGATAATAATATTATTAAAAAATTAAAATTATTTCATTAGAAACAATATCACATAGAAATTTGAAATAAAAACATATCATGTTTTTTGATGTTATATGCTAAAACCTCATAGAGTACTCCCATTAAGGGGATTAAATTTAAATTAATTTCTTCCCAATATGTGATTATAAAATTAAAAATTGGCTTCCATATTTGGAGTGAAAAAAATTTATAATTTATAATAAGGTAAACTTTTATTTTCATCAAAAATATTAGTAAAATCTATTAAAATTAATTACATCTATTAAGAGACAAATAAGGTTAATAAAGTGCTAAACCATAAATATAAGCACATTGAATACCATTAAACATTTACAAAACTCATTGAAAGGATTATATTAGAACATTAACCTTACATTATTGAGTTTTTTATTGGTTTGACTTTTGTTAGGTAAAAATGTGTGTACACCTAACTAGTTTTCAAAAAAACCATGTGTGTCATTTCCCATCCATATAATAGGACAACACCTCTACCCACATTATCACCCCTATAATGACCATTTGATCAAAAAAATTATACAAAATTAAGATGAAATTTTCCCTCCCTTCATCATAAAAGCCATACCTTGGGTAGAAATATACTCAAGAAGCCTTTTCGCACAACCCAAAATGAGTTAGCTGATTAATAAGTTACATCTTCTCTCAACTTCCTTTCTATTATTTTCCTTCTCCCTAACAATATATCATTCATGTATGAAAACAACAAAATAATAAATTTAATATGGTGTTTTTATGCAAATAGTTCAACATAAACTTACACACACCTCTATCTAATGGTAATAAACATATTGTTTCTCTGTATGACGAACTACTGCCTTATGAAATGATGATTATTGATTTCTCCAGTACCACATACCATGGTTTCCTTTATGATGGAAACAATATTTATATATATCATATATTATAATTATTATGTATTTAATATTTTTAATTCATTTTTAAAAAACACATATTTTTAACATTCCATTTTTTTTAATATGATGATTTCTTTTGAGGATGTGTGGACTCTTCCCCCATCAAAGGGATATAATTCATTCACACACAGCATAGAATGTATTAAGTATGGGTGTCGTGAAATTATATGATATATATATAACTTTATAATTTGATTGTAATTATATTATATACATATACATGAATTTCATTTGGTTTCATTCTTTCAAAACGAAAATAAAAATAGAAACAACATTCATGCATATGTATGCCTTATCGTCTCCATGAATAGTTTGTTATGTTTTTTACTCATGTATTCTATAGATTATTATAATACATATATAGTCTATATACCATGTATTTATATCATATTATACTTTTGGTAATCTTGTTATAATTATAAGGACCAATGATATAACATATTTAGAAAAATGGGAGGAACAATGTGAATAGTACCTGATGTGAAACCATAACAAAGGACTATTAACAAGTAATTTCATAATCAAACCATATATTTTATTTTGTATATAAAAATTATTCTGTGATATATGTCTAATAAAATTATATTTATTATATAGAAATCTGGTATGATTACAAGGAGTTTCAAGACATAAGGTAAGGGGATATCATATCACTTTTAATTTCAGGGAGATATATAATATGTTCACAACTATATCCTTTTCTACGGTGTATGTACCTAAAATTAATTTACTATTTTTACCTTATACATAAATATAGTGGTATGAAAATATTTATTTTATTGTATTTTGGAAGGGGTTTATGTTTCAAAATTTACCAAATCGGAAGAAACGATTCCTTTCATTTCTCCTTCTCTAAGACTCATGTTTTGTTATGAACATAAACTTTTTATCAAGGTGTACATATTTCTATTTTACATGTTATATCATGAATCAATTTATTTTTATGATATTTCAATATTAATTCAATTTCTTTATCTTACATGGAGTGTAATATTCCAACATACCATGAGATAAGAGTTTATTGATACAATCTCATCACTTTTCGATATTGTTTATGTTTATTCATTGGTTGATGAAACCATATGTTCTATTTCTCTAGAACATTAATTAAATATTATATCCTTAGTTTATTTATGATATATACATGTATTGGTACCATTATTCCATTCTATGGTATATATTATTTTTATGAATGTGTTTTGAAAGAAGCCGAGTTTACCCTCTTATTAGTCAAAAATCTCTATTCCTTCAAAACCTTGTAATATAAAAAGGGTCTCCAATAATACTACACTAATAAATTATTTACATTAAAATAAATATAAACCCTTTTCTAATTTACCAGTTAGTTGAAATTTGTCTTCTTTTCACTTTCTAAATGTGTAAATATTCTATCCATTTTACCATTAAAAATTAATATTCTTCTTACCTTATTCGACATGTATGGATTTATCATTCATCCATCCATTGAATATTTCAATTCATGTGTAAAGATTAATTTTTCAGATAATGTTTATAAAAAAAATTTCAAATAAATGTTCAATAATTTTTTTCATGATTATTTAAAAAAATTTCAACAAAAATAGGTTTCTAATATTTTTCAAACATTTTATAAATTTTCAGGGAAAATGGTTTAAAATCATTTTCATCCTTGTTTTATATGATTTCAAGGAATTTTTTTAAAATTTTTTCAATTATTATTTATATGTTTTCAAAATAATTTCAGGGAAAATATTTTTTTAAAAAATTAGAGGCTCATTATAATTAGTCAAAATATTTTTAAATAAATAAAGTTTAATAAAAATTCAATCTTTCATTATATGATTCCAATGATTTTGTGATGAAAAAGTTTTTAAAAAAAGTTTTATTATATTTTTATAAGTTTTCAAAGAAAAAATACACTCAAATGATTTATGTTGTCTTTATAAATTTTAATATAATTTTCAATGAAAATGGTTATCAATTGGATTTACGTAATAAAAATCTACTCTCATGGAATAAATGAAATTTTACATGTGAAATGTATTGGAATCATATTTCAAAATTATTTTCAATAAAATATGAACTCCAATGATGTTACTCATTCCCTTTTAGGAAATACTATACATCTTCCATGTAAATTATTTCTATAAAATGTTTACACATAATGTTTGGTATCTATGAATCTTTTTTATCCTTCATGGGTTATATTATTTTAAACCACAAAGTTTTCATAGGTAATGTTTATGATGAAATAAATACGAAATATGTATTTTTTTCACAGGTTATGATATGATAACAAATTTATAATACTGATTACATTTAATTGGTTTTTATATGATTATTTATTATCTTGTTGAACATTTATGAATGATTTCATTATGAGATAGGTGTGACCTATACATCGATTCAATGAATTGGGTAAAGATTTATATATAATTATATTGACTAAGATGGCCATCAGTGTGAACAATGACAACAAAGATGGTATGAAGAGTGAACGGATGAAACGATGATTCCCATTTGTGTGAACCATGAGTATCATGATGGTATAGGGAGTGAACTCATACTACCAATATGGTCTTGGACACAATGGCTTGGCTACTATGGAAATCATAATATATTGGTATCTATCTTCCACAGTTAAATGTTTTATTTCTAGGTTAAGTTTTAATTGATTATTTATTTACTTCCTTATGATTCATGTCTTATGGACTACCATGAATTATACCATGATTCATGTTTATTATCATTAACATACAGGGAAAGATCCTTTATTTTCATGATCATATTCTTCTGGCCTTATGCTTATAATTATGATTACAAGTCTTCCGGGTTTACCATTACTAACCATATGATCTAACACCATTTAATGTTTCCTTCCATAGTTTTTGAAGATATATATATTTTTTATGATATGTCTAAATTGATTTCTATTCATAGATAACCTAGTGGGAGATAATGTATCTCACACTATTTCCAACAGAACAATACCAAATAAGGTCTTTGGGAATTGGTTTGTATAATGTTTAATTATTACACAAAATTTAGGTAATGTTAATGTTTCTAAATGTTTGTGTTCCTATATTTTACCATTATTTTTAAAATTAGGATTTACTCAATAGTTCAAAATGATATTGTTAATTAAAAAATATTTAATTATTCTTCTTAGTTGAAAACCCAATTACTATTAGAACCATGATTTCTAAAAAATTACAAATATTTTTTTTATTTAATAAAGCCTAAATTATATTTTCTCAAACATTTTATTTTTTTTAAAAAATTCAATGTAATCTCCATGCAATGTCGCAAAAAATTATCATTTTTTGCTGAAAATTTGAATGGAATCCTAATTGTATCTTGGGCGACATGAATAGAAATTATGTCAATCCTTTTCATTGATTATTCCTTTATATGTTTTCATGTTAATATTAAAATAATATGATTTCCAAAAAAATTATGTTTTAAATTTGGAATTCTAAAGATTTATGGATGTTTTCATGATGAAATAATTTAAAATTATTTTTAAGTCAATCATTATATATTTTATTGTTTATTTTAAAAGTAAATTATTTCCCAAATATTTTATGAATTTCTAGTTCTAAAAATGGGTTTTCTAATAAATTTTTTTATCGTAAATAATTTTTCATGTGATCATTCAAAAGAACTACAGATCTATGATGGATTCCATTGATGTTACTTATGTTTTACTAGGGATATGATTAACATATACCATTGTTATTCATTCATTTAATTTTTTATGTTTATTATGGCCACATTTTTAGGAAAATTTTTTCTATTCCATGAATTATACCCAAAAAATTTATTTTGAACCCCACTTATTTTTTTACCATTCGTTATGCAGTGATAAAACAAAGAAATGATTATTAAACCTATCTATTTCCGACAGGATATGATGATATTATGTTTTGGTACACATACATATTATTTTTATTATATTATATGTAATTTTATATACGTCCAATGCATTTGGTAATGATTTATATTTCAAAATATAGATATGACTAGAATGGGGAGTAAACTTGGTTTATTTTGGACTCTGTTCACAGTGATGGTCTTTGTAGTGAATCATGACTACTATGATGGCTTAGTGAGTCAAAAAAATTACTATTATTCCCTTGGTAGTGAGGCATTACTACCCCAGAAATGAATTTTTATGTTAATGTTTATTCTAAAATTATGTGTCTTATGTCGTTGTTATTGTCACGTGTATGATGTTAATCAATTCTATTGTGATATGTAACATAATAACAGTAAATATTTAATCCATGACTCATGATTATGATCTTCTGATATATATGTTATAATCATTATATGTCATGACTATTTTATCATACCATTTTTTCATATAATTATTACATATCTCCCCTATTTACACTTGTTGAGAATTTTAACTCACCCATTCTAATTTTTCATTTCCCGAGGTTGTGAAGAATGATTTTAATTATGGTATGTTTATAAAGAGTACTAAAGGGGAAAATATTAATAGGATAAGTTGTACATTATATAAAAAATTAGATGAATTTGTACATAGTTTTGATAGTAACTATCCTATTTATGTTCTTAGGAATGTATTTAAGTAATGTATACAATATTATTATAAAAATATGTATTATTTTTGAATGAAACTTTTGGGTTTCTATAGTTGGTATCTGATGATAAGATTGGTTATCATTTAGAAATTATGATTAAATACATTATGTGAGATCCTCTATGATATTTCCATAGATGTTTCATGGGATGTATATATGGATATTTATATATTTGATTCCTAGTATAGTAAATTTACCTAGAATTTTGGTAAATGATATAGTGAGTGTATTCTAAGAAATTACAATCATTTCTAGATGATACAAGTGGATTTTTCTCTATCACATTGGTACCTAGTGTTAATATCTCTAAAAAAACATTGAGGTAGAATAATCATAACTTAGTTCATGAAAATAGGTCTTTATTCACACATAGATTATCAATCCACTGGGAAATGATTTGGAAATTCACAAACTCATTATAAACCATAAAGAAGGATTTAAAAATAATATGACTATGAATAGAGAATTATAACCAATTTTTTGATATATTGATTTTTTTAATTATTTTTGCAATATATAAGTTATTTTTTCTTCATTTTGTGGTCTTCTTCTATGATTGGTGTTTCTTGTTTGTTCTATTAGTTTATAGCCGTGGATGGAACCAAAATGTATAGGAAAAAAGTTGAATTTTATATAGAATATTCTTTGGAGAAGTTAAATGGGATAATGAATGGATTTTAGGATATTTTTATTATTACTAATTGGTAATCATGGAACATGATTCACAATTTGAACCATAAACAACTCTTTGAATCATTAATGATGAGAATGAGAAATATCACAAAGATTTTGGGTAATTGAGAATATTGAGGAATGAAGATTAAAATTCATATATATAGAAAATGTTGGTTGATGCACTCAAGGGAATGTCATAGGGGGAGAGATGATGCTTGTGGTGTGGAAAAAAAGGAAATTATTCAAGAAACTACATTGGAAAATATAATTTTCTGAAAATTCAATTGATGAGAATAATGGACTCCCTAAGGTATCATTTAATGTGGAAATTTTTAAATGAAGAACTTATGATCATTATAATAATTGATGTCATAATAGAAATCTCATTAAGATAATAAGAAAGGTTGTATGAGTAATGTTTATTTAGTTTATGATGCAGAATCTAATATGAAATATGATAAGAAATATGTGTTTAATAATAACATGATGAATCCATGTTAATGGATTTATAAGTATGTTGAATTATTTAATATATTGTGAAATATAAATGAATAATTATTTTATATGAATAAAAGAATATATAAGGTCTTATTAGTATATATTTTTCATCACAGATCATCATGAATTTGGTAAATTCTACTAATGGACTAAAAATTGATTTAATAGAAATTAGTCATTTTTATTAAGGGATGATAACCCTAGGTATGATACATATTCTGAGATAATTATTTTAGGACAAAGAGATGTTGGATTTAAATAATAAAATATCATACCTATGATGATCTTGGAAAAGAATAGTAATTTTTAGATAATTTAGTACATGATTAGATTGATGGATTTTATAGAATTTTTTAATTTATGGAATATATCCAATTATCTTTGTTTTATTATAGGAATTATGATGCATGAATTTTTTTAAATATGATTTTATGGTAATTTAGTTTATTTCCATGTTTCAAGGGAATACATGATGAATGTATTTATTTTCATGGTATGTGATAATAATGATATAATTTATGATATATGTAAACATTATGTTAGGATGATTTTGGTAAATTTATTGACAAACTTTATAAATATTATTATTTGGAAGGGTTATAAGGGTAACCATTTATGAAATTTCATAATGTGTACATTGGATGGCGTTTTATAGATTAACACATTACATCACTCTATGAATATTAATCTATATTGGAAAACCAATTCTATCCTTTTTTAAACTACACATGGAATAAAAGAATTATAAGTATATTTTGGATTTTATGTAGTGATTTTAACATGAATCATTAAACTCATAGACTAAGATATGAAGTGTAAATTTATCAAAGCACAAAAAAATGTTGAAACTGTGCCTAAGAAGTAAAAATATATTATTCATGTATATTTTCATATGTGTTTAGTTGGTATTAAAAAGGAAGTCACCAATAGTAAGAAAAAGATTGTGAAATAATGAAATTTATAGTTATCATTATTTTTAGTTAAATCATTAAAATTTTCCATTCATCATTGGTTAATCAATTTTCAGTTATTAACCTTCTATGGATCACCCACATTCAATATAACAATGTTATTTATCAATCTCCATCAGTATATGATTGTTATTTTTCTTTTTTATTTATTTCTTTAACTTACCACCCGTAATATCAAGGTTTTGGATCCTAGTATGTGTTCTTCAAAATTTATTTCACAATTATCTTTCATTATTTGATGATAAATTTTTGTTACCCCTTTTTATTGATATCATTTTTTATGAAGTAATTTTCAAATGTTAAATCATTGATGAATGAGATAAATATAGAGGGAGAAATTATTTATAATGATAAAGTAGAATGTAATTCCTATAGTCTTATGAATTATTAATTTAATAAAAAATGTAAAATTATTTATATCTTTCATTATATGAAATAATTGTTTAGATTTCCTTACCACAAAACTGATTATATATTGCATTACACAAAACACTGTGTTTTAGTAAAACCATGAAATTTTATTAATTTTATTCAAATGTGAGAACCATAACATAGAAATTATTCAAATTCATATAAACAGTACAAACTAATTTTTAAATATTTTGTGTATTTGTTTTAGTTAATGAAGACACATTCATAAAAAGGTACTAAATTTTTAAATAATTCTAGTATATGTTTCAAAAAAATATTTATTCAAAAACATTGTTTCCTTCTCAAAAATAATAAATTTAATATTTGACAATATTATAATGTTTATTTGAAAAAATATTCTTAATTTTAATATATAATATCAAATTTATCAATAGGTAAATTTTTTAAAATGATTGGACAAGAATAATTTTTTGATTAAATGAGAGAATAATGATTTTTAATTGAATACTGTCTTTTGATTTAGATTATTTATAATGTTAAATTATATTTTAAATTGGTTTTAATGTATCCTTAATTAGTAAAGGGATATATATATATATATGTGTGTGTGTTAATACTATTTTTTTCAATTTAATCATTTAACTATTGAATATTAATATAAAAACATTATAAACTTGTTAACATTTTCTCTTTGAAAACCAGTTTTATCCTCTTTTATGTGAGATTAATTTTAATATAAATTTATTCAAACATGTTAATATAAAATGGAGAAATTAAATAAATAAATTTTTAATCCTAAATATTTATATTATCTAATATGGTAAACATATGTTTTGAAAATAATGTAAAGTAAAAACAAAAAAAATTATTTATCGCACTTCAGGTAAAATTTGATTTTCTAGAGGTTAAAATGTAACGATAAAAATTAAAGGGACATAATATATTAATAAAATCTATTTTTATTGAAATATATCGACCCTGTAATGTATTATACTCAATAATAATCCATTTTGGATACTTTTGGAATGTGATAAATGTGGCTGAAACATTTTATTTTCAAAACATAATAGTATGCCACTCACATAACATACAAACTTTCACCAATGCGGCCCTATTATTCACACCATAAAACCCGTTTGGTTTAGAAAATAAAAAAAATATTTGTTAAAACCCCTTCCTATAAATATTGTATATTTATATTTGGTAGAATGATAACTTATGAAGTATTTTAGTGAAAACCTAAGGAGGTTACATGAAGAATACGTAACATTCTTCAATGAACATTGTTATATTATTTCATCCTTTATATCTTACAATTATTTTATTTTCATGGTGAAATGATATATTAATTATAAGAAATAAATATACATATTTATTTCAATGGAATTAACTACAACCTTATCCACTTCCATCATATGGGTTATCAAATCACCATTCTTGTGTAGAACAAGCTACGACCTCACGAACTGATGTCATTCGTTCTTTTCCATTACCACCTATAATGGTTGGGATTGATGAATGATAATATATATATATGATATTTATAAAATGATTATAAATCTATATTCATTATATTTTATATACCATTTAACTTTCAATTTTGGAGGGGATATGATAATGTCGCTCATGTGCACGACAGAATATAGCCTCACGATGGGATATATTTCATTTTCAATAACACTTTACATGGATGTTAACAAGGTTGAAATTAATGATTATATGTGATATAAAAGGAATAATAATTTTATTAGTGACATGTATTATTATTCAAAAAATAAAATATATAATTTTATTTCTTTTTCACTCACTGTCAAATGATAACATTGTTCATGTACATGTCGGTCACTGCCTTCGCAATGAAACATGATAATATATTTAAATAGCCACACAACATGAAAGAAAAGAAAATTAAAATAATTGAAATTTTATTTATGATAACATGAAAATTATTGAAATATAAATTATTACTCACATCATTTTAATAAGGACTATTGCAAAATGGGAACATGTCTCAATCGTATGTGCGACATGTCGTATCTATGTTAGTAACATATACAATTTCTCAATAAAATATATCATAATTAAAATTATATTTTAAATTTTCTAACAAATTTTATAATTTTTTCATGATTATTGTTTAAGATATTATGGAACTTCTATGAATTTAAGAGGACTAAAAAAATCAAAACATACATGGAAAATAATGTTTTTATTTCCTGGAACATGAGTTTAACAAGGAATATATAATAATAATTTATCAAAAAGGTCATAAGAACATAATATATTGTGTGATATATATATAATAATGGGTTCTTAATAGATTTATAACAAAATTAAATTTATTATATTGGTGTTTAGAACATGTATTATGGATTTCAGGACATATATTATGGGATTTCTAGAAACATTTTTATTTATGAGAAACCTGTTCAAATTCACTATCCATTTCTTATATGCAAGGTACATGAAACAAAATTGACCGGTTATGTCATTAATATTTGTATTTTAATGATATTTATTTTTTAATTCCGATATTTTCATTTTTTTCAAACTCATAAGACTGCTGAAGCGGTTATAGATTTTAGTCACAACATACCTTCCATGAGTCATGTGTTATGTTATGTACCTATATTTTTTTTGAGGATTTATATAGATTATTGGACATTTATATCATAATTTTATTTATTCTCATTATATTTTAAATTTAATTTAGTTCTCTTCTTTCATGGGGCGTAAAATTAAATGTAACCACTATAGTAAATATTTTATGCTAAAATCCCACCTTTTAATAGGATTTTTTACGACCATGTTTCTCATAATGAATTATTTTGATCCAATTTTCATGAAAAGTATAAAATTTATTATACATTGGTTATTTCATTAGAATTCATATCATTATGAACACAATTTCTCAAAAAAAGGAATCTACAAAAAAAAGACTTTCTTTATGTCATCAGCAAACACCCTTTTTCTTTAAAATAAGGTTTTCCAAAAAAATGATCAATTTTTTTAATATTATTAAATTATTTTTTTAAGAAATATTTGTCCATGTTTTTTTAAAAAAAGTTAATGTGACATTTATGTTTTTTTCCAATAAATTTATGTTTGGATTTTTCTGAAATTTTGATATGAATCTTTATTATAATATTACTGACATGAACTTAATTTCCCAAAATAAATTTCATTAAATCATCAATTATATGTTTTCAAGGGTGTTTTAATAAAAAATGAAATAATTTGTTTTGTTTTTAATTTTATTTCTGAATTTGTAATGTATATTTTCTTTAAGGAATGTTTTGAAATGATTTTAATGATTCCTGATATGTTTTCACGTTTATTTTCAATGAAATTTATTTTTAATAATTTTATGAATTTTTATATTTAAAAAGTGTTATTAAATAAAGTTATATTTTCCTCATTAAATGTTTTTATTATTATTTTAAAACCATTATACATCTATGATTACATCCTTTTATGATAATTATTCTTTACTACAGACAATATCCATGGATTCCATTCTTATTATTTATCAAAATTATTTATTTTTATGATTGTATGGTTATTATGAAACATGTTTCTCTTCCTTTGTTTATAACTTGAAAATTTCTAATGAAAACCAATTGTTTTATAGTTTTATAATCTTTTATTATATGAATAAAATATTATGAGAACTTATCTCTTTCATATTTTATGATATAATAATATTTTTATGAAATACATTTCATTTCAAGGGTTATGATTTGATGAACAATATATGAAATTATGGAAGTCCTTTCCATGATTTTAATTTTTTGATGGGTCAAACCTATATCTCCAACTGATAAATTGGGTAATGATTTCTCTCTCATGAAATATTCATGACATAATTTGGTATCTAACCCAATTCATTGAGGTAATTTTTCCATTATTATATTCTTAGTAGTGATCGTTGAATTCAATGATAGTCTTTGGAGTAAACCTATTCTACAATGATATCATTAGAAGTGATCCTTGAGTACTATTAAAAATGATGTTCAATGATTATGTGTATGCCAAAATATAATATTGCATGCCATTGTTATTCTCAAATGGATCATTTTAATTAGTTAGCATATCATTAATGTCTTATGAAATTCTAATCTTTAATCCATGACCCAATATTATGACCTTGATTATGTAAGATATGGTTTCCAATTGATATGACATGTTCTCATACACTATTGTTCATGTTATGATTTTTTATCTCCCATTTACCATTATTTAGCATCTGATAACATACATTCATATGTTTCATTTCTCATATATATAAATAATGGTATTATATAGGGTATGTTTGTGAATAGTAATAAATGAGATGATATTTGTTGGTGATTTTGGTGGTCTTTCACCAAATTATATGATGTGTACCTAGACTCTAAATACAGAAAACTATTAAAATCTATAATCAAGGTTTTTTTATTATATTTAGTGTTATTCTAAAAGGCCTAATATATATTTATTAAAATTGTGGTTTTTTATAAATATATACTTCATCATTCCACTAAAATTCCATTATTAGTGAGGAATTTTTATAATCTTTTTGTGGGATAATGTAGAAGAGAAAAGAAGGTCAAAATCCACTAGGGTTATTTCATTTTACCTCCTAGGGTGCCAACATTTTTTTTTCTGCCTACCATTCCCGTTAAACCATTTATACACTAAATTTGTCCCCCATAGCATCCCTAGGTCACCAATGAAACTTAATATATGTCCCCTCTAATATAGTTTGCTATCTCAACCATGTAAAAAACAAAATTCATTAGATAGGTAGGGGAATACTCTTAAAAGATACATTTAATCCTCATGAGTCATATTATCTTCAAGTTATAACAGAAAGGTTTTCACAATCATATGTTCCACAATAACAATTAATGTAAATTATTTATGTAGTCATCCATATCTCGTAATGATAATCCTTGTGGATCGATACTTATATCGCTAATCGAAATGGTATTACATTTCTTATTAATTTAAACTAAACTACATGGGTTTTGGTTACTTCACAAGGATACATAAGAATAGTATTTTATGGTATTAATACCATCAACACCACCAATATCCACCTTCTAGTATAGCGATTAACTCTAGAGCCCCTAGTTTTGTGGATTAAAAACATATCTACATATAGCCCAATATTATTATGTATCAATTATATGAAGATGTATAAATTAAAAAACAATAATATATATATGACATCATTGATGTTTGACCATTTATATATATATATATTTTATCATTGATAAGATGCCTGAGACATATAAAAATATTAATATCGACATAAGATAATAACTAATTACTAGTATTGGTGTAAAATATCTTACACTGGGACATGAGTTGGATTTATAAATATTGAATAAATTAATTAGATATTCCTAATGTAGGATATAATTCCCCCGTTTATATAACGATGATCTCAAATACTTATCCTCCAAACAAATGTGATTCCCTAATCAACCATTGTAAAAAACCCCATTTCCCACCTTCGCATGGAGATTATGTATGTAGTCATATCTTTTAGAGTGTTAGTTGGAGCCATTTGGTGATTTTGGTTCTATGAATTAACCCAATTGGATACCATATAAAGAATGAGTAAATAAATTATTTTTGATATTTCTTAACCACAATCATCCTCTCATAATCAATCATAAATCAACAAACATCACCCATTTTAGGTCAAAACACCTGGAAATATAGAAAGTATAGATATGTTCATTGAGTCTAAGATGAAATATAATGAAAAAACTAGGGTTATTGATAGCTTGAATAAGAACATAAAATACGAACCTAAATATATCCAAAAACACTATAGATAAATTTTGTGGACTATGTTTTGAAGATAAATATCGATAGAAAATTTAAATTCTGTTATGACATAGGAAATGTATATCAATCATGTGAAATAAAAGGTGAATGTGTGTCCTGGAAGACTAGAAAATAAAGAAAAAAAACTATTAGGATAAGTAAAAAAAAATCAAAATGAATAATATAGTATGGTTATTGGTTACAAATAAAAATTTGGGATAGTTAATGCCCTGCCACATTAATGAACTGTGATGTTAAAAATCAATTTTCATATAAAAGTAACTAAATTATTAAATGAACTATAATGAAAACTCATTCTATTGAAAAGAAACTAAGGGATTCACATCATATCAATTTTTATTTTTGTGGAATGGTGATAAACTCACAAAATTCATTTTCCAAAGAAAATATTTAACAATGTGTTGAATGTATAGAAATGAAACAAAGAATAACACAAAATATTAAGTTTTATACTGATGGTAGATATATTTATTGTGGTGGATTTTTTAATATGGATAGATATTTTACTTAAAAATCAATGATAATGTGTTAGTAATGACCCAAATTAGTTGGATACAGCAACCAAAGGAACCTTATTTTGGGATGAGCATGAAAACTTTATTTTCATGTTTTCTAGTTAATGTGTCCCCCTTAGACTACAAAGAAATTAAATAATGAATAAAAATAATTATTGTGAATGTATAGATCAAGAAGAAAATATATTGGTATATAATTTTAGAAAAAACGTACTTAAATCATCTTATTATGCTAGTGTATAGATAATCAATAATTGATGCACATCCCAATTTAAGAAAAATGAGGACATTGTCATAGAAATAATGAATTATAAAGAATGTTTAGTTAATTTTGACAATGATAATATACTTAATGTTATATTATCTAGAAGTGTATGATTTTCGGGTAATGAAATGAAACATATAGATGTATTGGTTTTTATGGCTTCATTCATAACATTATTATATTAAACCAATTGTGTGAATTAGAGAACGAAATAAACGTTACAGTTAATATATGTATCATAAAATAGAAAATATAATTAAATGAAGATGTTGGGGAATGACAAGTAAGAAAATATCTTGCTTATGAGAGAAGGAGAAGATAAGTTATTTCTATCAATTGAGGAAAACATAGGTTTTGGTATATGAATGGGTTGGTAATTTGAGAAAAAATACTTTAAGGATAATGTGAATTATGTTATAGAATGAGATATCACAGTGGATTCATGTGGTCATATTGACATGTATGATTAAACTGTAAATGGAATATCAATCTAGTGATTTACTAGACAATTAATATAATCCAACAATAGTACATGAATTTGTTTATATTGATGTTTTTGGACCTAATATAACATGATCCATTAAAGGAATGAAATAATATATTTAATTTCATTTATGATTTAAACCGAATATCATATATTAAAATCATCGCTCACTAGTCCGAGGTTCTCAATTTCATAAAAAATATCATAGGGAATTTTAAATAAAAAGTGGATAAATAATTATATAAATCATAAATAATAATATAATAGAGTGTATAAATAGAAAATTGGAAAATATCACAAAAACCATAGCATAAGGAAACATGACTCACTAGTTAAGAATATAAAATATAATGGAATGATTGTTAGGATAAAAAAATCCTTAACAACATAGGTAAATGATGGATATTATAATAGACCTACTAGATATGTTTTCGGAAGAAGTACTCCTAATATTGTTTTATGTTTTTAATATGAATTTTTTGTTTCTAAGATAATAGAAGACTGCATATGAGATATATTATAGAAAAATATGAAATTTAAATACTTTTGTGTCATTGAATATTTTTCTTTTATTTTCATTAATGATAAACACATGATGTTTGAATCTTTTAAATATTATGTGGTATTATTAATATATTCATCAAAAATTGAAATATTTTAATGGATTAATAATTATGCTGGAATGGTAATGGAAATAAATTATGTCATTGTGGTGCTAAATTATCTGAATCGTTAGTAAATTGGTGGAAAATATATAGTGGATAATTATGAAGAGGTTATTACCATAAGGAGATTTTAATTTCATAAATTGGAAATAATAAATTATTTTATTGATGAATACGATGGTGTTAACGATTTATCTATACCATATCAAAAAATCCAAGTTGAAATTTTTATGTAAAACTTCCTCAGTAATTAGGTATCACTATTAATGATAATAAAATTTAATTTTTCACAATATACACACTTAATATATCATGTAAATCCCAAAATATTTCAATAATATATATGCAATGAAAATTATTCTTAATCTATGAATGTAGATTTTTATTAAATATAGAAGAATGAGATGAGTGAAATTATTTTGAGGAAAATAGATATGAAACACCACCAAAAAAAATTCATCATCTACAACCCGATGAATGAATACATATTTATCATTTTAAATAAATAATGACTAGTGTGAAACATGGACTCTTATATCAAGGGAATTAATTTTGATGGCTCATTTTTTCAATCCTTACAAGGATGGAAATTTCTTTACAATTTATAGCCGTAAAAGTGTAAATAAAATTAATGTTTTCCATATGGATCTCTAGACAAAATTTCCTAATAGAGTTCTTAATGAAGATGTGTACACTGAACAACATGGTGGTTTTCTTATTCCTTAAGTGTAGATTGATTTTTTTCTGCTGATGAATGATTTTTTCCAGTGAATAACTAACAATGTGGAAAGTATTCATGAATTTATCAATACTTTTTTAATATCTATTTCGAATGTGGATGAGTTGATTAATATTTTTATATCAACAATTGGATTAATAAACATATGGTATTGATATTTTAAATTTTGATTAGTGGTGATATAATGTTTTTTCTTCTTCTTTATGTGATATAATGAAGGCAAAATATATTAATTTATCTATAAAAACATTCAAAAAAGGTTATGAGTAGATTATTTATGGATAATTTCAAGGATATAACATACTTGGGTTAGCTTTATGATTAAATTTCCTAAAAATTAAGAGAGACACAAGTTTAATGGAATATAGTTTATGTGGTTCATTAGAATCTTGTTGTACATAAAAATTAAACGAAATAACATTGTTTTTCCACATGATAGGTGGTATGATACAAAAGTGACATTAGTGTAAGCCACAAAGTTATATTGAACATAATAATTTGGTAAATAAAAGTCATGGTGAAATTTTATTTGTTATATTATTGTAAAATATCATTATGTGTAATTGGTTTAACAGAGAAAAATTGGGTCAGTTTAGTAGTTAATAGAAATTCATCCTCAGGTAGATATTTTATAATAGAAAACAATATATTTTTTATTTGATAGAGAATAATGATTCAATTTAACTAGTCAATAATGATTTGGAATATGTTACATCCACTAAATATTTCATATATTTAGAATGATGAAGTAGTAATTTGATTACATGGTTGTTTAAGTGAAGTCTCCAATTAGAATTAATTCTGTTATTACCGGAACTATTAATCATAGAAGAAATATAGTCTATCACCACTGAATCTATAATATTGAATCAAATATCACATTTTGAAACATAATTTTGTGTATGTGTTAGTGAAATTATATTATATTCTAATTTAACATCATGTTGTATATATTATGATGAAGACATTACCCAATGAATCGTTTTAGAGGTATATAATGGATATTGGAGCCTAGTCGACTCCCACACATAAAAAATCATGATTTGGTACATATATCCACATTTTATGGTATGTCATTAATATTTTATAATATCTATTAATTATAATTTTTGGATGTGAATGGCATGGGTTTTGTGGTTTTTTGGTGAAGGGGAATAAGTCATGTTCAAGTAAGGGGGAGATGCTAATTATGGGAGAAAAGAAACAATGGGAGTTTTGTTAAAACTGATGATTCTAAATATTCTCATCTAATGAATAAATATCATTACATGTTGACTATTGGTTTCGTGATGAACAATGTTACCAAATGGGGTTGGAAAAGTGTCCTTTTTAATTGTTATTTTTTTATACAGAAATATTGAAAACATTGATATTATAGAAATTATTTATTATAAATAGATTTTTGTATCATTATCCATCATCAAGTGGTAGTGATCATCATTAGGTAGGCATATATGCTTATCTGATGGTATATATAATGATATTATTCATTAAGGAAATATTTATGATACTCTTGTTAATCATACAGATCAGGGATCATGTTGTATTAAAATATACATTGATTGAATATTTTATTTATATATAGTGTATAAAAATATGAATTTTATTTGAAAAAAATGTGAATAAAAATCTATTAATGAATAGGTAATAGTATTGTTCATTTGGTATCAAAGGTGGTTGAATTTTCAACAAACATTAGGGGGTTATTTTTCGTAAAAAATACCTCAAATTGTAAATTCAATTTTGAAATTTTAATGTATTAATTGAGAATATGTTTTTAAAAATATTATTAAAATATTCTAATATAATAAATTTAAATGTATGTTGAAAAATTTCCGACATAGTGGGGATAAGTACAGGTATGATGTATCTATATTGGGAGATATTTTGAATCTATCTATTAATGGAGATCTTTTTCATTCTTTAGAAAAATATAGAAAATGATGGATTTTTTATTCAAGTGAAAATATAGTGTGGATAGTTTACAATTATTCTTCATGTTTTTTGATAATGATGATTCACAAATTCATCATCGAAATATAAAAATGGTATCTTATTCACCAATTATTGTTAGTTTTATTAAATTTTGAGTTTTTTGAATCTTTTATTATTATAAATTGTGAACTAAGTCCCAAATTTGAAGGTTTTAACCCTTATAAGATATTTTGTAATTCATTTAATGGAATATTTTCATAAAGGTACTTCTATAATGATTTAGTTGAAAATATATTAGTTTCACAGAGTAAATGAACTTCTTTCTATGTGGAAATGTGAGTTTTGTGACAGTATATGAAATTAATTGACAATATTGAGATTCTTGAATGAGTGAAAACAAGAATGAAATATAGGAATTTTCATTAATGTTGTAAAAATGTTATGTGAAATTTATATTTTAATAAGATAGAGGGGATTTCCAAGAGACACTCTTCAAATTGAGATTAATTATATGGATGATTATTGAACATAATTTAATATCATCTCAGGTGTAAAAAATTTTATTGAAAAAATAAATGGTTTATTTTTATGGAGTATCAGTGCACACCGTTATATTGAGAAAATAAAGATCATTATAAGTTTTATTACTATATATTGAAGAGGGGTAGTGGGTCAACTCTACGATTTGTAAGAGTAGTGCACTATAAAGGATTACCTATATTATTGCCTTTTCATTTTATTCTACATAGACATGTCCAATTAATGGATATCATAGAAAATTAAATATTTCACATCCATCTATCCAATTATGTTCCAATATTTATATGGTAAGGGGAGAGTTGATAATTATGTCTAATGATGAAAAAATATCCATACATGAAGTGTTTTATTCAGTCAAACCCCAGCACAACCCCCACCCCCTCTTAGGATATTTATCATAGTGGATCCAATAATTATCAATAATATTAATTGGAATATATCATTCCTAAAAATTACACAATTGAATATAATGTCATAATATTATGTGGAGACTACATTAAAGCATATAGTGATTATATTGTTTATTCGCTTTGTTTTCATTATACAATATTGCAGATTCTCTTTATCCATATACTTCTAGAGTGCATTTCTTTGGGATCTTCCTATCATGAAAAGTTGACCAAAAAAATTTATCATTATCTATTTCATTTTTACTACTCATTAAATTCCCATTACCTCATGTTCATAGGATTCTATAATAATTATGGATCTTATTTTCTAATTACCATAAATAGTATTTTGAGAAGAAAAAATACATAGATGAATATTATCACCATGATTGAATACCGATTTTTGGTACCCATGATTTTATATGTGATTATTTTTAAACGCAAGGATTATTTAGAAAATATAACTAATATATTTGCCACATTTTTTAAATGTGATTGAATTTAAAAATCTATATAATTCAACATGCATGACTTTTCATTCCTAAATTTTTCAAAAATATATGTAAACCATGTCATCATGACTATATAAAATTAACACATTGAATAAATTATCATATTTTATGGATCTCACAATTATTCTTAATCGTATTTTGTGGAAATTTTTCTTATAATTTTGTCTCTTCTCATTTAGAACACTCATATTTCCTAAAATAAAAATATTCTAGTCTAGGAAAAATGGATTCTTTATATATGAGAGTTATTCATATTAATTAGTTTTTTGAATATTGTGTAATCAACTTTAGAATAAATAGTTTCCTGAAGTAGTTATCATCAATCAATATTGCCCGAACATGCTGAAATATTGACTTGAACAATCATCATGTTGTTTTGAACTACAAAGAACAAGTAATATTCATATTATTATAACCTAAAAATTGTATAAATATAAAATATCTATTTTCTGCATTCATTGATCTTTTGTTTCTATGGATGAATATTAGTTTTTATTCATTTAAATTCCTGTTCCACACAATAATAGTGGTATTTTTATGTTTATATCAAGATTGAGAAAATCATGTATTAACAAATTTAAATTCATATTCATTAAAATTGAAGCTAGGAAATGTGATTGTTTATCAAAAACAAAAATTATATGTTGTTAAATGAATTGTAGCCTTAATCTAGGAAGATTTTGTTCATGTGATTGTAAAGACTTATAATGAAGACATAAATTCTACTTTTTTGTTATTATTTTTCATCTAGTAATTTTTTTGGAAGTTTAAAATGTGTAGAATCCTTACATTGTACCAAAGATTTATGGTGGGGAATTTTAAGACATACTCTCAACAGGATAATATGTATGATCGGTGCCTTTATCAAATTTAAACTAATTTCAAAGTCATGAGATGATTTAATTTGGTAAAAAAGGATTATGTTTTGAATATGAATCCTTTTGATTCTAGTTAAACCATATTATCTATAGGAAAAGCCTTATATTTAAGATATATCAATTTTTCTCCGGAACTCAAAACACCAAACATATACATTTATATTTTAAATGGAATCATGGTGATCCATGTATTATCCTAAATTCTTGAAATTGTATCATAACTTCTCAAATTGAAATTTATTGTTACTATAATTGAATCAGAATTAATGTATTTAATTTTTGTGGTGTTGTTGCATATAGAAAATTAAAACTAGAATATTTTCAAGAATAAATCTCGCATACAAGTATTTATATTCATCAACCCATCCAGGATCAACTATGAATAGAAGACCCATAATCTATGATTTATATTTAACTAATTTTATTGTTTTCCATACTTTTTCGTCCACATTGGTTTTATTCATCAACATCAAATTAAATTTTCTATATAAAATTCTGACAAATTCTAGCCTTAATCTTTTTCATTAATACCTCGTGGAAGAAAATAAAATTTTATGGGTGGAGAATCAAATCCTCAATTGGAAAAATATCTTCAAGAAAACACATATAATTCAAATGATATATTCATTATCCTGATATTTGATATAAAATAGGGAAAAATACACTTTTAAGTCCATTAAACATGATTTAAAAAATTGTTATACAATATTGAAATTTTTTAATAAAATGCTTATTAAAGGATAGAATATGAAATGGATTTCTAAATTTTATTAATATTAGGATATATATGAAAAATAAAATCTATTCAATAGTGTATACAATGTTAAAAATTAAACTTGTGATAAAAATAACATAAGTCTCTTGTAAAGGAAATTGAGATGTGAAATCCCTTACCTTGAGAAATCTATCAAATTATATGAATTCTACCATTATAAATTATAAAATTATTTTAATTATTTATTTTTACCAGAAAATTATTCTTGTTATGTTTCTTATTATCATAAACCGTATTTTATTTTTTTATTATGATTCACTTGAGTATTGAATTTCTTTATTTATCATTGCTTTCTTTTTGGTTCTTCGACTCATAATCTCTAAAAAATTGTATCATCATAATAGAAAAACCTATTTACCCAATATTTATATAATCCCAGATATCTAATCTAATAGAGTCTATATAATTCAATAAAAAATTAATTTAATGGTTATGAAATTGTTGGATTCCATTATATCAGATTTGATAATATTGTTTTGACACTATAAAACCACCATTATTGTTTAATTTTAATTCCATTGGTTTGATGGATGTTTTATTATTGAAAAATAATGAAATCATGTTAAATTTTTAATTATTATATAATATAACCATTATTTATGTTCATTAATCACTCATTTCAGGAACATTTTTTATTGTTTTAAATAGGTGAAAAAACCAACCCAATAAGAACATGTTATAATGAATGAATGAAAAGGTATATACTAGAGTATATGGATATTATTACTTTTAAAATATCTTACTTATTTAAAAAAAAGATTATATATGTTTTAAATTAATTTTAAGAGGAGTTATATGAAAATGAAATATTTAATAGGAATGTTATAGGTTATTACTTACCTAGTCACAAGGTATACTTATTTTATGAAGTTAATTTTTTATGATTACTCTTCTTTATAAATATAAAAATAAATTTTCCAAAAATTTATGTATAGAGACAACATAATATTAGAAATTTTATTTATATTTATTTAATCCAGTCATCAAACCATCCATGTCAAACATTAAGGAAATGTTTAATAAATCATTTAATGGAGGCCAAAATACTGACATATTCATGGGAAATGTTTTTTTATTTCAATGGATTAAAATAGAAGAAGGATTATAATGGTATACCATTAAAAAATAACAAATATTTTATTAATATCATATTTATTGATTAAATCCATGATTTTATCCTTCCATGTGATGCGGTGATTAGAAATTAAATGTGTCCATGATAGATGTGGTAGTCTTCACACACACCTGAGGAATATTATTATTTTACATTTCATAGAATGGAGATAGAATATTTTCATTCTAGATAAATTATAAAAGTTATATTATCTAATTATACAGATTTATTTATCTTAATATGGTCTTTTATGAATTTTTAAATTTTTTAGATGAAATAAAAATATTGATCTCGGTTAATACGATTATCTATTCGTAGATATTCCCCAATGAATTACACCTTATACCTACATATGTTGGCCTTTTGGTGATACCACGACCTCTAGGATGTGATAAATATATTTATAGAGGTATTTGTGAATAAATTAGTTAATATATGGTTCTCAGTGTGTAATTATAAGTGGGAAGATAATAGGACACATTATATGTGATAGGATCCGCACTTTGGTAAATATTATTATCTTTGAAATAAAATTATGTTTTTTAAAGGTAACATGTCACAAAAATTAAAATATAGGATTATATAGGTCAAAATAAACTAATAAAATAATATTTTATATTATTTTTGAAGTCTTCTAGAGGCAATATCCCTTAGTATTTAACATTTTAACCATTTGAACCATTTCTTGTGGGATAATATTTTTACACTTGTAATTTATATATTTGATGAAAAAATAAGATCAATGTTATTAAAAAAATTTTAACATTATTATTCCGAATATTTAATCCATTTTAAAATATTCAATTTCAAGATTTAGTAAGAATTACCTTTAATGTAAATACAAAAAATTCAATGAAAAGTGGTTTTCTAAAAAATTATTTTTTATGCCTATAAAATTAAAATAAATAAAAATAACATATATAATTTCTTATCATGAAAGTAATTTAATTATATATAAGACATTAAATTTACATAACTTTAAAACAAAACTATAAATTCATTTAACCTTTTAATTACTTTTTTTAAAAAAATCATTAAAAATCATTATTTTATTATAATAAAACATTAGTCGGGTTTCAAAATTCCAATCATAGTACTATAATTTAAAATTACTATTTTAATATGGTTCATTTTTAACAAATAAATATATATCTTTTCAGATAGGTTTTATAAAAATAATTTTCTATTATAAAAGGATAATGTCCTTAAATTGATTGTATTTGTAAAATCTGTAATATTCACACAAAAATCTAATATTCATTAAAATAAAAAAAATACACCCTAAGATAATTTTGATAATATGAATATAAAAAATAATTTATTTTTATCAAATTAAAATTTCTCATTTCATTTATTATGTTATAATTGAAAATAAAAATTATAAAAAATTAATTTTTTTATAAATTACATTTTAAATATTATGTGTTCTTAATCTTATTTCATGACTATTTTAAATTAAATTAATTTTATAAAAAATATTACATATTATCCTAAGAATATTTTTAATTTGACTAATTAATTTATTATGCTAAAATATGAAACTCATTGAAATATATATCTAAAAAAATTCTTAAAAAATTTAATGTTGTTTATAATTTATCCTCTAAATGAATGAATTTCTAATGGTCTTATTATTATTTTAATTATCATAAATATTTTTATCTAATATTTTAGGGATACATTAATTTATTCATTCATATAACAAAATCTATCAAATCAAAATAAGTTAAATACATACTAAAATCTATGGATGTTGTAGTCCAAAACCCAATATTTTTCATTGATATAAGTTTACAATCCCTCCAATGGTGATCCAAACATAATACATTGATCTAGAAGTTTTTATGATGGTACTTCGAGTCCTATTATAGTGTTACTATTCATATTTCATCACTTACTTTGTTCATCACACTATCATTTAGATAAAAATCGTTTCATTCTTGGTCTCCTGATGCCTTGAAAAAGTAGAAGATGAATTTTTTCTCTTAATTCATGAGAATGGTATAGATAAGTTTCACTCCATGTTTGACACCATCTCTTGAGGGGTGTGTTGACAAAAATATATTCTAATCATTAGAAAGAATATAACTATGTATTTACTGATCTAGGATATAATGTAATTATTTGTATATAGTTTTTTATTTAATTAAACAATCACAAACCCATTTTTTAATAACAATAACAATATTATTAATATTTTTACGCAAATTGAACTCATCTATAATATTAATACCCAAAATTTAAATAAATAAATTAATATTTTTATAAATTATATTTAATTTATTATTCCTACCAGACCTGATAACCCATTTTCTCCTCTTTGATATTAAACAAACATCAAATAACAAAAATTAATCATTCATTCATTAAATAAATATATATTTTTAATATTCACTATCCTAAAAATAATTTTTTATTTTCTTACTCAAATCACACAAAAATACGATGAATGAATATTTTTTATCCATAAATCCCAAATAAATATTTTTTCATTAAGTGGAGTTAAAAAATATTTCTATAGTTAAATTTATATAAGATGTAGTTGAGATAAAGAGAAATAGTTTGTGTGGGTTCCTCTAGTATTCTTCTTTAGTTGCATATAGTGGGATCTCGTAATGGCGTGTATTAGTGTCTAGAAACATATAAATGAAAAAAGTGTAATAATTTATTATATAAAAGAGGAAAAATTCATAATAATTCACACTATGTAATATAATCCAATTTTCTAGATATCCAATTAATCAGTTTCCATACTCATGTCACGAATCTATATGTTGGATCCATATTTTTCACCATCATATTATTAACCCATCCAAACACGATGTCATAATAATCGAATTCGATAATTCATTTTCAATCAAACAAAATATTTATCAACATTAATAAATATGGATTGTAAAAATACATCGTTGAATTATCCATTAGTAAAAAGTCACTCATGATCCATCCATGATAGGCAAAATTAATGTGAACATATGGAATAATGATTGAAGGTGATATCAGAATGTATCTGACATAATATATTAGTTAATAATATTATTAACATAAAAATATCATTACACATAGTTGAAGATAATAATATATATTGAAATGTGTAACATGATGAATTACAACAAGCTTGTATGTCTACATAATCTACAAAATAGGAAATTACCATAGTGAAAAATTTAGGAGGCAATGTCTCATTCTCATATGACTATCAATCAACTGCTAGAGTTCATCGTTTTTTCTTATTTGATGATTTCTTACAATGATAATACATATAGTTTAAGAATATCATCATCGCATATAACAGTTCTAATCAGAGCATGGAAGTTTTATATGATTTTCAATGAAATAGATATTTAGGAAAATTATCACATTAATGATGAATATATGAAAAATAAATATGTGATAAGTACATTAATAATATTAAAATAAATAAATAAAAATAAATTCTATAGTACAAATTATATGTCTATATGGAACCAAATATGATATTAATTAATTGAGATAAGTTGAATGCTGAATTGGTTTTTGGATTCTGAATTTAAATTTAAATATTCACTAAAAACCAGAATGCTTTCATTTATTATTTGAAGTATTGTGTTTGTAATGAATTTGAGAGAATATATTAATGAAAATAATTAGATTCCATCAAAATTGTAAGAGAATAATTCTATATATTCATCATAATTGATCCATAATATAGGAATCCTCTTATTTGTATGATCGATGTCACGCACAGTATAACATGTAATATTATATTTATATAACGAAATATTCATATTATTCTTCTTGAATAAGGACCAATGACTCCTTTATAATTTTAAATTTCATAGTAGATTAATAAGGATGTTATTTTGTGGTCCATAATTAGTTTTTGGATAACATGTTTCATAGATTTATTGATTAATTGTAAGTAGAATATGTGATATTTTTTTCGAGAATGAATTTATAGAATATTTATTTAATGACAGATGATCTAAATTAATGTATATTTAGAATATATATTCTAGTGTGAGAGAAAACATTTTACCTATTGGGATACATTTATTCCGAATTGTGTTTAAGTATAATCCATGATCATGAAAATATATTTTTGGATTCATGTTGACTATGTTTCAATTGATGATAACATAAAATAATAAATACATGGCCTAAAATATTTCTGGTTCCATCTTTCAGAACAAACTTGCACATGGGGGAAAGTAAATTTTTAAAATTAATTTAAATAATAATTAATAATTATGATTAAAAGTGTTAAACTGTAACTATAATCATTCATGAAAAGGAAAAAAAATTATTGAACTACGTAATCAGATTTAGTGCATATGATTGTTTATTTATAGGAGAGATTAGGTTTTTTGAGTAACGGGGGAATATACTTTGAACTAAATGGTATAAAAATATAATTACTATTCATTGAAACATATTATTCAATTAAGTTGATTATATAACTCATTTTATAGATGTCCATTCCATAATCATAAAAGCCACTTTGATATAGAGAGATATAGAGATCATTACATGTATAATAAAAGATGAAAAATTTATCTAGGCTCAATTTATAGTTCTTTTTAACAAAATTTATCACAAAATCTATCATTTTCCCTTTTAAACCACTCTCATATTTTTTTAATTAAAACAGAAGAATTTTAAAAATAAAATCAACTATCTTATTCTATATATTCAGATATAAACAATTTATTTTATTTCGTTCAAAATTTAAAAAAAATTTTGTTGAAAATCTAATGATAATATTAGATTTAAAAATAATAATTTTCATGTTTTTAGAGGGTAAAAATATAGAATATGAAAACAATATTAAAATATGTTGTTCTCTAACTTTAATATGTTCTAATGAAATTATTTTGTTTTAATTTTGATCTATAATTCTAGTGATATTCATAATAGATAAAGTCAAAAATAATTTGGATAATTTATTAATTAAATGAAATATTTATAGAATCATAAAAGATCTATATATTCATGGATATTTATTTATCAATAAATACAGAATATTAAATTCATCGGATTAATATGATCAATATAATAGATGTTATGATTGAGAGAGTTTTTCAATATTTTTAACATGTGAAATTATTTTGGTTACTATTTTGTTTTAATTTGGGCTTATTTATTATTCTTATATTATGTAAGAGACAAGGAAAATATTTTATTAAAATTTGGGCATAATTTTGAACATATTATCTCATTAAAACTAATTTGGGTGATAATAGATAATGATACATATACAGAGTGTGGTAGAGTAATCTTGATAATTGAATCCATGTATTGACTTCCCATTTGGGGTATCATAGTGCTAATATAACATGGCTCACATAATTTCCATAACATGAAGAAATGAACAATATAAAATATCAAATAACAGATAATATAGAAAATTATATAACGTGTTGTTTATACCTCCCCATGTATAAGTTAATGACCTAGGTCTATGAAATCCAACCAATCATATTGATCTGGTGACATCTCCCATGGCCACATAATCCATTTCGAATTGTCCCTTGTTGTAATTTATGTCATACGATCATATGTATTATATGAAATTATAAGTTCTCAAATTATCCATGTGGGATCCATCACATCTTATATCGATCTGTGAAAATGTGGTTCTTCTAATTTCAATCAGTTGGACAAGATTATTCTATGACACACGGTGCTGAATATAAATTTCCCTACTACTTGATGGGTTCCTTATGGAATCCCCTCACTATACTAGGGCACATTTCTTGCATATTAAAACATAGAAGTATATATCATGACCCTAAAATTTCAATTATACTACGTTAGATTCCTCAGACAAATTAAAACCATGTTTTGGTAAATTATAAATAAATTTATTGGTGAATTAAGGAGTACAATATCATATAAATAGTAAAATTAATATTATAAAATTACATTAGATGAATTAATTACAAAATATAAATTGGGTGTGTGCTTTGTTGCTACCGACCACAATGAGTCATGATAGTAAGTCGGTTAACCACCAAAAAGTTTGAAATGTTATACCAGATTGTAAAATTAATATAATTATTCATTATTATTATTATTATTATTGTTATTGGTGTTGTTGTTGTTATTTTATCAATGAGGATAACATAAATCGTATTTGGTTAATTTTTGTTATTACTACAAATGTTCATGTATTAAAAACATATAGATGGTTCGACCTACTATAGAAGATTATTGGTTAACATTTATGACTCAATGGCCATGATATGATTTTATAAAACATTCATAAATATCATTAGTACCTATAATTATTCTTTTTTTAATAGGTTGGTGAGACTTGTGGATGCTATGAAATTCATTAAAAAATAATTAATTTATGCAATGAATTAGTGGAATGGTTCTAATGTGAAAATTTGTCTAAATTTTCAGTTTTAATTTTATGTATAAATAAAATTTCATGGAAATTAATTATCTATATGATAATAGAAATTCATTTATGATTGTTGTGAGTTAATTTCAAAAATAAAAGATGATACAAATGAGATTTGGGGATCACTATAGATGTGTCCTCAATCATATAACCATGTAGGTCTTAACAAAAGGATATAAAATGAACGTATATAACAAAAGCATTGAATATTATTTAATATAATAATGAATGTTCTATGAATAAATAAAAGGGAATAATGGATTATGTCATGGACAACTAAGCGTATCTTGGTGAAATCTTTATGATGAAAATTTTATTATCTTGGTAGTGATTATGAATCATTATTAAACAGTTTCAGATGTTTTTAATGGAGATATGTTTTATAATGAGAATATATGTATATTGTCTTGAATAATTTATCTTGTAAATTAAATTAAAATAATATTTTTTAAGAATTATAATTCACCTATTCTGTGTTATGGATGTATGGTTCATTTTGAAAGATGTAGTGGCTAGATTTAACATAATATATGACCATTAATGGAACCACCGAGTGTGATTTGAGATGTCACGTGACCCTGTATTTCATTACACATATGTTATAGTTTATTTACTAGTGTTTAAGTCTAATAGTTTATCATGGGGTAGACAATAATCTTTTTATTAGGAAAAAAACATAGTACAAATAATAATTTGATAACTAAGGATCAATAATTAATTAAAGAACAATTAATCATTTGTGTATCAATATGAACATTAAATACCAAAGCCTAATGTATGTATATGTAAATTTATATATATAAACCAAATTAAACAAAATGAAATTAGTTATAATATAATATTGTAAATTAATGCAGTTTCAGACATCCTGACCAAACTACTACCATCAAAATACATCATTGTTCTACTAACATACTCAAAATTCCACAACATGGCCCTTTACATTCAATGAATCCCATGTACTAAAATCTAAAAGGAAACTAAAATTACCGGGTTTGTTGTTAATATATTAATTATTGGGAAACTATCGACCATTAACATAAGTTCCCTAAAAATATGACCGTTACATGAAAATAAAAACAAATATAAAAAAATAATGTGGAAAAAGTACATTAAATATTTCAGGACCTCAGAGAGTGGATCTACATACATAAAAAAAATGCTAAATGGAATCTCATCTGTTAAAAAGAAACATCCTCCTCAATGGGATAGTTTAAGAAAATTTTCATAGACCTATCCTTTGAAGGGATAGTCCAATGCATTCAAACTAATCACACCAGATGTACTTCTTGGGGAATAATCATCTAGGCTCTGCCTAAATTGTCTCCTTTGTAAATACACAAAATACACTAATCATATAATGTACTTATAAATAAAATATTCCATATTCAAGGTCTTTCTAACTTAGTTGAAATAAAAATTGATGTTGAGAGTCACCAGCTGAGTCCAAAATCACTAGAGGATCCCAATAATATATGACGATGACAATGTCGTGGTCCAGATGATGTACATGTTTCCAAACCATTAATATATATATTGATTTTTCAACTAATTTTTAATCACATTTTATACAAATCCAAAAACATTAGATATTGTTAAGAAATCAAATTTCAAATTCATTTTAATAATTTATAATAAAAGGAGACCTATATATAATGAATACGAACTCATCAGATAAATTATGCAAGATCGATTCATCCTTAGCACACAGAGTAATGGTTTGATAGGAAGTGATAGAACACCAAAATAATCAAAGAGGGTTCCTATGTTATTGAGAGTCTAATAGATACTGATTGAAAAATTAATAGTGTGTGTTGGGTGTATTTTAAAAAAAATGATTACAAACTCAACATCCACACTAGGATCTACCAGATGACAGTAGATAGCTTGTGGTATAAAATAGTTACCCATTTGTAACTAAGCAGATTTGATTCTACCCAGTGGAACCACTAACAAGAAGGTGGCCTCAAACGACTATCTGATTTCTTCTATGTAGAATCAAATATTCACCAAATCATTACATTTGAATCATATGGAATATTTTATTTTCAATGTAATAAAATATTATTCATCCATTTATTATCCTCATTATAATCCCACAAATGACTTTATACCAACTATAAAAAATTAATAATAAGCTGAAAGGTTCTTTGAAAATTTAAAATAGGTGTACCTAAAATAGAAATTTTAAAAATTTCCCCATATTTTGAATTCTCATCTTTTAGAATTATCCCAAAATTGTATTCTTAGTAATATCATGCCATAACTCTTGAATGTAAACCGCCCACTACCATGTCTCTTAAAAAATACTCCCATAAAACTATAAAATATGAACAATAGGAATATTCAATCCCATTATAAAATTCCCTCTTCGGTCTACTATTTGAATAGTTCCATCCAAAAATTATGATTCCTGATCCAAATCAACATCCTCATAGTAGAGAACTATTTCATGTTTGGGATCAAAACCCAAAATCTAGGAAATATGAATCATAATGTACATACACAAGTACCATGAAGTATGGTGGAATGAATGGTCAGCCCTGCTAATATTTTTGATTATTTGGAATGTCATAAATAACCAAAATAGTAACATTATATGAATAATATAATTCTTTCTTACAAAATAAATTAGAAAACATAATGAACATGAGGTATCCTACTAAAAATTACAAGGGTCCTCTCTGCTAGTTGTTTTTAAACCACTTTGGTAACTAATCTATCACCATCCACTTATAAATCAACTACACCCAAACTAAGTTCTCAAGTTCCATACTTTTCCAAAAAACTAAGGATTATCCTACCTCATCCCAATAGAGAGTTGAATGTTAATTATACCAATACATACTCTAAAATAGGTATATATATGTCAATGAGTAAAAGATCTTATTATAGGTGAAAATCACTACTGTTAATTTATCATCCCAATAACCTCCACAATAAATAATACATTCTTGGAAATAATCATGTAATGTATATATAATTATCTCATACAACACATCCATATAAGGATGACAAGTTGTACTCAACTTCAAATGTGTTCTCATCACATTCTATAAGATTTTCCGAAACTAAATAGTAAATTGGGAATCTTTATCATATGTCAGATTCATTAGAACTCTATGAATTTGAATGATCTCTCTAACAAATGTAATTCCATGTTCATCAACTGTTGTCATCTCTCACATCATTATAATGTTAGCCACTATGTTCAACCAATTTACTATCACCCAAATGGTGTCTCAATGTAAGAGGGTTTTGGGAAACACTTACATGATATATGACATTACATCATCCAAGATCCTTATAGTATTTGTATGTTTATGGAGAAATAATATAGGTATGTCATACTCAACCTTGATCCGATGAAATTTAACATAATGTGATAATAATACTACAATGTATCTCTTGATGCGTGGACACAAAAACTACAACTTCATAGAGGAATTCATATTGTTCAAACTCAGGAACACTTATCACTACAAAGAATAATGTATTATCCTCAACTCCTCCCTCATGGACAAAGAAACCATCAATCCTCTATGAACCAAAACATCACCATGTCTATCCAAATCCAATATTGTGATAGAATAGTTTCCTACCAATATTTCATGCATCATGTAACAATATGAATAACGGTCATAACTAACTGAAACTCTATCCGTGATTGTGGATGCATTTAGAAAGGTTACACAAGCCACTTACAATTGATCCTCACCTACACCCAATTTCTAGTCAACTAAATGATCCCTAAGCTTCCTCAGTGTAACTGATCTTGACACCCCAACCTGCTACACCATCTTACTTATCAAATCTAAATGAACATTTCAATTCACATGAAAATTATCAATCAAAAAGATAAATTTATGCAGGTTCTCTTTCAAATGAATCTCATAATTATTCAACTCACAATGGAAGAATAAATACCACAAACTGATTTGGTCTATATATATTAAAGTTGACTAATCTATGAGTGTTTTCGACCATAATTTCAACACATTAATGGAAAATTGAAACCATAATTCATGTTTTGGTTAGTTCTTGTTATGTGTTGAAAACTAAATCAATCTATAAGAAACTACTTTAATACCATGTATCATAATTTCAAATTACATGACCTTAAGCATTACATATTATTCTTATTTTAAAATAGAATTATCCTTATTATAATCCCAAAAATATTATTGGATTATAAATTTAAATAATTAGGAAAACATATTTCATAGTAAAGACATATATTACATGTATAAACATCCACACAGATAATAGTTTTCTTATAAAAATGTCTTTATAATGAAACATGAGTTCTTTTCATGAAACAAAATCACAAAATTGAAATTGATCTCTTATTTTCTCATAACCAACCATAAAACCTATATAAATAATTTTAAAATATTTAATGACAACATAAATATATGTTTGGTACATAAGATGAAATAATAAAACTGTTTAACCATGAATACTAATAAAAATTGTCTTTTTTCAAAATAATCATTCCATTCAAAATAAACATTATTTTAATCAATAAATATCCTTTTCTTCCCAAATAACTCGATAAAAATTTTCATATGAAATATTAATGACCAATGTAAACATGTATTTATTTGAAATGTATATAATCACAGAATCTTTTTGACAATATTATACGTCTCACCCTTAATAAGTAACATATTTATTTTAACATAAGATTTATAACATTTTTTTGGAAATATTATACTACTATAAATACATAGAAAATATAAATAAATCGTATCAGTAACTTGGGGAATTATATTATTATCACACATACTGGGAGATTAACCATCAGATATATATATGAAATGACCCTCACGGTTATACATGAAATAACCCTTGAGGTTATAGGTGGAGTAACTATCAAAATTATAATTGGAATATGCATCCTCGCCAACATCAAATATAAACATACTCAATGGATTGGAGTTCTATAACGACCCACCTATATTGGTTTATGATTATACCATCAGTTACCATACACAATTATTATGAACTATAACATAATAATAAAACTTGAATACTTGAATCATAACAAAATTCCTTGAAGATAATCACTTAATTATAATGAAAACTTCAATCATATAGTAGAAAACTATTCATTCAAAATAACCATGTGAAAAAATAAATTAATCAATAATGATTATATTGTTCCTTATGGGGGGATAAACATCTCATTTTCCTTAAAATAAAAATCATTCCTTTCATATTTTAATAAAAAATGTCCAAAAACACCTTATCCAGAAAATGTAAAACTAATTCCTCTAAAAATATTTTTTATAAAGTAAACAAGGGGAAAATGAATTTAAAAAAAAATTTGAATATAAAAAAATTATCGGAATCTTTTTTATAAAACAATAATATGGATATGGAAGAAAAATAGTTTTTTATGAAAACAATAAAATAAATACTGAATGGAAAGTCCCTTAACATGAGTTTGAGATGTCTCATATGTACATTATCTTTTGAAATAATAAACATATTTTAATTTTAAAGTTTTATACAAACCATTTAAATTTTATTATTCATTGTATAACAATTATTAATAGGGTATATAAAATTACATAATCACTTACATTCACAGCGAATATTTTGTTTATATTTTGTAATTATGTCCAAAATGACTTCAGTTGGATAAAAATGATCAATGAGGTAATAATTCCACCAAATCGTGACTAGTAATAAAGATATAAATTTTATTTTTATACAAAAGTTGTTCATTTAAATTCATTAATTAAATAGGATTTTCAAAAATGAAAAACCTTACAGTCATGGATATGGTAGGTTGTACGTACAAATGTGTAAAATTACCATTTTTCAATGATAAATATAGGAAGAAGATAAATATCATTTTATAATTACCAAAGGATCTTCATAACAAAATTATCATAATAAATATTTAAATATAATTATATATATTAGTCATGTTATAAGGAAATTACCAATGAGTCACATCATTTCGTTGAGGTAGTAGTCCACACATACACACCAACAGTATAATAGTTTTTCAATAAATTGAAAGGATATAAGTATTCCAATATAAGAAAACCACCGTTTAGTGGTGGTTTTTTCACGGCTGTTTTTTAAAACCGCCACGAAACGCGTTTCGGGACGCCGTTTCACAGCGGTTTTAAAAACCGCCGCGAAAAAACCGCAGCTAAACGACAAAAAAAATTATTTTTAAAAAAATTTTTTTAATTTTTTTTAATTTTATTAGAGGATTAGCGGAGGTTTTTTGAAAAACTGCCGTGAAATAGCGGCGGTTTCGGTAAAACCGCCGCGAAATGAAATGAAAAAATTAAAAAAACACGAGAAACCGTGAAATCATTAAAACGACCATAACTTTTGATCCAAACGTCTGTTGAAGCACCACGACCAGTCAAATCGAAGATCATGAAGAGATCTTGAGGAACATATAATCAAAACTGTTAGACAGTCTACAGTGTGGACGATATTAGAGTTATAAGAAAATTGAATTTTTTTTTCAACTTCAAACGGCAATAACATTCGCTCCGGGCGTCCGTTTGGGCTCTACCACATATCAAATCAATGCCAGCGAAGATAGCTACGCACCAGATCGATAGAAGCATGCTTCTGTCATGTATTTCAACCCCAAAAACCCCTCTGAATGCCTCCAAAACCCTGTTTCTATCACCGGTGTCCCGCTGAACTTGTCTTCAAACAGACCTAACTTTCGATCCGCGTGTCAGTTCGGCCTCCTCCACCTGCCAGATCATAGCTCATTCAATGAGCTTCAGCTTGACTGGTCGTGGCACCCACATGCACTCCTAGATCATATGTTATGTCCTTTTTAGTGGGTATCGGGTTCGTTATGTTTTTCATGCCTCATTTCTAGCACCCGTTCCCCATCAGCTTTTATTTAAATGGTCATAACTTCTGATCTGCCAGTCCATTAGGACACTTTCACCTTTCAGGTCGAAGATCATTTTAGGATCTTTGATTTGATAGGTCGCAGATCTAAAACAGACTCTCAGATCATATGTTATCTCTTTTAATGTGAGTCCAATGTGTTTGTCTCTTTACGGCTGTTTTGATGGGTTTTAACGGTAGCTCCATTTATTACTGTTTATTTGGGTTTCCATGATTTTTTATCATTATCAATGGTTTTTATGGGTTATTATAATGATTATTTTGAATTATTAAGGAGTTTTCCAGAGTTGTCACGAGTTTCCATGCGTTCTCATTCTTTCTAATGCCTCATTCTTCATATGCTTCTCAATCCTTTTTCATGCGTTTTCATGATTTTTCATCCCTTATCACGCCTTTTCATATTTTTTCATGTGTTTACATTATTATTTGTTATTTATTATATATTATTTATAATATACTTTAATTTATGTATTATGTATTATTTATTATTTATTATTTATTATTTATTAATTATTATTTATTATTTATATTTATTATTTATTATTTATTATTTATATTTATTTATTATTTATTATTTATTGTTTATTATTTATTATTTATATTTATTTATTAATTATTTATTATATTTATTTATTATTTATTATTTATATTTATTTATTATTTATTAGATATATTTATTTATTATTTAAATTTATTTATATTTTTTATTTTTTATTTTTTATTTTATATTTTATATTTTATATTTTTTATTTATTATTTATATTTATTTATTTAATATTTAATATTTATTTTTTATTATTTATTATTTATTATTTATTATTTGTATTTATTTATTTATTATTTATATTTATTTATTATTTATTATGTTTATTATTTATATTTATTTATTATTTATTATTTATATTTATTTATTATTTATTATTTATTATTTATTATTTATTATTTATTATTTATATTTATTATTTATAGTTTTTTATTATTTATAGTTATTTATTATTTATATTTATTATTTATTATTTATATGTATTTATTTATTATTTATATTTATTTATTATTTATTATTTATATTTATTAATTATTTATTATTTATATTTATTTATTATTTTTTATTTATTATTTATTATTTATTATTTATTATTTATTATTTATTATATATCTTTATTTATTATTTATTAATTAATATTTATTATTTATTATTTATTATTTATTATTTATTATTTATTTATTATGTATATTTAATTATTATTTTTTATTTATATTTATTTCTTATTTCTTATTTATTATTTATTATTTATTATTTATTATTTATTATTTATTATTAATTATTTATTATTCCTTATTTATTATATATTATTTATTATATATTATTTATATTTATTTATTTATTATTTATATTTATTTATTATTTATTATATATATTTATTTATTAAATTTATTTATTTATTATTTATTATTTATATTTATTTATTATTTAGTATTTATTATTTATTATTTATTATTTATTATTTATAATTTATAATTTATAATTCATAATTTATCTTTATTTATTATATATTATTTATTATATATTATTTATTACTTAGGATTTATTATTTACATATATTTATTATTTATTATTTATTATTTATTATTTATTACTTATTTTTTATTTTTTATTATTTATTATTTATTTTTTATTATTTATTATTTATAATTTCTTATTTCTTATTTATTATTTATTTATATTTATTTATTATTTTTTATTTATATTTATTTATTATTTATTATTTATTATTTATTATTTATTATTTATAATTTATAATTTATATTTATTTATTACATATTATTTATTATTTATTATTTATTATTTATTATTTATTATTTATATTTATATTTATTTATTACTTATTATTTATTATTTATTATTTATTATTTATTATTTATTATTTATTACTTATTACTTATTATTTATTATTTATTATTTATTAGTTATTACTTTTTTATTATTTATTATTTATTATTCCTTATTCCTTATTTATTATTTATTATTTATATTTAATTATTATTTATTTTTTTATATTTATTTATTTTTTATTATTTTTTATTTTTTATTTTTTATTTTTTATTTTTTATTTTTTCTTTATTATTATTGAGCTTATATCTATTATTTATGTATTTTTTTTTTCAATTAATATATATAAGTATATTAAATTTTGTTTATTTACCACATGGCGAGCATGGTGGAGTGGTAATGTCTTTGGAAAATATGCAAGAGGTTAGGGGTTCAAATCTCACCAAACGCAGAATTTCATTATATTGCATGGGATGTGCATGTGCATGGGATGTGCATGTGCATGGGATGTGCATGCATGGGATGTGCATGCATGGATAAATAAAGTAAATAAATAAAAAAAAATTAAAAAAAATAAAAAAAATTCCAAAAAATAAAAAAAATAAAAAAACCGCCGTGAAACGTTTTGCGACGGTTTTGAAAACTGCCGCCAATCGATTTAGCGGCGGTTTAAACCGCCGCAAAATGAAAAAAAACCACCGCTAAATACCTTTTTTTGCCATAGTGTTCCATGTATATAATATATATATAATTTAATTCCATGATTATAATCCATTATTGTGATATTGTGATTGAAAATTAATTACATCGATTCGTGAGGTGGTAGTCAATTGTACAAATGAACAATGCATAATTTTCCCATTTTATATAAGAGGTGACATATACAGATCTCAAAATAAATATTAATAAAATAATTGAATTTGTATGAGACTAGAGTATTTATTCTATCAAGTTTAATGTATTTTTTATTAAGTTTGATGAATAAACAAAACAAAACCATGCAAAAAAAAGCAAGAACATTTAGAAAACTACATTTTCTTAATGCCTTAAGGCATATAAGATTAGTATTTTTTCCAACCCCAGACCTCTATAACGTGGGGAGATATTATTGTAATGTTTTTTTCACGTTATAGGATTATAACATGGGTTTTTCTGTTTTAATGATAGGGAATAAGCGGCTCTATTTTACTAAGAGGTAAGAGGAACACTTGGAATTTCTGAAATTTTTTAAAAAATATATGACTATTATACAAATAAATTATTCTAAATGGAAGATAAATTCATATGGAAAAATATTTTTCATACAAATCATATACCATTTCCAATTATATAAATTTTTTATTTTTTTATTTAATTTAATAAAATATTACACCCATAAAATTTCAATGTTGTCAATTTTGATATTATTCTATTACATTAACATAAAGTTAAATTATGAAAAAAAAAATTATATTATAAAATAAAAATGTCAGGAAAATGTAAATTATTCATTTATAACCTTAAATATGTCAAATAATATTTATTTTTAAATTTTTTATATAATTTAATTTATTTTCATTATTAATATAACAGTTATTGCATCAGCTTTGTGAAAGTAAGAAAGGTAAATATTTGACAGAAAAATTGTTTAAAAATATTTAACCCGATGAATATAATCTTTTATGTTTTTAAATAATATTTTTATATGAAATAATATTCAAGATAAAACCATATTAAAATATTACAATTATAAAAAAAGTGTGACATGTTTGACATTTCATTGAGTAAAATACTATGTAGGTCATAATATCATCCAACAGGCAACCAATGGTCCTAAATTCAATCCATGTATTATTATGTTGAATATATATTCATATAATAAAATTTAAACAAGTATTTTGGTCATTAAATATATATTTTCATTATATATTTAACAGAAATTATAAAATTTATCTTTTACAATGTTAACCCGACATTCAAAATTCAAAATTCATATTGACAAAAAATAAATGTGACATATTTATATAATATTAATAACATAACTAAAAATATGGAATACAATTTTCAAAATTTATTCCACTAAAATAGAATAATTAAAATATATATTTATCTAACAAAATGTAATAAAACAAATTTTCCCTAAAAATATTGTTTCAAACAATAAAATGTTTCAATTCTAAATCCAATTTTGAAAATGATTTAAAAACCTTAATTTTATTAGTTAATATCATAATTTACTAATTAAAATTTAAAACTAAACTAAAAAAATTACCTTGAAAAAATATTAAAATTAAATATAATTTTTCCTAAGAAACAATACTGTTAACTATTCCCCAAAAAAATGAATATTAAAAAATAATCAATAAATTATACTATGAAAATAATGGTATATTGAATTATAAAATTACATCCAATTTTTAAATAAAATTTTAAAAAAAGGACATACATCCATGATATTTATAACTCATTAAATGAAATAATAATCATTTCTAACCAATATGTATTTGTTGAATATTAAAATGAAATTACTAAAAAACTAGTGCATATTTAGAAATAATTAATTAATACATTATAAATGAGTAGGACCATTATATATTTCATAATTATGTTAATAATATTAATTCCTTCCATTTTAATGGATATATTATAATGATCATATTTAAAAAATAATTTTTATTTAATTATTTGTGCTCAGTGTTGCACGTCTTGTATGATATTGAAACTAGTATTTATCTTTAAAAAATTAATATGTTTCATTTTCCCCTATTTTATAAATTTCATCCCCACAATTTTAACATGTTATTGAAATCCAGGTGTTTGACTTTTAAAAATAACTTTGTTTAAATCCCACATCATAAAAAATGATTAATTAATGATTACGATTAAAAAGAGAGAAATGGGATGTATGAAGGTCGTCTATAGTAACTCAAAAAAGTTTTACTCACAGGAAAACATAACTAGGATGTGAAAACATTAATTTTTAAGAGGAAAATAACTTCAAATGGATGAAAGACAGTGATAATGAAAATTTTAAATGCAATGTTAAACATCATAGAATCATAAATTTGTGATTGGTTAAAAGGAAAATGTTTTCTGAGGATGATAAGTAAATTTACTATGTTTTACATCAAGACCATTTTAATAGAGTTTAAGAATTACATTTCCATCTATATAAATAACATTTAAAATAAACTTACTTCCAAAGTATAATTTTACCCTTTAATCATTTCCCACTGAAATCAAATCTCATCCTCCAAATGATTAGCAGTATAGATGAATATTACATCCATGAAACATTAGAATAAACTAATGTAGATCAAAAAATCCAAAAAATAATAACTATCAATAAATAATTCTAATTGAAATAAAAAAACCATAATTGATTGAACATGATTAATTAATTAACCAAAAATATTAAAAATTTACAATATAAAAACTAAATTAATCTCCAAAATTAATTAGTAATACCGAAAGAAAAACATAAATTATTCAGTAAATAAAAATGAAAAAAAACATCTCAAAAATATTATTAACTTCATTTGAGACCCAAAAATAAAAAGGATTTGACCATGTGGTATTACATGATAAATATTAAAATTTATCTAAAAATAAAATAAATCCCTCTTAATATACTATATCAAAATTGTAATTTCTAAAATCTAATAATCAATAAGATATCCTAATCACTTCAAAAAATAATCTGAATCGCCATAAATCCACAATAAAAGTAGATATAATTCCAAAATTTAATTCATCCTTTATTCCATAAATAAAATCACATTTTATTGTATTTATATAACCCTATAGGGTTTCCAAAATAGTGAATATCTTCTAAAATATAATCATTCATTGAATGAAAAAATATTTTCCAATCCCATGGTTATATGTTTGATTAAACCTATTTTCCATCAAATGAACACAACAATTATCAGTTAACTAGTTTAAATAAAGGAAACCAGTTTCATATAAACCAACAAATCATGTATGGAAATATTATTTTAATCACCCTTTTCTTCCATTAATTTTGGACTCAAACCTTATAGCCCAACCGAATGTGATATGTTCTCACAAACCATTCAGGTTATCCTTTTCGAAAAAAATATTAATATATTCATTAAGATATTCTTATAAATATGAGAATAATACTAAAAATAAACCATAATATATTAAAATTTAAATAAATTTTTTATCCACAAATTTTATGCCATACCACTCATTTTTCATCCTAAAATATAATGACCCATAATTATATCAAAATTAAATGTCTAAATAATCATTAGTAATCTTATAATTATTGAACGTAAATCCACACAAGTGGTTTATAAGACAATGGACATACAAAACACTTTATATTTATAAGCACATAAGGAAATCCATAACTCTTAATAATATATCAAAAGAATATATCATAATCAATAATATTCTCTATCCCGACTATGATACCAACTATAAGGAAAAAACATTAAAATTTATATATTTTGATAATTTATGAATAGAATTTATATTATTAAAATATAAATGTTCTTTTTTTTAATAGTGTTAGTCAATATTTAAAATAATTTACATACTGAACCCATATACTACATGTGGAATCTTCTAAAAGAATTCCATTCTTTCCCATTTAATATAAGTCCATCAAATGATAAATTATTTATTTTCATTAAAAATAATCACAACATTCACCATAAATTATTAATTTCTCAAACCCATCATTATAAAATGTGAAAAATATTTTAAAACATGTGAAGAATAAAATAACATAGAAAGTTACATAAAAATAAATAATCCCATATTCTGTGAATACTAATATGAAATTTATTTTTCGAAATAAAAGTTGGGCTCAAAGTAAACATTTTAATCATCAAGAAATAAAAGTTCCATCCCAAATTATTTCATAAAACATTTGATAAGAAATTTTTAGAAAAATAAAATCTATGTAGGGTTTTCTTATAAATTATAAACACACAACTACTTAAACAAAAAGTTATACTTTTCGAACATAATTCGTAGCATATAATTTTTTTTTGAAGATAAGCTCAATAAATAACCTTGTTATAACATGATATCTACATAGAATCATAGAAATAATAAATAAACCGTATTGGTAAATTAGGGAATAATTTTATAATAATAATTACTTATCTTGTACCATTGACATCTATACATGAAAATATCTTCATAGTTATACTTCAAATAACCACATAATTATACATGAAGAAAATATAATAGTTATATTTTGAATGACCATCATGATAAACATCTATTATAAACAGAAAAAATAATTATTGTATTATAATGGAAGTAGCCAACTATTATTCTGAATACAAAAATTATTATCATAAAAAACTCTAATTAATCTTGATACAATCATACAACATTATAACTTGTATCATTAAAAAACTCATTGTGGAAAATCCATTATTTAAAATTACATTGTCGCACATAAAATGGAAAGAACTGTATTTCATAATAACCATGAAATCATATAAAGGAAGATACAATGAAAATATTAGTTATGAATTTAGGAAAATGTTCTCATGATTTATAGGTTAAAAAAATATTCATTTCGAATTTTTTTCAAGAAAACCATTAAGTACATCAATTGGAAAATGAATACAATATTCATCGTCAACTATTATGGAAAAAGTAAACATGTGAAAAATGAAATTAAAATTTAATAGGAAATTATAAAATTAAAAACATTGAAACACCTCTTGAAGACAATATTATTGTTATGGATGAAAAATAGTTTTTCATGTTAAACATTAAAATAATATATTTTTAATGAAACACCCTTTCTGTGAGTCCGAAATAACACATATGTTATTTTTCATCCTAAATAATGAACATATGTTATTTTTATTATTTAATTATTATTATTTTATAGTATAATATTCATTATATATTACTGGTTACCATTCAATGTACAATTACATAATCAAATAAGTTGACATTGGATGTCTGAATGATATTCAACACTTTAGTCGAAAATGACATCAGTTGTTTGACAATGGTCAAATATAACATTTTTAAAACGCCACAAATTTAATAATAATAAAATAAGTTGAATTTTTATAAATTATTTTTTATTTTTAATTTATTCAATAAATATGATTCTGAAAATTGAACGACATTAATATCATTGAGATGGATGGTCATACATATGCATGAGTATTGTTTTATTTTTTTAATTATTAATATAAATAATAAAATAGAACCATTTTATTATTCTATAATTATCATTTTATATTAATTATATTAATATTTTTTATACATTCATATATATATATATTATCCATGTTATGTGGTGAATAATGGTGAATCACATCACTTCATGGAGGAGGAAGTCTACACGTTCACAAGAACTGCATTATCATTTTCATTAAAGATAATTTTATGAAGGTGAATTATATATTAGAAAATTTTAATGATAAATGATTCATTAATATCATATATATACATTGATTCCATCATTTTAATTTAGTATTGATAGATGATGTTGGAAAATTAATTACACGGATTCACGAGACAGTAGTCCACAATACACATGAACCGTGAATTACTTTCAAATTTGATTGAAGAATATATGGATATGGTTCATTAATAAAAAAATGTATAATTATATTAATGTTACTATTGTTATTATTTTATGATGTATGAATAAGACTTGACATATTTGGAAGATTAAATAAAACTAAAACATTCCACTAACAAGTATACCTTTTTGAAAACATGTTTTTTCTAACCCCTTAAGACCTTTGAGATTTGTACTAATAATAAACTAAATCCCCTATAATGAGGGGAAGGATTTTGGGAATGTACTTTTATAGGACATAGAGGAACTAAAAATATATAAAAGTGTGAATTATTTATTTCAAGAAGTTCATTTTTATAATAGTGGTGAGGGGAACTCTTGAAATTTCACAAAATATAAAAATATAATAAGACAATTTTAGAGACAAATTATTCCAAATGGAATATAACTAAAAAGGTAATTTTATTTTTGACCATATAACATCCCCTTTTGGAATATTTATTATTATTATTTTTTAATTTGGTTAAATATTAATCCCATAAAATAACATTTTTGTCGATTTTAAAACTATTCATTACATAGATAGTAAAATAAAAAAACTAATATTGGAAACAATAATCTTTTATATTCTGAACATGTCATATTAATCTAAATACTTCATGGATTAAATTTAAAATCTCATATTTTTATTATTTGAAAATTTTTATTATCCAATACATGATTTCATTCTTTAATTAAAAAAATAAATCATCATTTTTTAAAATAAATTATGATAATTATTTCTTCGAATAAAATTAAATATAATTTAAAATTATGAATATAAATATTTTACCTTAAAAAATAAAATATATGGCTTATAATATAATCCTTACAACACCATATTTAAAATATTTTACTTATTTAAAATAAGGGAGGATGTTTGAATTTTCATTAAATTAAATTCTATAAACACAATAATTTCACCCAAGTGGCCCCAAAAGATCATAAATTAGATTCATGAGTGATAACTGTTGATATAAAATTATCAAATAATATTTAGTTAGTTTTTTAGTCATTTAATAGTTCTCAACATTTTATATTTAACTTAAATTACCTGATTTACCCTTCAACTAGGTAACCAAAATTTATAATGTTACTATTCATATTGACCAAAAATAAAACTGAACAATTTTTAAAATATGAGATTCATATTTAAATATCTGGAATTAGTATTTTATAAATAATAATAAATAAATGTTAGAATTTAATTTAAAACTCTTTTGACAAAAGATCATGAAAACGAGTTTTTTTTGGAAAAATTCTCTTTTAAAATATTTTTTTACTATATGAAAGTATAAAATCCATTAAAAATACATGATAGTATTTGTATAAATACAAATAAATTAATTATAATTTATAACTATCCCATAATATAATTTTACCATTTAAAAACATTAAAATAAAGTATAGTTTTCAATAAAAATTGATATATTTCATTATTCCTTGAAAAATATATAATTTTAAAAAACTATCCAAAATTAATCCACAGATTATTTTTAAAGGATGAATTCAAAAAAGAAATTTATTTTATAAGGTAAATTTTAAATAAAATCTTGATATTAATTTTTATATTAACTCATGAAAATCAACAAAAACCTTTTTGAAAAAAAGATATATATTTTTAAATAATAAAACAACTTTATTAAAACATTATTAGTTATTTATAAAATCTTTAATTATTACATTATAATTTTTTTGACACATTAGTTACATCATATTATGGTTATTACTATTCATTAATTCTTATAATATTTCTAGTCTATAAAGGTCAAATTTGAATAATAATATTTTTTGTTCATTTAAGCTCGATGTTGAATATATCATACGCTATTGAACGTATTCAATATTTTGAAAATTAATGTTATGTTACATTATATCCGCAATTATGAAATTTATTCCTCACAATTTATACTATCGATCAAAATATTAGGGTTTCACTTTTCAAAATACCTTTTTAAAAATTCAATATCTTAAAAAAATGATTAATAAATCATCCTCTTGAAAATATGGAAATGAGATATATATAGGTCATATAACATAACACATAATAGAATTACCAATATTAGAAAATATGTGAGAGGTGAAGACATGGTTATTGATGATAAATTTCTCCACCAATGACTTAAATAGAGTGATATAGAACATGGTAATGAGAATGTTGACCAAAAAAAGTTGTAAATCTGTGATGGGTTAAAAGGCCATTTACTTTTCTATAATAAAAGGAAATGGATAATTTATTTATTTCAAGATCTATTTCATATATTTTAGGACATAAATTTCCATATATACTAAGAGTACAAATAAATACACTGACATGGTGAGTATAATTTCATTCATTAACCAATTTCCACCACGATCTAATTATATTCTCCAAATGATGGGTATTCAAGATGAATTTTTCATCTTTCAAACATCAAATTAAAATTATACTGATAAAAAATTTATAAATTTGAAACTATATATTCCTATTATGTATATAAATTACTGACAATAAAAATTTTGAAAACATGCTAAAATAATTTTTGAAGACTAATAAACCATTATTGGATGAAATAGTACTTTAGTATCAAAAACTAAATTATAATACCCAAATTACAAAATTGATCATTCAATAAATGACTAAAAATAAAACTCCTCCAAAATATTATAAACTAATATTGAAACCCAAAAATAAAATTTATTTAAGAAAATAGACATCAATGTTAAGTTATAACATTTATCTCAAAATAACAGAAATCAGTCTAAATATTTTAAACAAAAAATTTAATTTCATAAATGAATTTTTTTTTAAGATTTTATAATCATATCCATAAATAAACCAAATATTATAAAAATAAAATATAAAATAATATATGTTTCAAAAATATATATAAGAAATTTATAATTAAATATGATGCCATAGTATTCTGTTTACTTAATCATATGGGGTTCCAAAATGTTTTACTGTCTTTAGTAATAATAGTAATCAAATATCGACAATTAATTTTCCAATCCCATGATTATCTACTCGATAAAACATTTGTTCCCAAAATGAACTTAACCAATATTTTTTAGAAAATTTAAATAATGTAAAAAATCTAATACTAACAATTACATCATGTATGATAGTTTTCAGTGATTCACCCTTGTCGCCATTCAACTCTGGGTTCAAACCTCCCACCTTGTTGGATGTGATGGGTTTTCACCCATTATGTGGGTTGTATTTTTTCTAAAACTAAATTAATATGTTCCATATAAAATATTGATAAATGTGAAAAAATAATCAAAATAAACATAATATATTAAACATTAAAAATACTTTTTATCCTTAATGGTTTATTTATAACATTTATTTTCCTTCCATAAATTTAATAACCAATAATTACATCAAAAATATTTATCTCTAAAAATATCATTAGTCACAGTAAATTTTAATTACATAAATCCTCATCAGTGATTTCAGATACATTAATATTGTAATAATACTTTAAAATATATATCCATGATGATATTCATATCTCATTAGAATACCTCACAAGAAAACATCTTGATATCCAATGTTAAATAAAACCATTCTTTGAAAACAATTACATGTACATGGCCTTAAACATTACATATTCTATTTATTAAAAACTATAATTTTCATTATTTCAAATCAAATAATATTTTTTGTTCAGTGTTTTAGAGAATTAGGATTTCCATATACATAGTAAACCGAAACATTACAAATGGACTCCTCTACAAAGTATCCATTTTTTCCATAAAACAAAAGCCTTTTAAATTAAAGATTATACATTTTCTTTAAATATATTAAAATAATTTAAAATGAAGTATTATTGCCTTATATACACACTTAACCCATATGGAAAACATTTTAAAATGTCATAGGAGAAAAAATAGTCTCAGGAAGAGGTATTAATAGAAATAAATAATACTCAAATCCATGAATGCTTAAAAAAATTCCATTTTTAAAATAAATATTTAGATCAAAATAATGATTTTCTTGCACAATAAATCACTTTTCATTCCCATATAATTACATAAAATATATCATAATAACAACCAAAAAAATATCTAAAACCCACATATGAAACATTTTGAAAATTTGATAAACTAGAAAACATTTTCAAAAAGTTTCCCTTTTCACCCTAATGATAAAACATTTACTTCTCACTGAACATAATAATAATAGTGTGATTTGTGAAAAAAAGGATATTTCTATGAAAACATATATTAAAAAAAACTAACTTAGGGAATTATTTTTTATCATAGTTACTGATGGAGTATCCTTCTTAATTACACAACAAATAACCCTCATAGTTATACTTTAAAGAACCATCATGGTTATTCATCGAGTAACCATTATAGTTATATTTGAAATAACCATCATGTTTAACTTCAAACATAAACATGAAAAATTAATTGGAGGTCTGTATGGGAACCACCTAACTTTTTTATAATGAAACCACTTATAATCATAATCAATTCCTGTGAACCATAAAATAATAATAAAACATTAATACTTGTATCCTAAAAGATTTGTCATGGAAAATCACTTAATTAAAAAGAAATCCACCATATAAAATAGAAAACCAATAATATTAATTTTTTAATTTAAAATAGTAAATATTATTAATAGAAAATATTATTCTAGAGTGCATTTAAATAATATCATGCTTTATAAGTAAAAAAACATTCCGATCATATTTTATTTGCAAAATCCACAATGTACCTCATTTGAAATATGAAAAAATATTCCATTCTAAACGTTTTACATAAGTAAATATTGGAAAATAACTTTAAATGTTAATATGGGAATATTAAAAACAATATTTTATGAAATTATTTAATAAAATCATATATATATATATGGATGAAAAATATTTTTTTAAGGAAAACTATAAATAAATATTTTTTAAGCGTGAGTCCCATAACTTGAGTCCAACTGGTCACATACGTTGTTTTTTGTATAAAATAATAAACATATGTTGTTTTTATACCTTCTTATGAACCATTTAAAAGTTTATTATTAATTTAATATCACTTATTCACATGATTATATAGTTCCATAATCACTGAATATCACATCAAATTTTATGATGACATTTATTACATAATTCCAAAATAATATCGATATTTTGACTATGATCAAAGTAGATATTATTACACAAACTCCATAATAATAATAATAATGAAATAGTTATCATTTTTAGAAATCAATTATTCCTTTAAATCCATCCCCTAAATATGCTTACGAAAAATGTACTACTTTAGAATCCTTCGGATAGTAGGTTGTAAGTACACATTAGTAATATTTTAATTTCTTAATGATCAATAATGAATGATTTTAAGTATAATATTTTCTTAAGAAAAATATAATATTATAAAAATTATAATATTTGTTTATTTAAATATACATATATATTTCTTTAATGTGTTGTGGGGATGAAAAATTAAGTGTATTTATTCTTTGAGGCGGTAGTTCTCACAGATGCTTGAACGAAGTTATCATTTGTTATTGAATAGAAATATAAGAATGAAAATTATATATTTACTTTTTATAATGAAAAATATTTACTGAATATCATATATATATATATATATATTCCATCATTATAATATAATATTGACAGACAGTGAAGGAAAGTGAATAATAATGATTCATGATACTGTAGTCCACCATACACATAAATGATGAATTATTTTTCCATTTGATGGAAGAGGATATAAATGTGTGTCATGGACAAAAATTATAAAATATCATTATTTAGATGACACATTAGTTATAATTTAAAAATATTTAATAATATTTTAAGGGTGCGGAATATGAAACAAAACTAAAATATTCAAATAAAAACTATAACTTTTTAGAAGCATCATTTTCTTAGGGCCTCAAAGACTATATGATTTTTATACTTTTTAAACCAAGGACATTATAATGAGGGGTGATATTCTATAAATGTTTCATATGGTTCAGATTAAACACATGGGGATTTAACTTAAAATTATTGATAAGAAGATGTTCCCTTTTATAAGAGATGTGAGGGGCACTGTTGGAGTGTTATGAAATATTAAAATATAATAAAACTATTCTATATCCAAAATTGTCTAAATGGAAAATAAATTCTTTTGGGATGATATTTATGACCTTATCTTATATACTATGTTATTATATAACATTTTTATGTTTTTATGTTATTCAATGATATATTATTCCCATTAAATAACTATATTATCAGTTTTAATACAATCCATTTCATTGAATTGAAAAACAGAAAACAAAACGTGAAATTCGAACATGCTGTTGTATAATACCGTACACATGTAATGAACATTTATATAATTTTAATATAATTTTATATATCTCAAATTATAATTATGTTAATGGATTAAATATAATTTATTTTATTTTATTTCATTAAAATAATAACAAATGCATTAGTTTTTTAAAAACACGGGGCCGAAGCCTCATTTATTATTTAAACCATTTAAAAAGACCTCTTTTTACTGGTTAGAGGGAGACCCATTACATAGCCTGAAGGCCCAGTTAGAAATCATCCAATTACATGTCCCATGAGGCCAAATTTTTGGTCCAAGTCCCATTCTGTGAATAGTGCTGCTGCGGTAATATGCGAGCTGCAGTACTACATAATATCCATTGTTGCTATAGTACCCTACAACCTCTACAGTTACCTACCGCAGCTACAGTACCAACCAAAGCTATATTCCTGCCACCGATACAATGCACTACAGTACTAATACAATCCTTGAGCCCAATGGGTTTTGAACCCCCATTTTTAATGTGGAATTACAGGCACCTTACGCTATGCCAAACCCCATCTACATAATAAATGCATTAGTGTTTTGAATGAATATAAGATAATTATTTATCACCAAAAAAATAAAAATAAATTAACGTAAGGAATATTGATCATTTATATTTCAAAATAGATGTGATTTTTGAAATCAAATTCTGGATAACATCATATTAATAATATTACACTTATTATAATCAATAGAGTGATATAGGCGCCTTTTTAATAAATAAAAATTAAAAATGTCATTATCTTATCTATGTGACCCCAAAAGGTCATTTATTCTAAAAATGGATGATTATAGTTGATATATTCTCATAAAATACGATTAATGTTAGTTTTTGTTCATTAAATAGTTCTTATCATTTTATATTTCACATAAATTACTATATTAACACTTCAAAATAATAAGTAAAATTTATAAAGATACTATTTATATTTTCCAAAAATTAAAGTGAAATATTTAATAAATTTAAAAGTCCTAATTCAATATATGTAATCGATTTTTTAAATTCATAAAATTGAATTTGTAGAATTTAATATAAAATTAATTCGATGAAATGCATCATGAAATTTAATTTTGAAAAAAACCTTTTTAAATTTAAAATTATTTTATACTAAATTAAATTATAAAATCGACCTAAAAAATAACAATTTCATTATTTAAATTATAATTGAATGGATGTAAATTTTTAAATAGTACGAAAATTTATATGACCATGTGAAAATAATGAAATTATATAAAAATTTTGTAGAAAATTCAATATTTTACACCATCCCTTGAAAAATAAATATTTTCTTAAAATTATCAAAAAATATTCCCAAGATATTTTTCATGTCCTGAATCCATAAATAAAATTAATTTTTTAATATAAATCTCTAAAATATATATTCATTAAATATAATATTATCTCATAAAATCCAATAAAACTCATTTTCTATGAAAACATAAGTTTTGATGAATAAAATAATTTTTTTTAATCTGAAACTTATTTATAAATAAATAGTACATTATATATTTTTAGGACCATTATATATTTCATAATTTTGTTATTATTATTCATTCTTGAATATTTTTTTTGCTAGTTTATAATGTTCATGATTAGATAATCATATTTTCTTTGTTTATTAAAGTAGTGTTGTGGATCTTATTTGACATTGACCATATATTTTAGTTTTTAAAATCTCAATATGTGTTAGAATATATCCTAATATACACCCCAAACGTTATATTTTATTAAATAAACAAATCCATGCACCTTAAGAGTTAGGATCTGATATGAAATGAACTATTCATTTGGATCTATGAATATTTCTTCACATTATTTTATCCATCTAAACATGACTTTCTTATTGGTTAGTATAATCAAGGGAATTGCCAAGTGCAAAATGTACTAAAGGATCCTCCTATAGTATTTACCAAATTTGAGAAATATATGAATATGGATCAAATTCCTCAATAATTTCTATAACAGGAAATTATTAACATTCTATGTATTAATGGATATTAATATTTAGAAATAATGTTCCCAAGTAAGCTCACCAAGTCCATTAAAATATGAGACTTTGAGAACTATTCATAATCTAATGTAATCATAGACATATAAATATGGCATCAATGTATATAGAATGTGATTCTGATTTCTTTGAATATATTAGTATTTCATCGATGAATTAAATGATTAAAGAGTTTAGGTATTGGTGAAATACCTTGTTTTTATATCCATGGAAACTACTATAATATTCATCTGTATAATGGAAATAATTAGCTAATCATATATCCTATAACTTTAGAAAATATATTTTATTTGGGAATTCATCATATATATCCCAATGTTGATGATATTCTAAACAAATATCATTATTATAAGACAATATTAATCCCATAAATTGACTAAAAAAGTAATCAAATCTAGGTAATGGGTCGATTCTCATCCGAATGATCTGATTCTATATTCATTAGTCTACACAATTATAAAGACCGTCATATTCCTTATTGGGGAACAACATTAGATCACCACCATGGGAAGCACTCCGTATGATTATGTATTTATCCACATGATCATACAACAATACCTTGGGTTTATTCAAATCAATTGGTTCAATGAAGAATGGTAGAATAGATTTGGATTGTGCACCAATCATAAACACAATATCATACTCAACCCAGATGTATAGATGAAATAAAAAATATATTATTTAATGGTATTATCAGTAAAGGATTAAAATCAATAGGAAATTGGAGGGATTCATTTCTTTATCAAATTGGAGGATCAAAATATCCACATGAAATGAAAATAATTCTCACTAATTAGGATCTCGTACCAGTCTGCTGGTCTTGTTGTGTCACTCACAATTAATGAAAAAATTATCCTTATATGGTGATGTGAAATTCACTCATTTCTAATTACAATCGATATTTTCATGGTAGAAGGTCAATCAGTCCATGCTAAGGATCATGTTGAATGCTAACATCTCTATGATTTTGAAGCTCCAAACACACACAAAGCATTAAACTAGATTATTATAGTTGATAAATATTTCAACGTGATATTATTTCTTTCATAAGGGTGTATCGATAATAAATAGTTTTGAAGATTATTTGACCATTAAAACCAACCAAAATAATACTTGATCAATTATATAAAATTGGATTATAATGTGTCAATGAATGGAATAAATGATGCTAGAATCATATGAAATGTACCTCTATTTTTAGAGGGTCACTATCCAATGTTTGAGAAGGCATGATGAACTATTTCATCCATATAAAAATCCACTATATGAAAATAGATAGGCTCAGGAGTCACGTGATTTTCCAACCCTTATGGGGTTTTAACATTCTGATAATGTTTTTTGTATCCTCCTGTTGATTACATTATTGAATCCCAGTCAATGAATCACCTTTGATTCCATTTCATTCTACACTCATGACATGTCCTTATTAAAAAAGAATATTCCTTTTAAAAAGACTCCCCTCCTCCCAAAGTTATAACATATCAATGATTTGTTTCCCAGTTATTTTTTCAAGGAACCTATTTTCTATAATGAATTATGGCTTCCAACCGGAAATAAACCATATAACAATATAATCATATTCTTAGTGTGAGAAACAAAAATTATGTTTGGGAAAGTGAGTTTTGATCCATTGGTATCTAGAAGAATACAAGAAACTCATTCATCATTGAAGCTCATCTTTATCATCTGTTCATTATGATTAATTATATAATAGGTCATAAGGTTGATGTTTCTAACCTCACGATTGATCTCTATGTGAGGAAATATTTGAAACATCATTGTATATTGTGACATTCTCCCAACTAGAAGGGGATAAAGGAGTATTATCTCTATGAAACGTGGTATGTGGTTGGATGTTATAATTATCCCATGATGGGGATCCATGAACTCCTTGGGGAGGCCAATCTTCATTATATCATGAAATAACTCCTCATATAAGAGATCCCTTAATGTCTACCATGTTATCCCTCCATGTTGACTTGCCTAAAGAATGTCATCCCACCATTATTCATCTATTCCTTGAACCATAAATGTCGCAAGCATAACCTTCAAATACTTTTGATTCTATACCTTGTTGAAAATCATATAGATTACTTATATCAAGACCTCTACATATTTGGATCCTCATTTTCCCTAGAATTATAGGAATGTTGTGAATAGAATTCATGAGTGTAGTAGACCATTGTGGGCATTCCTCAATAGGATCATATTCCCAGAACAGACAGTAGTATAAAGAATCCCCATTTGACGGATTCTATAGTGTGTCCAACTGGAGAAACCATGGGTTCATGCTCAGTTTCTACCTCCATCAAAACTAGTAGTGTATCTTGTTTAAAATGAAATCATTTAGGATGAATTTCCATTAATTATATAATAAATATTATTGAAAAATAACAACTAAAACAAGAATACCAATTAATGTTCTCAGTCATAGACAATTGTTCACAACATAGTTCAACCTAAGAGGCTACCCATAAAAAAAGTAATATCCTAATATAATTTACCCATAACCAAAAACAGGACACTAGTGCCTAAATTTTAGTGATATTGACATATATACAATAGCGACCTTTGATTCTCATTCATAGGTATGAAATCATTTTAGATGAATATTCAATACACTAAAAAATACATTCATGAGGACTGTAATAGATTACTATCATTGGATACTTGTTTGAAAATATTCTCTGTACCAACTCTATATTTTTACAATGGATATTTCATTCTAATAATTACGTTATATAATATAAACCTACTAAAATAACATTTATAACACAATATTAACTTTATAAATGTATAATAAATTCAATAAGTTTTATTTCTAGAAATTAAGGAACCTATCCCGATGGAAAAATTATATAACCATTAGAATAGTAACATGACCATTAATAATAATAATTAAAAAAAATATATTAGTAAAATCTTGTATAAAAGTAGAAATATTATTTAGTAATATTATAAATGATAATATGATATAATAATATAATAGTATTAGTAAATAAATTTTTTAGAAATTATTAATTATGTGTTTGTTTTTTTATAAAATTGAAATGATTGTATATAATTTTCTAAATATTATAATCAATTAAATGAAAAATTATTTTCAAAAAATATGTCCATAAATTATTATTCTTTTCTTTATGATTAAAATATAATTTTATGATACCATAAATATTTTTTTAAAATTTTATAAAATTTAATAAATTATTTTCCTAAAAAGGATTTTATTTTTTGGATTATACACAATTAAATATCATTATGGTGAATTTTTTCTGTTTTTAAAATTTAATTGAATATTTTGTGAATATTAAAATTTTATAATTTATAGAAAAACATAAATACATGAATTTTTGAGTATTTATTTATCTAATAATAATTTAACCACAAATCAAAAAATCACCAAAAATATTTTAATATATTCACCAATAACTTTCAAATTATTTATTTTCATGAGCCAAAATAATAAACTAATGAATAAAATAACTAGCAAACCCCCATCTCCTCCCTTATAAATACCATCCCTCACCACCTCTTCCCATAACACCTTCTATGACTTTAGGATTTCCCATATTCTTACCAATAATCTTATTAATCCCCTCACATCAATGATCCATCGGTCAAATAATATGGCCAAACCATTTTCCCTATGGAGGTTTCCAATAGGGGAAATTCAAGAGGTAAAATCAGATTTCTTTTTCTTTTGATTTCTTTTCAATTTCATTTATTTTATTATCCACTCCTCAGTACCACTTATATGGGTTTAATTATAGATATATTATATTTTATATACTTTAATTCTATTATCTTAATAAAATAATAAATCTTTATAAATATTCACTTTACATTTTATTAAAAAAAATGAATATATCACCCATGGTTTTTCGATTTAATGCCACCATGGATGATGAATTTCCATTATTCAATATCTCACTGAAGGATGGTCATAAAATAAATATTATAAATAATTAATATTTTATTATTCATATTATAAGTTATATATCTATATAAAACCTATATATATAATCATGGTGATATAAACTCATAATTTTCATAAAACAACTAAATAAATTAAACCATCTTTATTAAATACACATAAAATGATTCATCCTCATATCATATAATAAAATGATCCATTTTAGCATTGGATGTTTTTTATATTCATTAATAATATATAATTTCAATTTTGTATAATCATTTTCAATCTACATGAACTGCCAAACTTAAAAACAAATTAATCATTCATGAATACTAATAAAAAAACTCCCAAAACAACAATATTTTACTCTTTTACAAATCATGATTTTCATAAATGAAATAAATGAATTAAAATAACTAAAAAAAATGTTGAAAATGTTCTTTATTTTTTTATTTAATATATTTAATTCTCTTATAGATCACACTAAAGTGAATAATGCACTTGGGCATATGATAAGGGTAATTCTTGAACCCAATATTACTAATTGGGTTAATCTAATATTATCTAAATTTATATTGTGGATGTTCTTTAATATATGCAAAATATAATTTCATTTTCATCCATTATTCTATTTTGTGATATAGATTCTTCTAATATGATTTTATATTAAATGCAACGATTATTCCATATGAACTATTCTTTTTTAACACATATTTTACTTCTTTAGATATTGTTTCATCTTAAACTAAGATTTTTTATTATTACACAATGGATGTCAGTCTCTTTTTATTTTGGAAACCCGAAATTTTATTCATTAAAGCATTATTAATGAAATGATAATGAAACCCATTTCTTTTTAATGGTTATTTTATGTTCATGATTATAAAATGATATTTGTGGTAGGAATGATTATTTAACTATTATGATGTGATGGGTTTTCCTAGAATTATATATCTCTCCAATTAATTGGATAATGTAATTTATCACATTAATTATTGGAAAAAATGTTAAAAAATGATGATATCTTTGTTTAAAAATTTAATTCCACAACCCTAGAAACTCAGAGCTAGTGAATTATATTATTTAAATGGAATGATTAGAAGGAATAAAATCCCAAAGGTATGATCATTTTAGTAGTTTTAAAGATAATAGATACATACATGGAACACATTTTACATAGGTAGTAGAAAAAAACATGTAATACAATGAAAATCTAATAAACCACATCCCTAAAAACTCATTGAACGATCAATTCTTCATAACATTGGGAATAAGAGAAAAAATGAAAGTGTGACCTCAAATACTATTTAAGGGTTAAATATTGATGAATCATGAAACAATTATAATTTAATCATAAATAATTATACATAATGAATATTTCATGGTGAATAATTGAATCACATGCCATTAATAAACTGAGAATGAAAATTCACCAAATGATTTTGTCATAGTGAAAAAAATGTAATGTAAAAACTGAACTCTAAATAAAGAGAATGATGGTTACATTTTATTATGTATTTTGAACATTATCCATCATTCCATCGATATGGTTTTAGTCTATGTGTAGAAACCCAAATGGTAATGTTTGGGAAACAAACCCAAATGGTTTGTCACAAACTAGATTTTCTCATGAGACCTATTGATGCATATAAGGGATATATCGGGACCCAACCATCCATAAAATCCCATAAAATTATTATTAAAAAATTTATTTCGTGAAAAATATTCTTTTTAAATTTCTATTTTGAGTAGAGGATACAAAGTCATCAATATTTCCAAAGATAAAACAAAATTCAAAATGTACACCCTATGTGAAAGGGTATAAGGCTAAGAATGTAATGATATCCACCATAATATAATATTGATAATTAATAATAATATAATTTAAGAAGAAAATTTTTCTCAAAGGGGAATTATATTCACCATATATAAATTATTAGGTGCATAATACCATTTAAGTCTCAAAGAAATTGAAAATGAGGTGATGTCCCTTACCACATCATAATCATTCGAATCACACAACAAAAATTTATTAATAATCATATGAATAATATATTACCATGCATATATATATATAATTATTGCATTAAATATCAAATGGTATCATACATAAACTACATACAAGAAATAAGTAGTGAACAATGGATATCTCATGGAAATAATAGTGAGATGAAAAACCACTTAACTTATAACCAAATGAGTTCATCAATTGATATTAATGTATTGAATAAAATAATTAAGTCTATTAATTATATAATTCATTAAATTATCTGAATTTATTTTATTCGTTATATTTTTTTTATGTTCATTTAGGGACTTATTGTTATGTTATGAGTTTTAATTTCATCATACCTGAGTGTTCGTTTACTTGATTTTCGGGTCACTTGATTATGAGTAATGGAGTTCTAGTGGAAAGGATATAAGTCACAAAAATTTTAATCACATGTTATTAATGTTAATAAAGAGGTATAAATGGTTATATATATCATTTTTCTATATATTATGAGGCTTAATCATTTGATGTCACATTTAGGGATAATCCCTATGATTATTATGGCGATTTTCCAATCACAACGAACTAGTTTTGTTCTATTATTTTATATCATGTTTTAATGATGGTTATAGAATGACTAAATATGATATAATAAATATATTATAATATGTTTCAACCAGAAAAATATCTTTATTAAAAAACATTTAATAATAAATTCAATAATGAAAGTTCGTCGTCCACGAAGGTTGTAAATCGGCAACTCCCGAATGATGGTATTTATTATATAATAAAATAGAGGGATTAAGAATATTGATAATGGATATTACATTAAATTGTTATAATTATAGTATATATATTATAATATATTTATCAACATCAATTGGATAGTGGTGGTGAGTATTAGTCAAATAAAGAAAGGAACATGATGTGAAATTTATAAAAAAACGATGTGAATTTACCACTTGAATACACCTCCTTGAAAATCTCTTTAGGGGAAGTGGTTTTAGTATTATAGAAGGACCAATATATCTTGTAACTGGTGAGGGACTAGTTCTGTGTATTTGGGATGTAAATTTATAATATTTAAGGCATAGATGAGTGGAGATAAGAGTGGTGAAGGATGGTTTTTATAGTGGGGGAGAGGAGTCATTTTTCAATATTGTATACATTATTTTTTTATTTTACTCAATAAAAGTAACAGTATTGATTATTTTGTGCCAAAAAAGTAATAATGGAATGTGATTTTGAAATAATGTTTGTTAACATCAGCCACAATTCAAGTAATATTGTATTTATCTTATAATTTATTATATCGTTAATTACTGTAGTTTACTATTCACCAAAAATTCATGTATTTCAGTGAAATATAAAAAAAATTAATCCAAAAAATTTTCTGATATGTTGAATCCAAATATGAAATCCATTTTATGAAATTAATATTCTAAATATGAGAAAATTAATTATTAAATAAAATCATTATTTAGTCCATAAATAATGATTTTAAAATTAATACGTAACTTCTAACACCCACAAAAATTATCTATGGTCTCATTTAATTACACGAAAGTTATAGGAAAATAGAATATTGAGTTTTTCATACATTTTATGAAAACTAAATTTCTTTTATAGAAATTTATTAATTATAAAATTGTAATTAAATATTTATTTCTCACAAAAATACCAACACATAATTATTAATTTTATAAATATTCACTTTCATTTATAATGTAAAAAAATCATATTTATAATTTTGTTGGTTATATTAATATTCATAAGGGTCATATTACTATTCATAAGGGTACATTACTATTTATAAGGTTAATATTACTAATCCTAATGGTATGCTACAATTTACATAAAATTATTTCGATCATATCAAACCCTATATATCATACTGAATGAAACTATGTATGCCGATTTTTTGAAATTAAAATCCTTGGAGTTAAAAAGTTATGTTTAAAGGATTGGTTATAACTATCTCAAATAACTATATTTTATTTTTTAAAGACTCGATGTGGAATGCATAATAATCTATCTATTGAATTTAAATTATTTTAGAAGAAACATAACAAAAAATCTTAGTGTGTTATAATCGTCCCTTCTTTGGAAATTTCATCATTGAAATTTTTCAGGCATACATGCCAATAATATGATGTTGTTGGATCCACTTCAAAACAATCTCAGGTTCTGACACAGTGTCCACCATTTTATTGTTTATTCCAAGAAACATTACTAGTCAATTTTGTGATTTCTCAAAACATTCTCACATGTGTCAAGAATCATGATTCCCTCTTCACAGTATGAGAAATCAGTACCACGTAATATTTATTCTTACTGGAGTACATTTATTGGGTCTAGAATATGAATCATTTACAATTAATGATGGAAGACCACAAGAACATGGGTTACACTTGGGGGCATTGCTAAAGAATATAATATAACTCTAATTCATTCCAAAATTTCAAGTTGTCTATTTTACATGGGGTTTAGTTTCACTTTCTTCAAAACCTTAATATGAACTTCCATGGGTATAATTCTAGAAAGACATGATTTACCACTTGAAATTCTAAATCCATTCTATGGTTTTCTGAATTACTCATTTCCCTTTATTGGGATGATTTAATTCTGTTCTGTAATTTTCGTTATCTTTATATTTTTTCTTCAATATGTTTTGGTCTTATAAGTTTACTCTCACCTGCATCATATCAATAAGTTGGCGTTCATCATCACATTCAACATAATGCACCATACGACACCATCTAAATATTTGAATGGAATATATTATTATATTAACATTCCACGAATAGTAATTACTAATACCACATACAAAGAATGTTAAGTGAGGATGACCTCAACATGTCATCTAGTATTTCAATAGTCTGTTAAAACTATCCATCAGTTTGGTGGTGATATTAATTACTCACATCATCATCACCCTTAATAAGATATAAATAATGTATTATCTTTTCAATTTAATTTCATATTAATTCCAGAAATATCTTTTCTACGGACTTGATCCACTGCTCAAAAACCTCTAGATTAGTAGTCAAAATAAAATATGGGGGTATATGATTGATGAAATGATCCAAAATAGGTGTAGTATGGTTAATCTTCAGATATTGTGTAAATTTTCCTAATATGGTAATGATCTGATCACCCGAAACACTAACCATGTTTACTTTCTCAGTAGGGAAATCCCTACCTTGTCATTGGGTATTGATTCCCTTTCATCCATTATAAACCATCACTCAATAATGGAATGCACTAAATTGGGTAATGAATCATAGTGAATAACTTCAAACTACATAAAAAGTTAACATAAATCGAATGTTTCTACATAGCTAATATAATAATTATAAATATTATTTCTATTTACATTTAAAACCTTCATAATTGTTTATAAATAAAATGTGAATTATTCAATAAATATCCCCTATCAGTGTCAAACTGAGTATTCCATAAGGCCTATTTTCATGTATTATGATACCATGAGGTAGGTTGGGATCACATTGTCATAATTGTTACTCATAAGAACATTTATTCCAGAACCACATCCACTTGTAGTATCCAAACATGGATGTATTGCTAGGAATACCCAGATAATATATACTGTATAAATATTCTAGGATGTTCTTGTATAATTATCATCAATATATATAAAAAATTTATCTCCCAATTCAATGTTTTATAAATCCATTTCCCAAAGTTTATGCCAAAATTCCTCTAATATAAACTGCAACGCCCTGACCCTAGAATGCCAAGGCAAGTGCATTATTTTATTAAATTGGAATGATTACATGGCATCAAATCCTGAAGAACCAATTATATTATTAGTATATAATAAAATAGATACAAATATGGAAACCATGTTACATTGGTAGAAGAATAAAATATATAATATAGTATAAAAGATGATGAAATGAATCCTTGAAAACTCAATAAATGATGTCTTCTTCATAACCTGGGGAAAGGAAAAAAATAGAGGGACAGATTAAATTACAAGTAATAGTTACTTATAAAGGATTCAGAAAAAATTAATAATTGAATCAAAATTAAATTAACATAATCAATACGAAATGGTGAATAATTAAAATCGCACGCTATCAATATGCTGAGAAAGAAAATGATTCCATAGATTTTGTCATTCTGAAATCCTCATGGAATGTAATAATTTGATTCTAAATAAGTATAATGCTTAATATTTGGATGTCATTTATTTGGTACATGAACCATCATACTATAAATATGTTTTTATTCTATGAGTATAAATCCATATGATTATGCATTGGAAATGAAAATGGAGGGTTTATTGCCAACTAGTTTGTCTAATGAGACCTACCATTGCATCGAGGGGATATAGTAGGCCCCAACTATCACTGAATGTCAAAATAATTTTTATAAAAATATTTAATTCCAGAACAATATGAATTCTTAATTTCCATATTGATTAGATGATACATATTCATCAAAATTTCCAAAGATAAAACAACATTCAAAATAAACATTATATGTGAAATGGTATACAACTAAGACAATAATCATATCCATTATACAAGAATATCTATATTAAATAGGAATTTAATTTAAATAGAAAAATGATTTCAAAGGGGTCTTATATTCAACTTATATAACTGATTAGGTGCATATTACTTTGTAAATATCAATGAAATGAAAATTGAGATGAAGTCCCTTACCCCATCATAATCAATCGAATCACGTGATCTAAAATTAAAAATCCTAAAATGAATCATTTAATATCTGGAATATAAATATAATAATGATATTATATATCAAATGGAATCAAACATATCCCACATACATGAAATAGGTGGTGAATAATTGAAATCTCACAGAAATAAAAGTTAGATGAGAAACCCCATACCTTATACCTAAATGTGTTCTTCACGAGATCTTAATGTCATGGATAGTGAAATAAAATCCATTAATTACATAATTTATAAACATATATACTATTATTTTAATAAATATTGGTTTTCTATGTTATTTTATGTCCTTAAAAAAACAAATAATATTGAATTCCATCATTATTTATTGTTTGTTTACTTGATTTTCGGTTCACCTAACATTGAGTAATGGTGTTCATGTGGAATGGATATAACTCTACAGAATTACAATAACATGTTATTAATGAAAAAAAATAACTTTTAATGGTTATATATATATTTGGGTTATATATTATGACGATGAATATTTAGATAATTCATTTATTGATAATCTCTTAGATTATTACAACGTTGTTTAAATCAAAACGACCTTGTTTTGTTCTGTTATTTAATATAATTTATATATAATGGTTCCAAAATAATTACATAAGGTATAATACATATTGTATAATCGGGTTAAAATATATAAATGGTTTAATTATGAGTCTTGAAGATGAAATGGAAGAATGGAACTTCATCATCCACGAAGGTTATAAATTTCCTCTTCCTGGAAGATGATTTCATTTATAAAATAATTTAGAGAGAAAGAAAAGATTTTGATAGTTGATATTAAATTAAAATGATATAATTATTGTATATTTTTTTACTGTATTTACCATATTAATTTTCCATAAAAGGAGATTATATGATAACAATATAAAGGAACATGAAATAAAATTGATGGAAAAGTGATGTGGATTTACATCTTAAAAACACCTCCTTGAGAATCTTCTTAACATAATGGGTTTTGGTATTTTGGAAAGAACAACAGCTTATGTACATGGGGAGGGAATATGGAATATTATGTGGGATGATCATTAAAAATATTCATGGCATAGAGGAGTGAAGAGAAGCAGGGTTGATAGGTGTTTTTACTGTATAGTATAGGAGTGATTTCTCAATACCTTATTCATTATCTTAGAATTTTTCACAAGGAAAAAAATATTATTGATTCTTGTGAACAAAAATAGTAATAATTTCATGTCCAATAGAACTAATGGTTTCATACAACATCCCTGATTCCATGAATAGTGCATTTATATTATAATGTATTATATCTTAAATTATCATATTTTACTATTCACCAAAAAATAATGTATTCCAAAAAAATATTAAAAATATTCCCAAACCATTTTCAACATGTAAAATCAAAAAATTAAGTCCATTTTATGAAAATAATTTTCTAAATATGTGAAAATTATTTCTTTAATTAAAAAAATTATTTACTCAAGAAATATAGATTCAAAAATTATAACTAATTTTAGGACACACTATAGAATTATCTAAGTTATCACTAGATTATCCTAAAGTCATAGGACAACAAAATTTTATTGAGGAATAAATATTATGAAAATCAATTTTATTTTAGATATGTTTATTAATTATAAAATTATAATTAAATAATTATTTCTCAAAAAAATACCAACACTTAATTATTAATTTTTAAAATATTCTATTTCATTTATAAGGTTCCTAAATTTTATTTATACACTCATGGGTGAGGTTAATATTCATAATTGTCATATTACTATTAATAAGGGTATAATAATATTCATAAGGGTAACATCACTATTCTTATGCTTAAGATACTAGTCATTAAAAATTATGTTCATCTAATTAAACTCTATATATCGTACGTAACGCAACCGTGTATGTCCATTTATTGAAATTAAAATCAAATAAGTGAAAAAATTATGTCTAAGAGTTGGGTAATAAATTTACCCTATAAAAAAGTTTTGTTTCATAGAGACTCAGTGTTGCACGCATAATATGCCATCGAATGAATTGAAGTGTTTCAAGAAGAAACATACCATAAAATCATGGGGTGATATAACAATTATAATGTAATGTTTATTCAAATATGTTATGTATGAAAATGACTATGTTTGGTAATTTACCACTACGACATAATGTTTCATTTTTTTCATTTCCACAATCTTTTACTTCATCTAATTATTACACTCTTTATTATGAAGAATATGTTTATAATAATTCATCATTTATGTCCCTTATTCATCTTCTTAATTGTATTTTAGGTAACCCAATATTTTTATGTATATCCCCAGGTGAATACTTGTACTATGGATAACACGAGGGGAAATTAGAAGTAAGAGAATATGGAAATAATCAATTTTTATTCCTTATTATGTCAAATTTTTTATGGTCCTAACTCTTCCAACATACTTAACCTTTAGATTTTGGTAGGTTATTGATTTTTTTGTTTTTTATTTTAAAAATTATGTAAGAATATTTTTAGAAATATATGGTTTCTATCATTTGTATCAGTGAAAAAATTAGTTAATATTAGATTTGGGATTATTTAACATTAGTAAAAATCAATATTCTGAGAATTTGTATATCTAAGAACCAAAAAAGCATTGATTTAGGAAAATGTTAATTATATTAATCCCATAATATATTACACTAGAGTTAATTTCACAATGGAATACATTATTTATTTACGAATTTTTTACATTTGTTTTTCATAAAAAAATATCTATTTTTTAAAATTGTGGAAACCCGTATAAATATGGCCAGCACCCCATGTGAGGGAAAATCCAGTGAATATTAGAATTACATCGGAAATGTGTTGGCAGGAAGAGTTTAATATCTCATGGAAATTATAACCCAAATATCACAGGATATGAAAAATAACCTAAATACTATGGAACATTGACCTTCATCAAAGAGTGATCAACTGGATATCATGTATTTTACTTCTCAAAACCACTAATGTTTAGGGGATCTTCTGATCTAGTAGTCACAAAATAGTGGATTACCTTAATGGAGAAGGTCTTTTTTGTTCATAACCATTCTTAGACAAATAAGGTGACTCTGGCCATTTGTCATTTAAATGGGGAGGCCAATAAATTTTGAGGAATGATTATGCACACCAAGGAAAAGATGAAATTGATGGTACAGATTTATAAGAAATTAGAAAATATTCCATTATAATCATACACTTATAACTCTGTAGAAAATGATAGAGGGAAAATTCAAAGAGATGATGAAAAAGGAAGGTGAATTTTTTACAGAATTCGAGTAAGATTTCACATGTATTTCAATGTATGCCTCAGGATTGATAAATAAACAAATATTGAAAAATTGAAACATTCTTTAGTGGTTTAAAACCACACCATGAAAAGATTCTTGCAATTCAAGACTCACAGAGTTATGAAGAAGTTGATCCATGAGCTCTAAAAGTGGAGATGGAGTTTTTAGAATGGTTTCCTTGATATTAAGATAAGAAATTAAATATGGAGTTTCAAGATGGAAGATCTAATACGACACCCAAAAACCTATTGTAAGAACCCTATATTAGATAGTGTTTATGACACATGACACTAATCACACAGGTGAATATAATATCTCAAGGCTATATAATATATTTATTATTAAAAAATTCATTATATATTTCAATACACGCAACACCATGTGGTCATGTGTTATATAAAAGACTGTCTTTTCTTGAGAGATTTTGTTACATTCGAGATCAACCTCCCATGATATCATGTCATACATACATGATCAAGTTTCAACAATAAGAATGCAATATTTAAATATTATTATTTAATATAATATTATAAAAACTATCTGTTATGTTAGATTTATTGTCTATTATTATCTATCATGTGAAAATATATTTTTATATAAATATAAAATTAATTCATGGGTTACTAATTTATGATAAACAAAAATACTAACCAATTGGATATAAAGAGAAATATTTTTATTTTTATTCTTCCAAATGAGTTCTGTCTTGATAAAAATTATTAATTAAAATTATTGGATAAATTTAATTAAATATATATGTTATATATTCTAGAAAATATTTTTTATATTCATCCACTTTGTTTGATATACATAATATTAGAACGAACACTATTTTAAAAATTAAACCCTATATTTTTATAAAGGTAATTTTACCACAATTTATGGAGAAAAAATTTAAAATTTTTATTTTGAATATCTAAATGATTTAATATGTCAAAAAAACATCATATTTTAAATAAAAATATAATTATTAGGATATGTTTAATATTTGATATTTTCTACAACATCTTCATTTTTATGAATAGTTAAAAATAATATTTTTTGCAATTTTTTTTATTTCCATTTTTTATAAGGGTAAATTATTATTTTAATTGGATTAAAATTATTATTAGATAATAATTTTTTTTATTAGTGACTTTTCTTCATTTTAATCTATTTCACTTTTAAATTGATTATAAAAACATTGCAAACCTTCACATGTTTTTTCTTAAAAAACTCACATTATCATCCCACATCTTGGAAAAATGTTTAATTAATTTCTGACAAATATCTGATTTTAATTTGGAGAAATTTTTTACATTTTATGAATAATAAAAGTTTCAAATATATACTAATAAACACATTTTTTATCCAAAATGATTACTGAATGTGAATAAAATTAATTACAATCATTAAGGAAACAATTAAGCTTAACAAAGGAAAAACACTTTATATTAAGGGACCAAATGACCTATCCACTTGTCCAAAACACATTTTATGGACCTCAATTTTATATTAACATAACATTATTGAGTTTTTTCTATTGGTTTTTTTGTGTTTTTTTGGTGTTGACTAGTGTACACCTGACATGTTTCTAAAAATTCCAAGTGAGTTATTTTGCTCCCATAATAATGGCCACCACCTCTCCCCACACCTCACACATCATAAAAAACATAGATTAATAAATGACCATAATAAATATATTTCTATAACACCTCTATTAGACCTTGATTCCTCCCTTTTAGAATAAATCAATCCAATGAATCTTTTTTATACAAACCTAAAGAAGATACACAATTTAAAGGCACAATCATCTCTCAAGCATTTTAATTTAATTTACATTATCCACAATCTAAAATATATGTATTTAGTGATATAATTAAAAAACCTGTATAATAAAAAATACTATCAATTTTTTATTATATTTTTTTACTAAACATACACACACTTCCATCTAATGGGTAATGAATGAATAGTTTTTTTGTACGTCGAACAACTGCCTCACAAAACAATGATTTTTCGTTTTTTAGTTACCATACCTCATGGTGGCCACAATGGTGGAAACTCTATTTAAAATATTTAGAAATGAAATTTATTATTTATTTATACTTATATAATCATTTTTTTGAAACTGACCATTAATACATTCCTTTTTACTATAATACGATAACATTGTTTGAGGATGTGTGGACTACCACCCACAAAGTGATGTAATTCATTCACACAACGCATGGAATGTATATAGGATGATTTTTATAACTTTTTGAGTAATAAAAAAATAAATGATATTCATTACATATTTATCATTTTGAATATATATATATATATCATTTCCTTTATTATCCATTGACACACAAAAAATGATAATTAATGTCGTGGCCTTTTGGGCTATATCCCCCCCCAACACAATGTGATTCCTTTTAAATCACAAGAATAATATATATGAATATAGAATTAAATAAAATTTTATATTTGATTTAATTAAAATTATTGAATGATATGGTGATACTTAACTTCATTCCATAATGATCATTGGAAAATGGGAACATTACATATGTGTACCTATGACCTACTATCTCTATGAGTGTAACATAGGTTCATTTTACAAAACCTTACTTAATGAATGGTTTTAAAAATTATAATCAGTAATTAAATATGATTATTATGTAATTACTATTGATATAGAGATGTCATATATTGTAAACTATTATAGTAGTTGACCAACCAAAGTCGTTTTTCACACATAAACTAAATATTACCAAAACAATTGATTTAAAAAATACTATTTTATAATGTCTATACAACATAGTAAAAATTAGAATAAAAGTGATGATGATCATGTATATAGTTATAAATCATTAATAACATTAAAATAAGCTTAATATATAAGGATTTAATGGAATTTAACTTGAAAGTAAACACATGGTAAGGTATTTTAATCATACTTTTTACACATATGAGATGAATTTCATATTCACCACTGGATTATTTTGTGTGGAATACCTACTAGACATGTTAATATATTAATCATTATTTCCATTTTATTGAGACAATTTTTATGCTCCTGCTTTCTTTATACTCAATTAGTAATGGATTTTCATCTCAATTTAAATTATATTTAGGAGATTTTTTATGCTCATAATTTTTTTATACGATGTGTATTAATCCATTTTACATGATATATAATTAATATCCTTACTCTCATGATATTGTAACAATAATTTATTTTTATTCCTTTATCATGATTATGATTTAAATGTGTCAATGTGTTAATGGACACTTTGGAATGTTTAAATATTAGTTTATGTCAAAATAACATTTATGATGTTTTAATTTTATGTTCATTATATGAAATTACAGGAAAATTGTTCAATAAACCCTATAATCATCACTCATATAGCTATTCATAACCATTTTTATGTATTTTTATCATTTTTTACTCTTTGGTACTCCGAATGTTTTAGAAAGTATTTTTATGAATGCATGACTTTGATTCCCTCATCACATGAATATATTATTTTCTTCTAAAAATAATTTTTTATTCAATAAATTAATAAAATATTATTAAAATGATATTTTTATGATATTTTTGCACTTTTTTATTTTAATATTTTTTTCAATATAATATATTTTTTTGATTTCCAAACAACTAATTTTTTTATCCATTATAGTGTAAAATGAATGTTCTTTATACCTTGTACAACATATATGGATTTAACAGATTTCATTCAATCGAAGCATCCTTTTCATGTTTAAAAGGTTAATTTTTAATGATTTTTTAAAAAAGTGTTGTAAAAGAAAAGATTTTAAAAAAAAATTTAAAACGAATTGATTTTTTCCTCAAGAAAGTTTTTTAATGATTATTTATAATTTTCCATTCATCTATGACAACAACCCTTTATTTCACTCTATGTGGGTTATATTGTATTGATACCATCCTTTTTATTCCAATAGATAGATTATGATATATTTTTCTAAATTTATTATTCATTTTCACTTCATTGATTCATTTTTCTCCCCTTGAAATATTAAATTTTATTTGATCATTGGTCATAGAATTTCCACTAAATATCCATATCAATTTTCATTGATTTGATTATTTCATAAACCATGTAAAATTATTCATAGGTTGATTACTTAGGATGTTATTTAATTATTTGATAAAATATGAAAATTCTATTTCCTTTATTATATAATGATATTCTATATGGTAATTTCTTATTTACATGATTTGGACATCAACCATATGGTTAAGGGACCTGTTAATGCAGGCCCTATGGTTTAGATAATATTTAATGCAAGCTCTATGGCTTGGGGTGGGTAATTAAACCCACTAGATTAATCAGTTGTCTCATGTGATGAATTAGTTATGAAAATTAGAAATTTTTAAACTATCTCTTGATATAAAAGGAATTTTGTGCCTATGAAATATTAAGTCTAACAATTAATCATTTCATTAATTTGGAATTTTTTTATTATTATCCATCAATGGAATTTTGTGTTGACATATCTATGGACACAGTTCATTTGAGCTCATTAATTATATGGTATATCTTTTTGTTTCACACCATTCTATATTGATTTTGACTTATCTAAATATTTGAATGTAATTTGTATCGATTTATTACATTTTTTTATTTTTTTGTATTTCCATATATATGTTTAATTTATATGGAATGTGTGTTATAATATTTACAATGCAATAATTATTAATCAAATTGATTCATTATTTCTTCTTCTATACTTTACACTAACTATACATTTGAGCTCACCATTATTATGTTTCATTCCCCAAGAATACAGGAAGCATACTATGAAAGATATGTATGGATTTACTTGATGGATTAGAGTTATATTTGATTTTATTTATTTATTTAGAAATAAAAAATTATAATATAATTAGTCTAATATTTTTTAATAAAAAACTCATTTAGGACTATGGAATACCATAACTACAAAACTACGATTCATTCAGGGCATGATTCACTGTAATCATGATAATGAAATTAGTATAATTGATCAGCGTTGGGCTATCACTGGTCGGTTCAGTATAATAGGTACCAAAATAAGTTTAGTAGAAGTCATGGGAATTAAATTTTGGAAATCATATTTTTGAGATCATAAATCTAAGGAAGAATTAGTGGATAACTATTGAAAATGTAATGTCCCAGATTTTTCAACTTATTATTTTAATATTATATGTGAATTAATTCAACACCAGGCTCTAAGACGGTATGCAGTTCCGAGGCCCAGTGAGCCCGGAACAAATGCTTGAATTTAATTTAATAATTAAATTACGTGTGCATGTGGTTTCCCTGGAAAAGTGGAATAACTCCCGAACGGGTGCTCTGATCAAATGTCTAAGGGAACCATTGCATTCAGAACAGAGATTTTACCTAAGGCGATGCCTAACATCAGTCAGCGCATGTCGATGGTCAAATCAGGTTTTTGGACGCAACAATAATAACATATTTAATTAAAATATTATATTTAATCCCTGTTACGTCAAATATCTCTTATCTTTTAAATAGATATTACGCCGGGGATCAAGGTTACAATCCCCATAACCTTGATTTTCCACTGGAGGCTCTGGGAATGCTCTGGAGGAAACCCCCAATGCGGCGGCGACATTCTTGACGGATTTTTTCGGCGACGACGACGTAGCAACCAGATCATCCCAAACGAATGCCGAGATCCAGGTAGGTTGTCATTGTAATTTTATTCTTCCCCATTTTTAATTTCTATGATGAACGCAGACAAATCCACAAACAGATTATCCCGCGGATCGATTGTTCTTGCGAGATGGGCTTTTGCGGGGATTTTGGGGATTTGATTCTTGTTATTGTTTGGTTTCATTAAACCTCCTAACGGTGACAGACCATGATCGACGTGTACATCGATCGAGGTTCGTCCCTCTCGATTAGTGTGTGTCTCTTCCCCAAATTTCTCGCATTCATTATGAGTGTTCTTCATGTTCTTTGTGGGATGACGAACAACGGATCCATGCACACCCGTTGTATGATGGAACGGTCCCATATTGAATATCTAGAATCGGTATGACCCTACGGAGGTGCATCTGCGATGGAGAAGGACGGATCGAAGCGTATTTGAAGAAATTGTTCTTCGAACGATTTCTGCACGGGTGACCGAAATCATATTTTGAAGCCGATTGAAGGCCCAAAACCCATAGATTCGGCATCACGATGATGAGGCTTTACAGCATCTTTAGTTTTGCGGCAAACAGATGGCTGAATCAAAGTCTAGAGGATCAGCCGAGGAACACGGAGGAAGACGGTGTTTCTGGAAAAATCCCGACTACACGCCGTGTAGTATGGGCTACACGGCGTGTGTTCATCGGCGAACGACCTAGAGTGTACACCGGGATTAAAAGGACAAGGGAAGGTTACATGGCCATGGACACACCGTGTATACTTCTCCCCAGCCAGACCCAGCCAGAAACACGGGATACCTCGTGTACTAGTACAAGGGCAGGGGACACAGACATGGGCAGAGACCGTGTATGGGCACATGGCCAGTGTTCACGGAGAAAGCCCAGGTGCCCGGACACGGTGTGTGATTCTTCTACACATCATGTAGTTGCTTTCTATTCGACAAGCCGAATGTCACGGGCAGGTTAAACAGGCAGTACCTGAGGTCAAGGAACACGGCGTGTACTTTTCTATACATCGTGTAGTATGCTTTTGCATGGCTTGAACGAATGACATGGGCCGTCTACACGGGAAGTACCCAGGGTCAAGGAATACGGCGTGTAACCATACTACACGCCGTGTAACCTTTTTCTTTATGGTTTGAGCCTCTTGTCTTCCATGACTTGGACTAGCCTCCTTAGGGTCTGTACCCTTGGCCTTTCTCTTGAAGGTTTCTGGTATCATTTCCTAATATACAGGAGTATGATCACCTCATTAGGACTTCCTGAATAGAGTTGTTTGAATCCCCTCTGTGAGACATAGACCTAGTTCCTCTATTCATTCCTGATACCCTAGGTAGAGTTCTTGGTATCGACGTGACCTACCTTACCCGGGCACCGATCCTCTGCCTAGCGAATTATCTCGCACATAGTTCACGGAATCACCCCATGACTTTGTTTTGATCCTCACCTGAGCATCATTTTCTCAAGGTACTCCTGGAGTGTGTTATCTTGGAATGAGTACTTCGTATCTCTCTCATTAGACCTAGGAGTGTGTTCTCCCGGTTGTATGCTTGGTGTAATATTCAAGCGGTAACTTAGTGGTGGTTTCACGATGGTCATCTGTTCATGATTATATCTAGATATTCGTGATATATGTTCCGTAGAAATATACAGTGTGGAGCTGACTGTAACTTTCTTTTTTGTATTTTCCTTGTTTTTATTTCCGTTGTGGTTTACAGGTTGTCCTCTTGGGTATTTTTATACTAACCTCTACCCGGGTTTTGCCCGCACATGTCATGTCTTGTGCAGACGAGCGAGCATTTGACAGGATTGTGGGCAGGCCAGGATCGGACGGTACTCAGTGAGATCAGAAAGGCTGAGATGAGTTCCTTCGGTGACTGGTTGTAGTCCCAGTACCTTTATCTACAGGTTGGACTTAGATGTAGACTTACTTTTGATGGCCTTGTACATTTAGCCCATGGTTTTACATTACCGTACTTTATTTCCCTCTCATACTCTGTTGGTTGGGTTTTAGTGTATGCATGTTTTTTCCATCTTTAGAATATTTTTATTTTCAGCGTTTTGGGCTTGGAGATGTGTGTGTGTGTGTGTGCAGGTTTATAGGAAATGACTCCCATGTTAGTAGCATGCTTACTCGGTGCTAGTCACTAGCCCCTGGTATATTGGAGGCGGGATGGGGAGTTGCGGCTCGGGCCCCACCAGGAAGGGTCGTGACAGAGTGGTATCAGAGGGGTCAGTTCTACCATAGGACCAAGAGTCTATGAGTTGGTTTGTGGAAATATTGTTAAGTGTTTCGAGTTCGGATCTCAGTCCAAGGACCCCAGTGTTGGTGTGGCGGCCAATATATCCATACACCAGGACTCTGATAACATTCTTTTTGACCTGGAACATGAAAAAACTAGTTGCATGGGGGGAGATAATGGTACATGCATCATATAGAAATCATTAGTGGTTTCCATGTCCTTCTTCATTCAGCTCTCTAGATATACTCACTGACTGTGATACATCTTGTTTCTTAAACGGGATACCTCCATAACGTGCACCCGCTAGGATCCAGCAGCTCGATCACGAGGATAACCCTTCAGTGATGAAGCATCAATATAGGGACCAGATCCCATAGTTCTACCACCAGGTGGCGTGCCAGTTATTCCACAACCTGTGGGATAGTGTTTAGCGACTGTTGTACCAGTGGAAGAGGAGCGTAGGCTGAGCGCACTATATGAGTTTCAGAGACAGAGACCCCTCAGGTTTTGAGGTGAGCCTGGCCCTCAGACAGCAGAGGACGGGCTTGAGGCATTGACCAGAGTCTTCCTTTGGTCCAGACACCAGAAAACCAGATGGTGATCGTGGATGTGAGCCTTCTGCAGGGCTCGACATGATGATGGTGGAGTTTAGTTGTCTTGACTCACGATGAGGCAACACTTTCATGGTTAGAGTTTGAACTTCTCTTCAAAGAGGTGTTTTCCCCGGTTACCCTGAGAGCAGTACGCATACAAGAGATTCTTTAGCTCCAGCATGGTACCATGATGGTGGCTGAAGATTCATCGAGGTTTACCGACCTATCGCGGTACTCGATGGATATGGTCAGAGCTTATTACTTCAGAGCTCGGACTTTTGAGCAGGGCTTGCATAGAGATATCAAAGCTAGGATCATCCCTATGAGTATTCCTACTTATTCTAGGGTTCTCAAGTGGGCTTCGGTGGTCGAGAGCTTCCTGGCGGAGCAGGGACAACCGACAGTTGTTATTAGTGGGAGAGCTGGACTAGAGACCTCGGCGGTAGGGAGCCGACGTCAGGGATCCCGATGTGGGAGAAGTTTCCAGAGGAGATCCTTGGACGGAGATCACCCATACAGGGTTCACAGGGCGCATCCAGCCAGCCTCGAGAGAGGTGATGTTACTCATGTGACGATAGGGGGAATCTCGCTCAAGATTGTTCGACCTGCCATACTACTGACACGGGAGCAATCGATGGACCACCGAGGCAGAGGCAACGTGTGGAGTAGGCAGATCCTCGATGTAGCGGACGTGGCAGAGGAGCTAGGAGAGCAGCTGGAGGTGGTCGGTGTTTCGACCCTTTACCACCACCAGCCCCAGGTGGTCCACCCCAGGCTCAGGGAGCTGGTGGACAGAGGCAGGGACAGGTGCAAGCATCAGAGGTTTATGACCCAGGTACTCCCAGAATTATTAGAGGTACAATCTGTTTGTTTTCTACTTTGGCTCCCGTATGGATAGACACAGGTGGTAGTCATTCCTTTCTAGCTGCTTATCTTGTTCGAGACCTTAAGAGTCCAGTTGAGTTGTTGACTCTACCCTTACGCTGAGAAACACCGACTGAAGAAGATTCAGAGATCACACACCATTGTAGGTAGTGTGACCTGACCCTTGGAGGTGAGAGTTTCTGTTGGAACCTCTTGGTGGTACCGTCGAGGCCTTACATTTTCATTCTTGGTATGTATTAGATATCCATAGTTCATGCCCAGATTTATTGTTTTAGGCGAAGGGTGTAGTGTGTATGCTGTGATAGGAAGAGGATATCTTTTGTCGGTGAAAGAGAGACCCATGCATCGCAGGATGGACTCGTGCATAAGAGGGCATAACAGATTTAACATCAGTTGGCCAGCATGGAAGCCACCCCACAGCATGACGGAGGTGCGGAGTTTCCTTGGGTTGGCAGGCTACTATCAGGGATTTATCCATGATTTATCCAGGATTGCAGCACCCGTGACAACTTTGACACGAAAGGGATAGCCTTTCGTGTGGACCTAGAGGTGCCAACAGGCTTTCCAACGGTTGAGACATAGTCTGACGAGCGCCCCGATCTTGAGATTACTGGAGGAGGGTGTCGAGTACGTAGTGTTATGCGATGCATTAGGAACTGGTCTTGGTTGTGTACGGATTCAAAGGCAAGCAGTGATTGCCTATGGCTCACGTCAGTTGATACCACATGATTAGAACTACGCAACCCATGATATCGAGTTGGGAACAGTAGTCTTCACAATGAAGATGTGGCGGCACTACCTGATGCGCGAGTGTTTTACCGTCAACTATAATTAAAAGATTCTCATATATATATTCTCTTAGGAGGATCTGAATTTGAGACAAAGGTGATGGATTTAGTTCCTCGAGGATTATGAATTTGAGATCTCTTATAATCATGGGAAGGGGAACGTGGTGGCAGATGATCTTAGTAGGAAATCCAATTCGTAGTTGCTGGAGGAGGTGACAAGGCAGTTGGCCTCTTCGTAGTTGTCCTTCGTGGATGGATATGAGGGATCTTACCTTCATTTGATGGTTTATATCCCTCAACTCTTACAGTGAGTCAGGGAAGCATAGCGCGGGGATGCTAGTTGTGAGACTCTACGTGCTCAGATATCCACAGGTGATGCTGGTGATAGATATTCAAAAGGTGGAGCGCACGTTATCCTTTTCAAAAGGCGCAAAGTAGTACCAGTGACGTTGCAGGATCATGTTCTGAGGGAGATCCATACATTCCATTTGGTGGTGCATCCAGGCATGGTAAAGATGTACCAGGACCTCTGACGTTAGTTCTATTGGCCAGGAATGAATAAGAGTGTGGCAGAGTTTGTTTCTTTGTGCCTTACTTGTCAGCATGTAGAGGATGAGCACTAGGTTCCAGCAGGTTTGACTCAGTCCCTTGAGGTTCCAGAGTAGGAGTGGGACGGGATATCTATGGACTTCGTGACGGGTTTACCACGTACGTCCAGGGGGCATGATGACATCTGGGTGATCGTTGATCGACTCACCAAGTCTGCCCACATCCTAGTCATATGGGAGCAGAGTTAGGTAGACAGCTTGGGATGCCTCTATGTGCAGGAGATTTTTTCGACATAATGGATTACCATCCACAATCGCCTCAGATCGTGATTCTCATTTCACATCCCAGTTTTGGAAGGGAATGTAGGAAGCTATTGGGACTCAGTTACGCTTGAGCACAACATTTCATCCCCAGAATAATTGTCAGACAGAGAGGACCATCAAGGTCTTGGAGGATATGCTACGAGCTTTCATATTTGACTTCGGTAATAGCTGGGAGGATCACCTACCACTGGTGGAATTTGCTTATAATAATAGTTATCATTCAACTATTGGTATGGCACCATTCGAGGCTCTATACGGGCGACCTTGCAGGGCACCACTTTGCTGGACTGACCCGGGAGAGTCAGCACTCATGGTCCTAGAGATGGTGAGAGCTACTACAGAGAAGGTACAGGTCATCCAGGAGCGGATGAAGACTGCACAGAGTCAGAAAATGTCATATGCCGACCGGAGGCCCTAGGAGTTCTAGGAATGAGACCATGTGTTCCTTCAAGTCTCACCTCCCCGAGAATTGTGAAGATTTGGCCAAGTCGGCAAGCATTATCCGAGGCTCATTGGCCCTTTTCAGATTCTGAGTAGAGTTGGTGAGGTGGTGTATCGCTTGGCTCTACCTCCTCATATGGACGGGGTGCACAACGTCTTCCATGTGTCGCAGCTACAGAGGTACTTGCACGATCCATCGAATTTCATCGACTGGGGCGAGCTAGACATAGTCGATGGAGAGACCTTTGCTGAGTAACCAGTGGAGATCGAGGATCAACAGGGGAAGATCCTTCATGGATGATCTATTCCCTTGGTGCGTGTTCAGTGGTAGCACGAGAATCTCCAGGAGAGCACCTTGGGAGCAGGAGGCTCAGATTTGCGTACAGTACCCACATCTTTTTGAGTAGCCCGAGTTTTGGATTTTCAGGGATGTAAAAGCCCTAAGATAGGTGTGATGTAATGTCCCAGATTTTTCCATGTATTATTTTAATAGTATATGGGAATTATTTCTAGAACTGGCTCTAAGACGACGTGCAGTTCGGGCCCAGTGGGCCCAGAAAAAATATTTGAATTTAATTTATTAATTAAATTACGCGCGCGTGTGGTTTTCCTGAAAAAGTAGAATAACCCATGAATGGGTGCTCAGATCAAAAATATGAGGGAACCATTGCGATCGGAACATCAATTTTACCTAAGGTGAGGCCTAACATCAACCAGCACAGGTCGGTGGTGAAATCTTGTTTTTGGATGCAACAGTAATAAAATATTTTATTAAAATATTAAATATAAATATTGTTACAAAAAATATCTCTTATCATTTAAATAGATATTACACTGGGGATCTGGGTTATAATCCCCATAACCCTGATTTTCCCATGAAGGCTCTAGGAAAGCTCTGGAAGAAACCCCCAACGCGGTGGTGACATTCTTGACGGATTTCGTCGGCGACGATGACGTGGCGACCAGATCTTCTCCAACGAGTGCCGAGATCTAGGTAGAATGTCTTTGTGATTTTATTCTTCCCCATTTTGGATTTCTACTACTAATGTAGACTAATCCACGAACAGATTAGCCTGTGGATTGATCGTTCTTATGGGATGGGCTTTTGCAGGGATTTTGGGGATTCGATTCTTGTTATTGTTTTGTTTTGTTCAACCTTCTAACGGTGACGGACCAAGATCGACATGAACCTTGATCGAGGTTCGTCCCTATCTATTTGTGTGTGTCTCTTCCCATAATTTAACGCGTTCTTCGTGAGTGTCTTTCACGTTCTTCGCGGGACGAGGAACAACGAATCGTTGCGCACCTGTTGTGCGATGAAATGGTCCCAAATTCAAGACTTGGAATCGGTACGACCCCAAAGAGGTGTGGATGTGGTAGAGACGGATGGATTGAAGCATATTAGAAGAAATCATACATCGAACGATTTCCGCACAGGTGACCGGAATTAGATTTTGGAGCCGATTGAAGGTCTGAAAACCATGGATTCGGCATCACGATGACGAGGCGGTCTAGTATCTTGTGTTTTGCAGAAAACAGACCGTTGAATCGAATACCAGAGGATCAGCCGAGGTGTGAGGAGGAAGATGGAATTTCTGGAAAAATCCCAACTACACACTGTGTAGTATGGGCTACACGGCGTGTGTTTGTCGGCAAACGACCTGGCGTGTACTTCGGGAGTACACGGACACGGGAAGGTTACACGGCCAAGGAAACACCGTTTATAGCCCTCCCCGGCCAGACCCGACCAGATACATGGGTTAACCTGTGTACTGGTACATGTGCATGCGACACGGACACGGGAAGAGACCTTGTACGGGCACATGGCTAGTGTACACTGAGCGAGCCCAGGTGCTCGGACAGGAAGTGTGATTCTTCTACAAACCATGTAGTTGCTTTATATCCGACAAGACGAATCGCATGGGCCGGTTACACAGGCAGTACCCAGGGTCAAGGAACACGGCGTGTACTTTTTTACACGCCGTGTAGTTTGGTTTTGCACGGATTGAACGAACGTCACTGGCCATCTACATGGGTAGAACTCGGGGTCAAGGAACAAAAATTGTAACCATACTACATGCCGTGTATTATTTTTCTTTATGGATTAATCCACATGTCTTCCATGACATGGACTATCCTCTTTAGGGTCCGTACCCTTGGCCTTTCTCCTGACGGTTTCTGATATCATTTCCTAATATACAAGAGTATGATCCCTTCAGCAGGACTTCCTGAATAGGGTTGTTGGAATCACCTCTATGTGACTTAGAGCAGGATCCTTTATTAATTCCTTATACCCTAGGTAGAGTTCATGGTATCGACGTGACCTACCTTACCCGAGCACCGATCCATTGCCTAGTGGAGTAGCTCAGACTGAGTTGTCAGAATCACCCCATGACATGGTTCTGATCCTCACTTGAGCATCATTTTCTCAATGTACTCGGGGAGTGTGTACTCCCGGAACGAGTACTTAGTATCTTTCTTTTCAGACCTATGAGTTTGTTCTCCCGGCTGTATTCTTAGTGGGATCATCAAGATGGATCTTAGTGGTGGTTTCGCGATGGAAGTCTGTGTCTGAGTATATTTGGATATTCTTGATATATGTTCCATAGAAATATACTGTGTGGAGCTAACCGTACTTTTCTTTGTGGTATTTTCCTTGTTTTTATTTCCTTTGTGGTTTTCAAGGATTCCTACTGGGTATTGTTATACTCACCCCTGTACAGGCTTTTCCCGCACGTGTCGTGTCTTGTGCAGACGGGCGATCCATTGACAGGATTCTAGGTGGACCAGGACCAGACGGTGCTCAGTGAGATCAGACAGGCCGTGGTGTGTTCCTTCAGCGACGAGTTGCCGTCCCAATACCTTTATATACATGATGGTCTTTGTTGCAGACTTTCTTATGGTGGGCTTGTACTTTTGCCACAGGTTTTTACATTACCGTACTTTATTTCCCTGTCATACTCTGTTAGTTGGGTTTTTAGAGCATGCATGTTTTTTCACCTTTAGAAGTATATACATTTCAGATTTGGGGGCTTGGAGATGTGTGTGCGTGTGTAAAGGTTTATAGGCAATGCCTCCCATGTTAGTAACATGCCTACTCGGTGCTAGTCACCGGCCCCTGGCCTATTGGAGGCGGGCTTGGGGAGTTGCGGCTCGGGACCCACCGGGATGGGATGTGACAGAAAATCTAAAAACATTGTAATAATATAGATTATGTGGGCCATCGTAGAAATAAATCCCTCTCTTTAAACTACAAGTGGATGGGTTCTTTTCATAGATGTATGTATGAGTAATAATTTGAAAATGGTGTTATGGGCCTGAATCAGGGTAACCTGGTACATTATGATGGGCCTTACTGTGCACCAGGTTCGACACTCCTGAGGAATATTCTTTGGATAATTTACATTTCCATTACAAACCATTATAAAGGATAATTAATAATAATAACCTAGGTTAAACCAAATGTTTCGTTATTTAGAAATAAAAAAAACTATATTACAGATAAACCTTATACTAAGGAATGGACTATGTGAAAATGAATTGGAAAATTATTTATCTATAGTGGTTGTTTTGATAACCATAGTTAAAAGTAAAATTTGTTATTAATATAATTAATAATATTTACATAATTTTCTTCTTGGAAATTATAATTAATTTTTTTTAAAACGGAAAACATATATGGCAGGTGACAACCAATAAAATCCTCTAAGGCTACTGTTCTTGAACTCCTGACTGAATGTTGATAGGGGTTTCATGACAACCACTGACCTATGCAATGTCCTGGTTAAATGATCACTATTTTTAGTTAAATTTTTTTATGAATAAATGGAAATTTTTGCAACAACCCCAGATATGATAGTAAGTTATTTTCTTTAAAGTAATTAAATAGCTTGTGTTACACACAACATTGCGTTCGAGCGCACCACTGCTTACCAAAATAGTCATTCAAAAAGCAGTTATGAAAATTATTAACTGAATTTTTAATTTTATATACTCCATATACTTTTATAATCCATATTATGTGTTTCTTAAACATAATATAAGAACAAATTCATTTTTTAGATAAATGAAGAAATTTTGAAAATGTACAATTTTAAATCCTTTTAATGGAAAACTCATTTTAAAAATAATATTTTATACTTTTAAATATTAGATTAAATGAAATTAAATTCTTCTTTAGAATCAAGACATAAAAAATTTATTTTTGATAAAAGTTTGGTACTTATCTGATAACTTTCTTATTTTAATGAATACTGAAAAATACTAAATTTTAATTGAAAAAACCTTTTTCAATAGAACTAATTTATAGTGTTAAATTATGAATTTGAATGGCTGGAAGAATAATTCGATTATATTTTTATAATTTAATACTATTTAGTTCATTATAGGTAATTTCAAATTTAAATTGGGCATAAACTTATGCAAATATTTTGATAGTTTTTACTTTAAAAAAACCTGCTTTTCAGTTTTGACAACGAGAATTAATTTAAAATTAATTAATGAAGAATCTATGTTATGAATTGTGTAAAATAGGATTCATTTTTGGAATTTAGAATATCAAAATTAGCTTATGGTAAATTTTTGGTATGTTTCTGAAGACATTTAATTTTTGATGAATAGTGAATAACACTGTGTTATAGTTTAAAACCATCTTTTTATTTAAATATTTATTTATATTATTTAAAATTATTTTTTTTCAATATATATATAATACTTATAAAATTTAAATTTAATTCATTGGAGTCATGTTATAATAAAATTAGATGTATAAATTTTTATTTAAGTTTTTACTTTCTTTTACCAACCTTCTAGGAGCATTTACAAATTTGTATTAAACATAATGTTACTGCTTCTGTGAGTTGAATTTCAAAAATCCTAGATACACGGTTTGCATCAGTAAGCAAAATTTGATCCAATAAGATGAAAATAATTTTTTGGTAAATAGTAACTCTTGACTTTTATTTACAACTGTTAAAAGTAAAAAGGGTAATTAAAGGTATAAATGATATTACTATTACCATAACACATTTCTTAATTCTATTTGATAAGTGTAATTCGACCAAAAAATACTTATGAATAAAATAATACCCATTAGATCTACTTGGATTATATTAGAAAATTTATTACTATTTTATTTAAAGAAAATATAAAAGTGTTAAATTCACAGTTTATTAAATAAATCATTTTTAATATTGGGTTATACATAAGATATATTCGACGATAAATATTCATTATAACATTTAAATAATTTCATACATAAAAGTATTTTATTTATGATTTTTAGAAATTAAATAATTTAATTTATTTATGACACTAGCATTATGAGTAATTACACTAATAATGAAATATTAAAATAATTGATATTATAAATAATTTAATTAATGTAATATTAGTCTTTTCATGAATTCCAGTAATAATATAGGTTAATATGAAATATTAGGGTTGATTAAAGATTTTTTTTATTTAATTATGTTGTTATGTTGTTCACAAAAATGAAATACTAAATAGTTTTAAAATTTACATAAATGAGTTTTTAAAACAAATACTATATTATTGGTTGATATAATTTTGCTAAAAAAATAATATTCGGCTAAAGGTAATAAATAATATTATATATGTCATTATTGAATCACATGATGTTCACTTGGATGTTTAGAGTATGTTTGTTAACCATATAGTGTAACAATACAAGAAGACACGGTAAAAGTAAAACTATTTAACAAATAGTTAAATCTAATAGATAAGGTTAATATGGTGACCCAATCTTGTCATAAAACTATTGGATGAGATTTCTGTGACACATACACACCTTATATTATAAATAAATAAATTTGGATCTATTGGAAACTGTAAATGATTTATAATAAAATAACATTTCAATGTATTCCTAAAGAGACCCTCACCTCTCTTATAAAAATGTACTACCCCGTCTCTCAAACTCACACCTCTAAATCCATTTTTCACAGCCAACCACTGCCAAAAAATCCTACAAAAATCCCTCACATCAACTTAGAGTCTTTATTTTCATCATAAAGCCTCCCTATGGAACCCTTTTGATCAACTCAAAAGGTAACACCAGATGAAGAGGTAATAATTTCACCACCTTCTTTCAAGTTCTTTTTTTCTTTCAGTTATTATTTCATTGTCATTTCCGTTCCAAAATAAAATATTCAGTACCTAATACATAATATTATGTTATTATAAATATGGTACAAACACATTCATTATTCTATCCATCCTATAAAAGAAAAATTCACCATATGTGCTTACGTACGGCTTACCATCTCCACGTCGTGGTGTAGTTTTTTATTCAAAAACATCATTATTTGGATGGGTATAATAATGAGTATAACTAATTTAAATAATAAATATAACATGTTAATGATTCTGTATATATGATATACCATCCAAATATATATTATTTCACCATAAAAATGATATTTTCGCTCGTGCCTACGTACGACTTTTCCATCTCCATGAACCTGATAAGAGTCATTCCCCATCATAATCATTCAATAATAATTTTCATTTTTTTATTAAAAATGATTTTTAAGAACTCAATATCATTCTGGATATGAATCAAATACATCCTGTACATAACAGACATGACTTACGTATCAATACATATATAGTAAAATGAATTACTCAATAACAAAAACAATGATACTACTAAAATATCATTAACAAACCAATATTATATGATCATATATGATATCATATTCATATATCAAGTTCTTTTATAATTTAATAACATTTATTTCGCCATTATACCAGATGCTTATCTACCCTATACTAAGTAAAATTAAAAGTTAGTGGTTTTTCATCTAACTTTTATTTCTGTGAGATTCATGTTATATTTGCCACTACTACCTTTTGTGTTTTGTATGTACTTCCCATGATTGTATTGTTTGCGTAATATACATTTGTTTATGGGTATTTATATCATCATTGAATTATCCTTCTTTCACGAGGTTTATTTTTTGTATGATACCAAATTGGGAAGGGAATTTTAAGTTTAAATTTCAACTCATTCCATTTTACAAAAACATGATTGATTAAATTACCCCAATATTAAGTGTGAAATCACTATTTATTTACTTATGTAGTAATTTCCACTCCCCTTTCTGTGGATATACTTTTTATACACATAATAAATCCATTGATAAAATATCATGTCATTGATATAAACTTGATTAGCGTAATTTTAGCTCAATTTCTATTCATTAAGTTAAACATCCAAGTCATTGGTGTTGTTTTTACAACAATATGTACGAATGTCCACTGATTTATTTACACTTAATATCCAATCATATTGGCTATATATATGTTTTTCACACATAATTATGCCATTGTTTTATACTTAAACCAAGGATACAGTATTTATAAAGGAATTCATCTCAACGTACATTTCACTAAGACTTCTTTGTTATTATGCGCCAATTCCCTTTTATTTGGTGTATATAATATACTTTCACATATTATATCATGAATAGCTTTATTCTCGTGATATTATAATGTTTTTAATACCTCAATTATTTTTATTCAAGCATCTATCATTTGGTTAGGAACTCTAACTAAAATATCATTTTAAATGTTTTCATGTTTTATTCTTCTAAATCATTATCATTAATGTCCATGTTTTAAAAATGGATTCAAGGTGTCATTTATATGAAAATTAATGTTTTAAAATTTAAATTCCTTTTAAAATTTTGAAATTGGTATGGGAAACTTTCACTAAAAAATATATTTTAAACAGATTCTTGATAAATAGTGAGTCTTTTAAATGTTTTCTTGAAAAAGGGATATTTCTCTCAAAGATTTTTATGGATCATTTTAAACTATGCCAACGTCCTTCATGGGATATTATTATTGATCAAGGTTTATTTATTATGATACAAATATTCCATACTGTATTGAAGGTTTTGTGATTTGTTTTATTGTGGATGTGTTTTTTATACCATTCATGGTTTGTGGATAAAGTATTGAAATTTCGTAAGCTAGTTTTAATACAAATGATTATGATTTTTTTAATCAATTTCCTATGACAAATTAATTAGACTAAGTATGTGATGGGTGGATCCTGATATAGCTCTTATATGCATTGGTAGGTCTCATGAGACAAACTAGTGTCTTCGCACAAGGCCTTGACAAAATCTAATTTGTAGTCTCATCACAAGGCCTTGACTATATGGTTATGAAGAATGGAATTATGCATTACATCATTATGAAATTTCATATTGATATTACATGTGTTTATTAGACTAGTATAATATCCATGTGAATAAGTAAATAGAATCATTTAATTTATCTTTTCCATACTATTCTGATATTTATGTTTGAAAGGTAAGTGTTCTAGTCTTATACATTGCCTTAAATGTTTTTTTCTTATTTATGATAGTTTCCGCTATATATTTATCCTTACTGATCATCTGACCTCACCCCTTTCTTATGTTTTATTTATCCCAAATGTAAATAATTAAATTACAATTAACTTGAAGGTATAGGCTATAGTATATAAATTTTTTCTACTGGAACACATTGTTGTTTTCTTGTGTCATGATATGATGTAAAACATATGTCTAAATATATTACTTCCATGTATACTAAACTGGTTATTATTTCAGGACATCATTCCATTTATCAGGCCAATGTTATGAAATAATGCACCGATTCAAGATAAATGGGGATGGGAGGATAAAATTATGAACTAGTAGCATCACTTTTGGAGATTACAGATTAATCTAAGAACCATTTTAAATAAATTATTATCAAAGAATAACCAAATGTGAGGATTGTTCATCTTAAATTGAAACATATAGTGTAATATTATTTTGATATATTCATAGTCAACCATAGAATTACCAAACGTTATGAAATTGACATCCAAAAAAATGCTCTAGTATGACTTTAATTTCTATTGAAGAGATGGAATTATAACTAATCACAGATTGATGGAATTGATTCCATCAATTATCCATTAACCATTAAATAGTTTGTGATTTATGACCACAATAAATACATTTAAATATTTAATGTTTTCCTCTAATTATGTATCTCTACATTCCATAATTGTTCTCCTAATTTGAGACCTATTTACATTGTATTCCATGTGACCTTTGTATCTTCCATTATCACATTTATAGAGGTTGAATTTTGAACCCTTCTCATGATGTTGGATTTCATACAATATATGTATAATACATTATATCATAAGGCCTATGTTTAAATTCAAGGATTATATTTAAATAAGGCAGGGTGAAGGTGTTTACAAAAAAATCAAAAGTTAAAACAATGTATTTGATAGCGTATATAACATGTGACACCTAGCATGTAATGGAATATAATATCCCAATACAAAACAATATATTTAAAATTGAAAATACATTATATATAATTCAATGCACACAATATAATGTTACCTTCTGTTACATGAATGAGTAATATTCCATTATAGCTTTCTTTACACACATGAGAAACCTTCCATGATATTTTGCATCATAGGCATGACTGAGTTTCACCTAATAATAAATTAACATTAAAATATTATAATTTAATATATTATGATGTAACACATAGTTTATTTTAGAGGCTATGAATATTATTAACTAATTAAAAAATGTGGTTTATATAAATACAAAATGAATTCAAGGGTTACCAATTAATGAGAAATGAATATAAGAGCCAATTGGATATAAAATGAAATATTATTATTTTTATTATTCCAAAGGGGTTTTGTATTAAGAAATATAATTATTTAATATTACATAATGATTTTATTGAAATATATATTTCATATATTCAATAAAAAATTTTATATATTCCCCCATTATGTCTGATATGCATAAGATAATAACAAATATCATTTTAAACAGAGAACCCTATATTTTTTTAAAGGAAATGTTATCTTCTTCTAAAAACAATGCCATTGTAAATATAATTTTTGAAACATAGATAGATATAGTATTTCAAAAAAAATATTATCATTTAAATAGAAACATAATTATTATGTTAGGGTCAATGATTCATATTTTCTGAAACTTTTCAATTTTTAATGAATAGTTTAAAATACTAAATTATAGTTCAAAATTACTTTTTCTTATATATTATTTATAAAATTTAAGATTATATTTAAATGTTTTTAATTATAATCATATATTAATTTAATCCATTAATATATTTTATTTCATTGTAATAAATTTCACTTTTTCATTGATTATAAAAACATAGCAATCTTACGGACAATTGTTCATTAAAAAATACATTATTGTCCCGCCTTTAGGATAAATTTTAAATTAATTTATAACACTAATATGATATTATTTTGTTAAAAATATATTCTATATTTGGAATCATTATAATTTTTAATTATTCATAATACCAACACTATTTTCTACCAAAAATATTATTGATAGTGATTAAAATTAATTATAATTATTACTGTAAAATTAAACATAATAAAGGACTAAACCATAATCTTAAAGGACCAAATTACCTAGTAATCATTTTCACATCCATATTATGGTCATGAATATTTAATTGAACATTAATTAATGATTTTTTATTTCTTTATTTGTTAAGAACATTAGTACGCAAATCTTGTTTCCAAAATTCCATGTGAGTTATTTTCATCCCTTATAAAAGTCCACCAACTCTCCCTATTCCTCACACATCTGAAACAACATAGGATCATCCAATATCTGAAAAAATATTGGTTTAATTTTCCATTCACTCTACCTTGAATCGTTGCTATGGGAATAATGAAATCTAAATAAGACTTGTGGTAAAAATTGAAAGAAGTTACCCGATTAAAATGTAACGTCTTTTATCAATATTTTTTAATTCATTTCACTTATACAATCCCTAAACTCCCCATATTTCATTATTGTATGAAGAAAATGTTTAATAAATATAAAATAATTTTTTAGGATAAGAGTTCTACCTTAACATTGAAAAAGTACCATCAATTTTATAACGAACATACTATTTCTGTGTATGGATAACTACTACCTTCCAAAAATAATATTATTCATTTTTCCATTACAAATTCCTATGGAGGAAATTTCAATCGAAATTACATTTATATATTTTATACATGATATTTATTATTTATTTATACTTATTTATTCCATTTATTATGCATACCTTTAATACATTCCATTTATGTAAATATGATAACATCATTTGAAGAAGTGTGGACTACCACCCCCAAAAAGAAATCTGATTCATTCACACGATCCATGGATTGTATACAGGATGGTTATAATAAAAAATATGAAACATACACAAAATATATATGATATTAATTATATAATTATATAATTATATTTTTTAATACTATATTTATATATATCATTTCCTTTCTTATACTTTCAGACATTAAGATTTATAATGTTCATCATGGACGTGTGGAAGACCACCTCCTTGATATGATGTGATTCCTTTTAAATCACAATATTATATATAATTATATATGATTAAATAAAATTTTATTTAGATATTATTATAAATATGGAATGATAGGTTTTCAATTATTATCATTCTATATTGATCATTGAAAAAATGGAATGTCAGTCAGGTATATGTACACCCTACACTCTAAATGAGTGTAACATTAGGTCATTTTCAATAACCACATTTAATGATTTGTTTTAAAATTAAAATCGATGCGTAAATATGATAATAATTTCATTTTTATTAATATGGATATTTTATGTAGTAAACACTTTGAACATAATTATCACCTTAAAGTCCTTTTTGACACATAAACAGAATTTGGTTAAAGCAGCCAACAAAAAAATAATTGTTTAAGTAGTTATATACAACAGAGTACAAAATGAAAATAAAATTAATGATAAAAAAGAAAATATTTCTCCTGAAAGTATAAAATAAACATAATATTATTATACAGGATATTAAAGAACGCTCACCCAAAAGGAAACACTAGGTACGAGATTCTCATCTCGTTTTTCACACATGTTAGCTAAATGTCATATTCACAACTAATTTATTTCGTGTGCTAGACCTACTACCCATTTTGATATATTATAATATTATTTAGATTTATTTAATGATATTGAACATTTAAATTTTTATTAATATTCAGTGGATCCCATGATTCAAAATATACTCAAGTAGTAAGGTATTTTCCTCTCACTTTACATTCCATTAAGACTTATGTGTAGTTATGAAACTAGTTTATTGTATACAAAATATATAATTCCAATATATATGATATATCATGAATATACAGTATCCCATGAGATTATAAATTTCAATTAATTTTATTCCATTATTAGGCATATGATTTAAAATGTATCAATGTGTTATGGGACACTATGGAATGATTCAATATTATTCTCTTCAAGAATAACATTAATATGACTTACATGGTATTTCCATTCAAGGAAATTACATAAACATTATTTGATTACACCATTTATTTTCTCACCTCTAATTATTCAAGAACATTTTCATAAATGAGAACCATTTTCAACTCTTTGGGAGTCAAAATATTTTGGAAAATATTTTTCAGAAAACCAGCTATTATTTCACTCGTTAGACGAAGAACATGTTTTCAACTAAAAAATTATTTTATAAAAATATCTTCAAAATTTTTTTTAAAATGATTTGGTGAAAAAGATTTTACAGTTTTTATATTAATTTTTTTTCAATGGAATAGTCTTATCACTTTCCAAACAATGCATTTTTGTAACCTTTTATCATGTAAAAGGAATGTTATTTTTACCTTGTATGTCATATACACATATAACTACCATCATTCATTATGAGATTCCTTTGTATGAATAAATGGTATATTTTTAAAGAATATGTTTTTAAAAAGTATTTTCTAAATAAAATTTTGTCCATATGTTTTTTCAAAATAGTTTCATATTTTCTTCAAGATGTTTATAAAATATCTTTTTATAATGTTATAATTCATCATCAATAACAAACCTTTCTTTTTTTCCACTTAGGTTATTTGTTTTGATACCATCCTCAATATCCCTAAACGTGGATTATGATTGATTTTTTTAAATTTTTATTCACATTAACTTATTATATTCCATTTGGTCACCTTGAAATATTCAATTTTCTAGGATAATTTTACATAAATTTCAACAAAATAGCTTAATAATTATTTATGGATATGAATATTGCCTAAAATATATTCCATTTTTCATATGCTAAATACTTTGAATGTTCATTTTATTATTATGTAATATATTTATAAACCTATTTCTTTTATAAAAAAGAGATATTTTATAAGGCACTATGTTTATATAAATGCTATAGACTTGAACTATACGTGTTGGGGACCAATTAATAAACACTCTATAGGTTATAGGAATGTTAACGCAAACTCGATGAGTTGGGGTTTAGTTATGAAATCCCCTAAATGAATTGGTAGTCTCCTAGGATGAAATAGTTGAGAAAATTGGAAACATTTAATCTATCTTTTATTGGTAAAGGTATCATCTGCCCAGGAAACCTAAAATCCACTAATTAAGCATTTCCATTATTCAATATTTCATTATTAATATTAATCCATGATATTTTTCATTGAAAAAAATTTGGAAACATTTCATTTCCATTCATTTATTAGATGGAATGTGTTTCACTTTCTTACCATTCCATATTGATTTTTTCTTTTTCTTGTATTTTGAATGGAATGTGTTTCGATATATTACCTTACCATATTTTTTATACACTTCCATATGGGTTTATTGATTATACTCTATGTGTGTTCTAAAATTTACCATTCCATAATTATAAATCTTATACATTCATTTTTTTTACATATAAGTTAACCTGAATAGGTATTTGATCTCTCCTTGATTATGTTTCATTCCCCATGAATTTTAAAGCATACTATTAAAGATATTTAGGGATTTACTATATGGATTAGAGTTATCCTGAAATTTATTTACTTTATAGAAAGAAGAAAAAAATTATGTCTTTATTTTTGTACTAATTTGTAATAAAAGTTGTATTTACGTATATGCTTTACCAAGACTACTAAATACTAATTTATTTGGGGATTGATTCATTGTAATAAAGATAATGTAATTAGTAGTAGACAATGACTATAGACTATAAAGTGGTTGGGTCACTACAACGAATAGAAAAGGTGGAATGAAATCTAAAAAACTCACTTTTAAAAAATTTGGGAAGCAACATTATGGGATTTTACTCCAAGGTACAGCGAAATGGTTCATGTGTGGAATAGAAGGCCACTATGCTCATTAATGTAATGGATATATAATGAATCCTGAAAATATGATGGAAAAAGAGAGGAACACCTATAGTTCAATGCTTCCATTGTAGGGATATAGAGAATTTTGTAGAACAGTGAAATTAACATAGAGCCTTTAAGGGTAATCAACATCAACATCCACTAATGCCAAAGGTGCAAGGAAAATATTTTTCCATCACCACTACTGATGTGGAACCCAAAAATGACATGGTGATTGGTACACTGGTTATTCATTCAAAAATAGTGACAATTGTATTTTATTATATTTCAACTCATTATTTCATATCATGAATGTTTAGTAGAACAATTCAGGCACAACCTCAATATATTGAGCTTGAGTTGTCTATGAGAATATAAAATGGGTATATTATAGCATCCAAAGTATATAACTCCTACCAATTAACATTTAGGGAATGAAACTCCCATAAAATATTTTCTTACTTCTTCTGGTAGAGTTTTATGCTATATTGGGTATGGATTTCCAAACATTATAAAAATCCATAATCAACTATCATGTAAAAGAGATCAATCCTCACATCCCAAGTCATCCTCCAACTATGAACAATTGTATTGAAAAGAATGGGAATTAGTCAGAGTGATCATCATAAGAAGAGATATTATTTCCTTAAGAGAAACCATATCTATCACAAATGATTTAGGAAAATGATTGAATCATGCTCGAAGACATGCTCATTGTAAGAGATTACAGAAATGTGTTCCCTAAAGAATTATATAGTACTCCTCGTAATAGATATGTTGAGTTTTCAAGTGATCGTATTCATGGATATCTTCCTATATCAAATACACCTTATAGAATGGATACCATTGAGTAGGGGGAACTAAAGATGTAGTTAAAGGAGAATCGGGACAAAGGGTTTTATAAGCCAGAGTGCATCACCAAGGCGTGAACTAGTACTATTTTTCTTGATTAATGATGGATCATTGTGAATCATCATGATTTAACATTTGATCAAAAAATTTAAGACAAAGAACAAGTATCCCATTCCATGGATAGATGATTTGTTTTATCCTATTTATGGGGCTATGTATTTCATTATAGAAGACCATCGATTTGGATATCACGAGTTAAAGGTAAGGAACGAAGATATTTCGAGGACTACATTTCAAACAAGGTTTTGACACTATGAGTTGATAGTGATGATATTTAGACTAAAAAATTCCCTAGAAATATTCATTGACTTAATGAATATAATATTTAAATATTACCATGACATATTTTTGGTAGATTTATTGATAGTATAATAATATAATTCAAGAGATAATAGGGACATGAGGAAAATTTAAATATTGTTCTTAAGAATTGAAAAAGGGAGAAACATAATGTAATCTAAAATAAATTTGAGTTCTATATTGAGTAATTATCATTATTAATGAATGTTGTCACCATTAAGGGAATATCTTTAGACCCTTATATGAAATATTAAATTGATGAGTGGCCTATACTGACTGAAAATTCCATTTTTTTGATTTTGAAAATGCTGCTTTTTGGCTGAGCAGTAACCATAAACAAAGCATGGGATACGAACCATAACAAAACAGATTCGAAATTAAAAGGTCAAAAAATACAACAGTCCCAAACCCGATGAGACCTCAAAGCAAGAGGAACCCGCGTCAGCCAGAAAGACGCCATCAATCATCTTTATGTGACAAACCAATCTTCATCGTCGTCGTCGGCCAATACCACCCCAGATGCCGGAGAGTACTCCACCGCCAACACGACCGACTAGAACGAACTCACCGCATCATCAAACCACCATCAAAGATGAACCAACCACATCAAAATGCCACCATTAACAACTCGTCAAACAAACCCAAGACCAGAAGAAAATCGACATCACCACCGAAAAAAAATCAACCAGGATAAGTGCTCGCAGAAAAAACCCTAAAAACATCACCTAAGGCATGAGGAAGAAACACTTAACAAACCAACAATCCAGAAACTCGCCATGACGTTACGATTGCCATCTCAGAAAAATGACATCATAGAAGGACCACACAAGGCACGTAGATAGACGCCAAACCGCACATCCCAAAATCTCCCCGTAACAACCGCTCCAAATCCTCCTTGGAGGGGCACAGAAGAACGTGAGACCAGAGCAGGGAAGGAGTGGCCTATGCCAATATCTATAAAGAAGACCTCTAGATTCTCTATTCTGGCTAGGTATTACTATATATTTTTTATGAAATACACATGATTATATATTCCACTAACCAAGAAAGTACATTTGAGGGAAATGTTTTTCTGGACTAGTGAATGTGAAGTTTTCTTCAAAGCGATAAAAAAGAGGCTTATCACTTCTCTAATAATCACACTTCTGATAAGTGGGGAACAATTTTTTTAATATTGAGATGCTATAAAGAAGGTATTTGTAAATTTAATGAATACAACTGATAAAATAATATCCTATGATCCATATCAGATGAATATTAGTGATCAAAAATATCCCAAACATGATCTGGAGTATGTAGTTTTGATCATTGCATTGAAAATATGGTGTCATTATCACTTTTGGGTGATGTGTGAAATATATATTGATCAAAATATCGTTATATTTATATTCCCCTATAAGGAGAATAACATAAAACAACGAATATGGTTAGAAAACATTAATTATTACATCAGCACAATCGACTACTATCCTGGGAAAGTGAATAAAGAGAAAAATCCTATAAGTAGAAATGATCGTGAAACATTATCAATGATGAAAAATAATGAACCAATATTCATTGATTTTAAAAATGATATATATGAGAATCATTAAGGATGTAAGATCTCTATTCATTTATCAAATTATTACTCAAACATCTATAATGGAAGAAATAATGTAATCTCAATGAAATGATGTGAAAATTCTAATAAAGGAGGAAAATATGAGAAATGGAAAAATCCTTACATTTTAATATTGATGTGGAAGGGATTGAAATATATGGTTCATGATTATTTATAACATCTGATCCAAATATAATGAAGAAGATTATAAATGATTCACATAGTTCATAATTCTTTATTCACCTAGGTAACACAAATATCTAATAATATCTCTGATAGAACTATTTGTGGTGAAATATTAATATGGTGATCACTGAATAAACATAAAAGTACTTAGAATACCAAAAAGTGAATGATAAAAAATAATTGTATCAGTAGATGAAGAAAACAACACCCATACAAACATGGAAATGTGAAAAAAATAATTTGGGCTTTGTCACTTGGCCTTCAACGAAATCCCGAGGGAACAATGTTATATGTATTTTTGTGGGACCTAATTCAAAGACAACTCACATTATGACAATTCTAGAGGACTTCTAACTGAATCAAATTGCATGGATATACATTACTTAAGTGGTAATGATGATGAGAAATACACTATTGATTTTATATGATCATGTTCTATGATTTTCTTCTCTATTTTTGAGACATCACCAACTTGTTCTAATCACATAGTGAAACATCAGTTTGCCTTATCATCCAAAAATTCATTGAAAATTAGAGCTGTGTATTCATATAAAAGAAGACATGTTGAGAGAATATTCTATGGACTTCAAAGGATGATGTGACAAACATCTACTTATGGCCAAGTTCACATTCAACAAAAATTTCCACTCGAGCTTATTAATCGATCCATATGAATCCCTCTATGGGAAAATATGTAAAAAATCACGATGATGTGAGGATGTTAGTGAATTTTTTCGTAAAAGAACTAAAATTATAAAATAAATAGTGAAATAGATTAAAATCATTCAGCAAAACATCAAGGTAGAAGAATGTTGAAAAATAGATATGAAAAAAAAATTATTAATGGGACAAAGAATTTCGGGTCAGAGACATGGCCTTCCTCCTCATACTAATTGGATGATAAACATGAGATTTTTGAAGAACGGAATGTTATGTCCCATATACATCATCCCCTTCGAGATTATTTATCTTGTTGGAGATGTGGCCTATAAAGATGAACTTTTTCCAACCATGTCTCATGTTTATGATGTATTTCATTAATCATTCTTAAAGAAGTACATTCTAGGACCCTCACATACTCTGAATATAAAGGTCGAATAGTTTCAAAATGATATCTTTTATGAGGAGAAACTAGTGAATATCATGGAATTCATAGATAATGTCGAACCAAACAAGACTAATCACATGATCAAATTACTATAGTCGAACCATGAGTTTGAATAGGAAACATGGGAACCAGAAGAAGCAATGAAAGAGATGTACAATCTATTTTTTTCACTAGAGTATGTATAATGATATTTCAAGCACAAAAATTTATAAATTGGGAAAAATGTAATGAACAAAAAATTTTATCAATGAAAATAGAATTCTTATAATCATTTCATATAGCATAATAAAAAAATATCACTTTGATAGCACAAAATATATATATATGAATAATTAATGAAATAAGAGGTATTTCTAGAAATTAATGAACCTATCCAAATTGTATAGTACCCCAACCATTGGAATATTAATATAAACATTAGGAATAATAATTTGAACAATATAATAGTCCCCTAATCTAATAAATTTTAAATAATAATTAGTTATTATATAAATTATAATATGATATAATTGTATCATTATATAAGTAAATAAATAATATAAAATTAATTAATGAGTTTTGGGGATTTTTTAAATATAAATATTGATTTTTAATTTAATAATTAATATAATTATTTAAAATAAAATTTATTTTTGAAAAATAGAATAATAAATTAAAATTTTTATCTTGTAATTATATGATAATTTTAGGAGACATTAATTAATTTTATAATGTGTTGTAAAATCAACTATAATTTTAAAATGAGTATTTTATAAGTAAATGATGATTTTATTTCACAATTAAATTTATCATATTTAGAAAATTATTTTCATAAAATGTACTCCATTTTTTGAATTATATACATCCAAAAAATTACTATGAATTTAATGTATGTTTTGTTAAATATTTGAATTTTGGTGATTAGAAAATTATGATAATCTTCTATAAATGCTAAATACAGGAACTTTTTAGTCAAAGTTGATGTAAGACTGATGTATTCCAAAAAGAATGAAATATGACTAATTTTTTTAGTATATTTAGTGATAATTTTCAAACTAATCATTGTCTTTAGTGAAAATAATATATTACTGAATAAAATAATGAGAAAACACCCCTCTCATCCCACATAGATACCACCGCCAACACATATTCTGCACACAACATCCATGAATGGAAGCATGTACATGATCTACCCAATACTCTTCTAGAGAACGTAACCTATATCCAGGAGGCGTTGGTCTCATAAAAACACCAAACCCTTTTCCCTAAGGAGGTTCTCATGGATGATAAATTCAAGATGTTAAATATTATTTCTTTTTCTTTTAATTTCTTTTAATATTCATTTATTTTCTAATATTATCCTCACATGGACTTATAAATGTGGAATTATAACTCTCTTATCATTTATATACATGAATTTTATTATCTTAATAGAATATTTCATCTTCAAACTTCTTCCATTTTCCCTTTAATATAAATTTGAAAATATTTTCTGTGTTGTGTCGATTTACCACCACTGTGGATGATGTGTTTTCATTTTTATTAACACCTTATAAGATGTTCATAAAACCATTCTTACTATTAAATATGATTTTATATTATTTATTATCAGTTATATAATGTTATATAACTTTATATATATATATATATATGAACATGATGATATAATCTCATAATGGTCATTAAACCCACCAAATAAATTATATTATTTTCCTTAACTATTTATTTATTTAATAATAATAAAATCATTTAAAAAATAATTTAATATTAATTATCTTTATTTATATCATATAATTTCAATTTTGGAGATTCATTCTCATTCTACATGAACCCCATACTTATAATCCAACAAAACGATCCTGAAAACCATGAAAATGAACACTCCCTGAATGAAAAAATCAAACATTATTTATCATAATAATGACCATAGATGAATATAATAAATTATAAGTAACAAAATTGAAAAAGTTTATAGATTTATTATTTAATTAATTTAATTTTATTACACATGAAATTAATGTGAGGAAAACACTCTGACATAAGGTATGGGGAATTCATGATTCCAATATCCTTTCTTTGGTTTATTCCCCTTTAATACAAAATTTTCATCTTAATGTAAGTTAAAATTCATAAAATATATTATCTTTTTCCTACCATTTTCTATTTTATGATATACATTCTTCCAATTTGATTTTATGTTAAATGCAATGATTTTTCCAAAAGAACTCTTTTTTCTAATAACAAAACTTTTACATATATTGACATGGATTTTTCATCACATAGGATTGATGATTATTAAACCATATATGTTATTCACTTATTAATTATGAAATGGAAAAATTTATTGAAGAATTTATGATTTCTGAAATTTTCATGAAACCCATTATTTTCAATGGGTTATTTTTTGCCCTTGATAGATCTATGTTCTATGTGGAAAGCATGATTACGTAAATGTTACGATATGATGGGTGATTTTATAACTATTTATCCCTCCAATTAATTGGGTAATTTGATTTGTATTAGGAGATAATTTTCTATATATGTTAAAATGGTTCTAGATTTGTTCACAGTGACGATGCTATGGTTACAAACACAAGTTACAATTGGAAATTATAATGTCTTAAAGTTCACCACTATAAAAAGAGGTTTTAATTTTATGAAATGACACATTTTGTTCTTTGATCTAATTATTACTCTCAGGATTCTTTTAATGGCCCAATTTTATGTTATGAATATGATTTTTATGCACACAAATGTTTCATGTATCTTATTCATACTCTTACTGGGATTTTAGATCACCCCTTTTTTGATGTATATAATTTGTTGAATACTTCTACTATGGATAGCATGATTAAAAATAATAATCTATATAAGAATAAATTAAATAATTCATATTCCTTATTAGGTAATGGTTTTGTATACTCCAAATTTTCCAAAGACACTAATCTTTTGTATCATGGTTCTGTAATAATATTCTTTATTATATCTTCATGATGATGTAACAATCATATAAGAAATGTAGGTTCCCTATATTATTATATAGGGGAATATATTAAATTTTTTCCTCAATTATTTTCCCATTTAGTACACATCATAGATGTAACATACTTAAAACATTACATCATTACCTGGGGAAAAGGAAACATAAGAATGGATTATCACACATGATCAGTAAGGGTGAATAAAGTGAAATACATAAAAACAATGTGATAATAAGTGTATGATAATGTGAGAATAATATATTAAACCCATCAACTATATATCATTGAACATAAACATGTTTCATGGAACAAATCATAACACTTCAAAAATTACGAATAGAAAATATATCAAATAATATGATTCATGATATAATAACCATGTCTAAATACAGAGAATTTCAGAATGAACATAAGTATATAAACTATTATTTCAATTCTTCTAATCAATTCATTCACCACATTTTATTCCTGTAATAGCCACTCATGTACCTTATTCAGTCATAGGATAACCACCCATGTACCATATTTTTCTGGCTTGGGCTAACTACCCATGTAATCAATTTTTTGAGCGTCGATTGACCACCAGTGTACCCTATTATCTTGTCTTGGGATAAGCATTCGTGTACCCTATGAGCACATAAAATATTTACTAGTACCAAATAATTTTCAGGAAAATATATACCCCACATGTCATATAATTAAAATCATACATATGTGTTCTTGAGGATAATAAAACTATCATCATATTATAACCCAAGAAATGAAATGGGTTTTATAAACATTAAATATAATAATTACCCACATAAAATATATAGTTTTCATAATAATTTCTTCATTTAATCATATCATAACATAAGTAAAATTTTAAGGTTTTCATGATAATTTTATCATGTAATTAATAGTGGAAGGGAAACGTGGTTCGTAAACATCTTTTAATCATAAATGTAAAACATAAAACTAAAAAAAAGAATGGTAACCTTGAGTTATAACCATACTAAATATTAATTATCATCAATGGATTAACCATTATATGGGAAATTATTTTCAATTATGAAATGAATGATTTCAGTGAGGAAGGATATTTTAATTTGACAATCTCTTTTTAAAATATAAAATTTTTTTATAATACTTTTCATTGAATATAAAATTTAAAACATAGAAAAACATATTTAAAATAATTTAAAAAATATGTTAAGTAAAATATCCTTTCTATTTTAAAACTATTTTTGAATGGTAAGTCGTTTTTCAAAATATTATTAAGGGTGAAAAATGGATTTCAACCGAAAAGAACATTTGTCATACAAAAATTCTTTTGAAATCATATGTTTATAAAAAGAGGAAAATTATAATGAAAAATGATTTCTCATGAAATAAAATGATTATAATATAGTTCATATTTTTATTCATATATTGTTCATAATAGTTTATTATCATAAAAATAATAATAAACAATGTTTATAAATAATGAGATTGTAACATAAAATATTTACCAATTTGGTGACTATGAAATGAAACCCCCATGATGAAGAATCAATATATACAACATAAAATTTCATAGGTATATATAATCCCATGATATTAAATTTAAATGTAGTTTTATATAAACAAAATGAATGAATATATGTTTATGACAAAATATATTTCTCAAATGTGGAATACATAGAAACACATTCTTTACCACATTAGTAAATTTTAAACTATATACCCATTGAATGATATATCCAAAAATGGATCTATAAATATAAAAAAAATAGAAGGATAATAACCTTTAAATATATCCTTGGTTATTATATACATAACATAAAATAAATATATATTGAATAAAGAATGTGTCACATATAATTAAAGAGTGAGACATAAATCCATTACCTCCTTAGTATGGTATTTTAATTATAATCCCCAATAATTCATAACCTAAAAAGAAAAACTAAATATCGTTTAAATAAATATATTAATGATAAAAAATATAAATGTTGAATTATAATCACCAAAAATGGAAATGAGTAGTGAAAGTGCATATTTATCCCAGAAATAAAAGAGAGGCTAGAAAATATGTCACATTAAGTCATTAATTCTTTCGTACACGTTCAAAACTCAAAAGAATATAATTATAAATAATATAAAATAATAATTATATATATGACACTCTTTTTCATTTTATTATGGGATTTTATTAACCTTTTATTAACAATTCCATTGTAATGTTATGTTTTGGGTAAACAGCTCTTTGTTTTTTGTAAATGTTTTTTTATTTTGGCCCTATTAAATTAATCATGATTTCATCAGCTATAGAATTTTAAAAATGATATAAAAAAACTCATTTTTAGTACATATGTATTTAATTTTTGCTATTTAATTTAGTGATGGAAAATAATATAATACATTCATAGAGATGGTAGGCTGTAAATACACTTGAACTTTATATCCATTTTCTTTTCAAATTAATTGATATAAAGGATAATGATATATGATAATTTCATAATAATTTTAATATCATTTATTTCACATATGTTCATTAGAAAATCATTTTTCCCTTCCATGTAAATCTTGAATGGTTTATATTATTTCGCGAGGTGTTAGTCCATCATACACATAAACAATGTTATCATATTCCAAATAAATTAAAATAATGATAGTATGTTTGATATAATAATTCCATAAGAATTATAAAATAATAAATATCTTACATAATAAATTAATATATTATTATTTATAACATTGAGAGGTGGTATTGGAAAAATGGATGACATCAATTTTTGAAGTGGTATTTTTTTTAATCACAACTGATTATTTCTCTAACCCATTTGATAGTATTGTAGAAGGGTAATTGGTCAATAAAAAAATGTAACAATATCTAGGTATTTTTAATATAAGAAATATGTTATATCCTCATGGTATAAAAACAAAATAAGGGTTTGGATGAAGAAATAAAATAAAAATGATTGTAGATGAACATTACTTAATCAACCTTATGGTTTCACAAAAATCATTCATTGGATATATTTATTTTAAAACACATGATTTTATAATTATATAAGGGAATTTTTTAGTATATTTGATCATCCCTTGGATGAACTAAATTGAAATTAATGTTTGAATAAGATATAAGTGGGGTGGAATTTTATAAATGACGGTGACTGGCACTGTTTTAAATACTATAAAATATTCTATAATGGGAGGTCACTCCCACCACACGTGGATCCAAAATATATTTATAAATAAGGGGGAATATGATATGGTCGATAAAAATATATACCAAAATATTTATCATTGAATTATTTTGTTAGTAATATTTAATCACTTATACCATTTTAATTTTAAATTAGAGTTACTAGATTTTTTACATAGGTAATTTATACTTTAAGACTAAAATAAAGAGTATTATTATATAACATATAAATGCATAATATATATATAAATATAATTAATAAAATAAAATCCACGATTCTGTAATATTAATTTTAATACTAGCACATGTATCTAGAAAAATAATACTTTAAGATTAATCACAATAATTAACTTTTAAATGTTTTCTCAAATCAGTTTGGAAAAATATCAAGTTGAACATATTAGATAATATAAAATATGATGATACAAAATATTTAATCCATTTTCAATATTCCTTTTAATTAAATGGTAAATATTTACATTTAAAATTAATCCCATATACGTGATGAAGAAGTGGGTTCTAAAAGTGAAAAGGTTCAAATGTTTACAATGATTCTATATAAAATATAAATTTGATAAATTATTCATACTAACTTAATAGGATTGAAATATTTATAATTGAACTATTATTACATTAAATAACTTAAATTAATTTTTCATTGTAAATAAAAAAATAAAAAATACATTTTTCAATTAAAATTAATTATTTTTCAGAATGATCAATAATATGATACTTTTCATAAAAATAACAAAAACCCCCATAATATAATTTTAAACAATTTATTTAAATTTTTTATTTTTTTTTATAAAATTAACTTTATAAAATAGTGAAAATTAATTTTATTATTGTTCATCAATAAAAATAAAGTAATTTTTTTGAAAATAGTATTTTTCCAAACAAATAGAGACATTACCAAAAATTATTCACTTTTATATCAATATGGTACCTCTAGTAAACCCAATATAATTAATATTAAAAAAGGATTTATTACATTTCACATTTCTCCTATTAATATATAGTTTATTATTGTCACATTGGAATAATATAAAATTTATTTCATGTTTTTTTAATTACATTGTGTCATGTATAACCGAATCTAAAAAAAGGTTACATATAACACATTCTAGATTTAGTGAATCTTATTATAAAATCTAAACACATTTAGTTGTAAAAAAATATCAACATTATATATTTCATTTTGAGAATAGTAATTCCTCAAAATCTATGTGTGTTCCATGGTAACCCCGAAATAAATATCTCCTTCAAAATTATTCTCAATCATCAAAGGATTAACATTATAAATTTACTTCATAGAAACCCATATCATAACAAAGTAATTATAAAAATTACTTTATTATGTTAAATATGTATAAATTATTTATTCTTAATTAAACTCATAACTATTCTTCCACATATAAGAACATAGATGGAAAATTTATATTTCTAAATGAATGAAAAGATTACTTAATTATAAAGAGTGATCAAGATCATTTATTTCAAGAAAGTGTGTCATCCATGTACGTTTAATGAACAAAAACCATAAACAAATGTGGTGGGGACATGGATATTGATTACAAACTAATTTATGAAAATAAGATAACATTTTTCTTCAAGAACCAATTACTAATTTTAGGAAAATTCTTTTCGCTCTAGAATGAGAACATATGAAAATTTAAATACTTGGAATCATTAAATTTCATAGGAAAAATTTCATCCATTGTTCATGCTTTGATGTATTTCAATTTTATCCCTTACTCAAGGAATTATTGTGATTTTTTATACATGAAACACTAATAGATCATATTATCCATATGTATATTAAAAAATCATTTCATCTATATTAATTTATTATCACCAAAAATTTAATAAGTAATTTATATATGGTTAAATAATAGAGTAATCACTAAAACCTCATCCTATTTTGAACATAGACAATTCAGAAAATATATAACATTATAACCCAAAAATTTTTCAAAATTATAAAAAGAGTCACTAAATTTTCAAAAATAATCTTTACACTTATCATCTAAATATTATTATGTATCACTTTATTATTACTTTCAAAACATGTTAATTCCTCTAGTAGGTATTCTATTATAAAATTATAATTACCTAAAATACTATAGAAACTCAATGTAAAAATTCATACTTCATCATTCCTTGATTAATAACAAATTTTATTGAATATTTTACATAGATACATTAATGTTATATAATCCATTAATGATAACATAAACCTCTTTTTCAATAAATCCTTTATCAATTATGAGGTCATTAATACAATCCAGTATACAGATTCCATTTCAATCGTCTAATTTTTACAAAATCATTATTTGAATTTATTATGTGTTATCTCTCTTTAATCGTGGGTTTTTTTTTCAAATATCACCTTGAGAATAAATAATTTTTCTAGGACATCAGATGAATTCAATATATTCATGAAAATCCATGATGAAATAAATAAAATTAATGAAAAATATATATTTCATATATAATTTCATGAATTCTAATATGTAAAAATTTATATTGTCCCACATTATTAACAAACAATTGACTACTCTTCATAATATAAATAATTAATAACTATTTCTATTTTTCTCATTCATAGTCTTTCCATAAAAAATAATATAACCATTTCTCATACAAAATTTTTGATTTCCTTCAAGAAAATTCCCCCTTAGACATAAATTTTCATTACATTCGTAGATTCCACATTTAAAACATCAATCTATTGATAATAATTTTTAGAAACCAATATTCCCATCATTTTTATTAACAAAAAATTTAATTTTTCATTGTAAATTACTTTCTTTGTATCATTTTTTTCCACACTCAATGCATCATATTGTTCCAAAAAGACAATACCTTGAGTGGTTCATTCCACATTCTCATCATATAGGAAACTCAATATTCATTGTTTTATTGTATATACACACAAACACTCAACTTACTCTATCACAATCTTCTATTTTGAGTTTAAGTATTTATTGAGGTGCATGTTGTAAATCATATATCCTTATAACAGATTTGGAATATTAAAAAAATCCATTTCTCCAATCATCACCCAATTTGGATACTCATTAGAAAATTTTCCATCACTATCAGAGTTAATATAGTTCCTCCTTATTCACACCATTGTTTAAAAGAAAATTACATTGTTTGAGAAAAATTAATAATTCTAGAAGACTAATTAAACATGAAAATTACTATTAAGATATTTAAATTGTGACGACTAAATTTTAGCCTATGAAACATTAGGTTTATCCTATGATATTTATATTCATAATCTATTTAAATCCAAAATGTTAGTTTCTAAAGTATATGTGTATTTACAAACCATATCCCTCAGGATTTTAAAACCAAGTGTGTAATGATACCCATTTTTCATAAACAATGTGATGATTGACTCCATCTCAATACAAAATTTATGAATTTATTACCCCAAGGTACCACTTTTCTAGATCCACATCCACTTATAGTATCATGACATATATGAAATTTCATAAAAATCACTTAATCTATCATTTACAAAAATACAATGATATTTTTCTAAAGAGTAGATTATCCATAGAATTTTCCTTAGATATATCTGTATACGTATACATAGAAATATACCCAGGGATTTATCTAAATATTTCTCATCCTAGTTTTCAAATTTTAACTGAATATTTCCTCTAATACCAATAAATGAATTATGGAATTATAACTAGTGCAACTAAATAGGCACCTATCTTGTCACTCTGAGGGTAGTTACACCTCCTGTGTAAGACATACCACTATCCCTAGTGTAATGCCTTTCCCCAAGAATTCCTTGGGTGGAGTGTAATTCTCTTTCAATTCTCACATGTAAGGGTTCCCCTGTATCAGATTCCTTCTTCCACTTGTATCAATAACAATATAAACCCAAGATCCTCATAACTAGATATGACACCAATTTAGAATATTATTCACTGCATCACACTAATACACACCTAATTATAATAATATTTTAGATTCATTATAAACTAGATTCATATTCTTATAATAAAATGAAATATATTCATTATTTCATACAATGATCATTACATTTATTATTATTCATAGACAAACCCTATATAAAACCTTTCATCATAACATGGTGAAAGGAAACATTGGAATGAATATTCGTAGATTCCTGTAATGAGTTTAAAATGGAAATATATAACCATAATATGAGAATTAATGTATGAGAATTTGAAAATAATTTATGGAAACCATACATATCATATCATGGATCCCAAACATGATTCATTTCATAAATCATGAAATTTATTAAGAAATAAATCATAAGGAAATTAGATAACATGAGTCATGATATAATAATATTGGCATAATACATAGAATTATGGCATTCCATTTATCATAAAAAATCATATATCAAGGATACCCATAAATATACTCATAACATGTTAGGCTGTGGATAATCACCTATGTATGTCTTTATGGCCTGGGCAAACCACTAGTTTACCCTATTTTTGGGTCTTTGGATAACCGCTTATTTAAGCTATTTTTTGAGATAGGGATAATATTCTATGTACAATATTTTTTAGTGTTGGGAAGACCACACTATTAACTCTTAATCACATAAATCATTTATCATTATCTAATTCATTGGAGGGAGATATTGGTCTTCACCGCCACAAAATAAATTTCACAAGAATCTATTCTATGAGATTATAAAATATTCCTCAAATCATAACCCATAAAATATGATAGTTTTCCTAAGTATTTCATATTACCAATTTTTTTTTGAAAAGATACATATTTTAAAATAAGTTCATCATATTATCTCCTATGAAGAAATAAGCAGGTTTCATTGTAATTTTATCATTGAATAACTCATTGAAGTGAAATAGGGTTTATAAAGATTTTTTCATCATAAATATAAACCATTATAAGATATAATAAGAATGGTATCCTTTGTTCATAACCACAGAAAATAATTTTTAATAGTAAATGATCTCGTAATATATTGAAAATTATTTTGAAATATCAAATGGAACTTATCATTGTCCAAAATTTACTTTTATTTGGAAATAAATCCATAATACATAACATTTTTTAGAAATAATTATATTGGAAAGTAAAAATAAAATGATATAAAATACTATTTAGAATCAATTTAAAACATTTCATGATGAAAATAATATTTCCGATTTGAAAACACTTTAAAAAACATAAAAATATATTGAATTTTTTTAGAAAACATATTTTGGAAAGTATGATTTTATCGACAAAATAGATATTTTTTCTTAAAACATAATTTTTGAACTCTTGAGAATCTAATGTGTTGAAATTAAAAGAAATAATATAATTCTCATGACCTAAGAAATGTGTAATAAAATTAAATAATTTGTTGATAGTTTTATCAAATGATTATATCATCAGAGATACAATCATAAAAAATCATGATTAAATCCAAGATTGTAACATAACATATTTACCACATTAATAACGTTGGAAAATAATAACAATGATAGTACATCCTTAAAAAATACAAAAAATAACATGTGAATAAATAATTACATAATATTACATGCTAAAGTGTATTTATTCACACCTTCTAATGGAAGATATATGTGTAACATAATACATGTCTTAGAGAAGGAAATTTGAGAAAAACAATCCCTTAATGGTTTAGAAACATTTAAACTGTAACACCGATGATATAAATTTACCCAAATGGATCTGTAAATCATCATAAATTTAATTATGATAATATTATATTAAATTCAAGGGTATTATATACACCACATAAAAAAATAAGTGGTGGATATGGAATGTGTCTCACAAAAACAATCTGAGAAGGAAATATATTATCGTTTAACTACATTTTTGGAATTATAATCTCCAAGAAATAATAACATAAAATAAAAAATTAAATACAATTAATTTAATGATATTAATTATATAACAAGTAAAAATGGAATTATACACCCAACCCATATGAAAATGTGGTGCCTCTACATATGACTCCAAAAAATAAAATAACGACAAGAAAATCACATTCATTAAGTCTTGGATATTGTAGTACACATTAAGACATCCTTTAATTAAATATATGTTTATTATATATATATATATATCATATTAATATTTTTATATAACACACCCTATATTATTTTTTATTACATTTTATTAATAATTTATTAAAAAAATTATAATTTTGTTAAATTTTTTGTAATAAATATTTTGTTTTTCGTATATGTTTTGATTTGTTTTTTTATTACAATTAAATTGATAATTATTTAATCATATAATTAATATATCCACTATATAAATATTATATATATTCTAGAGGTTTTTATTTGGATTAATCAATTATATTTAGTGATGGGAAATGAAATACATTGTTTATAGAGACTATATGATGTATGGACACATGAGCGTTGTTTCATTTTATTTTTTGATTAAAATAAAGAAGTTAAATTATATATTATCATTACAACTTCATTTTTATTTAATTAATATAACATATTTTCATTAAATTAAACCATATTACCATCTATCTAAACCCTAAATGAATCACATCTCTTCATGAAGCGGTAGACTATGATACACACTAGCGAAAATATTGTATTCCAAAAAAATGGAATAAATGATACTATTTGTGATATAATAATTCAATATTTATAATAATATTATATATATAATATATAAATAATTAAATCCATCAATATTCTTATCTATTAGTGGTGTTAATGGAAAAATCAATTATGTCTGTTGATGGGGTAGAAGTCTGTCGTACACAAGAACAATGATTTCATAGTGCATTTGATGGATGTGGATATTTTTGAATGTCATGAACATAGTATAATAATATATTAGTATATTAAAGATAATTTTTTTATATTAGTGTTATAATAATAATTTAAGTGGGTAGAAGATGAAATAAAAGAGAAATGCCCATTGGTGAACAGTTCTTCTTCTTTTAGATTCCTCATTAATTTTTCAAGAAGAATCATTCATAGGATAAATGACTTTCCAAAATAATTATTCTTGGATAACATGATTTAATTTTGAAACTTTTTTTCATAGGTATTAGCTGAAAAAATGGGCATGAATGTTTTAATAATAGAAAACATGGGTAGATTTTATAATTAAGGAGTGACCTTTTTTTATACCCAAAAGTATTCAAAAATGTAAGGTTACTCTCACATAATGTGGCTCAAAAATATATAAATATTTTAGATAAAATATTATAAGGTCAATCTATAGCTCCAATAAAATAAACACTTGTTTTAATCATTTCAATCTCTAAAATTGTGTTTTACTAACTTTAACCATTTTAATTTTCACCATGGTATGCAGTTTTTTTGTAGGTCATTTATTATATAATTTCAAAATAAAAATTTCATTATTAGATAATTTATAACTAATGATTATAAATATTAAATTCCATTTATTAAATTAAAATTCTATGTGTGTGGAATGTTAACATTAACACAATCACATGTAATGCGCAAAGACCCATTTTAACTATCATCATGATGATTATATTTTAACAATTTACACTAATCATTATGTTAAAAATTAAATTTTTTGACATCCACATATGCTATTTTATTTCCCTTTTAAAATTTAATCTCTTTGACACCTTACGTTTCATGAAACACTGAATTTAAAATAACCACGATATGCAATTAATATTACAATTATAAAAAAAAATTCTCATATACATTAAATTAGTAGTTATTAATAATAATATATAAATTAATGAAATATATTATTTAATTAACTGGTTACAAATTATTTATATAAAAATGTAAATAACAATTTATGAAAAATAAATTCTTTTATAAAAAAAATTTAAATGTGGACTTGTCTATACTATATCGGTAAATTAATAAAATTAAACTTCTATGATTATATTATTGAAATATATATATTTAATAAATTCAATATAATTTCTAGCATTCATGTTATGTGACTTCAAGAAAAGATTTAACAAAAAAATCATACATTATGCATAAAATATGTATTTTTAGAAGATGAATGTTTTTCAGAATTTACATAGAGAACTTATTTTAAAAACTATATATTTAGTTTAATAAATTATATTTGATAAATATATAATACTTATTTTATGGGGGAATATAAATATTTACATTTTTTGAATATTTGTTATTTTTTAATAAGTATAATTTTTAAATGAATAATGAAAAAATAATTCATTTTAATTGAAAAGTATTTATTCATTAAAATAATATACAGTGTTATATTATATTCTAAATTTGATTAAAAGTACAATTATTTCATTTTTTACCATTTAGTCTAATTTATGCCCTTTTAATCAATTTAAATTTGTATTTGAACATAAAAACATTTCAATCATTTGAATGTTTTCACTTAAAAACAAAATATTCTCATTATATCAATGGGATTAATTCTAACTTAACTTTATCCAATTCTGGGTTTTGAATTCTAAAAAATGGATTCCAAATTTTGAATAATGAGTTAAAATTATAGTTACTACGTTTGTTTTTTTTTTGGACAACCTATAAATAATAAACATTATTAGTTTTTTTATAACATTATATGGAAAATTAGGTAATTAAAATTCAATATAATATTATCAACAAAAGAAAATTACCCTAACACTTGTGATAAGTTTATTTTATGAGTAATTGATTACCAAAATAAGCCTTATTAAAATTTTATGATATATTGGATCCACTTAGATGACATTAATCCATTTCTATTATTTTATCCATTGAAATGTCAATTTTGTCAAATAATAGTTTTTAACAACTGAAATATTTTAAATATTGGGTTATAATGGCAATATTTTCAACTATAAATAGTATTTTGAAATGTAACATATTTATCTTCATCATGATAATCTATTTTTTTATGAAATAAATAATTTAATTAAAGACTAATGTAGTGAGGGCGTAGTGATTGTTTAACTAATAGACATATCAATTAAATTTTATTAAAAATATTACAACAAATATAATTTTATATAATTAATTTCATACATGAATTGTATTTATTTCAACAAAATTTTACTCATTATTTATATGAGTTAGTTAAAATATATAATGTTGGTAATTTTTTTTAAGGTTATGTTTTGAATAATATCAATATAGAAATTAATGATTTTATAAAATAATTACTATTTTACTAAAATATATAAAATTCACTAAAATAAAAAAATTAGAAATCATATTGGTATAACTATTAAAATTTTATCAATGACAAATTTATTGTTCTTTTTTTTATTTAATAGTAACTATATTAACCTTCTAAGAGTAAATACACATGTTGAATTAACAAGAGTTAATGGTTTTAAATCAATGTTTAAACCTAAATATAAGGGTGTAACCATTACATAATCTTTTCCAAAAATATTGGAAGAACATTTATAGAACATTATAACATTAATTTTTAATAGGAGTTATTTAATGGACACTTGTATATTAAAATAAAATATATATTATAAAAGTCAAATATTGATAGAAAATGTCACACACTTTGTATCTAATATCTCCTATGTGTCCATAATAGAAAAAACAATGATATGGATGAAAAAAATTAAATTTAGTTCTTAATGATATTAGTTTCACTATTGAAATTCATTCTAAAATTTATAATATTTTATAACTACCTTAAAATATTATTTAATATTAAAACAATATTTAATTATTTATCTGAAAAATATAATATCTAAATTTAACTGATTTATTTTTGATACATTTTGGATTCTTTAATGGTAGTAATGAATTTTATATATCGATATGATATATTGGGGATATTTTAAATCATTATATCCTAATTCCCACATTTTATTATTGTATTTTAAGTCAAATTTGATAAAGATTATCAAATTTGGTAGTAACGATTTTTAACTGAATTAACATTTCATTAAAATATATAAATATCCTAAAAATATTACATATTCATAAATATGATATCATATGTTCTCAAATTAATTATACTATTCATTTATTGGTCATTTTTAATACATTCTTTCTTTAATTTACTTATTATATTTTAGTATTTTAAGGATTTTCAAAAGTGCTACCAACGAGAATTATAAAAGGAATCTCCTCCATCACATCCCAAAACCAATATAAGTCATATAGATAAAACAAAATCAACCCATATCTCTTCCAAAAAACTACATCCAGGTTCTATATGGTATATTCCATTCATAAAACCTTCCCTATATCCCATAATATGATATTTAATAGAATATACCGAATAAGACTTAATTGTTTATACTAACTCATTCATGTTTATTTGTAATTTTACATAATATTCATGTTTGGTTTCAACTAGAACGAAATAAATACAATATAATATAAATAATGAGATGTTATTATGATTTTTTACGACCATATTATTATTTGTATCTATCATATAAAAATTAAATGAACTACATGCACATATATATGGATTACTGTATACAGGTTGTGGTGTAATATTGTTTTCATCACTACTTTACAATGATGTTTATAATTATGGAAATAGTTGATATATATAAATAATATGAAATTATATTTTTTTTTTGTGAAATTAAATTTCTAGATATTTCTTTATTCATTCACTTGTGGAGTGAAAGATATTTTCACTTGTGCATCTGTACGGCCTACCATATCCAAGATGTGATGCAATTCATGTTCGATAAACATCATTAAATAATGGATCTATAATGATTTTACTTATTAAATTTTGTATGTATAAAATTAATTTCATTTTGGAAATTTTATATATATATCATATTCAAAATAACTAAGACATTTATGAAAAAATATAAATAGGAATAAATAAGTAGTTAATACCTAAAACAAGTGTAATAACATATTATTATTAACATATAGGTGATAAAACAATATATGGTCATCATGTATGATATAATAATAATTTATAAGGTCATGATATAATTTAATATCTTTCATAAAATTATTATTATGGAGTTTAAATCATGTTCGACTGAATGAATCAAAATGTAAAAGAATTCATATCAATCTCTTTTCAATGAGGAATATTTAGATATTATACACCCACCTTATTTAATGAGATGAATATAAAAACCCTTTGAATTATAAAGTCATTAATTTAGTTATTATAATTTTAATTAAGGTTTTTTTATTTATAATTCATTCAAGGGGGTTATTAATAAAATTTTAAAAGTGGTACTGGACAACATGAATTATTAATGATTTAATTATCAAAACTTCTTCTCAATATCAATAATATCAAAATTACTTTATTTATTTATTCAAATAGAATTCTTAAAAAGAAAAATATATCTCTATTTAAAAATTAGTTATAATTTAGTAAAAAAATAATTTTTTATATGTTTTATATTGAACATTTTAGAAAATTACAAAAGGAAATTTCTATTCATAAAGAATATAGTGATGATGACTATCCCACCACAGTGACTATTATTTTATTTTCCTCTTTCCTTTTAAAGATTTCATTTATCCTTAAATGAAGAATTAACTTCTCTTTTTTTGGTATTTGAGTATTTTAAATGTATTTTCATAGAAAAAATTGTTTTGGTATTCATAATGGATTCTTAAATGAAAAGAGTATTTTTATTTTATATTGTTTTTTATATTTGTCTAAAAATATTTATTACTCAATAATTTTTTAGTTATATCATTAAATAAATTTTCAACTTTCTAAAATATCAAATTTTCAAATCTTTTTCATCATATATTATTTTCTCCTATGATTCCGTCATTCAAAAATTAGTAAATGGTTTATGGTAAGATTGATTATTGACGTATTGATATACAATTGATGGGTTATTTATTTTGTTAAGAAATATTGATTCAGTTGTATTAGTTATTCAATTATGGAATAAATTAGATATGATGGAATATGTAACACCCAACGATTTTATGAAAAATATTCTTTTCAATTTCATTAATTTCTTGTGTTGTACGCTAAACCAAAAATATCTTTCACTACATGAATCCCTGACTTAGCTTTCATTACAGATAATCGCGACCTTCTATGATAGCGTGTGTTCTACGCAATACTGAGTTTCACTAAACAACGATATGTTATATAAACACGTTGTTATGAATAGTAAAACCCACTTATCGAAATTTTAAAAATATTATCCTTCAAAATGGACATCATTTTTGGATTTGGAATTTTGAAATTATCATAGGGTGAATATTTGGTATTTTTATGAAAACATAAAATTTTTTATGAATAGTGAATGCACTGGGTTACTATTTAAAACCCGACTTTTTATTTAAATAAATATTTATTTTAATTAAATTTATTTTAGGTCAAAATTGATACATAATACCTATATATGTTCAATATAATTCATTAGAATCATTTTATAATAATTTTAGATATATAAAAATTTCATTGAACAGTTCACCGTCTTTTACCTACCTCCTAGGAGAATTTGAAAATTTACATAAAACATAATTTTACCACTTATGTGAGTAGAATTTTGATAATCATAGAGACAAGATTAATATGAAGGAGTGAAATGTGGTCCAATAGGATAAAAATATTTTTTTTTGAATAGTAACTTTTTACTTTTATTTACCACGGTTAAAAGTAAATAGGGTAATTAAGGGTAAAAATGATATTAATATCACCTTAACACATGTCCTAATTCTATTGGATAAGTGTAATTAGACCAAAAATAAACTTAGGAATAAACTATTACCCTTTAGGTCCACTTGTATAAGATTAGGTCATTTATTATTATTTTATTTAAAGAAGAATTAAAATAGTTAAAATCAAAGTTTAATAATTAAAACATTATTAATACAGGGTTATACATAAGATAAATTCGACTATAATTATTCATTAGAAATCTAAAACAAGTTCCTACATAATGGTATTTTATTTTAAATGTTTATTTATTATATAATTTTATTTATTTATGACACAATGATGATGTTGTAATTACCTTATTAATGAAATATTAACATAATTGATGTTATAAATACCAAAATAAATGTAATTTGAGATTTTTTATGAATTACACTAATTTTATAGGTTAATATGACATGATATTATTGATTCAAGTATCCTTTTTTTAATCTAATCAGGTTGTAATGATTTTATCAAAAATCAATTACCAAATAGTGTCAAAATTTACATAAAATATTTTTTAAAAAAATATTATATTATTAATTGTTATTATATTCATTAAAATCTAAGGATTGGAAAAATTACATAGATAAGTATATATATATTAATAATGAACCACTTGGGGTTCTTTCGGCTTGATATAGTATGTTTATTAACCATATAGTGTAAGAAAACAAAAAGACATGGTAAAAGATAAATTATTTTACTTTGAGTTAAATCTAAATGATAAGGATAACATAGTAAACTAAACTTTTCTAAAACCTATTGGTTGAGTGTATTTAGACCCATACCCACCTTATATTTAAAATAAATCAATTTGGAGCTATTATAACTGAATATGACTTTATTATAAAATAATATTATATGTTTTCCTAAGGTGCCCCTCTCCTCCCTTATAAAAAGGGCACCCCATCCCTCTTCACTTCACACACATTCAAGCCTTGAAGCTCCACTAACCCTGGAACATTTCTCTTAAAAACCTCCCTAGTTACATCATAGTGGTTCTGGTCTTATCAAAAGACCAACTCTCGTGCCCTAATAAGAATTTTAAAGGAGGTGCGTCAACGAAGAGGTAATCTCTTCTACCGACAATTTCAAGTTTCCTTCTTCTTCTACTTCCTCTTATTTAGTTTTTTCATTGTAAAGTAATAACATAAGTATTACTTATATACTTATATGTTATTAAAAATATGAAACAACCCAATTTCACCTTCTATAAATCCTATGGAAAACGAAATCACCACGCGTGCGTACATACGGAATACCGTCTCCACGCCATAGTTTAATCTGTTTTCCACCACCAACATACTTGGATGGGTATAATGGTGTAAATAAATAACTACATATGATTATTTTAAAGTGATATTGATTCTGAAATATTATACATACACTTCAATACAATTCCACTATCATGGGAATGATATCATCGCTCGTGCGTACGTACAGATTACCGTCTCCACGACGCGATTAGATTAATTTTCCATGTTAACAAATCAAGAATGATTATAAAGTATATATAATAGGAAATCATGAAAAATATGACATAATAATGGTACTAGATTTATATATATATATATGTATTTCATCTACTTAATTCCTTTAATTTCAATAATGAAACGAAAAACAACGTTCATGCGTACTTACGGCCAACCGTCTCCATGAATGGTGTATTTCATTCAATTTATAGATCTATTATATAATGAATATTATGAATATATATTATATATAAATCATGTTTTATATTCTGGAATCAATTAATCATGATCTAAGTAATCATATTAATAATTACATGTCAAAACATGGATGATAAATGAAACGATTTTACCCAAAACGCTACTTTAACATGGAGTTGGAAAATGAACGGATAATATGAAGTCATAAGTGAATTATATATGATATCATAAATATTATTATGGTTTTGTTACAAGTTAATAATATTTTTAAACCCACTATACAAGAGTCTTAGACACATACGGAAGAAATTGGACAAAAGGTAAGTGATAACTTTTCTAATCTCATTTTTATCCGAGATTGTTTATTCGTCAGTATTTTCTGGGGTTATATTTATCATCCATGACCTTGTTTTCTAAAAATGGTTTCATGTATGTTTAATGTCATTTTTACACATTTTTTACTTTTAATACATGGTATGTAAGGAATCCTTCTCTGGTATACCATACAAGGTACTTTTTGACTTTCCGGAAAAATATAATGCATCTATAAGATGACAATAATTACTTATTTTCATGAAGATTACTCTACAAGAATAAATGAGTATTTTGAAAAAAATCATTTTCATTTTAAATTTCATGGAATTTTGTGAAAAGAAAGTGATTATCAAGAAAAATTGATATTTTCCTCAAGAATTCATTTCAGGTGTTTTATCAAAACCATGTTTTCATATAAGATGACAATATTTCATATGTGTATGTTTAAAATATAATGAATCTATTATTTACATGGTTTCAATTTTCTTTTAATGAGATGATATCCATTTTTTATAAGGATTATGTTATGATGGGATGATGTTTATGAAACCCATTTTATTATTTGGGTTAAGATGAATTAATTGTGATTGTTTTGTGGAATACGAATAAATAATTTCAATATGAGATTGGTGGGACCTATATCTCCCTCAAATGCATTGGGTAAAGATTTATATCTCATGAGATTGACATGGATTGAACTGTAAGTTAATCCGGTTCAGTGTTACAGACCAGAACGAGGAGTGAACTCGATTCAGAAAGGGACTTTGTCCACTACGATGGTATTGGAAGCAATGCCTTGGCTACTATGGAAATCATAACATTTTCTTATTGGTTACCACAATTTCATGAATTATTCCCATGTTATTTTATCATTATTGATGATCCATTATAATCTATTCCTTACTTACTTCCATGTTTTATATCATTGATCATGATATTGATGTTTAAATATTATTTTCATGTTTTGAAGTTCAAATGTATATGGTTTGTTTTATTTTCTCCTTGCATACCCTTACTGAGAATTTGCGCTCACCCTTTATATGTTTTCTTTTCCACAGGATATAAAAAATGTTTTAGGTAAGAAAAAAAATAAGATCTTTATGGGAGATGTTGAAGATCTTTCACTATAATTAGATGATTATATTCCGAGTTTCCAAAGACACTAATATATTACGATCCTATGGTGTCTGTTCTTTTATGTATTAGATATTCCAAAAAAGTAATGTAATGTCTATGTAAGTCAAGATTTGGGTCTCTACATTTGGTATCAGAGGAATGGTTTATATAACTTTTGGAATCTAGGATGTGAAAACTTTAGTGAGATCCCTTGAGATATTTCTAATTTGTGTCTAGGGATGTCCTTAACGTTAAGTATAAGTATAGGTTATAATCCAAGAATTACGGTAATAATCTTATAATTAAACATAAGATGTTAGATATTTAAGGTACTCCCCCTTTATTATGTTATTTTCCCTAGCATGATTTTTGCCTCTCATGCTATTCTTTTTGGGTTCTAGACAATGCCTGGAACCTGAAGGAACCGTGTTGATCAATGTAATGGAAAATGCAATGATTGTCCTCCTGAACAAAAAAGTGTGATGGGAGATGGAGTGAAAAATCATATTTCTATACTTACACAAGCTATGAATCATTCTGGATTTCCAAATGATTAGAGAAGGGAACAATATTCTATTGAGTCCTTCAAGAGGTAATGTCCACCTTCTTTCAATGGGTATTCTGATCAACTTTTTACTGAAAAATGTATCAGTACCATTGAAATGATATTTTACATACTTCGTTGTTCAGAACATGATAAAGTCATTCTAGATGTATACCGTTTAGAAGGTGAAGAAGACTTGTGGTGGACTATAATTAAGAATACAAGGCCCCAAGATGAAATTGAATCCATGGAATGGGATGAGTTCAAGATCTTATATATTGATAATTACTTCCCATGTATTATTCGAACAAATATGGAAAAGGATTTCCCTGAGCTTAAGCAAAAGGATGATGAATCTGTTGGTATATAAAAAGCGAATTTTACAAGGCTTGCAAGGTATGCATCTGTAATTATCATCCAACCTGAAATTAAAGTTGATCAATTCTTCAATGGCTTAAAACAAAGTCTTCGAAGGGTATTAACTATAAGAGACTTCAGTATCTATGAAAAAATTGTGTGTTGTGCTATCATGGTAGAAATGGAAGTTGGTGTTAAATATCCATCTCATGTTTTTGATTAGAAATGAAAGATGGAGTTCAAGGAGAAATAACATAATAATGGTGAAAACAAGATAAATGTTTCTAAATAATCAATGTGTGGACAGAAGCATGCTAGAGATTGTCTTAAAGGGAGTATAAAATATTTTCAATGTTTAAAAGAAGGTCATTGAGTAGCTGAGTGTCGAAGAAATTTAAAAAGGGTTTATAATGATACGAATAATGAAAAGACTACAGAGAATGCACCAACGACACTTCAATTCTTCATGTGCATGGAAATGGGGCATTATGTTAATCAATGCCCTAATTCAATGGTTAATGATGATCAACGTGAGAAACCTCTTAAGGAAAAAGGATAAAGGGAATACACATGCAATCACTATTTTTGATGTTGAGTATGATAATGATGTTTTTTAATGATTAAGTCTTTATGTAATGGGATTTCAAAATAGTATCATGGAATCTCATTTATAGCATTAAGGAATTTTGGAATATCTATGTATTGGTTTTCAATAATTATATGGTACTGGAAACCATGAAAAGTGATTGAAATTTTTTTGGAAAGAGGATTATATGCGCATAAAGAAGGGATTAAGAAAAAAATGAACTGAGATCATGACTGATATAAGGACAAAGTTATATCATGGTTTGACTATATATGAATTTTGGGATTTTTGTATGTTGAAAGTCAATAATTTTGACCGCATTCATGTTTTCACTAAGCGTAAATGGGTATTCTTTTTTCAATAGAATAAATGATTAAGGTATTTACATGTTTGTAATTTGACTAACAAGATATTTTGTATGATATATGGGGGATAAATGATGGTATTCATATGCTCGGAAGAGGACATTTCTAGTAATTGTTTTCTTTATACCTTGAGCTTGGACAGAAGTATTTTGGATAAGACTAAAGATTGTAATGGATTATTTTGGACACAAGTCAGTATTGTTTAAGGATAAAACATTTTTCGATATTATTTATGGAATGTTATAAAAAAATAGTTTTAGCAAAATAACAACCTGCAGGATGGGCGACAACCCATCGCGTCAAACAAGGATGTGGGAATCGAACCCACAACCGAAGTGCGACAAGCCTTTATCGCCTACCACTGCCCTACATGAAGTCCCTTGTTAGTAGAAACTTGTTTTATTATATTAAGTATTATGATATATGATGTATAAGTCCAATTTAGGAACAATATATAATTAATCTCACTATAGATTGACTTATGTATTTTTGATAGATTTTTCTAGCCTTTTATTTGAGACAGATGGAGGGACCCCTCATTCTATCACATGATCTGTTAACACTTCACGAATGAAAAATTCCACTTCATTTATTTAATAGATGATGTGGAAATTGTCCACAGAACGACCAACGATGAGATTGTACCAAAATAGAAAATGAATTTCCCCTAATTCCAATTTCTTCAACATTAGGGAAATGATCTTGAAAATGAAAAATGTTGTCCTAGTTCCCTTATATCTGATGAATTATATGGTAACTTAGATCATCAAAAATTTAATGCGTTCTGATTTTTGGATTTTTCATAGCCATATCCTCTACCACTCTTCATCAGAAGTTCATGGTTATATTTCTCTTCCATATCCATATTTTCCCCTATGTTCTCCTTTTTGGAAACCCAGTTATTAGTTAATTTGGGTAACAGTTATGTTTCATACTTTAGTTTTTATAGAAAAGTTTTTCTATTTTTTTACAATGTTGGGTTATATAAAAGAAACCTTCGAGTAGAAAACCATTTATAACCCATATGAATTTCACGGGATAAATTCATTTTAAGGTGGGTAGAATGTTCACCCAGATATTTTATGAAAAATATTCTTTTTAATTTATTAATGTCTTGTATGGTATGCTACACCAAAAGGATCTTTCACTACATGCATCCCTGACATGGCTTGCATTACACGCAATTGCTACCTTCCACGATAGCAAGTGATGTACTCAATACCGAGTTTCGCTAAACAATGATATGTTATATAAACTAAATATTATGAATAGTAATACCCACTTTTTGAAATTTTATAAATTTTATCTCTAAAATGGACATCATTTTTGGATTTAGAATATCGAAATTAGCCTTGGTTGAATTTTTTCTATTTTTCTAAAGTCATTCAATTTTTGATGAATAGAAAAAACACAAGGTTACTATTTAAAAACCAACTTTTTATTTAAATAATTATTTATTTTATATTAATTTATTTTAGGTCAAAATGGATACATAATACCTATATAAGTTCAATGTAATTCATCAGTGTCATTTTATAATAATTTTATATATATTAAAATTTTATTGAACTTTTCACCGTCTTAAACCTACCTCCTAGGAGAATTTGAAAATTTACATAAAACATAATATTACCACTTCTGTGAGTGGAATTTTGAAAATCTGAAAGACACAGTTAATATCAAGGAGTAAAATGTGGTTCAATATGATAAATGTAATTTTTGGTGAAAATTAACTTTTTACTTTTATTTACCACGGTTAAAAGTAAATAGGGTAATTAAGGGTAAAAATGATATTAATATTATCTAAAAAATATCCTAATTCTATTGGATAAATGTAATTTGACCAAAAAAACCTTATTAAAAAAATATTTCCCTTTAGGTCCACTTGGATTAGATTAGTACATTTATTATTATTATATTTAAAGAAGAGTTAAAATAGTGAATATCAAAGTTTAATAACTAATAACATATTTAATATAGCGTTATACATAAGATAAATTCAACTATAATTATTAATTATAAATATAAAAAGATTTCCTACATAATCCTATTTATTTATAATTTTTAGACATTAAATAATTTAATTTATTTCTAACACAATGATGATGCAGTAATTACCTTATTAATGAAATATTAACATAATTGATTTTATAAATATCCAAATAAATGTAATTTCAGACTTTTTATAAATTCCAATAATTTTTAGGTTAATATAACATGTTAGTATTTATTTAATTAACGTTTTTAGAACTAATCATGTTGTTATGAGTTTAACAAAAATCAATTACCAAATAGTGTCAAAATTGGCATAAAATAGTTTTTAAAAAAAATATTATATTATTAATTGTTATTATATTCCTAAAAATATATGTTTTGGAAAAATGTCTTAGATATGGATATATATATTAATAATGAACCACTTGGGGTTCGTTGGTCTTGTTATAGTATGTTTATTATCCATATATTGTAATAAAACAAAAAGACATAGTGAAAGTTAAATTATTTATCTTAGAGTTAAATCTAAATGATAAGGATGAAATAGTACACAAAACTTGTCTAAAACTTATTTTTTGAGAGTATTTAGACCCATACCCACCTTATATTCGAAATAAATAAATGTGGAGCTATTAAAAACCGAATATGAATTTATTATAAATTAATATTTCATGTTTTCCTAAGGTGTCCCTCCCCTCCCTTATAAATATGGCACCCCTTCCCTCTTCTCTTCACACCCTTTTGAGCCTTGAAGCTCGTCCAAACCCTGAAAATCCCACTTCTCAACCTCTATAGATAAATCATATTGGTGATGGTCTTCTCAAAATATGAACTCTAGTGCCCTAAGAAGAAGTTTAAAGGAGGTGTGTCGAGGAAGAGGTAATCTCTTCTGCCGACTCTTTCAAGTTTCTTTCTACTTCTACATCCTCTTATTTACCTAAGCACCGACGTTGAATATTTTAAAATCAAGAAAAGGGTATGTGGAATATTTTAATGTGTCGGTATCATATAAAAAGTGTACTATTACTAAAAGGGATCTTATGATTGTGTATTTCTCGTGGAATATTAGGTTTCATGAGAATAAATACACCACAAGCAATTTGGAGATATCAGATATAGATCATTTATTGTAAATATGTCACCACTATCTATTCAGTGATAAATTCAAGGTTATTACAATTCATAATAGTTTTTATAATATCATCTCATAAGGATATTTCAATCTTCATAAACGTGATGGATACAGTATCTTTTGAGGTTTTACATTGACTTGATGTAAACATCATGTGATGTTAATTTTTTGGTAGACACATTAAGTATAAATTTATATGTTTAGATGGAAGAAGAATCATTGGATAAGTAACAATTGATTTTTTTCACAGTTGAAATGTGTTTCAAATGAGATGACTGGTGTGATGTAGTGTTTTTCATTACAATTTTGTTAGTTCATGATTTTTAGGGATTGGATAAAGAGGAATTTCCCTTTGATTCATAATTTGTTTCTATAATTTAAAATCTCAATAGTGGGGATACCGTTGACGTATGGGAATTTGATGGGGTTCAGTGTTGTTCTTAAAAAATTGGATATTGGTACCAATGTGTTTTTATTAACAACATATCTTTCCATAAAATCATTTGACATGGAATGTTAATCCTTGATTTATAAAAATTTATATGGCATTGAAAGGGTAGTTTTGGTGGGCAGGTACGAAAATGAATGTGGCTGCGTTTGTATTGACATACTTGATTTTTCTGCTAGTCAAGATAGAAAATTAGTGACCAACATGTATTATGTAGTCATAACATATCCTTGTGTGAAAATGGGTGTATATAGCTATGGATTTTGTTACAGGCCTCCATAGAATGGTTTGGATACACTGTGCCATATGGTTGATAGTGGATTGGCTTTCAAAGCCGGCCTGTTTCATCCCCATTCATGAATATCATATTGTGGGGATCTATGAAAATTTTATCTCCAGTATGTGGTAAAGAGGATTTGTGTACTAGTTTCAATAATATCAGATAATGATCTGTGGTTCACGTCTTGTCTCTAGAAATCCTTTCAATATTCCCTTAGGATTCAATTGAAAATGAGAATGGTGTATTACACCCATACAAATGAGAAATCCAAGATAATGATACAAAGATTAAATGACATGTTATGGGCATGTGTGATGGATTTTGGTGTCTCATGGGAGGATCACATAAACTTGTTCTGTTATCATATACTAATATCTATAATACCTCTATATCTACGGCTTTATTTGAAGCATTGTTTGTGAATCTATGTCATTATACACATTATTGCGGGGAAGTTGGAAATACATTGATAGTTGGGACAATCCTTGACCAATAGACTATGGTGAAGATTAAGATGACCTTAAAGAGAATGGATATAGCTCAGAGTCATTAAAAATTATATCAAGATCACCATCGATGGTCATTGTTAATCAAGGTGGGTAACCAGGTGTTCCTAATAATCTATCTAAGGCTTGGAAATTATCATTTTGAGAAGCATTGTTTGTTATATATTTGATATATTGGGCCATTAGAGATATATGAATGGGTTACAGGGGAGGAATATCTATTGGTCTTCAGTCGATGGTTATGTTCGATGAACAATGTGTTTTATGTATTTCAGTTGAAGAAGTCTCTCCCAGATCCTGACCATGATATTCAATTTGATAATGTTGAGATTTACCCAGATTCCTAGTTGGTGTATGTTCCAATGTATGTTTTAGATAAGTAATATATATTAATAAATTGAAAAAAACTATGTATTCCAGTTTTTGTTGAATCATGGTCCAATTAAAGAGGATACATTGTATTCAGATAATGAAATGGCCGAGAAATAGTCAGAGCTATTTCAGGAAAATTATGGTTTTCAACTTTTTAGGAATGGAAATGCCAATGGTGGGGAGAATTTCACACCCCTCTCCCATTTCAGATTTTTAAGCCTTAATTATTCTTTTTCGTGTGTATAAAGTGGTTGGGTGAATTTTTTGAAATTTAAGATGGATTTTGGGAAGGAATTTGGGATTTTCTATGGAATAATGGTTTTAGAATAGTTAATTAAAATGATAGATCTTCCCCCAAAAAATCATGCAACTTGGTATAGTTGGATATGGGTAATTTTCCCACAATTTTTAAAACCTTGTGGGCCAACAATGCGTGGGATCCCTTTAGGACAATAGTAGGAACACAATTAGTGCTTGGGTATCCAAATGGTTTGGCTAACCTATGCATAAAATAAAATATGGTTTTTGAAATATGATTTGTTTGGAATATTACCTACAGACACCATTTTTAATACCAAATGATAGTCACTTAATATTTCACCATATTTAAGGATATGGATCCTTTACCACTCATTTTGGAATCCTTTTAATGGGATTTCATGTTGGTATGAAGTCTAATCTCCCTTTGAAAGTCTCCTCTATTTGTAGTTTATTGCTTTCCTTTGATCTAATTCTATCACTCTCCCAGTTTCTTAGATCTAATTATTTCACATGTATATTTATGGTTTTTATGGACGATATTGTTAATATAAGGTCTTTTTATTTCATGTAATGTTATCTACGGTTATTTTTTGTATGTTTTACCAAAATGTGATGGGTGGATGTGGGATGGGTCGATTTAATCAAACCCTAAAGGTAGGTTGATTCAATATTGAATAAATTTTTCTATTATGAATGTATTTAATATATAATTAACTTTTTCTTGATTTTTCTTGTAATTATGATATGAAATGTTTTGGGTAAACCCAGTTTGGCATGATTTATTTATTTTGGGGAAAACTAGAAATTATTGTGATTTGTAGCTTGTTGTTGGATTTTAAAAATATTTTTTAAAAATCAATTGCTTGATTGATTTAAGGAAAATGGTTTGGGAAATTTTCTTTCAATAAAAATATTTTTTATAGATGTATGGGTTTTAATGGATAATGGATTAAGGGTGTTTTTAATAAATGGGTGTTCTATGGAAACAAAATTCGAATGTTTTTGGATTTGATGATTAGTTTAAAGGTTTTTTACATGTGACAATTGTTGGGTTGAATGGATAGGAATGTTATTGCTGATTTGAGATGGAAATTGTTGATTTTCATGTTGTTGTGATTTTAGTAAATGTTGTGGGAATGGTTGTTGGCATAAGTGATTCAGCATGTGATGGTCAGGATGGATTGTTCCATGAAGCGACACGAAAAATTGGTTGCAATGTGGCATGAATTAACACAATATGAAGTGGGCAGGATTGGATATGATGTTGTCTCATAAATTTTACACCGAAAACTAGTGTGTTAAAAAATTTAATATGATTGAAATGAGGGTGCATCTACACAATTTGAATTGAGTTATGCCACCATCATTTGGGAAATTGGGTAAGATTTTATGTATAAGTTTCATTATAGTTATTTGGATTTAGGTAAAATGATTTGTTATATATTTATTTGGTATGATGGAAATTGTAAAAGTTTTTAAATGGTTATATACAACTTGTATCATATAATGGTTCAACTTAATCTCTCCTATTGGCTTGAGTAGGGAAGTCATTTTGGGAAATTTTCCTAATCATTATTAGTAAACCCCTACATTAATACATTATTTATATTTTATATGTTTTATTACAACAAAAAGGTAATAGAATATAATCTTATCTCATTAGTGGTAAATTGTTATTCTTTGGGGTACTTTGTTTTGATTAATCATGAAGAATGTTGATATTAGAGTTATGTGTTTGTTCATTAAGATTATGATACTTTTTTAATTGTGTCCCTCGATATGTGTATTCTTCTAGTTGGTATTATAATTTTGTAAGGGTATAGTTTTTTATGGGTTCATTGGAATTTGGTAGAATATAAATAATGTTTCCAAATGCAACATGTAGTTTTTTTGGAAATGTCCAGTTTCGTTGGTTTTCATTTCAAATGGAAAATTATTCAACATTTCTAATGAATCCCTCATAATTTATTGCTATCCTCTAGTTCCATGAGTATGTTACTTATGTCGAAGTAGCATTCCACCACATTCTCAATCTAATTTTGAGGGGCGGGATGTTATACATGCTTTCAAATTTCCAAGTTCTATAACACTCTCCATTAGAATGTGATGGATTTATTTCTCACCAACACCACAATTTTTTCATTCTATTATTGATGTCAATTTTTTAATTCTAATTGTGGGGTGAGCGTGACATTTTCCATTCCCTCGTATTACGTGTATATTTTATATACCCTATTTCCAATGGGGGTTTATAGTAAATAAGTTTTCAAGTATCAACCTTTGATTTGTGATGTGATATTAAAAAATTTCATGGAAAACATTTATTGAAGGATTGGACAATGTAACACCCCATAAAATTATGGTATGTATCATTTTAAATTTAATCTCTATGATTCCTTCAATTCGAGCAACACTGTGCTTAAACGAACTATAATATATTATTAATATTATTATTTAATATGAAATTATATTAAAATTCATTAAATTGGTTATTATTAATTGGATTATATAACATATTAAATATATTAAGTAATTAATTTGTCAGCACTTAATTATGAATAAATATAAAAATTAATTTAATATAAATAATAGTTTTTATAAAACCTATTTAAATGAGAAGAAGTGTATTTAATACTAATAGAATAAACAAATCACAAATTTTGGATTATATTAAATATATATATATATATTATAAAATATAATTTTTATCCTTCATCATATGTGTTTTCAAATCTATAAATAAGAAAGAAAATCAAATTTTATACATAAAAGATGATTTTTTTTTAAAAAAAAGATCATTTTACCCCCTTTCGATGGTGCACTTGTTTTAAATTTTTTTTTTGAAACTTTTACAAATTCCAATTTAAAAAATAAACATGTTATTCTATGGTGGAATATTAAAATTTAAAATTCATGAATTTTTGGTTTTTTTGAGAAGTTTCATGCTTTGAGGAATAGTAATTATATATTTCATTTTAATTGTACTTATGATTTTAGTCTAAATTATTTATAAAATTAATTAATTTTTTAGATTTATTTTAAAATTTAAATAGATAAATGTTTTACATGATAATATAATTTATTTTATTGAAGAAAATTTCACTTTTATTTTGATATAATAAACATTTTGGTCTCATGAACGATTTCACAATAAAACCAAATTTTCTTTTTCCATTTATGGGATTAATTTTAATTTACTTTTATCCAATAATGTGTTTTGAATATTGAAAAATGATTAAATATTTGAAATCATAATTTCCAAATTTAGTAATTAGTTTCTTTAACTTTTGTAAAAAAATTGAACCAAAATCTTTGGTACTTTTATTACAATAGTTAATGGTAAATTATGTAATACAGTCTAAAAATAATAAAATAAATATTTTAAAATTACTCTAACAGTTATTCTAATATTATTTTAGTAGTTATTTTGACCCAACTAAATCTTGGGACGGTTTTATGAGCCATTATATCCACTTAAATGAATTTAATTCATTTATAATATTTTAATCAATGAAAAACAATTTTGTCAAACTTTTTTTAAAAAATATGAAATATTTCAAATATAGTGTTATATGCAGAATATGATAAAATATAAATAGTAGAATAAAATATAAAAATTTAACCTTCAACAATATAATTAATTTTTACCTTTTAAGGAATAAGTAATTAAAATAAAGGCATACATAATGATGACGCAATAATTATTTCATTATTGGACATATCAGATAAATGTTATTAATAAAATAAAAATAAATAGAATTATATATAATTAATGTCAAGCAGGAATTTTATAGATTACCATTATATGTTTTTGTGTTTCTCAAGGAGTTATATTGAATATATCATGTTCTAAGAATATTTTTAAAAATTCATTTTACGAAAAGTGTTAAAATTGACTTTAATGATATTTTTAAATAAATAAATTATAAATAAATGATATAAAATTCATTAAAATATTAAAATTAGAAATATTATTGGTAAATTCATTAAAATTTAATCCATGTATGAAATGGGGTTCTTATTTCATTTTATACAAACTATATTAACATTCAAAAAGTAATAAACACATGGCATCATGGTAACTATTCAACAGTTACAATATTGATTATACCAAAATATAAGTGTATAACCATGATTGATACTTGTGCCAAAATTATTGGATGAATAATATTTGACCCTTATCACCATATTTTTTTAAATGTATTTTATTAATAGAACCATTTCCACGAAAATATATTATTTATAATTTTTTCTAATATAGTAACAAAATGTAACACTCTTTGAATTTAATATATTGTATGTGTCCATATAGGTAAAAATCATGATATGAACAAACCCAAATATATATTTTATATTACAAAAATTATCTTAATTATAGATATTTATATTTATATTTTATAAATTATAAAACATTGTTAAATGCTTCTTCAGTGCTAAAATTGTATTTTTTTTATTAGGAGAAAAATAAAATAATTAATTTTAGAAGATTTAATTTTTTTATATTTGGTATGAGTTAATGAGTATAATGAATTTTATATATCTATAGAATATATTAGGGTTTTATTAAATCATTATATTCTAATTAAAATATTATCTTGATGTATTTGAAGCCAAATTTAATGAATAATATAAAATTTGATAGCAATGATTTTTTATTGAATCAACATATGGTTAAATTATATAAAACTCACAAAAAAATTACATAACATCAAATTTGATAATTTATGGTCTAAAATGTATTATAATATTCATTTATATAATATTTTACACTCATTTGTTACATAATATCATTATTATTTTTTAATAGACATCATATTTTATAATGTGGCCCTCAGCTCAATTATAAAAGGGAACCTCCACCCTAACTTACTCACATAATTTTGTTCCATATATCATGACCAAACACTACCCAATTATCTTACCAAAATCCATATAAATGTTCAAGAAGTTCTATTAATTAAAAAATAACCACCCTACAACCCTTAAAATAATATAAAAAGGAAGTCTGCGGAACAATATGTAATCGTTGTTACAAACTCATTCATGTTCATATCTTTTTATACTTCATAGTTATGAGTTTTTTCAATGAAAAAGACATAAATACAATATTATATATATATATATTAAAATCTTATTATGATTATGGGATAACCATATTCCACCATTTATCAATCATACAAAAATTAAAATCATTTTGCCTGTGAACATACGGCTTACACTCTCCACGATCTTGTGTAATATTTTTTTAATCTCTACTTTAAATGGATGGATATAATTATTGAAATAATTTTAATATATATATATATAATTTATTATATTATATTTTATCTGGGAATATTAATATATCACTCTCTACATTAGTCATTACCTTTTTAATGGAATGATATCATCACTTGTACATACATACGGCATATTATCTCCATGATGTGATTTGATTTATTTTACATATACATAATTAAAAAATATATAATAAATTATTTTTAATGAATAAATATTATATTCAAAATATTAATATCATTATTAGTTTTCTTTATTTTTATATTATGAAATATAATTGAGACATTAATGGCTAAACATTAATACTAAAATGAAGCCCTTAACACCTGAAACAAGGGTACTAAAAAACTATTATCATCAAATGGGTGATAAAATAATATAAGAAGATAAAATATGATAACGTAAAAATTAATAAGGATGTCATATAAGTTAATAACATTATTGAAACCATAATAATGCATGTTAATGAATTTTTTACAAAGGTAGTATATGTTAAGGGTCTTCATCTTGATCTCATTTCCCTAATGTGTAGATTGAGGTTATAGATCCTCCATATTTTATAAGGTGTATATGCATCCGTTTTGACTTTACATGTTATCAATTTTTTTTAAATTTTTTTTTAAATTTTTTTAAATATTATTCTTTCATGAGGATTTTGATATATATTTTTCATGTTTTACGAGAGACCTTGACTATTTACAAATTTAGTTATCAAATATTTTTCTCCATGTCAAGATTCATCATATTAATTTATATATTTATAAACATGAAAAAATTATAAAGGAAATTTTATGTATATATTCAATTTTAGTAAATGGTTCTAAAAATCAAATATTATTACATGTTTTGATTGTAAAATTATGAAAAATGATAAATGGAAGTCTATGATACAAAATTTATAAGGAAACAATGCATTTTCAGCCACTATGGCCATTATTTTATTTTTTAATTTCTTTTAATGACCAAATGTTTCCTTATATGAAAACCCATATTTATAGTTTTGGGATTTATTTAAATTGGTTTATCATGGAAAATGATGTTTTGGTATTAGAAATGGGTTCTTGAATGAAAAGTGTATTTTTATATGAAATTTTTTATATGGGATTAATAAATGATTTTTCTGAAAAAACTATTAGTAATCAAAATTAATGTATTTTATTCTATGTGAACATCCTGTGTTGAATCATGTACTAACTTTAGGTTTAAATATTATGATACCATCATAAATACATTATAAAATTCTTTATGGTTAGTTTTATAGGGGATCTATTGATATTCTATTTGAGTCCTTATTAATTTTTTTATAATATATTATTTTAGTTGTATTATTTACCCATGTAAGGAATGGGTTTTAAATTATATATTAGGTGGTATCATATATAGAAAATCCCATTAATGCTTCAGTTGTCTCTTAAGATGAAAAAATTTGTGATAAACCCTTTGAATTTTTTCCTTTGATGTTTTATATTTTTAGGAGGATTTATCTTAACACAAATCCAACCGGTTTCTACCCATTGAACTAACCTTTCTTAAGGATAAATCTAAATTATAATAATATTGAATATATGTATCTATAGTGGAGAAATCCAAAATTATTCATTCCATAGTTATTATTATCCCATGTTATTATTTGATTAGTCTGAATATCCATGTTCATGTTTTAAAATATTAGTGACCCTACCCTTTTCAGATAATATTTGACAATTTTATACATAAAAAACTGTCAAATTACAAGCCAATTATCGTAAATTTCAATGTCATTGGATGACATGTTACTTAAAACTAAAAACATTGGAATAAACAGAAAAAATTAAATTAACACCTATTATGAGTTCTAAACATACTTTTATCCATTGCATCTACATATGATAACCTATGTATAAATAGAATAAAGGATTGAGCTAAAAATCCCAGTAAGGGAATAAACATAAGGAAAAATCATAGAACATGGGTTAGTATTCATAATGATATGACATAAAATAAGTACATATACATAAGTAAAAATATCATATTTTGTCATGGTATCATATAACATGTTGAAAAAACATACAACATTACATAAAATGTAGTCACATCTCATTTCACAAGAAGGATCACGAGTTATGGTTAACCACCAACATCGTTGCACACAGAGAACAAGTCAAGGCTGACCAGCAAGACCATTTCACATGAATTATCATGAAAATAAACATTTTAAAATGAATTAGTGCCCTATCTTGGTGAACTCATCATAACATGTTCTTAAATATGGGTTTCAAAAGGAGAAGTATACATAATGAACCAAACATAAACATAAGGGTTACCCGTGGTATGAATTGGGAATAAAAATCTTTCAAAAAATGAATAACATAATAGAATTTCATAGTGGTGTCTAAGAAACAAAGGATTCCAATAATAATGAACCATAATAAGGAAAAATAAGAATATATCATGATAATTTATTCCAATATAATTTTATATTATTTAAAAAGATTATTTAAGAAACATTAGAATTAAAACATTTTAGTGTCATTGAAGTTAAATATTAAAGATAATTTAAGAAAAAAAATCGAATAATATTTTATATAAAATCATATGTGAACAAATATTGTATTTTTATTAAAATATGTGATTTAATAAGAAAACATAATAGATAAAAAAGATCATATAGTTCACTTGAAATGGGTAAGAATTCAGGAAGTACCTTTTAAATTAGGCTTACTTATCAAGAATAATCTACTGGGTAAAATTTTTAAAACATGTATATCCAATAAAAATAAGGATAAACAGATCATGATACATTAATATGGAAAATATACCTGAATTTATAATATTTATATACAAATAAATACAAATTTCATTTGGGTAGAAAGAGATAAATAATAACCTAAATGAATAATGAAGGATCAAATAGAATACCTTACCTTAAGTCTGAAGATTGTCTTTACAAGATCTTAATTTTCATAATAATAAATATAGATTAATAAATTAATAATTCCATAACCCTTTATATGTTTATTTTATTTATTATAACATTATTAATTTCATTTATGGTCTTGTTGATAGTTTATAGGTTAAATTTCATCATTTGGGTGCATTGGCTTCCTTGGTTTTCATGATCGGTTTACTTGTATACATGTATGAAAGGTTATGTAATGTGGGTTTGATTATAAATAATTGAACATTTGTGTTATTAATGATCTTATAGAGGTGATATTGGTCTTATATATCAATTATATTAACTAAATGTGGATGGATCATTAAATAAAAAGTTAATGATAATAGTTTTGGTTTATTTTAGCTGTTTCCAATAACAACATACACATTTTCTTCTATAAATTTATATAATTTCTAGAAATTGATCTTAGAAAATTACATATGATATAATGCATATATAATAATCTAGATGACCCACAAAAATGGTTTCATCACCATAATTTATGGTGATAATGGAAATTGGAAACATCATTGTACTTGATTGCGAGAAATTAACATATTACAAATGATGTTGTCATTTTTAGTATAAAAGGACGAGAAAAAGAGATGATGATGCACTATTCTATTAAATAAACCATTCCAGTATATTTATGTAGATGGAGTTATCATACAATATTTTTAGGAGATGTGAGGAGATAAATTAAATAAATGAAAATGGAATGAAATTAAATGAAGTGGAAGAGGGTGTTACATATTGATTCATTCTCTTTGAAAAACACATTAGGGGATCAGTTGTGGTAAATTTTTATGTCAAAAATCTCATGGAAATTGGAAAGTGGTATGGGATTAGATTTTATTATAATTTGGGGTTGGATCAATGATTGAGGAGTTTGTGGAGAATAGGTTGTGAGGTTCGTATATATAGTGGAGGAGATGGGTGTTTTCACATTATTTAAATAATTAGTTTATAATTTTTCTACAGGGTTACAAATAGTTAGGGAATTATAATAAAAAATAACAAAATAAAAATTGTATATTTCATATTATTGTTCTTATATCAGTGATGACTAAAATAATAGTGTATTTCACATATAATGTATAAATACCATAATTTATAGTATTTCATTATTCAAAACAAAATCAATTATTTTAGAAAAATCCCAAAAATTTACCCAAATCGGTTGTCAAAATGTATAATTAAAAAATGAACTCCTTTTCATGAAAATAATTTTATAAACATGGGAAATTTAATTTATTTTTTGAAATAATGATTTACTCAAAAAATATATATTTTAATATTATTATAGATTTTATATAAATTTTAAAAAATTATTTGAGGTATCATAAAATTATATTATAATCAATAGAAATCAAAATGCTAATTTACGATTATATTTTAAGAATATATTGTTTCCTTTAAATTATTATACCAGTCATTAATTTATAAATAAATAATTACAACCTAGAAAAATAGCAACACAAAAATACTAGTTTTTAAAATATTAATTTAATTATACAATAATATAATTATATAATATTTTCACTTATGATATGGATAAATTTCATTTATACATTCATAAGTGATGTTACTATTCAATTATCTACTTTATTATTCATAAGCATCGTGTTACTATTCTAATAGACAAGTTACTATTACATTGGTATTTATTTATAAAAATTTAAAAAATACGTTTATTTCCTTAATTATTTATTTATAAATTTTATATTGTGCTCTTAATGTGATTTTATTTAATTAAACTATATGACATAATTGTAATAAGGGAACTTCTACTGATATGATTCATGGTCATTACATTATTCCCCCCTTATGAAATTTCACCATTGAAATTTCATTTTACATTATATGATGAAAATAGGTGTGGTTAATTTTCTTAAGCACTTCCGATGATTCCTATATTTACTCTTCGTACTTATGATTCCGGTATATTACATTGACCAGGTGAGTAGTCTTGTTGCATAGAACCTTTTCTCTACGATCAAAGATCTTTAATGGTTACACTGTATAAGAAGTATTATTATCTAATTGTACCACCTATAAATTCAGTACATGAAAAGAAACTAGTATGTAAATTCTTAAGAGGGATACATGGAATTCAACATGTACTTTAAAAATTGTTGGAAGAAGTTCTATTTTATTGGACACAAATCTGGCATGATCCAAAATCATGAAGGGTAGATGTACCTTGGAATCATCTTTCATTTTATCCCAAATACCTTAATCCTCTTTTATGGAGATATATTGAGGAATATCATGTCCATTACCATAAACACTATGTCTCATTGATGATTGTTTTCATAGATCCATTGTTGATATTGGGATACCTTGATGTGTTTCATAAGGGTTTTCACATTTTCCACCATTTCATTAACTATTTCAGGTCCTAATAGCTTACACTCACCAACATCATCCCAATTTGTCAGTGTTCTACACCTTTTAATATAAAGGGATTCATACAGAGCCATTCGAATGCACGATTTGAATATATTATTGTAAGAGGACTCAACCAAAGTTATATGGTGGTCCCATCCTCCTTATAATCCATAGATAAATCTCTAAGAATGTTATCCAATGTATAAATGGTTCATTAATATTTTCCATCAGATTGAGGATGATAGTTCATATTGAAGATCATCCCACTACATATAGCTTTTTGAGGAATTTTCAACAAATTGGGGTGAATCTCATATATCAATAATATTCAATCACTTGTGGTACTCCATGTTTCCTTAAAACATCATAGTTATATATACATGGATGTTTATCCCATGATAATTTCCCTCTAATTTAAATAATGGGAGATTTTATTATAATAAAATCCACAATAACTCATATAATATTCATCCCCAGGATATATATGGATGTCTAGTGAAAAAGTTAATGGGGATTATTTACCATTTCCATGTTGTTATCATAAATGGTTTCATTAGCTCTTGATAACTTTCCCTTTAATCGTTAACTTTCTAAAATAACTGGCTCTTTGATGTATATTCATAAATCTTATTCTTCATATTATCCCACTAATAGTTTTCTTGATGTTATCAATCCATCTTTGTGCTCTCTGGGAGAATGGTGAATGTCAAGCTATGTGTGACATTTAGTTGCTCAACTGTATTATCTATATCATATGGTTTACAAAACGATAACCCAAATATTATTAATCCATTCATATCAATCATGAACATAAATGATTTTATACTTCTGGTAGATTCCACCATTTTCTAAATTTACAAATAAATTTTTTCTTCATCTTTTATTTTATGAAAGTGGTATGGTTGAGGAATTATTTGATAAATTATAGATGATTTTCCTTCCATAAAAACACCCACGTCCATCCATTTTAGGTATAATAAGAATGTATCATTCTAAAATTTCAATATTGATAATGATGTAGGATTTGTTCTCCTTCAAGCCTCTAGTACCTTATTTGATTTTTCAGGATGGTGGTGGATTGAGCAGTCATAATCCTTGATAATCTCTAATAAACATCGCTAGTTTATATTGCCATATTTTATTTTAATATATATTTTATGTTATTTTGATCATTATATATCTAACAATTCTCCATATAGAGATTATTCCACCAGATTGACTACATGAATATCAAATCCATCAACACTAAGTCATGTGTAGGATTGTTTTTCTCATAAATTTTAAACTGCGTTGAGGAATATGCTATAACACCATAAATTTTGATCAGTACAAGGAACAATAATTTCTTTTATGCATCACTATATACCCAAAACCATTATACACAATTCAAGGGTGTTACTACTAGTTCAATGATAAGCCTATTTTTTATCTACATAAATGTTTTTTTTATATTCATTAGTAAAAAAACTTCATACCCTTCCATTTTATATTGGTTATTGGGTTTTATGATCATGATAACTTCTTCACAACTCTTTGATAATACCCATCCATGCCATAAAAACAATGGATCTCCATTACAGATGTTTTCATGGGGAACTCTTTAATTTCCTTTGTCATTGAATTTTCCATATATATCCCTTTACTAGTGACCACATTCACCAAGAACGATACATCCTCTATCCAGAACTCACATTAAATGTACATTACATATATTTTCTCCCTTCAAAATGTATTAAAAATTGTATTAAAATGTTTATCAGGTTCCTCTTCTCTATTGCAGTATATCATAATATCATCAAAAAAGTATTCCAAAAATTAATCGAGGTAATTTTTAAAAGATATATTCATTGAATACATGATAATTGTTGTGAAATTTATGAGAGTAAATCACATCAATAGAATTTCATAGTGTCTGTAACTTGTTTGAAAGTATTTCATGGGAATATCTTCCTTCCTTCCCATTAATTTATGATATCCTTACTGAAGTTCCACCTTATTAAAATAATTATCCCTAATTTGTTGATCAAACAAGAAATATATCTGTAGAAGGGGTACTTATTCATTATCTGTATTTTATATAGATAATGATAATAAATGCATAAGAGCATTAATCCATCCATATTCTTCGGAAATATGTTTTATACACCCCATGGTCAAGAACTCGGGTATATGGAAACATTGACTAGATTTTCCTCTAACGTATTCTTCGGTTAATTAAGCTCAATAGTGGACATTCTATATGTTGTATTCATTATAGGCTATGATACAAGAATGTATTCAATTTAGAACAAAACATTTATCTTTTGAGGAACACAAGGAAACACTTCAGGGAACACATAAGTGTAGTCCCTTATATTGGGCATGTCATAGAACATGATTCTCTCATTTGTCTCTATAATTTGAGCTATGTATTTTTGATCATAAGGTTGTTATATACAATATTGATATAATTATTCTAATGACATTCATACTTCTCCTTACACTTGTATAGAATTGGAAGATGCATTAGGCTGTGAAGACTGATATCCCTTTCCCGGTAGTTAATGTTGTATGTGTATAAATATATCCATCGATGCCCAATATATCATCATACTCCACCTAAGGATATAAAACAAGATTTTAAAATAGGTTCAATCCACAAACATTTATCAAAGAGTATTTATATACATTGTATTAAAAATTGGCCTCATCTTTTATCCCGTAGATAACTCAGCCTCTATATTTTTAGGTGGTGGTTAAATTGTTCTACAAAATATGGCAGATTTAAAGAATACATAGAACTGGAATAAAATAGTGTTTTCTCTATAATTGAATGAATAATAAAGGTACAAGTTTCCAAATCATTACCATGTTCCACTTCAGTATTAGTGATAGCATATTCCATTCCTTTTTCCCTTGGAGGTTGTTGTTGATTTCCTCTAACAACCATTGGCATAGTGCATTTGTTAGAAATATTCTATTGTTCCATGTAGTTGAATCACTACAATACAAGTATGGTGTTAATCTGAACCTTCCTTTCTTCATCCACATTAGTGGAATTATTCATGTCCCTTTGGGAGTTCCTATTTAGATGCCACATTCTTCCACATTTGATGTATTTCATAGTTCTATTTAGATAGTTCCCAGGATTATTCTTTACAAAATTTTTAAACAATGGATATTTAGACTTATTTCCATAAAAGGTTTAGTTTTTTGATCCACCGATATAAAATCCATTTTCTAAATCTTGTAACAACATCCACAAGACCATTGAGACTCTCTGAACTTTATTTCAACCTTGACGGTAAAATAGAAAATCTCATAATAACTGTAAAAAACATGAATCGAAAAAACTTTTTTTAGACATAGATTTAGTCCATTAAAGAAGTTATCCACATTTATTTGGTTGTTGAGGGAAATTATTGAGGCATCTCTTTCAATCCTCGATTAGTTTTCCTTATATTCCACGATCGACACATCATCCTTCTTCTTATGTCAAAGGAACTATCTTTCCATCTTATGATGAATAGTTCAAGGACAATATTTATTTAAATACATATTTTTAAATTCTCCAAAATATATGGAATCAATTTACTCCTTGTACATAATATTTTTTATCAGTTTCCACCACTGATCAATTTCCTGATCTAAATGATGGAACTACATCACATATTTTTCTTGTTCTATGCACTGGAGGATTAAAAATCTTTTCATTGGCATTAACACACTATTCCTCAATGAGGGGATTGAATGATCCAATAAACATGGGATTCCTTCTCCACATGATGGATTTGATGGAAACATGGGTTTTCCTTGGAGAAGGAGGGTTTCCCATATGATTCATGATATTATTCATAACTTGATCCAGTTGAGAATGTAATTTCATAATGTTTTAATCACTATTTACCATAATATTTTCAATATAATTAAAAAATTGTCACATTTAATATCACATATATTGTTTGAATGTGTTCTTCTGTTTCCTTTGATTATCTAAGAAAAGAATGTGAAATTAGGGGGCCTTAATACTTATATAATATGCATGTAAAAATAAAATTTCATCATAAAAAGGATCAACTTTTATAGGAAAAGGATATCATAACTTTTGGTTCCTAGGAGTAAATATAGGTTATCCATGGTTTATTTTCAAGCATATAGTTTTATGAGATTTTTTTGTTCCCTTATTAAAAGTTAATAAAGAGATTATGAATTTACCAAAGCATATAACCAGGAGTGTCTAACCAGGTGCACATAATGGTCTGTAATTATATAATAGTTCAATATTTCTGAAGCCCATAACAGCATTATGGAGTTGTTTCTCCTTAGAATGTATGTTCTTCAACCACGGCTACTTGTATTATCTAGATATAGATTTATTTTCTTGATAATCCACATTTCATAAAGTTACCAATATTTTGATATGTTTTTATTGAAATAGTCTTATCCATAAGGTTCTTATAAATGTTTTATATTCATAATATCCAATAATAAGTGGACCATTCCTCGAATACAAAATAGTGACCATAGAAATTAAAACATAATATTACATGGCTTTATACATAATTATTTATCATATTACAAGACATGTATCATAAAGTATATTGTATATGGAATATTAGTATCATAAAACTGAATACATGGGAAAATGTTAAAATGTCATTATTTATCATCAATAATTATCTCTTAACTTTATTTGAGCTCTTACATCAGTGTAAGATGACCTGTGGGTGATATTAACTATGGGATGACCTAACAACACTACAAAGGGAAAAAAAATATAAAAATAAAGCATCACACATGGGTTAGTAGGCATAATATGATAACATAAATGGAATGTATATAGATAATGAAGTATAGAATATAGAATCATGGTATCATGTGAGATTTGGAAACAATTTATAACATGACATAAACATGATTCAAGTCTCATTGAATAAGATGAATCATGAGTCAAGGTTATCCTCCTGGATCATTTCACATGGATCATTATTCAAGGTTGTCCACCAAGATTGTTGTACACAACATATCATGAGTCTAAAAATTACCCTATGTATCGGAGAAATATATGGGAGCACCCATAATTACATTTTCTTGAATATGTGGGCCTTATGAATAATAAAACATAAGGAATCAAACATAAACATACATATTAACAATTGTAAGAATTGGATATCATAATCTTGTCAATAATGCATAAAATAATGTAATTTAATAATGTTGTCAATGAATGAAATGATTTAAATAATACATGGACAATAATAAGGAATAACATGCATATATTAGGATTTTTAATTAAAAACTGAAGTTATATCAAGAGAAAATATTTTTTTAAGAATCATAATAATTACAACATTTTAGTGTGGTTTAAGATAAATATTAAGGAGTGCTTAATGAAGAAAATAGAATAATATTTTATATAAAAAAATAAGTGAACCAAGATTTCATTTATAAAAAATAAGTTATTTTTTAAAAATTATTGGTGTAACACCCCAATATTTTAGAGTAAGTTATTTTCTGTAAAGTAATTCTATAGCTTGAGCTACACACAACCCCAAGTTCGACCGCACCACAACTTACCAAGCTAACAGTTCAAAAAGTGGATATGAATAGATTTAACTTAATATAAAATTTTATATACTCCATATAATTTTAGAATCCATATTATGTGTTTCGTAGATATAATAAAAAAACAAATTCAGTTTTTCAGATAAAAGAATTATTTTTCAAAAAATGCAATTTTACCACCTTTTAATGGGAAACCCTTTTAAAAACCAATATTTATTACTTTTATATATTAAATATATTGAAATGAAATTCTTATTTATAATCGAGACATAAAAATTTATTTTGGATAATTGATTGGCACTTTTCTGATAACATTAATATTTTGATGAGTACTGAAAATTATTAAATTTTAATTGAAAAAAACATTTTAAATCAAAATAATTTATATTGTTAAATTATGAATTTTAATGGATTATAAGTATATTTATATTATATTTTTATCATTTAATAAAATTTTGGTCATTATAAGTAATTTCAGATTTAAATTTGGCATAAACACTTGTCAATCTTTTCATAGTTTTACTTTAAAAAACCCTGCATTTCGATTTCAACAAAGTGAATTAATTTTCAATTAATTAATGAAACATATATGATTTTAACTGGTTAAAATAGAATTCATTTTTTAGTTTTTAATATCAAAATTATCTTAGGTAAATTTTTTTTATGTTTCTGAAAACATTCAATTTTTTATGAATAGTAAAAAACACTGCGTTATAGTTTAAAACCGACTGTTTATTTAAATAATAATTTATTTCATTTTCAATAATTATATGTAAAATATATGTATAATACATATATATTTTAAATTTAATTCATTGGATTCATATTATAATAAAACTAGATGTATAATAGTTTATTGAACTTTTTACTATCTTTTACCCCCTTCTATGAGCATTTGCAATTTTACATAAAAAATAATTTTAAAAATTCTATGAGTTGAATTTCAAAAATGCAGTAGACACAGTTCACATCAGTAAGTAATATTTTGTTCAATAAGATGATTTGATTTTGGTGAATAGTAATTTTTTATATTAATTTACCACAGTTAAAAGCAATAGGGTAATTAAAGGTAAAAATGATATTATAATTTGCCTAAAACATATCCTAATTCTATTAGATAATTTTAATAAGACCAAAAACAACCATAGTAATGAAATATTACCCTTTACAGCTATTGGATTAGATTAGGACATTTATTATTATTTTATTTAAAGAAGAGTTAAATGTTTTAAATTCAAATATTATTAAATAAACCATTTTTTAAATAGGGTTATAAATAAGATAAATTTGATTATAAATATTTATTAAAAATATAAAAAGATTTCCTATATAATTCTATTTTATTAAAAAAATTATAAATTAAAAAAGTTAATTTATTTATGAAATAATGATGATACGGTAATTACCATAATAATGAAATATTAAAATAATTGTTATTATAAATATCTAAATAAATGTAATTTGAGACGTTTGATGAATTTCACTAATTTTATATGTTAATATGACATGTTAGTGTTTATTGAATATTTTTTTTCTAAGTAATCATTCTGTTACAATTTTCACAAAAACGAAATACTAAATAGTGTCAAGATTGACATTAATGATTTTTTAAAACAAATACTTTATTATTGGTTGATATTATATTTCTAAAAATATATGGTTTGGAAAATTATTTTAAATAATATTATATAAGTCATTAATGAACCAATTATGGTTATCTTGGATGTTTAGAGTAGGTTTATTAATCATATCGTGTATGAATACAAGAAGACACAGTAAAAGTTAAACTATTTAACTATTAGTTAAATATAAAAGATAAGGTTAGTATGATGAAATTAACACGCCTAAAACCTATTGGTTGAAATGATTTAGACCCATACACACATTATATTCGAAATAAATTTTTTTATATCAATTAGAATCTGAGAATGATTTATAATAAAATAATATTTCATTGTTTTCATAAAGTGACCCTCATCCCTCTTATAAAAAGGTACTTCCCCTTCTTTCAAAATCACACATCCAAAGCCCTTTGGCTCGCCTAAACCCTCCACAAATATCCTCCCAACATCCATCACATCAACTTATAGTCCTTAATTTGATCCGAAATCCTACCTGAGGATCCATTTTGAAAATCTAAAAAGGAAGCAACCGAAAAAGATGTAATAATTTCAAAAAACACTTTCATTTTCTTTTCTTCTTCCACTTCCACTTTATTTTTTATTTTCATAACAAAATATTAACTCCCATACAACCTACATACTTTCATGTTATTTTAAAATATGTTACATCCATATTCATTTTTCTATCCATCCAATAAATGAAAAACTCACCATACGTGCGTACGTACGACTTACCGTCTCCACATCGTGGTGTAATTTTTCATTCAAAAACATCATTATTTGAATGTTTATAATAATGTATATAACTGATTTAAATAATAAATATAACATTTTAATGATTATTTATATATGATATACCATCAAATTATATATAATTTCTCCATCAAAAAATTGATAGTCTCTAACGCGTACGTACACCATACCGTCTCCACGAAAGCGATGTGATTAATTCCCCATCTTAATCATTCAAGAATAAATTTTATTTTATGATTAATAATAATGTTTCATAAAATAATATAATTCTTGTGTATGAGTCAAATACAACCTATACATAACAAACAGACTTACATTAGAAAAAATATTAAATCAAATGTATCAGTTAACAACCAAAACTATGATACTACTGAAATATCATTAACAAAGATATATTAGAAGATCAAATATGATATTATATATATGTATTTGGTTCTTGTATAATTTAATAAAAATTATTTCTGAATTATATTGGAGGTTATCCTAACCTATACTAATGTAATGTATAATGTAAGGGGTTTTCATCTGACTTTTATTCCCATGAGATTCATGCTCTATTTTCCACTACTACCATTTGTGTGGTGTATGTACTACCCATGCTTGTATTTTTTTGCATAATATACATTAATTTATGGGTATTTACTACATCATTTGATGATCCTCCTTTCATGGGGGGTATGTTTTGTAAGTTACCAAATCGGTAAGGGAATTTCAAATTTCAATTTCCACTCATTCGGTTTTACGTAAACACCAATGACAACATTACCTTGAGATTATGTGTTAAGTCACTATTTATTTACATATGTAGTAATTTCCACTCCATTTTTTTCATATACTTTTTAAACACATAATCACACCATTGGTAAATTCTAAAGTCCTTTATATAAACTTGTTAGGTGTAATTTTAACTTAATTTCAATTCATTGAGTTAAACATCCATGTCATTGTTGATGATTTACAAGAATATGTCTGAATTTCCTCTGATTTATTTACAATGAATATCCAATCATATTTAGTGTAATTATATTAGTCACACATAATTATTTCATTGATTTATCCTTAACCTAAGGATACAGTATTTATAAAGGAATTCATCTCATCTAATATCTCAATGAGACATCATTGTTTTTATGCACTAATTCACTTTTGATTGTTGTATATACTATACTTTTACATAGAATATCATGAATCCATTTATTATCAAGATATTATAAAGTATTTATTACCTCAATTATTTTTATTCAATCCTCTATCATTTGGTTAGGAACTCTAACTAAAATATCATTTTAATTGTTTAAAATATTTATTCTACTATATCTTTCTCAGTAATGATAATGTTTTAAAAATGTTTTTAATGATATATTTATATGGACATTAATGTTTTAAAATTGAAACTCCTTTTAAATGTTTCAATGTGATGTGGGACACATTGATTCAAAAATCTATTTTAAATAACTTCTTTATAAATAGTGAGACTTTTAAATGTTTTCATGAAAAAGGGATATTTCTCTCAAATATTTTTACTTAAGATAATCAACTATGTCAACATCCTTTATGGGATATTATTATTGATCAATGTTTATTTATTATGATACAAATATTTCATACTATATTGAAGGTTTTGTGAGATTTTTGACTATGGATGGGTTATTTTTATACCATTCGTGGTTTATGGATAAAGTATTGACATTTTCTATGCTAGTTTTAATATAAATGTTTATGTTATGTTTAAAACTTTTCATATGATGAATGCACTGGATATTGTATGTGATTGATGGAGTCCGTTGTAGCTCCTCAATGCATCGATAGGTCTCATGAGACAAACTAGTGTCTTGGCACAAGGCATTGACAAAATCTTATTTGTATTCTTGGAACAAGGCCTTGACTATGTGGTTATGATGTCTGGAATTATACATTACATCATTATGAAATTGGATATTAATATTACATGTCATTGTTCAACTATTTGAATATCTATATGAATATGTAAATGGCATTATTTTATTTATCTTTGCCATATTATACTGAATTTGATGTTTAAAAGGAATGGTTTAAAAGTCTTATACATTTCCATACATGTTTATCCTTATTTATGACAGTTTCTGTTGTATTTTTATCCTTGGAAAGCATCTGAGCTGACCCATTTCCTATGTTTTAATTTTACCCGAATGGAAATAAGTATATTACGATTAACCTGCAGGAATAGGATAAGGGATATAAGAGAGTTCAAAGGGTGAAAATGTTATTTTTTTATTTCATGATGTAATGTAAAACTTATTTATGTATCTAGTACATCCAAGGCTACTAAACTGATTGGTCATTCAGGACATGATTCCATGTATCATGCCAATGTTATGTAATAATGCAATGATTATTTATAGTTGGAGTTGGGGCATTACAGTTGATATCATAGAAAGTTTAGTACAATCCTTTGAAGTTAGATTAATAAAACAAAATATGATTAGAAAAACACTAACCTAAGATAGACATTGAGGATTAGTATAGAAGAACATCCAAAAAATTTCATAATGAAAATATTATTTGGGTTTCCCAAGCAATACATCCCTGTCTGGATACAACCAGGTTGAGGCGGCTCTGGCACATATGTACCTAGGAGTGAAAACTCCAACAAGGAGTTTCGGGCATAACCCGAGGTATCTAGGTACATGACAATCGGCCATGCTGCACTCTTGATTACGATACACTTGGGGGATATACATAAGATAATTCACATTTTCATTACAAACCAATTTGATGGATTTTAATATAATGTGAGAATATATGACCTTCTTTAATCCTAAGGTGTTTTAGATTGTAAATAAGATGTTATGATATTCTCTAAATGATTTAATGACTCACAATATTCTTTATTGTGTTATTCAATGTCTGTATTCCAAGGAAGTAATAGTAGTATTGATCATGATGTAAAAGGTTTCCACAGTGGTTGAGATGATCAGAGAAATGGAATGTTGATAGACGTAAACGATGTCATGTATATGCTGAATAATTTTTCCAAAAATTTGTTCAACAACCAATTTATTAACCAACTCTCAGTCTCAAAAAATAAGAGAATGGCAATGAATTATAAGAGCTCCAGCAATGGATACCATAGAGAAAGGTATGATCAATTTCCATCATGAAGGAAATGTAAAAGGAGAAACCAAGAAATGTGTCTCAATGGAACAAATAAATTCTTCATGTGTGGGAAAGAATGACATAAAGAAAATAATTATTGAGGAAAAATAATGATTACAATGGAAGAAAATAAAAATGATCCCAAGAATCCATTTACAGTCATTTTTCATAAATGTAGGGGACCTAGGAATTACCCGAGTGAATTCCCTATTTTATAGGATAACCTCTTGGTCAAGGAAAAACATATGTTTAAATAAATGGATGGTGAAATGTTTAAAATAAGTAGTGCTCTTTGTTGATTGGATTACATTGGAAGAGTTTTCTCTTGTATGTGTTACCCTGTAGTTTGTTCTGTGAAAATAAATTTTAGGAAGAATTATCTTTTCCATTTTTTATATAGTTATAAATAACCATTTGGGTTTATAAAATCCTTTAATCTGAGCCAATTACAAGTTATTAAATTTCGGGATGAAAATGCTAGGTATGAGATAAAATTTGTGGTGAAATTATTTTATGGTTACTTTGTGTAATTTATCTCATTTTTGTAATATTATAAAATATAGTTTTTTAAAAATAAAAACACGTAGATTATGCGACAACACGTCGTGTTGGACATAATTGTGCGAATCGAACCAAAACCCTATGTGCAATTGGGATTTATCGCATACCACTTGACTAGGTGAAGTCCCTGGTTAATGTGACTAATTATTTTTAGTAAAATGATATTATTTATCAATAATAAGTTGATATGGGATATTATGTCTTATGAAATGGATATCCTTGGTATTGGAAAATTATTTGGTGATTAGTGATAAATGTTATTTTGGAATATGTTAGCTCTTTTGATAACACTATACGCCTAAGGGAAATAGAATACTATGGGATTTCATTTGAGGAGTAATGGTTGATTTTTATCTTTGTTTTTATTATGGATTTACAGCAATTTGGGTTATTTATGTATATGATTAACCTATCATAGAGAATATGTGATTATCTTAATTACTTTTAAGTATGTGACTTTTAATGTATTCGTTGTTTTTTGAGATACAATTTAATGTGGAAGACTACGTAATTAAATTATTCTATGGTTTGGGTTTCAATATATGTTTATAATTTATTGAATGATTTAAGGACAAATTGTTATAGAAATGTATTTAATAATTATTGGGTATTGTTGGTTTAATTTTAGAAATTAAGATTTGTATGTCAATCCCTAATGGATTATACTTATTTGGGATCATCTGATCTTGTACAAACCATTTTGTATTTTGTTAATCACTAAAGACAAGGAAAATATATAGTTTAGCCTTTTCAGATTATGTGATTCTCTAGATGTTGATTATAGCACTTCAGGTGTGACAAAGTCATCTGTAATACTAATCTTTTAAAAAAAGACGAGTTAATGGTAGAAATTTATTAAAGGATGAAACCATTTTTAAAAAGTATGTTCATATCTTTATGTTCATAGTCTATATAATAAATAAATTTCTCAACTTTATGAAATAGAAAATAAAACAAAAAAACATTGTTCATTTACTTTTTCTATGGGGAAACTAATGACCATTAATCCAATCAAAAATTGTGGTTTTCATGTTGGTAACTTTCTCCTGATAATGTTTTCTTTTACCCTCTATCAGAACAAGACACTTACATTATCTTCCATATCCATCTTTTCCTATATGTAATCCTAGTATGGGTTACCTTGTGTGACCTTTGTACTTCTCATTCTATCATATAAAGCGATAGTTTTATTGACTCTTTTTCCAAGGTGGGAATTTCAATGAAGTTCCCATGCCCAATTTTATTATAGCGAGGACAAAATTTCCAAAATGGGGGAAGAATGAAACACCCAATGATTTCATAGAAAGTTATTTTCTTTAAAGTAATTCAATATCTTGTGCTACACGTAACAACGAGTTCGAGCGCACCATGACTTACCAAACTAGCCGTTCAAAAAACGGTTATGATTTTACTAACAGAATTTTGAATTTTCTATACCCCATATATTTTTGGAATCCATATTATATGTTTCTTAGACATAATATAAGAACGAATTCATTTTTTCAGATAAAAGAATTATTTTTCAAAAAATGTAATTTTAAAACCATATAATGGAAAACCTATTTTATAAATAATATTTGATACTTTTATATATTAAATTTAGTGAAATTTTATTCTTTTTTATAATTGGTATATAAAAATTTATCAAAATAAATTTTTCGTAATTTTTTGATAACTTTTACATTTTGATGAATACTAAAAATTAATAAATTTTAGTTGAAAACACTTTTTTAATCAAAATAATTTATAGTGTTAATTTATGCATTTTAATGGTTTGGAAATTTAATAAGATTTTATTTTATTAATTTAAGGCACTTTATGTCGTTATAAGTAATTTCACATTTAAATTTGTCATAAACACATGTCAACCTTTTGATAGTTTTTTCTTTTAAAAATCCCATTTTTTAGTTTCGACAACGGGAATTAATTTTAAATTATCTAAATCAACTTCTATGTTTTAAAATTCGTAAAATAGAATTCATTTTTTCATTTGAAATATCAAAATTTCTTAGGGTATGTTTTTGGTATGTTTTTGAAAAAATTCATTTTTTATGAATAGTGAAAAACACTATGCTACAGTCTAAAACCGACATTTTATATAAATAATTAATTTCTAATTCAATATATATATATATAATACCTATAAATGTTCAATGTAATTCAATGGAGTCATTTTATAATAAAATTAGATGTATAATATTTTATTGAACTTTTTACCCTCTTTTACCCACCTTCTAGAAGCATTTGCAAACTCACATAAAAAATTATTTTACATCTATTCTGAGTTGATTTTTAAAATTCCGAGAGAAACGGTTGACTTTAGTAAGTAAAATTTGGGTTAATAAGATTAAAAAATTTTTTGGTGAATAATAACTTTTGACTTTTATTTACCACGGTTAAAAGTAAATAGGATAATTAAAGGTGAAAGTTATATTATAATTACACTAACAAATGTCGTATTTCTATTGTATAAGTATAATTAAATTAAAAACAACCTTAGGAATAAAATATGACTCTTTAGTTCTACTTGGATTAGATTAGGACATTTATTATTATTTTATACAAATAGGAGTTAAAAGTCTTACATTTAAAATTTATTAACTTAACCATTTTTAATATAGGCTTATATATATGATAAATTGGAATATAAATATTCATTATAAAGATAAAAAAAATTTCCTACATAATGGTATTTTATTTATAATTTTAAGACAATAAATAATTTGATTTATTTATGACACAATGATGATGCAGTAATGACCTAAATAATGAAATACTAAAATAATTGATTTTATATATATCCAAATAAAAGTAAATTGAGACTTTTATAATTTTAAATAATTTTATAGGTTAATATCACATTTTAGGGTTGATTAAATAATTTTTTTTTGAATTCATCATGCTGTTATGATTTTCACAAATACAAAATACTAAATAGTGTCAAAATTGACATAATTGAGTTTTTAAAAATAATTCTATATTATTTGTTGATATAATATTCATAAAAATATATTTTTTGGATAAAGGTCATAAATAATATTATAAATGTCATTAATTAACCACTTGAGATTCTCTTGGATGTTTATATTATGTTTATTAATTATATAGTGTAAGAATACAAGAAGACACGATATAAGTTAAACTATTTAACTAATAGATAAATCAAAATGATAAGGTTAATATGATGACCTAAACATGTCTAAAACCTATTGGAAGAGTGTAGTTAGACCCATAACTACATTATATTCGAAATAAATCAATTGGGATCCATTAGAAACCGAAAATTATTTATAAAACAAATAATATTTCAATGTTTTCCTAAAGTGACTCTCACCTCTCTTATAAAGGGTACTTCCCATTTTCTCAAAATCACACCTCCAAATCCATTTGGATCCACCAACCCCAACCCAAATATCCTCTAAACATCACTCACATTAACCTATAGTTCTTAATTTTATCAGAAAGGAATCCTAAGGAGCACTTTTGTTCAACTCAAAAGGTAACACCCAAGGAAGAGGTAATAATTTCACCACCCACTTTCAAGTTCATTTCTTCTTCCACTTCCTCCTTGATTGTTATTTACAAACATAGATAATAACTCCAGTACCTCCTACATACTTTTATCTTATTATAAACATGGTAAAACCATATTCATTATTCTTTTCATCCTATAAATGAAAAATTCACCACATGTGTGTATGTACGGCTTACCGTCTCCACGTCGTGGTGTAATTTGTTATTTGAAAACTTAATTATTTGGATGGGTATAATAATGAGTATAACATATTTAAATAATAAATATATCATGTTAATGAGTCTTTATATATGATAATCTATCCAATTAAATACGATTTCACCATCAATGGAATGATATTGTAGCTCGTGCGTATGTATGCCTTACGGTCTCCTCGAACACGATGAGATTCATTCCCCATCATAATAATTAAGGATAATTTTCATATAATGATTAAAAATAATTTATAAGAACTTAATATCATTTTATATATGATTCAAATACGACCAATAAATAATAAACATGACTTACGTAACAAATCATATAAAGGAAAATGAATTAGTTAACAAACAAAACATTGATACTACTAAAATATCATTAACAAAGAAATATTAGAAGAACATATATGATATCATATTTATGTATTTGGTTCATTTATTATTTCGTAAAAATTATTTCATCATTATAAAGTAGGTTAACCTACTCTATAATAATGAAAAAATATAAGGTAAGGGGTTTTCATCTCACTTTAATTCCCGTGTGATTCATGCTATATTCACCACTAATAACTTTTGTGTGGTCATGTAGTACCCAAGATTGTATTTTTTTCATTATATAAATTAATTTATGGGTATTTACATAACAATTTTATGATCTTTCTTGCAAGGGTTGTATGTTTTGTAAGATAAAAAATCGATAAGGGAATTTTAAATTTCAAAATCCACTCATTCAGTTTCACGCAAACGTCATTGATTACTTTAACACAATATTATGTTTCAAATCACTATTTTTTTAATTATTTACTAATTTCAACTCCCATTTACATGGATATACTTTTGATACACATAATCACTCCATTGATAAATTCTCATGTCATCGATATAAACTTGATACAAGAAATTTTAACTCAATTTCTATTCATTGAGATAAACATCAAGTCATTGGGGTTGTTTTTACAAGAAGAGGTGTGAGAGTCCACAAATTCATTTACATTGAATATCCAATCTTATTGAGTTTATTTATATTTTTGACAAATAATTAGGGCATTGATTCATCCTTAATCTAAGGATACATTCTTTAGAAATGAATTCATCTCAACATACATTTCAGTGAGACTTATTTGTTTTTATGCACCAATTAACTTTTTTTGGGTGTATATACTATAATTTGATGTAGTATTTCATGAATCCCTTTATTCTCAATATATTATAATGTTTATATTACCTCATTCATTTTTATTCAAGAGTGTCTCATTTGGTTAGGAACTGTAATTTAAATATCATTTTAAATGTTTAAAAATATATTTCTCTAAATCATTCTCATTAATGTCCATGTTTTAAAAATGATTTTAAGGTTTTATTTATATGGACATTAATTTTTTATAATTGATATTACTTTTAAAAAATTCAATGTGGTATGGCACACTTTGATTCAAAAATATATTTTAAACATCTTCTTGATAAATAGTGATAGTTTAAACTATTTTCAAGAAAAAGGGAAATTTCTATCAAAGATTTTTACTGATCATTTTCAACTATGTCAACATCCATTACAGGATATTATTGTTGATCAAGGTTGATTTATTATGATAAAGATATTCACTATTGTACTGATTTTCTTTGATATGTTTGTCTTTGGATGTGTTATTTTTATACCATTCAGGGTTTATTGATAAAGTATTGACATTTCGTATGCTAGTTCTAATACAAATGTTTGTGTTATGTTTAAAACTATTCATATCAGTAATGAATTAAACTTAGTGAGTCAATGGTGCAACCCTCTATAGTTCCTCGATGCATCAGTAGGTCTCATTAGAAAAACTAGTGTTTTTTCACAATGCCTTGAAGAATTTTTATTTCTAGCCTTGGCACAAGGCTTGGACTATGTGGTTATGAAGTCTGAAAGTATGCATTCCATCATTATGAAATTTGATATTAATATTACATGTGATTATTAGACTAGTAGAATATCCATGTGAATATGTAAATGGTATTATTTGATTTATATTTTCCACATTTTACTGAAGTTTATGTTTAAAATGCATATGTTCTAGACTTATACATTTCCTTATATGTTTATTCTTATTTATGACAGTTTCTACAATATTGATATCTTTACTGAGAATCTGAGCTCACATTTTTTTGTGTTTTATTTTTCCTAGGATGCAAAGATTTATATTATTATTTACTTGTAGGCATAGTCTAAGGGAAATAAGAGGGTTAAAAGGGGACACAATGTTGTTTTTTTCATGATGTAATGTAAAAATTTTGTATGTATCTATTACTTCCATAGATATTAAAATGATCTGTCTTTATGGACATGACTCCTTATATCATGCTAGTGATATTTAACAATTCACCGATTCTGGATAACTGGGGTCAGGGCATTACAATTGTTAAATAAAAACAGAATACATAGTGCACTTGAAAATGGGTAATAATTCAGGATGTTCCATTAAATCTGGCTTATATATCAGGAAGAATCAACTTGGGAACCTTTTAAAAACATGTCTATCCTCGAAGAATAAGGATGAACGGATCTTGATACATGTGTTTGGAACATATACACAACATTAAGAATATGTACATACACAGAGAAGGATTTTCATTTGGGTAAAAATAGTGAGATAATAACTTGAAGGGATAATGCAGGTTCAGGTAGAATCCCTTACCTGATGTATGAAGTTGTTCTTCCCTTTCTCTTGATATAATGGATAATAAAATTAAATAAATTAATTTATAATAAAATGTACCTTTATAAATTTATTTCATTTATTATAATTTTATTATGTTCATTTATGTCCTTTTTATGGTTTAATAGATTCACTTTCATCATCTGTGAGAGTTGGATTCCTTAGTTTTCCTCATCGTTTTACTTTTATACATGCATGACAGGTCATGTATAGTAGACTTAATCATCTAGAATTGAACATATATGTTATTAATGATATAATATAGGCTAAATTATTCTCAAATTTAATTTTGATTTATGGAATGATGATAAATCAGTTGATAAGTAGTTAATGATAATCATTTTAGTTTATTTTGGCTGTTTTCGATCACAAAAAAGCCATTTTATTTTTTAAATTAAAATCTTGTATAAAAAATTACTATATAGAATTAAGTAATATGTAATACATATATTATAATATGGTTCTACGAGAAAATTTTTCCCATGACCATCCTTGAAGACGGTACTGTAAATTGAAAACATTTTCGTTCATGAATGTGATAAATTATCATATCATGGATAATGTTTTAATTATAAGTATAAATGCGTGAAAAAATAGAGATGATGATTAATTATGAAATTATAACAAGAAAAAACCCATATATTTAATTGAGAGGAGTTATCATAGAATTTGGATGAGGGGGGGTGAGGATAGAAAATGAAAAAAAGAGCATGATATGAAATTTAAAAAAAAAGAATGATAGTTTTACCTCTTGATTCATACTTCATGAGAACCTCCAAAGGGGATCGAATTTGTTTTTTTGTTAAGACCATAATATCATGGAAATGGGGTAGAGTATTTGGAGGAGATGTTTTTAGAATTAAACAATTCACAAGGCTTGATAAGTGTGACAAGAAGAGGTTGGTAGGGGTAGAATTTATAGTGGGGGAGAGACGTGTTTTCTCGTTACTTTAATCATTAGATTATTATTAATTTTTTTCTAGAATATTAATAGTTTGTGAATTATCATAAAAATTCATAAAATAATTTAGGGGTGTTCAATATTATGGTACTTATATCATAAATGACTCAAGTGATAGTTTTTTAACTTAAAATATATAAATATTAGATATTATTGTATTTCACTATTCAAAAAAAATCTTCTGTTTTAGACTAATAAGAAAAAAATCACCTTAACCATTTATGAGTAGGTAGAATTCAAAAATAAACTTCATTTTATGAAAGTAATTTTATCTATATGAGAAATTAAATTTTTTTTAAAAATCATAATTGACTCAAAATTTAATAATGTCAAAAGTATATCTGAATTTATATAACTTTATAAAATGTACTTAGGTCTCATAAAATTATCATGTAATTATAAGACATAAAAATTATAATTTATGATTAAATTTTATGGATATAAGTTTTATTTTCTATTATAGAAATTTGTAATAAATTTGTATTTAAATATATATGACTTCGAAAAATTCCAAATTTTAATTAATAAATTTTTAAATAATATTTTAATTTTAAAATGATATAATTTTACCAAATTTCCACTTATAAGTTAAGAAAAATTATTTATACTTTCATTGGTGAGGTTACAGTTCAATTTTTTAGTTTACTATTCTTATGGTTAATGTTACTATTCCAATGGCCATGTTTCCATTCCTTTGGTATATGTTCCTTAACTTCTAGAAATGAATTTTATTTCATTAATTATTCATTTATAAGGTTTTTATTGTGTTCTTTAGGTTATTTCATGTAGTTATAGTATATCACATAATTTTAAGAAGTCTATTTATATTAAAAGAATTCATGGTCTTTACAATCATCATGTGATTACTTATATGGAATTATTTGGTCATATTTTTTTCTAGCCATATTTATTATTCATTATTAATTCATGTTAGCTTCCATTTTACTTTACCATTACTATTCATTTGAGTTGACCCATTTTTTATGTTTTAATTTTTTTCTAGGATTCCATGAAGTTTATTTTGAATAATAAGAAATGCTATGATAAATGAATAATAGTGTTATGAATGAAAATACTTTTTTGAGTATTATGTTTAAAATTTAATATTAATTTAAAATATTTATACATTTAACCAAGACTATTAAAATATTCGCTCCATTGCGATGTCATCTCTAGTATCTTAATACAATCTAATATTGAATGACATCGGCTTGAGGCTACTAGAGTCGGGGACGTTAAAAAGTATATTTTATAAGATATTATAAATTCGGTTGATTCAAAATATTAAATCTTTTTTGAAAAATCCTATTGAATGAATTTGTACAAATTAATTTAAAATTAATCCCAAATATTTAACATGATAGCATATTTTTAATGTGAAAATGGTCAAAAAATACAATGTTTTTACTTAAAAATTCTATAAAAATTTGATTCCAATGAACTAAATATGATTAATAAATTAATTATTGATTTAATTATACTTTAAATAAGATATAAAATATAATTAAAATTTATAAAAGTTTTAAGAAAATGTCTTATTTAAATTACAATATAGTATTATTAATTATTAATAAAAAAATATAACATTTGAAATAAATCAAAAAACTATCTATAAAATATTTTTGGCTAGTTTATTTCATAAATGATGCTTATATTTTCAATCATGTATTTTTAATGTGTGAAAAATGTAATATTTTTATTGATCCCAAAGAGAAGAAAAAAAATATTTTTTGTGAACATAATAATTTTCAAAAACCTATAATGAATTTACTATAAACAGAGTACTTATTTATAAATATTTTTAATTTATATAAATTCAGAATAATTATTATTTTGAAATTATTTATTATTGGCCATATCACTTTTTTTAATGTCTATGTTATAATGATAATGTTTAAATAATTTTTATAATATATAATAGTTTTTTTAAAATTTGGTGTTGCTTATAATGTATGTTAAACTAATGGTAACATGTAATGTAATACAAACATATATTTTGTTGTAATTCAAGATAAGCATGGTGGTTCATGTAACACAAAATATCAAAAATATTAAAATCATTTTTTTATGTAACAAGTATTCACATAATAACAGTTCCTTTAAATTTTAGTCCAATTCATTATTCTAGACCTAATATGGATTTCAAGTGAGATAGAAATGGTCTTGAGGGTCCCAGGGGAATGTTCGGAGCCTATAACACATGTTTTTATAAAAACAATATACCTATCACATGGTTAGAGTAAACCATGTGGGTAGGGTGTATGGTTATATCTATCACGGGGGGGGGGGTGTCTGCATTTTCAGGAAGATCCATCTCACACAATTGCCTAATTGTTTCCCTAACTGTTCAGCCAAACTATGCTAGTGTCCCTCTTTTTCAGGTACACAATAATTGGTTTTGCATAGTTTTTCAAACTATTCATTGGATAAATTTTGGTTAATTTTAAAATTTTACACATAATGATCTAATATAACCTGATCCTTCTAACTATATGATATGCATTAGGATGAACACCATTTTATCCCATTTTGGATCATATTGAATGATTAAGATAGGTATCAAGAGTTATCCTTCATCTATGTCCTGATCAAGCATCATTTCATCAGGTTGGATTAACAATAGTAATTACTCGAGTCCATTTGAGTTGTTAGTAGTCTCTCTTACTCTCGACATAGTTATAAAGGTGGTTGTATTTTTTCCTTTTTATCAGATCTACTCAAATATAAGACAAATCACATGCTCATAATATAGTATTATAGTCTTATGAGCCTAAGGTGGGTGGTCTATAACTCATCCCTCATGTTAATTGATTTTTGAAATGTCATTTGGGTCCTATAAATTTCATCATGTGTCATTTATTGAATTAATAGGTCATGCATGTAATCATTATAAATTCATGGTTATACTCTTTAGAAATATTTGACCAGTTTTTATTCTTTATTCCAACAACCCCATCCTTACCATTCATTTTGTTATGATATAATTGTCATTTTAGTTTTTTGACACATTTCATCCACCGTTCATGTGTGCAGTGGCTTGATATTTCTAAGGGTATGATTTTCTATATTAAATGGATTGATTTATATTTTTAGGTTTATAATGGTATGTTCTATGTATTCTCACCATGTGACCCACCAATAATAAGTTAATAAATGGATAAAATAATTTAATGGAATTTTTCATGTATACTAATTTTATTACTTAAATTTTTTGAATATAAGTGAATAATAGGTTGCATATTCGTAGCACCCCATGCCATGTTAATGGTAGGTAAAAAATTGAACCATGATTTTTTTTAAAACTCATTAAAAGGATAAAATGAATTGTTTCAAGCTATTGGGACTTGTTACAGTAGTGAACAGTATTGATTGAAGAAAATGGACATATTGATTAATTACGACTTGATTAAATGGTTGCTTTCTCAATTATCCTTTTCAAACTAATGATGGGTAACAAGTTGAACCATATGAATTATATATGACTTCATTAGCAAAATAGTAGTGGTTTGAATCGATCTCACAATGGATTCTAGAGGGAATTCCTTGAGCACTCTATGACCCAATTCTGAATTCAATGATACAACATTCTGATATTTAGACACATGTAGAATAAGATAATTTTCTATCTCTGGATTCTTGGTATAAAACCATTGGATCCCCAATGTATTACCACATGATCACATAGATAAAATACTAGTATATGTAATTTACAAGTTGGGGGCATTGTTAAATCCCATTATACACAATCATTCCATCGTGTTGTTTTAACTTGGATGAACTCCTTAATCACGGTAAGAATCTCATTATGGAATGGATTGGACTATGATCCTTAGATTACACTATTACCACTATCTAGGATATAGTTATTACTGATTTGGTGAACCTTGAGGTCTAAATTTCCATGCTGTTTACCATGGAACTCCATTATTAAATATCATTATACGATTCATTTTTATATCTTAAAGAGATTACTACTATTAACACGTGACATATTTATAAAATATTAATAATCAAATAATAAATTGGTTACATGTTCTGACACCAGTTGAGAGATGAAGAAAGTACTTCGGTATTTATTTTCATTGTACTATATTACAATATATATGCATCCTTGCACATTGCTATATCCACTTAAATGGGTGGGAATTTATAAAAATAGTTGGTTGTTGTCCCCTGAGATATAACATACACCATCTCTGGGCACCATTTGGTACTAGTGGTAGATTAAATGTGTGAAGGTGTTGAAAAAGGGAATAACACAACTTCAAACAATTTATTTCATTCTTTTTTGGATGGATCCTGATAGTAGATGACCGAGGTGGAGATCGGGATGCTTGGGATAGTCTTTTGATTTCCTTATACTTTTTTAGGACTTTTAATGCTTGCTTCTATGTATCCATGTTTTCCAGTTTTCTAGGGACATGAAAAATAGTCATCCATTATTGTATGCTATTCTAGTCAATTAATTTTTTAGTATTTTTATTTATTTATTAACTTTTTTATGCTTTTGGATTTACATATTGATTATACTACATACCACTTTTTATACTTATCCATTCTGCTAGAATCTGGAAATGATGTAATAATCTCCCCACAATCACACCATAGGCCCTCCCTACTTTTCAACATCCTCTTGTATATGGGGAGATGCTCTTGAGGACATGTGTCTCACCTGGAATATGGAACCAATTAAGTGGAATCCGAGTTTGGGGTGTCAGAATTTAAAGAAAAAAATATTTCATAAAATATCCGGGAGTTGCATATACAATCATGCATGGAGTATAGAAGCTCAAATAAAAAATTCATGAAATATAAAACTAAATCACATATCATATTTTCTGAAAATATTTAATTTTTTCCCTTTATAATATGAACAATATGCATAGGTCATGTGATCATACATGTATTATAGGATGTTATAACACTCCCAAAATTATATAAATAAATAAATAAACACAATGTGCCTAATTCAAGGTGATTATAATCAGTGGTAACATCGAATAATAAATGAATAAAATACAATTTTGTGGAAACAGTATAGCCCACTATACAGTGTTTTCTCTTCATTGACATAGTTACCTATCCTGATTCAAAACCATCCTAAATACATTCTACCATGTCCTAACTCAAGGAAATCAAATTAAATATGTTATAAAATATAGTTATTTGATACTATTTTTCTAACCCATCAACCCGAACCAAATATATGAGAAAAAGTTCCACACGACATCATTTAAACCTCACTATGTAAAATTGGTTTCTAACTAAATATGAGGGCCATCGTATGAACATTGTGAGACTATTACCAAAATTATAGGTATCAATTAGTGTAAAAATAGTGAAGTGATAACCAATTATCATCAAATAACAAATAAATAAATAAGCATCAGACTATCCCTATAAAAAATACAAACATATAGAGTATCGATATGTCATGTATGATATATAACCAAAATGTTAAAAACACATCCAACGTACTTGGTTAATCCCATAAATAAAATTACTTATAGATATCCATCTCCAACACCAAACATCAATGTTCATCATCCTTCTACTAACTTGTTGAATATTCCACCATAAGCCCCTTTACCTTATCCAGATCTGAATTCAATAAATCCACAGGAACACTCAAATTATAATGTCTTGTTTTAGTTCAAGATTTGATATGAAATGAATTGTAACCCTTAACATTATTTCATGAGATAAAATAGTGTATTAAATGAATGAAAGAAAACAAATATAAAATTTTTTATCTCATTAACTTATATCAAATATGATGGGTCATCAGAGATCACATGTACTAGCTTCAGTGTAAGGAAAAAAGAAACATCGACCAATAGCCTCACACATTCCCAAAAATCCAAAAGGGATAGTCCATAAATATGTTTGGAACATACCCTATGATAGGAAAATCCAATGCATGTTGACTAATAATCTGACACATCCCTCTTGGGGGATAGACTTCTAGGCCTAAAATGCATGATAAACTTTATAGGATGAAAGAAAAATACATGTATTTGATACAAAATACAATTAAATGAACATACATCAGATTAGATAAATCAATTATACAAATAATTACAATCCACTATAATGAAACATAAGAACGGGTCATTTAAAATGGTATCAAACAAAAATGTAGGTCTCATGGGGCTACATATGAACAACATAAGTGTTTCCAATAAAGGATTTAAAACATGGACTATAGTCAAGAACAGTATACCATTGGTCCAATGGAAATTCATGGAATGAATCTCCATCTATTTCAAAAGCACCACCAAATCATGTGAAGATCATATCCTAGGAATTATGTCAGTCCAATTGATTTAAATTTGCTAATACCATGAACCTGCATAATGATTTTTCCAATTATCATTGATTCCATTGATAGACTAATCCAAAAACTGTAGATTTAATCAATATATCATGTGTATAATTGGTTTTGAACATGGAGAGTATATTGATATTAGTATTTAATGAATAAGAAATCATCATATTAAGAATATCATAACGATACTTTTTTTTGAATGGAATGGAGGTGTTAGAGGGGAGGGAGAAATCAAAACCAAATCATCAGAGCAACATAATAGGGTTTTTTGGATTTTAATAGAGTGTGAGTAAAACATTGATAATGAGAGAAGAATGAGTTTTTTGAAAAATATATAAACCTATAATCCTCATTAGGATTAATCATATACCATGGATAGATGGTGGACTCAAATGAATATCTGATCTCCATTGGGTAGATTTGTTTCTTCTTAGCAGATGCAATGGATGGACAGTGAGACAAATGTATTACCAAAGGATACTAAAAAACCACATTTATAATTCATCATGGTTCTAAATCATTGAATACCTCTATCCCACATATAAACACATAAAATAGAGCTAAAATGGTATATAAATATTGAAAATAGGAATCCCTGAAATAGAGGTGTCACATACAAGTGTTAATGTATGACTGATGAGAGGGTCCTCTGATGATGACTAAGAAGTATAATTTTTTTAATTACTAAATTATTTATGAAGTGAAATATTACTAATGGACATAGATGAAACTAGATTTGCCGAAGAACATACATGGAACTCACCCTCTATCATTTGTTAGAATGAGATAATAATGGTCTTACCCATCCACATCCATTAATCCATGAGGTGAATATTAATTATATGTTTTTGTACCTATCACCACTATACCACTTCTATTTAATGAGATCAGTTCGATATATCGGGGTGATAGATGGAGATGGGTACATCCTCCAATAGTTCTCATAGAGGATAGTTAGAGAGGGGATGTTATTTTTTAATATATATGAATCAATAATATGATAAATTGTGTTATTGGAGATGTGTGGTTCTCAAGTATCCTCATCAAATGAATTTGATGATGGTAATTCACCTCACTGGTGTCACCCCTTAATTACCATATCACATTGATCAGGATGTGTGATTATACACCTAATATTATCACCCCACCTCCCACTGCTCTAGGATTTATTTGGAATAAATATAGAATAGTCACATAGAGATGTGTATTCCCTAGAGTATACCATTATACATATTTATATTTATCGTTTTTTATTTTTTATTTTTTATAAAGATATATACACAACTATTTTGTTGATTTGTATTTCCTCCAAATAATAATATGTATTTCCTCCACAATGTTAGAGATTAGTATATATTTCTATTTTCTGTAGTACTCTAGATATAGGTGCAGACATGTATTTACCAAAACATTTCATGAATAGTGCACCAAGACTAAATTTCAGGCATATGAATCTATGATGGGAAATGTATGTTATCTTAAATATTATATATTAGGGTCGTGTAATTTAGATGATACATCAGAAAATAGTTATGGGTAGATTGATAAAGTTGATTATGATCAGGTATATTTTGTTTCCCTGACGTTGGGGATGTAATATCTCTATACATTGTCTATCACTTGTTCACATTGACCATAATTGTTTATTTAGGGCATTATAGCACAATAGATGTCCTTGGTAAGTTTTCTTATACCCACCCATAAAATAACTCATATATTAGGTTTTCCTTGTGTCTATAAATATCTATAGAAAAATAGGATAGATAGACAACGATCATAGATAATTTTTTTAGATTTTGATAGCTTGTAGATTCAAGATCATTATGGAAGGCACCCTCAAACCACTATTATTAATCAGGGTTCTTAATTTTACTTTATTATAACACTATATATTTTCACATTATATTGTGGTGATTTCAATAGTATCAGTAACATTATATAACGAGTTTTTATATATATTTGTATAGTTTATTATTCAATTTACATTTTATTAATGTCATGCTAGATAGTGGTGTCTAATAATTGGTGAAATATACATTTATTAGAAATTCCTCATATGATTTTCTAATTATATCAATGTAATTTTCTTTTCTATCTCCAATTAGAGGAGGAATTTTGGAGTTCACATATGAGTGATCTAGGGTATGATAGATAAATATAACATTTATATGATGGATTATAGTGTTGGAAATACGTGGTTATTGGTTTGGATGGTTTATAACATGTCTTATGAGGGTTCTCTAGTACATGTGTTCACGGTAGATTAATTTTTATAGAATGGGATATACAATATATCAATAATCATGACTCATATTGGTGACACATGATAGAGTCCATAGAATATGAAATTAGGTTTTAAAGGGGGATTCATGAATCATATAGATTTATGATACAATTGTTTTTCAATAATTATTTTACTGCATCTGTGGATACTCTACATCGGTAGAGTGTCTATATAACTTCATATATTATCCCTTTTTAATATGAGAATGATGTTTGGGAACTGTCTATAAGGGAGTAGATAATGGATTTTTGGGATTGCTATTTTTTTGAGGAATTCGTGGATTAGTTAATGAAATGATATGGGGTCTAAAATGGTGTTATATGATATAGATTGAGATAAATGGGTTCTAAAGAACATGAATACTCTTGGATATAGGTCATGTTATATTGTTGTAATATTTTTTTCTAATTATATATAAAATCAATGAAATTTTTCAAAGATTTATTTTATATGTCCTAAGATGATGTATAATTTTGATATATAATGTGAAATATTTGTTACTCTATTGACTTATATAGGAATTCTTGTGTTTTACCAGTGGATTTTCAATATTTTGAGTATCCTTAGTTGGTATTTTACATTTTTCAAACATTACTATCATAATTGTATAGAAGAAGCATAGTAGAATCTAGAATCCTTATTGGCCTTAAACACTACTATATGGAATTATTTCTATTAAATTAATTAATTTTCAAATATGATTATATAATTCTATAAAGGGAAGTTAATGTTTTATTTGTCATTGTTTTCTAGGAAAATGGACTCTGTATAGGGATGTATTTTGATGTTTCTAATTTTGGATGATATTAAAATTTGGTTCTGGGTATATGAAATATTATTAATTCCATATGGAGATTAATGATATAATTTGGAAATGAATGGTCATAATTTAAAAAAATTGGTCATCAGTGTCACTCCACTTCATCTAGTTGATATTATAGAGTCTATACTGGATGTTCCTCTCTAAAATGAAGAATTTTTTTGACCTAAATATGTGATGGGTGGATTTTACAGAATTGTGATGGTTGAGGTAGTAGTGTGATTATAGTGTCCATGTGTTACTATAATGATTGTAATGTTGGATAGTGGCCTATGTATTCTCCCAAATGGAAAAACATGATATGTTCTATTATCAACTTGTTTGGACCACTTATGTGTATGAAGAACTCACAGATGATTTTCCTATACTAGATATTACATTGACATTGTGGTCAGGTGTGGTTATTTTTACAGACAATTTATTTCCCAAGAGTGGAATGAATCTCAGTGTGATGGAATTATTCAATATAGATGGGTGATTTTTAATACATGTGAGTGATATTTGGATGGATGTTCTCATTGTAGGAATGGTGATCCTTGAAATGTGAATTTCATTATTTAATGAAAAATTTTAGTTATAAAATAATGAAAGTTGTTTTATATGATTATATATTTAATTATCACCCCATGGGATTGAATTGTTCTTTAGGATTTTTAGGCCTTGTATTAGTGGGTTCACGATGATATATATAATATTCTAATATTATGAATGCCATTCTCATTGGAATGATTTAATACTATTAAATTCCTTTGGATGATGTGTTTGGGTACAATTGAGATTGTGTTGTTATATCAATTTACTCATCATATATTAATAAAGAACCAATATTTTTATGGTGGCTCATGAAAAGATGGTAATTAATGTAATGCTTAAGATTATTTGAATTTTCATTAGAAATCCTTGTAATTTATTTAATTTGGGGAGATTTACTATCTTTCATAGATATGGTGGTTATTTTTATATATGTTCAAAAAAATGTCTATAGTAAAGAACACAAATTTTAATTATGGTAGCCAAAATACCTAGACTATATATTTAGAAGTTGAATCAATGGATTATATTAATTGATCAAGTAGGAGTATCGACATATTTTATACTAGTGATAGAGGTGTTCTTTTTGTTGGAATTGTATTATGAATATTGTATTCATTATAAGTATAGTTGCAAAAATAAATTTTCATAAATTGAAATTCATGAACATGTAGGTTGTTGTTATGGGTGACTACTTTAATACTCCTAACTTCCACTAATTAGTTAGTGATTATAAATGGATTTCTACTTTTGGGATGCAATATAGAGGAATGTGTTGAATGGGTTTTTGATGTCTGTCCCCTTTCATGGATAAAATATTTTATGTCGGGGGTGTTTTAATATCATGTGATTAATATGAAGTAAAAATATTTCAAAATGTTGGAATGTCTTTTTTCAATGGTATTTCTTTTTGAAATTAATAAATAATTTAACAGTGGTAAAATAGTAGTTTTACTAGCTCATTTCAATTTCCAAAAAGATATCTTAATTTTAAATTAAATTCCAAGTGTGGTGTTTTAATTTTTCTGAGATTTTGGGCATCCATTAAAAGAATGGTTATTTAAATATATTAATGTTATTATAATAGTAAAATAATTGTTCATTGGAAAAAAATTATATTATGTGACATATATATTTTATTTTATTTCATGTTTTAAAAATTAACCACAAATCACCACAGAAACATATAGAGTAAAACACCACTGGATATATAATTAAAGTGGAGTAGAGACTTGAACACAAGGTTTGATTATTTTAATTGAATTATATTACTGTCTATGCAATTTTCCACTACGAAATGTCTCCATTATTATTTTAACAATACAAATACATGTTTCAAAATTACATTCATGTATTTTATTCAAGAAAATGGAACTTAAAAGGGATTTGGAATATTTTAAATATGATGGATAAATTTTTGAGAAAATTTAGATATAAATTTTGATTTCTAAATCATCACTATATATCTTAGAGGCTCAAAACATGGAATCATGAAGCAATATTAATGTAAATTTATATTTATATATATATATTTATCATTACAATGACTTTATTGAATTTAGGTCTATAATTTCAATGATTTCATATATCTATATATATATATGAAATTATAATTTTTTTTGATAAATTCAAGACCCATTGAAATTTATGGATAATCATAAAGAAACGTATATATCTCTATATATTTATTTTAAAAATAAACCTAATAAATATGGTTAGGTATTAATTATATAAACATAATTAATGTTATTATATAGAGAAATTTGACACATTTTTAACTTGTATCATGATTTAATTCCATATTATATGAATTAAATTTATAATTTTAATGTTTATTTGATAAAATATACAAGAACAAGATTTAGTGAAAAAATATATAGAATTGTGAATATTCTTTATATATTATTCAATAATAGGTTAATGTATATGGTTAAATTCCTATTATGATTCATTATTTTATGTGAATTGTTGGATCATGGCATGGATGATAGGGACATGTCAACATATCTCTACCCTTGTGTGACTTTTAATCATTCGATAACTCAATAGTGTGAATTATATTGATCATCAAATAATATATTGGACGGTTCTGTCTTTATAATATATCTTATAATGTATTGGGTATATGATAATATCATGGGTACATAGTAATTGTTTAATCATATAAATTAGATGATATCATGCATGTCCACATTTTCTATCCTCCCACCCACATTGGAATGTGGGTTATCTATACAAATTAATCACAATCCATCCATTATAGACCCACTATCCACATGGGATCAACCATAGAACATAATGAACCATTGAAAAAAAATTACCTGTTTAAATTTGATGACCAAAATGATTCCACTCCAATATGTGTAGTAAAAGGATCCCTCATAAATTTGATGGGTGATAATTAGAACCCCCTCATCATTTAAAACCCAATATCATTTGTGAGGGTAAATTCAGAGATATATTTTTACTTTGGGACTCCCATTGGAATCTTCTCAATGACCTAGACCCATTGAAACCGTGTTAATGGAAATTACAGAACAATTGATGGTGAACTATGGATTTAATGATCAAATAAATAGTGAAATTATTAATATAAAATAATAATAAAAAATATATTATAAAATTAAACAAAGATGTATTCTTCAGTACTACAAACTAATGGGTACCATGTTAGTGATATTGTAGAGATCAAGGAACTGTGAAATAATAAAAAGGATTCAATATGTACATAAATTATTCATGTAATAATATTATTATAAAATTTGATAATTCTAATATTAAAAATATTTGGTGAAACATATTGGTCAAAATATATGTTATTCGATTAATACAATGTAAATTTTACTAAAACTGAGTGATGTTTATAGGATAGTTTTTCTGACTCAGTGGTTGTGATGAGTGATTATAGAAATGTTAAAATGATCATTGATACAAACAATGAAAAGTCATGGAACAATTTGATGACACTCATGGAAGGTATGAAATTCACTATGAAATAATGAATATTATTAATAAATAAATGTAAGAACCTTTATGTAAATCGAAGTAAAAAATTTAAGGGTTACTATTTTATTTAAAGTCAATTCAAATGACTTTATTGAGGTCTATGGTAATTTTATTTGATTTTTATCTCATGTAAGTTAACCTCAAAAATGAAATATGGTTCTATGAATATATCGTTATCACTATGGATGTGTGTATGTATAGTTAAATACTACATTTTTTATTTTATGGATATAAAATGTAATGAAAAATATAAATGGAATAAAAATTAATTAATTGAATGATGAATTTCTTCGGAATAAAATAATGAGAACATGGAATGGTGGACTGCACATTCAACATATAATTATGGAATGTATAAGATTAACATTCTTGTATATTATTAGTGATCGAGAATAATTGTGATTTACATTAAGATGCATTCAGTGGAATAATAATTTCATGCAATGAGGAAAATGATTTCTTTAGTGTTATGATGAGTCTATCCAGATAATTCAATAAAAACAAATATTTTTTAATGACTCATCATTCAATTACTAGTGTTTTGTGAAGTGGGATTCATTTTTATATATTTATTATAAATATTTCTCTATATAAATCCTTGTATGTTTAATAGTATATAGACTATTGGTAATTTAGAAATAAATTGAGTTTAATCACTAAATGGGTTAGGATGAATCTTATGACTGATCGATATTGATGGAATACCGATATGTTAATGGAACCTTATGGAAGTCACCGTCCAAAAATTTTAAGAGTGAGATATCAACCACTATTCCTAATATCCACAAATTATTTGGGAAGATACTAATGATCACATGTGCATTCATCTTCTACAAATAACACACAACTCAACGAAAAAATTAGAAATATATCTATTTTTGATAGTTAGAGATGGTTAATTCCAACAACACCTTTGGAAAAAGAAAAATGGGAATGTGTAGTTCATGTAGTATCTATTATTAAAGAAAAAAATATATAGGATGGGTTGATATGTTTTGATCCTTTAGTATCCATTGTATATAAATTTTATGGTTGTAACCCACTATTGTGGTGAAACATATCCTTTCTCATATCTTAAAGATTTATGTAGATGGAAATGCACTTGATACTACACATCTATCTCCCAAAACATTAGGGATGTTTTATTCATTTTGTATACTAGTACATAGATTGACACATGGAGATATATATTTCTTCTTGCGTATAAACATGTATATATTATTAGTTATGGAGATTTTTTATCCCTTATCTAGAGTTGTGTTTCTTATTAATCATTTTAGAGATAGATATAAATTTTTATTTCCTCCGATACATTTAGGATTTGTTGGGAAATTTATTTTCTATTTTATCTCACAATTATTGTTCCTAGGGTGAAATAATACTATGGGATTCTTTGATAGGATGTGTGATTGGATAATTATTTCTATTATAGTATCTATTCATTATTTCTTAATTTTCTAGATCTTTGGATGTTAGTTTTGGGTTTCTTGATATAGTTGGTCATTATATTATCTATGATTTTTATGATTTTTTGATTTTAGATATTTACACCTTCATAATTATTTTTCCCCTATGAAACTTGTTACTTATTTAGGTCTAACCACTATATCGGACCTCCATTCTATGTATATATATACTAACCATAGTATGTGGACTTATGAATTATTCACAATGTGTCCATGTGGATTAGATTTTTTATTGGAATAAAGACCATGGTTCAATGAGATTGTGATATATTTAACTAAATAATTTTATAGATATAACTATAGAAGATACCATTAGTCTATTAATTGTATTTAGTGTTCTAAATTCTATATGAGGCTTATATCATATTATTTCACCTTCTATTATAAGGGTTTATATTATAAAAGTTACACTGCATAATTTTCTTTCATTTCTATGCATGTTTTATCTATTCAATTTATAATTTATGCATGACATAGTAGATAGGGATGTATGATAATAGGTCACTAGTACATTAGTAGGTATCATCTCCATGATTTAGAAGATACCTCATTTCAAGATCTTGTACCCCCACAGTATTTGAGGAATGTGTGTGTATTTAACTTATCAATGGGAAAAGATGTGATAAATTGGTATCAAAATGATGAGAGTATATTTTTAGGAAAATAATTGGATTGGGTGATATTTTTCATACTCATTCTGGTGAGGTATCTCTATTATATTTGGTTTTTGTATATAAATTTATAAATGATGTGATTGTGATAATACTTCAATTACTGATTCATATCGATGAAACTTAATTGATAACTATGTTTATGAAATAAAATTATAATGGGGGAACCTTGGATCATATAGACACATGTTATTATATTGTGTATTCATGTAATATTTTAATACAACTATGTATAAGCATTTTGGTATCATCAAGTGGGAGACCTATTGATATCCTCAAATTTATATAGGAGAGTTAAAATTCATCTTTTTATTGGGGAGATAGTGGGAAATTATTGGTTAGAATGTGATTTTGTGTGATATGTCGATTGTTGCAATGATGAAATTTGATGTGGAAAGAAAATGGTATATTGTAACATATCTCTAAATAAATGAATTATCGTCGACCCATGTTCACATGAAGATTTTTCATAATGCATGCTAGTATTGACCCCATTAATAGTGGTGGGGAAATTCATTCACATTTTTTGAAAATATCTCTATAATGTTCTAGTGAAATTGTTATTTTTAATTCTGTAAATTTTCATATTGTAGGATTTATACTCCTTAATTATTTCAATAGTAATAAAACATATTTTTCATTAATTAGTCTTTGACCCATTTTTATTTTATCATTTTGTTCAGAATAGTTCATAGAATGCATAGTGGGAGTAGAATCATTAGTGGTGACCATTATAGTTGTAAGAAAAGATTCTTATACTAGGAATTTTTATAGATAATAGAAATGTAAAAATCACTATAGGGATGAAAAATGTATTTATACATGTTAACAATACATGGGGACTCTATATAGTGATGAAATATGATTCTTCTCATCTTACTCATTATTATCAATTTTATTATTTATGAAACCATAGGTATAAAATAAGGATATTAGTTCTTGAATTATTAAAATAATTGTGTTATGTATTTCAACTTCATTATCAATATTGGAACAATCAAGATAAGTGATATTCTAGTGTGTGTACTTGATTTTTTGTTAGAACCAAGGATGTTCATTGCTGGAAACAGAGTATGGTTTCCGTTTGCTGTCATTACTCTAGTGGATAATAAGGGATATTACAAGGAAATGGATAATATATTTCAATCTGTAAGTAGTATTGTATGTGACATCATTTCCCATAGGTATGCGAATTTTTAGCGTCCATGTTTTGGATAATGGAAAGAATTTCGAAATGTGTATTTTCTTGATGATATCATCAATATATAGTAAAGGAATAAGTTTCACAGATTTGTTCTTCATAATTTGTGTTTCAAGAAGATGCGAATATTGTGATAGTGTGATTTGTGATTACAATAACTTGAGCATTGTGGTGTTGCGAATGTTTGAAAGAAGGCTTTGTGATTGGTGCATTATGATGAAGTGAAGAAATTTAACAGAGAGATATACAGTTACAAAGATAATTGTGAATAGAGATTATTCATGGGGATCTATGAAGGTAGATGCACTGAAAATATGTTTTTGATAGATCCAGAAATCATTCTGGAAAATGAGTAGCTATGTATTAGACCGCACCTATAAATAAAAGGCCGCCCCTCCTCATTCATCATGAAAATTAGAGAGAAAATCTAGAATCATTTTGATTTCATGATGTAAGGGGTGCACTATGACTCTGGTTGTCTCTGTATGATTGTTCTTTGAAAAAATACTACTTTAGTCTTCAATGAAGTCAATGTTAATATGAATTGAATACATTTTAATGAAAGAACGTTCCATGTTGGATCAATGAACATTGCGAAGTAATGTGTTCTATGAAGGTAGTGTTCTTGGTAATGACAATTGATTATGGAAAGGCAGTTGAGGATTGTGAAACGTTTTTCTCTTCTAAGGACTATCGTTTGTGAAGGTTCGATCTCTTTGAGGAATTGAGCTCTACGAATTAGTGAGATCTACCAAGTAATGTGCTCTAAAAAGGTTTATTCACTTTGAAGGGTTTTTCTCTATGAGGGGTTGATATTCATGAAGGGGGATCAAAAAGGATTGAACAGAATATCATAGATAAGTGGACAAGGATTTCCATGTGTAACAACTTAGGTCATTAATGAAAGTATTTTCTATTGATAATCAATTACAATGACGTCAATTCAAATCATTTTAAGTGACCTTAAAAATGATAAAATGAGTTAGAATTCACTCAAAGTTGTGATCAAGGGGGAGTCGATGGAAGTGATTTAAGGGAAACCATGAACTATTCCTAAACCTTAGTAATTGTATTTCTCATGGTACCTAGTGATTATGAATGACACTTTTTATTCCAAATCTATTGAAGAATAGTAGGATTTGGAATGACTGAACCAATTTCAATGTATGCTCCTTGGACATAGACCTTTGTTGTGAACCAAGAGAAATTGTTTTTCCATATCTTTGCATGAATTTCATTGAAATTATTAATAGGTTCCTACCAATATAGGGATAATATCCATCAGTTTAAAAGGAAAAATGTTGAAACACTAATTCAACGCTCCCCTTTATGGGTGTTCTGGGGTTCTTTATGTGGTATCAGATGGTAATGGTTGAGGGTGTTCTATATATCCTTTTCCATCATGGAAAATTCATCCAATTTTAGGGGAGTCACCCTTTTCAATGGAATTAATTTTCTGATTTGGAAGAATAGAATGATATCTCATATAAGATCCCTTAGAATGAATTTCCTTTTTACTACTATGCAAGGAATACATGTTAGCAATCAAACATTAATTTCATTGACTGATAAAAATATGAAAACTCTTAATATAGAGTCAAAATCATAGAATTCCCTCACTGCTACTCTTTCTGATAATATTTATATAATGTTTATGAGTTGGGATATAGTAAATTATATGTGGGAAAACATGAAAATTTTTAATATGGTGATATTAATGTATAGGAGGTGAAACTACAAGTGCTTCACAATAGGTTTCATGATCTAAAGATGCATCCTGATGAGAATGTAGATTATTTCTTCAATTGAATTAATGTAGTAGAAGGAGAAACTAATGGAATTTGTGATAAAATAAAAGAAGTTTATGTTGTAAATAAAATAATAAGAAGTCCTGCAACCCTTTAAAAAGATAAGGTTTCATCCCATAAAAGAAGAGATCTTTTAAAACATTCTTTTGATGAACTGCTACGTAACAGGGTGGAATATGAGATGTGAATCAAACGAGAAGTCCCAATTACCCATGTAATAATGGAAATGGATTTCAAAACCATATAGAACCAATAATAATCAATAGGTTGTGGGGATGATGTTGAGAAGGAAAAAGAAATTATTTATCTAATTTCCATGATTCTCATGATGTGAAAAGGTATATTTAAATGTAAGTTACTTTGGTTTGATTTCGTTTTTTTAGAGTTGGGATTATTTCCTCTCAGTGCTCAATGATGTTTGATTAAGAAGAAAGAGAAGATAAAAACATTTGGAAGCCTTAGAAAACTTTTTCTATAAAGGGAAACATCAGTACTAGAAATAAAGTATAGAAGAATAGTTTCTTCTGTGAAGAGGAAAATGATGATTATGAATTATGTGAGGAAGAAGAACCAGAATTAAATACTGGATACACTGCCTCCTTGATGTCAACCAATGATAATCTAGAACTACTGATAGATAATGTTAGAGATAATCAAATGATTACTAATATCAATCCCATGTTGAAACTTATGTATTCTTTTGTATGCTTAATAATAAATATAAGAGATGAAATAAGTGGATTCTAATGGTGGAGGAATCATCAGAATATATCGATCAACTGGAAGTTGAAATTAATAAATTGGAAGAACTGGTGAATATACATTCAAATATCAATAAAAGCACTAATGATTTAGTAGAACTAAAATAAATAGTTGAATCACAGTTGGATTATCATAATTGTATGCCAAACAATTAAATGATATCATTAGAAAGTAAATAATTGACTATTCATAACGTTAGATGACAGAACCTAAGAATGAATCTCAGTTGACAATCTTATCTATCTTATAGCATGATGTCCCACATATAGGACAAAATGATAAATATTCATATTATTTACTATATAGTAAAAAATCATTGGAGAATGAATGTAACCTTTTATACCCTAATTCTACTTGGTATATTATTTTATTCACTTCATAATTGGAATATAGAATCTCAATGCCTTGTGGATGTAACTCTTTTAAAAGCTAAATTAAGTTGGATAAATATAATCACCCAAAATATTTTTTTATTTTATGTTAAGAAATCTCAAAACTGTTGATAACATTGTATATTTTTTGTATCATTCGAATAATTGTTTCTCAGAATATATATGCAATCATTTAATAGTTGTTTTTTTATGGTTTGAACACCTACATCATGAATTAATTATTCAATACGATCCTATGACTCATTATGAATATTTTCATTAACATTGGATATTGAATTTTTAGTTATTACAATATTTTGGATCCAATATGTATAATTAAGGATCAAAACATAAAAAATGAGATGGCCATTGATATCTCTGGAGTTTAAAATTGTCATATTCGAACACATTAAACATGGAAATAATATCAAATCAATTTTTTGAATATATTGTTTTGGAAATTACAAGAATTAATAAACTCCTTTTTCATATTCAATAGAGGTTATTCATAAATATATCAAATTACGATACATTCCATACCTAATATCACAGTACAATTGGTTAATATATGAAAACATATAAAATTTAAAATATATATACATATATAGAAAAAATTGTAAACAAATACACATTTAATAAAAACTATTGATAACCATATAGAAAACATCAATATGAAACACATTTACAAATAGAACATTTGTTAATTCTATATACATGTGTCATATTGATATTATAAGTTAATTATAATATTAATCCTCTTTAATTTATTTGTTCACTTTACATAGTGGTTGGAACAATGGAGTTGAAACAGTCACGAAGGTAGTTTTCTATAAAAGGTTGTTGGCCCGAAAAAGTAGAAATTGTCATGAGAAAAAATATATGTTCTTATAACACTATTTTATCTTCAAAATGAACTACGTTATGTGATGAAATTAATAAATTCATTATTCTTAAGAATACTTACTGGTTTATTTGATGTTTTTTTAGAAACTACCCATCAGTTATAAGGTTCAATGTGTATTGTGATGAGCTTTATAAACAGAGATCCAAATATTTGTTACATGGTTTTAATAGTGAGTATATTATTGTGTAAATAATAGTGACTATGTTATTTTATAGAGAGATTTTATTAATTATGTTCACATTCTATGAGTCCAAGAGGTAGTGCGAGATTTTATCACCCAAAGGAAGAACACAAAATGACATTGTTTATTGCATGATAGAATAATGTGTGCAACGGTCTGTATGAAGAAAAAAGTGGATGATTTCATGCATCCATAAGTGAAAAATCATTCAATATTATGTATCCAATATTCATTCACAATGATTATGTGAATATTTCATGTGAATGAGTATTTCACAAAAGACATTATGTATGATTGGGTTTGTATGTGGGAAGTATGAATTGTGAATGTGTGCTTCCAAGAGTGTATGTGATGATGGGATACTATTCTGTTCCTTCATGCATCATATAACAATAGATAAATAGTATTGTGGGAAGTAAGCATCTTGTGTATTTATGGAATCCGAATAGTGTGAATTCATCAAATTGAGTGAGTACACTATTAATAATTTTGATAGTGTTAAAAACACAAAAGAATAGTGAATTTACACTATTTGATATACGTGCATGAAGGTAGTATAATGAAAAATATAGTTTTCATTTATACACATGAAATATTGCATAAAAATGAAAATTTAATGCATTTTATTTTAAATTCTTTAGGTATATTAACTATAAATTTCATTAAAAGTGTGAATTGAGTTTTTGAGAGTTAAGACGAATCATTATATTATAAGTCAATTTGCAGAGCATTGATATATCATTCTATGAATGGGTCACATGTACATACATATGAGTAATTATATACATAAAAAATTAAGATTTTAATATATTAAGAAGATGAAGTAGTGTTAGTATAAGTCCCATAAGTTATTGCGTGTTGTGAGCAAGAGCATAAAAAATATTTTGTGTTTTTAATTCTAGGAAGGGCTCTACTATTTTTTATTCATTGTATATATACTAAATATTAATTTCAAGGTTGTGTTATTAGATAATTTTATGAATTTTATTTCACTATAATTGAGTTAGTGGATCAAAATTTGATGGTTTAAGTGACACCCAGAAATTTATTTTAAATATGCATTATCGAGTGGATGGAATCTAAAAAAATAAATATGAATTGAATTTAACCAAGTTAAACTACCATGTCCTAAATAAATTCAACCAAATTTAAACCAAATTGAGAAATATTAGACTAAAATAAATTAATCAAAAATAATGAAAATTTATATGGGACGATCACTATTAAGGATAACTATTAACTATGATCAAAACAATTATAATAATATATAAACTAATAATTGAATAAAATCAACAAAAAATTTATATGATATCTAATTTATTTTAAAAAATTTATAAAAACATACAAAATTTAATGTTTAATAAGAAAATAGTTCCAAATATGAACTCTACTCCATTGAATGGTTTGGAATATTAAATACTGCAATATCAATACAAAAAATGATTTTGAAAACGAAAAATAAAGATGAAAAAAACTGAAATCAAACTGTAGTTGAATGTCACTAGAAATAATCTTCCTAATAAAACGTAACCCATAGATGATGAAAAATAGGTATATAATCATGAAATCAGATTGTACATTGTGAAAAAAGAAGAAAACGATAAGAATGGTGGTTCAATATAACAAATACTCCATTTATATCGTTCTATGTCAAGAGGAGTCACCAATGTTTAGATTTTGATAATATAATAACATGAGGGTTTCCTAATCCCTGCCAATTTTAAAAGACATCATACATTGGTTTTTACAAAAAATCAACACCGAAGATTCTGAAAAATAATTGTGGCGTCTGTTTTTGGGAAAAACGATGCCAATTTTTTTTAATAAATGGTGTTATTTTTCTAAATAACGGATTCCATAAATATGTTTTTTAATATATGTCTTTGGATTTTATATGAACTGAGGATGAAAGATTTGATGTTTCAGTTTACTGGGGTCTGTTTTTATGAAAACCAATGCCAAAACATTTTTTATATTAAACATTAGTTTTTTGAAAAACTAACACCATATATCATACCATTCAAGGTTATTGGCATTAGTTTTTAGAATAATTGTTTCCAAAGCACACTCTTACAAATATTTTGCTTTAGTTTTTAGTAAAATGGATGCAAAAAATTTCTCCCACATACTATTTACATTGGTTTGGAAAAAATTGATGTCATTAATACGACGTTAAATCCGGTATTTCTAGTATTTTATGTATACATAAAACTAAAGCTCGTTATGTAATTTTAAAACAATCAGTATATACACATAAAAAATAACATTAAAACTCGTCCTCAAAAAACTTTTTTTTGTTTAAAAATTCTTTTAAACCCATTTCATACCAAAATAGAACTACCTAAAAACTAAAAAACCTTTAATTTTAATTCTAATAAAAATCATAAAATATTTCTAAACTCGTTCAATATATAATTAAAAAATAAATACAAAATATTAAAATACTATAATTTAATATATTTTTAAAGTTTCATTAGTTAATAAATAATATAATTATTTAACATGAAAATAATTTTAATTAATTTTAAACTGTAATTAATCACTAAAAAATTTATTCCAAATACATCACTATAAGTTGGTAATAATTTAAATATTCTTTAAGAATCTTTGCAGATCAAAAGTATTATAATTCAAACAAATGTGATTTAAAAAAACAATAATATACAAGCAAAAAAATATTTTTACATATTTACCAATAACTTATATGTATTTAAAAATAAGATTACACTAAAAAAAGTTTTGTAAAATACAATTGAAACATAAGGTTCTTTTACCAAAATGAAACCCCATTTTTATATAAAACAAAATTCTAATATATGATAATAGGACTTTTACATTCTAAACCATGTGATACAAAATTTAGAAAAAAATAAAAATAAAATAGCAAGAAAAACATTATTTAAATAATTATTCTTATAGAATTTTGGTTTTTATTTTTAAAATTTATAAATTTTAGGAATACAAAAAGAATAGAAATTTATAGTTTTTATTAAGAAAACAACCCCTTTAATCATGATAAAAAATTTGAGTAACTTATAGTTTTCCAAAACACTGTCAATATACTAATGAAATTGTATTTTCATATTTAAAATATATTTAAAAAAATATATTAATGGTAATTAAAATATAGAGATTAAAAATTAATTTTAATTTTATTTCATATTTTATCCAATATAATTAAAAAATCATCAATTAATCTTTAAATAATTTAATAAATATTTTAACTTTAAAACACTTAGTTTATTCTATAAAATTGAAATAAAAACCCCTAAAAAGAGAATTATAATTCACAAAAATTCTAAAAGATTAAATTTTCATTTCATATCATATTATACATGTAACATTGATCTTAAAACCCCATAAAATATAGTTCATTTTCTTAATATACTCAATAACTTGCAAAGCACAGAACTCTGAGTGTAATAGAAGAGAAAACTAAAATAACGTTATAACCTAGCCATTAAATTTTCTGGTATAAATAGAGCTAAATAAATTTTAAAAATAATATGGATTTTATAAGAAAAAATAAAAAATTGTTTATCTATTGATTAAAAATGAAATCCAATCCTTTTAAAGAAGGATGAAATTTTTTCTAAAAACTACTTTTTTATAAAAGATGGTTTAGTCCTGATTTTGTTTTCCTAATTTAATATAAATTTATAAAAAATTTAGAATATATACTTGAAAAAATATATATTTTTGGATTTCAATACATCAAGATTATCTTTATGTTAATTTTTGGGATTTTTCATAAATGTTTCCCTTTTGATGACTAGTGAAAAATAATAAATTATAAAAGAAAACTACCTTTTTGTTAAAATTTGTATAAAGAGAAATTAAATCTCTAATTTTATTTAACATAAAATTATTTCATTTATATTTATCATATACCAATTTATGTTATTTTTAGGTTTTTTCTATTAAATTTTGATATAAAAATTGGTAAATTTGGACTATTTTCTCTTTAAATATACATTTTCTCATCTCACATATATGATTAATTTTAATATAAAATTTTCTACTCATGTTAATGGAATATATAATAATGGATTTAAAATATGGAATCATGAAAAATATATTATCTAATAATATAATGTTATTTTTTAACTAAAATGAATAATGAAAAGTGTTCAATTTATTTATGGCCATTAAGGTAGAAATGATTTACTGGGAGTAAAACTAAATAGATAATGGTTATGATATCAAAAATAATTATCCAAAATATAGTATATTTAAATATTTAGACCCTAACATGCCTATTAATATATAAAATCACTTTTTGACCCTTGTACATTAAAATAAACAAGGTTACACCTTTTCTAATCTAAAAATTACAAGTGTGCTACCCACCTCACTTATAAAAGGAAACCTATGTCTACTATTATTTAAAAACATTAAAACCATTTGTTTCATAAAATAAATTAAAATAAATTCCACAAATATAATCAACTCATACTATAATCCTTATTTTGGGAATAAATCCATCCTAGAATGGATGTTGGTGAAAACCTAAGGAGGTTATCCCAGAAAGAGGTAATGTTTTTCAACAAGTATTTTTTTTCATCCTCCAACATATAATTATACCATGATGATATGATTAAATCATAATAATCCATATTACTATAAATTTTTAGGTAAATTTAATTACCTTTAACCTTCTCCACTTCCATTAAATGTGTTATAAATTCATCATTATTGGGTATAACAGACTACCTCCTTGTAAACCAATATCATTCATTTTTTTGATTACCACCACCCATGTTTTGGTATGATGATGGATATAAAGTATATATATAATATCTAAAATATAATTACACCATTGGAGTCATTATATAATATATACATTGTTTACTTTAGATTCATTATGGGATGTGATAACATTGCTCATGTTTACAGTGAACTACCTTCTTATTAAGCATTGTGATTCGTCTTTCCCAAAATATTAAAATACATAGAGATTAATACAATTTTAATGAATATATTTGATATATAATAAATAAATATTTTGTTAATTATATATTTATCATTCTAAAAATATTTTACATAAAATTTTTATTTTTCATTTTCTCTTACGGAAATATGATAATGTCATTCATGTACGTGTGGAATACCACCTTCAGAAAGTGATGTGACTATATTTTCCTCACAGAAAAACATAGTGGATATATATAATTATATTTTGATAAATAATATGATATTAATATCATTGTATTAAATTAAAATAATACTTTAGTTCTTTTTTATAATGATCATTGATAATTGGAAACATTCCTCATGCGTATATTAATCATACCATTTCTATGGTCATAACACACATCATTTATAAAAACCGTCTTCCATGATTCATTCTCAAATTATAATTTATGTATGTATATGATAAGTATGTCATTGTTATTATTTTTTATAGGATTAATCTTTATTATATTCACATGAACTAACACATTCATTACAAATAGTGAATGAAAAAACAAGGCAATTAACATAGGAAACAATGAATATAATTAAATATTAATAATTAATTGGTGATAATATGATATAAAATTAGGATATATGAATCTATAAATATTAATATGGTTCTATTTAATGTTAATTGGATGTTTAAAACCACTATATATAAGGATAAATCATTTTTAACCAAAAGGGACCATGATGTAAGCGACCTTATCTCAATATTCCGTCATTGGGGGCATAATCCAATGTAATTCACCTAATTTATTAGATATGGTTTGAGTACCATTAATTTTACATGAAATATTATTATTTATTAATAATTAACTATATTTTAATTTTATTTTTATAATTTTTCAACTAAGAGTGTTTAGACATAAAATTTACCTGGTCGTAAATAATTTCATAACTCGATTTTTTTTCATTATATTAAATGTATCATTAGTTGTATTCGATAATATAATATAATGTGCGCACATAATATTTATACCTTATTAATTATTTTAACAAGGATATATTGATTTAAATTTGATACACATAATCAACTCATGGATTAATCCTCACATCAATGTTTCAATAATTATAAGTGTTTATTTCACATTCTTATTCTAATGGATATTGTTTATTATTTTATAATTTTTCCATAAAACCATTATCTTTTCCCCTGCATTGGTTTTCATGATATTTTATTTTAATATATTCATGTTTAAACTCTTTTTATCTTAAAATAATTGAGAAAATAATTTTATTAAATGATTATTGTATTCCCCTCTTCAATCGGAAATCAATATTCATTGAGTAAACTATTTGTTAAAAAAAATTAAAATATATGTTTTTTTAATTTTAAAAAATCATTATTTATAAAATATCTACTCATTTTTAGTTTTTACAAAATCATTTAAATGAATCTTCATATAGTGTTCGAAATTATACATGGTTTGATTTTTCTAAAAAAGTGGATGTAATATCTATTTTAACATCTATAACATGAAGACAATTTCCATCTTTTACATCGCTTAATTATTTTAAATAATATTTTGATTGAATTAATTTTTTTAAATAAAAATTATATTCATAATTGTTTAGGTAGAATTAGTTTTATATTTATATTTTCATAATCAAAAGGATATTTTAATCTAGAATTTTTTTTCTAATATTTTTATAGTATTTATATTCATCGGTAATAGAAACAATTATTCTTAATCAAACGGGTATATGTTATACTAATACCATATTTTTTCTTTTTAGGGATTTGGTATGTTCATTTTGAAAAATGAAATTATTTACATTCACATTATTTATTAATTATTGTATTTTTAACCTATCAATTTGAATATTCAATTTCTTATGCTAATTAAGAATTAAATTTCCCCTAATTTACATGTTATTTATCATGGATATATTTAATGATTTAACCATATCTCATATATATGCATGAGGTTTTACATTGTAATTTATTTGATTGATTAGAGATACAATGATAATCTATATTCTTTCTGCAATCAATCTATTTAATTGACAACCATGTCGTTCGAGAATTTAATAATTTATTCGACATATTCGGAGGGATTTGGACATAAAAAAAATCAACATTGCCAAGTTATATATTTCACCTCTATACATATGTTATTAAATGAGGATAATTAGTAGGCTATCAAAACATTTGTTTGACACACCAATTTGGTTTGAACCCTAATGTTTTAAACTATCATCTAAAAGGTCTTGACAGTAGAGGTATCATGTTCCTCAAACATGACACCCAATAACTATGAATTTTCAATATTGAAAATTCTATCATCATATTACCCTTTATATTTTCACCATGATAATATATTTGTATATATTTTATTCCATGTTTATTTATTAAATAATACATGTTTTAGTAATTTATCTTGCCGTTTAGATTATGTATTTTCTAATCATGATAGTAATGTTATTTAAAAGTCTTGTGTGTTCAGTAATTTTCATTTCCATATTTATTATGCTTATTGAGTCATGATATCATCCAATTTATATAATCCCAACATACAATTTGATATTAACATAATTGTGTAAATCATTTTATGTCCTTGTAATACTTTACAATTTATCCAGGAGTATTTTTATAGGCATTGGTTGTGAAGACATGTGATTCTCTAGCATGGTGTTCCAATTATAAATTTTATTGATTTATTAAAAAAAAATTATACCTCATGGGAATATATTTTGAAAATATGTAATATATTTGACATTGATAATCTAATAAAAAATGTAAGATCATGGTTGAATCTAGATTGTTGTATATACCCTAGTAATGAACTAATGTTGGTCGATACCATATATTTAGCTGAAGGAGACATTGGTTGGTACCTTTAGTGAATTAATTAATTTATTCATTTAATTATTTCATGAAATGGACTAAAATTAATTCCCACAATTTATATGATATTTTGGGAAATCTCTAGGGTTATCCTTGTAACCCTATGTCCATTGAGTGGAGGATTCCACCAATCTCCATTGGTGGATTGAAATCGGATGATGACTAACATCTAGATCACATTAAATTAAGGAACAACCGATGCAATGGATCGTCCCCATTGTTCAGGATCATGTTCTTCACCAATGAACAATCCAATATCATGGTAAAGATCATCATTTTGGTTTCCTCCATTATTATTAAAGTATCTAGAATGATCCAATATTGTATTCATTGATATGTTTTCAATTTCATGCTTTGCGGCACCCGGTGTACTGAAATAAATTATTGGTTCAATTTATTTATTATTTATTTTATTAAACATACCCTTCAAATCCCAAATTATGTAATCTCTATCCATGAAAACTTTTCCAATGTTGATATTGACATTGTTATTGTGCCTTTACCCCCACTATTGTTTCACAATCTTCATTATTGGACAACACGTTCATGATTTGATTATTGTTTTGATGTTCCAAGCATGATAAGACCATGGGGTTCATAGTGGACCTGTTACAAATATTTATATTGTAGTTTTGAGAATACATAATTGATTATTTTGTGTATTGGTGGTGGAAAAATAAATCAGAAATCAAAATAATAGAAGGAAATGACACTGGAGGTATGTGAGATGCATTCAGGCTTTAAGAGAGTGATTATTACAACATTTTTTAACAATAGAATAGCTGAAATCTGAGTTGGATCAGTTACTGGTCGGAAAAAAAATTATTCAAGGTGGGTGAAAATGATATAGAAAAATTTGTGGATACCTTGTGTTTTTATGAAAATTATGACTATAGGATTTTTATTTTGGAACAATACATAATGTGTACTTAAATAATAAATGGGAATTGGGTTTCTGTGAGATCATATGTATCACACACCAAGTGATCTATAGGTGGTAGCCTAATGTATACTCTAGGAGTACACAAATATAGACAATGTAAGGAGACACACCCCTTATTGTAAGATGTATAGTATACAAGGTCATGACCATTTGAACAATGATTGACCCTAGTGGGGGCATGAAACACTATACAGTACCCATACGCACCATGTAATACTACATGGCCGTCATCCAATGTGATGGCGAGGTAATGACCAGGAATAGGAGAGAGGTCACATAGTATTTGGACCCATTACATGTCACATACTTCTTTTTAAGAAATTATCTACATCTCATATATCCTTTGTTTGGACTCCGATTGTGGACTAAATGTGGTTTATCCCGAGTTTTTTATCCTATAAAATATCTTGGTGTCATCTATAGTGACTTTTGAGAGATAATGTGAGATGTTCTAAGTGCGACTCTTCTTTAGGTGGCTCTTGATGATGACATTGAGCTAGCATAGTCATCAAAGGGTGATACCCCCTGAAGGACAATGGTGTGGGCCCTCAATAATTTTACAGAGTGGAACTGCCCATATTATGTAGGTCATGGGTCCTCTATCCAATAAATTAAACTCTTCTTCAGAGTAATGGAATTGTTCCTCTATCTACAAAATACAACCCTCTTGTATAGTAATTTCATAGGTATTTTATCCACATATTGGAACAATCCTATAGAGTTAACACATTGGATATATACGTACTGAGTGTACCCCTCCTACAGTGATTGGGCATGGGTCCTCTATATATTATGTGGAACCCTCCTCCAGTGGTAGGGAATGGGTCCTCAACCTACTAAGTGGAGACAGCTAGTAGTGAAAGGTAAAGGGTTATGCACTTACTGAATGGGACCCTCCTATTGTACAAGGGAATGGGTCCTATAACAAGATATTGTGCCCCATATGTTGTGTAGTACATTTGAAATTTTTAACCCCACATGGATACTTCATTTGAAAGACATGTGATTTATTGGTAATCATTATTGGACCTCATTAGAACATTTGATGGACTCTTTTCCTCAGATGGTTTGTGAGACGGAGATCCCATTTCAATCACATCTTGGATTCATTTTAGGGAATATATATCTTTTTTATTATATTACATTTCTCTATAACAATGGTATGATATATATACTTCAATAATTTATCCAATTACCTCCACCTGTAGGTTTTAGGGGATCCTTGAGGGAAAGTATATACTCAAACCTTCATGGGATTTTAAAACATGTGTCATGTCATTTTCAAATTAATTATTGGTTAGTGGTTATTTCATAGGAGTGTAGAGATACCTAGGTGCATATGAATCTATATGGTGATAGGTACATTGATAAATGGAGTTGGTCTCTCTAAAAATTCACTTTTTCCATCTATTATAATGTTGTCACATCATTTCTAGTTGGGAATTTATTTTACCCATTATGTTATCATATTTCATTATAGCACTCTTATATATTTTCTATAATATTGTTACATTCTTGGATGTTACTCTTGATTTTACTGTCATTATTTATTATCATACACTTATTCATGGAGATGGATTGCTTCATACATAATGGTATATTTTGAAAATTCCTCCCATGATATTGATGGATATCCGGGTTGTTCTCAATCCCATTACCTTTATAAGTAGGCTTAATGTAGTTTCAGCTTGTCCAACTACTATCCACGTGGTCTCTATTGGGTTGGATCGTGATACATTTCTATCATATGTGGTTTTCCAGTGGGATCGGGTTTAGAGTTATGTTCAATTGGGAGGTTTTTTAGGAACATAGGGTAATATTGTAATTGTTTCTTGAGTGAGACTTTCTGGTGAGGGATCCTAGTGTTGGTGTAGAGTTTGATGCATCCAATCCTTAGGACTCTGAATACCTACATGTCAACTTCGCATTCCAATAAATTCAATATAGGGAAATTAGGTACATGCATCATATATTATGGAGTCTTTTTACCTCCCTTCTAGAGTCATCACCATATATATATATATGATAATATTACCAAGGAAAATATTGACTATATTCCAGAATGCCTCTAGAATGACATCCAATTATGTTAATGATTCCAGATCATGATGACAATTAGATTAGTGATGAGGTATCATTTTAGGGTCCATAATGTTAGATCATTCATCTATGTGGGATGGTAGAAGTACCCACATCTTCTAAGAAATAGATTATAAAAAAATAGGAGGATGAGGATACACACAATCTTGGAAAACTAAGTGTGATAAAGCTCTTGAGATATCTAATTTTAAATGATGATCAGGATCCATAAGTAGTGGAGGATTGGAAATAGATAGTTGTATAATATCTCATAATTTTCCCAACATCAAATTATCACATGGCCTCTCAATTATACATCATTTCTTATATGGTTGTTGGGAATTAGTAGAGTTTTGTCACACAGATGCATGATTAGTCAACAATATCCTAGATAGACTTCCCACATATGTTTAGTGAAGATAATTAAAACACATTCTTATGATCATTTAAAATTCAGTATATTATTAATATACAGTAGTGAGTGATGATGGTTTAAAATATGCTTCATGTTTATGTGACCTCATGAGGTACTCCCATGACATTATATAGTATGGTTACTTCCAAAATGAAACCTTGATAAGGGACATCGTAGAGACATATATTCCATTGTTATACCCCAATGAATTCTCATATATGATTGAGTTTTATAGTAGAAGTTTGTGATTAATATATTCTTATGAGAGGCAATCCATAAATTTATTGTTTGAAGTGGGATTTTTAGGGACGATTCATTGGAAATAGCTATTAATATTCAACTAATAGTATCATGATGCAGGATATATTCTCATATCCATATTTGGGGGTGTTTTCATGTATAACAAGGACTTCTTGGAGGGATGAAGAATCTGAGATAGGGGTGGTTATAATCATGTGAGAACTGAAGTAACATTTTACATGAGATCCTAACCCGTTGTGCTGAGGAGGTAAGATAGATAGAAGATGGATCACTACTACAATGGTTGTACAATGATCTTGCTTCTCCCATGCGTTACTATGGTGGCCCCACGGTGGTGGAGATAGAATATTTATAGGTTGGGATAAATGATAATTATCAAAGGTTGTTTGAAAAAATTTCGATCTACATACACCATGGACAAAAGTTGGCGCATGGTAGGTTCTGGATGCGGGGAGTTGTGGTCGTGGGTAGTTATAGGAATTAGAGGCATATGACCTAGTAGATCATGCGACTAATAGTGGCATGATCTTATTTATTGGAATCATTCATTTTTTCTAGTTTAATTTGATTTTTACCCTTCATTATTCTCATTACTCCTACTGTGAGTGATGGAGCTCCGAGTTGAAAAATTAGCCAAGTAGCTTCACTTTGAGGTTCCTTCATTTAACACTTCAATATCATTTATCATTTATTAGTGTACGATTTATCTTGGTGGGGAGAGATTATCATTGGAAATATTGGTATTAATGATGATTAATTATGGTGAAATCATTTGTATATATTATAAGTCCATGGATCGATCCCAGGTTGACTATCACCACATATGATTTAGATCCCTTTGGATATATAGGTTGAGATTCTCATTTGATGGTGAGACAGATATCATGATAGAGAGAGTGTTCCTTGTGTGTAAGAAGCTGTGAATCGTCACTCATCATTTGACATGTTTAGAAAATAGCACATTGAGATCCTCAAGAATCTAAATTCCTTTATTCATGGAAGATTATAGAGACTAATTATCTGAGGAAATTATAGGGTGACCTAGAAGGTGGAATATATAGTTTTTAATCAACATGAACACCATGAAAACTTTAATATCTTCTTTGATATATCATATACCCCATACTGAGTCTTGGTAGCTATGGTAGTAATTACTGAACCTTCAAGGAAAGGGTTTTATCAGACCTTGTGTGCCCCCTAGGGTTTCTCCACTATTTTAAAGGAAAAAGTCAAAAGGTTTCATCTAAATTTATATAGATTATAATCTATTGAACTAGAACAAAATAAATAAAATCACCAATTTTTATGATTAATGACATTATTGAACCTTTTAGAGGCATGAGATGGTTCTCGATGATCGATTTATGATCTGGATGACACAATATGATAGTTCATGAGACAGATATTACGAATCTAGAATTTCAATAACTATATGGAAACTGCATGTCCATAATGATACCCTTGAATGTAAATAATTCCTTGATAATTTTATTGGGTTTGATGAAATGGATCATCTTTCTATTCATGGACCAATTTTTTTTATTGAAAACATACTCATATACTATGAATTAGAGGAGAAGAATGCATATCACTTGAGTATGGTCAAATTCTTGCATTGGGAGCACCATATCTATTGTAATCTCTCAATGTTGTAGTTATGGATTAGTAAGGACCACATTCTTAGACATGAAATATCTTAGTATGGAGTTACTATGTCCCTAATAAAGATAAATAACGTTCATTATTGGGATCCATGTACGAACGTGTCAAATCTGTGGAGTTTTATCATACTTGAAGGGTACTATAGGCGGATTTTGAAAGAATAATTCAGGATTTCACCCCCTTTGACTGCGCTAACATGGAATGTGATATAATTTAACTATATTTATTAGTACTATAAATACTCCAATGACTTGTGTCTGAGGATGATGAGTACTCCTATTTTGATAATAATGAATGAGGTCATGTAGTACATAGTATATTTTGATTCCTATAGAGCTTGGTTTGGCTGCATGTTGATACAGAGGACTAAAATGATCATATATGGATTCAGTCAATATATGTCCCATGAGAATAATTTTATGAATCATGAAATAAATTTGTAGAGGTATTATTATCATTGAGAATGTGAAGGCACTATCTTTTGGGAGAGATATTGGTTATTTACTAAGACATATAGTGTATTAGGAATGTTTTGATGCAGTGATACCTAAACTAGAGATAGAGGCACTAGTTTGAGTTCCTTCATGACTATGACTTGTACACTATCTATAGTCATGGAAAGGGAAATGTTTTAGTATTTTACCTTATAAGGAAGACTAGTTCCTTTATGGTGTTAGATGATTCTATGTAGTTTACTTCCTTGCAGATGACCCTTCTATAAAGGGGATGGTGTATCTTTTCATCAGTTGAATGTGATGGATCCTTTACCTCTCTATTGGGTGAGTGTTGTTCAGATGAGATGAATCAAATGTGTTTTCCTATGTATCCATATATCTTCAAGAGATTAGCCAGATATATTTTTTTATGGAGGGAATCATGTCACCATATTCCAATGACAGATTATGGTCTATGTTTCAATGAGGGAGTAGGTGATGAAGGATTTGTTTTCACCTTTAAGTTGGATGTAAATCCTAGAATGTGAATGATGTAGAATTACATTCAATTATGGTTTCAGTGGGATGGAATCATATAGAACAAGGGTGATTTCATCTATGGTTGCACCACATATTATCATGTGAAGGATCAAAACCATGTTCTGGTAGGTTTGTTGAACCCTATTGAGATCTTGGAGTGGAAATGTAATGTAATATCCCTATACATTCTCATAATGCTCATGTGAGTGATGAGAGTCCATGAAACAATTTGGGTGATTGGTGGATGAATTATGAATTCGACGTACTTCCTTTCTATCAGGGAAAATATTTCTGTTGAGATTTTGGGGTTGGTATACATAAGGGTGATTGTCTACCATAAGAGGGTTCTGCCACTAATTTTATCCAACCCTGATGCAATTTTTAATAAATTATTGTTGAGATTCCAACACGAATAATTCATGACATATATGGGGATGAGTACAACCATTAAAAACCTCTAGTGTGGAAGAACGAGTTCATTATCTTGGTAAATACGGATATTTGGAGGGATTTCATATTATACATTAGCATGATCTAGGATAATCACATACATGTAGTGTAGTTTTATTATAATAATACCAATCACTCTTCTCTCAGTGTGGAACCATTTAAGGCTATATAAATTAGAACCTATAGTTTACCATTATATTGGATTGAGATCAGTTATGTATCTCTTATTAGGCCATTGAGATTATATGAAATGATAAATAAGGTCTTGGTGATCTATGAGTGGATGGTGGGAGCTTAGAGAAAGATGAAATATTAAGTAAATCTACATCATATCAACTTGTAGTTTGAGTATGGAGACCATTTTTTCTATGTGTATCCTCACCAAGAAGATTTTAGATATTTGAAAAAGGAAGAAGGTAATCCTTGAGTTTCATCAGATCGTTCTAGATCATGTGAATGGTTGGTGGGGTTTGATAACACCATTTCATAACCCAAAATTTGGAGATGGTTCATGATGTCTTCAATGTGTTGCAGCTGAGGATATAAAATCATAACCCCACACATGTTATTTACTATTGAACTAGACATTGAGTATAGAACCACCATCTTGGAGCACCTTGTGTAGATTGCATTTTGGTAGGAGAGAATCCTATGTGAATGCGTCATTCACATGGTTCATGTGGTGTGGAAACATTGGATTATGTAAAAAATCTTCTAAGAGAGGTAGAGCATTATACTGGCCTAGTATCCCTAGATTTATCCTTAGGTTTTATTTGGAGGATTACAATATTTTACAATGGGTATGATGCCCAGAAAATCTAATATAAGAATGTTGTATTCGATAGCCTGAATGGAATGAAACACAAAGTACATAGGCTAATGAAAAATCTAAATACTTTATAATATATTTAAATTTTAAAATATTTCTTATTTATTTCAATGCATGAAATAACAGGTTAGTGTGTGTTACATGAAAGAGTTTCCTTCTTCGGTGTCTTGCGTCACATACATGAAGATGTTTTACCAAAAATATTATATTATTAATATATTAAGTAATGAACTAGTTTTTATTAATTTTAATAAATAACATAAGAATATTTTGGTTCACTCAAATATTTAATGAATTAATTTTTTTACAATTTAATTACAAATGAATATAAGAAGCAATTGAGTATAATCTGAAAATTTTTATAGAAATCAGTTTTTATTTTCAAAATATGATTTTATGATAATATATTAAATTATTTATAATAAGTGAGTGATATTATTGTAATATATATATATTATATTCAATATAAATTTTTTTTATATTCAATAATTTGGTTTCCTACACATAAGATATGATTGAACCCAATATTTCACATAAAAACCTATATTTTTATTAAAGCACTTTTACTGCCTCTTAATGGAGAAAACATTTTGAATCAGAATTTTGATACCTTAATATATTTAATATTTCAAAATAAACATAATATTATAAATATAAACATAATTATTATGTTCTGGTGAATTGTTTATATTTATCATAATCATTTCAATTATAATGGGTAATTAAAACATTGAATATAATTTCAAAATATCTATTTTATCTACTTTATTTATTGTGATAAATTATAAATTTAATTTATTTAAAAGTTTAAATAGATAATATTTTTATCATTTAATAAATTTTTTATCATTTTAATAAATTTCTCTTTGAAATATGTTATAAAAACATAGAAATCTTTCAGATGTTTTTATTTTAAAAACCGACATTGTCGTCCATCCTGCGAGATGGGAATTAAATTAATTTCTGAAAAATAAATGAATTGAATTTGTAAAAATGGATTCATTTTTTAAAAATGATAATATATTATCTCTAAAAATGATTAATTTTTCTGATATAAAATATTTCTGAAATTAGTTAAAATTGATTACAATTATACAGATAAAATTAAGCATAATAAAAAACTAAACCATAAATTTAAGCGCCCAAATGACATATCTATTTGTCTGAAATCCATTTTATAGACATAAATCGTCCATCAATGCCACATTATTTAATTTTTCTGATTTTTTAATATTTTTTTAGGTAAAAACGTTGTTACACATAACAAATTTTCTATAATACCCAATGAATCCTTTTCTGCATGAAAAAAGGCCACCGCCTCTCCCCATTCCTCACACTATTAAAAATATATAGGTTTTTATATTCACTTCCCAAATAGATCCTCAAAAATCCACCCTTAATACTTTAATCCTTCCATTGAGTTGGATGAAATCCAATCAATCCTTTTGGTACAAACCAAAAGATGTTACCCGATTAATAGTTAAGATCTTTCCTTAAGATATTTAGTTTTATTTCCATTCTCCAACCACTCATCTATTATTATTATATTACTATATAAAAAAATGTATCCACAATAAAATAATATTTTTTTATACTATGTTTTCAACCTAAACTAAATTACACATCGATCTAATGGGTAACAAACATATTGTTTCATTGTAAGGTGAATTACTACCTCATAAAATGATGATTTGTTCAATTTTTATTTACCACCTATCATGGTGGCTATTATAATGGAAACTATTTTTTATATGAAATGTATATATTATATATATTATTTCATTCTTATTCTGAAATCATTTTCCTACAAATTCCTTTAATATATTCCATTTTATTTTAATACAACAACATCATTTGGGGAAATGTGAACTACTACCCCCGCAAAGTGATCTGATTCACACATAAGATACAAGGAATGTAAAAAAGTTTATTATAATTAAACAAATGATAAAAAATATATATTATATTCATTAATTAATTATGTTTCGGGATATATAAATATATATCATTTAATTTCATACCCTCTCACACACTTAAAAAGTGATAACATTATTCATGGAAGTGTAGAATTCCCCATCCTTGACATGATGTGACTCTATTTTAATCCCAATAATTATATATATAACTATATATTATTAAATAAAATGGTATTTATGATATAATTATTATTATGGAATGATATGGTGTAACACACCTTCTTTACATAACGATCATTGATAAATAAGAACAGTACCCATGTGAACGTACATCAGATCATCTCCATTATTGAAACGTTGATTCCTTTTCCATAACCATATATAATGATTTTTATTAAAATTATAATTTCGGTATAAATATAATAATTATTTCATATTGATTATTCTAAATATTTTATATAATGTCCCCTTTGACCATAGTAGACCAACACAAGTTGTATTTTACGCATAATCTTAATTTGTTCAAAACAACAAATGTAAAAATATTTTCATATGTAGTTGTATAAAAAATTATTAAAAGTGTTTTAAAAGTAATTAGAAATAAAAATTTTGTTTCCAAAAAAAGTATATAATTTACATTATTTTATTATACATGAGGTTAATTTGTGTTTACTAAAAAGGAAACACATGGTAAGGGAATTTCATCTCACCTTTTACATTCGTCAAGTAAATGTCTTGTTCACCACTTATAGCATTTGTATGGTGCATCTAATGACCATTTTTTCTTATTATATCATTAATTCATTTATCTTCATAGTATTTATGGATTTCATTTTATAGTATTAAATCATGAAGTTTATGATTTAGAATGTTTCAATGGTGTATTGGACACATTGGAATGTTGAAATATTATTACTCTCAACAATAACATTAATTGTATTTCAATTGTATTTCTATTTGAAGAAATTATAGTACAATTTTTTTTAAAAAATAATTTTAATTTCCTCTCCACTATTAATTGATGAATTTTTTTATGTATATGTTCCATTTTCAACTCTTGGGTACTAACGATGTTTTTAAAAATATTTTTAAGAATACCTTAATTCCATTCACTCTTTAGTCGGAGATCCTATTTTCTTCTAAAAATAATGTGTTATAAAAAAAAAGTAAATTTTTTTTTCAAAATTATATTCTATATAATGTTTTACCCCTTTATACTTTTCCCAATATTATTAATGGAATCTTATTTTTCTCTTTCCAAACAAGGAATTTTTCTAACCCTTTTTACCTTGCAAATAGATGTATCTTTTTACCATGTATGATATGTATGAATTTATATTCCATCATTTATCTGATGCTTCCCTAAAAATTTAAAATAATAATTTTTAATATAATTTTATAAATAGTGGTATTTTAAAAATAATTTTTTTTCAATAGTTTTTTAAAACAATAAGTAATTTTCATCAAGAATATTATTGAAGTTATTATTTTATATCATCAATGACATGAACACTATATTTTTACTCCACTTGGGATATGTTGTGTTGATACCATACTTATCCATCATCTATATGGTTTTTGATTGATTTTGGACAAGTATATTTTTAACATTCACTTCATTCATCTCTTTTAGTCCCCAAGAAGAATTCAATTTCCAATTATCATTTTACATTTAATTTCCCCAATGTATCCATATTATTTTTAGTAGTTAAAATCATTTTATAAACCATATAACCTGTTTCATAATTTTTTACCTTTAATTTTATTTAATTATTTGGGGAAATGGTGATAAATATGTATCATCTATTTCCATTAGATATTTGATGAGGAAAATTATTAAATTCATTATTCTATATATGATGAATTTTTTAGACTGAGACGATATTGGTGGGGTATGGTTATAGAGATCCCTGGATGCATCAGTACTGACATGGGACAAGTCATTTAAATAACTACAATATATAGGTTTTTACCCAATATATTTTAAACAGTCTTTTGAATGATCATGACTGTAAAGGTACCATGTACCTAGGAAAAATGGCATCCAATAATCAATAAATACACTCATATGAGTTTTAGTTGTTATTCAACCATGATATTTGGGGTCGATATATCTTTCGAAACATATAATTTTCATATATTTAGATGTAATTTTTTTTTGTTTCTTAAATTATAAAATTTATTTTTTCTATTCTTTTTATTTGGATGGAATGTGTTTCAAGTTATTATTATGACATATTTTTTATAAACATCTATTCAGTTTATTGTTGACATGGATGGTCTGTTTAGTTATTTACCATAACATATTGAATATTCTCATTAATTATTTATTTATTCCACTAAAATTTTACTTTCTAAGAATTTGACAACAAACATATTATATATCCATCCCCTAGAATCTACAAAGTGTACTATAAAATATATGATGGGAATCCCTAGATCGAATAAAGTTACTCTCGATGATATTTATTTAGAATGATAAAAAAGTATAGTGTATATTTTTTATTATTTCCTAATGTATGTATCCATTTTAAGAAGACTAATAGACTATGGTTCCTTTTATATTTGATTCCTTATACTCATGGAAATGTAACTGATTGTAGATAGTGGATCTAGCCTATATGGGGTAAGGTCACAACTATTGGAATCAAAGGAGGCTTAGTAGAAACATTTTGAACTAGATTTATGAAAACATAGGTTAGAGAAAATAACCCAAATATTTAATTTGATTATAAGTATATAAGAACATTCTATAATATTGGTAAGGTATATATTGTGTGGGTCTTCTTGTTAATACATCCTTATAGGGATACTAAAAGTTGATTTGGTTCTGACATATGTATACCTAGGGGAAATAACTATGAAAAGGTGTTCTAAGCCTAACTCGGTGTAACCTGGTACATGAAAATGGGCCTTACATCACACCTAATTTGACCCTCCCAAGGGTTACACATAGGATAATTCACATTTTCATTACAAACCACTATAAAAAATTTTTACAGTGAATAACCATAGTTAAAACTAAAGTGATTTATATTAAAGATAATGATTCCTGGTTTATAAATCATGTAAATGAAATTATGGACAAACCTATTACCACATATGACCTATGTGGAAATTAATTCAAGGATTTTTTATTTGTTAGGGTTGAATTGAAAACATTTTAATGGCTATAAAGCGATTAACCTTATTTCAATGATGTCCATAAAATTTATTTTTTAAAATATATTAATATCTTTTAAAAAAAGGAAAACCTATATTCCAGGTTAAAACCAATAAAGTATGTCAAGGTAGCGCATCTTAAACAAATGACTGAAATACTATGAGGGTTTCAGGCCAACCACTGGCCTATGTAATGTCCTAGGTAATTTTTCATTATTTTGAGTAGAACAATTTGATGAATAAATGTTAATGATGAATTGATAATATCAGTATTGGGGATTATGGATTAATCAACAAAAAATTTTGGTTTTCAAAGATATTTTAACGAATATAGTTAGACATGTCACTCTTTTATAGGCCTTACAATCCCTTAATAGCTTAATTGAGTTCTTCATGAATAAATTTTGTTGTTGTAGGAAATTAAATTTTAGGAGTAAATGGATGAATTAGAATTTGATCAAAGAACAATCAATATAATTTTAATCTTTTATTATAATATATTAAATTAAGTTGTACAAACATCCATCAAATGGGTAATGAACATACTATTTCTATGTATGGTGAATTATTGCATCATGGAACGATGATTTTTTAATTTTCCTTTTACCGCCTATCATGGTAGCCACTATGATAGAAAAACATTTATATATGATATATGTGATACTAATTATTTTTATATACTTATATAATAAATTTATTATACATTCCATTAATACATTCTATTTTACATTAATACGATAACATCATTTGAGGATGTGTGGACTACTGCCCCCTCAAAGTGATTTGATTCGTTCTTACGATACATGTAATTTATAAAATATAATTAAAATTAAAAATATGAGAAATAAAATAACCTATATTATATTAATGAAATTATTAATTTTTTTAATATATATATATATATATATAATTTTCTTTATTACCCTTCCTCACACTTAAAAAGTGATATTGTTATCCGTAGACATGTGGACTATCACCTCCTCGATGTGATGTCAGTACATTTTCATTAACAAATTATATATATGTATATATATAAGTATGCATGATTAAATAATATGGTATTTCATATATTATTCCATTCAATAAATATATTTTTTAGTTACCATTTTATATAATGGTTATTGAAAAATTTGAATATTATTCAAGCTTTCGTATGGCATACTCTCTCCATGATTTTAACATTGATTAAATTTTAATAAAGAATATTTAAATATTGGTTTTGAAAAAATTATTGAGGAATAAATGTGGTAAATATTTAATTATCATTTTTTTGATTTTATATAAGGACCCCTTGGACTAAATATGAAAAACACAATTTATTTTTGACACATAATCCTAATTTGTTCAAAACAACAAACGTAAACATAATTTCTTATGTAATTTTATAAAAAATAGTAAAAAGATAAATACAAATATTGATAAATATGAATATTGTTCTCAATAATGTATATATTTAACATAATATTATTATACTATAGGATAAAAGACATTCACCTGAAAGGTAACAAAAGGTAATATAATCAAATCTCACATTTTACATATGTGAGATAAATGTCATATTAACTACTTACATATTTTGTGTGGATTATATACTAATATTTTTTACATATGATGTCATGAAGTATATTATATTAATGTTATTAAATACTTTAATTTTTAGTATTTCTTTTTTTGGTTTATGATTTAAAATGTTTACGATGGTATGGTACACTTTGTAAGGAATAAAGATTATTACTGTCCACCTAAATGTTAAAGATCATCTAATGGTATTTCCATTATATGAAATATTTCCTCTCCTTTTGTAGTTAATAATTTTTTCTAAGTATTAGTACCATATTTCTAATATTTTTTACTCATGATGTTTTAAAAATTATTTTTATTAAAACATTACATCATTTCTCTATATATTTGAAGAACTTTTTTTATTCCAATAACCATGTTTTATTAAAATTCATTAAAAATGTTTTTCAAACGATTTTTAAATGACATTTCTACCGCTTTTTGTATTTTACCAATGTTTTTAAAGAATATTCTTATACCATTTCAAAAAAGGAAGTTTTAAAGCCCTTTTTATCTTGAAAGAGGAAGGTTTCTCTTAACATCACACGACATGTACGGATTTATCCACCATTATTTATCCATTGCTTAAATAGTTTGTTTAAAATGAATATTTTTAATTAACATTTTTTTAAATGTATTTTAAAAAAAACAATTATTTTCAAATGGTTATTCAAAATAAAATTTTACATTCCTCAAGAATATTTTTTAGGATGTAATTTTATTTAATAAACAATAATAACCCTATATTTGTACTCAAATTGGGATATTTTTTGTTGATACCTTATTTATCCATTATATGGATAGTTTTTTTTTTTGATTTTTCCAAGGAGTGTATTTACATTAATATCCTTCATCCCTTTTAGTCACTATAAAATAAAAAAATTTGTATGATCAATTGACGTTGATTTTCCCCAAATTATCCATATCGTTTTTCATGGATATGATCATTACCTAAAAAAGATTCCAATTACCATATTGTGTTTATTGTGAAGTTATTTTTTTATTTGGGGAAATATTGAAAAAATTTTATCCTATATTTTAAATATATATTTGACAATGAACAATTTCAAATTGATTATTTGATATATGAGTAATCTCTTTGACTAGAGCAACATGAGTGTTTATTGATAATAGATATCACCTTGAGGAATCAATAGTCTCATTGGACATGTAATTTGGATAGCCTCCACAGATGGGGTTTATTCGATATTTTTTAAATCATCTTTTTAGTGGAATTGATGACAAAGGTACCATGTACTTAGGAAACATGGTCTATAATAATCAATCAATGCTCTCATATTAGTTTAATATATTATTCATCCATGAGATTTTGAATCGATATATCTGTGGATACATTTCATTTTCAGTTATTTAGATGGCATGTGTTTCAATTTCATACCATTTCATATTTATTTATCATTATATATGTATTTGTGTGGAATGTGTTTCTAGTTATTACCTTTCCATATTTTTTATTCACCTCTATTCAGTTTATTGATAACATGGAAGGAAAGATCAGTTATTTACCTTTCCATATTGACTATTTATATCAATTCTATATTAATTCTGATATATTGTTACATTAATGACAATTGGATCTCACCCATATTAGGTTTCCTTCCCCATTATCCAAGAATCAAACTATTAAATATAATAAAGGATTCACCCAATGAAATAATTATACCCTTGATGTAATTTTTTAAAAAACAAGAAAGAAATATGTTATAATCAGTGTATTCCTTTCCCATGTATCTGTCTTTTTTACCTAGAGTAGTAAACAAATGTTTTTTTCAATACTTGCTTCCTTGTAACCATCTCAATGTAATTGATAGCTGACATCGCCACCTAACTATCATGGGTAGGGTTTAACCAAATGGGATAATTTCAGTAAATTTAATTACCTTGTAATACTTTTAAATATTTCAAGGAATATTTTGGTAGCCAGGAACAGGGATGTTGTGTGACTCCAAGGCCTAGTTTACTGAAAAATAATTTTACAACCATATTAAATATATTTTATATGAAATTTCCATAATTTTAATGAAATGATGAAATATGTTGAAAAAGAGTTTGGAATTAAATTTCTAAGACAATTATTTAATCTAGGTTATGGTACTTACCTTAGGAACGACCTAATGATGGTCGGTGTCAAACATTTAGAAATAGTGCTTGTCGTTGGGTACATTTGAGGAATTTATTAATTAATTCGCATAATTATTTCATTAAATAACCTAAAAAGGTTCCATTTATTTTATGTTGTCAGGGAGAATATTCAGAGTTATCCATGTAAAGTTGGGGTCACTTATAGAGGGATTCTATAATTATTAATTGGCGAATTGATATTGGACGATGAAAAACATTCAAATCAATGTGTGTTGTGGAATAAAGAATTCCCTAGATTATCCCCATCCTCGAAGAAGATATTACTAAACAATACAATGATCCAAACATGAGGTAATACTCAACATTTGTGATTTCTCTCTTATGATTATAATATTGATCATGTGATCTTATATTTTATTCTTTGATTTATCTTAAATTTCATCCCTTATACGTGCTTTTGTATTGAAACAAATTATTCCTTTAATTAGTTTCTTATTTTTACCTGAAATATATACTACCAATACATGGTTCTATGATCATTACACTGTTAATATTGTCCATTGGTGGTATCACATTTCGTCTTCTGCCTTTTCCCCACCCGGTTATTTTTTTTCTTTATTACTAGACCATGGGGTTTGCGATGTCACTATTTTTAGGTGGGTTTGATCACGATCATGCCCCCAAATTCCTGGTGGATATGTGAAAATTTATATCATTTTTCATACAATGATAAATTGGTGAGGATTTTGGGTTGATGTGATGGATTCATGGATCTATGTCCTATAGTGGATATGTTTATCGCCCAGGATGAAGGTAAGATGCCTATAGGCTTCAAGAGAATGACATGAAACCCAATTTTAGACAAACATAGACCTTGGATTACTATTTAGTGATATTTATATCAATTACAGGTAGAAAACATTCGTGATATGATGAATTTGAACCAAATCTAGGGAAATGCATGGAGAAGATGAGTTTCTTATGAAAACAGTGTGACCACAAGCCATTATGTTTTTATAATACATAGCATTTTCCCTAAAAAATGATAGTGCTAAGGTTTCGGGAGATCAAATGTATCCCATGATGTGTGTCACCCCTACATTCCATGAGACCTGAAGCGGGTGGCCCACCATTTGTTGTGGGAGTATGTTGACATGGGCATAAGATATATACATAATATGTCAGGGAATGTGGCCATTATACATGAGCATAAGTAAGAGGAAAAATAGTGACACTAGGTGTCTAAGATACATCATGTATATCCTATATATTCTAGGTAGTACAAAAAATAATGAAATACATGTTTTGGAGAGTAAAATTCTTGGTATAGTAGTGTGGACACATGCCATTGGAGAACCCTTGCATACTATTCATCATATTGAGCAATCTTTTTCCTCTTTTATCTTATTCATTTTGACTCATCATTTGGATTATGAATTTCCAATCATGAGTTTTTTTCTTGTAGAAATATATGGATGAATTAGTAGTTGATTTTTTAGATAAGAAAGAAACATGTTCCAAGAATTACTCTTCTTTCGGCGGTACTCAATAGTGGTAGTGATTTGGTACAATCATCAGAATGGGGTACCCCATAATGGAACATGTTGTGGAACCTTAATCGTACCACTATATGGATCCCTCCAACAGTGTCAGGGAATAATTCCCCTGTCTATAGAGTGAATCCCTAATTTATAATTAATGTGTGGGGCCTCTTCTTTATGAGAGGGAACCTCTTGTTTAGAAAATGCTGATTCTTCTACCTAAAAAGCGGAACACTCCTACGATGACAGGTCATGGGTCCTCTACCCACTGAGTTGAACCCTCTTATTGTGATAGGATATGGATACTTTACTGACTATGTGGAACCCTTATATTGTACTATTGTATAGATCATCTTACTAGATATTATTCCCCCCTTGACATTGTGATATAGAGGTGATGATTGGATCCACAAGGATACTTCATTTGACATACACAATATATGTTTGTATCAATGATGAACCTCTTTGGAACTATTAATAGAATCTTTTACATGTCTTGATTTTGAAATAGCCATCCACTTTCTCTCTAATTTTTCATTCTATTAAGATAATATATATATATATATATGTGTGTGTGTGTGTGTGTGAGAGTGTTTGTGTGTGTGTGTGTGGATATAATTTATCACTTTATTTAGGTTGAGATGACTACTTCAATAATGTCTCTAAATTCTCCCCCTATAGTTTTTAGGGAACCCTACCTGGTATGTATATACTAATAACTATTTTGGGATTTCCCGCACAAGTAGTGTCTTTTAAAGATGATGGATAGGACGCCGATAATTTTATAAGAGCATAGGGATATCCCAGTGAATTTGACAATGTACAGTGGTTGGGGATTGGAGATTCGGAGTTGGCGTCTCTCAAGTTTTAAAATTTCCCCTTATTTATAGGCTGGGACATTTTTTTATGGTTATAAAAGTATTTTTTACCTTTTTAATATATATTACACTATAAACCTATTTTTTATTCCCTATAATATTGTACATTCATGGTTATTGATCATGATGTTTCTTTATTATCTTTTTATTCCTCTAAATTTTTTTATATAGATGGTTGGTTGTGTGACTACATGTACATTAGGAAATATCCTCCCAAAATAGTTATTCCTTTTAGAACTGGTCACCATCCCCTCGCATACAAAGGCATGCATTTGTTAGTTATGGGTCATCGTTCCACTAGCTAAGTTGTCACTCGGGCGTAAGATCATGTGACTTATTTTATTTTCCTTCCATATGATAAGAAGATTTATATTTGGAATTAATTTTTCAAATATTCAGGTCATTTTATTTTCTTTTAAATTATGTTTTATTTTGAATTTCCATTGTAATATCTATTTCATATATGTATCTAGTTCTCTAAAACTGCTAAACTAACCAGTTCATTGATATTTGATCCAATGTATATATGCCGGTATAGTAAATCTAGAACTATCTATGTGATACTGGTGTTGATGTCATTTCAGATGGTATCATATAAAGTATAGGTAAAATGTTGGGAACTAGATTAACGAGAATATATATTATGGAAAATTACCTAATGGTAGACTTCTTGGATAAGCATATAGTACTGGAAAAATACCCAATACAAACGGTTTTGAACCATTGGTATAGACCTCCAAACCATTATTATAGCATATACCAACGGTTTGGAGAACAGTGGCCTTGTAGACCATTAGGATAGGTCAATACCAACAGTTTCTAAAAACCATTGGTATAGACCTATACAAAGGGTTTTCAAAACATTTGGAATATGTAATATAAAAAATCTATACCAACAGTTCCATAAAACCATTTGTATATTTATTTCAAAAAAGAAGCATTTGATGGGTTTTCATCCATGTACCTATAGTTTATTATTTAATAACCTAACCACTCACCTAACCTGAATTTTGTGGACATAATTTCATAAATATATAGATATTTATTATCATAAGTGTTTTAAATTTTGATTAATGTAATGTTCTTAGTAATAAGATTCCATAAAAAATACATGTAACTACACCAACGGTTCTCAAAACCGTTTGTATAGGTCTATACCAACAGTTTTGAGAACCGTTGGTATAGATTCTTTGATTTTGGGACCTATACCAATGGTTTTGGCCAAGCCTTTTGTATTGGTGGGGGGGGGGGGCTATAACAACAGTTTTTCCAAACCATTGGTAGAATGTCTCTATAATGGACCTATACCAACAGTTTCTCGAAACCGTTGGTATAGGTCCCCCCTATACCAGCGGTTTGGAAAAAACCATTGGTATATGTCCATATAAGTGACCTATACAAACGGTTTGGAAAAAACTGTTGGTATAAGGGAAAATTAGTTACTTATACAAATGGTTTTCCCAAAACCGTTACAATAGGTCATATTTCAAGATGTGATTTAATAACGAACTAAATTTTTTAAGGGATGCATTATTTTGTTTTCCTAGATATAAATCACATCTAAATAATATAAGTGGAAGTGGTTCTAGCATAGAGGTACCTAGGGAAATTTAATCTAAAAAGGGCACATTGGGCTTCACTCTATTGTCACATGCTATATTGCAATAAGACTTATTGTGCACAATAATTGAAACTCCATGGAGATATTCTTATGATGATTAATATTTTTCTTAAGAACCATTATGTATTGTTTTTAAATTTATATATACCCAAAGAAAACATGTTTATAATTATAATATTAATAATGATTACATTCTAAATTATTCTAATTATTACACCACATTTGGAATTATACATTAATAAATAAAATTTTAAATTCTTTATGCTAATCCAGTATATATCATTTTATAGAAATTGATCTTATACTGAAGAAGTGTATCAATAATCATAGATAATGAAGAGATTTACCTTATGAGGAAGTAAATATAGTCGGTATTTGAAGAGATAAAATTGAGGCTATATTAAGTAAAAATAATTAGTTTATAAGAAAATAACATTCATTGGATAGAGAAACAATTTCCATGATGAGATTATCCTATGTTTTGTTTCATTATGCGATTGAAGTCGTCATTAATTGGTGGGACTTATAATCTAATGGTAGCCAAGTAATATATTATGTGATGGTGGATGATATTTATTGCCTTGGTATGTAGTGAAAAGAAAAGGTTTACAATTTTAGTTTTTGTCCCAAAGGTGATATTTATCATTGGGCTTTTCATTCATAATACCAAGGATGAATATAAAATTTAACAGATAGAATGGATAGATTTTATGAAGATACTCATCAATAAACATTTCCCTCATGAGAAACAAAATGAGATGAAGTAAATGTTCCTCAACATAGTGAAAAAGGATGAAAAAAATGTTATTGAGTACGGGTATTCCATTATAAGGTTATGTAGTTATGATATGTGTAATATATGGAACAAAAAGTGAAATATTTACCATTTCATTGAAGTGATTATGCCATTCCCCAAGGGTTCATGGTCTCGAAAATATTTTATTTATATGACGAAATAGGTTTATTCTATATACATAATGGGAAATAATTCTCCACCTCTCTATATTCCCAAAAAATCAAGAGAATAACAGGATGGAGCATAAAAAAGTACAAATAGATTAATAGTAAAATAGATTTTCCCACATGTGATAATTGTGAAAAGAAACAAATGGATTCTTATTTTATGGGAATTGGAGTTTCTTACATGTTTTTAGTGATAAGAAACCATTCATGTGATTTCGTGGGAAAGAAAATTGTTCCAATGTGAAATGATTTCACTATATGATCATGTGGTACTACGCAAATGAATTCCCCATGAATCAAGTGAATATTCCTTATAATATTCTCAGATATTAAGGTAATGATTATTCTATTAATACAACTAATGTGTAGTGGCTAATGTGATTCTACAATTAGATTTAATAACATCTTTGTAAAAGTAATTTTTTATGATATTCACATTATAAGAATCATGAAATCTATAAGGTTTATATTGCAATACTAATTAAAGAAGGTTTTAAATGAATTTTTGTAATAGTACTATGAAAATAGATTTATGGGATGTTGATATTTTTGTAAACACATTATTAATAGAAGTTAACCATTGATACATTTTCTAGGTTTAGAGAATAATGAAATTGATTTTCTAAGGTATAAATATCTAATTCCATGAATTTGGTTTGTTTTATATGGTTTATGATATCTTTACAGAAATTTAATGCATGCCTCATTTTGTGGAATATATTTGAAAACAAGAGATTTTATTTTTAAAAGAATTTAATTTTTATTATGGTTTTATTGTGATTATGGTATTCACATTTTTGGAATATGAAAAAAATATCAACCTTATATTGTGTAATAAATATAATATTGAATTAGTTTTGTTCCTTCTAAATTTATTGATACATATTTTGGTTGATCCTTATGGTATACTATTTATGGAAGGGTTTATGTTTAACTTTGGGTCTTATTTGTTATGTTTCTCAATCAATGTTTTTTAGTAATGAAATGAGGAATATATTTTTACTCTTTTATGGATCATAAAATTTGTTAAAAGTTAATTTTAGTTCAATTCTGAATAGAAATTTAATTTTTGGATATTAATTTCATAGAATAATTAATGAAGTAATAATTTAACAAATAACCATAAAAATATGAAATTGATCCAAAGAAATAAAAAAAATAAAAAGTGAGTATTGTTCCTGATATTACTAACGATTAATACAATTCAAGAATTCTAGGAAAAGGAGCTTGAAATAGAAATTTTATCCTATTATCATAATTTTTTATGATATTAATGACCATTTTCATACCCTGTTGGTTTATAGAGTTCTGATCATTAACGTCCTCATGACTGTATTCTCTACCACAGTCTATATGTATTTGGGTTTATTTCCATTTTATATAGATGTTCTAACATCAATGTTATGTTATCCTATATAAAAAACGAGCTATGGTTTATTCCATATTAACATTGTACATCCCCTTCTCTATTATTAAGTGTTTTTTATAATTTCCATTTACAATTTTGTTTTTCTAGAATTTTTTTAAAATATCAAACCCATAATTTCTTGGCATAATAAAAATTTCTAGGATGAAATTTATTTATGGTGGGTAGAATGTTACACCCATAAATTATTCATTAATTAAACTTTATTTGACAGAAAACATGATATGCAACACATATGCTATGAATCCCATTAAATATATTTTTTTATTTTATATAATTGACTACTTTAGAGACAAGTATTCATATTCATAAATTAATCGAAATATAGTATAGTGTAATATAATAGCCATTAAATTTATAGGTATGAATAGTACATAAATTTTTTGAATATTATATTGTTATATATTTAAAAAATAATTTTATCTATAATATAGAAACAAAATAAATATAATTTTATCGACTATGATTTTTTTCTGAAAACATTATTTTTTTATACGAGAATGATTAATAGAGAATTGTAATAATAATTTGAAATTAAAATTTTCTAATTATAGAGAAAAAAATGAAACAAAAAAAATTAAATTTTTAATCATTCATATAAAAGTTATATTTTGAATGTTTTTGTGATTTTTTAGAACATTTTCTTTTTTTTAATGAATAGTTAAATATATTTATTTATAATATAAATATCCCTTTTTTAAAATAATTTTTAAAGCTAATTTATATTGATAATTGGATTTAATTTAAAAATAATTATATTATATATAAATTTATCTAATTTAGGTAATTATAATAATATTAAAATTTAATATTTATTGAGAAAAATTTAATCATTTTAATATAATCTCTTTAAAAACATGATTTCTTATAATTTTAGTGTAATTAATTTGAAATTAAAATTATCCACAAATATGAATGTGTTGAGTTCATACGGTTTCCTTCTGAATTTTTAATTCCTTTACATTTTTAAAATCATAAACAATTTATCTTAAGGAAAATCTTGTTTTATAATTATATTCATAATAAGGAAAATTTTCCTTCCCAAGGAAATTTTATCATTATGTTTTCATTGTTTATATTATAGATTATCTAAATCAAACTCATTTTATTCCTAAGTATAAAAATTAAGATTCACATATAAAACCATGGAATCTTATAAGTCCTTGGCTAGAATGTATTTTTTTTAGACTCCGAAATATCTAAAATTCAGACTCTGATTTCACTGATATTTGAACTCTGAATTCTCCAAAATTCAGAGTCCAAATTCTCTAAAATTCAAACTCTAAATTATCTGAAATTATGACTATAAATTCTCTAAAATTATGACTCTGAATTCTCTGAAATTCAGACTCTGAATTCTCTAAAATTCATACTCTAAATTCTTTAAAATTCAGACTACCAATTCTATAAAATTCAGACTCTGAAATCCCTGAAAATCAGATTCCAAAATCTCATAATTCCGACTCGGAATTACATAGAATTATCACTCCGAATTCCTCAGAATTCCGAATCCTAATTTCTCAGAATTCAGACACTGAATTCTGTAGAATTCAAACTCTTAATTCCCTAGAATTCAGACTCTGAATTCCTCAGAATTCAGACACTAAAATCCTCAGAATTCATATTTTGAGTTCCTTGGAAAAAAGAATCTGAATATCCATGATCAATAGTCTAGGAATGTTTATTTGGTTAAACACTGACCATTATTTTATGTTAAACTATGAAAATAATATTTGGTTTATCAACCATTTTTTATTACAGTTGTTATAGTTAAGAAATGATATGGAACATTTTATTTCTATGTAACTATTGTTTGAGTAACACGTGAACATGTCCTTTTGAGATTCAAGGAAAAATATTATCATTTGATGAGGGAGCTGACCATCGGAGAGGTTCCTATAAATAAGATATCATTTTAAGTAGATTAAACACAATGAGAATTATGTAGAGATTTAATACTGCTGAATTGATTTCTATACAGAGAGACTCTCATTCCTTATGTGTAGTGAACATCTTGTTCAGCTTGCTTCGTGTGACTCTGATTATTGATGTGTACAATCTAGGGATTTTGGTGATAGGAATACAGAGGTGCCTACTAACTTAATTTTCATGGACATCTATGGATAAGAAGACAGAGGTTCGAACTACCTTAAATATTGAGAGCTTGCGGGGATAGCATGATAGATTCCAATATTCCAATCTCATTCTTACCCTTGTGTGGGTAAGGCAGACTTTCATTGAATGTATAAATAAAGGGACATTTATCAAAGGATTTTGGATACCATTATTATTGGGATAAAGGATTTCACACTTGTTACTTCTTTTGATTCAAGTTTATTTAAACTATATTTTGATTATGTAATAAAGTATAACTTTCATATACATTCATATACCTTTATATACTCTTATAAGTAGGATTCTAAAATCATTAAGGTAAAATATTTTCCCTGTAAACATTCCATAATTTTCATTTCTCTTACCTTATTTCTAGAGCCTATCATTCTTTATAACTAAAATAGGTCTTTTGAATTTTCCTTTTTAAACATTTTTAGACATAGTTTTCCTTAATGTTAAAAAAGAATTTTTTTTAAACATACAATTAACCCTCCCCCCTTTATATTTGAGCATCTACATTTATATTTCAATCCTACATAATGGAATTATTAAAAATGGATTAAATAATATGAATTTGATTAAAATGTATTTTCTAATAATGGGATCATAATTGTTTACCAATAGTAAAATAGGTGACAATAAAAAATAATTATTGTGGTTAAGGTAAAATCATACCTTCCTGGGGAGGTAAACTAAAAAGATAAGTTCTAAAATGAATTAAAAATTGTAAATAATGTATTTAATTCAAATATATAGTCCCTATATTTTTTATTTCTCATGAATAATCCATATTAACTCTTGTTTAGTGTGAAAAACTTGCTTACATCTTATTCTTTTAAAAATTTACTAGTATTCCACATACCCCACTTTTAAGAGGTCTCCCCATATCCACTATTCTTTAGCCATTAAAATACATTTTTTCGATGATGACCTAAAAACAAAACTACCCAATTATATTCCCCTCATCATAGAATAATTATTTTGTTCATAAATCCATATATGTAATTATTTTGGAGGAAACCTAATGAGGATACCTGACGAATATGTAACGTCCTTCAAATAACATTTTTATTTCATTATTTCATTCAATTATTTTGATAATTATTGAAATATTATTATATAATAACCTTATTATTTTAATTATAATTATATTTCGATTAATTTAATGGTTTGAAACCATATCCACATCCACAAAGTTTTTTACAAAATCATCATTCTTTTGTAGAGAAGACTACCACTTTAGGAACATATGTCATTCATTTTTCCATTACCACCTATCACAATTGAGTATGTTGATGTATCTAGAGTATATATATGATATTAATAACATTATTATTATTATTTAGTAATTATAAAATATATAATTGTTTTGACTATCCATTCTAAATAGGATATGACAACATCACTCATTTTAATAGCAGACTACCACCTCGTGAGGTGACCTGATTCGTCTATCACTAAAAAATACATATAATGTGATAAAGATAAATTCAATTAATATTTGTTAAATAAATTTAAAATTATAATTTAAATGAAATATTAATTATTTGGAAAATAATATATTCCATTTATTTAATTTTCAGCCATTAAATGATAATAATGTCTTTCATGTTCTTCTGCACAACCACCTTCGTGAAGCAATGTGACATTATTTTAATCACCAAATAGCATAGATGATATGTAAAATTATATTTATGTAAATAATGTTATATTATTATCATTCTGTAATGATAAAATATCACTTACCTCATTTCAAAAATTATTATTGAAAAATAGAAACATTTCTAATGCATCCAAACATCCTACAGAATCAATGATCACAATGTATATCATTTATCAAAAAAATCTTTCATGATTGGTATTATATTTATAATTTTTGTATATAATATAATAATTACATCATAATTATTATTTTTTATATGAAAAATTTATAAAATATTCAATAGAACATGAAAATTAATGATAAATAACTAATGCCAAAACAAGGTAATTAACACCCAAAACAATAAAAATAATAAATGATTAGTAACAAATGGGAGATAATAACTCATTTTATGGTTAATATATGATATTATAAAAATCAATATGGTTCAAATTTAAGATAATTAATTATTTAAAACCACTTTACAAGTTGATAAATAATGTCCAACCGAAATGATCCATGACGTAAGTGACTTCTTCTCAATTTCCCATAATTGATGCATATTGTAATGTTATACCATAAATTTATTATATATAGTGTAAATAATATCTCTATTATATGTAATATAATTATTAAATAATAATACATGGAAATTTAGGTTTATATTTGTTTATTTTATACAATGGTGTTTTTCCTAAAATGTTATCAAGTGTTAATGTATTTTATAACCCAATATTTTGTTTGATTGATTAAATTAATCAATAATTATAATTTATATTCTATGATTATCTTTTTAAATAATTTTAAATATTTTTAATTTATGTAAAATTATTTCAAGATGGTTTAAACATTATATGCATAATTAATTCACTTATAAATTGTCACTTTAATATTATGATCATTTTTAGGGTTTTGTTAGGAATCTAATTATTATAAAGACTGATTATTTAATGATAATTATATAATAAACCCATTTAATTACCCCCAAATATTGTTATTTGTTTCATTTTAATGTAATGGTTTCATTTTCCCACTCTTCTGTACTTAAAATAAATAACTATTTTTTTAATAAAATACGGGTTTATTTATCTTTTGAGATAGAAATATATTTTCATCAAAACTCCCCTTTTCTAAAAATGTATTCAAAAAAATTATCCTTCAAAAACTTTTTTATTAATGATATTTCCAATTTTTTCTTTTGAAACATAAAAATTAATGAAATGTTTATTTTTTTTAACAATTACCAAATGGATTTAGTTAGAAAAGTGAAAGTAACCTTTGTTTTAATGTGTACGACAAGAATGGAATTTATAGAGGATATCACCAATAACATTTTTTAAAGAATTTATTATTAGTTTCAAATGTAATATTTATTGGAATTAATTTTCAAAATGTTATTTTTTTTGTTTTAAAATTTTACTATCAAAATGAAAAGGATATTTTCATCAAAAAAATGTTTTCCATTATCTTTATACGGTATTTATGTTCATCAATTACAGAAACCCTTTATTCTTATTCCTATGAGTATATACTGTATTGGTATATTCCTTATTCTTCATATGGATGGATAATGATCATTTTGACTAAGTAATTTATTCAAATTCATATTACTGATTCATTTTTGTTACCAGTAACTTTATCTTCAAATATTTAATTTAAACAGATCATTAAACATTATGTTTTAGATAGAATTAATTTTAGTTACCTTAGATATTTTTATTTCATAAGTCACATATCATTTATATTTATGGTGTTTTAATTCATAAGATATATGATTCATTAGGGAAATATTTATAATAATTAATCATTGTTCAAATTAGATATTTTATGGTCAGAAATTTTTTACATGAATTAAATCAATCATTTGATATATAATGAATTCTTTCTAGATGATAACATATGTGGGGACCAGTTATACAAAAACCCTTAATGAATCGGTGATCTCTTTAGGTTAATTAGTAACTTGTCCTAGAATTGGATGGCTAAACCGGATAGGTTTCAACCAAGTAGTTTTCAGTTGCATCGTGATAGTTATTGATGGTATAGGTATCATGGTCCTGATAAGTAACGTCTAATAATTATGATTTTCCTTCATTTAGAATTTAATAGACTTTTTGTTTATTATATGTTTACCATGATATGAACTATAGATGCGTTTATTTCTCAATTTATGGTTAATATTGAGTGTGTTTTCATTTATTAATTTTTTAATTTAAATTATTCATTATCTTATCAAGATAATCAGGTGATTTTAATGGAATGTGTGTTCAGTTATTTAAAATTATATATAAATTACACTTATTTATTCAAGATAACTACCACTATATATAACCCTTATTGATCATTGGAGATCACCCTTGATTTTTACATTCCCAGGGATATGAAGAGGAATTTTTGGAATAAATTTTCAATGATGGATCACTTTTTATTGTTATGTATTATGGGTTATTTTATATTTCTAATGAAAATGGTTATAATTTATGTATTTGGTTCTCCAAAACTACTAAACTACTTATTTATTGGGATTTGAAACATTATATATATGCTAATGTAATAAATCCACAATCGGATCGTAGATACTACATTTAGTATGTTTGAATGAAAACATTAAAATATTTCTATATATTATCAACCAAATAAAATAATTATGTTTTGAAAATTCCATTGACAATACCTACTTTAAAATATTAACATTCCTCATGTTTTCGATTTTAATTTTTTTTAGAATACCCAAATACTAGGAAACATGTACATTAGAAATGAAATCATTGAGTGTTATATTAAATAACCATAATAAAATTATTCAATAAAAATAAGAAAATGAAATATACATATCAATAGTCTAAACTAATTTGAAAAATAATATGTTAACCCCTAATCAATTGGGTCATCATAAAAATATATTTTTAACAAAATATATTTTATTATTCAATGGCATTTAAATGGAATTTTTTTTCAATTCCATTTTATGTAATATAATCATTTACTCATAAGAATTCCAAATTTAAATACAATTAATAGACAAACAAATTAAAAATCATAACACACCTAATGAAATGCCATTATTGTAATGAAAATAATAATTGAAATTCATTTGATCATTTTATATCCCAAAACAATATTTTGAAATAGTTATAGTGAAATATATATATTTAATTAATTCCATTTAGAACCCTATATTTCACAACCACTATTATAAAAACAAATCAAACCATTAAATTTTATAATGTCTAAAAATAAAATAATAGAAACAATTACAACTCCAAATAAAATTTTATTTCCAAAACATTAATACCATCATATAATATTCAAAAAAGTTAAAATAAAACCCCTTATAAAAAAATTACAATATATATATACAAATAATTTCTCTCGTTTTTATATATGGAAAATACCATTTCAGTTAAAATATAAAAAAATAATCTCGAAAAGGTTAAATTTTAAACTTTTCACAATTTTCAAAATTATCATTTCATATAAATTTTACATAAAACTATATCAACAAAATAATAATATATTAATAAAAAATAAACTAAAAAACCATAAAAATATCACATATGAATCAATGAAAACATGTCAAAAACATATCCAACTAAATTAATTAATTTTCAATCAATATGATTATATCTAATAATCCTTTAAGAAATAGTGAATTTTTATTAGATGCGTCCATTTAATTAAATTTAATTTTGATATATAAAATGAAATAAAATAAAAAAGTCTATAATTTAGTAAAATAAAGGAATATACAATCCAACTAAATATTTAATAGAACCATTTAATCTCAAAAATCAATATTTATTTGATCTTCCACTGTAATGAGGGTGATTTGATAAAAAAATGTTTCCAGTTGAAGTTAAATTGTAATTGTCTAAGGTAAATAAATAAAAATTAAATTCTATGATGATATGTTACTGTATAATAAAAATTCATGAAACTATTAATTATTATACATGTTTTTTGGAATTAATTACACCAAAATGTGGTTAGCTATAAAGATAAAATAATCATTATGTAGTCACATAAAACCACACCTCCTAAATTATAAATACAGACATAATTCTCTTCACAAGACATAAATATATCCAAATATGAACCAAATACTATAATACCCAATCATCACACATTATATTGATATTTTTCTCAACAAAATATAATTTCCACGTTCTGTAAGGGGTCCTTAATAGATGTGATATTCATAATGAAATATATTCAGATAACCTCTCATAATTTTATTTTTTATCATATCTTCACAAATTTAATCAATAAAATCATAATAACTCTATTATAATGTATGTAATTTAATTTTATATTATTAGCTAAAAATATTATATCCATTACTTTTATTTTCTCCACTTATTCAAAGAGTCCAAACCGCTATCCAAATTAGGGTAGTTCATCCTCTATCAGGATAATGATTGTCTATTTTCCATTACCACCTTCAAGGATTTTCATAAATGTATTATTATTGATAAATAAAATTTTAATATGAATATTATATTATATTTCATGTTATGGGAATAATACATATTATTAATATTAAATAAACAAATCTAGTTTATGATGGTTAAAAAACCGTAATATTTAACTAAATATTTATCATTAACATTTTATCAAATGATTTATACCCATGTATGATCAAAAAATGATATATGTTCCCATTTATACTATTATAATTGAAAAAATATCATTTCATTTCACTTATGGAGTATTGTTTCTATATTAAATGAAAATATATAATTATACACATGTGAGCCGATCAAGGAACCATGAAACAAACACAAGTGAAACAATAAATATAATGAATTATTTTTAATTACTGGTTTATAAGATGATATAAAAGTGTCATATAAGTTACTATATATATGAATTTGTTTCATTAATGAATTAATAATGTTACTCAAACATTTATACAAGAGTTAATATTATTTAAAACTAAAGGGATGTCTGAGGTCAGGGTTTCTTGTCACACAGTTACTTCTGTGATATTTATACATTATTCACAACTTATATCTTTTTTGAGGGTATATAATTCCATTAGATATATAATAACATGAATCCAATTACATTAATTATATTATATGTTTCCTTAGATAATTATTATATTTATGGGTCATACGATTCGTGTAATGACCTGTCCCCTGGGGACCGTTTCGTGACTACCCCAAACCCGCCATCCATAGTCCAGGGGCTGGAGACTAGCTCCAAAGGTGTAATTCTCTAAAAACTAGGAAGGAATTGCCGTTATAAAACATAACACACACTAACAGAGTATAAGAAGAAGCAAGAACTATGTAAAGTAGTATAACAAGTGTTCTGAAAGTACAAAGGGTCCGAAAATACAAGCCTAACAAAAAAAGAATAGCTACAACTGAGGAAAGTACAACTAGAAAAAGACAAACTACTGAAAGGTGAAAGCAGCTCCTAGATCGTCCTCTAGGTTCCTACCAGAAGGTATGGTACATATGTCTTCTTTAGCACTACCCATTTATCGTTCTAATCCATGTGTCGTCACGATGAGTGGTCTACCTACGGGTACCATCTAGTCATGGAACTCTCAACCTTCGTCAACGCTGTCTGTCGTCTGCATCCAACAAAACGAGGTGCAGGCATAACCCATACAGGGTTGAGTATAATGATACTCAGTAGGGACCCTGAAACCCTTAAGGTCTCACAAAATACAACAAGGATAAACCAAAAATTATGATATCAACAGATAACCATTACTTAGATATATTCCCATACATATACCTAAGTTATCATGTAACCCATCTCATTCATGAGGAAAACACAAAAGTCACTGACTCAGCTCAAATGTTGATTTTTATTCACGATGTCGAAACCACGGATAGTAGAGAACACCTCCTCTATCATGAAAAGTGGGCATGCCACTATAACCAAGAACTTCTCAATAACCTTGGACTACTGAAGTTCTCCACCTTTCGAGTACTGTGGGCATGTTTCTACAACCAAGCACTTCCCACCACGGGTCTGCCGCTACAACATAGCATTCTCCCTCATAGCCTACAGAGGCACTTCTTATGTCCATTATTGTGGGTCTTCCTCTACAACTAAGCGCTCCACCACCGTGGGTCTACTTCTACAACCAAGCGCTCCCGACTGGGCCATCCGAATCACTCAGAGTCGATCGATCAGCAGTCGTCAAGTCTCAGCCAGCTACTAGGTCTTTGTAATCTGCTCGCTCATCACTGGGAGGGTCCGCTCCACAATCCTCAAGCTGATAATCCATGTTTCATGAATACTAATGAAGAAGTATCACAATGAACCGCCTCTTTATAGGTGTCTCAACGCAACAGATGGTGCGTTAATCGGATGCACTGTCTGTGAGTTATTGAATTTTACGTTTTAGAGACCCGGTTGGAAATATGCTTGTTTGAATCCCATATGTTTTCAAAAGTTGTCCAAAAATCACTTAGAGTATCGTAAAAGGACCGCTTCGTCATGAGGGTCCCAGTGACGCATACGGCGCATCGATCGGACTCACGGTCATGAAGTAATTCACGTTTAAGAGAAACAGGCTGGGCCCGTCAAGCACGGTGGGCTGGCGGGTCGGCCCATCCTGACTTGGCGGGTCTGAACTGACTAAGGGGTTAGCTCGGTTTGATGGGGCGTGGCCCGGCCTGGTGGGGTGAGGCATGGCATGGTGGGGCGCGACCTGGCCCGGTGGGGCAAGTCCCGGCCTGGCCCGTCTGGCGCGGCGTGGCCCGGCCAGTTGTTGGCCGCGGCTCGGCCAGCTGGCCGAGCGGGGGGGGGGGGGGGGGTGGGGGGTGCAGCCCCCAAACTTCCCAAATTAGTGGGGGCCATAAGTGTAGCCCTCCTTTCTGGCTGGATTAAGCCGTCTGGTGTTCCCGGCATGGGCGGCCCCCATGGGCGGGCCACTGCCCTCCCACGTGGCACCTGTGGGTGCCGCGACCTCCTCCAAACCGACCAACTAACGAGCCGTCTAATTCGCCCGCCAAAGCGGCCCGCAGTGTGTGGGCCCCGGTCCGCCGCAGTGCGGCACCATGGGGCTCCGCGGTTCCACTGGCCCGACTGGCTACTGTCGGCTGGTTTTTTTCGGCCGAGCGGCCCACGGATGCTGGCCGCGGTTCCTCTCCACGCGACCAGCATACCACTGCCGCTTCCTACTGTCGCCTCCACCACTTCTGCCACTACCTCCATCGTAATAAAACACGGAACAGCGGAGGGTCATCAGTATGTGTTCGTTCGGCCCGCGGGCTCCATGATAGCGGTATCATAAGGCTGATGTTAAAATATGGTTTCAATGAAGAACGATGAACAATTTTATTCAATTAAAATTGAACCAAACCCCCTTCCTCGAAGTTAATGTCACACGTCGTCGAGCCGCGAAAGACGAGCGTCATAGTAGTCGGGCATCGTAGAAGAATGGTGTCATCACTTCAACAATGTAGAAAGAGTCGTTGCTGAAATCCTTCGTGTTCTTCGTTGAAGAACGGTGTTATTCATCGAGTGAGGAACACCTTCTTATAATTCTCCAATGATTTCCCACCCCCCAAAATATATTCCAAGGAAAATATTTTAATAAGTATTCCCATTATATTAGAATTTCCATGCAATTCAAAATGAACTGTTGACACCCAAGTTAATTAAAGTAGGCATTAATTATTTGGGTTGGCACAATTTATGAGATAAGAGGTGGCCACATTAATTCATAGGAATTCCAAAAGATTCAAAAATGAGGGAGAAGAGTTTAAAATTAAAAGTAGGGGAGTTAATGTAGTGTTTAAGGGATGTTGAATGGTTAGGGGCTTGTGTGGGCCCCACCTAACATTATCCACTCATGGGAGGTTATGTCGGTGTGGGCCCCACCTCTATCTTTTCCGTGTAGGAAATAACCTCCTAAGATAAATAAAATTGTGCACAACAATTTTATTTATCTTTCTTATTAATCCCCAAAAATAAACATCTCCTCCTGAGGAAACACAACTCCAGTAAAGGTCCCCTTAAGAGAATATTGGTGATGCGAGTTCATCAGTGCCCTCAGATTTCAATCCCAAGAACTGGTTCAAAATATAGAAAAACCCACATGTATGTTTACTAAAATTATCAAAAATAATCTTCAAAAATTGATTCTGGGCACACAGGGCCTCAGAATCAGGCACCATCAGAAACTGCGGACTCGTAAAATTCCAAAGTATTTAAGAAAAACAATTTTTCCTTGAAATTATGGATCTTTATATTACCCTCACCTCAGGAATTTACGTCCCCATAAATTTACAACACACAATAGGGAATCAAATGTGGTTTTTGTGGATGCATGTTGAGTCTCCCGCTCCTATGTTCTCTCCTAGCAGCTGAAAACTAGACCACCAGCTGAGCGCATCTGAAACAATATTCCCCTTCTCGGGAGTATAGACTATCCTGAAGTCATAGTCCTGAAGAACTCAAGCCATCGCCGCTGTCTCAGTTTTTGGTTCATCTGAGAGAAGATACACCTGAAACTATAGATATTAGGGTAAACCGCAAACCATTCACTCAACGAACTATGAGGGAGACTATCCAATTGTAAGAACATTACCTCACCCTTACTCGTCTATGTTCTACAAGAGCTGCTAAGATTACTCCTTTTACAAAAATGGAAATTTGGTCTCATCCCTTAGATGAACCATGTAATTTTCCTAATAAAATCAATCCTGACATGAATGGTACTAATTCATTTCATGGATGACATCGTAAGGCCTCGACGCTACTACCAAGAGATCTTACTGTTACTCTCGCCTCCAGGGGTTGATTCACATTGTCGGCATCACTGTGTGATTACTGGGTATCCTCTAGTAGAAATCTCAAAAGTGTGGGTCAATTCAACGATTTTAACTGGGAATTATTAGTATTAACCACACAAAAAGGGAAAGAACCCAAACATCACAAGGACAAGTGTCTTTAATTACTACATCTCAATGTACAAAGACACAAAGAAACCATGAATAATGACATCAATGAAGCTAGAAGAATCATGAACAAAGGCCTTTATGCCTGGAACTAGTCCTACTCCTATCTACCTGCTTCTGGAGCTCCATGGTCGTATGTTTCAGCTTCCTGAAGTTGTGCTCTCCCCTATCTATCCATTCCCTGTTGTCGGGATGAACCTCCTGGTGGTGGTGGTGGTGGAAAAATGTTAGGACCAATAGGGACCTATATACCCTGAGAGGGGGGGGGGGGGGCGAATCAGCGTATGGATATTCTTTTTCAAAGTTCTTCATACCCCACTAAATCTTGACCTCCTTATTATAAGGGTCACTTTGTTTTCTCTTGTTTGTAAACCATGAGCACTTCTTTACTTCTTTATCAAATGATTATGCCTTGAATGCAATGCAGGGAAGAAAATAGGCAGACACAGAAATTCATACTTGGTTCACCCTCACTGGGCTATGTCCAAGGAGCATATGTCGACACTTTTCCTGTCCTACCAAAGTTCACTATTCTTCACTATATGTGGATAAAAGTTTGGGCTAGATCACTTCTATGCCCAGGCTCACTGCCTTTACAAAGTTTAGGGTCAGCTCACAGCTTTCCCAAGGGTCACTCCCTGTTTCTCTCTCTCTAGCTCACTGCCAGTGGAGAGGATCACCTTCTTCCTCTTCCTAAGCTCACTTCTCTGTAAAGGGATTCACTCACAGTTTATAGACCTGTAGGTCTCTTCATTTCCATTAAATAATGCATCTTCAAATGTTGATAGATGCTCTATTGAAGTCCAACTTTCATCCAATAATGAATACCACTTTGCCCCTGACCATTGGGCAACTACCTTTGGAAAGTACCTTCGCAATGCACCCTACATCAAGAGACTCCCAATTTCGCAAAGCTCAAACAAGCCTTCGCGAAGCTCCTAACTTTTTGCAAAGAACATTCGTGAAGCACACTCACGAAGCTCAAGCTGTCGCAAAGCAACGTCCCTCATGAAGCTTACTAAGCCAATGAGGAGCTCACAGGTTTCGCGGAGCTACAATAGCTACCACGAAGCTCCTCTTTCGCGAAGCACACTGGCTCTGCTAACCATCTTCGCAAAAACGAGAGCAAATGATCTTCTCTGAAAATTCTCTCTACACTTCTCGAGGGGGTCGACCACTATTTATAGGTGATTCCACGGACCCTTGTCCCTTCCATGCGAAATCAATGCCTCATCATCGCCAATCGCGATGCTCTGAAGTTTCAGCCAGAATTTTTTCCAAATCACGAAGCACCACAGAAATTTTCCATTCGTAGAGCTCGTCGTAATCACGAAGCATCACCGTCAACATTCCTTCCCGCCTTCACCGCGAAGATCCCTCACAAAGCCCTTCACCGCCGTGATGCGCTTCAACTCTGCCATTCGCAAAGCTTTGACGTAATCGCGAAGCATCACTGCCTCCATTTTTATGGCCTTCACGAAATCCAATCCATACATCCCACCTTGTACTGCTCTTTTGTACCTCCCCCAGATCGTCCTTTCCATTGTCATCATTCATTAACAACAAGGATTGTCAACAAATTCATGGGAACTTGACAGATATCCACGTAAACCTGCTTTTTCAACAAACACAATCAACCAAAAAATACTACAATTTTACCTTGAGGGATTTTTCCCAACAAAAAACCTTGAAACGTTGTCCACCACGAGTTGCATGGCCAGGTCCCCTGCCACATCCGCCTTTTCCCTGTGGACCATCTCAATCGAACCATTGCCTCTGTTTGGAAGGTCCTTCATCTATCAACTGATCGTCTATATAGGGGGTCAGACCATCATGTGTCATGTGACCTAGCCCGCTACATGAGTTACACTGTCTTCTCCTGGTAGGTCGTTATCCACCTCGGGTGCCTCACACACATGATCATGAGTCATGTGGTCGACCACCTGTGGGTCGGGTCCTCCAGGCCCCTACGTAATTTTTTTACATACAGTTTTAGAAGACTCCGCTACATGTCGACTAGTAGTGGGTCATGCTGCTAGAGATTGCTCAGCAAGGAAAATCTCCACTAGGAGGGCTCGCTCCAAAACCCCCATCTGCGTCGAAATGCTGTGGGAGAAAAATGAAGCTCTATTCTCTCATCTGAGTCCCTACTCGAAGGTCTTGGCCCTGAATAATGGGTCATGTACCATAGTAGTGGAGTAGCATGAGAGGTCAGTGAACCTCGATGAGTACTGCACCACTATCATGCTACCCTGCTGTAGATGCAGTAGCTCGTGTATCTTCATAGCTCGAAGGGTGGCTAGAAAAAAAAGGCCCAGAACAGGCTCTCAAAGTCTTCCCATAGAAGTGACGCCTCCTCATGCATCTGGTGCATCAGGCCCCACTATCTGCCTACTGGTTCCTGAATGTGGTTGGCAGCAAGGATCACCAGGAAGTCGGTTGGTGTCCCTACTAATCTGAAGACTCTCACCACAGCCTCCAGCAATTCATCAGTCAACTGCGAGTCCGTCTCTCCCCTGAATCTGGGTGTCCTATGGTGATGGAACTCGTGCAGCGTGCTCAAACGGCGTGCGCTCTCTACTGCTGCGGCTGGTGGCATCGGTGGCCCAACGAGAAGTGGTACCACTGGTGCCTCCACTGGTGCCTCAACTAAGAGGGCCCTATACTGAGGCCTCGTCACTCTGTGGGTGTCACTATATACAACTCTCGGGGCTCTAGATGTTCATCCATGGGGAGTCATTCTAAAATAACATGATGTGACATGGTAAAAAGACTATACATGATGAGCTGACCTGGTTTGCTCTGACAAAAAGAAAACATTTTAAATCACACATGCAATCAATGCTTTCCCACACTGAGTCAGAAATCAGATGTTAGGGTCCTCATGTATGAATACATCAGCCGCTATACCAACACTGGACTCCCTGAACTAAAAACCACAATCAGTACCCTTAACACTATTTGTTCACAGAAAGAAAATATCAGATCCTAAAGTTATGATATAGAATAGACTCCTCTGATACCAATTTATCATGACACGTCCCCCAGGTCCTGTATCGTGAATACCCCAGCCCCTGGCCTATAGAAGGCGGGCATGGTGTTGTCAAAATATGGGCCCCGGGGGAAGGTTCATGACAATTAGACTGATTGCAAAGTGGTAAGGGAATTCGTAACCCAATTTTGATTCTTTGGGTTAAATGAAAACTTATTTTATTTTTTCATGAAAAGATTATTTTTTAAATTACTTTTGATATATTATGTTATATATCCTTTTGGTTTTATTTTGATTTTTTGTGTATTCACATATTTGAATCATTTGATTAAATCTATCTTTAATGATATTAAATTTATAAGGTAATTTTTTTAAAATGTATCCTCTTAAAATGTTACATAAAACTAATGTTTTCCCCCATGTCCATCTTACACCCCAAGCATCCACAGTACGTTTCTATTTGGATAATGAAATAATTTGTGTTGTATGCACCTTGGAGTTCCAACACACCATGACCAATCAAACTAGTTGTTATGAGTAGTAATAACCCCTTTTGAAATTTTATAAATTTTATTTTTCAAAATGGACTTCATTTTTGGATTCTAAATATCAAAATTAGCTTAGGGGATTTTTTTGTATTTTTATGAAAACATTCAATTTCTTATTAATAGTGAAAGACATCCCATTATTGTTTAAAACCAACTTATTATTTAATGAATTAGTTATTTTATTAAAAAAATCATGTAAATATGGATACATAATACCGATTTAAGTTTAATGTAATTCATTGGGCCATTTTATAATATATTTAGATATATAAATTTTTATTGAACTTTTAACATCCTTTTCCCACATTCTAGGCACATTTGAAAATTTGTATAAGACGTAATTTTACAGAATCTGTTATTTGAATTTCAAAAATTGGAGAGACACAGTTGAAATCAGTTAGTAAAATGTGGTTCAATCAGATGGAAATAATTTTTGGTGAATTGTAACTTTTGAATTTTATTTACTACTGTTAAAAGATAATATGGTTAATTAAAGGTAAAAATGATACTATAATTACCCTAACATGTGTCCTAATTCTATTGGATAAGCGTATTTCGACAAAAATCAACCTTGTAAATATAATATTATCCTTTTGGTCCACAAGGTTTAGATTAGAACATTTATTATTATTTTATTTAAAGAAGAGTTAAATGTTTTAAATTCAATACTTAATAACTGAAAAATTTTTAATATAGGGTTATATAGAAGATAAAATTTACTATAAATATTCATTATAAATATAAAACTATTTACTATATAATGGTATTTTATTTATTATTTTTATACATTAAATATTTAAATTTAATTATGACACAATGATGATGTAGTAATTACCTTATTATTGAATGATTCAAATAATTGAAATTATTAATATTAATATAATTGTAAATTTATAACTATGATGTATTCAAAGAATTTTCTAGGTTAATATTACATGTTAGGGTGGATTAAATTTATTTTTTCAAAGTGATAAAGTTCTTATGACTTTCACTAAAACCAAATACTAAATAGTGTCAAAATTCACATAAATGAGTTTTTAAAACAAATACTATATTATTAATTGATATAATATTTCTCAAAACATTGTTTTAGACAAAGGAATTTGATAAGGCTATATATATCAATAATGAACCACTTGGGGTTCTCTTGTCTTTTTATAGTATTTTAATTAACAATTTATTATAATAATACAATAATACTTGGTAAAAGATAAACTATTTAACTAAGAGTTAAATCTAAACGATATGGTTCATGTAGTAAAATAAACCTATCTAAAACCTATTGATTTTTTTTTCAACCTGGCCCCACCAGATCATCAAAACCAATCTATTTGGTTCTATTATAAATCGAATATGATTGTATAATAAAATAATATTTAATGCTTTTCCTAAAGTGACCCTCACCTCTCTTATAAAAAGTTACTTCCCTTTCTCTGCAAATCACACAACCAAAGCAATTTAGATCAGCCAAACCCTACTCAAATATCCTCCCAAATACCATCACTTCATTCTAGAGGCCATACATTGATCATAATCCAACAAAAGGAGCCCTTTTGATCAATTTAAAAGGAAGGACCTGAAGAAGATGTAATAATTTCATCACATCTTTCAATGTTCTTTTTGTTTTCCACTTCATATTTCTTTTTTGTTTCCATTAAAAAATAATAACTCTAGTGAATTATGCTTATTTTGATGTTATTTTAAAAATTGTAATGCCTTATTCATTATTTTATCAATCCTATGAATGACAAAGTCACCATATGTGCGTACGTACGTCTTACCGTCTCCACCTCATGGATTAATTGTTATTCAACACTTCATTATTTGGAAGGGTATAATAATTAGAATAACTGATGTAAATATTAAATTTAAAATGATAATGATTATTTATATATGATATACCATCAAATTACATACTTTTTCACAATCAATAAAATGATATTATCACTCATGCATACGTACAGATTATCTTCTCCACGAACGCGGAGAGATTCATTCACAATCATAATAATTCAAAAATAATTTTCATTTTATGAATAAAAACAATGATTAAGAACTTAATATCATGATGGCTATGAATCAAATACATCCTATCAATAACAAATGTTACTTATGTAACAAAACAAATAATATAAAACGAATCTGTTAACACCAAAAATAATGATACTACTGAAATATTATTAACAAAGCAATATTAGAATATCATATATGATATAATATTTAAGTATTTGGTTCTTGTAAAATTTTACAACAATTATTTAACTATTATACAGGAGTTTAAAATACCCTCAATCATGTAAAAGTACAAATTATGGGTTAGTTCTACAATCTCTTCATTATCTAATGTTGTTTATACGTGAGTATCTATTGGTACCTCATTATTATAAAAATCTGTGTTTCTTAAAAATGAATTTCAAAACATTTTTAATATTTCTTAGACTATGGTTTAAGGTTATCTATAAGGCCTCAGCCTTAAACATTACTTAATCTTGAGTTATTCCAAGAATACACGTTGAGGATCTTTTGAGGCTTAGAGTGTTAGAGAAATAGATCATAAATCTTGGATTACATTCCACATTTATACAAAGTGGTTATATAAAAGATGGTATTAATTTTTTCCCATCAATGAAAACATATTTAAATAAACATGGAATCATTCATGACACTTCCTTGACACTATCATCACATCATGTACCTTTCCCTTGACATGTGAAAAACATTTCAAAAATGTGGGATGAGCATAGAATGCTCAGCAAGGGATATAAAAATACGGAAAGGAAACATTAGTACATGTATACATAAGAATCAGTGAAATCATACATTACTCATAAAACATCAGCACGTTAACATACCTTGTGAAATCATATGATTTATGAATAACTCATAGAAATAATAAGATATAAAGGTAACTTGAAGCATTAATAACATTCTTACGTAGGGAGTAACCCTCATGGTTACGTTTGGAATACCCATCATAGTATATTCCCTAAACCTCTTCGGAGAAATCTTAACATTTAACCCCTTAGTGATACCCAATGTGTTGTAAAGCTATATCAGGCTCACCCACCCTTAGTTTATCACAGAACCACCCATCTTCATAACAATGCCCAATAACTATAACATAATCGTATCACATAAAACATGCATAATGGAAACACAATATTTCCACATTTCAATCACAAGATATCAAAACAACACATTGATATAATAAAAACATTATGAAAACCATTTTCATTACCAAAATTAAAGAAAACTAAAACATTGTATTTAATTTTGTCATTTAAAAAAAAGTTATGACTTGTATTGGAAGTGAAAACTCAAATAATGGTCACAGTGGTGGAGAAGTCATTGTCGCCACATACATACGACAAAAAAACATTCCATTTGATGTTTAGTAAAAATATTCACATAAAAAATATTCTTTTTGAATAAACGTAAATTTCAAAGGGTTTTATACACCGTATAAAATAATTTTGTGTGTAAATAAAAATATGCCTCAATGAAAAGATATTGATACGAAGTCCCTTACCTCGGGTCTGACATGACTCGATCAATATTTAACCTCCTAAATAATAAAATTGAGTTAATTTATACTTACCTCAGAATCGTTTTCAAGTTCATTGTTCCTTTTAGATCACTTATAACCATGTTATTAACACTATGTATTTATTTAATTTAATAATGTTCGTTTTGTCGATCATTGATACTTGAGTCAAAAATAAACTCTTTATAATTAAAAGTTGTTCATGTGGTAAAATATCAATTATATCAAAAATTATATTCATGATATAGATATAATATATATCATATATATCCAGTATATACTTTTATTTATAATATTACATAACATTTAGAGGTATGAAATGAAATGCACCATTCATGGAGATGGTAAGCCGTACGTACGCATTAACGCTACTTTCATTTCTATTTCTTATTAAATGGAATAAAATCATAAGGATATATAGTTATATTTTAATTCCAGTATAATATCATATGTAATACCATTAACACCATCCTTTATACGTCCCACATATGGCATTTACTAATCGAATCACTTTGCGGGGGCGGTAGTCCGCACTTCCTAAAATGATGATATCGGGTTACCCATAACGGAAACCATAATGGTATTCCATAAATGAAAAATAAATAAGCATAAGTAAAACATAAACATATTATATATCGTATATAAATATAGTTTCATCTTAATGTCCACCATTGAAGGTGTTAAAAGAATATTGAACAATCATCCTTTCGGGAGGCAGAAATTCGACATCCACAGAAACAGTATGTTCGTTAACCATTATATGTAGGTGTGTGTAAGTGTAGCTAGAGTACTTCTTATAAAAAAATCCTAGTAAATTTGAGATACTATTGTGGGTACAAAAAAATTAATAAAAATAGTTTAGGGGGTTGGAGAAGCAAAATAAAACAAAAGAACACAAGTGAATACATTACCTTTAAATCGGGTAACTCCCTTTGGTTTGAACCAAAAGGGTTTCTTGAAGAGATTCCTGCATAAGGTAAGGATTCTAGGATGAATAGAGGTATGTGGAGAGATAATATTAGGATAGATTGTCTGATCCAATGGCTTGAGAAGTGTGGTTAAGGAAGGATAGGTGGGGGCCTTTTATAAGAGGAGAGGAGGGGCACTCTTGGAAAGTTATAAAATGTTACATTATATTAAAATGAGATTCGGATTTTAAAGCTACCACATTGATATATATCAATAATAAGGTGATAAGGGTTTTAAATATAATCATCCAATAGGTCTTTGACAAGTGTATGTAAGAGTTTACATTATCTTTTCATTTTATTTAAATCGTTCATTAAGGAGGTAATCGCTTCATCATCATGATGTCATATATAATTTAATGTATTTAATGTCTAAAAATTATAAAAAAACTACTATGATGTAGGAAATATTTTTTTTATTTCAAATTAATATTTATATTCTAAGATATCATTTACATATAAAAAATTAAAAATGTTTTACTCGGGTGATACATTCTTTAGTGATAATCTCTTGTCTTTAAAAATAAAATGATAAAGTGTCACTTTCACCCAAAAGTGATTCCATGGGGTCCCTAAGATTGGCACAAGGAATCCCATGGTCGGGCATGACACAACCAGTAGCATTAGGACACATGTTATGGTCATTTTTTATTATAATGAAATTATTTTATTATTCATAACTACTCGATTACTAATTAATCAAGATAATTAAAAATAATTACCATCTTTACTAATCATAATTTCCAAAAACAAAATAGTCTTAATTACATATTTTTTACTTTATGATTCACAATATGGAATCTATTTTACTAAATTCCAAACATAGAAATTTTAATAATGAATTTAAAAATAATTCCCGTTGTCAAAACAAATAGCGGGTTATTTTGAAACAATATCTATAAAAAGATTGGCACTTGTTTATGCCCAATTCCAAAGTGAAATTAAGTATAATGAACACCATTGTATTAAATGGTAAAAATATATTCTAATTACTCTTTAAAACCAATTAAATAGATAATCTAACAATATAATTAAATTAGATGAAAAAGCAGTTTTGATGTAAAATACATTTTTTCACTATTCATTATAAAATGAACATTGTCAGAAAAATAACAAAAATTATTCAAAGTAAATTTCAATGCCCCAATAATAAATAATAAGTTTATTTTGACAAATATAGATTATAAAATTGTCAAAAGATAGATTTAAAAATGGTTCTCCATCAAAAGGCGGTAAAACAATCCTTTAAAATTATTAGAGAATTATATGCTTAAGATTGGATTTATTCTAATTTTAAGCCTCTAAAACACTATCTAATTCATAAATAGAAATAGATAAGAATATATATTATTCATTACTTACTTGGTATTTTACATACTTCCCCCTTTAGAAAATTTCATCCCTCCAATTTAATTACTTATCGAATAAGTGGGGGTATTTATCATTCATTGCTTATTCTGATTCCCATGATGCCTCTTAACTCATGTGGTTTTTTCACAAAACCATTACTTAATGAATATCTTTATTCCGCAAAAATGCTCCCTATGGTCAAGAATCTGTACCAGTTGTTCTTCATAATATAGATTCTTTTCTAGCTGAACTACCTCTGGACTCCAAACATGAGATGGATCTGGCATGTACTTCATAACATTAACTCATGAAAAACATTGTGTACATGAGATAAACTCAGAGTTAAAACCACTCGGTATGCAACTGATCCAACTCTCTCCAGAATTTCATATGGTCCAATTAACCTTGGACTCAACTTTCGCTTCATACAAAATCACATCACACATTTCCCTGGTGATACTTTGTGAAAAAACATGATCTCTTACCTCAAAAGAGAGATCCTTCCTCCTGTTGTCTGCATAACTCTTCTGGCTGCTCTGAGCTGTTATCATGTGTCTCTGTATCAGCTAGACTTTATTTGACAACCCTTCTACCAATTCTGGTCCCATCAACTTCCTTTCACCCACTTCATCCCAGAAATCTAGAGTCCGACACCACTTCTCATATAATTCCTCAAATGGTGCCATCCGTATACTGGAATAAAAACTGTTATTATAAGAAAACTCATCCACAGAAAGATGTTGGTCCCAAATTCCCTGATAATCCATTGAACAAGCACATATCATATCTTCCAAAGTCTGAATCGTTTGTTTTGACTGCCCATTTGATTGAGGATTAAAAGCTGTTGTAAAAAATAATTTTGTACCCAATGACTTCTAAAGGCCTTTCCAATATTTAGAAGTAAACCTGGGATCACGATCAGATACAATGGAGAGAGGAACTCTATGTAACCTGACTATATCATTAAGATACAAATGGGAAAGTTGATCTGAGGAAAAAGTATCTCGTATAGCATTGAAATAAGCAGATTTAGTCAAGTGATCAACAATAACCTATATTTCATTATTACCTCGAGGTTTCTTCGGAAATACCACAATGAAGTATATGGATATATTCTCCAATTTTCACTATGTCACTGGTAAAGGCTTAATCATACCTTTCGGTAACTGTCACTCTTCTTTAACTTATTGAAAAGTCAATCACTTCACGGTAAAATCAGCAATATCTCTTTTCATTCAATCCCACCGGTAATACTCCCGAAGATCTCTATACATCTTAGTATAGCCTGGATGAACTGAAAACAGTGAACTATGAGATTCACATAACAACTCTCTTTTCAACTAAGAATCATAAGGCTCACACAATCTCTTCCCAAATCTCAAAACACAATCATTATCAATGTTGAATTCGGGCAACTTACCTTTCTGAACCAGCTCTACCTCTTTCTACAACTCATTGTCTTTCTTATGTGCTTGCATAATTCTGCCTGATAGAGAATATTTCACTGATACCTGAAACAAAATAGAAGGACATCCTGCACCAACAACTTCTATGCCATAGTTCATAAAATCCTTAACCAAAGGATCACGTTCCAAACGTAACATTGTTAATGAAGCATTTCTTTTTGGACTCAAGGCATCATCCACATAATTTGCTTTTCCTGGATGGTAATGAATTGTACAATAATAATCCTTGATTAATTATATCCATATCCTCTGTCTCATGTTCAATTCTTTCTGTGTGAATATATACTTTAAACTTTTGTGATCGGTATATATTTCACTCTTTACTCCATACAGATAATGCCTCCAAATTTTCAATGCATAAACAATAGCAGCTAATTCGAAATCATGTGTAGTGTAATTTTCCTCATGAGTTTTCAACTGACATGAAGCATAAGAAATTATCAGATCATTATGAATTTGGATGCAACCAAGTCCTTTCAATGAAGAATCACTGTAGATAACAAAATCCCCATTCCTGGAACATATTGCCAAAACTGGATCACTCACTAATCTTCTTTTCAGTTCCTGAAAACAATCATCACATTATTTCACCCAGATAAACTTAACAACCTTCTGAGTTAGCTTAGTCATTGGACTAGATAACAGGGAAAAATTTCTAACAAACCTTTGATAATAGCCTATCAAACCAAGGATGCTACGAATCTCAGTTACATATGTGGGTCATGGCCATTCTTCCACAATCATTGTTTTTGTAGGATCATCTGTTATCCCATCATTAGAAACAATGTAAGCAAAGAAAGAAATTTTTTTCAACCAAAACTCAAACTTTCTGAATTTCCCATACAATTTCTTTTCTTTTATGGTTTTTAATATAACCCTTAAATGACATTCATGCTCCTCTTTACTTTTAGAAAACATCAAAATATCATCAATGAAAACAACTAGAAACTTATCCAAGAAGTCATGGAAAATTATATTCATAAGGTCCATGAATACAGCAGGTGCATTGGTTAGCCCAAAAGCCATAACTACAAATTCAAAATGGCCATATCTTGTATAAAACGCGGTCTTCAGAATATCTGCTTCTTTTACCTTCAACTGATGGTACCCCGCTCACAGGTCAATCATTGAAAAAAAACTAAGCTCCCTGGACCTGATCAAACAAATCCTCGATATGAGGAAAAGGATATTTGTTCATAACAATGATGTTATTCAGGGAAATATAATCAATGCAAAGTCTCATTGAACCATATTTATTTTTAACAAAAAAACAGGAGCACCCCATGGTGATGTTCTAGGTCAAATTAAACCATTCTCTAATAAATATTGTAATTGCTCCTTCAACTCTAAAAGTTCAATTTGAGCCATTCGATAAGGGGGTTTTGAAATTGTCTTAGAATCAGGAACTAAGTCAACAATAAATTCAACTTCCTAATTTGGTATTATTTCAGGAAACATATCAGGAAAAACATCAGGATACTCATTTAACACTGGCACATCATTAATCTGAACAGTTCCTTTGTTTTCAACAATATGTGCAAGGCAACATTCATTTCCATCTTTTAAATGTTTCTCACCTCTTAATATGTTATCAACAGTAAGGGTTCATTCTTGTACACAAACTGAAAGTCTTTCTGAAAAAAAACTTCTTTACCTCTAAAGTCAATCTTAGCATGGTAAACAGAGAGCTAATCCATACCCAGGATGACATCAAACTCTACTAGAGGAAAACAATAAGGTTTTCAAGTAGGTTTTTTTCCATTGATAAGGATAGGAATATTCTTATAAAATTTTTTTGCCCAGAACATTTCCCCCAAGTGTTTTAACACAAGTTTAAGAGTCATTTCTTGAGATGGTATTCGCATTTTACTAGAAATATTTTCAGAGATGAAAGAAGGTGTAGAAATTGAATCAAACAACACACTGACATAATCTAAAAAAACAAAAAAAGTACTTGATACCACTTCATCTGATGGCCCAACATTTGTTGAAGTAGTTGCAAAGGATTCCACCACCCCTTTCAGCTTGTAGTCTAACAGCTTCCCATCACTCGAGCTCTTTTTCGGACACTCGTTTTCATAATGACCCATCTCATTGCACTTAAAAAAATTCACTAACTCTAAATCAAATTTGGTCTTACCATCAACTTGATCTTTTTCAGTGCAATCACGAGCCTTATGTCTCATATTACCACATTGGTTGCAGTTTCTAGAATTCAGAAGACATTCCCCACCATGCCTTTTACCACTTTTATCACAGACTGGAAACTTAGTATTCTTACCATCAGATTTATTGAAGAATTATTCCCTTTCTCCTTCCACCTTGATCTTTTCTTCTATTGGTTGTTATAGTACACTTGACCATCGGAAAACTCCATTTCCACCTTCTAAGCACATCTAACAAGATTTTAATAACTTTTTAACTCATGAGAAGCTAATTCAATTCGATATTTTGGCTTTGATCCTGAGTAAAAATGATTGATTTTACTATCAAGGTCTCGGATAAAATTTGAAGCATACCATGACAGTCGAGTGAACCTTTCTTCATATGCAATAATTGTGTCATCCTCTTTCCTCAATTCCAAGAATTGTTTTTCCATCCTAAGTCGAACATCCTAAGGAAGAATATTCTCAAGAAACATACCTTTGAATTCCTCCTAGTCGATATAATCAATCCCATCAGTATCCTTGATATTTTTAACCATCGACCACCACTGATCCGCTTTACCCTCCAAACGATAAATTGCAAGACTAACCTTTTGATTGTCTAAACACCCCATGACATAGAAAATCATCTCCAGTGATTTAATCCACCCTTCATTTAGCACAGGGTTAGATGATCCTCTAAATGATGGGGGATGTTGCCTTATGAAATGTTCCACCACTTTCATGTTCCTATGTGGTTGATCTGGATGATCTCTTACATGGATACCACCACCATTTATCGCTTGATTCAACTACGCCATTACTGAAACAAACTATTCAATTCCAATTCCGACCATCTCAGGATGCTGATTCAGAAGGTCATTTCCTCTTGTAAGCCTTCCTAGCAATTCTTCCCTGTTTCCTCTGTGAAAAAACCATTCCGAACAAACATGTCTTAGATGAAGCAACATGGAAATCTTCAAATGTGATATAATTTGAAAAAATATTTTTAGATAATCATTTAATATAATTTTAACTTCTAAAGTTATCTAAATTGACCTTTGATACAAACTATAAGGACCTAGACTTAAACACTACTTAATCCTGAGTTATTTCATGAATACATGTTGATGATCTTTTTAGGTTTAGTGTTTTATAGAATTAGATCATAAATCATGCATTACATTCCACATTTAAACAAAGTGGTTACATAAAATATACTATTAATTTTTTTCCATCAACGAAATCATATTTAAAACAAAACATGGATATTATCCTGAAACTTCCTTGACACTATCATCACATCATGTACCTTTCCCTTGACCTGTGAAAAACATTTCAAAAACATGGGATGAGCATAAAAAGATCAGAATTGGATATAAAAATACAGAAAGGAATCATTAGTACATGTATACATAAGAATAAATGAAATCATACTTTACTGATAAAACATGAACATGTTAACATACTGCATGAAATAGTAATATTTATGAATAACTCATAGAAATCATAAGACATAAAGGTAACATGAGGCATTCAAAACATTCTTACGTAGGGAGTAACCCTCGTGGTTATGTTTGGAATACCCATCATTGTATATTCCCTAAATCTCTTCATAGAATCCTTAACGTTTAACCCCATCATGTTACCCAATGCATTGGAGATCTATATCGGGCTCACCCCCCATTATTTTATCATGGAACCACCCATCTTCATAACAATGCCCATGAACCATAACATAATCATATCACATAAAACACGCATAAATAAAACATAACATTTCATCATTTTAATCACAAGATATCAATACAACACATTGATATTATAAAAACAATATGAAAACCATTTTCAGTACCAAAAAAAGAAAAGTAAAATATGGTATTAATTTCTTTCATTTTTAAAAATGTTATGCTTTGTAGAGGAAGTTGAAACTGAAATAATGGTCACGGTGGTGGAGAAGTCGTTGTCGCTGCATACGTACGAAAAAAAACATTCCTTTTGTCATTTAGTAAAACTCTTTGTATAAAAAAGATTCATTTTGAATAAATTTAAAAGTTAAACGGGTTTATACACCGTATAAAAGAATGTTGTGTATAAATCAAAATATTCCTCAATGAAAGGAGATTGAGATGAAGTCCCTTACCTCAGGTCCGACTTTAGTTGATCGTTCTTTAACCTCTTGAAAAATAATCGTGAGTTAATTTATACTTATATAGGAACCTTTTTCAAGTTAATTGTTACTTAATCGTCACTTATTACCATGTTATGAACACTATGTGATTATTTAAGTTAATAATGGTCATTTTTTCGATCATTGGTACTTGAGTCAAAATTAAACTCTTTATAATTACAAGATGTTCATGTAGTAAAATATCCATTATATCCATAATTATATTCATGATTTATAAATCATATATATAATATATATCTAGTATATACATGTATTTATAATATTACGTAACATTTAGAAGTTAGAAATGAAATGCACTGTTCATAGAGACGGTAAGCCCTACATACGCATGAACACTACTTTCATTTCTATTTCGTATTTAATGGAATTATATCATAATGATATAGAGGTATATTTTAATTCCTGTATAATATCATATTAAATACCATTAACTACATCCTTTATACTCCCACATATGGAATTAACCAATCAAATCACTTTGAGGGGGTGGTAGTCTGCACTACCTAAAATGAATATATCACATTTACCCATAATGGAATCCATAATGGTATTCCATAAATGAAAAATAAAGAAGCATGAGTTAACAATAAACATAATATATATCATATATAAATATAGTTACATCTTAATTGCCACCTTTAAAGGTGTTAAAATAATATTGATCAATCATTGTTTCGTGAGGCAGATATTCACCATCCACAGAAACAATATGTTCTTTAACCATTAGATGTAGGTGTGTGTGCTTGTAGTTCTAATAACTCTTTTAAAAATATTATAGTATATTTAAGATACTAGTTTTGTTACAAATTAATGTATGAAAAAGTGTTTAGGAGGATGGAGAAGCAAAATAAAACAATAGAACACAAGAGAAGACATTACCTTCAAATTAGGTAACTCCCTTTGGTTTGAACCACAAGGGTTTCTTGAAAGGTTACTGCCTAATATACAGCATCTAGGATGAATAGAGGGATGTTGAGAGATAAAATTATATAGATTGGCCAATCCAATGTCTTGAGAAGTGTGGGTAAGGAGGTAGACGTGGGGGCCTTTTATAAGAGGAGAGGAGGGGCTGTCTTGGAAAGTTATAAAATGTTACTTCATATTAAAATGAGTTTCGGATTTTAAAGGCCCCAAACTGATATATTTCGAGTATAAGGTGATAAGGGTTCGAAATATACTCATAAAATAGGTCTTTGAAATATGTATGTGTTAGAGTTTACATTATCTTTTCATTTTATTTAAATCATTCATTAATGAGGTAATCGCTGCATCATCATGATGTCCTAAATAATTTAATTTATTCAATGTATAAAAATTATAAAAAAAATACTATGATATAGGAAACCATTTTATCTATCCAATGAATATTTATATTATAATATATCATTTACACAGACAAAACTAAAAATGTTTTACTAGGGTGATTCATTCTTTAGTGATTCTCTCCTTTCAGTAAAAATAAAATGATAAAGTGTCACTTTCACCAAAAAGTTGTCCAATGGGGTACCTATGTTTGGCACAGGGAATCCCATGGTCGTCCATGACACAACTAGTATCATTAGGACAAATGTTGTGGTCATTTGTTATTATTATGATATTATTTTATTATCCTTAACAACTTGATTACTAATTAATCAATATAATTAATGATAATTACTGTCGTTACAATTCATAATGTCCAAAAAAACAAGAGTCTTAATTACATAATATGGACCTTATGGTTCCAAATATGGAATCCATTTTAACAAATTCTTAACATAGAAATTTCAATAATGAATTTAAAAGTAATTCTCGTTGTCAAAACAAATAGCGGGTTTTTTGAAACAATGTCTATTAAAAGTGTGGCACTTGTTTATGCCCAATTCAAAAGTAAAATTAATTCTAATGAACACCATTGTATTAAATTGTAAAAATATATTCTAATTACACTTTAAAACAAATTAAAAAGACAATCTAACCATATGATGATATTATATGAAAAAGCATTTTTGATGTAAAATGCAGTATATTTCACTATTCATTAAAAAATGAACATTGTCAGAAAAATACCAAAAATTTATCCAAAGTAAATTTCAATGTCCCAATCATAAAACATATGTTTATTTTGAAAAATATAGCTTATAAAATTGTAAAAATATATATTTAAAAATGGTTCTCCATCAATAGGTGGTAAAACAATCTTTTAAAAATATTAGAGATTTCTATGATTAAGAGTGGATTTATTCTCATTTTAAGCCTCTAAAAAACTATCTAATTCATAAATAGACATAGATAAGAATATCTATTATTAATTACATACTTGGGATTTTACATCATATATACTTTTTTTTAACTTTTAAATAAATGTTTATAAATGAATATTTCCATCATTTTCCAAACAACGCCCTTTAAGACCTTTTCGAGAAAAATAAAGGAAAGGGTGATTTTTAACTTATATGGAGAGTGAGGATATTTTCCACCATTATAACACCATATAATATTAAATTACAATATTATAATTATATTTTCAAAATAAATGTTTTCTATTATAATTATATGACTTTTAAATTATTTTAAAATAGAAATTGACATTTCTCTCAAATAGATTTGATTTCATATATGTCAACATCCTATGATAGAATTTACACATTTTTGAAGTTGATTTATAATGATAAAATCTTCCATATTGTTCTAACAGTTTTGTGATAAGTTTGATTTTGGATGTGTTATTTTTATACCATTCATGGTTTATGGTTAATGTGTTAACATTATGTAGGATTGTTTTGAAACGAATATTTATGTTATGTTTTAACCTTTTCATATGAGGAATGAATGGGACATAGTAAGTGACTTTTGGAGACCACTTTAGCTCCTCGATGCATCAGTAGATCTCATGAGAAAAACTACAGTCTTGGAACAAGGCCTTGAAAAAATATTATTTTTAGTCTTGTCATAAGGCCTGGACTATATGGTTATGAAGCCCGACATTATGCATTCTATCATTATGAAATTGGATATATATATTACATTTGTTTATTCGAATATTAGAATATCCATGTAATTATGTAAATGGAATTGTTTGAATTTTTATTTCCATATTATGATGAAATTTGAGTTGAAAAGGATTTTTTTAGTCTTACATTTTGCATTAAATGTTTATGCTTATTTATGATAGTTTCTGCTATATTGTTATCCTTACTGATCATATGATCTCATCAATTTCTATGTTTAATAAATTATAGGATGAAATGAAGTATATTATTATTATTATGTAGGAATAGGTTAAGGGATATGAGTGTATTCAAATGGGACACAATGTTGTGGTTTTTTTCCATTTCATGTTGTAATATAAATATTATGTATGTATCTATCACTTCAAAGGAAACTAAATGAATCGTTCTTTCATGACATGATCTCTTGTGATCATTCCAATGATATGTAATAATGCACAGACTCTGGGTTACTGGGGATAGGGGGTTACAATCGGTATTAGTGGAAGATTACTAAAATCCTTGGAAACTATATTTAAAAAAACTATGACTAGAGAACACTGCCATAAGATACACATTGAGGATTAGTATTGAAAAAATTCCTAGAATTTTGGAAATGTTTATATTTTGTGAATTATCGAATTAATACATCCCTCTCTGTATACGAGCATGTAGAGCCCGCTCTGGCACCAATCTACCTTGGAATGAATACTCTGAAAATGATTTTTTAGGCTTCATCCGAGGTATCATAGTACATGGAAACATGATTTGCACCATACATGGTTACAAAAATCTTGGGGTATATGCTTCAGATAATTCTCATTTTCATTACAAACCATTATAATGGATTTATGAGTAAATACATCCTCAAAGAAAATATTTTTTTTATGATTTTGGATTATATGCATACCTGTTCAATTTATGTTAGTTATTTTACTAGTTTGGAATTTTTTATTGCAATCCATAAACTAATCTAGTGTATGTCATTATTTAGAAATGGTTCCTAGAAGAAGGAATGTAAACTGTATCAATGCATGTAATCCATATAGGTAATTCCCTACGTCTAAAAATAATTATAGTGGAGCTAGTGATGCCACTGTTGCCGATCAACTTATAACCGTACTTGGACAACTCTCTCCGGTTATGAATAATAACCTTACATCAATGGAGAACCCTCATCTGCAACACTGAGGATCAATGTTATACATCATCATGAGGAAACAACCACCAACATTCAATGGGAATACAAATCCATTTGTATTTCAGTAATGGATAAGACCTCTATATAAAATATATCATGCTATGGGGAGTAGTGAAAGGGAAAGATTTGTCATGGTAGTTTATCACCTCACGAGAGATACAGATCAATGTTGGTCATTAATTAAATACAAAAAGGATGATGAAGAAGTATCAAATATAGAATGGAATAAACTTTTGATAAAAAAATACATTCCTAGTGACATTCGAGTAGTTATGGAAAGACAATTTCTGAGTCTAAGGAAAACGGGGGATGAGAATGTCGCAATGTATGAGGCTAACTTTACAAGGTTAAAAATTCATGTATCATATTATATACATAACCTAAAGAGTAAGATTGATCTATTATTTTATTGGTTAATATAATTTCTCTATCGAGAAATAATCTCACAATCATTCTCATTGTCCCGATATATTTCCTCATGTTCTATCAAGACAGAAAAGAAATACTCTAAGTGTTACCTCTATTATTCAAATAAAGAGAAGAAAATATAATTATAACACTTTGTAAATGGAAATAAGTGGAATAAGAGAAAAGTTGAATTTCCATCCTGCATTAAATGTGGGAAGAAACACCAAGGTACTTTCCTGAACGGAGTGGGAGTCTATTACAAGTGTAGTGAAAGAGACCACCTTGCTCATGATTTTAAGGGAATGAAATACGCTATCAATGTTCAATGATACAACTGTATAGAAATGGGGGACTATGAAATTTAATGTCCTAAGCCCCAAGGAAACATACCCAAAAAAAGGCCATGGGTGAAAGGCCAAGCTTTTGTGATCACTACTGCTGAGGTTAAAGCTCCAAATTAAATGGGGTTAGGTAATTTAATGGTTACCTAAAATTTACCCAATGCTTTATTTGATTCTGGATCATTGAATTGTCTCATATCTTCCTAGTTTACTAAAATAATTTGATATTTCCAATTTAATTTAAATTGGTAGTTGTCAATAAAAATTCATAGGGGAAGTATCATTGAAACAATGATTTGTGAATCAATTCCCATTAGGGCATATAAACATGCTTTATTTGTTGATCTCATATTCATACCCATCAATGAATTTGGTATAATATTAAGTACGGATTGGATTTTAGACCATGATGTAAAAATTAATTTTATGAATAATGATGTTACAATTTTCGATGATGTTAAAGAGTATGTAATCATTGGATAAAAAACATCACAGTCGTATTATTTTATAGATCTACCCCCAGTAGATCTACTAAATTTAATTATTGGAAATGAAGATAATTAAATAACTATGGGTGATGAAAGGAATGTTCATATATAAGATTTTACTATTATATAAGAATATGTTTATGAGTTTCCATAGGATTTACCAGGACAACCTCCAGAAAAATAAATTGAGTTTTCCCATGATTTAATTCTATGTTCATTGCCTATATCGAATACCCATTATATAATGGACATTGAGGAATTACTGAAACAAAAGAAACAACCAGAATAATTTATTAATAAAGTACTTTTTCACCTTAGTTATTCTCAATGGGGAGCCACTATTGTTTTTTTATGAATAATGATTGATCTATGAGGTTGTGCATTTACTATAGGGAGATCAATGCTATAAAAATAATGAAAATGTATCCTTGACATCACATAGATGATTTATTCTATCATATTCATAGAGATCAATATTTTTAAATGATTCACCTTTGATCTAGACATCATATGTTTTGTGTAAAATAGGAAGACATTCTGATGAAATTACTTCATAACATGTATGGGCATTACGAGATTACAGTAAATCCTTTTGGAATGAATAATGCACCCTCTGTCTTCATGTATCTAATGAATAATGTTTTCATGTAATATGTTGGTAACTTTTTAGAAGTATTTATTGATGATATCTTTCTTTACTCCAAAATATATGAAGATCGTGTAAATTATATGTACACAACTCTAACAAATCATAGAAGAAATATATTATATGGGATGTTTAGCATGTGTTATTTCTTGCTTCATGAGATTTCATATCTTGGTTATATTTTCTATAAGGATGGAATCTCTAATGATACTTCTAAGACAATATCATTAATAGAATGGCCTTAACTGATGATTATAACTGAGGTATGCAAATTTATTGGTTTAGCAGGTTACTATCGGCATTACTCCCAAGATATGTACTGATTGGATAACCCCGTTAACTAAGCTCACATGTAAAGGGTTGAAATTTATTTAGAAAAAATTGTGTGAATTTTTTTTCAAGAACTGAAAATAATAATATTAAATTCTCTAATCATGGCTCTACCATCAAGGAATGATGGGTTTGTTATTTATAGTGATTCTTCAAAAAAAAGATTAGGTTGTGTCCTTATGCATAATGATAGAGTTATTTCCTTTGCATCATGATAGATAACAATTAATGAATAAAACTATCCCAATCATTATATTCAGTTATCAGTTGTAATATTTGATTTGAAGATATGGAAATACTATCAATATGATGAAAAAATGTGGAATATATAATAATTAGAAGAGTTTTTAGTTTTTTTTTCTCACAGAAAGTACTAAACATGAGACAAATATAATGACAATAAATATTCATGGATTATGAATGCACTATACACTACCACATGGTGATGGAAAATAAGGTGGCAGATGCTTTGAGCCGAATGGATCATGGAGTTTTGAACAAGATGATAGTAAAAAGGCATCTTATGTTCATGGATCTAGTGAAGATCGATATATGAATAATAATGGAAGGTGAAACATCAATACTTTTTCAAATGTATGCCGAACCATCATTACTAGAAAGAATAAATAGTTCACAGACTAATGATGAGGATTTTCAAAATAAAATTAAAGCCGCGAATGATGGAAGATTGATTGAATTCGTATACGAATATGGGATTTTGAAATTTAGGAAGAGACTTTGTGTTCCTAACATACATAATCTAAAAGGAGAATTGTTGTGTGATGCTCATACATCCAATTTCTCTATGCACCCTGGTAACCCTAAGATGTATTGTTATTTGAAGGAACAATTTTGGTGGGACAATATGAAGAGGGAGATTGTTGATTATGTGTTATGATGTATGGTTTTTCAACAGGTTACGGCTGTAATACAACATCTTGGAGGATTCATGCAACCTCTTCCAATAACTGAGTGGAAATGAGGTGATATTACAATTGACATTTTCATGGGGATACCAAAAAATCCTAGAAAAAATTATGCAATATGGGTCATTATTGATCATTTTACCAAGTCATCACATTTCATTCTATAAGAGTAGATTTACCACATGAATGATTAGAATGAATATATATTAATGATGTTGTAAGACATAATGGAGTAACCATATCAATTGTTTTAGATAGTGAACCATGTTTTACATCATGACTCTGGAAAGGTATTCTGAAGGCCCTAGATACTTAACATCGTTTGAGCACTGCCATCAACCCTCAAACTGATGGACAATCAAAACAAACTATTAAATCCACATAAGACATGTTGAGAACTATCTCACAAAACATTCAAGGTATATGCGATCAATATTTACCTCTGGTAGAATTTTCCTATAATAAAAGCATAAATTCAAGTATTCATGTGACACCATATGAATTTTTTTTTGGAAAGAGATGTCACACACCAACATTTTGGGATGATGTTGGTGAAAGAAAAAATATACTTCTAAAACATGTTTGGGAAACATTGGAAAAGGTGAAGATTATCCAAACATAAATAAAATAAGCTCCAAGTAGAAAAAATAGCAATTTTGATAACCAAATGATGGATTGTTAATTTAAATTAGAAGATCATGTTTTCATGAAGGTATCTCTAGGGACGAGAGTTGTACAATTTGATAAGAAATGTAAATTAAGACCCAATTACATTGGAATTTTCAAAATTCATTAACGAATTCGAGTTTTAGCTTACCGTATGGCAATGCCTCCAGGTCTTCCAATGATCATGATGTGTTCCGCGTATCAATATTGAGAATATAAATGCATGACCCAAAGGATGTACTCACCTATAAAGAAATAGAATTGGAACCTGATCTATCTTATTGTGACGAACCTCTCAAGATTCTTGATACAAGAGAACAAGTGTTGAGAAACCGGAAGACTCGTCTAGTAAATGTTCTATGGAGAAACCATAAGATGGAAGAGGCAACGTGGGAATCCGATGAACATATGCTGAAGAACCACTCAATTATTTTAATGTAGTAGTATTATAGAAATTTGAAGGATGAAATTATTTGACTGAGGGAAGAATTTAACACCCCCAATGTTCCACTATACATTTCACTTGGAATAAAAAAAATAGCTTGCGCTATACGCAACTTCGAGTTCCATCACACCACGACCAATCAAACAAGCTGTTATGAATAGTAATACCCCCTTTTTAAAATTTTATAAATTTAATTATTCAAAATGGACATTATTTTTGGATTCAGAATATCAAAAACGTCTATGTGGTAATTTTTTGTATTTGTCTGAAAACATTCAATTTTTGATGAATAGTAAAAAAAATTGTGTTATTGTTTAAAACTGACTTTGTATTTAATTAATTAGTTATTTTATTTAAATTTATTTTAGGAAAATAACAGATACATAATACCTATATATTTTAAATTTAATTCATTTGAGTCATTTTATAATAAGAATAAATATATATATATAATTTTATTGAACATTGAACGTCTTTTACCCACCTTCTAGGCATATTGGAAAATCTTCATAAATAATAATTTTACAATTTCTGTGATTTTAATTTCAAAAATAAAACATACATGGTTGACATCAATATGTAAAATGTGGTTCAATATGATGATATTAATTTTTTCTTAATTGTATCTTTTTAATTGTATTTACTATGATAAAAATTAAATAGGTTAATTAAATGTAAAATGATACCATTATTACCCTAACACATGTCCTAAATCTATTAGATAAGTTTATTTCGACCAAAATCAACCTATGGAATAAAATATGATCATTTTGATCCACTTGGATTACAATAGTTCATTTATTATTATTTATTTAAAGTAGAGTTAAAAGTGAAAAATTCAATTTTTATTAAATAAACCATTTTTAAAATAGGGTTACAATGAAGATAAATTTGGTAATAAATACTCATTAGAAAGATAAAATGATTTCATGCATAATGGAATTTATTTAATATTTTTAGACAATATATTATTAAATTTATTTATGACACAATGATGATGTGGTAATTACCTTGTTATTTAATGATTAACGTAATTGATATTATAAATTTTAATATAATTGATAATTGAGGATTTTGATGAATTATACAAATTTTCTAGGTTAATATGACATGATAGTGTGGAATAAATATTTTTTTTGAATTTATAGATTTTTTATGAATTTCACATAAAACAAATAATAAATAGTGTCAAAATTGACAAAAATGAGTTTTTAAAACAAATACTATATTATTAATTGAAATAATATTAATAAAAATTTATGGTTTGGCCAAATGAAATAGATAAGGTTTCATATATCCATAATTAACCACTTGGGTTTATATTGGTTTTTTTAGTATTTTTATTAACCCTTTATTAAAATATTACAAGAATACATGTGAAAAGTTTAACTATTTAACTAAGAGTTAAATCTCAATTATAAGGTTAATATGGTGACTAAACCTACCTAAAACCTACTGTTTGATAGGTTTATGACCCATACCCACCTTATCCTCAACAAAAATCTTTTTGGAGTAGTTATAAACCGAATATGATTGTATAATAAAATATTATTTTTACTAATGTGACCCTCACCTCTCTTATAAAAGGGTACTTGTACATCTCTCAAAATCACACCTCAAAAGCCATTTGGCTAAGACATTCCCTCCTCAAATATCCTTCCAACCACCATAAATGTATCCTAGAGGCATTAAATTGGTCATAATCCAAACTAGGGAGCCATTTTGATCAAATCAAAAGGAAGTACCTGATGAAGAGGTAATGATTTCATCACCAATTTCTACGTTCATTTCTTATTCCACATCCTATTTCATTATTGTTTCCATACCAAAATAATAAATACAGTACCTTATACTTAATTTTATTTTACTATAGTTAGGGTACAACCATATTCATTATTCTATCCATCATATGAATGAAAAACCCACCATACATGTGTACGTACGGCTTACCATCACAACGTCGTGGTGTAGTTTGTTATTCAACACTTAATTATTTGTATGCTTATAATAATTAGTATAATTGATGTTATTAATAAATATATCATGTGAATTATTATATATATATGATATAACATCCAATTAGATACTATTTCACCCCCAATATAATGATATTTTCTCTCATGCGTACGTATGGATTACAGTCTCCATGAACGTGATGAGATTTATTTCCCATCGTAATCATTCAAGAATAATTTTCATTTTATGATTATAAATAATGTTTAAGATCTTAATATCACTCTGGGTATGAATCAAATACATCATAACCCCAATATTCATGACTTATGTAACAAAACATATAAAGGAAAATGAATTAGTTGAAAACCGAAACAATGATACTACTAAAATATTGTTAACAAACCAATATATGAAGATCATATGTGATATCATATTTATTTAAGTGGTTCTTTTATAATTTAATAACAATTATTTATCTATTATATAGGAGGTTGACATAACCTCAATCATGGAAAAGTTAAAGGTAACGGTTAATTCATCAATATCTTCATTATAAGATGTTCTTAACACATGTGTATCTACTAGGACCTCTTTATCATCCACATTTAGGTTTCTTATAATTGTATTTCGAAAAATTTTCATTATTTCCAAGAATATTGGTTAACATAATTTATACCCATGGTTGAATTTTTATAAAATTATTAAAAATAAATCTTTTTTTGTTTTCCAATCAAGTTCATTCACATTCTTTTTGAAAAAATTAATGACAAAATGGTTTTTTAACTTATAAAGAGAATGAGGATATTTTTTTGCATTAAAACACCTTCAAAGCTTCCCTTACTATCTTATAAGAATATTTTCCAAAAAAATGTTTTCTTTTATAATTATGTGACATTTAAATTATTTCAAAATAGAAAGAGATATTTCTCTAAAATTGTTTTAATTTCATCTATGTCAACATACATTTATGGATTTTACAATTGTTTGACGTTGATTTATTATGATAAAATATTCTATATTATATTGAAGGTTTTGTGATATGATTGATTGTGGATATGTAATTTTTATACCATTCATGGTTTATGGTTAACGTATTAAAATTTCATATGTTAGTTTTAATATGAATGTTTATGTTATGTTTCAACATTTTCATATGAGGAATGCATAAGAATTAGAAAGTGATGGGTGGTGCGAACTATAGCTCCTCGATGCATCAAGGGGTATCATGAGACAAACTAGTGTCTTGGCACAAGGCCTTGACAAAATCTTATTTGTAGTCATGGCATGAGGCCTTGACTATGTGGTTTTGATGTTCTGAATTATGCATTCCATAATTATTAAATTGGCTATTATTATTACATGTCACTCTTCTATAGGTAGATTATCAATTTTAATAAGTAAATTGAAATATTTGATTTATCTTTGCCATATTATGATGAAATTGAAGTATAAAATTCCTGTGATTTAATCATATACATTTCCTTAATTGTTTATTCTTATTTATGATATTTTTCTCTATACTATTATATTCATTAAGAATTTGAGGACACACCTTTCTATGCTTTATTTTTCCTAGGATGTGAAGAATTATATTAAATTAACCTACAACAATAGGCTAAGGGATATGAGTGTGTTCAATGGGGACACAATTTTTTTTTTCAATTTCATGATGTAATGTAAAAGTTATGTTTGTATCTAGAACATCCAATGATACTAAACTAATCGGTCTTTTGAGACATAATCTCTTCTGATCATGCCAATGTTATGTAATAATGCACTGACTCAAGGTATCTCGGGTTACAGTGCATTAGTCCATGTTTTCTAAAATTAATTCCAATTTTTTTTAATATTCTCTAATTATTTTATAATATATTTTTTACACATTTATTACTTCTTAAACAATTGATTGATAGGATTATTTTTCAATTTCATAAATTATACTCTTTGTGAATTTTACATCATGATTAAGGAAAGATTATTTTTTAACAGTAATATAAAGAGCATGGTTTCACAATATCATGAACTATTAATTCATTGATGTCTCTATCACAATATTATAAGTTAATTTTCAAAGAAAATGTTGGAATTTACAATTTTGGGAATCATTAAAATGAAATGATTAGAATATTGTAATGTTGTTTTTTTCTCAATTATTTCATTTTATATTTCAAAATTATTTTAAATCTAATGTATGAAACCAATATTTTAGGATATGTCCCTTTTTAAATAACATTTATTTCTTTGATATCTTACTATACATACAACACCCATCTTAAATGAATAATAAAAAATTATTATAACATATCCATTAAAATTGTTAGAATGAATATTAGTAACCATATTATGAAATTTATATGTTGTATGGTAAAATAATTTTAAAAATTAAAATTATGTGTCTTTTAGAGATAATACAAAACTGCATCAACTTTTACATATAAAAACAATATTATTATAAAGGAATTTTTCCCACATTTTGATGTTGTACTTATTTTAAAACTAACCTTTTCTATTTAAATAAATTCAATTTGAAAAATTATTTCTTCATTAAATGTAATATTTCAAAATTTAAATTGTTTATATTTTTTAATTTTTGGGTAAGTTTCCTGTTTTGAGGACTATGGTAAAATATTGAATTTTAATTGAAAACATGTTTTTCATCTAAATAATATATATTTTTATATTATAATAAAGATTTTTTAATGTATAATCAGATTAATTTTATATAATTTAATCCAGTATAGGTAAATGGAAACTATTTCAAATTTAATTTGGTTATAAAAACATTTTAATCTATTTAATGTTTTCTCTTTTTTAACTCGTTTTCTCACCATCTCAATGTGATTAATATTAAATTATTTATAGCCAACTATTCATTTTGAATTTCAAAAAATGCATGGAATATGTAGAATCAAAAGGACTGATTTTAGTAAATAGCACCAATTTATTATTCTACAATATGAATAATAGCTTTAGTATTTTTTTAATTACCATGGTTAATGGTAAATAATGTAATTAAGGGTAAAAATGAAATTATAAATGTTATTAATTTACCACAACGTCTATCATAATTTTTTAGATGAGTCATGTTCAACCAAAATAATCCATGGCCCTATTTTATATCCACATTGAGCCAACTGGATGATTTTATTCCTTTTTCAGTATTTTAATCTAATTAAATTCTAATAGGTCATACTGATGTGTAAAATAAGTATTATATTTTTTATATGTGGTTATTCATATTTTAAATTCAACTCTAAAAAGTAATTTCAAATATAAAATTTTTATCCTCATTGAGATATTTTTTTATAATTTATTATTGATATAAATAATTTAATCACCTGAATATTGATGATTTTGAAATTGTTTAGTTAAAGGACATATCAAATAAATTTTATTAAAAATATTTGAATTAATATAATTTGAAACAATTAATGTCACACATGAATTTTATTGATAAACCATCCATTTTTTTTGAATAATTAATTTATTTTTAGGTTATCTTGTTTATATATATATATTTTAAATTTCAATGTAATGAATATTGTCAAAATTGACACTATGAATAGTTTAAAATAAATAATATTTTATTCAATGATATAAAATACATAAAAAAATAAAATTATTCCAACTGATTTTTATGATGTTTAAAATTTCATCAATGATACATTTATTTTTATTTTGTAATTTTATTGTAAATATATTAATCATTAAATAGTAAAAACAAAAGTTGACACAATGAGTGTTTAAATTAGTGTTAAAGCAAAAGGATAAGGGTATTAATGTGACCTAAACTACTCTAAAAATTACTGTATCAATATTAACAAACCATTATAACCATAATATATAATTGGATTTTTTAATGGGAAGTTGTCCAACAAAAGAACTTATATATTATTTACTACAATGATCATAACAAAATGTCACACTCATTAAATTTAATATCATTTATGTGTAGTGAAATATTCCTGATTTAAATGAATCTAAATTTTAATTTTTATCTCAATGAAATTTTAATTGTTATTTTCTATTAATAATTTTTATAAATTATATAATAACATTAAATGATTCATCAATGATAAACCCATATTTATTAAATTAACAAAAAAATAAAATAATTTATATCAAAAGTATTATTTCTGATATATTTTGAATTTGAAAATATTTATAGGAAATTTTATAGTCCAATATTATATATTAAATATATTTGAATGAAATATATTCTAATTACCCCTCATTATTGATTTATTTGAGGTCAAAAGAAATGAATAGTATCAAATATAAAAAAAAAAATTCTATTGAATTAATATAATATTAATTTTTTTTAAATTTCTAAAATTTTTAAATATAAACATATGGGATGATATATGGTCTATAATGTATTGCCCCATTAAATAATATGTCATTTAGAAGTATATCCTTCTTTAATATCCATATTATATTTTAATATTTTTTGGATTTCTAAAAGTACACCTCACCTGAATTATAAAATCGATCCTCCTAAATCACATACTCGAAATAATTGGATCCATATATCTCGATCGATACCCACCAATTTATATTCTAAAATTTGTTATTTAGTTTCTATAGATTCAGTTTTTTTGGTAATTCCTTCCCTATATAACATCCGAAGACAATAACGAAATTCTGCCCAAGAAGATGTAATCGTATTTATTGACACATTCATGTTTATTTCTTATTACACATAATCATTATATGCATTTTCAATTATATTGTAATAAAACCAGTAAAATTTTTATTCTGATATTCTATTATGATCATGTTACAACTATATTATACCTTTTATCCATCATATTTAAAATGAAATCATCGTGCGTGTGTATGTACGATTTACAATTTCCACATTGTGGTGTAATCTGTTCTTCATCACCACACCACATGAATGGGTATAATGATGTAAATGAAGGTTATATATGATTATTACGACATGGAATGGTTTATATATAATTAATATATCGTCCAATTTCTTAAACATCGCATTAAGGGAATGATATCATCATTCGTACATACGTACGACCTACCGTCTCCACAATGCGATGCGATTCGATTATTTTTCCTTGTTCTCCATTAAATAATTGTTATAAAAATTCATATAATTAATAAATAATATATATATAACTTTAATATAATTTTTGAGATGATTTAAATATATCATATTTATTTTAGCATATAATTACATGTCAATACAAGTATACCAAAATGAAACAGTTTACACCCGAAACAAGGGTAATCCTGAAATATTAAAAATATTGTAGCTATAAGATTGTATAAGTATATAATAAATGATATATTAAATATAAATTAGGTTCTATTAAAACTAAATAACATGATTTAAATGATTTTGAAAGAGATTGATGAACATTAAACTAAAGAAATGGATATGTCATGTTTTTCTCATTCAACTTTTACTTCTGGGAACCATATGCCTTGTTCACCATATATTCCATATGTGTGGAGTATTTACTACCATTTGATATATAATTTCATGAATATCATTACTATAATGAATCTCTATGTTTCATTAATTTTTATTTTCACATTGTGATTGTGATTTATATGTTTCAGTGTGGTATGGGACACTTTACAATGTTTAATGATTATCTTTATTAAGAATTTTTCATTGGCCGAATTTAAAAGTATATTCACCAATGGAAAAATACTTTGTAAAATATTATAATTCATTTAGTTTTATCTATTATAATACCATATACCATATTTTATTTAGGTTTTTATGTATAGTTTGACTATAAATGTGCTATTTTGTTACTTTTCGTGGTTTTTGGGTAATGTTTTCAATTTTCATATTTTAGTTTTTCAACACAAATCTCTATATTTTTTATGATTAATCATTATCATATGATAAATTTATTGGAAATATTAATTATTGGGTGGGCCTGATATATCCTAATGATACATTTTTAGGTCTCATTATACATAGAATATATGGATTTGGATGAGGCCCTAACTATTTAGTTTCAGATGTCTTGAATGAGGCCTTGAAAATATGTTTCATTTGTACAAAATTATTCACTATCATTATGAAATTAGTTATTGAAATTCAATAATATTATTAAAAAAAATTGAATATAAAAGTTTAATTTTTCTATCAAATGTTATTAGATAAATGGCATGTGGTTTAGTTTTTTTCTATTCCAAACTGTTTAAGAAATATCAAATCATATATTATATTATAAGATAACCCTACTAAGCATTTTAGATCACTAAATTATTGTGGTTTATTTTTCCTTGGGATGGGAAAGAAGTGTTTTGAATATGATATTATTGGTTACACTAGGGGGATTAATTGAATTCTCAATGAAAATACTTTTTTTATTTTATATTGTATATTAAATTTCAATTATGTATCTTATATACCAATAAAATTTAACTATTTTGTCCTTTTGGATGCAATCACTTGTATCTTATACCAATGTAATAAATCAAGGAACCAACATCTCACTACTAAGGTTCATTTTCATTAAAAATAATATCAAAATATTTTGTTTATAAACCATGGGAACTATATTTAAGATATTATAGTTTAGAAAACCTAACCCTACGACCGATATTGAGGATAAATCTATGTATTAGATAACACACTATATATTTGATACAGATAATTAATAATATTTGTTAATCATAAGGATTAATATATTTTTAAATATTCATGATTTTTACATCATATAAATATTAAGTACTGAATATATAAATATGATTAGTGTTTCCCACATTGTGCATTAGGATTTGGTGCATGGTTAGAATCAGAAAGGTTATCCATGTAATGGTTATACTACTAATGTTGAGTAGAAAAAAACCAAATGATTGGAATGAGGTATTGAGGAATAAGATGATGAAGTGTAGATAATGATTTAATAATGAACTGGTGTGATTAAATTTCATGTTTATTTGGATTTATGAATTATTCAATCAATGGTTCTTTAGTTATAACAATAATGATATATATATAAGGATAAAACTACAGTAATTATTTGTTAAGTATTTGGAAGAATGAATGTTTTTAGTATAGTTTTTTTGGTGATGAAATATTTGGAATGTGAAAATAGGATCTAAAATACATTGTTTGGGGAATCTGATGTGATGATTTTTTTAATAAAAGAAATTGAGACCATTTTGGAAATTAAATTTTGTTAAATGTATTTTGGATGTGTCCTAAGGTTAGAATGGATTGAGATAAAAAAGTTATAGTATTTTTTGAGGTTAAAGTATGATTTTTTGGATACTATGTGTTAATAGTTTTGATTTAGTAAATACATAATGGTTAAAGTAATGAATTATGGATATTTCATTAAATTTTATTTAGGCAAAAAATCCTTCTTCAATATCCATCTTTAAGTATATGAAATGAAGTGTGAATAGATAAAAGAACAACCAAAGGATGAGTTTGTGCTCCTGAAATGAAATGTAATCAACTGAGTTCAACTTCTCATGTGTTTATCTGGATATTAAAATATTACCTAAACTCTGGGAAAAGGATTTCAGAACAAAATATTAAGCATTAAATTTTATTAATAAGAAATCAACGACCTCTTTAACGCATCAAGTATTTATGTTTTTGTGATGGAATACATTGTGATGACCTTGTTCTCAACAACCATCCATATGAACCTCATAGTTTTATTACTATTACATTTCATAGTTTTTAGTTCCCATTAATTTTATCCAATTTTGAATCCAAATTTTTGGTATGTTTCACATATCCCTTTCCCAATTATTAGGATGATATTTTCGTAACCAAATTTTTTAATGATGGTTTCCCATTAAAGAATTTTAATGTATCAATATTTTCTTTTTGAAGAACAATTTTAAATTTTCAGGTTGAAATTTATTGATGTAGGTATGAATATAAAACCCAAATACTTTACGACATGTCTCCTATTAAATAAAATTAATTTCTTCAATACTTACATTGCATGTAACACCAATCTTAAACAGAAAATGAAATATTTTTATAACATAGCTATTAAATTAGACAAAATGAATACTATTATCTATGTTATTAAATTTATATATTATATGTTCAATAAAATATTTAACATTAATTGTGTTTATTTTATAGAAATGATATAAAACTAATTCCACTTTTACCTAAAAAATTATATATGATTCTAAAGGTGTTTTATCAGAATTTTTTTCCACTTTTATTTAAAAGTAATCATTATAAATTTTATAAATTTTATATATATAAAATATGTATCTTATTTCAAATAAGAATATCAAAAATTAATTTTTATTCAATTTTTTTATTTCTAATATGATTCATATTTGGATTAAATGTGAAAATATAAAATTTAAATTGAAATAGTCTTTTCCATATAAAAAATAGTGATATTAAATTATATTATTGATTAGTTGTAATTAGATCATGTTTATATAATTTAATCAAATTTAGTACATTTGTATAAATATATTTTCTAATTTGGATAAAAATACAATTCTATCTTTTGATCATTTTTAATTCAATACCCTGTTTTATCACCCCATCAATGAGATAAATTTTAAAATGATTTTATCCATTTATGTTCTTTTAAATGTGAAAATGGATTAAATATTTGAAATATAAGGTTCCAAATTCAGTGAATATTTCCCTTTTATTTTTGAACAATATAAATAGTAACCTTCACCTTTTTTTAATGACCAAAGTTACTGGTATATTAATTCATTATTATGAGTATTATAAAATTATCCCAACACTTGTACTAATTTAAAAAGATGAGTTATTCTAAACGAAATTATAACTGGGCATATTTTATGTCTTCTTAGAGCCACATGTATTACCTTAATCGTTTTTTAGTATTTTATTATAAGGAATGTATAGTATGTCATAACCTAGATTTAAATATGCATTTCATTTTTTAAATGTGGTTATTCAGAATACATCGATGACTATTATGAGTAATTTTAAATCTAAAGTGTTTATATTGATCATGATAATTTATTTTTAATTTGTAATGAGAAAAATAAAAATTAATATCTGGCATAATGATGATATAATAATTGGTTAATCAGTCGACTTATAAAAATTATTAATACAAATAATGATATAAATATAATTTGGAATAGTTAATGCCATTGAAAAAATTTCATCATTAACTTGAAATATTATGGATTCATTAATGGTTTATTTTGATTTTATCTTCTATATGGATATTTTTAAAAAATAATACCGATGAATAGTGTCAAATTTTCCATCAATGATGTTTTAAAAAATTTAAATATAGGATACCAAATTCATAAATATATAAAAATCATCCTAATGATTGCGATAATGTTTAATGATTCATAATTTATCCATTAATGTTTATTTTTTCAATTTTTAGAAACAATAGTAACTATTAAAGAGTAAAAATATATGTTGATAGGGTAAGAGTTAAAGAGTTTAAATAAGGGATAAATCCCAAGGAAAAGTGTAATAATGTGACCTAAACATCTCAAAATATTATTGGATGAATAGTATTAGATCATTATCACATTAATATTGAATTGAAGATGTTTAATGGACACATATATAAGAAAATAACTTATATATTATTTAAATCAATGATGGATTCAAAATGTCACCATCTTTGTATTTAATATCATTTATCTATCCACATAGTGAAAATTTTCATATATGAGTTATAATTAATGTCTACTTTTATCTTAATAAAATTTCATTCTTTATCGAATTTTATTTTTAGTTCTTAGAAATTATATAACTTTCTTAAATGATTCTTCAATGTTAAAGCAATTATTATTTAATTAAATAGAAAATAGAATAATTAATTTAATAAATATAAATATATGTATGTGTATGTGTTAATTTGTATAACTTTTTTATTGATGATTAATATATATTAAAGAATTTATAATGATTTTTGTTCTAATTACCACTTAATCTTTGGGTATTAGAAGTCAAATTAAATGAATAGTACTAAATATGACAATAATGATATTTTTTTGAATTAAAATGTTATTAAATTATATAAACAACAAAAATAAGTTAGATAATCAAAAAGGGGATATGATATGGTCTAAAATGTATTAATCTGTTCATTTATTTTCAATTTTATTTCTTTTCCTCTATGATAGACTTATCATATTATTAATATTTGGAGGATATCCAAAAGTCCCCCTCAACTACATTATAAAAGGGAACCTACTCCCTCACTTATTCACACTAATTTGAGAAACCTAGATTGAAAAAACCCTAAAAATATATCTTTTTAATTTAATTATATAAGTTCTAGAGGTTCTTTTATTTCTAAATTCCATGCAGTATTTTAAATAATAATAAATTAAATGAATTTTTCCAAAGACATGGTAATAGTATTTATCAACAATTTCAACTTAGTTTCATCTTCCAATTACTTTTAATATGTTTTTTCCATGATAAATTAATAAATACTATACCATGTATAGTATTTTATGTTATTTTTATCATGGGATAACCATATTCCATCTTTTTTACATCCTATAAAAATTAAGGAATCACACATGCATATATACGACTTACTATCCCCATGTCGTGGTGTAATATTTTTTTTCCACACCACATTACATGGATGGGTATAATGATGGAAATAATTGAAATATAAGATATTTATGTGATGATATGGATTCTATAAAAATTAATATACCGTCCAATTCCTTTACATTTCACCATTAAGGAAATGTTATCATCACTTGTTTGTACGTATGATTTATGGTCTCCAATGTGTGTTGCAGTTCATTCCCTATGTTCACTATTAAATAATGATTATATAAATGTATTTTATGAATAAATATTATATATAGGACTTTAATATAATTTTTTAGATTATAGAACTATATACTATACATGTGAAATGAGGTTTACATGTCAAATCATGCATAAGAATATGATGCAGTCAACACCTGAATCAAGGGAAATTTCAAAATAATATTTAAAACGAGTAATGAGATGATATAATAGGATCTTATATGATATTATAAATATGAATAATGTTTCATTATAAAATAATAACCTGAATTAAATTATTATACATGAGGTTAAATAGTGTTCAACTAATGGAAATCATAAGTATTTTCTCATCTCAATTTTACTTATCATAGATAAACGCATTGTCAACCACATATTCATTCCGTGTAGTGTATATACATCCATTAGAAAAATAATATTCTGAATATAATTATTCTCATGATTTTTTAATTTTCATTTAAATTTATTCCATTATATAGATTATGATTTAATGTCTCAAAGTGGAATTATCCACCTTGTAATGTTTAAAAATTATCATCCTCAATAATTTTTTAATTGACTCATTTAAAAGTATCTTCGTCTATGTCCCCATACGTTGTTTAATCTTGTAATTAATTTAGTTTCATCTATTATCTTACCATATAACATATTTTATTTAAGTTTTGATGATCATTTTTTCCATTGATAAGCTATTTTGATACCATTTATAGTTTATGGTTAAAGTATTCAAAGTTTGTATGCATGTTTTTCAATACAAATGTTTATTTTTTTTATTTTTTATCATTCTTTTATGAGAAATGTATTTGAATTAGAATGTCATATTTGGGGAACACTATATATCCTCGATGTATCAGTATGTCAAATGAGACAAATCAGACATGGATTTGGATGAGGCCATACCCATTTTTTAGATGTCTTAGCAGAGGCCTCGATTGTATGTTTTATACAACTGGAATTATTTATTCCATCATTATAAGATTTTTCTATTTCTAATGATTATTACACTAGTATAATATCCATGGTTATATTTCCATTCTCAGGTTATTATTTATATTACATCTATTTTAGTTTTTTTTACATTCCATACAATTTAAAAAATATTAATCATAGTTTCCCCTATGCTATAACCCTTACTGAGAATTTGAGCTCACCCATTTATTTTTTTTATTTTTTTCCATATATTGATGATTTAATTTCAGTTTTATATGAAGGGTTACACTAAGTGGGTTAAAGTAGTTCCTAATGAATATTATTGGTGAATTTTATGTTTTCTATTTATTTTGATTTTCAATTATTTCTCTAGTTTTCAAATAATAATCAATTTTTTCATCCATTGGGATGAGATCACTTGTATCTTTTGATAATGTAATAATTTAATGTATCAAATTTGGGCTACTAGGGTTGGTTTTGATATATCTAATTTATGTAATTTTATGATAAATATTCATTACATGGGGTATTATTCAATGATACTATCCTTATTCTCTTATGGATGGTTTATTTTTATGACCACTTGATATTTATGAAACACATTTCATTTTCATGCTTAATGTTTTGATGAAATTTTTTTGATACTCATTTATCTAAATTTGGTTTGATATGATAAAAGACTTATTTTCTTGTAGAACACATATATATTATTTTCATTATGTGATAGTGGTTACTTTATATCAAAGGATGGTGGTTTCATTATAACCAATGGTTGTTGAGACCTATATATCCATACAATGCATTGGGTAATGATTTATATCTCCTTAGAGTGTCAGTAATGTAATAGGATATGAAGTCATTTTAGTAAGGAATAAATGGAAAGCGGATTAAGCTCATTTCAGTAAGAGCGGACTTCAATGGGGATTAAATTCAGTTCAGTGGGATTGGACTGGAACGTGGAATAAACTTGGTTCAGTAAGACAAGACTATAATGGGATGTGAGACTGATTAAATAAGGAACTTTTTTCACCAGGATAGTCTTGGGAGTGAATCCATTCTATTATGATAGTCTTTGAAAAGATCCTTGACTACTATGTATATTATTTCATATTCTCATGTGTACATTACCATTCCATGTCTTATGACAATGTAATTATCATATGATGCAATTCTTATGATCACATATGATTCATTCAATGACTCAAGATTATGATATTTTATATATAGGGTATACTTTTAAAATATTCATGTTATTATAAAATTATACATATGGTATGAATGATATCTACCTATTTTATGATTAATGGTCATATTATCTAAGCCTTCTCTAATGATTCTTTTCAATATGATATGAATAAAAGTATAAAGTATTATATATAAAAAAGGATTCTAGTTATGATGGAATATGTGGTATAAGATGTAGATTTTTTATGAACTAGTTGTTTTTCGATTACAAAATTATGAATATAGTAAATCTATAATATTCTTGTTTGGTTATCTTATTTCATATAAATAATATTCATATATTTTGACGTAATATCTATTTATAAAAAGTATGGGTCGTTATATTTGATATAAAACCCTTTTTATATAAACATTGGAATCTATCATGATAAAACCATTTTTTGAACTTTAAATATATTTCTAGACTATAATCCTAGAGTTTTTGTAACAATTATTAATAAACTTAAATAAACCCTATGTTTCCATAGACATAAATATTATATTTAATTTTCATTGATTACGTGGTTTCCCATTTTTATTGGGGCTTATAACACTATCATCTTTTTTTTAGATGATGTATGAAACCTGAAGGAACCATATTAATACTTAATATGATGGGAAATGAAACGATTGACCTCTTGAGAAAATGAATGTTATGGGAGATAGAATTAAAAATATCTATACTATACTCACAAAAACTATAAATCGTACTTATATTCCAAAAGAGGAAATGAGGGAAAACATGTTTTTGAGTCCGTAATGAAGAAACATCCACCTTATTTATGTGGATCTTCTTATCCACTAGTGATTGAGCAATAGATCGACACAATTAAAAAATATTCAATTCATCAATTCTCAAGTCATGAAAATGTTGTTCTTGGTGTTAATCAACTAGAAGGAAAAGTTAATAAATGGATGAAATGTTACAATACTACATGTTAAAAATAATAAATTGAATCAATGGAATGGGATTAGTTTACGGGGATATTCCTAAACATGTAAATCCGTAATAATCCATATAAAGAATAAAGAAGGAATTTTTTAGTATAAGTAAAAGGATAGAAAATATATCGGAACATTTGAGGAAAATTTTACAATTCGTTCAAGGGGTGACTCTAGTAAAATTATCAGTCCTAAATGAAAAAATGATTAATTTTTGGGGTCGTAATACCAAGTATTAGTGTATAATTTGATACCACAGACTTTAGGAACTATGAATAAATATTTCAATGATCTATTATATTGGATATGTAAATCAGTGTTTCGCATCAATATAATTATTTTGTTAATAAAATAAAAATAGGATTCACTGTAAGTTCTAAAAACTATAGAGAAAATGAGATGATCTTTCCATTTTTCTCAATATATGTGAAGAAACACGTGTGACATTTTCATACGGGAAGTAGTAAATTTTTTATGTTTGGAAGGTAAGGCCGTTGGGAAACTGATTTCTATTGAGAAGAGAATAATTACGCTAATTGTCTGATTTTGGAGAAAGTGATAGAGAATAAACCACCACACTCCAGAATTTAAAATGCAAGGATTATAGGAATTTTGTGAATCAATGACCCAATAAAATGGAGAATATGGATGACAATCCCCAAAATATGTTGAGATAAAATAAAAAAATAAAATCTTATTCAATCTCAATAAAATAAGTAAATCAAGCTAATTTGAGAACATTAATCTTCAAAACCATATGTTATAATTTAATTTGTCATTCTGTTTTAGTGAGATCTAAGAAAATGTTATTTTTTTTGAAATTTCATTTCATTATCCCCTTCTAATTGAATTCTAGAATAATGAATAATCTATGGGTTATTTGATAATATTTATTCCTTAAGGTTTTTAATGTATTTATTGAACGATACTAGTAATCATGAGCATCTATTTTTGTGGTCAGTTTATATGTTTGGAGAAAATATTATTAAAGGAAAGATCACCCTTAATATGTATGTGTTGTTGGGGTAATAATGAGAAAAATATATTTTAATTTGTTATAAAATTATTAATTTTGATGACCATGAAACTGATTTTTAATATCATTAGAATGGGTTTTATGGATTTATTTTATTTAATTTTTAGATATATGTAATGAGGAATGAGTTATTTTTTTAAAGCATGCATGTTTTCCATAATTTGTTTTCCAGTTTTTAACCATCTTTCAAAGGAATACAATAGAGTGATCTTTATATGTTTGCTGTGTGAGAATTAAGACCTACATCAAGTGGATTGGGGGGGGGGGGGGTTAACGGTATGTTGATTTTAAAAACTTAGTTCATTTATTTTTAATTTTATGGATTTTAATTTTATTGGAATGTTATTAAGGGTATGAGTTTATGAAACATTTGTCACTGAACATTGGATGATGTTTTAGATATAAGTGTATAAATTAAATAGATGATTATTTATTCTTGTTGAGTAAACTGGGGTAAACATTTGGTTACGATTATACCTAGAGACATAAAGAATGACTTTTTATCCAATTATGGATATTATGATCCACTAGTTATAATGGAATTAAAATTCAATCTTCATTCCATCGAGTACAAAATGATGAAAAAATTGATCAAGGCACAACCAAAAATTGAGATTACATTTATAAGAGGCAATCAAGTAAGTATGTATTATAAAATTATTTTAAAATAAAATATTATCCTATTATCATAATTTATGATTATATCAATTAATATTTTAAAACATAATTGTTATATGTTTCTTTGTTCATTAATCTTCTAATTCTCCATTGGAACTTGATTGTTAAAATTCTCTTCTATATTTTATTTTTCTTAACAAATATTATTCTTATTTGAATACGATTTTTTTCTGGGTCTTCCAAATTTTCATTCCCTTTTTTTAAGAGGATGATTTATTGTACATTTTTAATATATGGGTTTCCCACAAAGGCATTTTCAAATGTCCACATTATATTTTCAATGTTAAATTTTGAATAATGAGGACATATTTTTTTTATTGATCCTATAAAGATAGTATATTATGGATTGAAGCTTCAACTAAATCTATAACTCCCTTGATCATGATATTGTTCTTATGGAGGCTCCTCTACTTGATATTCCCAGCTTGACTACTTTTTGATAATTTCATTTCAATGAAACAAGGCTGGTGAGATCCTTATCAATTTACATACATCGTGTGGGTGGCTTAGAAGATGAGCATGGCCCCAGGCCATCCTCCGGTTGAGAAAGAATATCACTCATTATAGAAGGAGCACCTAATGTGTCTGACTCCTTTTCGATCACCTTCTTATATGAAGGATTTCTCATATTTGATTCAGAAATGGGAGGATCTTCATTCCAATATGTATTTTGATTGTGTGGAGGACCTAATTAATTGGTGTTACAATGGTGATGGCTACTATAGCAACTTGATTCCTGACTGTGAGAATTTTCCTAATAGCGTAAACCCTGAGATGGACCTTTAGGGTAGGCTATAGTAAGGGGAGGACCTTATTGTTGATTCAAGTCACTATGGGGGGGCCTTCACCACAATTGTCTTTGTAGGGAGGGCCTTTGCAATGAAGGTCATCATGGAGAGGACTACCATAATTATAAGGACCCGCACTTATTTCATACATAATCTTGAATTTATTCAAGAAAACACTTCATTTTACATTGAGGATCTTTTCAAGGTTAGAGCTTTAGAGAATTAAGACAAAATATTCACAACATTACACATTGTTACATAGTGGATACCATAAAATCAGTTTCCATTTTCCTCAGAATATAAAACATTAAAACATAAAACAAGACTCCTTGACAATTCTTCAACATTTAACATGTCTTCCTTCCTTGTATTATTCATCCATTAACCTGTGAAAAATCATTTAAAAACTTGGGATGAGCACAAAAGCTCAGTAAGGTATGAAACAGAAGGAAAAATCTCATTAGTCCATGAATACACAAGACATATGAAAACATTTTCAAAATACACGATTTACACCCATAAAATCTTACTTTGTGTAACATGAGATTTACACAAGATCCACACAAACATAATTATAATCATAGAGGTATATTGGGGCATTACTTACATAATCTTGTAACCATCTTGGCTACCTTAAAATTTGTAACCCTCACGGCTACCTTACTTTGTGTAACCATCACAGTTACACTTGGAGTAACCATACGGCCGACCTCCAACTTACTCATACCCAATGCATTGGAGGGAAATATAGGTCCCACCCTTCATCATAAACAATGCCCAACAGTGATGAAGGGTAAGGAATAGCAGGGGTAGTGAGGATTTTGATGGATTAGTATGGGATGTATTTAAAAGTCTTTTTCGTGAAAAATATTTTCCTAAGGTGGTGCGACTTAGAATGGAGAAACAATTCCTTGAACTGAAACAAAAGGAGGAAGATTCAGTGGCTATGTATGAGGCGAACTTCACCCGACTGGCGAGGTATGCTCCGAATCTTATTCTGGATCTCGATAGCAAAATCAACCGCTTTTACTCAGGATTGAAGCCAAGGTATCGAAGGGCGTTGGCCTCCCGTGAATTCAAAAGTTACGAGAAACTTGTCCGATGTGCTGAGAGGGTAGAGATGGAGTTTGCTGACGATCACATGCAATTTGGAAACAAAGAGAAGAAGAGGTCAAATTGGAAAGCAATGGGTAAGAATCAACCAATGAAATCTGATGGTAAGAAAATACAGTTTCCAGTATGTGAAAAGTGTGGCAAGAAGCACCCTGGGGAATGTCTTATCAAAACTGGGAAGTGTTTTAAATGTGGTAAGTTTGGACATATGGCCCGAGATTGCAATGAAAATGATCCAAAGACTAATCCTGATAAGCAAACTGTAAAGTGTTTTAAATGTGGTGAGATGGGTCACTATGCAAATGCCTGTCCAAAGAGGGATCCAAATGATGCAAAGAAGCCAGACTACAAGCAGAAAGGTGTAGGGAGATCCTTTGCGACTACGTCAGCAGATGTTGGGCCATCCAATGAAGTTGTATCAGGTACTTTGTTTGTTCACTCAGATTTTGCTAAAGTTTTGTTTGATACGGGGTCTACACATTCCTTCATCTCTGAGAAATTTTCTAGTAAATTGGAAATATCACCTCAAAAAATGATACCCGAACTTGTTGTTAAAACACCAGGGGGAAATGTTATAGCAAAGAGGAATTATAAGAATATTTCTATTGTGGTATGTGGAAAGACTTTACCTGCAAACCTTGTTGTTTTACCCTTAGTCGAGTTTGAAGTTATTCTGGGGATGGACTGGCTTTCTGGTTATCATGCTAAGATTGACTGTAGAGCTAAAGAAGTTGTTTTTCAGAAAGAGTTTCAGTTTGTATACAAGAATGAACCCATACAATTGATAACATATCAAGACTATGAATAATCTCAAATCAAGTGGCCTCAATTAGTGAAAATATCATGTGATTTCGAAGCAAGTGGCCTTGCATCACTTATGATGTCATAAATAGTGCATTTTTACTGATAAATTGATTATACGGTATTTTACCGTATTTCACTATTCACCGAAAATTCAAGAGTTTCAGAAAAATACCAAAAATTTACCCCAACCATTTTTCGACGTGTAGAATTCAAAAATGAACTCCATTTTTCAAAAATAATTTTCTAAATATTATTAATTTAATTTTAACATAAGGTCACAGTTAATTCGAAAAATAACAAAATTGAAGTGCAATTAGTTTTATGTGACATTGGAAAATTAATTAAGATCCCATTATCCTATTGCCATGGGAAAATAAAATAATAATATTATTTACTATTCATGAGGTCATATTACTATTCATATTACTATTCATATTACTATTCATAAGGGCATGTTACTATTCACCAAAAAAACAAGTTTGTTCCATCAGACTCGAAATAACATACTGAACACAATTGTAGATGACAGTTTCTTGAAATTCAAAACATAGAAGAAATAAAATTATGTTTAAAGGATACTTATAAATATATACTTTAAACAAAATTTCAAGCATTTTCAATTTATTTTTAGAAAACCTTGGGATGTTACATTATCCCCACCTTCTTGAAATTGCGTCCTCGCAATTTTATTTACTTATTAAACAACTGAGGGTAGTTTTCCCTCATAGCATTTTCAGACTCCCATGTTGCTTCTTCAACCATGTGGTTTCTCCACAAAACCTTTACCTGGTGGATTACCTTATTCCGCAATACCTGTTCTCTTCGATCAAGAATCTGAACCGGTTTTTTCTTCATAAGAAAGGTTCTCTGCTAGCTGAACTTCTTCCGGCCTCAAGACATGTGATGAATCTGGAACATACTTTCTCAACATCGAAACATGAAAAACATTGTGTACCTGAAACAAGCTCGGAGGCAAAGCTACGCGGTACGCAACTGTTCCAACTTTATCCAAGATTTCAAAAGGACCGATGAACCGTGGACTTAGTTTCCCTTTCTTACTGAAACGCATCACACTTTTCCAAGGAGATATTTTAAGGAAAACATGGTCACCTACCTTGAAAGAGAAGTCTTTCCTTCTATTATCTGCATAACTTTTCTGCCTGCTTTGAGCTATCCTCATGTGTTGCTGGATCATCCTCACTTTCTCAGCCACTTCCTCTACTAATTCTGGCCCCATCAACTTTCTTTCACCGACTTCATCCCAAAACGCAGGAGTCCGACACCGCTTTCCATACAATGCCTCAAAAGGTGCCATCTGAATACTGGAATGGAAACTGTTATTATAAGAAAACTCAACTAATGAAAGATGCTGATCCCAACTTCCCTGATAGTCCATTGAACAAGCTCGAAGCATATCCTCCAAAGTTTGAATCGTTCGCTCTGACTGCCCATCTGATTGAGGATGAAAAGCTGTACTGAAATTCAACTCTGTGCCCAAAGACTTCTGAAGTCCCTTCCAAAATTTAGAAGTGAACCTGGGATCTCGGTCAGACACAATGGAAAGAGGAACTCCATGTAACCTGACAATCTCTTTGAGGTACAATCGAGAAAGCTGATCTAATGTCATTGTATCTCGAATAGAAAGAAAATGAGCAGACTTTGTTAGTCGATCAACAATAACCCATATCGCATTGTTACCTCGAGAAGTCTTTGGTAGTCCCACCACAAAATCCATGGATATATTCTCCCATTTCCATTCTGGCACCGGCAAAGGCTGAAGCATCCCCTTCGGTAACTGTCGCTCTGCTTTAACCTGCTGACATGTCAAACATTTCATTGTAAAATCAGCAATATCTCTTTTCATCCCATTCCACCAGTAATACTCTCGAAGGTCTCTGTACATCTTAGTACTTCCAGGATGAACAGAAAATGGAGAACTATGAGCTTCACACAACAATTCTTTCTTCAGCTGGGAATCACAAGGCACACACAACCTTTTTCCAAACCTTAAAACACAATCTTTATCAAGATTAAATTCTGGAAACTTACCCATTTTAACCAATTCTACCTTTTTCTGTAGCTCACAGTCTTCCCTCTGCGCTTTCATAATTCTGTCTGACAACGAAGACTGCACTGAAACCTGCAACAAAACAGATATATTCCCTGCACCAACAACTTCCAAGCCAAAATTTATCAAATCATTAATCAAGGGATCACGTTCCAAACGTAGCATGGTTAATGATGCATGATTTTTCCGACTTAAGGAATCCGCTACTTTGTTTGCTTTTCCAGGATGGTAATTAATCGTGCAGTCATAATCCTTTATCAGTTCTAGCCATCTTCTCTGCCTCATGTTTAATTCCTTCTGAGTGAATATATACTTAAGACTTTTATGGTCAGTATATCTTTGGCATTTGGTTCCGTATAGATGATGCCTCCATATTTTCAAAGCAAAAACCACAGCTGCCAATTCCAAATCATGTGTGGGATAATTCAGCTCATGAGGTTTAAGTTGTCTCGAGGCATAGGCAATTACCTGATCATTCTGCATCAAAACACAACCAAGTCCCTTCAAAGAAGCATCACTATAGATGACAAACTCACCATTCCAGGAAGGTAAGGCCAAAACTGGAGCATTCACCAATCTCTTCTTTAGTTCCTGAAAACAAACATCACATTCCTCTGTCCAAACAAATTTAACCCCTTTCCGTGTTAACTTAGTTATTGGGCTAGATAACCGTGCAAAGTTCTTAACAAAGCGTCGGTAATAACTTGCTAAGCCCAGAAAACTACGAATCTCTGTAACATTTGTGGGTCTTGTCCATTCATCAACTACTTTTGTTTTGGCAGGATCAACTGTTATTCCATCCTTATTTACAATGTGCCCAAGAAAAGAAATCTGTTGCAACCAAAAATCACACTTGCTGAATTTTCCATATAGTTTCTTTTCTTTTAAAGTTTGTAAAACAACCCTTAGATGTTTTTCATGCTCCTCTTTATTTTTAGAAAAAACCAGAATGTCATCAATAAATACCACCACAAACTTATCCAAGAACTCATGAAATACTCTATTCATAAGATTCATGAATACAGCAGGTGCATTAGTTAACCCAAATGGCATAACAACAAATTCATAATGCCCATATCTAGTACGAAAGGCTGTTTTCGGGATGTCATCCTCCTTCACCTTCAGCTGATGGTATCCGGATCTCAAGTCAATCTTGGAAAAGTATTGAGCTCCCTGGAGCTGAGCAAACAAGTCATCAATATGAGGCAAAGGATACTTGTTTTTAACAGTGATGAAGGGTAGCAGGGGTAGTGAGGATTTTGATGGAGGAAAATATTTTTCAAAAGGGAACAAATCGCGGGTGAGGGAGGCCCGTGTTCCCTCCTGTTTTGCGCCGCGTCTTACCTCAGCCTTTGGATCAGGACGATTAAATCCCAGCCGTCCCTTCTTTTAAAACCGAAACACCCCTCAGCCGTCCGATCCCTCCCTCATTTAATCCCAGCCGTTCATCGCGTTTCGCGTTTTCTTCTCCACGTCGCATACCTCCTCCTCGCGCCGAACCAGTGGCCTGCTGCACTGTTTTTTTTTTTCTTTCTTTTCTTCTTCGCCGTGTAGACCCAGCAGCGCTGCTGCACCTTTCTTTTCTTCTTCGCCGTGTAGACCCAGCAACACCCTTCTTTCCACGCACTGATCCCGGCCTTGGATCCCCGTCGCTTCCCTTGCACGATTTCGGCTTTAAGACCTGGTTGCACCGCAGGCATGAGGGTTGTTCTCTGCACCGGTTGAGAAGAGCTTGCACCAAGCTCTCGTGTTGGCCGACCACCGATCCAGCATCGCCCCGAGTCATCTCCTGTTTCCGTCCTCCAAGCCGATGTAAGGGTCGTTTTTGTTTTTTTTTTAGTTTGTGTAAATACCGGGTTTGTATATAAATTTATACTGGTTATATATGTATATATATATATATACTCTAAGTTTATACCTTCCGGTTTCCGAAGTTGCACCCTACTCCTCCCTCTTCGGCAAGTACAGGTAAGGGATTGTTGAGTTTTGTGTTTTTCTTTTATACGCTTATATATGTAAACATATATATATATATATATATTTGGATATAACTTACAATCCTTGTTTTTTTTGGGCTCCCTAAATATGATTATTAGTTCTAAACTCATGATTTAATGTGTCAAATACTTGAAAGGGGTTAAGTGTGTTTTTGTGTTTTCTTTTACTTCGACATATAAATATGTATATATTTGTTTATATAAACACAAACCCTTTTGCATGTACGCACTATGTGTGTTATGTATACATACGTCCTGAGGCTATGCACCTGATTTCACTGGTTTCGTTGTCTTCTTCTCCTCCTCTCCATACTGGTAAGGGTGATATTTTGAAACTCGGTTTGGGTTCATGTTTGTTTTCATTTTATGTTATTTTATATTTTTCATATATAAAAATATACATGTTTTATGTTTTGAAATATAAACGAGGAAGATCAAATTTTAAGATATGTTTTTATTACAATTCGACTTATATATATATACATGTTTTTCTTTTGTATGAAACCTCTCCAAATCAGAACTGTTTTTGTGTACATCAATTTAAGACAAGATTTGTGGGAATCCAAAATATGAATAAAACTGAATCCCTTGCCAAGTGATAAGTTGATTTCCTTGTGTGCTTTTATTAAACCCTATCTACCCCCCCTTTTTGTTAGAAAATCTATGTCCTTAAGAATCTGTGAATCATGTAATGAATCAATTGAGTATTATTTAATTAACTAAACCACTGAGACACATAGACACAATACACGGCTTCGTGTGTTTCATATATACATTAACTGTGGCAAACGAAAGTTAACTTTGTTTAGTGGTTGTTTTAATTCTTATCCATTTCTAGAACTCCGAATAGTTACAAGAAATGACACTTGCCTTGTTTGTAATTTTCTAGCACATTATGGTTCCAAAAAGAGATGTTTTAAAGATATCCTTAAGCCTGGAAGTGGCCCTTAGTAATAATGTAATTCTACATGACAAACCAATACATTGAGTGTTTAAGTTATTATTTCTTGTATAATAAGCTTATTGTTTCCAGTTCTAATTCTTTATCTATGCTCATGACATAATCTGCTTCAAATTCTTTTTTTATGCTCATGACATGATCTGTTTCAAATGGTGATATGTATGAGAGACTTTGACTATGAATATATGAATGAAAACTAATGAACGTATGACCATGTCTAAATATGAGAGGGAAGTATTGGACTTATATGTTATGGACGGGTGCGCCCGGAATTATACAGCGCTCCAATGCATTGGGTAAAGGATAAGTCTCATGAGACGTTATGTGCTACAGTCTTGGCGGTTAGCCTTGGCTTGTGCTGCTATGGAAACGGGATTGGCGGTTAGCCTTGGCCCGTATTAAGTTATGGTCTTGACGCAAGGTCTTGACAAGGTCCGGCATTATACTTTCCCTCCACATATGAAGATTAATGGTGAACCAGGGGATGGTTCAACTAACAGGACATCCCTAACTGGATAAATTCCCCTAGACTATGAGAGGAAACATGTGATAAGAACTGAAAAACATATGTTTGGTATCATAAGAACTTTATGTATCCTTGTCTTGTTTAATGTAATGTTTTATCACTTTCTAAAAATGTCTGCCTTGAAATGCTCCCTTTATCATAAAACCGTACTTAACGTGACAAGAACTGTTTTCTTATGGTGAACTGTTAAATGAACTGCATTCTTTTCACGAACCATGATATGCATGTTTTCCTACCTAGCCATAGTAATTCCCTTGGGATTGAAGTAACCTTGTTTTAACTTTTATGTATTGCTTACTCTGTTTGTTTTGCGCACTCTGACCATGTTTACATTAAGGCTTATTGCAAGTACGTGCCTCTTTGTGCAAGTGGTTTTCAAAGAAAGTTGGAATTCATGTTTTTAATAAATGATAATGTTTTAGAAAAGTATTTGTATTCTTTTCAAAGGATTTATGTATGAAAGGATTTTTTCCTAAAAATGGTTTTTAAAACCCCTTACTGGGCATTTTTGCTCACCCTACGTTTTGTTTAAAAATTTTCAGGTACGGTTGATATTAATGAAGCTAAACAAAAGCAGCTGGTTTCCCAGAATCCCGAGCCTCACGATCCTCTAGTGTGATGAGACATGATATTTAAACTTGTAAAGATGTAATGTAAAGAGTATCATGTCTCATTAAGCACCCCGGTATTTGGGGGTCGCTACAGTTGGTATCAGAGGATGGGTTCAGGAAACTCTGGAAAACCAGGTGATATAAATATATTGCTAAGACTAATTAAGTAAAAACGTTATGATTTTCAGATGGCTGATGTACCTACTGACCTTCTGTCACTCCCCACCGAGGCTCTAGAGAACATTATATCTCTAGTCAGCCGTGAAAACTTTCTGAACTATGCTCACATCCGCATGGCGTGTAAGCGCTTGTACGATGTATCGAACTCATCTAGGGTGCTTAGTCTCCACCGGGGAATAGGGATGGATTATCTCCTAATGATGATGACCCAGTTTCCCTCGTATGCACGTCGAGGAAGGTATCACGAAGGACTCTTCCGAGTGTTTACTGCGGGCGAGGAGTTTGGCACAATGCTAGATAACCCTTTCCAAGAAGCTGCTGCTGCCGGAGATCTTCGAGCGGCTTATCTGTGTCAAGTCCTGCACTATGGCTTCTGGGGCCAGTTAATGGACTTCGAAGCATTGGAGAATGAGTCCACTCGTGTGTCTCTTAGGCAAGAAGTGTACACCGACGTTTCCCAACTCCACACCCCTCACGCGAAACGCAAGAGGCGTTATACCACCCTTGTAAGGAATAGCAGGGGTTATACCACTCTTCCGAGTGATGAATGGTAAAATTTATACCACTCTTCCGAGTGATGAATAGCAGGCGTTATACCACCCTTGTAAGGAATAGCAGGCGTTATACCACTCTTCCGAGTGATGAATGGTATAATTTATGGTACTGGAATTATGTAAATAATACTCCATTCCAATTCTGGAGTTTCACTTCCAATCAACAAGAACGATTCTTCATGAACCGATTGTGAAAATCACAAAAGAACTCACCTGAAATAATGCAAGGAACAAAATACTAACAAATAAGGGGTGAAATGAGGTTATGAAATGACCATATAAGATGTTATAAACATAAACACGTTTCTTTAAAATCCTATTAACACTCCTTTAACCATTATACAGGAGGTTCAAACAATTTTGAAGTAGGACAAGCCCAAGGTAAGGGAATTCTTAACCCGATTTCCATTCTTTGGGTTAACCTTCTACTTTATAATTTATGTGCTATTTAAATTGTTTGTGTGATGGGTTCTGTTTATATTATGTTTAATTATGTGTATTTACAGAGTATATACATATTCCATCCACTCAATTAAGTCTCACTTCAAGTATATGATGTTTATAAGGGACTTTTCTTCTAAAATCCTCTTTTAAAATTCTGTTTTATAAGATTCAAAGGCAATGTTTTTATGCTATTATTTATGTTGTATGATTATGTTTTGGTTATTGGGCATTGTTTATGATGAAGGGTGGGACCTATATTTCCCTCCAATGCATTGGGTATGAGTAAGTTGGAGGTCGGCCGTATGGTTACTCCAAGTGTAACTGTGATGGTTACACAAAGTAAGGTAGCCGTGAGGGTTACAAATTTTAAGGTAGCCAAGATGGTTACAAGATTATGTAAGTAATGCCCCAATATACCTCTATGATTATAATTATGTTTGTGTGGATCTTGTGTAAATCTCATGTTACACAAAGTAAGATTTTATGGGTGTAAATCGTGTATTTTGAAAATGTTTTCATATGTCTTGTGTATTCATGGACTAATGAGATTTTTCCTTCTGTTTCATACCTTACTGAGCTTTTGTGCTCATCCCAAGTTTTTAAATGATTTTTCACAGGTTAATGGATGAATAATACAAGGAAGGAAGACATGTTAAATGTTGAAGAATTGTCAAGGAGTCTTGTTTTATGTTTTAATGTTTTATATTCTGAGGAAAATGGAAACTGATTTTATGGTATCCACTATGTAACAATGTGTAATGTTGTGAATATTTTGTCTTAATTCTCTAAAGCTCTAAACTTGAAAAGATCCTCAATGTAAAATGAAGTGTTTTCTTGAATAAATTCAAGATTATGTATGAAATAAGTGCGGGTCCTTATAGTTGGTATCAGAGGATGGTTTAGATGACTTTAGGGGTTAAGGTGATGCTAATAGAAAACCATAAATAATTCTCACCCTATGTTTAATTTGTTATAGCATTTAAAGATTACCATGTTGCTTCATCTAAGAAATGTTTGTTTAGAATGGTTGTCCGCAGAAGGAACATGGATGCTGAAGAGGATAGGCACCGACAGAATGACATCCTTCCTGATCAACAGCCCGGAATGGTAGGGATTGGAACCGAGCAGTTTGTGACAGTAATGGCTCAGCTAACACAGGCAATAAATGGTGGTGGCATCCATGCAAGAGGACAAATAGATGTACCCCAACGGAACATGACAGTGGTGGAACATTTTATGAGACAACATCCTCCAGCATTCAGTGGATCTTCTGACCCAGTGGCAGCAGAAGGATGGATTAAGGCCCTGGAAAAGATATTTGATGTTATGGGATGTTCAGACAATCAAAAGGTCAGTCTTGCCATTTATCGTTTTGAAGGGGAAGCTGATCAGTGGTGGTCAATGGTAAGGAATAGCAGGGGTAGAGAGGATTTTGATGCCTTAGTATGGGATTTTGAAGGGTCCCACCCTTGTATTATTCATCACTGTTAATTGTTTTTAACAGTGATGTTATTTGACCACCATAAATTATACCATTCATCACTTTGGTTCTTTATATGATGATGATTTATAAGTTAAAACATTAATTATGTTCGTTTAGATAATTTAAGTGGTTCTTTGATAATTACAATTTCATTTAGTCTTATAAGTTTGAATCATGAGTACAAAATAATTACAGAACCTTATATGATTTATAAAACATATATTATAACCTGGTTCAACCATATAAATGGTTTCATGACCAGACTTTAAATAATTAATGGAAATTGAAAATACATCGTCCACGATATCGGTAATTCGACACAAATGGACAATGTTTTTTTGATTCTTTAAAATAAGTGAAAGAGGAGAGGAATAATGATTTGTAATTTTCTCTAAACATGAAAACATACAGAATATACAAGATTCTGGAGATTTCATGCCTCTTGGATAAGAGGGGGTGAATAAAGAAGTGGAAGGAATCATGAAATAAAGAAAACATGAGAAATTTCTTACAAAAAATTCGGCAGCCTAACGGCGCCTCTAAAAATTTCATAAAAACAGGATTGATGAGAGGAATGGAATATCTCATCAATCATACAAAATTTGGACAGTAAGGAAAATATTAAATGAAATATCCCAACAAAAGACAAAGGGAAAGGAAGAGAATAACATAAAATGGATGGAAAGAATGAAAAAGAAAGAGGATGTTTACCTCTTGATCTCTTCTCCTTGAGATCCTTCTTAAGGGCTTTGATTTTGGTCTTTTGGTGAGACCAGCAGCTCTAGGACGTGGGGAAGAAGATTGAGGAGGGAATTTGGCAGAAATTAGACAATGCTCAAGGCTTGAGAGGTGTGGGAGGAAGAGGGGAGTGAGGGTGGTATTTATAGTGGAGGAGGGGAGGTATTTTAGATTATTTTAATTATTATTATAATATTTTTATCAAGACTATGAATAATCTCAAATCAAGTGGCCTTAATTAGTGAAAATATCATGTGATTTCGAAGCAAGTGGCCGTGCATCACTTATGATGTCATAAATAGTGCATTTTTACTGATAAATTGATTATACGGTATTTTACCGTATTTCACTATTCACCGAAAATTCAAGAGTTTCAGAAAAATACCAAAAATTTACCCCAACCATTTTTCGACGTGTAGAATTCAAAAATGAACTCCATTTTTCAAAAATAATTTTCTAAATATTATTAATTTAATTTTAAAATAAGGTCACAGTTAATTCGAAAAATAACAAAATTGAAGTGCAATTAGTTTTATGTGACATTGGAAAATTAATTAAGATCCCATTATCCTATTGCCATGGGAAAATAAAATAATAATATTATTTACTATTCATGAGGTCATATTACTATTCATATTACTATTCATATTACTATTCATAAGGGCATGTTACTATTCACCAAAAAAACAAGTTTGTTCCATCAGACTCGAAATAACATACTGAACACAATTGTAGATGACAGTTTCTTGAAATTCAAAACATAGAAGAAATAAAATTATGTTTAAAGGATACTTATAAATATATACTTTACACAACATTTCAAGCATTTTCAATTTATTTTTAGAAAACCTTGGGATGTTACAATAATGACTTGATATCTGGCTACATGGAGAATTTCCATAGTGTACATACCGAGGAGGGCCCTTAAGATATAATACAATGACATTAGGTCCTTTTCATTGCATGTAAATTCTATTGGGAGGTCATTCAGAGCAACTACCTTTTTGGGGAGGGCCTTTTCAATGACTTTCATCATGGAGAGGACTACCATCATGGCATTATGTCAGACTACAGGGAGAAGCATATCTACTTTGTATAACATGGGGAGGACCATTAGGGAGGATGACCGGATGGGTAGTACCTTCTTGCTGACCGATATTTAGGTCGAGGGGAGGGCTACCCCAACATGCAACATAAGATAGGCTCTCAGGACCATTAATTATTGACCCACAGAGTAAGCCCCCAAGGGTTCTCTATGGAGGACCTTCAGATCTACTGGTAGGGGAATTGTGGGGAGGACCTTCATTACTGCTACTGGTACATCGATATTTTAGTAATGGAATGAAATGGTCTTGATCATTTGTTGATATATGTTTTAGGGCATCAATAACCCTAGCATCCAACATAGCAGGATCATGTATGTGCTCTTCATTTTCCAGTTTCTTTTTGGTGATTTTCATTTTTGGGCACTGTCTTGTGGGTAACTGGGGACATCTATTGTTTTTAATGTCCTTCATATATGGTTTCATGTCTTTTTGGGTCCAGTGACATTGTTGGGATATACTAATGAGCATATTGGGATTTGGAATGGATATATGTCTTCCTCGGAGAGGCCACCACATTGGACTTGTGTCCCCTAGTGGGAATGAGTATTTGTTCCTGACCCAGATGTCCATATGTCTCGGGATATTTTCATTTAACCTCTAGGACTAGAGAACAGATGCATAACTACTCTGGAGTGACTAATTCATTTTGTGAGTGAGTCATCCCACTCGTGGAAATCAGTTCGTGGGCCTGATTTCTCACCTTTTCCACAAATTCCATGAAATCATGGCATGTTTGGAGGATATGTTTAGGAATCGATGTCTGATATTCCAACATTGACAATATGTTCTGGGCTACATCTTTTTCTAGAAGTGGTATGAAGGCCCATTATGGTATCAGAGCTCGAATTTTTTCATTCTCCGGTCCTCTTTGAGTTTCCAGTAGATACTGGCAGTTCTCCTCTATCGGGACAGAGGAGCGATTCTATCAACGTCTGTATTCTTCGATTGGAACCATATTTGATTGATGGTCTTTATATTCATGAGCAGGGATTTTTGTGTGCATCACTTGTTACATTATTTCATTCATGGGCATTGTATTCATCCATACAAATATGACAATGCTCATATTTGGATGTCGCACATTTTGGATGACAGGATTGAAAAGTGTCAGCAGGTGTCTGTGCCTGCATATAGTTGAGTGTCGCCTTATTTGGATGGAGAGATTCTTGTGTATTAGCAGTTATTTATGCATGTGTATATCTGGTTTCCTCAATATTTGGATGTCAGGCTTGTTGTATGTTGGCAGATATCTGCATCTTCCTATAGCTAGCCTCTCTGTCTGCATAGTGGGACCAGTAAGAATTAGCAGGAATGTGCATAGGATTTTATTGTTCCACCCTATTTATATTGTGGGTTTTAGTGGAGAGGGTCGAGTCATATGTCTTCATGTTCACTACCTTCGCATTAGTATGGAGGATCATCTCCTTAGGAACTAGAGTGATAGTGTGTTACTCGTTATATATTCCCCGCCCTTTGTAGGAAGCCCAAGGGGCCTGGGTCTCCTAGACTTTGGAAGGATCCCTCGGCATAAGGTTTTTCTCGACGGGAGGAGGTTTGGCCGTCTAATGTCGGAAGTGATGTTATCTAGCAGGGGTATGTGATTAGGATCCATGTAAAATTCATATGAACTCAAAAAAAGTGAATTTATCTAACTCCCTAATGTGAGGGAGGTAGTCGTTGTCATGTTCTGGGGATAGGCTCCCAAAATGATTTGAGATAACCATCAGGGCCACCTGGTGCTAGTGTGACGGCTGCGGCTAAGAGGCTACTGGAAGACCTTATCAGACATGAGGGCTTGTCTCACGGTGTCCTCAATGGGGAGAGTATCATTTCATTGTTACTCTTTCATCAGCGCATTGGATACCCAACGTTGAAGAGGTTGGGTAAGAGAGGGGGTACTTTTATTTTTTGAGGCCTTGAACACCTGCAAGTTCCCTGATTTGCATGTCTACATGGGTATTTGGGATTTCATTTGGAACGATGGTCACTCTGCGGGATCATGCAATAAATATATGACATACAGACCACAGATCATTGTCAATATAGAATTCAATTAAACATATGAAGGTTTGGTGATTCAGCCTGGCTCCCTTCCCTTTATCTTTTACTACGGCCAGAAGGGCCTAAGTGGCGTGAGATCGCCACCACAGTTTCAGATTCACATCAGGTTCACCATTTTGGTTTGTCCTCTGAGGTGGCTCATTTTGCGCATACCTGGGAAAACAAAATGGTTTGACATGAAGTGTCATTTTTTCTTTTATCATAGTGGTAGAACCACCACCTTAGTTAAGGATTCACGTCGGGTTCAGCATTTTTTCCAACCTCTGAGGTGGCACATTTATAGTAGGTGTGGAAATGGTTTTGCGTGGATCAGCAGTCGTCCCTTTATCTATATATATTGGTTATCATCAAATTTACCATCCCATTTTTTCAACCCATTCGGCGTCATTATCCATTAGAGGAGGTCGAATTTACCCTGCGGGAACTTTTGGTCCCCATAGGTTATTTTGTGGGGGTCAAGCACTAATAAAATTGGTCCTTATCATATATAAATTCATTAGATGGTCTCCAAAGGGTTTATTCGTGGATCCATAAATTCTCAATGGACCTGGTATCCATGATTCATAGACCTGCTTTCCAAATGCAGGCGCTCATTGGATGATGATTTGGCCAGCGACACTTAAGGACTCCATTAGTCGAGAGTATGTTAGGTTAGACTCACCGCACCCTTCTGAGGGTGGATTGTTGCATGTTCCGAGACTCTCTTAAAGATTTATGTTGCCTTCATACATTTTTGAATCCTTGGTTCATTATTAAAGTGTGTGTCCATGAGATACCCTTAGTTTGAAAGATATCCATGGGAATGAATATGTACGATTCCATGGAGGTGATCCTGAATTATCCATATTATAAGGCACTCTAGTGTTAATCATCATCGAGGGTGGGTAGAAGGTGACATGATGTTGGGATCGGTCCCATAAGAAGAGATTCCTATGTATCCTCATGAGGGAAATCAGAACCCACGTAGTTTGGATAATTTGAGGATTACACATAGAATTTCCCTATCTGATAGAAATAATTACGTGGACCCTTTTATGGGTGGGCACCCTTTGGAGCTTGTGCCTTCTGGTATGCATCCTACATATCCTATTTTGATAGGGAATCAGAGTTCTTGTAGTTCAAAATGTGTGTTGATGTTGTCACTCTCAAAAAACACTAAGCCCAAGTGATTCATGCTCCGTGTGAGAAAAAATAGGATTTGGAAGATTCCAAAATGTACATGCCTCCTGCACTGTTGGTGGGTGAGGGAGATCCCACGACGGAAGAAGCTGGGGTGATGATTGGAGAGAAAATAGAATGATGAACCTTTCCATGTGAAAAGAAATTAAAGGTAATGCGGCCCAACCTATGAGGATTGGGGACATACCTTAGTGGGAGGGCCTAGGAGAACGTTCTCTGAATGGGAGGAGTTTTGTTCCCATCAATGGGGGGAGCAAATATAACCACTTCGACTGATACCCAATCCAAATTGAATGGAAATGAAATAGATCACCCTTAATCATGATAATATGGATCTTCATGTTGGCATCCCAATGTTGGACATAGGGTTACAATGGTAATTTATCCTTAGAGGTATTCCTAAAGCCCACTCCTTTTTTTGGTGGGATTTCACGACACATCTTATCAAGAGTATTTAGACATCAAGGGGCACGTTGATGTTTTTGATGGCCGGATCACACGGGTCTGATGGATTTAGAGGAGGCTTTTTCTTAGTTCCAGAGGACTAGTTAGCAGAGGGATCATAGAGGAAGAAATGGTAATGGAGGGGTGAGGATGGAACGAGAAGGAACATTACTCGAAAACACCATATTCCAAAAACCGGTGTCTCATGCTGGATGGGGAAGGATCTGCATACCGTAGTGGTATGCAGGCAGAAGGTCCATCCGTGTACCAATGTGGTACATCGGAATGGGTATTGCCAAACCCATACTTAAGTGGTACATGGATCACCATGCCAATTTGGGTTACATCCGCTTACTGATTGGGTACATGGCACCGGGTTCTGTCCGTGTAGCGATACGCTACACGGGTCACCATACTCATGGAGGATTTCAGGGATTACCATTCATTAGAAATTAATCCACTATCAGTCCTTGGTTCAAGGTTTACCAGAGAGGTTCACGATTACATTTTTATTATTCAATTCCCTCATTTCATGGTTCGCAGCTGGTTGTTCCTATAGAGGATGTGTTTCATGGTTCATGCTTCTCTGAAGCTAAAAGATAGAAGTTAGAGGTAAATATTGAAGTCTCCCTCAAATATTTGTCATCTAAACTTATCTATATCCATCTACCTCTTCATACTTACAATGTGTTACTTTTATCGATCATCAGATAAGTCATATTTATTTGGTACGCAACACCATTTTCAGAGGAACATTGAAACAATATTCTGACCTATTGAAGACTCAGTCAACTGGGGTTTGCGGAGGCTTTTGTTCGTGATGACGGTTCATAGATTCCTGCATGTTTTCATTGTCCACAAAATGATGGGTACGGTATGCGGACGGTTTTACAGTGTCTAGCTCCTTCAGTGACATAGTTCAAAGTTTTCCATACATGCTTCCCATCGCCTCTCGAGCCAGCAATTCGCGTATTGTGTTGCATACTTGGTTGTTCACGATTCTTCTTCTCTATGTACCTTTCCCAATGATGGTATGTGGGAAACATGAGAACCTTGAAAACTTGAATTCTATTATTTTCCTTTAAAGAAATAAAACCCAATTTGAGGGCCTTCTCCTTGATATAATTTTAGAAGTTCTTGATTCCTTTTGAAAAGTGAATACGGAGGTATTTATCTCCTTTGTGAAATTTTCATGACCTGATAGTATTATATGATTAAAATTTTATATTCTATGAAAAATATATTGAAAATGTTTTTGAAATATTAGATTTAAAAGGTTATTTTCAAAATGAAAACGATACATTCCCTAATGATGTTTTTAAAGATATTTTTCATTAAAATAATAAATGAAAACCCCCATTATTCTTACTCCAATGGATATGTATTGTATTGATTCCATTATTATCATTTATATGGATAGTTTATGATCATTATATCGAAGTTAAATATTTAAAATCACTTTCTCAATTCATTTTTGTTGTCATTAAAATTACCTTGAAATATTAACATTCCTATGATAATTAGACATTGAATTTTCTATAAATATCCTTATTATTTATCATTGATATACTTATTTCTTAAATTATATCTCATATATATATACATTATATTTTAACTTTAATATTATTTTATTGAAAGGTAAAATATAGATTATTTTTTATTATTCTTTAATACATATATTTAATGTTATGGAATTTTATTCATGAATTTAATCAGTTATTTAATATATGAGGAATTATCTAACGATACAGACCTGGGTTGGACAACATATCAATTTACACATGATTCATTGGTACTCTCCTGAGGCTAATTAGTATGCTAGTATAAAATTATTTTTCTAATCTAATGATTTTATACCATGTAGTTTTAAATATTATTAGGAAATATCATTACAGTATAGGTATCACAATCTTGAGATTGCGATGTCCAATAATTAATTATTTCCATCATCTATAATTCCTTTATTCTTATCTATGATTATTTATCTATGATTTTATATCTGGATTTCCTTAATTCTTAGTTATTGAATGGACATCATGGGTTTTCAATTATTTACCTTGGAAAGTTGATTAACACATATCATGTTGAGATAGTCATCTTATTTACTAAATGATATATGTTTTCAATTATTTACCTTTCCACATATAATATTATCTATGATATTATTTCATTGATATTATCTATCGATGAATTTACTTATCATTTTATTGATTACATGGAATCATGTTCATTTTATACCTTTAAAAATTTATTTTTTCATGCCCAATTTTTATATTCATGTTATTGATTAAATTTAATGTGAATTCATTTATTTATATTTTAATATAGATTATGTCTTATAAAATCAAATTATTTAAAAAGAATTTGTGCTCAGTTATAAATATTTCTATTTAAATTTTGCTAATTTATTCATTATTGGATCAATTATATTTAAAACTAATTTAGTATTTGAGATCACCATTATTTTTTCTATTATAAAGATTCCATGAATTGTACTTTGTCTAATATTAATGAATATTTTATAGGTATTTATGATTTTCTCATGAAAAAATGTTTTAATTTTCGTTTTCAAATGTAATGAATGACTTATATTTGTATCTAGTTAACCATATAGAGACCATGAATTAACATTCAAGGATGTTAAAACATTTTAGATAAATATTCAGTACATTATAAAAATAATTGAATGATTATCATAAAAATTTAGTGTATTTGGGATCTATAAAAAATCATTTATCTTGGTAAAATATCTTCAATATCTCCTATAAATACCTCCACATTTAGTACATCTACCTAAAAGTATTTTATCATAACTCAGGGAATGAAATGATAAGAAATGGGTGCTATCAAATGAGCAGTAAGAGTAAATTAATGATGTAGATAAGCATAATAAGGGAAAGTGTGTATGATAAAGTTATTGTAACATTAGGTGATCTTGACCTACATATCAAAGGTAAACATGAATCATAAGGAAATCAAAGAAAAAAATCTATAAGACCATGAAATTGACATTAGTTATGAAATGGTGGCATACACATAAACATATATCTTTGTGAAATTTTATAAATGTTAATATGTTCATTAATTAAGGACATGAAATCAGGTCCACACATAAAATTATGGACAACAAATCCAGGTCCACACAAAGAATTATAGACATGAAATCTAGGTCCACCTGTAGAATTGTGAATATAAAACTAGTTTCATACATAACTTATATACCTCATGAGTCTTCCATATTTTACCAATGAATCAATGGGGGATATAGGTCCTACACATATCATAATGACATCATAAATATGTGTTCCACAAGATTATAAACAATCATATCACAAACAGAATAATGGAATGGGTTTCATAAAAATGAACTCATATTACAATCATTTAAAAAGAGACATGATTCATAATCATTTTATTAAAAAAATAACTACTGAAAAGAATTTGGTTTCTTAATCACTATTCTATAAAAACTGAAATGATTCATAGAAATAATATGAATTTTATTATTGAATAAATGACAATGTTTGTCATCATAGGATGGGAAGGATTTTGAATGATCCCTTAGAATATGAATTTTACATTACATTAATTTGTGAAGCACAAAATATTTTCAAACACATTTTGTTTGAAACTGCTTTGAAAAAATAAAAAAGTTACATAAAAATCGTTTAAAACAATTCATCATAAAAATATCATTTAAGTGTTGAAATAGTTTCCTTTTTGTAAAATTATGAGAAATTTTTTAAGAAAGAACTTTATTTTATAATAAATTTGTAATCTTATAGGGGAATATTCAAGGAAATAAGGTATAATGGAATCAAAAAATTCAATTCATTCCATATCAGTTAAAAAATAGTCTTCTTATACTTTTTGAAAAAAATTCAACAAGTACATCTTCTAAAAAATGAATGAAATATTCTTTTTAGAACATGTAGTAAATAGTAAAAATGTTTAAAATGAATATAATCATCGATAAGAGAATACTAAAACTTTTTATGAAAACATTTTTTAAATAAATGGACATTGATGATAAATATTACCTAATAGATAATTAAATCAAAAAAATCCAAAATATAGATCAAATTGTGAAATAAAAATTCATCACATTATAGCCAATAGAATCATAAGTCCCATGTAAAAATAATAATATTATATGAATATTGAAATATAATAATAATCAGGATAATAATCATAAAATAAATTAATCATAATTATATACACCGTGTAGAAGAATTAATTACAGTATGGGGCATATGTCTATCCAAAATAAAGGTGAGAGATAAATAAAGCATCAATTTTTGTATTGAATCTCATTATACTTGAACAAGATTATTATATAATAAATATAAGATTATTATAAATAATTTATGAATGATTATTATTATATCAAATACCATATGTGGTATTATTTTGACATTATATTACCTATTTTTTAATGATCATATGTTATGGTTTCACTTTGGGTAATATTTTCATTATTCATCAAATGTGACTTAATTTGTTTTAACATTTTCCCTTTTACATTAATTTGGATTGAGTAAGTTAAATAGTGATAAAAATATTATCTATATCTTGTATATTTATGTTATAATAGTATATATCATGAATAATTATTAAATATAATATATGATCATGGATATGGTAATCCTTACGTATTCATGAATGTTGTTTCCGTTTTAAATGTCATATTGAAATAAATTATGTAAATGAAATATTGATATATATATGTAATTATTTATATATATATATCAATATTAAGTTATAATTATTATATAATATATATCATATATTTTCACTAAACAGATCCTTAATACATTCCATGTGGTCTGTTAATGAATCACCTCGCTTTGAGGGGGTGGTAGTCCACACTTCCAGAAACGAGATTATCATATTAACACCAAATGGAATGTAAAATGGTTTTATTTGTTAAAATGATTAAAAATATTTAATATATAATAAATAATATAACATATATATATATAGAGTGTCCATCATAATTGAACATATTACTGGTGGTATAGGAAAATTTAATAATCCTCATTTCTGGAGGTCGCAGTTCGTGAAACACGATAATAGTAAATTCAATACCCATTAGATGGAGGTGTGAGTTTTTTTAGTTTGAATACATATAATAAAAACATACTAGTATACTCAGTATAATAGTGTATTAGTTAAATTATGGAATAAAGGGACTGTAGCATTTGGAGAAAGTAAATTTAAAATGGAGATTGAGAGAATACATTACCTCTTAATTTGGTAACACCTTTTGTATTTATGCCCAAAGGCTTCCTTGAGAGCCATTATTCTAAAAGGATGGATTCAAAGAGGAAGGTAGGGAATTTGGGAGTATAAATGGATTGGGTTTTTCATATCAAAAATGCTTTTGGGGTGCGAATAAAATAGAAGGACAGGTTCCCATTTATAAGAGGGAGGAGGGTCACTTTATGAAACTCCAAAACTATTATATAATTATAAATTTATATTATATTTAAAATATTTACAAAGTGAGTTATATATAATTTGAGTTATTTATGGGTATATATACCCTCATCCAACTTATTTTAGACACATTTTGCTCACAAAATGAATCTAACAATTTATTATTTAATCCATAGTTATTCAATTCAACTCTTACCATGACAACTTCTATTTTTTACACTATTGGTTTAATATAGTTACTATGAAATGATAAAAGAACCCAAATTGGATTTTAATGTTATATTTGACATTATCCTAGTTATTTTTATGAAATATATTTTTATAGTAAATTTTTATCATGTAATAAAATATTATTTACTATAAAATCTCATTTATCACAATTTTAAAACTATTTATAAATGAGTTATTATAAAATCGTTAAAATTTTATACCTTCCAAAAAGAAAAATTAACTCATCTATAACATGTTATAGTAATCCAAAATAAATATTTTATGTTATCAAATAGCACAAATGATATTTATTTTAATCTTAATAATATCATTTATTTGATTCTTCCATTAATAAATCTATTACTACATCACCATTGTGTCATTAATAAATTTAATTATTTAATGCCTAAAATTTATAAATAAATTTTCATGATGAAAATAATTTAATTGTATTTATAATTAATATATTTTTTTAAATATTATTTATGTATAACCCTATATTAAAAGTTATTTTGTCATTGATTTTTGAAAATGACAATTTTAACACTTATTAAAATAAAATATATTCAATGTAATAATCATTCACAAGTGACATAGAAAGGATCCTATTTTATAACTAATGTTTATTTGGGTTTGAAATCACTAATAATATAAAATTAAGAAATTTTGTAGGTAATTTTTATGTTATTATAATATTATTTTTACTTTAATTACCATATTTATCTTTAACTATGTTAAATAAAATTAAAAAATTATTATTCACCAAAAAATATTTTGATCATATTAGACCACATTAATAAAAATGTTAAAAACCATGTATTTTTTTTTCAAAATTCAATTAATATATGTGGTAAAATTATTTTTAGTACCAATCCCATAAATTTGGCTAGAAGACGAGTAAAAGGGTCATTAATAAAGTTCAAAAATATTTTTTTATCTATTTATATTTTAAAAATAATTAAATTTAACTAAATGTTATTAATATATGTATTATTTAGCTATAGTGAAATTAAAATATATTTAATTTAAAATAATTTTGTAAATGAAAAAGTCAGCTTTAAACTATAATGCGGAATTTTTTAGCATTCATAAAAAATTGATACATTTTAGAAAAATCAAACAAATATCCAAAATATAATATTGATACTTCAAATTGAAAAATTATTTTTATTTTATCAAATTAAATTTCTAAAAGTTTCATATAATAATTATATTATTAAAATTAGTTCCATCAACAAAGTGGTATTTAACAAAAATTGACTTAACCAATTATTTTTAAAGAAGTTATTACAATTCATATATCTATGTTTATATGTTAGGTTATAATTATCTCATTTAAATAGTTATATAATTTTTTTATACAATCATAGTGTTACATGCATCGTACAATAAGTCGGTGTTCTGTTTAATGAATGTCTATCATTATGTTCTGTGTAAAGCGTGATTAACATGGTTTTTTGTATAATGAAATCTAATCATAGTGATTTAATAAAATAAACTATCATAAGTGTTCCATTAATTGAATTATATCAAAAATGAAAATTTAATTTGAAAAAATAATAATAGATCAAAAAATTTCAGTGTGTTACATTCTTATCAGTTAAATTGTTTTTTTCCTCAAAATTCATCTGATCTATCAAAGGTTTAATACTTGAAAGTATCATTTATAAATTATCACATTTTATAAATGAATATTTACTCTTCCTTTAAAAAGGTAATTTTGGAACCATAATGGTTACCCAAAGTAACATATAACTAGGTTACCACACAGGAAAACATATATTGAGAGTGGGGATTGAACGTTGAGTGAAAGCGTAATTATTTATATGGAGTGATTAAGGTCATAAAATAAAAACAAATTTTTTATCATTAAAAAATAATTGACTCAAATTAATTAATCTATGATGATTAAATATTCCGTTAGTATAAAAAAATTAAGATATTGTAACAAAACATTTGTCTATTTGATATTTATTATATCATTCAGTAATTATTTTATGGAACAAGAATAGAAAAAATTTCCATTATTTGGTTTTGATTTTACCTATTTCCCATTAATCCATTACTTTGTTAAATGGATGTCAATAAACTAATTTGGATGCCTGAAGGACTAAAATTAACATTTAGTAGATATTAAGGGCCATAAAAGAATGAAAATTAAAAAAATTTATTTATAACTGTTCTTAAAAATATATATGTTTAATACGTTAATCAAAAAACAAAAAAAGTAACATTAATGGTTCATCATAAATAATTATTCATCAAAAAATATTATATAAACTAGGACATCGTGTAGGCTAGTGGTCGCATGAAACCCTAATAATCCTTTAGCAATTGGTTCAAGACCCACGACCTTTCTGGACCTGATTCATTATCACCTGACATACATGGCTTCCTTTTCTAAAACCACAATAAAATAATTTCCAAAATAAAAATAATGGACATAGTTGAAATAATGATAATAACTAAATATAGTTTTTCCATGGTATTTAATACAAACTCAATACATAAATACATTCTCAGAAGATTAAATTAAATTTATATGAATGGTTAACCTTTTAACACTTTTAATAGATGAAAATATAAAAAAATATAAAAAATTTAACCAAACAATCATAACAATTATCCCCTTATTTCACAAAGTTTTTATTGGTTATCAAATTCCAAACATCTGAATAGCCTTGTGGAAAATTCTCTTAGAACATGGTGAAGACTTGAATTACCATAAATACTTTTGTAAACCATAAATGATTCGTTATTAAAAATTATATAGAATCTATTACACAAATCCCAAAATGGTGTAAAATTCATCCTTGATGACATAAAAACGTTATCAATAATCAGATTCAATTGTAATCTATGCCATTTAACTTACTATTTTATAAACCAGATATCTTTATAAAAATACCATTTTATTAACATAAAAAAGATATTAACTGTTTCATTAACATAATAAAAATATCACGTTTTCATTAAATCACACATCTAGTCTATCATGAAAATCCAACATAAAAATGGAAATACTAAGTATGAACCATAAGTAAAAAACTCTATGTATATTTCAACCTATATAAAAATTAAATTTTCCATCCAAAAACATATAAACATAGATTATTCCAAATCATATTTGTTCTATTGACAAGGATACCTCATCCATGTACACTATACTTCTTTCCTTTTATATTTTATCTATAGTCTCATCGTTGTCAACAGTGTAACCATTACTCACACCACCGTGATGATTTTTTCAGGATTTCTCCACTTGGGAGATTGAGTTACATAATAACCATTTATTATACATTTAAAAAACATATCCTTCAATGATGGAATATAGAGGCCAATATTATCTTCCATTCTATTAATCAAACTCTTCATTTTTGCTTTTTAGTCCCTTGACTAGTGACCTTATTTTATACAGTCAGAATGTATTCCTAATACATTATGACATTCACACATGAGATGATTTCACCACCCTTCAAAGAAAGGAAATTGCTTCTTCTTTCCTCTATGGTCTTCATTATATGAAATCTTATCTAACTCATTGTTTCTCCTCCCTAGTGAGTCTGAGGGTTGGTAAAGGTTGGTGCAGTTAATCGTGTTCCTTGAAAACATATTAGGAATTGTAACAACATCTTTCACTATAGTGATCATACCAGTTGACCACACATCCTCAAATCATCCATAACAATCATAATTAATCCAGTTACTTCTTGTTCCCACCATTGGATAAAACATTAGAATAGTGGGATCATTACATATCAAAGTATAAAATAACATAATCATTAAATATTTAATTTTGGGATTTCAAAATCATGACACATTCCCTAATATACGACACCCTAGGATCATCATAGGTTTATAATATACAACTTATATCTGAATCCTTCTTGATGGTTCTAGAAGAGTTATTTAATTTAAAAATCATATCCCCTAGGTGTGTCAAACTATGTGTGTCGCATGGCATTTTTTCATGTACCGAATTACCCTCTGTCAGCACCAAAACATCTTTTCAGAGTTTTTTCACCTTGATACTTTTTTTTGAGTTCAATATTCACATGTAGTATCAATAAAGGGATGTATTTCTAGGAATCCACTAAATCCACCATTTACAAAAATTCTATGAAATTTTCCAAACCGTTCGCTCATCCATTTACTTACCCTTAGAGACATACCAAGAGACATCCTTATGGATATACCTAGGGATATCACTAAATTATTATCACCCTAGTTTTAAAAGGTTGACTAAAAATTTTACTTGATACCAATTCTAGAGACCCCAGATTAACTAACATGAAAATTACATCATTTTAGATGAATATCCATTACATTAAAATTATACTTTCCAAGAATAATAATTGTCTAGTTTCATTGGAAACCTTGAAACAATGTCTTCTATCCTGGTGAATTATCATCAATATATACGATAAATATCATTTCATTTAGTAGTTCTATCTAATATCCATTGTTTATAACTAGGGGAATGGAAACATAAGAAATGGGTGATCTCAAATGCATTGAAAGAGTAAAAATAGATACATAAGAATACCATGAATATAAGGGTATGAGAATGTGATCATAACACTATAAAATCATTCCACGAATATCAATGGTAAACATGAATAAAAAATAAATAAAAAAACATAATCCATAAGATCCTAAAATTGACATAATGAATGAAATGGTGACATGCACATAAACATATAACTTTTTTAACATGTATAAATGGTAAAAGGTTCACCCATTAAGGACATGAAATCAAGCCCTTTCAAATTTATAACGACATGAAAACTTGTTCACACATAAAATTATGGACATGAATACTAGGACCATGCATCGAATAATGGACATGAAATCCAGGTCCATGTAGAGAATTTTGATCCTGAAATCTGGTCCATGAATAAAATATATACCACATGAGTTTTTCATCTTACCCAATGAATCATAGTAGGATATGGGTCCCACTCATAGCATAACGGAATAATAAATACATTTACTGATGGATCCTAAAAATATGATAATAACCTGTGTAATAGAATGGGTGTCATAAACATTTAATCATATAATAACCTATGAAATGAAGCCTGAATTTATAATTATTTCACTAAAATAATAACAACATAAAAGAAGGTGTTCTCTTAAACATCATTCCATAAAAACATTAACCATTCATAGAAATAATATGAATGGTATTTGGGAATAAATATCCAGTTATGTCATCATAGGAGGAGATGGATTTTCAATGACACATGGAACATTAATTTTAGTTAAAAAATTTAAAACATACAAATTTTTCCAAACCATTTACATTGAAAACACATTTAAAACATATAAAGGAATCATGAAAATAATTTAAATTAGTTCTTGAGGAAAATATCCATTCTTTTTTGAAATAGTTTTATTTTCATAAAATTTTGTTTAATTTTAAAATAAATCCTTTTATTTGAAAATAGAATTGTAATATTATAGTGGAAGATTCATGAAAATAAGGTTTTTTAAGTAAAAAATCTGTTCATACTGAATAAGTTAGAAATCCATGTTCTCATACTTTTTTTGAAATGTCACAAAGTACATCATTTGAAAAATGAAAGAATTGTTACTTTAAAACGGTGTAGTAAAAATTAATAAAATTGTTAAAAATGACTTAAAATCTATAGGATAATAATAAATCATTTTATGATTTTTTTAAAAAATTGGGATATGGATAATAAGTATTACCCAATTCATAAAAAATAAGATACAATCCCAAATATGGAGGAGATCGTGAAATCAACAATCATCACTTTATAATCAATAGAATCATAATCCACATGTAAAAAAGAAGAGTTTAAAAATATGGAAATATGATAATCATCTAGATAATACTCATAAAATACATTTTGGTCCAGTATACAAACCTTGTAAAATAAATAAGTAGTTTTTCAGGCATGTGTCTCATAAAAATAAAGCCGAGAAAAAAAAATCACATACCATGTTTATAGAATCTATTTGTACTCAGAAGAGTATCCAATATTATAAATAAAACATTATTATACATATTTTACAAAATTTGTTTATTATATATAATACCACATATAGTTTTATTATGACCTTCTATTACACATTTTTTAATAATCCTAAGTTAAGGTTTCACTTCTGGTAATAATTGCTTTGTTCTTCACATGAATCTTAATTTGTTATATCAGTGTTCCTTATACATATATCATGATTACAGAATGTAAATCATGATATAAATATTATTTATATATGTTATATTTATATTGTAATTATATATAGCAAAAATAAGTATGAAATGGAATACATTGTTCGTAGAGATGGTAAGTTGTACGTACACATTAACGTTGTTTCTATTATAATTGTAAAATTTAAATAATATATGTAAATGAGATATATATATATATATATGTGTGTGTGTGTGTGTGTGTATATATATATAATTATTATAGAAGCATTATTATATCATATATATCATATATGTTCCCTAAATTCATCTATAATACATTTCATGTGGCCTGTGAACAAATCACATCGCTTTGAGGGGTGATAGACCACACATTCTCAAATTAGTTTATAATTTTAACACAAAACGGAAAGAAGAAATGTCTGTTTTGTAAATAGGAATAAAAAAATATTTACATAAAAAATAATAAAATAAACACACATAGACAGATATATATATAGTTTCCATCATAATGTCCACTATGTTTTGTGGTGGTGGAAAAATGAACAATTATACTTTCGTGAGGTAATAGTTTACCAAATACAAAAATAGTACATGTGATATGCATTAAATGGAACTGTGAGTATATTTTGGATGAACCCATATCAGGAAAATTTTCTAATATATTTGATATAGTGTTTATTTTATATTGGTATAGAATAAATAGAGTGTATGGGGTGGAGAACCGAAATTATGAATAGAGGATGAGAGAATACATTAACTCTTAATCAGGTAATTCCTTTTGGCTTGTTCCAAAAAGCTATCTTGACTATCCATATTCCAAAGGAAATCCTTATAAGTGTAATTGAGTGTAGTTGGGAGGAGAAACCTATAGGTTTTTTCTAATCCAAATGGCATTTAGGGTGTGAGTAAAAGAGTGGGAGATGTGCCATTATATTGGAGGGAGGTGGATCACTTTGGGATTCTCCAAATAAAATTAATTTAGTATAGATTTATTTTCCATTTTAAAAATACCAATAGTGATATATTTCAAATTTACAATGCGTTTGGGTCTAAATACACTCAACCAATTAATTTTAGACATGATTAGGTACCAAAATTAACTTTATCTTTTGGATTTAACCCATAGTTAAACAATTAAACTCTTACCTTGACATCTTATATTTTTACACTATTGTGTTAATATAATTACAATAAAATGGCAAAATAACCCCAATCTGAATCTTTATATAATATATTACATTATACTAGTTAATTTTCAAAAATATTTATTTTTGTGAATATATTAACATTTAATAAAATATTATTTATTTTAAAATCTATTTTTTTCAATTTTGACAGTATTTATTACTTTATATTTTATAAAATCCTAAAAACATGGTTCCATCAGTAAAGATACATTATCTCATCAATTAGACGTTATATTATTCGATAAAATTATTCGATAACATAAAACATCTCAAATTATATTCATGTTAATATTATTTAAATCATTCATTTGATTCTTCATTTAATAAATCTATTACTAAATCATCTTTGTATAAAAAATAAATTTAATTATTTAATCTCTATAAATTATAAATAAATTATTGTGATATAGGTAAATTAATTTATTAATAATGAATATTTATAGTTGAATTTTTATTATGTATATCCTGATATTAATAATTATTTAGTTAATGATGTTTGCATATTATATTTTTTACGTTTTCTATAAAAACAATATTATAAATTTCAAAATCTTACAAAAGTGGCATAAAAAGGTTTATATTTTTTACCAGAGATATATTTGGTTTCAAAAAAATTATTCATTGAAATTAACACAAGTGTTAGAGTAATTTTATATTTTTATAATATTTTTTACCGTCATTTGTCATATTTATCTTTAATGCTATTTAATAAAATTTAAATGTTACTGTTCACCAAGAAATATTTTGATCTTATAAGACTAAATTTATTATACTAATGAAAAAAATGTATGAAAAATTCTCAAAATAAAATTCATTGAAGTGGAAAAATTATTTTAAATGATAATCCTACAAATGTGGTTCGAATGAGGGTAAATAAGACATTCAAAAGTTCAATAATTTTATTTATAAATAATTCTATTATAAAACTAATTCCAAATTCCTACATTGGATTAATATATGTATTAATTTTCTTTTTTCAATATAAAGTCAATTTAATGTAAAATAATAATTAATATAAAAAGAATGGTTTTTAAATAAATTGTAGTAATTTTGACAATTCATCAAGAACTGAAAAAATCCCAAAAATACAAAAAAATCACTCGAATATATTTTGATATTCTGAATTTTTAAATAAATTTTATTTAATAAATTTTATATTTTAAATGTGTCTAAATTTAATTTTATTATTAAATTTGGTTCATTAATGAAAATGGTATTCAAATAGAAAATTCCTTTACCAAAAATGAAATCTTTAATTATCAATATAATCTATCATTATTAAAAACTATAAAAAATGATTGAAAAGTAGTTATTACTATTCATGTAACAATGTTTAATTTTTAGGTTATAATTATCTCATTTAATTATTAATATAAAAAAATGTTTCATATAAACTCAGTGTTATGTGAATCGGACGCCATATTAGTGTTGTGTGTAGATCATGTTGGATATTATTTTGCGCTTCAAGTATGATAGAAATGGTTTTTTATATAACACAATCCAATATATGGATTTAATAAAATAACATATCTATAGTGTTTCATGAAATGAATAATGTCAAAAGGATTAATTAATTCAAAAATAATACTAATAATTCAGAAAGTCTCAAGGCGTTACACACCAAGACTAATATACTATTCATTTTTTTCATGATGTGATTCCATATATCTTATGAAACATTACTCATGTAAACATCTACTCAGGGCTACTAGGGTTGGAAAATCTATATTTGGTATGTATAGACTCTAAAACCATGTTTTTAACCATCCAGCCTATAAAAAGATCCAAAAACATCTTAAACATCACTAAAACTATATAAAAATAGATATCGTCACAATGATAAATGTTGGAGTGTTACAGTAGTAATGACTCATCTAAAAATATGTATATTTAAAATAATACATATGCATGTAACTATACCTAAGAGTCAGTTTAATAAAGATGAATTATAATTTCAATATTCATCAGGAAAATAAATTGAATTTGATATATATTATGAATTAATAATGATGGTAATACTATAGTAATGGTTGAAAACCATCAAATATTTCCTGAATAATTTGATGTCACTCATAATCGTAATGGTGAACTATTATATGATAACTTCTATATAGTTATGATTATTCTAAGGACCATTACTAGTTTTTGAGAAACAATAAAGGAATCAATTATAGAAATTTTTTTATATTTTTTAAATGTTTTACTGATACTTTGTCATCACTTTGTGATCACAATCTAATTAAATTTATACCAAATACAAATCTAATTTTATTTGAATATGAATGAGTAAAGGTCCTTATTTAAAGAATATAATTAAATAACATAATGAAATATCCATTATATATAGTGGTATGTCTTCAATGAATCTCGTGGAATAATATTATTAATTATATTTTGATGGATTCTAAAATATATTATATCTTACCATAATATATGTCATTTATAGGAGTGCTTAATGAGCCTCAGGCCGAGATGCTGAAGCTAACAACAACTATTTATAGGGTTATATATAGAAGAAAAATAATGGATTCATTTTAAATGTTATTAAAACGACCACATAAAAATGTATACGGGCCTTTGTGGACTGGCCTAAAAATATATCGTTTGGACAATAGGTTCAAAATAATAAAATTGTACTTTTTTATTTTAATGTTGTCTCAATCTGATATAGATTTATTTTTATGAAACTAATATACAAATATGTTACATATTTGATGGATATATATATAATTTAATAATTGTGTGATATCTATAAGGTATTTAATATTTAATATTTTATAATATTAAGAGTTTTTAATACTAAATGATTATTTTAATTGTCAATTAAATATAAGGTAAAACTCATAGATTGGTTCATTTAAAACCCATACTTTGATAGTTTTCTTTTTCTTGGAGGTCATGATATTTATTTTCCAAAATGGGCGTCCCATTTATATTCCATGTATATGTAGGCTTGAAATGTGCTTCCCTAGAGAAGCCTGTTAGGAAAACCTAGTTTGAAAGTCAAAATAATCAAATCATGGTATATATTTTAGTAGTTTTATTTATGAAGGTCTTGGAAACTTCCCTACAAATTTTTCTAAATTTATGTTTTGGTGGAGTGAAAGTGAATGTTTTTTGTCCAAGATGCGTTCTAGGAAGGTGATGAAAAATTTCAAAAATATAAAGTCTCATTTTCATAGGAAAAATAAATTCTCTAATTTCAAATATAAGAGTTATTTCTTAAATATGGTGGAAGAAGAATGTGGTGATAATTAAAATGAAAACAATTCCCAATTTATTGATAACGGTAATTATTTGTTGTTAACCAAGGTTAATTATCAATAAATATATATTGAAGATGATAAGAAATAAACATATATATAATTCACTATAAAAAGGGAGATTAAATTTTATTTCAATAAAATATTTACATTATAGATGTAGAATAATAATATGGGTAAGGCACCTCATTTGCCAAAATGTGTTTAGAAAGCCAATGGAGGAAGAGAATTGTGGTTGGAAAAATATGTTTAATGTCTACATGTCTTACAAAATGAATTGAATTATTTGAACAATAAACATAAGAATAATGATAAAGAAAATGAACTAGAATTTTAAATTTTTAACAAATGTTTTTTAAGATGAAAGGTGATTAAATTATATCATGTTATCATTTGAAAAATAAATGACTGAAGTTAGTAAAAGGTCAAAAGAGATGATAAGACTAGGGAGATATTCCTAAATGATTATTATCACTCATATTAGAAAAAATTTAATTCTATATAATCAATAAATCATTATTTGATGTACTATAAGACTAAAGGAAATCGAAATAAAAATAAAAATAATATATTTCATCATAAGATAAATTATTCAATTTTGAAAAATATCGTAAATTTCACATGAAGGTGAAATATTCTATAAATAGGATAGTATAAAATTCAAGAATGAAATTTTACAATTTGGACAATATTTAATGGAAATATATAATATTTCTATAATTTGTTTTAAATAAATGAACATGATTTAAAAAAATTATTTCTCCTATAAAATAATTAGTTTTTTAAAAGAATTTAATTGTTTCGATTTTTTTGGAGTTATAGTGACAATAGGAATGTTATGTTGAATTTTTTAGTTCATGCTACTACATTTAGATAATTCATTATGTGTTGGAACGAAATAATTTATTTGTAGAGAATGCAATACAATAAGATGAATTTTGAAATATAAAAAAATTGAAAATTGGTTTTGATTAATTAGTTTTGAGTTTTCAATGCATTGTATAGAATATATAACCAGTTTAGCCTATTATCATAGTAATACCTCAAAAACATCTTTATCAATTGGCTTCTACAAATAAAAACATATTTTCATAGATTAAATAAATCAAAAAATAAAATATTTTCATAGTGTATTTAAATTTTAATGAATAATAAAATAATCTCCCATGGTTTCTAAAATATGGGAGTTCATCTCATATGATGATCTATATGAGGCAGGTTAAGGGAATTGATATTTTTAATAATTTACTATTCACATTTTTTTATGATAATAAACATAAAATATTAGTGATTGTGTAAATATAAATTTGATATAAGAAAATGATGTTGAACTGTACTCTATATGACGATGGTTTGAAGAATATCCTTATAAGAGTTACTCAACTATGATATAATGTATATGGTGTGATATTTTAGAATGATAGTTTTATGGTGAATATATTATTTCATTTATGGGGTATGAATTAATGATAACAAACAATAATAAATATATTCCATGTATGAGAATAAACAATGCTTGTTACTTGAAAATGAAGGATAACAATTTCTTATGGAATAGATAGTTTCGTTATATTAATAAATAAATTATGAAAAATGTAACACAAGGTGAAAATAATCATGGTATTTTATTTCTTATGAAAGAAAAATTTTTGATTCTCAATTTGTATATATGGAAATGTAATGTTTTTTATAAACAATTAATAGAGACCAAAACAACTCATCCCTTGGAACATGTCTATAAGAATATTTATCAACAAATGTGGAATAAATCAATTAATGGGGATAAACATGTTATCTAATTCACTGAATAATTTACATGTACCTTGTTCATAATTAATATGAAGCATTTATCTAAACAATTCAATAAGTTTTCTATTTCATATATATGTGAATAAAGTAATGTTTTTATTTATTAGAGACATTTTATTTAAATAATGTTTCTACAAATAATAATGAAAATTTTATAGATTATTAAGAATAGTATGGGGTTAATCAAGATTATAGTGCTCCATATACAATATAAATAGTATCCTTTTTTTGGGATAATATAGGTTTTATTAATATAGAGTGAAACATATTAGTAGAAAATTATACATCTTACTTATTTTAAAAAAAAGTGATTACTAAAATAGTACACATTCAAAATCAATGTATGTATTTTATAAATTCTAATATGAATACCTATGATATTTTTATAAATAAGACACCAATCATGACCTATCTATGGGTGTTTAAAATGTAATGAATCAAAAATATTATGGGTATTATTATGATATTTTTTTAGTAAGGGATAGTGGAATGGAAATCAATATGATGTCATAAAATTGGGATATGAATCAGTTATATTACAAGAAATATGAATTATTTTTTATGATATTGTTGTTATAGTGTTTGAGATCTCATTATATAAGTAAAAATAATAGGAAAAATGTTTTTAAATTTATGGAGAAAATAAAGAATATATTGGATAATAAGTATTAAATATTGGTAATCTTGAAGAAATTAGTGGTGGGAATTAAGATATGTTGGATTCATCCTCGAAGAGTGTCAAATAATGAAGAATGTTAACTCATCAATGAATGAGTAACAATATAGAGTTCTAGAACATCATTCATGATCATGGATAATTAGTCTATACATAGTGGTATTTGAGGAAAATCTCAGATACCTCATTGATCTCTCACATTCAACTGAACATAATGGTTAATGAAATAATGTTTAAATAGTGGATTAATTCAATGAATGAATAATTTTATAATATTAAATATTAGAATATGGTTTCAAATACAACAAAAATTAATTCTGCTATAATCATGTGGGTGTTTAGAAGAAGGTTTGGTGATAATGGATATTTGATGATATATAATGAAAATATTTTATATACAGAATGTCCTCAAGAATAAGGGATTATTTTCCGTAATATATTTTCTCTCATTGATATACATATAAGTATTATTTTTTTTATCACATCACAAAGGAGATATATGACTTTCCAAATCAATTTCAACTCCAAAATTCAAAATGGGGAACATTATTAATATGTTTACAATATGAAACCCAAAGGATTTGTGATTATTTATGATGAATGATACGTTTTTAAGTCAGTGATAGTGTTTTATGGATTAAAAAATATCTAATATAATGGACTCATAACATTAAATTTTTACTATATTTACCATAATTCCTGAAATAAATGTTGTAAAACACCCTCCAAATCGAAGAATAGAAAGCAGTGTCTCTCATTATTATTCTATCTTTTAAGGTTATTTTTTTATGTAAATTAATTTATTGTTTTTAATAGGTTTTAAACTACAATTAATGATATTCCAAAAGTTTAAAAGTTAGTAGAGATTAATTACTTCATTAGATTCAAAATTATAAAGAGATATGTACCATTTTTCATTCATAAGAGAACTGTTTCTAATAATTGCAAACGGATTTTGGATGTGGTTAGATATGTTTTTCTCTAACCTATTATTAATAGGATCCTGAAATTTGAAATATGAATATGGAAATGAGGTTTATCAACATATTAGATAACTTTTTATATTTTTTCTTCATTTGACAACATCATGACTATATATTATATTTATTGTTATATTGGGTACATGGTATCAAAATGTTACAAAATAATTTAATTGAATTAAAACTAACTATATTATGGTTTATTAAAGGAACTATAAACTGTGGTTTTTTATATATAATAAAAATAATGTTTAATCTATTTGTATATATTGATTTTTATTTTGTTGGAGGTATTGATGATAAAAAATAAACTACATGTGGAATGTTTTTAATTAGACAAAAATGTGTATAACTGAAAAAAATATATAATTATAATTTCTTGAACATAATAGACAAGGAATATGTTTTTTAATCAAGACAAAACTGAATTAAAATTTATAAGGACACAATGTGAATATTTGAAATTTACTATATGGAAATTTCCCCTCTAGCCATGATTGTTTTTTTATTTTAAATATCTTAAGAAATCAACATGAATACAATTTATGTTATAGTAATGTTTTATCTTATGTTTCAAAAACTAATTTGGAAAATTTATATTATATTTTTTGAATATAAAAACAAACATTAAAATAATTATTGAATAGAAATATAGATCGACTTGGAATATCTTTTTTCATAGATTTTTTTTGAAAGTCACATTTCGTATAGGGTATAATGATAATCTATGAAAAAAGAAATTGTGACATTTTTTTCTTATAAATAATATTGGAACATAATTTATTTTTTTAGAATATATTATAAATAATCACCTAGAGCCTTATAACGAGAAATTTATTATTTAAACTAGCATTAAACAATATGAAGTAGTAAATAAATACTCATTTAAAACATTATTAAAGAATAACATTCGATGATAATACATATATTAGATAATTTTATATATAAAACAATAAATTAATCAAACATGAAATAAAGTATTCAAATTTTTTTGAAGGTTGTTTATATTAAATGACAAATATGATAATGTATCACTAAGAAACTTAAAAATAATAAATATTGTTAAATAATTATATCAAATGGCTATTTTGATGTATAATAGTCATTATAAAACTAACATGTTTTTAATTTTTCATAATTACAGTAATCATAATCTCATAAATAAATTATAAAAAGTTACCACATTAATTATTTTTTCTATGATGATGAAAATATGGTTATGAAAAAATGAATAAAAATGAATAAATACTATCTCCATATTTAAGAAAAAACATCTAATATATAATATAAAAGTTATTTATATGTACTGGAATATGATTAATTTCATTTTACTTCTTTTTCATCATTTGAAATTAGTCAAAAAACATCCACGACATATTTTCTTTTAATATATTAATTAACTGTACATATGTATTGAGAAATCATATTATTAAAAAACTAATATAATAGAATAAACTAATGATTTCAATAAATTTTTAAAACATTCAAAAACATCATTCCATTAAAAGAATAGGTAATCTTCTTCATTCATGTGGAATGAATACAAATAAATTATGATGTCCACTAAATATAAAAAACTAAACATGAAGGAGATTATAATTACTAGTAATTATTAATTACATGAGTCCCATTGTACTGATGAAATGGAAGTACCAAACAATATATAGATATATGTCATCCAATAATTGATATATATAAATATATATCTACTTAATACTAACATACATCTTCTTATATATTATAGCTATTTAAATGTGTTTTTATTCCATAGAACCGTTAACTAAAGTGATATAGTGTTTTATGAAAATTTTATATTAATATGTAATTTGATAATTATAACATTTAATAACAATAAATTATAAATACATAATGAAATGAAATCTGAAAATGGAATTTATTTGCATGAAAAAAAATTGACACATGAGTATGAAGATACAATCACAAATAAAAAATACAATGCTCTATTATTATAAATTATTAATATATAATTCTTCAGAATAATAAATTACTTATTGGAAACTCAAATGAAGTCACTAATATAAAGGAATTCTGTAATTATATTTTAATCCATTGAAAAAACTATGAAGTATCAAAAGGTGTTGTCTAATAAGAAAAATTTACATTTTTAATTACACTTTATATTTCAATCACTTCTATATTATTTAAATTTAAGATGAAATTTCATTTCATTTTAAATAAAAGTAATAATAAAATTTAAAAAACAATACCTACACCTTATATTACATGATGAACAAGGATATATCAAAAAATATAAAAATGGAATTGATTCTTTCCAACTATATACACCTATTGATTTGAAATATTATAAATGATGCTTTATTATATTAATATAATGTTAATCTTAGTAAAATAATTTTAATGAATTTGGGGTCTATATTGATGATGCCAAAGGGTGTTCGCATGTATAATGAGAGACCCATAAAAAGGAATAGATTATAAACATAATAAAATATGGATTGATTCCATTTGGATTCCTATATAAGTCATCATATCATCTACCTTATTAACCTATTTCCATATCCTAAAATTTTGATCAATAATATAGTTACATTCGTTAACGCACTAGACCGCACAATAATTCATCGTAGTAGAACAAAAAAGAAAATTGATATGAAATGGAGATTCTGATTCAATATTAGAGATTTTTTTGTAAAATTTTCTATAAATGTGGAGGCCACTAAGAAAATATTGATTGTAAAACCTAATAGAATTTTCTAAATCCTATTTTTTATGAAATCCCTAAATCATTGATCCCTGAGAGTCAAAAATAACAAATATACAATGCATGATACTATTACTAAATTCTTTATTGGTGATTAGTTTTAGGCCTTCACTATATGATTTACAATACACCCATCTCCCATGTATTGTTCTATCCCACTCATTCTATGGAGTATCAATCTAGAGGTTCAAAAAAATAAACATCTATAAATTCCACTCGGTATAGAATATATACAACCCAAATCATTGAAATGAATTTAAAATGTGGTTTCATATAATGAATCACATAATAAAAAATTGAATTTTATTGATGAGGTACATGATTTATATGGGTATGTTATAAAATATCTACCTATATCTCCAAAGATGAAAACATTTAAAGTATAAAAATATTATTCCACTCTCTAATCAACTGATCCAACTATCAAATATTTGTTTCAAGGTAAAATATTTCACCCTTATATTTGTAATACACAAAATCATATGGTCCATCATATTTTAATATTTTTTGTATCATTAAAATTTCTAAATAAATTATTGAGTCCTGGAAGATGTGTTTGGAAACTAGATTTCATAAATTCATTGTAAGTGCCTAAAATTTTCTAGATACAGGAAAATTTCATAATGTGAATGTATGATTCTAGGTTGATGAATTCACTAGGTGAGATTTACATTTAGGTTACGAATTTTACATACTACAAATTGTCTATAAATTTTAGATCCCTATGAATTATAAGATCATTCACTTTTTTTACTCAAACCCTAAGCACTCCATGACGGTTTTGGCTCAATCTTTATCTCCCTTCTTCAATGCTCAATTCTCATATCAATCATGTGTTTCCAAATTTGTATATTCCATCCATTTTAGCATATTTATAATTTTTTTCCACTAAAACCCATAAATTCTTGATGTTCTGATATTATATAAGACATCTACTGTGATATAAAAAGTGAATATTGAATTTTTAAAATAAACCTCTTGAATATATGGAGAAATAACATTTTCTTATCATTTGGACCTAGATTGTTGGTGGAATTATCTCTTCTCAAGGATCATCAATGTGAAAAATGACATGGGTGGTTATTCATGACATAATAACATTTTTATGCAAGAGGGGGAGGTACATTGTCATATTGGGAATATATTTATGGGTGTTTGGAATAATTGTGTGGTTATTTCTCTGTTTCCTTGCAAGACTAATGATTTATACAATTCACATATAGTGTACCTGAGTAGCCCCATGAGACAACTAATTTATATGAAATTCAAGAATATTTGATTTGGCTACACCAATGATGATACCATATTTTACCATTACGTGTTACGTGTATATTTTATCTATTATAGAAATTGAGTGACTAGGTTAAGTTATCTTTGTTAATTGCTCCCTTAAAGGGAAGAGTAAAGGTGATGTTACAGATTTCCTTAGATTTGTGGGATTGGGTCCACATGTGACATGATTGATTGTATAATCTTAGTGATATATGGCTGATGTATGATATTATTCATTCGATAGAGCGATGATATTGGGTAATTGTGTTGTGGGTGGATGACCCAATAGCATTATATTATGTTACATGAGTTGTGACTATAAATGTGGGAATAAAAATACCTTCATGGGGGATGTGTATACTTGATCAGTTGGGTGAGTATGTTGGTCCAATATTTTAATTTCCCTATATCATTGAGCTGATACAGGTATATATTTTCGTCAATGACCTAGAATATGAGTTCACATGGGTGATTACATATTTTTAACAAACACATTGACTATTTTGATCACATATCCTATTGTACGTATTTCATATTTATAAGTACCATTCATCGTGTCCATCAAGGGTTGTTACTCAAATAATACATTGAAATCTTGGATCATGTGTATATTTTATGATCATGTATTGAATTAAGGGCTATGGCCCTATAGTGGGAAAATGGAAAAGGTGTTGTAGGATGGGGAAATGTGATGATGAGATATACTATGGGTTTTATATGTTTTTTGAAATGTTACTTAATATTTTCCCCCTAATTTACATAAATTTTGTGTGGGGTTCATTTGTTATTATTTTTAATATATGAGTGATATAAAAAAATTTATATTTCATGGGTTTTATACTCTTAACCATTATATTTTTTTGTTATTTATTATTTATTTCCAATATTATTGTAATTATTATTGTTGTTTTTTCCTCTGTATCCTATTTTGGGTGTTTTTTACAAAGGATATAGACTCCACAAAATGTTTGAAAAGTTATCACCATTATATGGAAGCCTCCTGCATATGGGAAGGATAGAATGAGGCTAGGTGGAACTCCAACCCATACCTAGTGATTTGGGATGGATTATTAGAAAATGGTAAAAGAAAATAATATATTCATAGTTTTCCAATGATTTGGGACATGGTATACATGATATAGGATGATTGGGACTAGGTAAATCGAGCTATTATAATTACTAACATTAAATATACAATATTCCTATGAATTTCCTAGAGAATCAGATTAATGTTATTTTTGTTTTCTATTTTAATTTATTTATATTATCTTTTATGATGTATATGATGTTGATATTCTAGTTTATGGGATTTTGGGTATGTTAATGTATCATGAGTACTAACATGGGTTAATATGTTGAATTCTTAGCTCTTTCATTAAATAATGTTAAATTTATTATTTGCATGTTTAAATTTTTGACCTATTCATTGGTTGTGCGTTATATCATATATATAATTATATGAACTAGAGAATACAATATTTTTTGTGTGTATTTTCCTATGAATTACAAAAATGTATAAGTGACATAACATTGGATTTGTGTAATGTTATGGGGGTTAAACCTTTGGTTTTTTATATCCTCCTAGAATGATTCTCTAGATTTATTTTTTCCGAGATTAAATTATAGAGTCTAAAATGGTCTTCCTAGAATGATTTTTTAGGATTTTTTACGAAATAGTTTTGGAATTTATGAAATTTATAATTCAAAAATTACTATTAGAACTATTTAGGGAAGCATAATACAATTATCAATGAAAGGATAATTACTCAATTACACCACTTGATTTATAGCTTGGTGATGTTGGGAATCCTCTCAACGATAACATCGAATTTCAGTCTATAGAGCTGATCCAACACAAACTATTTCATCATGTAATTTCACAATGTGGAGAATCTCAAAGGTCAATGGTTGAATAAAATTTTCATTACATCTCCATCAAACCTTAAAAATTTATGGAATTATATTCCCCCTTGATGTTGATGACTTGATCGAAATAATTGGGTGGATATTTGAATTCATAGAGACTATAGCAGATTAGAGGATAATATTTCTCATTTTATTGACTATCGACCAATAAGATGGTGTTGGGGTATTATTAATCAGGTAGGAGGATAACAGAGGTTGACCTGGGAAACCATCAACGAACTCCTCTTTGAATAATTATTCTCAGATATATTAAAGTGTAATAATTGTCATGATTTATTTAAGCTTTAGTAGGGGATAATATAGTATCATATTATTATTAAAGATTCACCAATATGATTTTTTAAAATTATTTTTCTATGAACATGGTGTGGAAAGCCATGAATTTTAATATGAGTTTTCAACCTTATTTTAAATACACGTTTTGAAATTTTTATTTGACATCTTATTCTAAGGCACATTATAAAACATTGACTACTTTGAAGGGAATTGTGTAAGATAAATCTACATGTCTTATTTCATCATTTAGTGGACTAGGTAATTGATTTTATAGTGCTACCCCAACAACATTTTCATCACATAAGATAAAGAAAATTGATGATATGCACCTATTAGATTGAAAATATCCATAGAAGTGAAAGGGCTCTATTGATACCTGTCTATGATATGGTTCTTCCATGTACTAGAATTTCTGAAGAAAAAACAATATATCAAATATTGTTCTAACCGTCCAAATAAATTCAATAGTTTTGAAATATGGGACACCTTAAGTGGTTTTGTTTGATGGATTTCTAGATGGGCTCTGTGTGTTTTGGACAACATGAGGATTGAATATTTCAACATCAAATATAGAATTGACAGTGTCTAGTGAATCAAGTGACTCATGAGCCTCAATTATGGGGATGTGGAGATAAAAAAATTATATGGTTCATAAGGATAAAGTCATTATTATAGAGGGGCATTTTAAGAAATAAATTATATTATCTCTATATTTCCCTAAATTTATTATAGTGGTTTATTTCTATGGACAAGTGTGGGATTTATCAATTATAGATATGTATAGATTTTATGTGATCGTTATAATTTAATGGTTGATTATTTATCATAAAAGTATCAAAATTTCTTAGAGAAGAGTTTACATTGAATCACCTAGTGGTGTTTTTGTTGACTATGGAGTGAGATGTAGATTTTGGTAGTGTAGAAGTAGACCCTAGTAAAATTTTAGGTATTACAACACAGGTGACAGGAGTAATCCTTATTTTTTATCAGACAATGAAAATATCATATTATATTCCCATATTAAACTTATAAAAATAGGTATTTCAATAATATTTCATTAGGCGACCTCATGATTGAGTTATTTATCTTGAAATTAATCTCATACTTTGTATGCACCCTATATCTATTTCGTCTTACCGAATTATACCTACCAGTATTAATGATATTAATGGGAAACATGAGGATATACAAGTGAAAGTATTTTTCAAATTGATCACATCACCATGGGGTGTTCTAGAGTCATTATCTAGGAATATGGATGGAATTATTTGTCTCTTTTTAGACTCCTAGATGTTGAATAAATTACTATAAAAAAATTCCCATTTATAAGGATTAATGAATTGTTTGACTAGTTATCACCATCTTACTTTTTCTCAAATAATAAAAAGTGATATATATACACACAATATTGCATATTAGAGGATGACATAAAAAATAAAACATATACGGTCATATATAGTTAGATTGAGTATGCTGTAATACCTTTTAGGCTGATGGATTCTCTAGAAGTGTTTATGGCACCCATGAATTGTATATATCACCGACACGTGGACTAAAAAATTATTATGTTAATTGATAACCTCATTATATATTCAAATACCTCATAATCACATTATATACAACATGATATTCTATTTTTTACTCTTTTAGTGCATTGAATTAAGGTTGGAATTTTTGCTAACCTATATAGGTAAAGACAGTGATATATTAGTAAAAGTGTATGAATTAATTTTTAATTCATTTGTTCCATGGGATGGTTAGGTTATATAAATTATTTTTTTATGACAATCCTCAATTGTAATTTCCCAAGATTGATCATATGACGAATTGGGTCATATTTGAAAGGATATATTGATGTAGAGAATCCTTTTTAGTGATAAATGTCATTTTGAAATCAAAACAATTTTAAATTTTTACCTAAAATTATAATCTTCTACAAAATGTATTATTATATATATAGAGTTTCATTGGGAGCTTACATGATGAATATTGTTAATGTAGTAGCCTATACATCTCACTATATACATTCTCATGAGTGGAAATAGCATACTCTTGACCTTGAGTTAGTTTTTCTGGATCATGAATTTATATATTGGATACATTACCTATTTGGAGATAGATTCATTGTATATATATACAGAAATATATTGCAGTATATATTCTTACAGTGATACTGTTATCTTCATTATAGGTGTTCGATATATTAGATACTAGAATTAAAATAAGATATAGTGTAATCCCTTGGAAAATGTAATTTTTTCATAGATTCAATTAGTTGGAAGACCCATGAACATAGTGAGTCAACACTAAAAGATTAGTTATAGAAGATATCCATGTTGGTAGAATGGATGGTGAGCGTGACTAAGGATCAGAGAGTAGTATATTCTTTACCATTATTTATCATGTTAATGTTGGAAATGTGGGTAATGGACATTCGAGTCTGTGATCCACATTTTATTGTGGTGCATGAATGGATAGTTGTAGACTTTTTTCTAGCATGTATTGATATATGTGTTGTTATCTACATTAGTGGTAGATAAGTGGTTCCTTGTTCCATGAGAGAGGATATAAAGTGGGACTCGCATACCTCATAGAGGGCGGTGCACTTGGGGTCGACCAAAATTTTTCATGATAATAATATGTTGATTATGGTAGCTTGATAAGAAGTGGGATATTATAAGATTTCCATCCCATTTTTTGCCTATTAGAGGATCAAGTCCAATCATTAAGGACCAAGTGGGATAATTCAGGAACTCTTGAATCATATGTGGAACTGGGATGATTTTATTTTTAAATCATCGTAGGATTTCCCGAGACATAGAGAGGGTGAAATGTTTTTTGGTTATTGTTTATGGTTTTTACAAAGTTTGTCATTTACTTCCGATTTGGGATTAAATATTGGTCGATGATAATAGAAATATCATTGTTTGAAATATTTGAAGCTGCATGGACTATCTTCATGGGCAGTGTCTAACATGGATTCTAGGTTTACTTCATGAGGTTGAAAATTCATTTTGACGTAACTATGGACTTAGTTGAAACTAATTATGTCTTATCATAAATAGATTGAAAGGAAGACTGAGAGAATGATATAGAACATTAAAGATATTATATGGGATTATGCAATATATTTCATTGGTGAATATGACAACCATTTACCCTTGACTAAATTTTTCAATAATTATAGTTGGCAGTCTTCAATTCAATTTGATCAATTAGAGGATCATTATGGCCAGTTCTATTTTTCAATGTTATATTGGCCTGAGGAAGGTGATTCATCAGATATATTTTGTCATAGAAATGAAAATAAATGTATTTGATTTGTAAGGGAATTATTACTGCTCAGAGTAATAAGTGATTTATGAGGATCAGAGGAGGTGACCATAGGAGTTTGTTATCATTGATTGTGACATATATTTGGTGTTCCCTCATTTAGTACATTAGTGTCCTTATAGGAAATTGAAATTGTGACAATGTTTAATTAGATCATTCTAGATAATAAAACACATTATAATGGTGGATTATAGACTTGGCCTTATTTCACAATACTATATTCAATAAAATGCATTCCATGTGTCTCAACATCAAAAGTAATATGATGATCTTGCTTATATAATCGAATGAAATGATTTTTAGTTGGAACTATATACATCATATGTGGAATGAAATATTTATATTATTGTCTACAATGAGAAGGTATTTAGAGGAAAAACATTCCTCTTTTTTAGGTTCTACTATATCATAATAAAATCCAATATGTGAATTTGGAACACAAAACAGACATAAATGCGCAATGCCCTGTGTTGTTCGGACACTACTATAGAGATACATCTTGGAGACAAATGTTGTTATAGGGGATATTTTTATCATCATTATTCCTAAACTATTAAATATTATATTATTTTTATTACATTATAATAGTTTTATTTAATTAATGATGTATGATATAGGAGTTTGGGAAATATATGTTAGTAATTCGAGGTTAGTGGTGCATATTTCATGGGTATAGGAAAGCATCACGGGGTTTACGGATGTTTCAAGTGTGAATAAAAAGAAATATGGGTTGTGTTAGATCATAGTGGGATATTACATTCATTGAATTAATGGGGTTTTTACCTTTTAAAAGCAGGATTCCATCAAAATATGGAGATATTTGACCCATGGGATTCACTATGTGATCCAATAGATCATGACATGAATTACTATGTCCCTGATGATTTCATAGTATGAACTCCAATTTTTTTTTTCAATATGTCGTTTTCATTTCCTCTTATAAATTCAACATAACCTATGAAATTTATAATATATCACTTCCTTAAATCAAACCCTAGGTGAACCCTAGTTGGTTTTCCCTCCTCATCTCCCTCATCAACAACAAATGTTTGGAATGCAACATTATATCAAAACATTTATGTTCCAAAATTTATAAACAACTTGTCTTCTAATGGGGGAAACCATTAAATTCTTCATTTCATGACTATCTATATGATTTATGATATACTATATGAAGAAAATTATCAATCACTATTATAAATGGAAACAAGACCTAGATAATTGGAATATTGTTCTCATTTGGAAGTTGGATATTGATAGAAATGAATATTCTCATGGACCACTGACATTTAACATGACTCATATGATATTATTATCATCAAAAGATAAATGAACATCATTTATGGAGTCCTTACCATATAGGTTACATTTATGTTGATGTTGGGAATGATTTTTTACTATCTTTTCCTATACCTTCGAGTTATTTTCTAGATATTATATGCATCTCATTTTCATTTCATTCCCCATAGGTCCCATAATTCATTTTATTCACATGGGTTCTACATGTTTAGTCTTGTGAGAACTATAAATGATATGATTCCCATGTGTATTTTTGTTGGTTGTAAAGACCCAGAATTTCCATGAAAATTTATTTTTCTAAAATACATGGGAATTTTATGACTCCGTGAAAACTGACAGCACATGATTCCAAGGCCTGGTGTCCCAGAATCAATTTTTGATGTTCTGTTCGGGTATGTTAAGTAAATGATTGAGTGGGATTTTATAACCTTTGAAACGGTGTTCAGAATTTAAACTTGAGGGCACCTTTGAACTCACAACGCCAATATTATATTATGGAAAAATTCACATTGATGGATATTGGTCGAGAAGAAAAGTTTGATTTTGTGTTTTCATGGAAAAATAATTAAATAATGTGAGCTACACATTATTTTATTTGAGCCGCCATTTTGTGTGTGGTGGATAAAACCTAATCATAGAGGTTGGAGGTGGGACCACCGCACCTTAACCTCCCATGAGAAGATATGGGTGTGGGGCCCACCCGAACTCCACCTCCCACGAGAGGATTAATGTGGTGGGGATCACCCAAGATTTTAACCCACGAAACTCCCCATTAATGTGGAGAAACCCTCAAGCTCCAATTAATATAGTGGAGCCTCTTCAGCTACCCTTTATTTAATTTGTACCAACCGTTCACATTAATTAGGTGGTGCCTATCTAATTAATTTTATTCACCATTTGAATTTTGTATGAACCCAGTATATTAGAATGGTTGAAAATCCCGACCCTGTTTGAAATTTTGACGTGTTTCTGAGGAAACTGGATTAAATGGGTAGTTTATGGAAATTTCTAGACAACACGATGTGTACATCAAGTACACACCGTGTATATGTTATGTGATTGATCGGCCATGTGCTCACCGAGTATATACCATGTGATGACCGTGTAGAAATTGCATACTACACGACGTGTTGTTTTTGACATGTCGTGTACCCTTGACTGTGTGGAGGCCACACAGGGCATGTAGGCATGTTGTCCATTTATATTTTCTTAAACCAAGTACACACCATAATCTTTTTGGACAAAACATTTAGTCTAGCTATGTATGAGATATATACAAGGTGTTTTTGTAAGTCTGTGAAGAAGAATAGGGAAACAATGTACATGTCGTGTACCCATAGGTACATTCCATGTACTCATGTCTGCATGTTCAGAATGTATGTCAGCAAAATTCTATCCACCAAATGAACAGTTAAATGATATACATGGGATGTATTCATGAATTATACACCGTGTACTTTCCTTTTTTTCCCCTAAAACAGGAAGTAGCATAATTTTGAGGTGGAACCCGTTTTCTTCTGTCAGGTTTCGCGAACCACGTCGGTTGGGACTTCAAATCCTTCTCGGTTCTTCGTCCGAAGTGGGATTCAATCATGGTTGAGAGCATTAGAACCCCCTAGGTAAGGCCTCAACTCCACTTGTGTCACACCCCGACCGGGGATGTTGGTAATTGTTCTCCTTCTTGGTCCCGGTTTAAATTTTTCGGAGATTAATTGCGTTGGCGGTGTCGCACCGGTGCGCGGTCACTGCATCGTTAGCGGTGACCATGCGTTCCGCCCGGGTGATAGTGTGTTCACCCGGCATTTTAAATATTATAATTTTTTATGTTGATATTTCATTATTAATACCATTAAAGTTGTGTTATTATTATTGTAGTTATTTTCTGTGTATAAGTATATATATATATATATGTCTATATATGGGTATATATATACATATGTATATACTTTAATATGTTATGTTTATATATTTATATATATATATATATATTGTATCTATGTGTATATGCTTATTTATAGGTATATATATATGTATGTTTAGGTATGTGTATATATATATATCTGTGTATTTTGATTATAATGATTATTAATATAATTAACTAACTTTTATTTATTATTATTATTATTATAAAGTTTTATCATTGTTATAAAGTTTATTATTATTATTATGAAGTTTTAATATTATTATTATTATAACGTTTTATTATTATTATTATTATTATTATTTTATCACATATATATATATATAACCTAACCTAACCCTAATCTACCCAGCCGCGGCCCCCCTCTTCTCTCCCTCTCTCTCTCTCCCCCGTTTTTTTTCTTTTCTTCTTCCCCCTTGCTGGTTTGGCCGGCCCGCGCCGCCTCCTGCGCGCTTCCCCCCAGCTCCGCGCTCCGCACACCCTGCCCCTCCTGTGCTCTCCCCGAAGCCTCCCTCCTCTGAGCAATTTTCCCTCGCCAGTAGCCGCACCCCAACCTTGCATGACCGCCGACGTCCATGACTCACCGCCGGCGCCCCTTCTCCCCACGGCACCTAGTACCCCGGCGGCCCTCCCCCTATCCCTGCCTCCTCCAGCGAACAGCCGTGGCGACCCTCTTCCTTCCCTCTCTATCTCTCCCCCTCGGTGCCCCCTGTTCAGTGTGAAACCCCCTATCCCAGCCCGACTCTGGCATCCGGCCTCCGCCACATCTCTCATTCCAGCCACCTCCAGCCGCCGGCCCACCTTGCCCCTGCCTCCTGCATCCGGCACCGCACCACCGGCTCCCTCTCCCCACTATCCTGGCTCCCCCAGCCTGCCTGCGCTCATCCCGGCGACCCCTGCCCTGCGCGAACTCCTCTCGGCCATACCATGCCCCACCGCTCCCCACCTCCGTCCGGCTCCCGCTCAGCCCAGGGGCGTCGCGCGGCTTCCTCCGGCCTCCCCTCCGCTCAGCCACGTCCTGACCAACCATCTACACCCTGTAAGTTTCAGGGTTTTTTTATTTTATTTTGTTATTATATTATTATTAAACTTGATTTATTATCATGTTATCATTTTTATTATTAATATGTTAATATCAATAATATTATGATTATATTATTACTATTGTTATAATAATAATAATATTATTATTATTAAGTTAATATTTTTCTACTATTATTATTATTATACTATTATTGTTTGTATTTTTTTTTCTTATGGGTATGCTATTATTAACATTATTATTACTATATTATTATGGCTATTATTAATATATTTTTATATTATAATTATGCTAAATTATTATTATTATTATTATTTTTATTGTATTATTATTATTATTATTGGGATTTTATTGTTGTTATATTATTATTATGTTATTATTATTATATTATTATTATTATTATTAATATATTAATAATAATAATAATAATAATATTATTATTATGATGTTCATATTATTATTACTACATTATTATTATTTTTATTATTATTAATATACTATTATCATTATGATTATGTTATTATTAATATATTGTTGATATTAAGATTATATTGTGGTTATGCTAGTATTATTATTATTATATTATTATTGTTATTATTTTTACTATATTATTATATTATAACTATGCTATATTATTATTGTTATTATTATTATATCATTAATATTATTAATATTATGTTGTATTATTATTATTATGACGTTATTGTTATCACCATTATTATTCTCACATTATTATTATTATTATTGTTATTACTATTATGTTATTATTATTAATGATGAACCTGTTCAATGGTCTTTTGTTTTAGGACTCGTTTGACGGCATAATACGGAGCGACCATTACGCAACGGGATTTTTGCGCCGTGTCGTTTTTCATTCCTATATACGTCTTGAGGTTGGTCTCCCATTGTACTCACCATTAAATTTAGAATTTATTTATTCCTTGACCTTTTATTAAGTTGCAGTAAATTTAAAAGTATTATTAAGTAGTTACTTATAGTGTGGTGATCTGCAGATGATAAAAGCTGTTTTAATTCTAGTGTTTCATTGAAAGTGTTTTCTTGGATTTAAATTTGTGCTTCCATAGTAGTATTGCTAAATGGTTCTTCCTGAATAATGAAAGTCATGTTGAATTGTGTTTTGAAATGTTTTTGGCGTGTGTAAATTTGTAGATGTATTGTTAAGGGAAAAAGGTGTTTCTTAGAACCTGGATTAGAGAAAATAATCGTAGGACCTTTAAACTTGATTTTGGAAACTTAATGTATGGTTTTTGGTTGATGAAAGATGTTTTCCTTTGTCGCGTGAACAATATCTTGGATTTCATTTTAGAAATGGTGTTCCTTCAAAAACTAATTAAAGGCCCGTTTGGCTCTTGATAAATGTGGGGTGCATTTGGATATTGGAAAATGATTCTACTTGTGAAACCAGTGTGTTTCATGTTTAATATGCTGATTTGAGTTTCAAAAATAAAATTCTAAGTGTGTTTCTGGTTTTCAATGAAATGGAGTGTGTCATATCCCTTTAGAAATGCTTTAGTATTAAATGGTTAAAATGTAGATGATATGACGGCCCGGTTGGCACTTTATTAAATGTGATGTGATTATACATATATATATATATATAGGTACTTATGGGGCATCTCTACAGGGGGACTTCCCTTCTAGGGTTGTCGTGTAGGGATGTCCATGTAAGCGGTTGGAAAGTGCGGTGAGATGAGTCACACGTGCGAGGGTCTCCCACTTACACAGTGTTATTAAAACCACCGTGGGTTCCTGGGCGTCCTTTAGAGAATCGAGTGACGGTTGCTGTCTATCCCCGATTAGACGGGTTAGTCCCCCCTTGGTAGGTAAGGCCTTGTGGGGCGTGCCACTGGTTTGCTTTTAGGGTGGCCAGTTGGTTATTGACTATAGAGTACCATGCCGGCAGGTAGTTTGAACCCGAGTACGTCCAGGGGTTTTCTAGGGATGTTTAAGATCGCCCATGGTTATTGCATATAACTTCTGGTTTACTTTTACTTGCACTTGTTTATCCCTGCTTGTTACTTACAATCATCTTTCATAGCTTATACTGTTAGATTTTAGGAAAAATGTTTTTAAATGAAGATACTTTATTCTCTTTGTGTAGGACATGAAAATGCAACACTTCAGTTTTTTAAATGAGTTTAGAAGTAATGAAAGATATCTAATTTTTAGAAAAGAATAAGGAAATGTATTGTGTTTTATTTTTCAAGAGAAACTTTATGAGAGCTTACTTTTATACATTTTAGTTCAAACCTGGATTATGTAGATTCTTTATTTACTGGGAGTGCTTTGGGATTTGTTGTGGGGCTCACCTACTGAGTGCTTTTGTGCTCATGCCTATCTTTTACCATTTGAGTTGCAGGTTTCTTGTGTGCAGGTTTTCCTGGCTTGAGTCGCTCTGTGAGGGAGCGACGTTGGTTGTAGTTGGGTGGTGACCCGCGAGGTCACGTGGAGGTATGTCGTGGTGTAGTTTTTTTTATGTCTTTAGTGTTCGTTTGTTTGTTTAGTTTATATTTGTTCTTTTGATCCTAGTTTTTTTTTTGGGCTGAAATCATTCCCAATGATTGAAATTTATAATGCCCGACACTTGTTGCCATCCCGGGGAGATCAGGAACGCTCCTAGGGACTTGCTGTGGACAGACTCGGGTGACCGGTTCATGGTCGACCTGGGCTGGTTCATGTCAAAATAGTATCAGAGGCAGGTTATTGTTATTTGGGTTGTCTGGTAGGTGGAGATTAGGACTGTCGGGACTTGAGAGGTAGGTACGGGGAGGACGTCATGAACCCTCGCCCATTTCGCACCTCAAGTCGCCATAGGTAGTCCGGGAATTGTGTCCTTGTCTTTTCTGGTTTGTCTTGGATGGAGAGATGAAAACGGAGGCAAGCTGACGTTACTTCGTGATTTCACCTGGAGTAATGACCCATGTGGAGTCTGAGTACAGGGTTTGAATTCCTCCTAGTGGTCGATGCAGACTTGGGACATGGCCCACTACCATGTCTCTAGGTTGAGCGTGACTACTAGTACCTCACTCCAGTGGTTGATGGAAATTTGCATGCTGCTTTTGTTTTGGTCTGTGTATGTACGTTGTTGGAAATGAAAAAGGTTTTTGAAAAAAAAAATTGGACTGTTTTTCTTTTAAAAGACTTTAAATGTATGAAACGGGTTTTAAAACCAAAATCCCTTGATTTGGAAATCTGTTGTTTGCTTGGAGTTGGTCGAGAATGGTTTAGGGTGAAACCATAGGTACTCCTTCTGAACGTTTGCACATGTGAGAGGTTGCGTGGAAAGTGCATGTTGGTGCATATGAATGAAAGTGGATGAAGTCATGTGCAACGCGTCATGAGATTACCTTGGTGTGTATTTGAAATTAAAGGCTTGACCTTGTTTCCTAATTTGGTTTTAAAGGGGAAACGGTTTTGGAATGTTTTTTTCTTTGAAAATGGATTGGTTATGGAAAGTGGTCTTGAAAGAGGGTGGTTTTAAAGTCTAAAATATAAAGGGGGATTTTAAAAAAAAAGAGATTTTTTTTGGGTTGTGTTTGTGTTGGTTTGGTATTTGTGCTGACTGTTTTTGATGAAGGCGCTTTATTGATGTTGCTTCGGTTTGATATTGGTTTTGGCTTCATGTTTTAATTTTCGCTTAGGAAATGCCACCCAGAAAGGTCTCTAAGGATTCAGATAAGTGATGCCCAGTTTTTGGTCCTTCTCAGACATTGCCTATTCTCCACGGTGATCTGGGTCCGTTAGAAGTAGTGAAATGGCTCGAGGAAGTGGTGTGTATCTTTAGAACGTTGGGAACTCCCGATAATGTTAAGGTTCGTGCAATTATGGGGTTGTTTGAGGGTCCATCTCTGGACCAGTGGAAGATGGTTACCCCACCGTCAACATAAGTTGGAATGACGTGGGATGTCTTTAAAATCGTTTTCATCCAATGGTTTGTACCTGAGGAAGTGAAACTGGAGAAAAAGAGGGTGCTTGTGCATATTCAACAAGGCCAACGGACGGTGAAGGCATATGTTGACCATTTCAAGGAACTGATTTCCTTTTCTCCAGAGGCGGCGTCTCATGAACACATGAAGGCCTCTCTTTTGACCGGGGGTCTTCGTCCAGAGATCAAGGAGTGAGTCCTCCCTTCTGAAGACCTTTGCTTCGAGAAGCTGGTGGAGGAAGCATTTTTGGCTGAGTTGGTTTCCGGAACACAGTTGGTTAGTACTCCAGCATCCCCGGTTGTTCGTATGAGTTCCCCCTCTGGTGTGGAAAATACGCCAGAGATACCTGTTCCTCAAGAGTTATCCCACTTGGTCCCAGCTTCTAGTTCATCAGATTGTTCAGTGGTGTGCTATAAGTGTGGTCGTTTCGGGCATTTCAAGCCATCTTGTCGCAACCCTCCAAAGGCGTGTCATCGCTGCGGCTGTCTGGATCATCTAGAGAAGTTTTGCAGGAAGCGTCGCTTGAAGAGGACGCTGTGATGGGAGGCTGTCAGTACCTGACTATGAGGCAGAAGATGCTTCAGCCATCAGAGTCCCAGCCACAAGTCTCGGGGTGAAGCTCGCGCATAGTCAGGAGTACCCAGGGTTGTGAAGCCTTGGTCTAGGTTCTGTTTTCCGTATTGATGGTGGAACAATTAGAAACCTTTTCATATTTTTTCCTGCTATTAAAGTTTCAACAGCGTTGTAAATTTCTTGTTTTTCTATAAAGTGACGATGGACTTGTTCTATGATAAATTCAAGCGGACTTGTCACATGGATATAATATTCTGAATCATGTTTCCTTCTTAAAAGTGTGTTTGACCCTTGTGTGGGTTGACCTCGTTGTAGTTATGTTGTCAGATGTGGACATGTTTTTTGGATTTCAGTGGGCCATGTTACCAATTTGATGTCCGGTTAAGTCATTTTTGTGGGTTCTTCCTAGTGTTGAAGTTGTTGACTCTAGTCATGTGTTCATCGTTTCGACGGAAGTGTTGTTTTGATTGTGTTATAGGAGTCGGTTTGGATCGGTTATGAGTTCCCGCACTGGACCCGCCATCTTGTGATAGTGTGTGTTGGGTGTTAAGTTTTCGAATTGTGGTGGGGAGAAACCCTTCGTGTTCTCCCCTCAATCTTGGACCCTAGTTTTCTCTTGAATCGATCGGGTGTGACCTGTGCAGAGTAAGGTCATCCCCAAGATTCTCAGTTCTCTCTGCTTCCTTTAGTTCCATTGGGGCATGGACTTAAATCTTGACCGACTTTTGGCCTGGTGACTTTCTGGGGGCAGAAAGTGTCTGTGGTGGGGAGAATTGTCACACCCCGACCGCGGATGTACGTAATTGTTCTCCTTCTTGGTCCCGGTTGAATGTTTTCGGAGATTAATTGCATTGTCAGTGTCGCGCCGGTGCGCGGTCACCGCATCGTTAGCGGTGACCATGCGTTCAGCCCGGGTGACAGTGTGTTCACCCGGGGTTTTAAATATTATAATTTTTTTATGTTGATATTACATTATTAATACCATTAAAGTTGTGTTATTATTATTGTAGTTATTTTCTGTGTATAAGTATATATATATATATGTCTATATATGGGTATATATATACATATGTATATACTTTAATACGTTATGTTTATATATGTATATATATATGTATATATTGTATCTATGTGTATATGCTTATATATAGGTATATATATATGTATGTTTAGGTATGCGTATATATATGTGTGTGTTTTGATTATAATGATCATTATTATAATTAACTATCTTTTATTTATTATTATTATTATTATAAAGTTTTATCATTGTTATAAAGTTTATTATTATTATTATGAAGTTTTAATATTATTATTATTATAAAATTTTATTATTATTATTATTATTATTATTATTTGTCAAATATATATATATATATAAAACCTAACCTAACTCTAATCTACCCAGTCGCAGCCCCCACTTCTCTCCATCTCTCACTCTCCCGTTTTTTTCTTTTCTTCTTCCCCCCTTGCTGGTTTGGCCGGCCCGCGCCACCTTTTGCGCGCTTCCCCCCAGCTTCGTGCTCCCCACACCCGACACCTCCTGCGCTCTCCCCGAAGCCTCCCTCCTCTGCGCAGCTTTCCCTCGCCAGCAGCCACTCCCCGACCTCGCGCGACCGCCGTCGTCCACGACTCACCGCCGGCGCCCCTTCTCCGCTCGGCACCTAATACCCCGGCGGCCCTCCCCCTGTCCCGGCCTCCTCCGGCGAACAGCCGCGGCGGCCCTCTTCCTTCCCTCTCTCTCTCTCCCCCTCAGAGCCCCCTGTTTAGTGTGCACCCCCCTATCCCAGCCCGACTCCGGCATCCGGCCTCCGCCGTATCTCCCGTTCCGGCCACCTCCGGCCGCCGACCCACCTTGCCCCTGCCTCCTGCATCCGACACCGCACCACTGGCTCCCTCTCCCCCCTGTCCCGGCTTCCCCGGCCTGCCTGCGCTCATCCCGGAGACCCCCGCCCCGCGCAAACTCCTCTCGACCCAGCCGCACCCCACCGCTCCCCACCTCCGTCCGGCTCTCGCTCAGCCCAGGCGCGCCACGCGGCTTCCTCCGGCCTCCCCTCCGCTCAGCCGCGTCCCGACCAACCATCTGCACCCTATAAGTTTCAGTGCTTTTTTTATTTTATTTTGTTATTATATTATTATTAAACTTGATTTATTATCATGTTATCATTTTTATTATTAATATGTTAATATCAATAATATTATGATTATATTATTACTATTGTTATAATAATAATAATATTATTATTTTTAAGTTAATATTATTCTACTATTATTAATATTATGCTATTATTGTTAGTATTATTTTTTTTATTATGGGTATGCTATTATTAACATTATTTTTATTATTTTATTATGGTTAGTATTAATATATTATTTTATTATAATTATGCTAAATTATTATTATTATTATTAGTATTATTATTTTATTATTATTACTATTCATGGGATTATATTATTCTTATATTATTATTATGTTATTATTATTATATTATTATTATGATGTTCATATTATTATTACTACATTATTATTATTTTTATAATTATTAATATACTATTATCATTATGATTATGTTATTATTAATATATTGTTGATATTAACATTATATTGTGGTTATGCTAGTATTATTATTATTATATTATTATTATTGTTATTATTATTACTATATTATTATATTATAACTATGCCATATTATTATTGTTATTATTATTATATCATTAATATTATTATTATGTTGTATTATTATTATTATGACGTTATTGTTATCACCATTATTATTCTCATATTATTATTATTATGATTATTATTACTATTATGTTATTATTATTAATGTTGAACCTGTTCAATGGTCTTTTGTTTTAGGACTCGTTTGACGGCACAATATGGTGCGACCATTACGCAACGGGTGTTTTGCGCCGTGTCGTTTTTCGTTCCGAGCTGCGTCTTGTGGTAGGTCTCCCATTGCACTCGCCTTTAAATTTAGAATTTATTTATTCCTTGACCTTTTATTAAGTTGCAGTAAATTTAAAAGTATTTTTAAGTAGTTACTTATAGTGTGGTGATCCTTAGTTGATAAAAGCTGTATTAATTCTAGCGTTTCATTGAAAGTGTTTTCTTGGATTTAATTGTGTGCTTCCATAGTAGTATTGCTAAATGGTTCTTCCTGAATAATGAAAGTCATGTTGAATTGTGTTTTGAAATGTTTTTGGCGTGTGTAAATTAGTAGATGTATTGTCTAGGGATAAAGGTGTTTCTTAGAACCTGGATTAGAGAAAATGACCGTAGGTCCTTTAAACATGATTTTGGAAACTTAAAGTGTGGTTCTTGGTGGAAAAAATATGTTTTCCTTTGTCGCGTGTACAAAAGATTGGATTTCATTTTAGAATTGGTGTTCCTTAAAAAACTGATTAAAGGCCCGTTTGGCTCTTGATAAAAGTGGGGTGCGTTTGGATATTAGAAAATTATTTTCCTTGTGAAACCAGTGTGTTTCAGGTTTAATATGATGATTTGAGTTTCATAAATAAAATTCTATGTGTGTTTCTGGTTTTCAATGAAATGGCGTGTGTCATATCCCTTTAGAAATGCTTTAGTATTAAATGGTTAAAATGTAAATGATATGACGGACCGGTTGGCACTCTATTAAATGTGAAGTGATTATACTTATATATATATACGTACTTATGGGGCATCTCTCCAGGGGGACTTCCCTTCGAGGGTTGTCGTGTAGCGATGTCCGTGTAAGGGGTTGGCAAGTGCGGTGAGATGAGTCACGTGTGCGAGGGTCTCCCACTTACACAGTGTTATTAAAACCACCGTGGGTTCCAGGGCGTCCTTTATAGAATCGAGTGATGGTTGTTGGCTATCCCCGATTAGACGGGTTAGTCCCCCCTTGGTAGGTTAGGCCTTGTGGGGCGTGCCACTAGTTGGCTGTTAGGGCGGCCAGTTGGTTATTGACTATAGAGTACCATGCTGGCAGGTAGTTTGAACCCGAGTACGTCCAGGGGTTTTCTAGGGATGTTTAGGATCACCCATGGTTATTGCTTATAACTTCTTGTTTATTTTTACTTGCACTTTTTTCCCTTCTTGTTACTTACAATAATCTTTCACAGCTTATACTATTTGATTTTAGGAAAAAGGTTTTTAAATGAAGAGACTTTATTCTCTTTGTGTAAGACTTGAAAATGTAACACTTCTTTTTTTAAATGAGTTTAGAACTAATGAAAGGAATCTAATTTTTGGAAAAGAATATGGAAATGTCTTGTGTTTTAGTTTTCAAGTGAAACTTTATGAGATATTACTTTTATACATTGTAGTTCAAACCTGGATTATGTAGATTCTTTATTTACTGGCAGTGCTTTGGGATTTGTTGTGGGGCTCACCTACTGAGTACTTTTGTGCTCACGCCTATCTTTTACCATTTCAGTTGCAGGTTTCTTGTGTTTAGGTTTTCCTGGATTTAGTCACTCAGTGAGGGAGCGATGTTGGTTGTAGTTGGGTGGTTACCCGCGAGGTCACGTAGAGGTATGTCGTTGTAACATCCCAAGTAAGTAATGAATAATAGATATTTTTATCTATGTCTATTAGTGATTAAGATAGTGATTTAGAGGCTTAAAATGGAAATAAATCCAATCTTAAGCATGGAATACACTAATATTTTTAAAAGATTATTTTACTGCCTTATGATGAAAAACCCTTTTTAAATATATCTTTTGACAATTTTATAAACTATGTTTGTCAAAATAAACTTATTATTTATGATTGGGACATCAAAATTTACCTTGTGTGAATTTTTGGTATTTTTCTGACAATGTTCATTTTTTAATGAATAGTGAAAAATACTGCATTTTACATCAAAACTGCTTTTTAATCTAATTTATTTATATGATTAGATTATCTTTTGAATTGGTCTTAATGTGTAATATGAATATATTTTTACCATTTAATCCAATGATGGTCATTGGAATCAATTTCACTTTGAAATTGGACTTAAACTGGTGTCAATCTTTTGATACTTATTGTTTCATAAAAACTCGCTATTTGCTCTGACAGCGGGAATTAATTTTTAAATTAATTAATGCGACTTATATGTTTTGAATTTTGTAAAATAGACTTCATTTTTGAATTCGGAATATCAAATATAGCTTAGGGTGAATTTTTGGTAATTTTCTGAAAAACTTCAATTTTTGATGAATAGTGAAACCACTAAGTGGTAATCAAGAAAACTGACTTTTCAGTTAAATGAAAGTTTTACACTAATGTGTATTGAATTTTGAATATCCTACATACATGGTTGTCATTAAGAAGTAAAATGTGGTTCAATGAGATTAAAATAATTTTTTTGGGTGAATAGTAACTTATTAAGTTTTTAATCGCGATTAGTGGTAATTAGGGTAGTTTAATGTATAAATAATGCTTTTAATAATATGAAATGACCTAGACACATGTCCCAACATTATTTTTTGTGTCATGGCCGACCAATACAAGCCATGGGTCAACTTGGGGACCCCATGGATCCACTTTTGTTGGGAAATGACATAAATTACTTTTTATTTAATGTTAAAGTGAAAATGACACAAACATAATATGTTTTACGAAAACAATTTTTAAGTGGGGTTATACAAGTCCAAATTTTGATTATAAATAGTCATTGGAAAGCTAAAAAGATTTCCTATATCATAGTACTTTTTTTTTATAATTTTTAGACATTAAATAAATTTAATTATTTATTACATAATAATGATGCAGCGATGACATCATTATTTGATGATTTAAATAAAATAGAAAGATAATGTAAAATCTATGAACTAAACATGCCCAAAACCAATTGGATGAGTTGATTTCGAACCCTTATCACCTTATCCACGAATTCTATCAATTTGGGTCCTCTTAAAACCGAAACACATTTTCAAATAAAGTAATGTTTCTTTACTTTCCAAAAGTGCCCCTCCTCTCCTCTTATAAAAGGCCCCCACCTCTACCTCATTTCACACACTCCTCAAGCCTTTGGCTCGGCCAACCCCTGCCCATTTGCTCTCTCCACATCCCTCTCCTCATCCTAGAGGATTCCCTTTGGGCAGAATCATTTCAAAGGAATCCTTTAGGCTCAAATCAAAAGGAGTTACACTTTTAAAGGTAATTCATTCTCTCATGTTCATTTGTTTTATTTTGCTTCTCCAACCCCATAAACTCTTTTTATTTACTTCTTTTGTAACCACACCAGTATCTTCAATATACTAGGATGTTGTTATAAGATGTATTTGAGCTACACCCTCACACAACTACATCAAATGGTTAAAGAACATACGGTTTCTGTGGATGGCGAAATTCTGCCTACCGAAACGATGATTGTTCAATACTCATTTACCACAAGAGATCATTAATAGGTTTTGATATAAACTATTTATTCCACCACCATTGGTGTCTGCACTTATCCAATCTATATATATATGATATGAAATATATAGTAATATTCAAATAATGTAGTAAAAATATATAAACATGTCAGGATAATGTTTCTCAAAGGATCAATTCCAACCATACCTAATTTTTTCTATGATATAATGTCATTAAACAATTATAATCTTGTTTAAATATATACATATGTAAGCTAATCACATGGTCAAATAAACATGTTAAAATGTAGATATGTGGTTTAGTAACAAGATATCAACATGATAGGACCACATATTAGATAACAGACGTTATTCCTAGGGTTACGTACCCATATTCACAACATAATGGAGTAATTTGTATAGTTTTATACCAATCTATTGGACCTAAACATAAACATTACATAATCTATTAAATTACATTAGAATTCATTTCTTTACTTTCTAAAATAAATTTTCAATTTAGAGTTTTAGAATTCTAGAATATATTTCATACATATCAACACATATGTATACAAAGTGGATACTACTGATAAATATCTACTTTTTCATAACACAAAAGTTTATAATAAAATACATGAAATATATTCATGAAATGTATTTATAACATTCATATTGGCTTCTAATTTTCACTTAACCATCCACAAACCCTATGGAAAATAATATAAAACGTAGGATGAAAAAAAATATTATTAAGCGATATAAAAATAAGTATAGAAACCATTTTTACATGAATACTTATAATCATATAAAATCATTTTCAAAAGACATACTTCTTACCCAATAAGTATCACATAGTTAATTTTTGAAAGCATGATATTTCCATAAAACATTGAAAACATAAATAATCCCATAATGGTAACATGTCAATTTAAATATATAATATTTTAACCCAAATGGTTATTATATGATTTTTAGTACTCAATGCTAACTTACTATGTAACCGACATGACTACATTATGTAGCAAGCATCGTAGTTACAGATGTAGTAACCAAATGGCCATCCTCCATCTTAAAAATAACCAATACATTTGAGATATATATATGTCACAACATTAATCATAAAAAATTCCCAAGTACTATAACGTAATTAAAAAAATGAATAATTTCATAAAAACATTTCTTTTGAATTTTGTAAAATAATATTTTATAAGACGATTTTTTAAGAAAAGTGCCTTACAAATATAATATAATTGATTGCATAATTCGTAGAATGAATGGATTAGGGTTATACACTATAAATTACTTTATTATAGACAAAATTAATTCAACATATATTCCTAGTACCACAAAGTCATTGATGTTGAATGTCAACCCATTGAAGAGAAATTTGGTTAAGTATTCCCTTACCTTAGTTTCGTCTGACATCAAGCATGTTCAACCATATTTTATAATGGTTTAAAGAGTATTATTATTATATTTTAAAAAATATTAATATTAATAATTAATATATGATATTATCAAAAAATATTTATATACATTTTTTAAAAATATTTTTTTATTTTCATTGTTGTGGATGCATTTATTTCTGGGTTTCCATTAATGGTTAATTATGGATGTTCTTGCCAGAAGGGAGAAAACAAAGGAAGTTAAATTACATGATATTAACTAACTTAATGAATATTAAATGATATATTATATCTTTTTTTATTGGTAAATATGATGATCCATTTGATAAAACATTAGTTATAAACGTTATTAGTGTTGTTTAATTTTGATTATCACAAACCGCTATTGTTTTATTAATTAATATTATGTAAAAAACAAGTTCCAAACATAATAGAACATTTAATATGTATATTAAAATATTATTTATCCATTTTAATGGTTTTATGACTATAATATAATGTGGTTATAGAAAATTAAAACACATTATCTATGATGTTATTAAATCAACACAACAGATACGATGTTTTTTATTTTTAGAAATAAATGTGACAGGAGAGGAAGTATGATGATTAATTTTTACCTAATCTTGAAAAAATTACAATATATATAATATATTATAGATTTAATTATTCTTTGATAAAGATATTTGAATATTATATAAGTAAATTAAAATAACTGAATATAAATAAAAATAAAATGAAATATAATATTTACCTCATGAATTATCTTCCTTAAGAACGTCATTATAGCCATTGGTTTTGATCTACTGATGATATCAGAAGGTAATTGATGTGGGTATGAGTCTTGGAAAGGGATATTTTGAGGAAACTAAGAATGATAAAATGGTTTTAGGTGTGAGCGGAAGAGGTGGTGAGGGGAGGTATTTTTAATTGGGGAGAAAGGTGTTTTCTTGTTTTTATATTCATTAGTTTATTCATTTTGATAATGACTCGGAATATAATGAAAATTATAACATAATTTATTGAAATAATGAATGAGAGTTCAATTTTTTCAGTCTACATCATCCTTACTTCATCCATGACTTCGTAAATCATGTATTCAAATTATATTGCAAATTTCCTTATTTCACTATTTACAGAAAATTCTAGTATTTCAGAAAAATACCAAAAATTTCACCCCAAACATTTTTAGATTTGTAGTATTAAAAAATGAAATATTATTTTAAAAAAATATATAAATATGATAAATTTAATTTTTAATAAAAATAATAAATTATTAAAAACGTACCAGCATTAAAAATATAATTGATTTTAAATTACATTGAAAAATTAATTAAAGCCTCATTTAATTATATTTTAATAATACGACAATAAAAAAATTAATTAATATATTGTTTGAATATATATTCATTTAAATCATTATAATAATATGAAAATAGTAAACAAATATTTATGACTCTGAAAAAAATATTATTTAAAATTTTCAAAACATTAGTTACATGTTCAATGATATATATATATATATATATATCATATTTTCACTTACAAAATGGATAAATTTTATTTATACATTATTAGGTTAGGTAATTACACTATTTTCCAGATTACTTTTTGGTACGATCTTGTTTCTATTTCTAAGATCACGTTATTATTCAAACTATGTAATGTCCATAACTTCATTAAATTCCTATTATTTTGTTATACATTTTTAATTAATTTTACTATTAAATTATATAATGAAAAAGAATTTAATTTATATGTTCTTGGTAGTTACATTCTCCCCACCTTCTAGAGATTTTATCCTTGCAATTGTTATTTATTTATTAGATAAGTGAGTGTACCATTCCATCATAGCATATAAAATTCCCATGTTGCTTCTTCATCCAAGTGGTTTCTACACAAATACATAACCTCATTAATTACCTTATTCACTGATATATTCACTCATCAATATAGAATCTGAATACGTTTCTCTTCATAAGAATGGTTCTCTTCTAGTTTATCTACATCTGGGCTCAACAAACAACATGAAAATGGAACATACATTATCAACATCGAAAAATTAAAAACATTATATACCCATGATAAACTCAGAGGCAATGCTACTTGGTTGGAAATTAGTCTAACATTATTTATGATTTCATGATATCTAATGAGCTATGTACTATTCATTAACTATTGTAAATCAAACTTATACCAAATCCCATATCCCAAGAGTTCTCAAAAAACCATGATATATGGCATTATAGAGAGTTAATAAATCATGATATCCCAACTGTTTCTTAAAACTATTGGGAAAGATCACCCTATCCTAATGGTTTTTTTCAAAACATTGGGATATGTCATCCAAAAATGAGGGAATTAAAATAGTTAAAAAATATTGGAATAGGTACTCATTTGCCAAAGGTTTTTAATATCCATTGTAGTGTGTACCCAAAATTAGTTCCCAATGGTTTTAAAAACTCATTAGGATATATTTCCCAAAAATTCACAGTGCCCCACCTCCCCACTCAATATGTGACTAGGCCACATTATACCCCAAATTTTAGTTTTTCCAAGATGAGAACGTTTCATCACATCCTTGATCCATAATTTGTAAATTTATTTATTTCTTCCACTTCAATTTGGTACGTTTTATCTGAGTTATATCTTTTTATTTATTTAATAAGTATTTTTTTCATTCTTCTTTTGTAGCAATCTCATCGCATTCTATTGTGTTAGTTTTAATAAATGTGAATTATGAACCCCTTGTGAAATTGAGTATTTGAACTCATCATTCAAAAAAATGTCTACACCTAATCATACCAGTAAACCCATTATTTATGAATCTAGAAATTTTGGGAAAATAACCATATAAGAGATTATAAGGGGTTTTGAAACCCCTTTTAAGTTGAAATTTTCATAATTATGGTGGTTTAAATTTATTTCAATGCATTGTAGTCTGTCTTAAATTTTTTATTGTGATATTTTTGTTATTTTTTGGAACTTATAGTGATTTTGATTACCATTTATAATATATTTTTCATTTAAGAACTGATGATGTGGTTGTATTGGCATGAAATATGTTTAGGGATTGTTAATAGTGAATCGTAGATGATTGTTATTGTGTGATGGTTTTGGTGTGGTGATGGATTAGTTATAGGATGTGTTGGTAATTATTAAAATCATGATGTGTCATTGTGTGGCTGGGTTTTTTGTAGTTTTCTATTGGCTATGGAATATGACTAGTAATAATCGAATGGGAATGAAATATGCTGATATTAAATAAGTGTGGTATGGAATACAATATGTTGTAATTGATTATAAAATTGAATCTCGATAAATGATAATAAATTTGGGTGATGAAAAAAAGTTGTTTTCAATAAATATATATTTAAATTAATATTCAACAGATCTTGGATGAAAACATTTAAAATATATAAATCGGTTGAATCTATCAATTAAAGAGAGGAATAATGGGTTTTGTGTGGCAGTTATGTGTAGTAAATTGGATTATGTGGTGGAAATAGTGGGTGGTAGACATGTTGGTGTTATGTAGTAAATATTTAGAATGTATTTAATTATATATACATGTTATATTATTATTTTATTAATGAATAATGTTTTTGGATCTATAAAACTTGAAAAATCATGGTAAGATTATTTTTATATGTGTTTTTATAGATTAGGGTTTATTGGGAAATGATTAAGATAAAATGTAGTACTAATAAGGGATACTTCATGACTAATATATATGGACATCATCCACCAATATGGTCTATATAAAATTATTTTCTATCACATCAATTGTGTTTCACATCATATCCTAATTTGTTCTTTATTATGATCACCCAAAAAATAAACTATATTGAAATTTATTGATCATAACCTATGAAAACTAAATTGTATCAAACTGATCAAGTGTCCCATCAATGCACAACCAACAATATTTCCACTTCATAAACATCCTCCTAAAAATCTAATTTTAAAGATTTGTTATTTGAATGACATAACGTTATTTATAAAACAAAATACTATTTTTCAAAATAAATTTATTTAAAATTAAAAAAAAGGCTCTATATGATTAATTTTTTTTGATACATTTTTATATAAATTATTATTTGTTATAGTTTTAATATGCTAATATTCCTATTTTTAGATGAAACTCAACACTTCCATGAAGTGTGTTCAACATAACGCTCCTTAGTTCCATGGAGCCATGTCTTTGTTGTGTGTTATGTGTCGTTACATTGATAAAAACCAAATTTGTATGCAATGACCCAGTCCAAATAAAATAACCAAACCAAACCAATATCATGAAATTATATTTATAATTCAATTAATCATCATGGTTTTATTTGTATATTATTCGGTTATAAATATATAGAATTTTTTTCTATTGTATTATTACTATCATATAGAGTAGTGTGTTAGTTATGGTTTCATATAAAGGGAACAATCATCATTTACTTATCAATATTTTCAATTAAACTTCAATATGATTAAATTGATTTTAAGAAATCACATTAAATATATTTTAATGAATGGATTAAATATAGATGTATGAAACCAATTAGATCTAATGTTATTTTCAAAACAATTTGGTGAACTTTTTAAATTTTTCATTAACAATTCATCAGCTTTGGGTCATATAAACATCAAATGATATAATTTGGATGTAAGTTCTTGTTTGGGCCATTAATAAGTTATCCACCATATAACCAACTATGATATTCCAAAATACTACTATGTATGGAATCATAATAGGGAGAAATTGAAATATCAAATTGACGATGATGAAAATGAATGAACTAGATTAAAGAATTTGTTATTTGATTAGTTACCTATTATTCTTCATCATAATATGGAAAGAATGATAACACATGATAAATTTTATAAGAGATAAAATGATTCATCAAATGAAAATGATGTTGTAAAAAGGATGTGATAATTGAATTATGATACCTCGACTCCAGTATATCGACAATGTGGTAATATAAAATAATAGAATTTTTAATCTGATTGTTTCATTGGAAAACCATGCAAGGGATTTCAAATACTTCCATCGATTACATACATACATTCATAAAGGAATTATATCCAGATGATGCTGGTATTCTAGAAATCAACTATATGGAATGGAATTTAGTTTACTAACTTTGATTTTTAAAAAATAGAATTCATTCTTCCCCGGAGGATTATATCTTATTCTTGGTAAAAACAATTGAACGAAATGATTGTATAAAATGTGTCGCATCCCAATTGATGACAAATGTTGTTGAAACACCATCCCTTATTCCTTATAAAGTAATGTGGAACATTACATTGATCCTCACACTTCACAATCATTACATATCATATAAACTATCAATAAAATTGTTATGTACTGATTGTGAGAGAAAGATGAATAATGATGAGTTGTTCACCTAGTAGATTTATTTTCAAGGAAGATATTTGATGCTAAATATCATGATTTAATAGATTACATCTATAATGTGAGGTTAGTTCATTCATGTGATGGTTTTACTCTATTTGAGAAAATGCTCATTTCTTATAAAACATGGTCAGTTTTCATACACATTTATATCCTTTTTCTTGGTTTTGTATGAAAAATCCATTCACAATAATCCGTATACTCTTAAATGGACTATCTAATCTCAACAATGATATATATGTATACAAGAAACCATTAAAAAATATTTCAAAATTTTTTGGGATATGAGTGTGTGCACATACAAATCATGTTCGAAAAAATATTTCAACTGCAAGCTTCTCATACATAGATGATCAATGATTTTCCTTCTTATGCAATGACGTATGGATGTTGTATGAAGTGAAAACTATCATGTCCTATTATTATTAAGAATACATTATATGGAAGACTAAAATATTGTTTTAGTTTTAGTTTTAAGGGACAACAACGACTCTTGATAATGCATCATCGATATACAAAAAGTCATTGAAGCTTTGAAAATACAATAAAAGCTAATCATCCCCCTCAGTGTAAATCTGGAACTGATGTGCTTAATGAATTGAAGGATTTTAGTTTTTTATTCAGAAAAGGATTAAATGAAATATAGAAAGAGGAATAATTTTTCTACTGAAACCTGTTACAATTTGTAGAATTAGAGAATCTTCTTCTACTTTCTTTATTGGTCAACCAATTTGTTAATTCATTACATAGATGTAATGGACATTGAAAAGAATATATCAGAAATATTTCGTTCAAATCATCAAAATTTCAAGGGAAATAGAATTGTTGATTTATGATCTTGGTGTGACTTGGTGGATTGGTGGATCATACCAGAATTGCATCCAATGTGTATTAGTGAAAATTAATGTCAAGTTCTATATGATTCTTATGTGATGAAACCTACAAAAAAATAAATTTCATGTAGTTCGAGAGACTATTAATGTTGTTAATGGGTATTCATGAAATATCAAAATGGGTCAACAGAAGAGAGTTAATCTAAAATATTTTATGACTCGTGATTTTCATGTCCTACTATATTAGATGATTACAATATCAATATGTCATCCATTTTCATATAATGTAATGTTGATAATTATCCAGTTCTTCCATTTATTAGATATCATTTTTCTATGATGCCTTCCATGACTTTGATGAATAAAATTCTGGTAGATTCATCATTAATTTTGTGTGAGTTAGAGAAACAATTTCCTCCATCATTTCTCACATGCATGCTGCATTTAAATTTCCATTTTCTAACCAAAATAATTATTGGAGGACCTATAGTATTACATTGTATGTATCAAACTGAGATAAATATGTACATATTAATAACTCATGACAAGAAAAAGAATCATCCTGAAGGTTCTATCATGAACATTTACATAGATCAAGAATGTGTGGATTTCAATTCAATGTATTTTTATACTATTAATAATAGAATGAATAGTATAATTAGAATTATTAAAGAATATTATGAGTAAATTGAAAAACATTTAAATCACTTCATCAATTAGAATGAATTACTGAATCATATACATTATTGGTGTTAGGCCTTGAACATCAGGAGATAGAAGATATCTTTGTTTTGTTCATCTATGATTTTTTTGATGACTATATAATGTAACTATATCGAACAAGTATATCTTATCTCATATCATGTAATTTTAAATATCTACTAAATGATTTCCATTTTATTCTATAGGTCACATGAAATAATTATTTATAGAAGGAATTATTCTTTATATTTGAGATGGAGTGAAACATATAATTCTAATGATTTTTCTGCTTGGACGAAATTGAATGTAGAAATATTACCGTAATAAATTAATAAAATAAATATTTAATTATTTTTAATGTTAATTTATATTTCAGGTATTTTGTGTATCTATTGACTCTATAAATGTGGAAATATGAGATTTTTCTTTTTGTAAAAATAAATTATTCTATGACTATAAATCAATTATGATCAATGGGAAAAGATTTATTATCACTGAATTAGAAAAGAACATGAGAACACAATATTATGGTGTTATGATAATAGCCACAAGAGACGTTTTTTAGTAAATTGTATAGAATAACTAAATATAAAAATGTATCTTATTATGGATTCATTTAAAATTTAATAATATTGCATTATTACTCTCATGGAAGAGTTACTATAATAAAATGCTAGTGGCTTGATTCGATGACGAGGCATGGAACATTTACTAATGATTGTGGATTTTGATTTGTTGACATGACTCACACTCATTCTATTGATGAACCATGTGTATTATCATACATGGATAAATAAGTTTTTTATATCAAATATCATATTCGACATGAATTTGGTTTCATTATTTAAGTGATTCCAAGTCATATTTTTTATGCTATTGATAATTGAATTAACACCATCTCTACTGCCATTGGCCTCGATCCATTTATTACTTATGATGACTCTTATAGCTCAATTTCCAAAACTGAATGTGAACCTGATGTTATGGTTGTAACAATATAAAATCATCCATCTATGTTCTATGTTCTATTGGTTTGGGTCGACATGGGTTTTTAAGGTTGGTACTATCCAAATTGATTATTATTTTTTGTAAATATATTGAATCCGACATGAAATTAATGTAAATTTTTAGTATTTATTGGTAAAAGGTTTAAATGAGTTTTATTTTATAATATTGTATTGAACTATATTCAAACATATGAGACTAAATAAATTGAAAAAATTAATTTAGAATAATTAATAAGAAGAATTTACTTGCACATATTAAACTTATTGAGATGGAAATGAAAAAAAACAAAATAATAACCAATCAAAAAATTCACAAAATTACATAACCCAAAATATGAACCAAATGACCTTAGAAAAATAAAACTAAAAAAATTAGGTAATCAATTAACAAAATTGAACCAAATCACTAAAGAAAAATAAAAATGGGCAAATCACCTAATCATTTGAAAAACAATGATCCAACTGACATAAGATAAATAAAAATGGATAAATGACTTCACAAAAATTGAATAAAATTTAATTAAAAATAGAAGAAAACTATATGATACCTATTCTAAGAATGTGAAGTTAAAAAAATTGTTTATTATATGAAATTTACTGTATTTTAATATTATGAAAACTAAATTTAAAATTGTTTTTGTTATAATATTATGTAACATTTATTTGGATTCAGAAGTGGTATTCTATAATTAAATCATGTCTCATCTTTTTTCTTCTTTGGGTTAAACATTATTTATCCATTTCTAATTAATTCAATATTTTTTCAAATGTAAAAAATTAATCTTATTGAGGAGATCTGAAGAAAAAGTATGACATAAAATAATCACCAATGAAATCATTATATAGTGCATGAAGTTTTTTTCCTAGTAGTGTTCGAGATGATGATGTTCCTAGTGATGGTGATGGAAGGGCTGATGTTGATTAAGAGTAAAAGGATGAGGTTGAGGATGATGCTAAGGATAAGGCTGAGGATGAGGATGTGAATGTTGATGGGGATGTGGATGGGGACGATGATGGGGAAGGAGATAAAGAGGAGAATAAGGTTGATAATGATGGTGATGATAGTGATAGGAATGAAGGACGGATTTATCTATTACATTTTTACTAATATTTATGACCTTTGATGTTTGATTATTTTTTTGTGACATAATATATGTGTTATATTTTTTATATTTGTTATCATAGGTTAAATTCATTAATTTATTTGTTCTGTTATCATTAATTCTATATTGGTTTGTTGGTATTTTAGGATGATCTAATGGTTGGATTACAGGTTCAATATTTTGAATATGTTTTATTGGATTCGTTTTAGTTGGGGATGTTCTGTTGGGGATTTAATTATAGTTATTAGTTAGTTTTAGTATTTAAAGTGTTCTGTTTTGATTTCTGGTACTTCTAAGTGAAAATGAATTATGTTTTGTTGTTTTTTATTTTAGTATCATTTCATTTTAGGTAGTTCTACTGTGTGGGTGGTGAATTAAATTCTGAGTATAGGTTTTTTTGAGGTGTATTGTAGGTGATGTTGTGTGGAGGTGAATTGATTTGCAGGAAGTGCTTCATCCCTCAAGGTATGATGGGATTTCAATTTTAAAACATTAGGTAAGAAAGTTCACACATGATGTATGAAAGGATATGATGTGAGTGTTATTATTATATATATTTTTTAACATCATATTATACCACTGATTTAGGTTGAATAATTTTGATTATATGACCATTTATGTTTTTTCAAAATGTATTTATTAATTACTTAATAAATGATTTCATTATATGAATTTCATTTTATAGGTTTTTCATAATGGTGAGATCATAATATCAGTGGTAGAAGAACCATCAAATACTTCTCAGATTTTTACAGGGTAAAATGTATACATGATTTTATTAGGAGTTAACAAATAGATTCATGGATCCATATTTTCTATCATAAAATTCCAATGAGTAGGTAAATATAAAATAGATGAAAAAATATATTGAGGAATAGATTAAGCTCCCTTAAAATACTGAAAATCCACCACTATATATCACAAAAGTAAAATATTTTAAATGAATTTTCTTTAATAAAGTAATTGTTTTCATTCTAAAATGATAAAAACAATAGAATGGTGTTCCTTATATGTACCTTAACAAAACTATTAATTAATGATATGATAGAATCTACATTTGAGGAAATAATATTCCTAGTCCAAGAATAAATCAGACAAATTAAAATGTAGAGTAATTATTATTATAGAATACTACCGTCACTATTTTGTATACATTAGGAATTTCCCATCATTTTATTGATGGATAAGACTACTTTACTTTATAATTAAATTTAATGAAGTTATATAAGAGGTATTCTTTAGTAAATATGCTATAGGGAACCAACTAACCTAGTGGTAAGTGTTCCTCTCATTGGATGAATATATTACATTGATACCAATGAAAATGGTCTATTTTGAAATTCCATTGGAAATAGTGTCTATTTTTTGAATCTACATATTTTGTTTCTGAGTAATATATCCAAAAACAAGGTGATATCCATGTATCATAAAACTATATTGAAGATCCAAAATAACCTGTAAGAGTTCACTAATAGTCACTATGTTAATTTATCATTTATCATATTAGATAGCTACACCATCAAACCAATAAGAATGAAATGAATTAGAGAAACTATTATTGGGGGTAACACCAATACGATGTCTCTGAAATGAATCAGATGAATTATCATACAACATATTCTCAATTGTGTTCTGATATTTATTTGAGGAGTGTCTTATGGATGTTCTGAATCCTCCGAGTATATTTAATATTTTGAGTTTTATTTCAATGATTGTACTAGTGGTAGGAATGGATGTGGTAACATTGTGCCACTAGTTTCAACACCTATGGAGTGGGAAAAAGGTAATAGTGTGAGAATTTGAAAGTGGAACGGCGCCTAGGGGATTTCAATGGATATATTTAAGAGAGGAAATAAATGTTCCAATGTTACTCATTTAGAAGACATTTTACTATTTTCTATCATATGATATGAAATGAAGAAGGACTTATTCTTAATTTTTGGAACATCATCTCATAATAGGAAGAGAATGGTCAAAAATATCATGGTGAATGAACATGATGGGAATCCACCATGTGGACATGGTGGGATTTTGTGGTGAGTGATTTGTTAACAAGTCTACATGTAATCTTGAAAAGGGGGATTCTATACTGGCTAGCTCATGTGCGGCATTGGGTGTCTCATGTAGTGCATTGCATTGGTTGGCTCTTCTGATTTTTTATTTTATAAATAATATTTTTTCAGAAGCTCAAGTACCAAATTGATTATTTCTTGTGATTATATGATGAACAACCTCTATGTAATAATCCCACCAAAATGATTCCTATTTACAAGGAACAGATTTTAAAACATTGCACAATTCATTGAATAAAATTAATGTAAGTAAATATTCAGGGGGTTTAATTCTCAAATGATATCCCATCATTTCAAGGATGAAATGGATTCATTATATTTTGGATTTATATTACTAGACATCCCCAAATATATAAATAATTAATGTTAATTATTTAACTACACATGTCACAAATTAGTTAAAACTGTTAATTTACCTTATTGAATTACTATAATGGAATATTATATTGTTTCCATTGAATTTAGATTAAACTATTTACAATTATATTGAGTTTATTATTTTTCCATGATTATATGATTATGATAAATACATAATATTTTTTTATAAAATAAATATATATCTTAAAGCTGAATAATAAAATATAAAATCCATTATATTGTAATTAGTATTTGGAATCTTTATATGTTTCCCTAATATTGCACTATCCATGGATAAGTATAGAATATGATCTAAAGTTGCATGTTGTGCTTTCAAGTGTGTTGTTTTATCATTATTATAGAATTCATAATTGTATATGAATTCCTTATAAAAATATGAATTCATCATGTATTATTCATTACATTGTTTGCATTAGTTTTTTTTGAATTATTGACATATTATTGTAGTTTATTTTTAGCAGTTCTATTAGTATTTTAAATTATGTATATAGTATTGTAGTGTTATTACAGATGTTGGGGCTTTTTTCAATTTAGGGGAGGATGATGTATGCAATATTGGGGGTCTTGGGGTCTGTTGTCTAGAATTGTGGATAACACTATACTGATTGTTTATAAACATTTGGTGTATTTTTTACAAACTGTATCTATACCAATGGTTATCAAAAAACCATTAGTAGAACTCTATACCAATGGTTCATAAACCATTAGTATAATTTTCAAACTAAGGATATATACCCAAAGTTAAAAAATATAGATATCAACACCAATGGTTACCAGGAAACCATTGGTATAATGTGATTTCTAGTGATTTGTACCAATTTTTGATGAATAATAAATGGTATAGGCCTATCCCTATTCCATAAAACCTAATGGTCTGGGAAACCGTATCTATAGGATATTCCAATATTTTTAAACTGTTGGGATAGCCTTAGTTTTTAGTACTATTTTCTTTCTTATGAAAATTCAAAACACATTTCCATAGCGAGATTCTAAGACAAACATTATTACCAACCTCAATATAAAAGTATTTTCTACTCTTAACTTTATAAATTTTATTACTAATGTTAGATTTAATCATTTGTTGTTGGATCATATTCACTTTTCTTAGAAACTTACTCTACTAATTCTGTTCGCATCAACATCATTTCCCCAAATTCATCGTAAAAAGTCAGATTTTGAAAAGACTTCCAATTTAATACCTCCAAAGGGTCGATCTATATATTTGAATGAAAAATGTTTTTACAAGAAAACAAAAATAAGGAATGATATTTATCCCAAACACAATGTTAATCCATTCAATAGGATCTGTTCATGTATTCTATGCTCTGAATTGTTAACATAGTTTATCCATTAGATTGAGAATAAAATGTAGTACTAAAATTAAATTCTGTACCCAAATCATTATGAAGGACTTTCCAAAAGTTTGAAGTGATCATGGGATCATGACCACATTAAATAGAAAGAGGAACTCGATGTAACCTGACAATATCATTGTGGTACATTCAAGAAAGCTAATCCAATGGAATAGTATGTAAAATAAGATGGAAATGTGAAGATTTAGTCAGCTGGTAAACAACAAACCAAATAACATTGTTACTGGAATAAGTCTTTGTTCGTCCCTCAATAATGTCCATGGATATAATTTTCCATTTCCAATATGGTACTAGAAAAAGTTGAAGTACCCTATTTAGTAATTGTCTCTCTTCTTGAAGCTATTGACATTTCAAACATTTTATGATAAAATATTTAATATCTCTTTTCATTCCATCACAACAGTAATTACCTTGAGGGCCTATATACATCATTGTGTGACTAGGATGAACCATAAATGGAGAACTATGATCTTTAAATAATAATTCTCTATTTATCTCGGTGTCACAAGGCATAAATCGCCTATTCTAAAACCTACAAAAAATATTTATCAATATTAAATTCTTGAAACAGGACCCACTTCACCAAGTCTAGCTAATTCAATAACTCACGATCTTAATTTTGTGCCCTATTGATGATATTCTATAGAGATTACTACACTTACACATGAAACAAAATGGAGTAATATATTTCACCAACAACATCCAATTCAAAATAATCAAATCATTAATGGAGGTTCCATGTTCCAAACATATCATGGTTAATGATGCATGATGTATTTGACTTAAATAATACTCCACGTTATTTTCTTTTCCAGGATGGTAATTTATCATGAAACCATATTTCATTGTTAATTAAATCCATTTTATCTTCACCATGTTCAATCCCTTCTGAGTAAATATATAATTCAAACATTTATGGAAAATATCTATTTCACATTTGGATCCGTATAAATGATTCCTCCAAATTTTCAAATTGAAAAACATATCTACTAATTCCAAATAATTTTTTATTAATTTAACTCATTAGTATTCAGTTGTCCTAAAGCATAAGAAACTACCTGATCATCATGCATCCAAACACAAACATGTCCCTTCAAAGAAGCATCATTGTAGTTGAAAAATTCACCATATCTGGAAGGAGTGGCCAAAACTAAAGAAATGAAAAATCAATTCTTAAGTTCCAAAAAAACTGTTATTTTATTCCCTCCAAATAAATGTATCCCCTTTTTCATTAACATAAATAGTGTTTTAGATAACCATACCAATTGTTTAACAAAACATCAGTAATAACCTTCTAATCCAATAAATCTATGAATCACTTTAACATTATTAGGTCTTAGCCAACCATAAACCACATTTCTTTTTTATGATCAATTGATTTTCCATCCATATTTAAAATGTTCCCATGAAAATAAATCTATTACAAAAAAATAAAATTTTCTAAATTTCCAATATATTATTTTCTTTGAGAGTTTCCATGATAATCCATAAATTGTTTTCATGATCATAATTTATTTTTGAAAAGGAAAAATTATCATCAATGGAAAACAAACATATCCAAATATTAATGGAATATTATATTCATATGTTCCATGAATACAATTGGGGAATATTTCAAACCAATGGTAATAAATACAAGTTCATAATACCCTTATGTAGTACAAAAAACTCTTTTTGGGATGTCATCCTATTTTACCTTATTTTGATGGTACTCGGATCTCATGTCAATCAGGGAAAAATACTGATCTCCCTAGAGATGGTGAAGCACGTCAATGATATGACATAAATGATACATATTATTAAAATTAATGTTATTTAAATATCTATAATCAAGTAAAAGTATCATTGAACCATCAATCATTTTAACAAAAATATATTGGCCCCCATTGATAAACTTCTATGATAAATTAATCCTTTATCAAGAAACTGTTGTAACTAATTTATGAATTCAAGATGTTTCACATGATGAATTGGATAATGGGAATTTTAAAATGTCTTAAAATCAAGAACCATTTAAATTGTAAATTACACTTCTCAATAAGCTATAACACCAGGTAACTCATCAAAAAAACATCTATGTATTTATTTACCTCTAGATCCTCGTTAATATGAATAGTTCCTTATTTTAAGAAAATGAGAAAGAAAACATTCATTTAAATCATTTAATAGTTTCCCAGCTTCCTGATATTTTTTCAATTTTAGGGGTTCATTATTATGTACAAACTGAAACTGTTCCTAAAAAACAAAATTTTTTCCTATTGTCAATATTATCATCATAAACATAAAGAAAATATATACCTAGAGTTACAGAAAACAATATTATGGGTATGGAAACAATGTTTGTACTTAATTTCTTTCTACAAACAACATGAAGATTATAATAATTCTTTTTTTAATATCTACCCCTCATGTTTTAACCATATGTTCTGGTCTCATATAATGATGTAAAATATCTAATTTACTCAAATATTTCATAGAAAAAATTGAATTTATAGACCCCATGTCAAACAATACATTAAAAAAATACGAGTAAACAAAAAAGTACCTAATACCACATCACTGGATACAATGACATATGATCATGTAGATACAAAGGATCTCACTTAACCTCTCACCTTATAGTATGGATCATTCCAATTATTCAAATAATTATTTTGGAAGTTATTTTCATAATGAATCATCTCAACACATTTATATAACTTTATAGTTTTCTTATAAGATTTTTCTTAAGATAATTTTCATTACAATATCGAACTATATTCCCAAACATACCACATAAAAAACACATCCTAGTATTGTTGAGGCATTCCCTAGGGTTCTATTTTCCAAAATTTTCACTAACTAAAAACTATAATTTCATACAATCATATTTCATTGATTGGTTTCTATCCATCTATTTCCATATCCACATCTAAATTTTCTTGTTTTCCAATTATAAGTGATAATAATAAAACTCCATTTCTATCTTCTTATCACATAAAACAATATTATAATGACCTTGGAATTAAAGGGAGTCCAATTCCCTTCAATATATTAGCTTTATTCCTAAGTAAAAATGACTGATTTTTCTATCAGGATCCTGAATAGTATATGGTTTGTACATTGCCAATCGGGTGATGTTTTCTTCGTATATGAACACTAAATCATCCTCCATTTTTTTCAATTCATAAAAATTATTTTACAACCTATGTAAAAAACATCATGAAAATATTTTTTAAATTCATCTCATTCAATGGAAACAATCACCTTGATAGCCCTAATATTCATAAACCTTGACCAGCACTAGTCATCTTCACCTTAAAAACGATTGGTGGAAATACCTCCATCTTTATTGTTCAAACACTCCATAACATCATATATCTTTTTAGTAGATTTTATCCATACATAAAACACCATTGAATAGGAAGATATACTAAAAACATGAGTGTGTTTCCCCATAAAATGTTTCACAGTTTTCATGTTCTTTTGTGGTATCTATAGTTATTCTCTTATAGGGATTCCTCCACTGTTTGTACCCTTCTTCAGTAAATAAATTACTATAAAAAACTCTTTAGTTTCAATTCCCACCATTCATGGATGAGGATTCATAAATATATCATCCTCTTAATGGATTTAAACGTCATCTTCTATATTCCATATACTAAAAACCATTCTCAACAGAGATATCATAAATGAAGTAACACAGTAATATTAAAATGATAAATAATTTCGACATTAAAAATAAGTTAAAAATAATTTATGCTATTCTATTAACATCATACTATACCCTAATGTTATATAAACCATTCTCTGATACCAACTATAAATACTTGTCCTTAAACAATACATAATCATGCGAATAGCATTATAATACACTTATTTACTTTCTCAAATATCATTTCAGTTTTGGTTATTAGAATATTAGGAAACATGTCTTAAATATCAACACATAGGAACAAATTGCTGATACTACTAAAATATTTCTTTTTTTCATAATACATTGTTTGTTAATAATAAATATGAATGGTATTCATGAAAAGTCTTCAAAACATTCATCATGGATTCTACTTTTCACAGATCCATCCATAAAGACTGTAATAACATTTTAAACCTTGGGATAAGCACATAAATCTCATTAAAGGATATAAAAATAAGGTTTAAACCATTAGTATGTAAATATTTATAAACTTATTAATTCATTTTCACAAATAAATACTTCTCACCCAATAAGAATCAAGTTGTTTCTATGTGAGAAAATTTTGATTTCTATAAATCATTGAAAACATAAATAACACCATAAAGGTAAATTTGGGCACTTATTAGTTAACATTTATCCCTCATGGCTACCTTATGATTTGTAAAACTAATGGAAATCATACAATGTAACCCTCACAGGTACTTTATTGTGTAACTATCACAATTACAACTAGAGTGACCATAGAGAAGACATCCACATTAAACATACTCGAAAAATTGGAGGGAGATATTGGTACCACACATAACAATAAACATTTCGCAATAACTATAAAATAATCATAAATCATTAATAATTTTATAAAAAAAATTACTTTTGAATTTTTTGAAATAGAATTTTAAAAGAATATTTTTAAGGAAAAGTCCCTTACAAATATCATATTATTAAAATGAAAATAATAATAATTAAATTAATAAGTTTATACACTATAAATACACATAATAAAACATAATATAGACATAACAAATTTCAAAAATAATGTTAATATAACATACTAAATGAATTAGAAGGTTAACCTAAACAATTAAAATTGGGTTAAGAGTTCCCTTACCTCTGGTGATTTTTATTTCAAACAAGTTCAAAACTATATTATAATGGTTTGATGAGTGTTATTAATATATTAAAGATCTATATTCATGTTTATAATTACATACATGATATTTTAATAAAATATTTATATCCATTTATTGATATAATTTTGTTATTTTCAATGTTTTTTGTGCATTTATTTCATGGTTTCAATGGTTGGTTTATTATGGATATTCATGTCAGAAGGGAGAAAAAAATACAGAAGTGGAATTACATGTTATTAATGAATATATATAATATTAAATGTTCATATTTATCATTTTTTATATGGAATTTTGTTGAATCATTAGATAAAACATTTATTTGAACATTAGTATGTTTTGGAGAATTCTGATCATTCTGAATACATTTTATTTTATTAATTAATATTATGTATAAATATTGGTTCTATAACATAATATAAAATATAATATTTATAATAAAATAACATTTTACCTAATAAATGGAGTTATTACAAGTGTTGAATGTGGTAATGTAAATTGAAAACACATCATTGACGATGTCATTAAAGAAACACATCAAGAACAATGTCTTAATTTTTAGAAATAAATGTGAGAGGGGAAGAAGCATGATGATAAATTTTTCCATAAACATGATAATGTTAAATTATATATAAATAATATAGTATTTATGCATCTTGGATATGTGTATGTTATAATAGTACAATAAATGAAAAATATTTGAAAAGAAATGAAAAGGAAATGGAATATTTTTTTCAGCTCGTAAATAATCATCCTTGATAACTTCTTTAAGGACCTTGTGATTTTTCATTTTTGTGTGACCATAAGGGCTTGGACATGGGGTAGAGTCTTGGGATTTAATTTTGGTTTAAATATAATTTCATTGACCCCTCTGAGCCTTTCTTTTGTGAAAATACATTATTTAGGGTCTTCTGGGATGAGACGGTAGCTCTTTTCAAGAGTTTTCCAAATTTCCATTTTTTCCATCAGTGAGTCAAGGAAATATTCATTTGTGATTTAGGGGAATATAAATTAGTGGTTTAAGTGAGTAGTCATAGTTGAGTCAGTGGTTTTGTTTATTCGTTGCATCAGTAGCTCAATGTCGATGACTCAACATCATAAGTCGCATCGATAGCTCACTCGTTGGTGGCTAAGCATTCGTGGCACAGATTCACTAGGTCCCCTCAGTATCTCACCCCTCAGTGGATCAGAATTAGTGGATTGTTGTTAGTAGGTTGCATTGGTAGCTCAACCATCAGTGGATCAGCGTCGGAGACTCACCCATTGGTGACTCATTTCAATTTTTTCCATTTTTTTTGCAATATTTAGTTTCACCCTTATTATATCTTATATGATGTAAACCTAGTTTAAAGACTATGTTGTTAATTTTTTAGGGATTTTAAAATGATATTATGTATATCATTAATATCCTAATGCATCTGGGGCTTTGAGATGCTCAGACCGCATGATATTGACCACGATCCTACGTTAATGTATTTTAAAACTAGACATCCTTTAATATAGGATCTCACACTTCGAGGTCGGGATCTTACCTTACCAGTGTGTTATTCCTAACCCCCTTCGTGTTCATAAATTATTCTTCTCTATAAAAATCAGGTCCCTGTACTAGAGCTCCCTCTTTCTCAGTACTCTTGATGTTATTTCCAACTCCTCATGCGATCTCCACTTCGGGGTGCAGAATTGGACTTGGTCTCCTTTTATATAAAGTGGAGATTTATTCTACCCCTATTTAAGTTTACACCATATTTGGGGGTTGTAATAATGATTCCATGTGATGAAACACGGAATACAATTTGATAAATAACTTATAAAAAGAATGGGATATCATCATAAGAAAAAATGGGCCCTAAAATAATAGGCTTTGAGTTGTTTTATGATGATCACCTATTTTATTTGATTCTTTTGTGGTTTGTTCTGGATGTTTGCCTTCGGAAAATCATGAATGTTTGTGTTATTTTCTCTTCAAATAGTGATGTTCTATTTTTTGTGTGATGCTTGATAAATGGTTGTAACATGAAATATACTTAATAATGTATACATGGATAATTGAAATAGATTCACTAGTATCAGACCTCTTGGGTGATCAACTAAACCATTTTAAAGTGGAATTAAAGAAACCATCTACCTTGACCTAAATATTCTTGTATTAAAGGTGTGGATGTGTGCTATGTTTAGTTGGTTCTATTAGTTGGTTTGGTATGTTTTTTTAGTGTCGAAGCAGTTTTAGTGGTATACATTGTGTTCTATGTGGTTGGTTTGGTACAGGGGGAGTCTTGGTATCCCAGTTTGAGAGACTGATTGATTGCGGAAAGGATGGACTTATTAGTAGTGGACTACCTTTTCATGTGGTGTTTCCATGGAGTGACAAGGGGTAGTGGGACATTTATATGGTTATAAACATGTTATTTAGTGGGACTTCATCTGGGAAATGTTAGGGTAGTGAGCTATTACTTTGAAGGATAAAAGCTAGTAGTACTAAAGAAGGAATTGGGATGGTTGTTGTGTGTTTAGTTAATCAGAATCTTCTCATTCTGAGGTAATTGATGATGTTATGCTTGTTAGTTTCCCCATTAGTACTAGAATAAACCATGTGAACCCCTTAATTAGTTAATGGATAGTGGTTAAACAAAAAGGGGTTGGTTTTATGGTTTAGCAGTGGTTGTTTTGTTGTAGTGCTTATAAGGGAAGAAGAAAAAGTGGATATGTTAGTCTGGTTTTTTGTTTTGGGGACTCATTTGTTGTGATAAGTTTTTTTTACTTATATGTATAAAATTATATATCCTTGTTATTTATATATTCATCGCACCCTTTTTTAGAACCATATTCCAAACACCCAAATTTTTTGGGTGAGGGTGTCATTCCAAACAACCCGGTGGGAGGATGGATGGCTGGATACTAACACTATTCATCACACCCTCTTTCAGTTATTACCACTCTATTGAATCCAGTTACGCTGTATTTTGTTGATGTTTACCATAATCCTAGAATCATTGGGATTTTTTATTGTGAATGATGGGCTCATGTGTTTGTGGGCTATGTTTTATTTCTCAAGTGTCTTTGGGATGATGCCTAGGTGTCTTCGAGAGAGAGTTTTTGTTATTAAGTCCTAGGTGTCTGCGGGTGAGATGTGTGGTGTGGTTGAGTCCCATGCGTGTGTAAGCAGATTGTGGTAGTGGTACTATGTTTTGTAAGAGTGGTAGAATGAAGATGTTAGCCGTTAAGAATGAGCAGTTAACCAGTGGGAAGATGGTGTGGGGCACCTAAATGTTGATGTGATTATAATAGTACTTTACATGGTTTTCATTATTTCGTGAGTGTGACTTGGTGAGGCTGGGCATGTTAGTACACCTTGTTAGGTGCATATAGGTTCCACTATTTTCTCACAATGGAATTAGTATGTTCCCCCACTTGTCCATGGGAGGATTTAGTTTTCTTACATGGTATACTTGTATACTCACCATGTGATTGAAAACTATTTTTTGGTCTCTGGGAGGTTGTTGAGGACAGTGATGCACTTTACTAGCTTAGCCATCTAGATAGTTGTGTTTTTATTCTTAGTTTCTTATCTTGTAGTATTTTTTAGTACATTGTTTTAACTTTTGTTGCAGTTTACATTTAAAGCATGCGTGGGTTGGATTGTGGACCCGTTACATAAATCATTGCTGTTGTTTAGGATTTTACTATCTTATCTATTGATCATGATTTCATTCAAAATGGAAATGAAATCCATTTTGAGATTGATATTTTATTCCCTTGGTTCTATTCATCACTCTGGGGCCTATCGAAGGTGGTAATTGGGGAACATTATCTCTCCATCATCTTGAAGAAGGATGGGTGTGGCACTTTGCTTCCCCGTCCCTTGTCTTGAATAGGTAAGGACATGAAAGAATTGAATCATATGAGGTTTGAGATATATGGTAGAGTTTAGAGTTAGGTATTTTGAGGATTGCATAGGATGGTAAGAAAATGGTGTTAGGATATCTTGGTTCATCAAGTATGCTAGGGAAGTCCAGCTATGACATGGTATTTAAGGTCCCCAATGATCTAATGCAAGGACTCTGGACCTACTGAACAACAAAATGAGGCTAAACTATTTATAGGGTAGATAACCTAGGAAAGGTACAATCATCATAATGACTTCTGTTATTGTGTCTCTTTTGAGTTTTGAGAATTTAATTTAAATAAATAGTAAAAAATTAAAAATCAAATCTCATACTACTCGGTATTAGGATTTCCTTGCATACCCTTTTCAACTATGGCACCCAGACATCTCCAATATGTGGTATGATAATTTTAGGCCCATCATGCTAACCCAGTTGATCAACAAATAGATTAACGAGAGGAGATATATGGACTTTGGAAGAAGAAACTTTGTGCCTTCTAGCGTAAAACCCCGGGGATGTACTAAGGTTGAGTTTCAAACTCCGAGATGAAGGGCAATCTTGAGGAGATGACCATCTACTTTACCTTGATCCATGCTCGGAGGGAGTACTGTGTTCCTCTAGAAGTGAGCCAGATGTCAGTATAAGAATGTCATCATTGTATGCTTTACGTCGTGGAGAGGAATGAGATCTATGTCTCATGTATTGACTTTGAGAAGGAGTTTTGTGTGGAGTTCCTTTCATCGACGATGAAGTCTGAGAAGAGGCAGGAGCTGCTCCCCCTCCCGCATGGGAGTATGTCATTGTGGGAGTTGGGTATCAAGTTCTAGGACCTCCTAAACATTTCTTTAGATCTCTTTCCAGATGAGGATTTGTGGGAGAGATGATTGGAGGAGGTATTACAAAATTCTATTTAGTATGTCATCACTCAATTTACTCAACTGAAACACCTAAAATATTAGAATAAGGATGATGTAGTGGAGAGGATGCACTCATGTGGATATGTGTTGTGAGTGGGGAAATAACCACATTTATCTAAGGGGAATTCAGTCAGCAATAGGTCTATGGAATAAGGGTTTTCCGGGTTTTTTCCAGCGGGTAGTGGGCCTCAGCAGTTCCAATTCCGATCTCCTATTCCATTCCTTTTCCCCATGAACCTGGAACTATGGTGATTTTCATGTTGAGGTCATGGAAATATTTAAAACCAATTCCTAATTCGAGAACAGTATAGTGTGCGTGTGCTAGTTCACCAACCACCTCAGTAGCATCGTTTTCTGGTCAGGCCTATCCAGCAGTAGGGCCAGTGACCTCCCACTCAACCGAGGGAAGATGATGATGGAGGAGGCTTACCATAGGGATCTCCTTAGGGACCTTGACAAGGGCATGGACTGGGAGGAAGTCGATTGGAAAGGTGTAGAGGATATGGGCATGGGTAGTTTTACTCCACTAGGGTAGTAATTCCAATGGGGATAGAGGTTCTTCAGGGTATGATCATTCTATTCAGCACGCATGTTTGTGCTTTGTTTGATTAAGGATCTTCACACTCATTTTTGAACCCCATCCAGCTCATTCATTTGGACCAGATGTAGAGATAATTTCATTTCCCCTAGTGTTGAGTATGCCAGTTTGAGGGATGAATAGTTAGTATGATTTTTTTCAGGTATGTAGAATGATATTGGGACCACATCAATCCAGTAGGAATATTCTTCTACAACTGACACACTCATATGATGTCTTCTTGGGTGTCTACTGGTTGTTTTCTATGCACACCGTTATCGATTTCTTCTAGATAAGAGTTGTGTTTTCGGATATGGAAGGGAATTGTGTAGTTTTTGATGGTAATTAGTGATATCAGGTGTTCAGTCTGTGTGTAGAGCCTCTTCTCTCCAAGTCTGCAAAGCTGACGATGGGATCAATAGGCATAGAGATTGTGGAGGTTTTGGGGGGCGTTAATAGAGTTCCTGGATGTCTTCCATAAGGAGTTTGTAACTATACCCCCTCAATGTGATGTTATGTTCGAAATAGACATGGAACCTATTGTCGGTCTTATTTTGATGGCTCCCTATCAGATTACGCCTTCTGGGTTGTGGGTGTTGTGGATTCGGGTTGAAGACCGGATGAATATTTTTTTTATCCTATTGAGTGTGACACCATGGGGTGCTCTATTATTCTTCACAATGAACGTAGACAGTGGTCTAAGAAATTGCATAGACTATTGGATACATAATCAAGTGATCGTTAAGAACCATCACCCCCTCCCGATGAGAGAATATATTTTTTTACCAGTTAAAGGGAGTAGGTTCGTTCTCTATAATCGATATGCGTTATGGATATCACCAGTTGGGAGTGATGGAGTGTGACATTTTGAAGATTTAATTCAAGTGTAGGTATGGGAACTTTGAGTTTTTGGTCATACCCTTAGGTCTGATGGATGCACCATTCATTTTCATTGGGTCTCATGAACTCTATCTTCTACATGTTTGTGGAATGGTTCATCATCATGTTTATCGATGTCATCTTGATATACTAAGGGTCAGAGCAGGAGCAAGCTGAGCATCTGAGGACTGTCATGGATGTCCTCTGACACCACCAACACTATGGGAAGTTGTACTATTTTAGGTTATGGACTCAATAAGTGGACCTCTATTAATATGTGGTGTCTCGTAAATGGAATTTAGTGAACCATACAATGGTTGAAATGGTTTTTTGTTGTGCAGAACAATAGAATGTATAAGAGTTTTGTAGCTTCTGGGGTTTACTGAGCTATTAATGATGATTCATGCCCAACTTCTCTAGATTTTTGGCTCTGTTGATAGATTTGACAAGAAAAGACCATTCCCTCATGTGGAGTGAGTAGTGTTAGGTTTCATTCAAAAATCATAAGGTAATGTAATTCAGTGTTCCAGTGCCTAGGTTACTATGGGAAGGGTGATTTTCAATGTGTACTGTGTTTCCACAATCTTAGGTTTGGGATGTGTTATGATGTAGCATTGAGGTGTGATCTTTTATGGGTCGATGTAGTTATGTCCCCACAAACATATCTATGCCACCCATGATCTGGATCATGCAGCGGTCATGTTCACGCTGATGTTGTGGGGATATTACCTCATTAGAGAGCGCAGTATGGTCTTCTTTGATCATAAGAGCATGAGGTATATCTTCTCCCACCCAGACTAGAACATGCGGCAGTGAAGGTGGATGGATCTTACCATGGAGTATTACATCAATATTGCTTACACCTCATGAATTTGGAATGTGGTGCCTAATTACTTAAATCGAAAGTCACAAAAGTAGGTAGTTTGGGAATCCAAGGATGCTTGTAGGGCAATGGAGGAGTTGTTTGGTTTTCATATATATGTGAGATTGGATATTGTTGGAGGCCCACTATTTCAGATGACAGTGTAGTCTTCCATAGTGGGGTAGGTTGAAGAGTCTCAGTGTTGAGGCTCAGATACCGAAGTGATGCGCGATCGTGCTGTCCAGGGTGATGCTCTGGAGGGATTGTAAGAGAATAGTTAAAATTAGATGACGTTCCATGGGAAGCTATTTATGGAAACAGTAATATATAATGGAGTCATCTGTAAGGGATATATATCACCCCTGGTGGTTCATCCAAGAGTCTATAAAATGTATTAATGCTTGAGGGAATATTTTTGGTGGCCTGGAATAAAGTGGGTAGTGGTGGAGTTTGTGGAATGGTGCCTAGTGTGTCAGCATTTTAAGGCTACGCACAATGTTCCTGGCAGTTTGTTGCATCTCTTAGATATTCTCGAGTAGAATTGTGATGACATATTGATGGATTTTTCCTAGGATTACATAGGACATTGTGAGGATATGTTACTATTTGGGTGGTAGAGTATTAATTGATGAAGTCATCTCATATCCTAGAGATCAAGGAGTTGAGCGCAGTGGATGCCTTATCTTAGAGGTATCTGGTTGAGTTGATGTTGCTCCATGGAGTTCCAAGATCCATTATACCAGATCATGATACATGATTTATTTTGGGAGTCTGGAGGGGATTGTATAATTCCTTTAGCACCCAATTATTCCTCAGCACTACATTCCACCCATAGAAGGATGGGCAGACAGATAGGACTAACTAAATGTTATATGAAATGTTACAAGCATTAGTTTTGGACTATAGTGGGTCATGGGTACAACATTTACCCTTATTAGAGTTTGATAATATAAATATCTATCAGACGTCCATTGGTATGTCTCTGTTCAAAGCCTTATATGGGAGGTCATTTTATTCATCCTTGTGATGGATGGATATTTGGGAGGCATCCATTCCTGCTTCGGCTGTGGTGCAATGTATGATAGAGAAGGTATAGCTTGTGAGTGAGAGGATGAAGGCAACACAAGTCCAGAAAAATTTTAATGCCAATAATAGGAGGAGTTATTTGGATTTTGAAGTTAGGGACCACGTCTTCTTGATGGATTCCTGTCTACACTGGAATCAGATGTTCAGTAAAGGAATAATGATTTTTCCATGTTCATCGGAAAATTAGATGTGTTGGGAAGAGTCATCAAGGTGGAATATTAGCTAGCGTTTCCACAATGGTTGGAGAGGGTCCACAACGTCTCCCAAGACCCTCAAATCTGTAGTTACATACCCAGTGAATCCCCCATCATTAAATATGGAGATTTGGATATTAAGGATGACATGACATTCATGGAGTGACAAGTATGAATCAATTATCATGAAGGTAATGTTCTTCATGAATGGATTATTCCTTTTGATTGTGTGTTATGGATACATTTTGTACTCAAAGATAGTACCTAGGAGAGAGAGGCTTATATGTGTGCCCATTACCAAGAGATAGTCTACGTTTTGTATCTTTTTTTTACATTTTTGATTCATTTATGGTGTAATTATTAATATTGTTCATTATCAAATGAGATGTTTCCCTATTATCTGATTTTTTTTGGAAATTCAAGAAAATGGGGAAGGGATGAATATATCCCTGATCAAGATACGTTAATTTGGATTCAATTAACCCCATGTGGGTGAGTTATTTCTAACCAAAAATGTTCTATCTTGACAAAGAGGAAGCTGTTCAATAATGCAGGGCTTGGATGATGTGACTTTGGTGTTTGTGTGGTTGTTTTGGGATGTGGGGAAATAGTTTTTGTAAATTTGTTTGGGAGATATATTTCAATTAGTTTTCCTTAGATGTTGAGGTTTTCAACATAGTTTGTTAACAATGCATGGTGGTATGTTCTTGAGAGGAATGTTAAGGGACTGTTATTCGGACCTCTCTTTTCTTGGGATTGGTTTTTAAATTCTCATGGATGAGAATAGTTTGATAAGTATCTGATTTAATGACCATAACCTCTCTAAACCTTTCTATTTGTGAAAATCCAGTGCTTTGGGTGTTCTGGGAACCATTTGTAGATTATTTCAAGTGTTTTCTAAATTTCCATTTTTTCTATTCTTGAGTTAGTGGAATTGAAATCGATAGTACAAGGGCATCAGCATTACTGAGTCAGGGGTGTCGACATTGGTGACTCAGGGTTGTCGGTAAGTCCTTGCGTTGGTAGCTCAGTGTCGATAGGTCACATCAGTAGCTCACCCGTCCATGGCTCAACATCCATGGATCAACATTGATAGGTCACATACGTAGCTCACCCATTAATGGATCATTGTCAGTTTCATAGTATTCGTAGGTCGCGTTGGTAGCTTACCCATCGATGGATTAGCATCAGAGACTCAAACATCAGTAAATAAATTCTAGTTTTTCTAATTTTTTCCAGTTTTCCATTTTTGGCGCACATAAGTCTTATCTGACATAAACTGAGTTTAAATCCTTGATTCAACATTTTAAGGGTTTTTAAAGGATATAAAAAATATATTTAGTATCCTAATGCTTCAGGGACATTGAGTTACTCAATATGTATGATCCTGACCATGATCCCACATTAATAAATTTTGAAACCGTCTTCCTTTAATATATGAGCTGGCTCTTCAAATCTAGGATCATAAATTCTAGGAATGTAATTCCATTCCCACATGGTGTGCCTAAAACATTCCTCTCTAGAAGATTCATGTTCTTTTTTTAGAGCCCCCTCCTTCTCAGTTTTCTTGGAGTTCATTCCTTCTCCTCGTGTGATCCCTTATTCTTGGCACAAAGAGGAGCTTTATTTCCTATTGTTTCTAGTAGGGATTTCATCTACCTATATTTAATGGTGCCTCATGTTGGTTGGGTGTACTAATGATTCCTCATGAATAACCGTTGAAATCAATTCATAAAACAATTAATAAATAAGAATAGAATATGATCAAAAGATAATAGGGGTCATACAATAATGGGATGGGAGTGGTCTGATGATGATTGCATGTTTTATTTTATTATTTAATGGTTTGTTGTTTTTGAATGCCTTATGAATATCAGGGATGATAGTGTTATTTTATTTCACACAACTGATATCCAATTTTTTTTGTGATTCTTGATAAATGTTTGTTGCATAAAATAAACTTTATCACATATAATTGACAAATTGAAATTGATTCCCCATGATCGGACATATTGTGTGATCACCACAGTCGTTTTAAAGTGGAATTAAATAACCCATATTTATAAAAATGATTATTTAGGGATTAATTGTGTGGTTGTGTGTTGTGTTTAGTCGATTGTGTGAGTTGGTTTGGAATGTTTTTGTATCGGGGTAGTGGTTTTAGTGGTCGTCATTGTGGGTTTTCTATATGGGGTGGTACATGGGGGATGTTGGTTTCCTAGTTTGAGAGACTGATTGATTGCGGAACGGATGGAAATTTAGTTAGTGGGTTTCCTTTTCTTGGTTTATGGTCATGGAGACACATGGGTTTGTGGGATTGTGGTGTGGTTATGAACATTTTATGAAATGGAACTTCATTTGAGAAAATGTTAGGATTGTGTGGTATATCATTAAAGGAGGACAGTTGGTAGTACTAATGAATGAAGTGGGTTGGTTATTGTGTTTTTAGTTAATAAGGATCTTCACCTTCTAAAACAGTTATTTATTTTGTGCTTTTTATTTTCCTCGGGTAGTGTAGGAATAAATTTAGTGAACAACTTAATTAATAAATTGAAAGTGGTTAAATGAAAAGTGGTTGGTTGTATGCTTTAGGAATGTATATTTTGTAGTTTTGTATATATGGGTAGAAGAAATAATGGTTATTTTAGTTTGGTTTGTTATTTTTGGGACCCATAGGTTGCACTTAGTGTTTTTTTACTTATATGTATAAAATTTTAAGTTCCTTGTTGTTTCTATACACACCCAACACTTGTTGAGAACCGTGGGCCGAAAGCACCAATTTTATGGGGTATAGTGTCTTTTCCAATATCCTAGTTGGAGGATGAATTGTTGGTTGCTGACTTTCTTCTTCACATCCTCTTTAGTTTCTTACCACTCGAGAATATAAGGCTGGATGTAATGGGTTGAAGCTTACCATAGTATCATTTCCTTTTGACAGGTTTGTTGTGAATAAGGCACTCATGTGTTTGGGGGCCAGGTTTGTTTTACCATGTTCCTTTGGGATGAGTCCCAGGTGCCTATGCCCAATTTATAGGGTTGTTGTGGCCCATATGTCTTTGAGTGAGATGTGTGGTGTGGTTGAGGCCCAGGTGAATGTGGGAAGGTTGTGGTAGTGTGACTGTGTTTTTTAAGAGTGGAAGCATCAGGACGATAGCCATTAGGAGTGTGGAGTTTACTAGTGGGAAGTTGTGTGTGGTATGAAAATATCAATGTTCTTATACTTCTACTTTACCTGACCTGTGTTATTTTGTGTGTGTGCCTTGGTGAGGTTGGGCTCGTTAGTACTCCATGGTAGGTGCTTTGAGGTTCCACTATTTTCTCACTGGGGCATTATTATGTTCCCCCACATGTAAATGGGTGAATTTAGTTTTCCTACTATATATACTTGTATAATCACCCTATGTTTGTAAAACTGATTTGACGTTTCCAGGAGGACACTGAGGACAGTGCAAGACTTTACTAGTTCGGGAGTCGGGATAGTTTTTCTGCTTCCACTTAGTCTCTTTTAATTTGGATCTTGATTTAATAATTTGGTTATTGTTTTTTCTATGTTTACGTTTAAACCATGAACGGGTTGGAATTTGGTTACGTTAATATAAATCTCTGGGATTGTTTTGGATTTCACCTCCTTTTAACCCGATCATATTTTCATTAAAAATGTAAATGCCTTCTATTTTTTGTGTGAGATTCTATACCCTGGGTACTAGTCTCTACTCCTGGTTCTATTGAATGTGGGTCCCAGGGGTCATTATCTCTCTTTCATCTCGAAGAATGAAGGGAATGAAATACTGCTTCCCCTTCCCTCATCGTGAAGAAGGCGTGTCTTGACAATGAATTATTTAACCTAGAATGATTTATAGTGTGAGGGGAACTGGTGGTGAGTGGGAATATGTATAGGGTAAGAGATGAGTGTTTTCTCATTATAATATTCATTATTTTGTTAATTTTTATAAACACATTGAATGGTTTAAGAATTATCATCAAATATATTAGTATAAGGTAGGGTATTTCATTATTTTTGGCTTACATCATCCATAAATCATATAGACTCAATAAATCAATTATTTAGCATATAGCATAAATTACCGTATTTCACTATATACAAAAAATTCTAGTATTTTAAAATAAAATCACAAAAATTCACCCCAACCATTTTTTGATGTTTATAATTCAAAAAATTAACTCCACATTTTGAAAATAATATTCTAAATTTTATAAACTTTATTTATAATAGAAATAATAAATTATTTGAAAAAATATATTTTAAAAATAATAACTGATTTCTAAACGTTTTGAAAAATTAATTAATGTATCAGAAATTATATTATAATCATTACTAAGAAATATAATATATTTTTAATCTATTTTATGAAAATATATTTTCTTTTATATCACTACATTTATTATAAAATAGAAACTAAATATTTATGACTCACAAAATAACCAACACTTAATTTATAATTTTTTTTAAATTATTTACTTTTTCACTGATATAAATATATCATATTTTCAATTATAAGATGGATAGTGCTTATTTATATTTTGTTAGGTGATTTTACTATTATTTTGGCTAAATTACAATTTTTAATTGTTATGTTACAGATCATAATTTCAAGATACTATTTCAGTAGTTTAAGGTTAATGATTTCTATAAATTCCACTTATTTCCTTGTAAATTTATAATGAATTTAACAATTTGATTCTGGAATGGAAATAAATTATTTTATAATTAACTGGGTTTTTCACCATCGATCATATTTTTCTATGGATTCTATGAATAGGGTTCCATAACAAATATTCATAATATAAGAACCACCATATCTTTGGTTTCCATTCATGTCAATCAAATATAAGGGGCATCATGTTGATGATTAATAATATGAATGAAGACATGCCTATGAATCATAATATAAGGGTCATAATCCACATTTATAGATCCATAAAAATCTTTTTATCATTTTAATCATAAGTTCCAAGAAGGGGAAAGTGGGACGGACTTACCTTTCACTATTTATTTAATCGAATTACCCAATTTGGGTTATTTAGTAATAATGAAAAACAATTTTCACATGAATATTACATATTTATATTTTCTTGAAAAATATAATGGAGTCAATGAACACATACATGAATAAAATATTTTGACATTTCTTATTATTATTCACCCTTTTATTTGATAAAATAGTACACCTCAAATGTGGGTTTTTATAAAGTAGGGGGTTGATCATCATTCAATTCATGTTAGTTATTTAAATCATTTGGTCCATGTTGTGTTTTCATCACACATAATATGTTCATTCAAAACATGGATACAAAATTATAATCATGTGAATCAAAGAAAACACCCTAAGGGGTGGTTTACTCAAATTGGATATCATTATTTCTGAGTGTAAATTAGTTTAAATGATCTTCTATGGTAGATAAACATGGGTTCATGAACATAAAACAATTTGTAAGTGTGTTATATCACATCTAAATAATATATATTACATAATTTTAGTAATTTAAATATTTTAGATCAATACATGTAATATTTTTTGTGATGTGAAGTAGAAATACATTACTAATGATTCAATGTTGAGGTAAAATAATATGCAACACATGCCACATTTTAAGGATGTACCAGTCATTGAATACCATACCTTTTTTTGGGCAGAAATCAGAGGAATCAAAATATTATAAAAATGACCTGGAAAGGGATAAAATGAACCCATATCGATTTATCATTCCATATGGTTGGGGAAAACAAAAAATGAAGAAAGAGAAATAAAGAGATTACCAATACAGATACAAAAGAACTGATGGAATGTGATTTTAATCATAAACATGAGAGATACATAGAATCATATCGAAGGAGGAAAGGGGAGATCGATTAGGATAGGAATGGGAGATATGAGGGGGAATGATGTGCTAGAAAAGAAATATGTTTAGATATAGAGGAAGAGTAATTTAACTCCTCTTTAATAAAGATCCCATTCATTTTTCATGTTTTCAATAATTGGGAAAATTTATTCTAGCTCATATAGTTCAAATGTTTTCCCCAACACGGTGTGGGTGCACAGTTTTCTCTAACAATGTTCCAAACATGTAGTTCTACTAGTCCAGCATCACTAATCATGAATCTTACGCACATGGTTTTTCAATCTATGTAAAGCCTGTTCCACAATCTATGTAGTTTTATGAATACATTCATCATGGTTTTGATCCCCACGTTGCATGTTTTAACAAAAATGTGACTCCCCATAAGGGTAAAATCATTTCTCTTAGATTTCCACACGATTAAAAAATTTGAGTCCCCTTGTCTGCCTCTCTTAGAGAGTGAGTTTTCCATACCTGAAAACCATGAAACTCATCCAAACTCCCAAGACCCTTCTCATTCCAATTAAATCCATCAAAAAATAATAACTTTTCAGTGGTACAACCCTCATATTTATAGTTTTAAACTCAATTAATGATTTAATCATTCAAATAGTGAAAAGTTTTAACGCCCATTTAATTTTCAATTGTCCAAAAAAATAGGATGCTATAATATCCCCACCGTAGATCTTACTGTTCCTAAGAAGCCTTGGGGAATTCGAATATCAAAACATGACTATATTTTTTTGTAATTTTTAATTTATAATTTTTCATCATGTTTTCAAACAAACAATGACCCTATAAATATAACTTCAAATATATGGAATAGAATCCATTAAAACATGATCTAATAATCACATTCCAAATTGAAACATAGAGATAGTTATTACCTGATCCTATCTAACCTGAGACACAATCATGTAATTTTTTATTTTACCATTATGATTATTGAATAGTTGTCCATTTCCTCAAGATTGAATGGGATATTTTGAGTTATGGTACCTAAATTATCATATTTTTCTATTTATACATTCACTTATAACCCTAGATACATGTTCAATATGATTTTCAACTTCAATGAGTGGTAAAATTCCTAACAAAACAACTCAACCCAGTCACACTAGATTTTCCTATAAACTCCATAGGAAAAACATTAATGTGTACTCATCTCATCCCAACAACATGCATAATGTGATAAATCACCAAATTAATCAATTTATGTGAGATAAATCATATTTCAATTCCACTATTTGACTATTTATAAAACTATTTTTTGTCACAGTCAACACATCACCAAATGTAGTTTCTAAACTATTATCCAAAGGTGTATTTAGAATGTTTTGATAACACTCTCTAATTCCCCTACATCAATTAAAACAATTACTCATAACTTAACCAACTACTGCTAAAATTCCATCATTATTCATTAAGACCAGAACCAATATTATCCTTATCCATTATCCATGGATCATCAAGAATTTCACTGGTCATAATGCAGACATGTGGATTCCACCAAAACCAAAATCGAACCTATAACTAGAATTTAATGGGAATTTGATATGTACAATATTCTATTTATTTAATAGTATATTTTCTCCAAGATTATCTCCATATAACTAGCCTCAAGGTCCCCCAACCATTTTTACAAGTGGGTCTCTCAGTAGTTACTTTGGTTATGTTACCCACATTTGGAGCATAATTGACATTACATCGAACAATTTCTCATTACCAAATCCATTTCCCAATTCATCCTTAAACCTAATAGTTGGAATTATTTTGAGCCTAATCATCATGAGATCTAGAATAATGAACACCTATCACTCATATCCACATCTAAAAAATAGTTAAAAAGTTGATCATTGAAAGTTGTATCATAAGAACGGTCACCACCATTAAATGGGGCACTAAAGTACTAATAACCATGATAAAAAAATTCATATATAGATTTTTATGTCCCTCATTACTTGATTTTCATTAAAATATGATATAATGAATGTGGTATGTGTCTCATTCTTCTGAAATAAGGGATTTACTAGTTATTAAGACAAAGAAGGCAAAAATGTGAAAACCTAACAAATTAAATGACATGACTGCCTCATACACGTTGTGTACCCAAAGATCACAGCCAAACATCATGTCAATAAGGAAATCATGACCAAACCATGTGTCCTGTAGGAAAATCCACTACATGTTATGAATTTATTGTACATGAAGTGATTCCCAGTCAAAATGGAAAAAGGGAAATCTGTGGAGAATCCACACACATGAGAATAAATGTTGGGTACACGTCATGAATGAAATTTACATTTCATGTACCTGGTCAAAAAATTTAATGCCCGAGATCCATGTGCCACACTGATGATCTGAAAAAAGTTTACACGGATCAAGGGTACACATCATTAATGAAATTAACTAAACAAATAGAGTAGTGAAAGAGATTTATAGGAACTTTTGGATGAATTTATTTTCTACCTTTAGATTATTTACGAACTCTCCATCCTTTTTCTCTCCAAATCCTTAATTATTTTCATTTTTGTGTAATTTAAATAATCAAAGAGTCATGGAGCATCCATTCTACTATTCATTCATGTCCATCATGAATTCAATTTTCTTTCCCTTTTCAATGTAGATTCTAGTTATAATTGTGGATTGCTTCTTACATGTAATTTCAATTATCATCTTCACATCTATTTCACAATCCTAATTTCATCAATGTTTATCAATCAATAAGCTACTCAATCTCTTATTTATTTAACTTCATTCAACCCCGTTATGAGTAGATTAATCCTTCAGGGGTAGGGATCGAGTGATTTGTTTGTAAAATTAACATTCACTATTAAATCTGAACATGGAAAGTACAACTGATGTAGTAATTAGGATTTAAATTCAAGGCCTAAATTATTTGTTTTAATGTCTCTGACCCTGTGACAATCAAGAAAATGAACCTATCCTAATTGATGTTGGATGACCTACGACCACACGATCTGGAATCTTTCAACATAAAGGCCAAATATAATGCACTTAGGCTCTTTCTATCTCCCAAACATGGAATAAATACTTCCTGGGTAGAGCTAGGAGACGAAGACCAAATTCAACTAGTTAACCATGTTTGCATAATAGTTTATGACAAAGAATCATTCCAAGGTTAGACTTAAAATGCATATTTCAACCAAACACTCATTCGATCTCGATCCCCCAGTTGTTAAGTTATGGCATCCAAAATTAGAACATACCTTAGATTTCACAAATATCAGACTCTTGAGATGACTCGCTTATAAGTCTAAAAAAAATACTCCCTCAAAAACAACAAATGGAAGTCCCCCTATGAACTAAACCTCTCACTACTACTATACTTTACCTTTGTAGTTAGCAATAGTTTGGGACAAAAAAAATTCTAAATTTTATCCATGTGGGAGGAAGTAATGACACCACCATGCAAAAGATACCTCATATTTTTATCAACATTGACAGGAGGAAAAACTTTTTTCTTGAAAAACTCTAGTTTTTTACATAGATTAACTTTCCTTCAAATGATTTCTTCTTTCGAGATTCCATTTTGTGAATTCCCTCCCTTATTTTATGAAGTTCAAGTACCAAGGTCACTAGACCTGATCAATGAACATCAAATCACAAAAATCAGTGGCCTTAGATCCCGAGATCGAAAGGCATTTACTATCACATCACTATTAAATAATGAATTAGAAACACCACATTATGGGAACCAAGCCTCCAAATCATACTGTTATAGAAAACGTGATGAAACAAGAAAATACCTTTATGTATTATGGTTTAACATCAATCCATGGGCTACACTAAGTATCATTCAACCACAAATTCAATCCCACACTTCTAAAAATCTATTGTAGACTCTTCTATATGATCCAGAACATGGGAAAATTCTACAGACTTCAAAGCGATGATCCCCACAAACATATCTCTAAATTATTGGAAGACGGTGATACCTTTTTCAATGAGGTAATCTCATATGATGCTATAAGACTTCATGCCTTCCCATTTTCACTCAAAGACTAAGAAAAATATTGGTTCAAATGACAAGACCAATGATTCTATAATGACTTGTGATGAACTGTCAATGAACAATCTGGATAAATACATTCCACTCGTCCGATCTTGGAAACCTCAGAATGAAATTATGAATATCTCTAAAGAAGATGGAGAATCAGCTTGGGAGTCATGGGATCAATTCAATAAATCCACAAGAATATTTTCACATCACATACATGACACCTGGATTCAAATTCAAAAATCTTATCAAGGAGTTCAGCTAGCAACACAAATAGTTGTTGATGTTGCCGCAGATGGAGCTCTAATGATTAAAACACCGGAAGTGGGAAGAGCTATTTTGGGAAAACATTCCAACAATGCCAATTTCTAGGAAATTGACCATGGTCCACCATGTTGTAGAATCCACCATGTTGAGGAGACCACTAGGATGGTAATGAAAGTTGATTCACTAACTAAAAAAATTGAATCATTTCACGTACCTACTGTAAAAACATCCCCTCCCTAGTCATGGAGATCTAGCCATGTGAGATGTGAATTGGACCACACATATACCAAGACAAAAAAACATTCTATGAAGAACTGAAAGATTATCATTATGTCAATTACAATCAACAGAATCAACATTCTCAACAACCAAATTCCATTTTACTAGTAGAGGCCCACTCAGTAGAATCCTCAGTCCAATAAAGGGTATTTTCAGCAGCCTAGTGGCCAATCCCAGCTTCGCAATCAAGAAACACTAGGGTATATACCAGTAATCCCAATCCTGAGACCAAAACAAACGATATAACTGCAACTACCCATTATGATACCTCAAAAAAAAATTAATCCCATCCATGAAAGACCATAATAGGCACCTCCACCACCAAAAGAATCATGAGAATCACCTAACCAATTTCGTTCTGTAATCTGATCAACTAATATCTACAAAAGATACCGAGATGAAAAATCAATGAGAAACATTACGAAATGTGGAGATTCAAATTGGTTAGATCTCAAAAACGTTATCTGAGAGACAACTAGGTACCCTACAACATAACACAGATACATATCCACCAGAGTAGGATAAGGATGTTTTGTTGAGGAGTGGAAAAGTTCTGGACTAATGAAAACCAAAGGAATAATGGCCATAGGAAGAACTCAAGAAAATATCAGAAAGGGAAGAAACATTCATCCCTACATTATCACCAAAATCAGTTCCTGCTGTGAACGAATAATCGACAAAAAAACATAAGAAACCCATTTATGTAACACCACCACCATACAATCCACATATTCCATTTCCATAAAGTTAAATGATATGTAAGAATGATTCCCAATAAAAAACGTTCATTGAAATGTTCAATCAATTACATATCAACAATCAATTTTATAAGGAAATAACACAAATTCTGATTTATGAAGAATTTCACAAGGAGTTTCTATCAAAAAAATATTGATATCAGTATTCCTAGTCATATCCCTAAATGATGAATGCTATGTGGTTGTGAAGTATAATATCCAACCAAATATTAGAGATCCTGGAATATTTTCAATCCGTTGTTCCATAAGAGAGTGTAAGATTGGAAAATCAGTTCGTGATCTCTAAGCTAGCATAAATCCAACACAGATGAGTGTCTTCAAAAAACTCAGACTCTAAGTGACCAAGGAAAAAATAGTAACATTACTGTTGGATGATCGTTTAGTCAAATTCTCAAATGGTTTTATTAATGATGTTCTGGTAAAAGTTGCGAAATTAGTTTTCCCATAAGACATTATAGTTTCAGACATCAAAGAGGATGGAGATATCCCAATCATTATTGGAAGGACCTTCCTAACAATAGTGAAGGCCATGCTAGATGTTAATCAAGCATGTCTTATCTTCACTTTTGGTGAAGAAGAAGTTGTTTTTAATCTGGTAAAAGCTTCCCAACAACAAGATGGCCCAGTTGACTAGCACACCATCCATCTCACTCAGTATGATTGAAAATACATTGCTATTGACGAAGATATTGATCATTCAATATCAGACAAGGAGTAAGACTAGGACTTCTAGGAAGATATCTCTATTGAACCCATTACCCGAGACACCATACCACCATTAATCCCATACATCATTTAGCCTCCCATGTTGTACATGAAACCCTTACCTAGTACCTTGAATTACTGACTCTTAGGGGAGTCATTATCTTTAGCCATCATTATCAACATCGAGAAATCACCGGAACATTAAATGAAATTGATTTATGTACTAAAATAACCATGAAATTGAATTCCTATGGAGTGGATTATATTAAATGAATTTATCTTATAGAAAGAACCCACTAAATTGTTCTCAATGAGAATTAAAAACCAAAAAAGACAACCTCAAAGGTGACTTAGGTCACCAATGAAAAAGGATGTGATGAAGGAGGTTTCAAAACTTATGGATGCTGTAATAATATTCCAAATGTCTGATAGTGAATAGGTGATCCCACTTCAATCCATTCCCAAAAAAGAGAGGCCTAATAATGAAAATAATAGAGGGAGGTGAACTCATTTCAATACGCACCATCACTAGATTGTGAGTTTGCATTGATTGCATATGTTTGAATACAACAACAAGGAAATATAATTTTTTCTTACCATATACGGATCAAATTCTTGAATGGATAGCATGAAAAGATTTCAATTATTTATTAGATGACTATTCATTATATAATCAAATTGTAGTAGATCCCGCTAACTGGAACAAAACCATCATCACATGCCCCTTCAGTACTTTCACATATAAATTCATGTCATTAGGTATTTGCAACAACCCAACAACATTAAAAAAATAATGACACAAATATTTAATGATATGATGATTGATTTTCTAGAAATATTCATGGAAAATTTCTCTTTCTATGGGAGAACATTTGATTTCTATCAAACAAATCTAGAACATGTTCTAAAACACTGTAAGGATAAATTCATAGTAGTGAATTAGGGAAAATTTTATTTCATGTTGCACGGAGAAATTGTTCTAGGACACAAAATATCTAAATAATTCATTATTGTTGATCCCACTAAAATAACGGTAATCAAAAATCTACTAGAACCATAAACTGTAAATGGGATCAAAAGTTTCCTTGGGCATACACGATTATAAAGACAGTCCATAAAAGATTTTTTTGAAGTCGTACGTCCATTGAAACAATTTTTTTCAAAGGTCACCTCTTTTGAATTCATTGCGGAATGATGAAATGATTTTGAAACACTAAAATGTAGTCTGATTGAGTCTCCGGTTATCATTGAATGAAACTGGGAAAATGAATTTGAGCTTATGTACGATGCGAGCGACCTGTGTGTAAGAGATGTACTTAGATAATGTGCACACATCGTCTTATGCCCAATCTATTATCCCATCCACACAATGAATGTAGCCTAGATTAATTATTCAACTACATGGAAGGAACTCCTAGCCAATGTTTATGCCTTATAAAAGATCTGTTCATACCTTGTTCCATCCAAATTCATTTTCCATACTACTCATGGCACCTCTCATACATGATGAGCATGAAGGATGAAAAATCAAGATTTTTCTACTAGTTTCTCTTACTTCATGAATTTGACATTGGGATTAAAGACACCAAGGGAACAAAAAATTTCATTGTTGACCGCCTTTAATGGCCACCCTTGACAATATTAAAAGAAGATAGTGAGAGTGGTGTCAAAATAGAATTTCTAGATGATATGTTTTTTAGTGTTAGAACCCATCCTCAAGTTTCTGTAATTTCTAAATATCTTTCCACATGATATCTTCATCATGACCATTCATACCAGAAACAGAAGAAGTTTATGTCTAATACCAAACACTACTTTTTGAACAAGTCTTTTTTATTTAACCATTGTGCTGACACCCTATTATGATGCTGCATCTTGGAGGATAAGATACAACATTTGATTGAAATGTTCCAGACATCACCCACCAGAGGCCATCATGGACTAAATCACACAATGGAAATGATCCTATAAAGAAGCTTTCTCTACCCGTCATTGCTCCATGATGATAGGCGATTCTAACATCAATGAAAGAGATGATAAAGAATATGTAACATCAGTAAAATAAATGACATGCCACATAACATTATTATAGGAGTTTATTTTTTGACATTTGGGGTACGGACTTCATGGGACCATTTTCATCATCACATGGTAAGAGTTACAGTTTTGGTCGATTATGTTTCCAAGTTGGTTGAAGCTGAATGCACAACACATGACACAACAAAGCTAGTAATGAATTTTTTTCAAAATATTGTATTCTCGCATTTTGGATTTTTGTGGTTACACATTAGTGATCTCGAAACACATTTTGTAAACCAATTAGTATGACAAATTCTCGAAAGATATGGAATTTGCAACAACAACAGAACTCCATAAAACCCATAAAAAATGGGGAAGTGGAATTCTAAAATATGGAGGTGAAGAAAATATTAGAAAAGTCATTAAACACAAGTAGAAATGATTGGAGCCTAAAACTGGAAAATTCATTATGGGAATATTGAACTGCATATTAAACATCCATAAGAACCACCCCATTTAGACTGGTTTTTGCAAAACCCTGTCATCATCCTGTGGAATTAGAACATAATTCATTATGGGACATTAAGAAAAATAAATCTCAATCTATAAAAGCCTAGAGAGGAATATTTAATGAAAATGTTAGAATTGCAGTTTATCAAGAGTGATTCATAAGAAAATGCAAGTATTTTCATAGAAAAATACCAAAGTGGGACGAACAATGAATTGCATGACATAAATTCATTCCAAGAAATAAGATTTTTGTATTCAAATCAAAGATGATGTTATTACTAGGAAAATTAATGTCGTGATACTCTAGTCCTTTTATAGTCATCCATGATTTTCTTTATGGAAAAATTGAAATTCAATGAGATACAGAACAAACATTGAAATCCAGTGGACAATGATTCAAAATATTTTAGGAACCATTCCAGGTTGGTTGTATCCTCAGGGTTATGTTCGATTGAATTATCAACAAATTCATTCTATTGACGTTAAATAATGTGATGAATGGAAGGAAAACTAGGATATAAAAGTTCTAGTTATGTTAGATTAGTTTCTTTATCCAAAAAATCTCACAAATATAGGATGATCATTACAATGGACCAAACACAGGACAACAAATCTCATGTAAAATAGATACATTATGTGACTTTTTTTCACCCTTAAACTCAATATTTCATCCTCATAATCAATGTGATGACTCTCTAAATTTTTTGTAAATGGGTGGTATTTCTTCTAAAAATCACCACAGGTCCCATGCCAAACGGTCAGGACCCATGCCGCTAAAACCCAAACCCCTTATCTTCCTCCCCACCTCATTCCCTTTGCACCCATATGCACCCCACGATCACCCATGTCCTTCCCATCCTTCGCCTCTATTGAAACCCATGAACCCCCCTCCCCTCCTACAAGAAACCAACATTGTACCCTCTTCTCCTACCCTTCTACCCTAATATGCACCGCCCTCTCCTCTTTCTCCCAGTCACACACCCACCTACTTACATGGAATGGATGAAATGCCAAAAACATTCCACATTCTCTTTAACATCCACCTCCTCATTAACACATGTCGATGACCAGTCCACCTACAAGTGTACACGGACCACCACTGAAAACCCACCTACACCAGCCCCCACATGCACAACATAGGATCCTTTGGAGCAGTTTGACACTAAAACAATGTCTAGCAATGATGACCTACATAAGAACACCTTCCTATACTTATCCAATATAGTGAAAAAGGTAAATCTTATAAATCTGCAGGCGAATCCAATGTGGACAAACAAGGCCTCAGACATGTAGACTCTCACCCATCTAACATCGTTGATGCTATGGTTGACCTTCTTGACACTCTGCACATCAGCACCATTATTGGCATCTATGAGGATATTTTTTGAAAGTTGTTTTTTGGTAATTTGTAGCCACATTTGATGTGAGAATTGACACTCTCCATATACAACTCGGTGGCCTCACATAAGAGCTATCTCTTATAGAAAATGGAGTTGAGCTCAACATTTATATTGATTATTTTTTCACATTTGATTATTACCCAACACTTTAGATCCAACTACCTCATGAAATATCTATGAAATTGTGGCCATTGATAGCAAGTGAACCCCAAGTCATATGATGATCTTAAACTCATGAATTTGACTCAGCACTAGAGGATGTATTTACGCATTTTACATTGTTCCGTGGCACATGGTTGGTTTGAACGAAGCGAGAAGCATAATAGCATCATCCAGATGGATGTCATGATTTTGGAAACTATTTGGGCTGTCCACCAATAAATATAGCTACCCAATTCACCTCATACTATATATCACTGACTAAAGGAAATGGAGGCACACTCTTCGTAGGTTCTTTGATAACTGGACTGGCTCGCATTCCTGTTGTCTACGATGCATCTCTTCCATTTACCACCATTGGACTAGTTGAAATTATTGATCTTGTGCTCTTGCATAAGATGAAGATACTGGTAATGGAGGATGATCACTACTTTTGGGTGCCAGGTGTAACACCCTGAAATTTTCTGAAAAATATTCTTTTTAATTTCACTAATGTCTTGTGTTGTACGCTACACCAAAAGAAGCTTCCACAACACGCATCCTTGACTTGCCTTCCATTACACGCAATTGTGACCTTCCTCGATAGCGTGTGTAGTATGCAATAACGAGTTTCACTAAACAACAACATGCTATTAAAATATTATTAAAACTAGCAGTTCTGAATAGTAATAACCACTTTTTGAAATTTTGTATATTTTATTTTTCAAAATGGAATTCATTTTTGGATTCGTAATATCGAAATTCGCTTAGGGTGAAATTTTGGTACTTTTCGGATAACTTTCATATTCTGATAAATAGTGAAAATTACTAAATTTTAATTAAAAACAATTTTTTTTGATAAATTATAAATTTGAGTGGTTTTAATGTATATTTAGAATATATTTCTACAATTCAATACAATGTTGGTCATTGGATGTAATTTCACATTTACACCAGACATAAACAAGTGTTAATCTTTTGATAGTTATTATCTCTTAAAAACACGCTATTTGTTGTGACAGTGGAAATTAATTATAAAATTAATTAATGCAACTTATATGTTGGGAATTTTGTAAAATAGAAATCATTTTTGAATTCAGAATATCAATTATAGCTTAGGGTGAAATTTTGGCATTTTTTTGAAAAAACTTCAATTTTTGATGAATAGTGAAACTACTAAGTGGTAGTTAAAAAAATGAATTTTTTTTCATAAATCTTAATTTTACCTCTTCTGTGAATGGAATTTCAAAAATCCGAGAGACACAGTTGATATCAGTAAGTAAAATGTGGTTCAATGAGATAAAAAATAATTTTTGGTGAATAGTAACTTTTTACTTTTATTTACCACGGTTAAAAGTAAATAGTGTAATTAAGGCTAAAAATTATATTAATATTACACTAACACATGTCCTAATCCTATTTGACAAGTGTATCTCGACAAAAAACAACCTTAAGTGTAAAATATTATCATTTAGGCCCACATGGATTAGATTAGGACATTTATTATTATTTAATTCAAAGAAGAGTTAAAAGAGTTAAAATCAAAGATAATTTACTAAAACATTTTTAATATAAGGTTATACAGAATATAATTTCGACTATAAATATTCATTAGAAATATAAAAATATTTCCTACATAATGGTATTTTATTTGTAATTTTTATACTTTAAATAATTTAATTTATTTATGACACAATGATGATGCAGTAATTACCTTTTTAAGCAAATATTAGCAGAATTGGTGTTATAAATGACCAAATAAATGTAATTTGATACTTTTTATGACTTACACTAATTTTATAGGTTAATATGACATGTTATTGTTGATTTAAGTAACTTGGTTCGAACTTATCATTCTGTTAGAAATTTCATAAAAATCATGTACCAAATAGTGTCAAAATTGACATAAATTAGTTTTTAAAACAAATATTATATTATTAATTGTTATTTAATTCCTAGAAATATAATGTTCTGCCAAATGACTTAGATAATGAAATATATATTAATAATAAACAACTTGGGGTTCGTTTGGCTTGATATAGTAAGTTTATTAACCATATAGTGTAAGAAAACAAAAAGACACGGTAAAAGTTTAATTATTTAACTTGCAGTTAAATCTAATTGATAAGGTTAAAATAATAACCTAAACTTGTCTAAATCCTATTGGATGAGAGTATTTCGACCCATCCCCACTTTAGCTTAGAAATAAGACCATTTGGAACCATTATAAACCTAAATTGACCTTAATATAAAATAATATTTTGATATTTTCCTAAGATGCCCCTCTCCTCCCTTATAAAAGGGCACCTCCTCCCTCTCCTCCTCACACCAATTTGAGAATTCATGCTCGTCCAAACCCTGCCAAAATCTCTTCTCCACTTCCCTAAAATCATCTTAGAGGTCCTGGTCTTCTTCAAAGACCATCTTTAGTTTTTTAAGTGGAGGTTAAGTGAAGGCGCGTGAAAAAGAGGTAATATCCATTACCGATCTTTTTCAATTTCTTTCTTCTTCAACTTCTTCTTCTTTAGTTGTTTCATGATAAAGTAATAACATCATTATTTCTTATATACTGATATGTTATTATAAATATGAAACAACTCTAATTAACCTTCTATCCATCCTACGGAAAAAGGAAATCACCGCGTGTGAGTACGTACGGAATACCGTCTCCACGCTGTGGTGTAATCTATTTTCCGCCACCACCTTAATTGAATGGGTATAATGGTGTAATGAGTAACTATATATGATTATTATAAATTTATATTGATACTGAAATAATATACATACACTTCAACACAATTCCATGACCATGGGAACGATATCCTCGCTCGTGCGTACGTACGGACTACCGTCTCCACAACGCGATGAGATTCATTCTCCATGATTAACCATTCATGAATGATTATAAAGTATATATAATAAGTACTAATTAAATATATTACATAATAATGATACTGGATTTATTTATATTTATATGTCTGTCATCTACTTAATTCCATTCAATTCAATAAGGAAATGAAAACAGAGTTCATGCGTACGTACGGACTACCGTCTCCATGAACGGTTTATTTCATTCCATTTACTGATTTATTATATATGTATATTCTGAATATATATATATATATATATAAATCATGTTTTATATTCTGGAATTAATTAATCATGATCTATGTATTCATATGAATAATTAAAAGTTAAAAACATGAACGACAAATGAGACGATATTACCCAAAACGCTAATTTAACATTAATTTACAAAAGAACGGGTAATATAAAGTCATAAGTGGACTGTATATGATATAATAACAATGAATATGATTCTGTAATAAGTCAATAACATGATTTAAATCATTATACAGGAGGTTCGGACACTTACAAAGCAAGTCGGACCTATGGAAAGGGAAAATATCACAATCTCATTTTTATCCGAGATTGTTTTTACTTTGGCATTTACTGGGTTGTATTTTATCATCCACATACATGTTCCGTAAATATGTAATATTTCTTCCATCCACATAAAATACTTTAAATACAATTTTACCCTTCGGTGAGTTTTTAGTAAAGAATATGAAAGGAATCTTTTGTCGTTTTTTGTACGAGGTACTTTTTTACTTTTCCGACAAAAGTACGAAGATTGTTTTTTTAACTTATACGGCTGAATGGATTTTTAAAACATTATTTCCAAGAAGAATACATTACAAGTTTTGAAGTTTATTTTTTTAAACAACTTCTTTTAGTTTAAAATGGTATGACATGTTAAGAAAGGAAAAGTATTTATGAAGTATAAAGGATATTTTCCTCAAGAATGGAGTTCAAGTGTTTTATCAAAATTATTTTCCATCTAAGATAATAAAAGGGTTCTGTTTTTATCCCTATTATTACATTTATTTGATTATTTTGTGATGGATGTATTTTTATGAATTCCTTTATCTTATATGAATTGTTTTATGATGTCATGATGTTTATGAATCCCATTTTTATTACATGGGTTATGAAATGATGTATGATTTATGATTTTGTGGCACACATAAGAATGGTATCATTATGAGATGGGTGGGACCTATATGTCCCTCCAATGAATTGGGTAATGATTTCATATCTCATGAGATAGACATGGCTGGAATGGTAGGTTATACCGGTTCAGTGAAACATGACTGAAACTAGGGTGACTCGATTTAGAAAGGGACTTTGTCCACTAAGATAGTCATGGAAATGAGTCATGACTAACAAGAAATGATTCTCTATGATTATGTGTGTATGCCACAATGTTTCATGTTTTATGTTATGATTATTGGGATTTCATTTCACTACTATGATTTTTCCCATGTTATGAAATTATTCTCTCTATTACAGGTTAAGATTTCCAAAAGTTATGTTCTTATGAATATGATGTGATTGATTTTTCATTTGTTTACCCTTAATGAGCATTTGAGCTCACCCTTTTCTGTTTTCTTTTCCCCAGGATATAAATAAAGGTTTTAGGTAAAAAAATGGAAGATCATTAAGGGAGATATTGAAGATCTTGCACCACGATTAGAAGATTACGTTCCGAGTTTCCAAAGACACTAAACTATTACGATCCTTGTGTGTGTGTTTTTGTTGTGTACTATGTATTCCGCAAAAGTAATGTAATGCTTATGTACGTCATGTTTCGTGTCTCTACAGTTGGTATCAGAGGAAAGGTTTAGTCAACCTTTGGAAACTAGGATGCGAAAACGTTAGTGAGATCCCTAGATATATTTCTAAGGCATGTCTATGGATGTCCCTAAGGTTAAGTATACGTATAGGTTATAATACTAGAACTACGCTAACGATAATAGAATTAAACCTATGATGTTAGATATTGAAGGTACTCCCCCTTTATTATGATGTTTTCCCTAGCATGATTTTTGCCTCTCACACTATTCTTTTTGGGTTTTAGACGATGGCTGGAACCTGAAGGAACCATGTTGATCAATGCAATGGACAATGCAAGGATTGTCCTCCTGAACAAACAAATGATATGGGAGATGGATTGCAAAATCTTATTGCTATCCTTACACAAGCTATGAACCATTCTGTACTTCCAAATGAGCAGATAAAGGAACAGTATTCTACTGAGTCCTTCATGAGGCAACGTCCACCTTCTTTCAGTGGGACTTCTGATCCACTTGTTGCTGAACAATGGATCAGTACCACTGAAAAGATATTTTCAGTTCTTCAATGTTCTGAACATGATAAAGTCATCATAGCAGTATATCATTTGGAAGTTGAAGCTGATCAATGGTGGAATCTTATCAAGAATACGAGGCCAAGATATGAAATTGAGTCCATGGAATGGGACGAGTTCAAGAACATGTTTTTCAGTAAGTACTTCCCTCGTATTCTTCGAACAAAGATGGAGAAGGATTTTCTTGAACTAAAGAAAAAGGATGATGAATCTGTTGGTATATACGAAGCGAATTTTACAAGACTTGCAAGTTATACATCTGGCATTATCATCCAACCTAAAAGTAAAGTTGATGGATTTTTCAGTGGCTTAAAACCATGTCTTCGAAGGGCATTAGCTATAAGAGACTTCAGTAGCTATGAAGAAATTGTGTGTTGTGCTATCAAGGTAGAAATGGAAGTTGGTGTTACATATCCATCTCATGGTTTTGACACGAAACAAAGATGGAGTTCAAGGAGAAATCTCAGAATAATGGTGAAAAGAAGATGAATGTTTCCTTATGCACAATGTGTGGAAAGAAGCATGGTGGAGATTGTCTTAAAGGGACTAAAAAATGTTTTAAGTGTGGAAAAGAATGTCATCGAGCAGCTGAGTGTCAAATAATGGAAAAAGGGTTTCTAATGATATGAATAAAGAAAAGGCTGCAGAGAATGCACCACCAACACATCAATGTTTCAAGTGCAAGGAGATGGGAAATTATGCCAATAAATGCCCTAATCCAAGGGTTAGTGATGATCAACATGAGAAACCACTAAAAGCAAAGGACAAAGGGAAGTCACATGCGATCATTATTGGCGATGTTGAATATGACAACGATGTGGTGGAATGATTAAGTGTTTATTTAATGGGATTCAAAATAATGTGGTATCATAAAGTATTGGAATATTTATGTGTTAGTATAATGTGGTATTCAAAGTGATTGAGATATTTTTGGAAATAAGATGATATGCGAATAATGAAGGGAAAATGAGAAAATGAAATGTTTAACAGCATTCATGAACTCATGATTGATATAAGGACTAAGTGATAACATGGTTTGAGTATATAGAATTTTGAGGATTTTGGTATGTGGAAGGTGTTAAATTTTAACTGCATTCATGTTCTCATTAAGGTATTCAAGAGAATACATGATTAAGGAATTTGAATGTTTGGAATGTGACAAAAAAAACATATCTTATGTTATATGGGGATCAACGATGGTATTAAATCTCTGGTAATCGTTTTCACTATATTATGAGAGTGGACTGCAGTATTATGGATAAGCCTAAAGATTGGAATGGATTATGTTAGACATAATTTAGTATTATTTAAGGATAGAAGTTTTTCGATATTATTGATGGAATGTTATAGTAATTTAGTTTTAGAAAAAGGACAACCTACAGGACGGGTGACAACCCATCGCGTCAGACAAGGATGTGGGAATCGAACCCACAACCGAAGTGCGACTGGCCTTTATCGCCTACCACTGGCCTACAAGAAGTCCCTTTTTAGTAGAAAATAGTTTTATTATATTAAGCAGTATGATATATGATGTATAAGTCCATTTTACGAACCGTATATGATTTATCTCACTATAGAATGACTTATGTATATTTAATAACTTTTGCTAACCTTTTGTTTGAGACAGATGGAATGACCCGTCATTCTATCACATGATCTGCTAACACTTCACGAATAACAAATTCAACTTCATTTATTTAAGAGATGAAGTGGAAATTGTTCAAGGCATGAACAACAGTGAGATTGTACCAAAATAAAGTAAGTATTTATTCTAATTCAAATTCTTCAACTTTAGGGAAACGATCATGAAAACAAAAAATGTTGTCCTAGTGCTCTTATATCTGATTAATCAGATGGTACCTTAGATCATCGCAAATTTATGGATTTGTGATTGTTGGCTTTTCCATAGCAATGTTCTCTACCACTCTTCATCAGAACATGATGGTTAGATTTTTCTTCCATTTCCATATTTTCACCTATGTGGAAACACAGTGATTAGTTTATTTGGTTAACCGTTACATTTCATACTTTTGTTTTTATAGATTGGTTTTGGTATTCCTTTTTACGATGTGGTTTTCTATTAAAGAAACTTTTGAATAGTAAACCATTTATAACCCCGACGAATTTCGAGGGAGAAATTCATTTTAAGGGGGGTAGAATGTAACACCCTGAAATTTTATGAAAAATATTCATTTTAATTTCACTAATGTTTTGTGTTGTACGCTACACCAAAAGAAGATTTCACAACACGCATCCTTGACTTGCCTTCCATTACACGCAATCGCAACCTTCTTTGATAGCGTGTGTAGTACGCAATAACGAGTTTCACTAAACAACAACATGCTATTAAAATATTATTAAAACTAGCCATTATGAATAGTAATAACCACTTTTTGAAATTTTGTATAATTTATTTTTCAAAATGGAATTCATTTTTGGATTCGTAATATCGAAATTATCTTAGGGTGATATTTTGGTACTTTTCTGATAACTTTCATATTCTGATGAATAGTGAAAGTTACTAAATTTTAATTAAAAACAAATTTTTTTTTGATAAATTATTAATTTGAGTGGTTTTAATGTATATTTAGAATATATTTTTACAATTAAATACAATTTTGGTCATTGGATGTAATTTCACATTTACACCAGACATAAACAAGTGTTAATCTTTTAATAGTTATTATCCCTTAATAACACGCTATTTGTTGTGACAGTGGAAATTAATTATAAAATTAATTAATGCAACTTATATGTTGGGAATTCTGTAAAAAAGAAATCATTTTTGAATTCGGAATCTCAATTATAGCTTAGGGTGAAATTTTGGCATTTTTCTGAAAAACTTCAATTTTTGAGGAATAGTGAAACTACTAATTGGTAGTTAAAAAAATTAATTTTTTCATAAATCTTAATTTTACCGCTTCTGTGAATGGAATTTCAAAAATCTGAGTGACACGGTTGATGTTAGTAAGTAAAATGTGGTTCAATGAGATGAAAATAATATTTGGTGAATAGTAACTTTTTACTTTTATTTACCACGGTTAAAAGTAAATAGGGTAATTAAGGGTAAAAATGATATTAATATTACCCTAACACATGTCCTAATCCTATTGGAAAAGTTTATCTCGACCAAAAACAACCTTAAATGTAAACTATTATCATTTAGGCCCACTTGGATTAGATTAGGACATTTATTATCATTTAATTCAAAGAAGAGTTAAAAGAGTTAAAATCAAAGTTTATTTACTAAAACATTTTTAATATAAGGATATGCATAATATAATTTCGACTATAAATATTTAATAGAAAGATAAAACGATTTAATACATAATGTTATTGTATTTGTAATTTTGATACTTTTAATAATTTAATTTATTTATGACAGAACGATGATGCAGTAATTACATTTTTAAGAAAATATTAACATAATTGGTGTTATAAATGCCCAAATAAATGTAATTTGAGACTTTTTATGACATACACTAATTTTATAGGTTAATATGACATGTTATTGTTGATTTAAGTAACTTGGTTCGAACTTATCATTCTGGTAGAAATTTCATAAAAATCATGTACCAAATAGTGTCAAAATTGACATAAATTAGTTTTTAAAACAAATATTATATTATTAATTGTTATTTAATTCCTAAAAACCTAAGGTTCGGCCAAATGACTTAGATAAGGATAGATATATTAATAATAAACAACATGGGGTTATTTTGTCTTGATATAGTAAGTTTATTAACCATATAGTGTAATAAAACAAAAAGACATGGTAACAGTTAAATTATTTAACTTCGAGTTGAATCTAATTTATAAGGTTAGAATAATAACCTAAACTTGTCTAAATCCTATTGGATGAGAGTATTTCCACCCATCCCCACTTTATCTTTGAAATAAGACCATTTGGAACCATTATAAACTGAATTTTACCTTAATATAAAATAATATTTTGAGATTTTCCTAAGATGCCCCTCTCCTCCCTTATAAAAGGGAACCTCCCCCCTCTCCTCCTCACACCAATTTGAGCATTCAAGCTCGGCCAAAACCTGAACAAATCTCTTCTCCACATCCCTAGTATTATACTAGAGGTCCTGGTATTCTTCAAAGACCATCCTTAGTTCTTTAAGTGGAGGTTAAGTGAAGGCGCGTGAAAAAGAGTAAATATCCATTACCGATCTTTTTCAATTTCTTTCTTCTTGAACATCTTATTCTTTAGTTTTTTCATGATAAAGTAATAAAATCAGTATTTCTTATATACTTATATGTTATTATAAATATTAAACAACTCTAATTAACCTTCTATCCATCCTACGGAAAAAGTAAATCACCGCGCGTGCGTACGTACGGAATACCGTCTCCACGCCGTGGTGTAATCTATTTTCCGCCACCACCTTAATTGGATGGTTATAATGGTGTAATGAGTAACTATATATGATTATTATAATGTTATATTGATACTGAAATAATATACATACACTTCAACGCAATTCCACGACCATGGGAACGATATCATCGCTCGTGCGTACGTACGGACTACCCTCTCCACGACGCGATGAGATTCATTCTCAATGATTAACCATTCATGAATGATTATAATGTATATATAATATGTACTAATGAAATATATGACATAATAATGATACTGGATTTATTTATATTTATATGTATGTCATCTACCTAATTACATTCAATTCAATAAGTAAACTAAAACAGCGTTCATGCGTATGTACGGACTACCGTCTCCATGAACGGTGTATTTCTTTCCATTTACTGATTTATTATATATGTATATTCAGAATATATATATATAAATCATGTTTTATATTCTGGAATTATGTAATCATGATCTAAGTAATCATATGAATAATTACAAGATAAAAACACGAACGACAAATGAGACGATTTTACCCAAAACACTACTTTAAAATGAATTTACAAAAGAACGGGGAATAAAAAGTCATAAGTGGACCATATATGATATAATAACAATGAATATGATTCTGGAATAAGTCAATAACATGATTTAAATCATTATACAGGAGGTTTGGACACTTACAAAGCAAGTCAGACCTAAGGTAACAGAAAATATCACAATCTCATTTTTATCTGAGATTGTTTTTACTTTGGCATTTGCTGGGGTGTATTTTATCATCCACATCCATGTTCCCTAAATATGTAATATTGTTTCCATCCACTTAAAACAGTTTAAATCCAATTTTACCCTTCGGTGAGTTTTTAGTAAAGAATATGAAAGGAATCTTTTGTCATTTTTCGTAAGAGTTACTTTTTTGACTTTTCCGACAAAAGTACGAAGAATGTTTTATTTAACTTATATGGCATGAATGGATTTTTAAAACATTATTTCGTAGAAGCTTCCTTTACAAGTTTTCAAGTTTATTTTTTTTAAACAACTTCTTTTAGTTTAAAACGGTATGACATGTTAAGAAACGAAAAGTATTTTTGAAGTATAATGGATATTTTCCTCAAGAATGGAGTTCAAGTGTTTTATCAAAATTATTTTCTATCTGAGATAATAAAAGGTTTCTGTTTTTATCCCTATTATTACATTTATTTGATTAATTTTTGATGGAATTATTTTTATGAATTTCTTTATCTTATATGAATTGTTTTATGACGTCATGATGTTTATGAATCCCATTTTTATCACATGGGTTATGAAATGATGTATGATTTATGATTTTGTGGCACACATAAGAATGGTATCATTATGAGATGGTTGGGACCTATATCTCCCTCCAATGCATTGGGTAAAGATTTTATATCTCATGAGATAGACATGGCTGGAATGGTAGGTTATACCGGTTCAGTGAAATAGGACTGAAATGAGGGTGACTCGATTCAGAAAGGGACTTTGTCCACTAAGATAGTCTTGGCAATGAGTCATGACTAATAAAAAATGATTCTCTATGATTATGTGTGTATGCCACAAAGTTTCATGTTTTATGTTATGATTATTGGTATTTCATTTCACTACTATTATTTATACCATGTTATGAAATTATTCTCTCTTTTTCCGGTTACGATTTTCAAAAGTTATGTTCTTATGAATATGATGTGATTGATTTTTCTTTTGTTTAGCCTTACTGAGCATTTGAGCTCACCCTTTTTTGTTTTCTTTTACCCAGGATATAATGAAAGGTTTTAGGTTAAAAAAAGGGAAGATCTTTATGGGAGATATTGAAGATCTTTCCCCACGATTAGAAGATTATGTTCTGAGTTTCCAAAGACACTAAACTATTACGATCCTTGTGTGTGTGTTTTTGTTATGTACTAAATATTCCACAAAAGTAATGTAATGTTCATGTTCGTCAAGTTTCGGGTCTCTACACCAGGTGTATAGGCACCCACACCCCTTGAGTAGGAAGATGGGGTTGCACCATCAGCCCCACCTCCAAAGTCGTCGACCTCCACCAAACCACCTCCATAAAGAACATCTTATATCCCAGCTACCACCCTTCGACCACCCATCCTAGCCCCGCTGTGTTATGGGGACATTATCATAGTTTTCAGGAAAATATTTGCAAGATCACTACCCAAATAAATCTGCCATTCATTGAGCCATCACATTTAACCTATCACCCTCACCCACCACGATGATTCCTTCATCAACCACCCTCCCCCACCCTCATCCACCCAGCGTGACCTCCCCACCGATCTCATGGACCCTGGAGAGCAACACTAGTTTCAGTAAGAGATGATCCAGTAGGGAAATGGGGTTTATATTGATCCTACACCACCTGAGGTACCATTCATTGATCTCGCTTCAAGATCCACAACCCCAGTACAAATCAGTACATCACTACCACCCACCCACCCCATCTCCCAGCCTCTATTGCCACACCCTCCTCCACAACTACATCCCCATCATCAAATTCTTCTACCACTACTCTGATAGGATAAATGGTCGAGATGCCCAACACTGGACTAACACTATAGGAGATCATAGCAGAGGATCCCTGATATCATTTTTAATTATATTTTATGATTTTATATTGGATCCACATTCATGTTTTGGGCTAGTTTTCGAAATTTTCATGATGTTATCACTTTTTTTATTCTGAATGGACCATCTTATATACATATAATATCATTTCCACCAAACTTCTTGTTCAGTTATTTATGTCTAAATTTCCTCTCGATTTCATGTCGAGCTCCTCTGATTCCTCAGTCATCCCCGACAATCCCATTCCAACACATGTCTTAGAAAACATGGTATTCAGGCACCTCATAAGTTTCTAGAAACTTCCACTGCCTGTGATTTTTTTTACCACATCTTCTCCATGCCCACACAACGGCACCGGAGGAGATAAACTCGCTGACATGATAACACACACTCTAGGAAAAAACCTACAACATCTATGAGAGGAAACATAGTCACTAAGCCAGTTGACTCCATGAGACTCGTCACATTCCACATTTTCTAATATTCTATTAATTAAGTCTTCTTTACTGAGTCTTTTTCCATTTATTTTTCATTTCATGTATTTCTTGGAACTATTATGTATATCTTCCACATATTGAATAAAATAATTATCATTGATTATCATTTTTTTTCTTTTATTCACACCACATTTACCCATAATTAAATTTTTGTCATCTAGGGCAGTACATTATTTTCTATAACAATTAGTATTTATATTTACACAATAAAAAATCTTCACTCATCCCCATGGCATACCACATACTCCATCGGGATCTAAATTCCATTTTGTAAAAATTATGTCATAAAATCCCTTTTCTTCATCTTTCATATTCAAATTAAACAACTCCAATGCATATTTCACTGAAAGTGGGGACACTATATCTTTATATGTATGGGGAGGATTCTCATGTTTCAATTACCATTCTCTTTAATTGCTGGTTTTTTTCACTACTATAGGATAAATTTTTCAAACAGATAAGCATTATTTAAACCTAAAAATCTTTATGCCCATGTATTTAAAGAAAAATATCAGTGAAAATGTGTTAATGTCTTTGTTTCATTCCTATAGAGGATTTTCTAAAACGATTAAGGATCTAAGAGGATTAATTCCAATTCAATATATAAAAATTATTATTAATTAACTCACTACATAAGATGTATGCCCTTGGTAATTTCTAATTTGGTTTTATCTTCCATTACCTATGAGGACTCTCAGCCATTGATTATAGATACTTATATAAGCATATTTCACGAGAGATACCGGGTGCATGTCTACATAATAAAAATTTCATTGAGATATTATAAAAGTGATGAATAAACAAGTATAAAAATATAATGACTGAGGAACTCTTTGATAGAAACTATCATGAGGCCCACCTAACATTTATCCATTGTTTAGCCCATAGATGCTATAAATTTCCTATTTGAATGAATCTTTTCAAAAGCTAGTATCCTTGTTACCATGATCCTTGTGAAATTATTAAATACCAATTTTTTACAAGTATGGGGATACATTTGAACAACATGGGATGATTCCGAATCTAGAGAAATATGAGGTGCTCTCTTGATAGTGAGGTTGTGATCCATATAACATTTGTTACCCTCCATTCGAATTATGTTCCTTTGAAAAATAACAAAAGAAAAAAAGAAAAAAAATGTCATGGGTTGCATACTAGGAAGGTCAAAAATCAACATTTTCTTGACTGATGAATCTCATGAAGGATCCTATGTGGTAAGGTGATGGATGTGAGATCTATCCAAGAACAAAATTGGAGAAATGAAATAAACAAGAAAAATAGAATGAAAGAAAAATAAAAGTAACATAATTCTTTTTCATTTATCTACATGCTATAAATAAAGATCCAACCCATGCTGTTAGAGTTCCAATTTGATATTCCAGTAGGAGGAAAGACATCACACTTGTTTTTAAAATTTATTCACTGTAATGTAGAGCTTACATACCGTTTTGAGAATGATTTTTCATATCATTCTTGCCTACCAATATCCATAGAGTCATCAAGAACCCAATTTCTTAATTCCACAACATTAATTTTTTAACTTTTCATTACGCAGTGGGGATGGTAGAACTTGTGCAAGAATATTGATAAGAACATGTAATCCGGGTACGAGCACAACTCTATTTTTATTGCCACCCTATGTGATGACAGAAATAGTGAGGTAATTACAATTTAGAATATAACATAAGAAATGGTTATAATGTTTTAATTAATATAATATAATTTCATTAGAAATCTGAACCCAGAAGTATAACTGAATTTCTCTTTATTATTGATTCTAGAATTTAACCCTTCCTCGGCTTACACCATGTTTTGTTGTATAGACACAATGGAACATTACTTCATTAAAAATTTCTTATCCTTTATGAAAACAATGTTTAGATATTATTTCATGAGGTTAGAAAAAGTATAAGTATGGGGAGATTTGATAAGAACAATTCATATATATATTTTTTCCCTTCATTCACTGATTATCATTAAAATATGAAATAATGCACATGATATGTATATAATTTTATAGGAATTAATCATTAATTGTGTTTCAATAGAATTTAGGCCAAATGGTGCAAACCTGACAGATTACATGACATGATTGCCTCATACACATTGTGTACCCAAAGCTCACAACCTAAAATCAAGTCGTGAAGGTAGTCGTGAACAATCGTTGTGGCCAGCAAGGAAATGCTACTACATTTTGAGAATTTGTCATTCACGATGGGATTCACAATTAGAGAACCGAATAATAAATACATGGAGAATCAGCACACAAGAAGAATAAATGTGGTGTACAAGTCGTCAATAACATTTACACATAGTGTACCTGGTGAAATATCATAACGCCTGAGAACCTCGTTCCACCCTAGAGATCTATAAGAAGTTGACTTGGATCAATGGTAAATGTCATGTACAACATGTACATTTCATCTGTGAAATATATTATATTAAACAAGTAGTTTAATAGCTTTAGTGGCACTTCTCGATGAATTTCTTTTCTCCCTTTGGATTATTTATGAACTCTCTCACCCTTTTTTTCTCCAAAATGCCAATTTCATCTCATTTTTTTCTTTCAATAATCCAAGAGTTGTGGAGCATTCATTATTCAATTCATTCATGTGCCTATTAGATTTAATTTTCATTCCCTTTTCCATATTTGTTTATTTATAATTGTGAATTTCTTCTTGAATGTTATTTCAATTATCATATAGTCATCTATTGCATAATCATGATTTCATCATTGTTCATCAATCTATCAGTTATGATATATTTTATTTATTCAACTCTATTCTACCTTGTTATGAGTAGCTAAATAATTCAGTGGTTGGGATCGAGCGATGTGTTTATAAAATTTATATACAATGATAAATCTAATCATCGAAAGTCCAAATGAAATAGTAATTAATATATAAATTCAAGACCTAAAACATTTATGAAAAAGTCTATAGACATGAAAAAATAAAGAAAATGGACATATACTAATTGAATTCAAATGTTCTACAACTACTATCTCATGAAGCATTCTACTTAAGAATCCAAACTTAATTCACTTAGTCCATACCTATCTTCTGCAATAAAATAGATACTTTCTAGGAAGATATTAGAGATTAAGACCAAAGTCAACTCGTCAACCATTTTTTCATTAGAGAAAAAGAAAAAGGATCTTTCCATGGATAGATTTAAAATAAATCTTTCAACCAGACCTTTACATGATCTTGATCCCTCATCTGTTAAAGTAAGACATCCCAAATTATAACTTAGCTCAGAATTTATTATACTCAAGAAAGGACTCAGTTACGGGTCTAAAAATCATATTCAGTTAAATCCAACAAACAGAAGTCTCCTTGTGGACTCAAACCCCCAGTACTAATATACTGCATCTTTGTAGATAGCTAATGATTGGGGCCAAAATTCAAAATTCAAAATTTGATCCACGCTAGAGGAAGTAACGACCCCAATGTGAAAAAAGGCCATTAAACCACATAGATTATATTAAATCAATCATCGAGAACATATCTCATAGAGTTTATTCATGATATTATAAGAGACATTATATATTATCTAGACATAATATGAAACACTCTCATTTTACTCAGGATAATTTCAAGATAAGGGGTATGGTCACCTCTTGGGTAGGGGTACACTGTTATTTTTATCGATACACATTTATTTCACCTCCTAATGCATGATCTCAATATGAAAAACTGGCCACAACTTTAATTACTCCTGGAAACATGTATCCCAACCAAGTATGTCAATGATAAATCAATGAGCAACCATATAATGTCACACATTTTATTTTTTTTAATTATCCCATCTCACAGGGTTCTACCATTAGTTTACCAAAAAAATATACAGGTATCCTTTTTTGCAAGTGTCGCATCCTAAGTACTATTTTCCCTTCTCTTACACCTACAAATACATCGAACAATAATTTTAAATAGTTACCACACAAAAATATCCTGAAATACTTATGATGAAAAAATGATGCACATCCCATAACTCTTGGTTCGAGACATGACATACGCAGACCTCAGTCATTCATCAATAGGGTCAAACCTACCATGATATATGGAACAATAATATCATAATACAATACGATGTCCCTTATAAATTTAAATAAAAAACGAGCATCCCATATGTCCAATGATTTATGAAATGGTCAACCAACTGATAGTATCATTTAAGGAACTAAGGTGTCAAAAGTGTTACTACTGGTTAATTGGGTTTGTAAACTGAACAATCACTCCCACCGATGCCCATTTCAATAAACATATACTCAGGGAATTTTGAAAAAGAAATGGAATCCCTTATATTAGAATAGAAGACTAGATAACCTATTGTACATCACTATTTAAATTAGTATGAAAATCATACCAGAAAACATAAAATGTAGTCCAAAACCAACCACTTCCAGTAGAATTCTTTTATAGAAGAAATTAATTAAAATACTAGGGTATGAGTAAATGTGATAGCATATTGGTCGATCTAACTCACCATAAGGTATATTTTATGAGAATTTGAAAAGGGGAGTGCACACCGAAGGGTTACTTTGGTAACATAGAGGACGATGATCTGGAACTCATCATGTTTCTATATTCAGTAATACACTATCATGGATTAACTTACTAGTCTACCACCAATCTACCTATTGGTTTATTTTAAATACATTGATTCCAAATTGAAATAATCATCACCCAAGAAAAAAAAATGAAATAAAAATTAAATCACACATCTATTAATGCTTTAATGTCGGTTGGCTCTACCATAATCTGGATTTCCCTTTAGATACACAAGGAATCTTCTATATATGAGGTTATTTTTGTATAGACCACTAGGCCTTACCTCCTAACCTCTAGGTAAAACTAATCCTTCAATGATGTTGTCATATTTCCATAAAAATTACCTTTTTTGCGTTTATATAAATGCTAAAGGAAACATTTCAGATGGTTCACTACACAAGGGTCCATATAATAAGTGCCTCTAAAATATCCATCTATATAGAATTAATTGGTGTTCATTCATTTCATAATTTAAAACATCTCATTTTTTAGGGATATCAAGTATTGTTTTATGAAATAATACCCTTATTACTATATCTAGCTATCAACATTCATTATAATCCAAAAAATTTATCATAATTCTCATTTTAATATTTATTGAGCCATAATGTTCTCATAAATGGACATTGTTAAAAAAAATAATTAATATATTATATAGATGAAAGTAAACAATAGATTTGAATTTTCATATTAATCAACTAATTCCTTATTAAAATAATTCTACAGTTAAATAATTTGTATTTTATCTGGAAAATGAGATCCATTAAATAATATGTTAACATAAGTTTATATGCATCTCTTTATAAGATGCTACAAAACATTATAAAATAATAGAATTAGCATAAAAATACCCACATGTAGGTTATTGTTATTGAATAAATAAAATTAAAGGTGACCTATGATGGTCCTATCATGAATATTGAAGTTCAATTATATGGGAAACTATTCCTAATTTATGGAGTTAACAATGTATAAATTAAAATTGGAATCCCATTTATATGCATCCCATAAAAGATTAATTACTAAAGATTAAAACCCCCATAATGAATTTATATTGTAAGATACATGTCCCAAATTACCTAATTAAGCCATGTTTTTCAATTTGTAACTTATTCATGTGGATCATCATGACGAAATGGTAGATGTATAATCCTATATAACAGAATCCTTTTTTATAAGAATTAATATTTAGCATTTATTATCTTTTAGTTAGATGACATACCATTCCCAAGATATAAAGATTCATTCCTATATAATTCTCAATTGGAATTCATGTATCTGTAACCATGTTTTACTCTTTGCTCTCAAAAATAACAATCCATATACATTGGTTCAATTGTATGGGTAACCATTTTCTAATTTATAATGGTTCATACACTTAATAAATTGGGACATTGGATCCCATTTAATTTTAACAAGATTAATAGATTTGATATTAAAATATAACAAGTATATATGAGATAATTTTACTATATGTCTTACCACTTCCAAATTATAGAGTACCCATGCACTTCAAAAATTGGAATATTAGAACCCATTAAAAATAACCATTATCATTTCAAATCAATCCACCAATGGTCGTGGCTCAAACATATACAAAATAGTTGGTTAAAAAGTATTACACTATCAATATATTTGGTAAAACATCATTTAGGTTGATTCATTCAATTTATTAAACCAACCATATTTTATAATTGTAACCAAGAATTCTATTACAGGCAAATAAATAATTACAATCAGCCATGTATGTTAATTAGCAACCAAAATAGTGTATACAAATTAGCATTCAGTTGAAAATATAGAATGAAACCTACATGGAATAGAATATGCATGGAATGTGAATTATATGTTTCTATAATGATACACATTTATATACATACTTTCTATACTATACCATGGGTAAAATTTCATAAACCATCAACCAGCAAATTTATAACAATAAAAGTTAAATAACAATCAAATGAAATATCCAACATACAAGAAAAATTGTCCCATCCATAAAAAATTATTATTTCCCTCATGTATGGGATGGTGAGACTCATACACATGCTATTAAAAATGTTTTAACACATTCCTATTTTCTTGTATACAATACTAAAATAGTACTACAAAAGGAAAGGAAGCAATGAACACCACATATAATAAATTGATACACAATACACATGGAATGGTTCTATGAGCTAATTTTCCACTAAGCCCTAAGAATACATCCTCATATACAAACATATTCCAACTAACAGTGAGAATTTAATGGTGATACATTTGGGATAATATACATTCTGGATCAGCATATAAAAACAGTACACGTAAACATAAAATACACAAGATGACAATAAAATATCTATTGAAAGATATATATAATCAACAGATAATGTATCCAATGGAAAATAAATATCCATGCATGAACATAATATGAAATCAAACTATTAGTAAATATATTCAGTAAGAGGAAAACCGTAAAAATAATAACCAGAAAAAATTAATAAATAAATAAAGGACTTTATCTATGATTGCTTACCCATGAACATTTGTAGCCACTAAATGGATACACCCATTTCTAGTTTGAGTGCATAAATTTATAAAGAATATTATATAGTCAAAACATCATACCAAGATGTCTATTTAGGTACTAAACTGCAGCATAAACATGATGTGAGATAAACTCAGCTAGCCACCAAAAATTGTGTCTAGAATAATCTTGTCCATGAATATAAAATATGTTATGTGTAAAAATATTAAAAATATATTGTAAATAAAAAATAAAAAATATCACGATCATGTTACTCATAGACACCTAGCCAACCATACCTAAATCAGCCTAAGATGAGATGTCTCTTCATGCCTGCCATTATGTATATATATATGCATAGATAACAAAATCCTATGAACAGATGTACATCAACTAGTGTGGACCGGAATCCTCAAGATAGTATGGTATATCAAATAATGGTTTTGATTCCCCAGTTTTTGTACCCATAATTATAGTATAATAGATTACATACCCAGGATGTCATAACCATTAATCCTAGTTTTCTAGTGACAAAATACTCAGAGATCCATAACTATTAAACATATAATAAGGGTTTCCATGATAGGGACCACCATTTTAATTTATCATAATATAAGTAAATATATTCTAATGAATAATAATATAAGGGATTATCTTTTCAGGAATTAGAATATATGGGATTCCATTCAAAATTATATTTCATGAATATATTTTTATCAATTAAATCGTATGGTCCATTAATGGTTATGTTAGATGGTCTGACCATTCACTGGTTGTTTAATCAAATTAAAAAATTTTGATTTGTTATTAATATTGAATAATTCCATATAAATTATTATAATATATTATAATTCAATTCTAAAATATAAAGGATCCCACATACATAATCATGAAATAATTTTTCTGAGTATTCTAATCAAATTTACCCTTTTATTTGATATAATAGTGCACCAAAAAATAGGTTTATTATAAACCACAGTCATGAACATCATATATTTCATTTATCTCAATTTAATAATTTATTCCATCAAGTATAATCAGCACTCCTAGGAATGTGATATAAAATATGGACAGATTAGTATAAACACGTGAATCAAATAACACACCCTATGGGGTGGATAAATCAAATTAGATGACTCCGTTTGTAAGGGAATTATTAATCATATTCTACTTTTTTGGTGGTTTGGGTAGATGTGACAAGCTCCAATAATGTACGTGGGTTTCATAATACATCTAAGAAAGGTGTATGTTATTAATTTAGGGTGTTTCAATGTTTAGGAGGAATTTTGGGAAATGTTTGATGTGTTAAAAAATTAAAATTATTTATAAATGATTAAACATTGAGGGAATATCATATAGACCACCTGACTCAATATTATGATGGTCCACTCATCCAATACTAGGCCTAGATTTAAGCTGAAGCATGAGAAAACATATGAGTAGGAAATATTCGTAAAAATATCAAAATAGAGACTCAATGGATTTTATATTCCATACATTAATGGAAAAATAAAAAGGAAGCAAGGTGGTTCTAGAGATTAATGATATAGATCCATCGAATATATTGGAAAATTATTTTGCCCACCAATGTGAGAAACCCATTGGAGTCAATCCAAAGAGTAATGTAAAAATCATGTTTCCAGGGCATGAGAGAAATGAGAAGGAAGTAAGAGCTATAAAATAAAAAATATTGGAAGGAAAAAATTTCATCTCAGTTGATATTAATGAGTTTCATGGTTATTCAACTTGGGTTGGATAATTTTGTGTCATGTTTATGACACATTCTATCCAAGATCCACACCCTTCTTGATTTGGTCGCATGGTATGGGTTAACTATGCACTAACCATGAGGTGCTACAGATTACGTGGCACAAACCATATTAGCTAAGAATATAGTTTTCACATCCATGTGTAGCATGTGTTTCCAACTCTATAGTTTTCTAAATGCATTATACATGATTTTACCCCTTATTAAGGAATTTTAACAAACTATGAGACACCCCTTCTCAGTCTAACTGGTTCTTTAAGATGCTAGCATGGATTAAACAAACCATGTGACCTTGTTTGACTCTCACAAAATGTGATTTTAAATTCCCAATACAACAAAAACTCATCCATGCCCCTGATGCATATTTCAGGCCTTTAATCCACATCTAAAAGTGACCCTTTTTATTTCTCCAATTTTAATATATATACATTTTGAATATCAATTCATGATATGGTTCATCCACCAAATTACAATTTTCAACTCCCACGGAATGTCCATTAGTCCAAAAACATGGTATGATACATATTATTCCTTCAATTAATTGATATTAATGATATTTCTTGAACCATCATATTCTCCTGGTTGTTGTATTTTATTCTTAATATTATCTCACAAATTATTTGGTATTTTTTGTCAAAGGGGATTTTTTTAAAAACAGAAATACAATGTCATTTATCCCTAATTGGGGAGAAATATCTCAATATAGGGTAGTTTGTATTTAAGTGGGATTATTGAAATAGGTAAATATTATAGTTTTTATTACACATTTGTTTCATGTATTTGTGTGTGTAATGATTTAATTTTAAAAAAATTGTGTATTGATGGGCAAAAAAATTTATTTCTTTATTGAGTATGAAAAATTGTTTTTGATGAAATGTACATAGTTATTTTTTTCAGAAGAATTAATTACAAGGAAATTTTTTACAATCTACAAATAATTTAATTAATGTTAATATTTTGTACAAAAGATGTTTTAGTATCCACAATTCGTGTTTCCGAGACCAATTATTTTTATATAGTCATATAATTATTGAAATATTATCATTATGATTGATAAAGATTTGTTCAAAAATTAAATGATATAGATTATTTTTGAAACGATATGTTTTATTAATTTTTATCTCAATTATATGATTTATTCATAATGGGGGAGACATTTAGCTGAAATATATTGAAGTAAACATATTTTTATAATGATTTTTTTGAACATTTTTATCAGTTAATAAAATAATAAATCATTAAATTTAGAAAATTTGATCTATTTATATTTCTTTCAGAACATTTTGAAGATATTTCTATGTAATTTTACAGAATTTTTTTAATAGTGGAAAATTTTTTGATGCTCTTTTTTAAAAATCTGATGAAATCACTCTGCCGTAGATTTTGATTATTTCATGAAATATTTCCTTAATTATATGGATCATGTATTGGTATTCATGATGTATGAGTCATGTAAAAATGATATTTACATGATTTCTGAATTTCAGAGATAGATATTTTTTATAATTTTTTAATTCGAATGTAAATTTTGCATTATAATGCGTTAAATTATACCACAATGTGATGTAGTCACAAAAGTGGTCATTAATCAACAATTGTGGGTTATGTATTTCATCGTGATTATAGGGAAAATTTTATCATTACAGGATATTATTTCATAATAGTGTAATATTTTGGTATGATTTCAAGGAATTTATAGTCCATCCTTCGATTAGTTTGAATTATTTTATTTGTATCTACATTGATTTATACATAATTTATTTCATTTCACTATTATCTGTGAAACATGTTTAGTTAATATTGGTTTGATATTGTGGATTTATTAGTGACATTTGTATTAATTCTTGAATTATTCTCTATGTCCCTTTAAACTACTAAATGTGTTTTGAATGACTTTTTTGATTAATGAATTGAGAAAAAAGTTGGAATTTTTAGATATTTATTAGATTAGTAAATTTTATTTTTGTATTTACAAATTCTATTAATGTTTTGATGTATGTTTTTTTGTGTGTTGGGATTTAGTTGGAGTGGCTATGTAAGAGTAAATTAGAGATAATAAATATATACAATCAAAGGAAGAATAGAATTAAAATAGTTACTCACCATCACATATTCATGAAGAAATAATCATTATAGGGTTAAGATCAGATGTTTTCTTTTGACCAAGATAGACTTATGTTTTTCTGTAATGAGTAGATTTGCTCTTAAATTTTGTCTGATGATTAAGGATTGATATATACATTAGTATTTTTCGATAAAAATATAATAAATATGTTCGCATGGTAATTTTTTGAGATCTAATAATCAATGTGGTTAAAAATATTTGATTCTCTATTAAATGTGAATTAGGAAAATATTTTTAATTAAATAATATCAATATGATTTTAAATATTAAAATGATATAGTTTTTTATATGGGATGAATGAATACAGATCGTGGACTTTTTTCATGCATGAGTTAAACAAAAAACATACTATTTATAATCCGTTTTGGGATACTAGTGGGTAATATGTAAACGAGTGAAACTATTCCATGCCAACGATATAGCCATTTAATTTTTTATATTGATCCTTATTCACTATTTCCATTCCTATTAATATATGGATACAAAATTTAAATCACTAATCAAAATTGAAAATCTTTATAATGTTTTTCATTAATGAATAATGTTGAATGAAGGAAATTATATATAACTCCTAACATGTGGTGATGGTTGATTGTCTATGAGTCATAAAATAATTCTATACACTAATTCAACATCTAAATAATAAAGTGAAAACTCTACAATATTATGGATAGTTCAATAAATACATAATAATTAGGAATATTTGAAAGTAAAACTATTGTAATTTAGATTTTCAATAAACCATTAATTTAATGATTTTAATCATATCACATACATATTAATCACTAATGTAATCATTCCTTCTCATATTTAATGGTCCGAATAATAATAATGTAGTGACTGTTTTTCACCCCATCATCATAATTTTCTATAAATGATTATTTATTATTTTATTACTGGAGGAAATGAATCAATATATATTAAATAATTTTTTATGACCCTCTCTCCCTACCAGACAAAAATACCCTACATCATACCGCAAAACGATTAGTACCATCCATTATGGTCCTAAAATATTCCCTCCCAGTAACATTTTCAATTGTAAAAATAAAAATATATAATATTTTGGTTGTAATTAATATTTGTTTCTAATTTATCTATATATCTTATGATACTTTTCATTTACAGGTAAAAAGAAAAGGTTATTTGTAATTGTGGTTCCAAATAATTTGACAATTAGATTTTAGAATAATTACAATAAAAATATTGATAAAAATATTCATATCTAAAATAATTGAAATAGAGTAACAAAACATTCTATTTTACATATATTTACTTTATACTCTAAAGAAAAAAGTTAATTTTTAATGTATGTAAAATTTATTAAAGATTATTTTATGATTTTGAAAAAAAATTTGAACAATACTCATGTAATGTTTCCCCAAAATTAATTAAATTCATTTTGATGTTATACAAAGTAACCACAGGGATTGAAAAATAAACATCTACATTCTAAGATATTAACTTCTAATCAATTCTTCAAAAATGATATTATGATTCAAATTGACATGTAGATTATTTTATTAATTTTTATGTTTTTTATATTTTTTAAAATTTCTAAAAAATTAAAAGTAATTGTTAAATATTGAATTATTCCATAACTCAAGAGTTGGTTTATGTTAGTCATAAATATAATTCCCATAAGATTATAAAAAATAAAATAAATTTCAAATACGATAGTTCAAAAATAATATAAGAGATATAGAAAACCAGATGTAATAAAAAAATAAAATTTGAAATATATATATATATATATAATGTCTATTCATTTAACATAAAATAAAAAATAAGTATATTTGAACATTATTAAAAATGACTAAAAAATTAAAAAAAATGATAATCAGGGTTATCCCCCATGTGGTCATTTTTTACTATTTATGACTATAGTTTTTAGGTTATAAAAAATCAAATGGAAAATGATTTTTTTGAGATTTGAATTTCCACATACCTGTATATCTACACCCTAAGTGCACTACTTTTACTTTTGAATATAATGTTTAGAATTGGTGGTCACAACAATCAAATGAAAAAATCTATAATATAGTATGGTTTAAAATATGATAATGGTAACTCAATCTTAATATTCATCTAGAGGAATTATTTATATAAGTAATTTTATATTGTTTTTTCAAAAATGAGTATGTTATTCTCATTTATGATATCTTTCTTCTTTTTGCAACTCCTTAAGACCAACATATTCATCATTCTTAGTGGAGAGTAGATAGTTATTATATATCAACTGTTAAATAGGATTTCATCATCAGGGAATTACATTTATTTATGGTCATTTTAAGATGTGTAGCGTTTCTAGTATCATTAATTTTATCATATGTACTGACATCGTATATCGTTTTATGAAATATAATTATTTCCTTGTTTTTAATACAATGTTTTTTTTTCAAATAATCCTTATGATTGGATATCATAATCCATGATATTGCATGTCCTTATATAGTATACTTAATAATGTCTTATATGAATTAGGTATATACATTATTACTTCCATTATTATAAATTAGATCATTTTTTTGTTTATTATGTAGACACATAAAAATGTCTGACTATATTATTGGTGGAGATATCATGATTTATAAACACAAAAATTCAGTCCTCCTTTTATTTCTACATTCTAATACACCATATATCTAGGATTTGTATCTAGTTACTTCATCACATGATTTCAAATATTCCTTTTCTAACATATAAATACTATTTTATCATATAAACAACCATTATTCATCCCACTTTAACTCTATGTGGACATTTCTCCAACAAATATCATTCTATATCATACTCTATAATAGGAATCTATATTTATATTGATATCTAACATTTTTTGTCTTCACAATACCACAAAATCTATAGAAAAATAAAATTATAAATATACACAAATAAAATTTCACCATCTATTAATAATTTGTCCAACAATTATGAAAATTAATAATTTACTAATTTTAATTAATTTTTTTATTTAATTCCAAAAAAAAATAATTTTATAAATATACAGTAAATGAAAATTGTTTATAAAAATTATGTTATAAATTAAAATGAATTTCATAATAAAAATACAAAATAAATTGTATATATCATCATAACTATATTTGATAATCTATTTTCCAAAGACCATTCACCCACAAGCAATAAATAATAATCCATTATCATTATATAATGTAGGTACAAGTATTTTTATGCAATGTATATTCTATATTTCATTTATTTCTTCAACATGAGATAGATTCATTGGTTTGTTACCCAATGAAAAATGAAATAATATGGGAGACATGAAATAATGGTTATACATGATTGATATGGCTATAAGGGAAGAGTTAGTATGTTTAATGTTAGGGGATTCTTCTTTTCTTCAATCAACTTCTCACACAATTTACAAGAGATATTTATTTTATTTTTTTATCTGCATTAGTGTAGATATTTTAAATGGATATTCATCAAATATAAAAAATATTTAATCTTTGAATTAGTGTTACTATAATATTGAAATTAAATTAAATATAAGATAATTATATTATCCTTACTTACAAAATTCTCGTGCAATCTAAAATTGACGGTTTCACAATGTTGTGTCAATAATGATATAACAAACTTCATAAGATATTTTTGTCTTGGATTATTAGTACTTCGATTCCTATATTTTTTTATAAAATAATAATATTTTAGCAGTTTTAAATATTATAGTTATCATTGAAGAGTGTATTATTAGTTTTATATTAAATGATGTTGGAATGAGTTATATAGAATTTAATATTAATAACTAAAATAATTATGAAGGTTATAATTTTTGGAAATATAAATTCAAACCCATTAGTTATATATATAACCATGATATAAAAAAATATAGGATGGTATTGTTTAAATATATGAATAGGATAAAATTTTGTTAAATTTTTACTACTTTTAAATAATGTCACATGAAATGTATAATGAATTCAAATTCAGAAATTATAAATAAAAAAAGTAAAAGGGATTAATGAATACCCAATAGGAATCAATACCACTATATTTTATTAAAAATTAAAAATTTGGTATGAAACCATTTAGGTAATGATGACATTTAAATTGGATTTTTTATACCAATTGTAGATGATAAAAAAATTATTGTTTATATATTTTTAAATTGTATAATAAGAGTCAGATTTATCAAGAAATTTATATCCTAAGATGTAAAATGATGCACATATTAATTATAATGGATATTTATAATTGAAAATAGCCAAAAAAAATTAGGGGTTATGTATATGAGTGAAATAATTAAATATGATTTATAATTATTACATGAAAATTTAATAAAAACTAATTTAGATTCAATTTCAATATATAAAATTAACATGAGATAATTTTATTTAATAATTTAAAGAGGGAAAAATATTTATGGAATTAAAACATGTCAGATAATGTGGATATATTAAAGAAGATTGTTTTAGAGTCTCACTATGATAATACATTGAAAAAATATAAAAAGTTATGAATAAAATTATGAAGTCATAGAAATAAATTTCAAACTATAAAATATAGAGTATGGATGAAATGGTCAATCCAATCATTTTATGAGAAAAAAATAATTTAATTAAATATATGAATTAATGTTTTCCATAAAAAGAATTATCATTTATCCAGTAAAAAAATATACAGACATCATTACATTCCCTTTTGTGAGTTATGATTTGTTAAAAATAATTAATATATTTGATAAAACATATACCGATTATTTTCTTGTATTAAAATATTACAAGGGAAAATTTAAAAGGATTTATATTTTTGAAACATCATTTATAAAATCGCTTATGGATATATGGTACATAATTTTAAAGGATACACAATTCATAATTCATAATAAATATATTGTCATTAGAGAGATGTAGTCTAGGGAGTTTTTGATTTAAGAGTTGAGAAACTCATTTATATTAATTACGACTATATCTGAACTATGGAATATGTTTTTTTAAATTTTCTAGTATACATAGTTTATATTATAAATCCACATAATAAAATATGGGTATTTTATTTTAATTGTATATACGTTGAAACTATTTTAGAATTTAAAAAAACTATAGACATTTTATATGATTAATTATGGGGAAACAAAAATGTTGGTTTATTGTATTTCTATAATTCATTGTTCCACCACTAAATTATATATGGAACCTGAATTATGTAACATTAAAAATTCTCAAACTACATAACAATCCACGTCACTAAAATTAAGGTTTTTAAGGATTTGAATTTCTATGTCATTTTATTTGGATCAGATATCTACAATATGTAGTCTCATGATATTGTTGACCAAGAGGGTGTTATAGAAATACAAAAACCTATATTGTTATAACTAGTTATTAGTTTAATTTTTTTATAAAATTTAATTTAATTATTCTTTCAAAAAATAATAAAAATTATTCAGTCTCAATAGAGATAAATAAATGATTTACACTATTATATATTAAATTAATAATATAACAAATTGTTGATGTCTTCAATGAATGTAAAATTGATGTAATATTATTCTAATAATTTAACAGGAAATATTAGATGTTTTTATTTTGTGTATAATTATGTTAATTTTAATTTTTTTAAAAATTGATATTTTTTATATGATTGGAGTAAAAATTCTATGTTTCTTAGATAAATAATAACATATTGGTCATGTAACGACCCACAGATTTGATACCAATCGATAGTGTCCAAGTGATGTATGACAGGAGACCTAAAGTGCATATCCCATTATGTTAAAGGTTGATGAATAGCAATGAGTGTATAGGGTGTTTCAAAGTGGATATACCCTTATATAATTTATTTTAAATATTAGACAAAGTCAATAAAATAAATCAGTATTTAAAAATATAAATAAAATGTATATTCAGTAACAAAATGAAATGAAGTATATAGTCATACATCCAAATAGACTCCCTTAGATCTAATCTCTTATACAACAAAATAAAAGACATAAAATTTTCAACAGGTTTTACAATTATCCCTTGGCCTCAACATATCATTGTATCCAAATCCACACTAAGATGATTCTACCTGTTCATAAAACATTATACCTCTACCATATATGCACTGACAATCTTGATATTCTCTCATGTACTTATTTATTTTTGTCATGTGAGCAGGGTGTGAGTAGAACTATATAAGAAACCACCAACGTCATCCCTACTATAACAAGTTAAGGAATCCATGCTCAATAAAATTCTTATAATAAAATAATCTAAAAATTATTTAAAAAGCAATTTCATTCATTCCATTTGTTTTAAGGTTACACTCATGATCCAACTTAACTATTTTTTATAGTGATGACCTATCACGGAACATGTTAACCATCGATGGGTTATCGCACCCTACCGTAGAATGATTATTGAATATAATTCTAGCATCATCCAATTCAAGGTGACTTTGAATGGAAATAAATGATCCATGGAGAGTAATATCCATCCCATGAACCATATAATAACATACAGTCTTGGGGAACTCATCCCACCCAATAACAATATAAAAAATCTACACTTGGGGGAAACTCATCTCACTCCAAAAACCATCAATAAAAAGTACAGCGGGTTAACTCATCTCACTCTAGAAAAATATAATAGACGTACACAAGGGGTAATTTCAATTCACCTTAGATCTAAAAAATAAAACACCATGGGAAAATTAAACTCTCCCTAGAACAATATATGAAAAATATATATGAGGTAATCCTAGATCACCCCATAACTATATAAAGAAACATTCACCAGAAGGAAACTAAAATTACCCTAAAAACATATCCATATAATACACCAAAAGAAAATAGAACTGACCTAGAATCCATATATAAAATCATAGGGTATCACACTACACCATTGAATAATACTAGACCTCCATTACCAGGGTGTAAAATCCCCCACCTTTTTATTGAACCCTCATTTTGATACATGTGAATTAAACATAGGCCAAAAATCACATAAACCCCCATATATCATATATATCAAACACACACACACACACATACACATATATAAAAAATACCTTGATTAACATCTTCCTCTGTACCTTATGTCATCCAATTGTGGCTGGATACTCACTCTGACCACACGCACATCTCATAGGTTTTCCTACAAAGAAAAAAACCCATTCACATCTCTATAACGACACTCGATTAGCTTTGTTGATCCTTTATTTTTATAGTGACATGAATAATTTATAATAATTCCCTCCCCACACTAACTCTCAATAGGGTTACCATAAGACATGGGGAACTCCAAGGACCCTTAGTAATCACAGAGTCTAAACCCCCTATATGAATTACTGAATATCCTTCTCATCATGTGATTCAAGATCCTCACAAAAAGGGGCACAACATCCTTCACTATCACCATAATTTCCATAATTTTTAACCATCATCCTAGTTCATACCATCCTAAAATCACATTATAGATGTGGAATAAATACCCTATCAGTTCTCATGTCAACCTAGATTGGTTCCCTCAACCAACTCTTTCCATCATCCTACAATTTTTATACCCACACATGCATTAATATACCATTTGGGGTTGAACCCTTAGTCCACACTCACCTCTTCTATGATATATAATTAATGGAATATATCTGTTACATTATAGCCTACATGATCCAACAGTTACCAATCTATCACTATCCCATAATCAATGAAACTATGAGTACTATGAAAAGGTTCCCTATGGATCATTCTTCTCATTTAATTTATAGCCATACAATGTCCATGTACTTAATAGAACATATTCGTAATCAAACCACTTGAAATATGAAACCATGGAACGCTATTAGTGTTCAAGGATTCATCATGGACCTTGATAATTTTTACTAAACCATAGGCATTTAATTTAATGAACAAATTTATTTAAATGTTTTTTCACCAATATTAGAGATACTGCATATCAGATGCATATAATGACGTGTATAATCTATATGGATATTTTCTAGTTCCCCAAAATTATATTATGTTATTCCATTTAATCATATCTTGGAAACCATTGACTGAGAACATCCAAGCATCGTCACAGATTTACTTACTATCGAGCAACTATATCAGTCCAAAAAACTATTAAATAATTAAAAATAAAAAAGGAAATAATTATTCAGTTTAATAAAAATGGAATAACTACACAAAAACACATTTGAGAATTTTTTTTGTTGAATCCTCTTCCAAAGGGGTGTGTTATGTTTGTAACCCCACACAGACCTCTGCCATAGAAAATACCTAATTTACTCTAATGATAAAACATTCAATTTAAATTTAATTCACTAAAAACTATAAATAAATAATATAAATGTCAGAAATTAAAAAAAATATCATGAAATGTTGTGGAATTAGTCCATGATGTTTCCCTCTATACATATGGAGAAAATAGATATATTTTCCATCCTATTAATCTATATAGTGATGCAATCAATGTTTATACCCAAATTCAGGTAGTGAAAATATCAATTTTGGGGGAGGGGAAAAACTAAAGGAAAATATAATAATAATGTATCATAAATTTCTAAAAAACACCTTAGTAATCTCCCCTATCAGGGATGAAATTAAAATTCATAAAAGAGGGGGAGGATTAGCCAAAATAGACTCCCTCGTGGGGTTGTTCGACTTGGAACCCAAGGGAGAGGAGTAGTATAATATCTATTTCCCCTATTAAAAAACCATCTCATTCATTGGATCATGTGTATCTATGAGTGTTATACAGTTATACTTACACCCCACTATCTATCATGTCACCCCTCCTATATAACCATGTACCCACCCAAATTGAGGGAATAAAATTTTCTAAACACCATCGTAGCATGACCCCCTTGGGTCACAGTAAGACCATCATATGTAGAGGGGTCATTAAATTTGTTATTCCTATCTTTTAGTGACCCATATGGGTCACAATGTGATGTGTTTCACCAAGGAAATCCTCTATAGTGTAAATTCCCTCACAGATCCATTCACCGTAATAACTCACTTTTGACCATTGTAGTGTGACATGTGGAGTGTTGCTATTGGACAACCCACTAAAGCCAAAAAATCCAAAATGATGTATCATCTAATCCTACTGTGATGCTCACACTAGTTCCAAAAAAATATAATGTTATCCTCAATCTATGTTAATGATATTCTCTTTAATATGTTCAATATATTTTAATGTTTATCTAAATTCTAATTATCAAACCATTATTTTACCCGTCACCGATAATCTATATTTTTTAAAAAAAAAATTCACAACACATCATGATATAAGGTTCTATAATATAGTTTCCATAATAATTATATACATCTTGAAATATCGATGATCCTATAACCATCATTTATAATTCACATAGTTAATTGATTCATGATCTATTCATTGTATTCTATCTTGAAACTCCAAGCATTTTTTCACTATAAAACTCTAAACATCAGGGTGCATAATTAACAAAAACACATGAAACCTACTCATCACTATTTCATATACAATGGCCAATATCAACCACACTAATATGTCCCAAAAAACTATGGTGTCGTAAAATAATTCAGTCAGGGTCTTATATTAGCCATGTAATCTGAATCAATTCATAAGTGCATATTCCATGCCACAATTCTCCCCAACAAGGGAATCAACTACAAATCACATTTCTTGTGGTCCATCGACATAAATATTTCAATTTTCATCTTACAAAAATAAATTTCATGTAAAAATGTCTTTTTTCCTTCATTGGATTACATTTTCAAAAAAATATAGGTTATAACTACTGAAATCTTATCACAATACCTGATCGTGATTCCTAATTTCTCAAATTCATCACATGACCATCTAAATTCCCAAAAAGTATTCAAAATATGAAGCTCATTGTAATTCAATGTTATAATCACTAACAAAACACACCAGATGATATATCGTCACCTTGAGAAGAAACATACCTCAAATACTACTCACTATCCGATCACATAGAAATCCATTCTGAGTCTAATTTCACAGAGGGACTCCATCTAGTATCATATATAAACCCCAATTCTGGTATTTTCTGGGGAACTAAATAACATTAAATTTTAATGAACACCAATATATCAGTTCTATCACAATCATCAATCTACTGGTCTCACCAAATCCAAACCCTATCAATTCTAGGTACATAACTCCATGACTGATACAATGCTATCTGCCATATGATTTCCTTTATCATCAATCCACTAAACCAAAATGGAGGTTTCCATGGTCTATTCTCCATACATTACGAAATTTAACAACTAGAATGGTCATCCATACAAATAATGATAATAATAGAAAATAATTTATAATTATCTACACTTTGATCACCATGAACACCATCATTAGTATTAACCAAAAGTAAATCCACTGTGAGGGTAAAAACCTATATCTTTCGATTGAACATTCCCCCAATAAGTGGGTTCCCATTTACATCCCTTTGAATGAAATACTTAATAATTACATTATATCATGAATGTCTCTCATATGGATCTAGGGTAACTAATAGTCTCATTTAATGATACAATCAATCTATTATATCACTATATTCCACATAGGTAATGGTTCCCATTTTAAATGAAACATTGGGACATCATTCTCATAAGCATCGCATCAACTCCCTTAGTTCAGATCCAAAACATGACCACATACCAATCTAGAAAATAAATGACCACTATGCTTACATAGCTTACATGGTCCCTCAAACATCATTGAATTTCTCCAGAAAACTCATGGTAACACTCTCCCTCTTATTTTGTGTGGAGTAATCTTCCATGAACACTATCACAGGTTCAAATCCATTTTCTATCTCAACCAAATCCAAATACAATGTGAATAAACACATTTTAAACATGATCATACAACCTGACACACAGTCACAAGAGACACACTTCATCAAATTTAGTTTTAAAAGGATAAAAAACAAACCATTCTCCTATCATGTCAATTTCATGAAGATATAAGGACCCCTATGGTGACATTTTTACACATAAAAGGCATATCACTTATGCTAAGGCTAATCACAGAAACAAACCATTCCCCTATCATGTTAATTTCATGAAGATATAAGCACCCCTATGGTGACATTTTTACACATAAAAGGCATATCACTTATGCTAAGGCTAATCACATGAATAACTACCACTCAAGAACAATTCATGAACTAGAATCATATATACAACCTCAAACCATCCATTATTTAACCATATATGGCCACAATCCATGGTACATAAAGCATCTCCATTCCCATACTACATACATGGTAACACTTACATCTCATTGATTTCATAGCCCAGATTATTTACCATTAATTCCCATATATTGGGAAATTAATATCCAATATAACACCACTCTCAAGTTACCCTTATAAATCCCAAATCATATCATTAACAATAGGAAAAATTAAAACTACTCAACCTTATAACTCATCCCAACAATATCTTGAGCCTAATATCAAAGGCAATACACTCTAACAAATATCCAATAATCATTTTCTCATATCGGTAACCATTTCCAAGGGAACATATAGTCCCCCATATCAATATCATCGGGAAACTCATGTGAAAAAACACACAATGTAGGGTTCACTCAGGTACTCATGATACATTCCAAGTTGATTACATATCCCTCCTCGAGCTCCCATCCTCTTCACAGGTCTTTATACTAGGTTTCCCCTCAAGGGTCAGATCACATATTCATATAAAATTTTCTTCCAAAATAATTATCTTCATGTATGACCAAGATTATATGATTTGGATAGGTAAAATTCTACCAAGAAGTTAGTAATGAAAGCACCACATATGTTATTGATAACATGTTAATTAACAATACCTATTTTATTTCTCTTAGTACAATGGTGGAATGAAATTCCTTTTTCGATCATGTGTGGATCACTAAAAAACCCACACAATGAGGTACATTATATCCATCAATAGTGAACATGATTACCTATGATCTATAGAAAAGTGTTTAGAAAAAAATTCACCATGGTTATACTAAGTAGGATACCACAAACATGTTTTATGGGAAAACCTCATATATGTTTTTGATGATTCCATAATTTTTATAACCCAATATCATAAATTATATCAATCACACTAAGAAAATGAATGTAATGTTTGTCCTATGTGTAAATAATAGTTCAGGGATGCAGGCCTCTTTCCACTATATTCCCAGAGCCAAAACCTAAATACAAATCACAATACACACATCCTATTTTGAAAAATTATCTCAATGATAATATTGAAAATAAGGATTAATAATTACACATACATGGTAACTTATACAACCAACTAAATATTTGTTCATGAAGCCCTACTTTATGGTCAATTAAAATAATATAAATATCTATATTCCCACTTAAAATATTTCATTCCCTCTGTAGTGTATAGGTAGAGGGTCTCATATGACCACATGTGGACCTTCCCATACACTAGAGACTTCCAATTAGAAATAAGGGTCTATAGTGTTTTCATGATGAGTATATAGCCTCATATAAAAGTAAACAAATGTCATAAATATCATAAAATTACATAATATAAATATGACTATGAAAATAATTAAAACAAGAATCACACTAAAACAAAATGAAATGATAAATACAGTCATACATCCCAATCAAAATCACATTAGGAAAATCATAAATAAAAAATAATCCAAAAAAATAAAAAAAACAATACTAAAATAATTGAACCTCATCACATACTAGTCTCCAAAACCCCTTCAATCTAATTTGTACCAATCAAGCCACTGAATCAATATTCCCTATCAACACTAGTGATCGTGAGTACTTCTTTAGCACCCATTATTCATGGATTCCATGTTATGGTTTTTATAAAACATGGTAATCCTGCAGAAATGGAATATTAAAATACTAGTATCATAGTGAATATATTTTTAATATGTTAAACATATTGTTATAAATAATGAAATAATAATAACATAATACTTTTTAATCCTTAGGTTTAAGGTGGCACATTATATCGATTATCCCTACTTTGGAAAGTGCTATGGTGTCTCTAAGCTTGTAACATTAACTAGTGAAGGGGAACCAAATCATTTCATGGAACTAGAACCCAAATATCACACCTTATTTGCTAATTCCAAATGTCTATGAGTATAAACATACAACCAATGGAGAAACATTTCCAACCATAATATCATAAAAAATAATGAAATTTTGGGGAACTCAACAAACACATGAACTGTAAAATCAAACACCATTTGGGTGAAACATAGTTTACCTTAGAAATATGAATGAAAATTTTCTTAGGGGAAACAACTCACACTAGAACCATAAAAAAAATTCACCAAGGGGAAACTCTATTCAGCCTAGAACGATATAGGAAAATGTGCACTATGGTAATTGAGATCGTCCTGAAACCATAAAAAAACACATTCCCAAAGAAAGATCATATAACCCTAAAATAATATAAAATTAATACACATTTGGGAAACTTATCTCACATTGTGACTATAAAATATACAAACAATGTGTTTTAACACTCCCTAAAGAGGTACTGTTCCTTCATTACCATGGGGACACATACCACCCCAACACACAAACCCTCATTCACATACATATAACTGAAAAATGATGTTCAATATCTTTTGTATCCTAAAATATAAAAAATTTGACACAAAACTATTCATGTCACATATACATAAGGGAATATATTCTCTATATTCTCATGCCAAGCCATATGGGTGGGCCACTTGCTTGGACCTAGTACACACCTCATGGGTTGTCCTCTGAAGAACACTTCTCATACAAACCATTATATACACAATAGGATATTAACAACAATCCTACATGTTCTAGGGTTCCACACTAAATGAAAAATGACTAATCCCCCTCACTAACCATATTAATGGCTACCATAATATTTAAACAACATTTAAGGTTCCATATCCACCACATAGTCCAGTAACCATATATGGGTTCCTCTATCTTGTTCACGTCACTCGGGTGATATCTATGAATCAATTTTCAACAGAATCCCTCCTTATGTACATCATTTCTTCATACTCACATTAAACTCATAGGTCACACCATCTTAGTATAATAGTATATATATAACACAATTCACATATCACATCCCAATCTCACCTAGATCTTGTTTATAACCTAGACCATTCCAATTTCCTACGTATGGTATACCCACAATGCAACTCATACACTAATGGTGAATGATCCCATTCCAAAAACTAATCTGAATTAGACCATATGAAAATGGTTATCTCAAGGATCCATCATGTCCTAATAGGTCCAATCATTTCAATTTTATCACTATCTATATCTCAATGGAACAATGGTAACCTATTATAAGGTCCACTATGATGCATTAATCTATTTCATTAATACCCCTCTAGGATTCATGTATCTTTTAGAATATATTAATAATCTAGAATTTATCCATCAGTGGTAATGGAAACCTAAAAATATTCAATGTTCTACCAAGTCCTTTGAAACATACATTTAACCCATTGGAATTTAGCATCAATGAAATAATTTATTAATTAAAATGGTAAATATCCAATAGTGGAAGGACCATATAGAACATAAATTTTAAAACATGAATAAATAATAGGGATATGTTCAGGTACTACCCACCTCATAAAATTTTCTTCTTAATTAATGATCGAAAACTATTTTATAAACTCATCCAACCCATTTCCAAGCATGTATCATCACCTAATCTACAATATAAATCCATAAGACCCACAAAAAATTAATTATAACAAATATAATTAACTATTATGTTAAATTCAATAGGTAATAATTTCATAAAAAATCATAAACAAATATTAACTCAAAAAATTCATTAAAAATGTTTTGTAATACACTATTGGAATAAACAATGAAATATTTGATTCAAAAACTTTAATTTAATCTCTTGATTAAATGGTCAATTAAAATGAATTTCACAAATAAAATAATTAAATAAGGTTGGGGATAGGCCTCAATCGAAATATAATGAAATAGTATGCAATAATAATATTCTGAAGTCCTCTATCCATGTTTACCTAAACCCTCATTATTATAATCTAATTACATAATGTTCTATGGGAATCAATTCCAATACTCCATGTCATGTTTATTCAAAATCAATGTGAATGTAGAATAAACCAAAACTGAAGGATAAGGGAAGAAGAACATTCTTTAAATAACCAAAAAAATTCCCACAATCACTCCACTCAAGGTAGGATCAAATGTGAGAATTTATGTGGAAAAAACTTTAAAAATGCCTTCTACATTATATATATTTGACTAAGATACCAGGGTGAATGACTAGTAAATTAAAATAATTCCCCTATGATCAACACAAACCCAAGAATTGATTACCGAATATCCTTGAGGGTCTGGTATGATGAACTCCATGCTCAAATCAATTATAGTGATGTATATATGGCTTGTGACATGCCTATCCCTAGTAGAGGGACTAACCGTCCCCAAATCATCAATGTGGGGTGATCCCATTGGGTCACGACATGACCACCCCCAATCATAGTGGCCATCCCGTTTAGAGTATTAATAATGATGAGACCCCAATATGACATGGCATGATACACATTACCAATAGGAGTCCTAGGAATAAAATACTGTAATAGTTTTAAGACCCTATGTTGAAAATTGAATTGAATAACATTAGGCCTTCACAGTGTGACTATGATAGGGTCACAGTGTGGCAAGACATAACAAAAAAAATCACTATGGTTGGTTCCCTAACACCTCTATAATCCCCACAAGAGCTCCCAAAACTCATTTCATACCTTATAATATTTCCATGATATTTTCAGACCCTCATAATTATGATATTCATCCCAATTATTAAATGATTTCCTATTATAGGACCAAAAATAAAATTTACTTACAAATTTCAAAACAATTCATGACATGGGGTTTTATAGGTGATAACATTTTATGATCATCAATATAGATATCTAACTAATAAACTATACATGAGGATGTTAACTAAATATATATTAAATATATTCACCGGTTAATATAAATATTATAGTTACATGTTGTAAAATATATCCGAAATTGTTTTATATATTTTTATGTGATAGAAACTAATTACAAATCATTAGGTATGTGAATATAAAAAACTAAATAAACTAGTCAATATTTATTAAAATACATATATGGTGGAATATATGGATACATTTCACTCTTTGAACATATATCTTTTACATAAGTATTTATTACTCAATATTTTTTCAATTTATGAGACAAAAAATGTCTTCAATAAATTGTAAAATATTTAAAAAATAATGAAATTTTACATGTTACATAAAACCACTAATATAACAAAAATTGAAAATTATGATACCTGTTTATTTTTTATATCTACATTATAATTTATTATGTAACATATCTATTTTTTATTAATATATTTTCATTAGTTTTTAAAAATATGTATTAAATTTTATTTACATGATGTAATGTATTCACACATCCATAGATGGGGACATTGAATTTTTTCAAAAAAATTTTACATAAATTATAATATATTAAAAATGATGTTTTATCCAACACTCATTGTATTATGTTTTGGATGTAATTTGTATAAGAATTTAAAGAGGAGTAGAAATTGATGAATAATTTTTTATGTTGTATTTTTTAGGTGAACGAATTAATGGTTATGGTGTTATGATAAAATATATGTGAAACTGCTTCACTTATTGTTAAAAATATTCAAGGGTAACTAAATATTCTAGATTGAGAACATAAATGTGGTAATTTCAATAGTTTGGAGACTAATGGTGAATGGTATGTTTTTTTATTGATATATTTATTTACAAGTGAATATTATATTTTCTCATTCTCTAAGATGTTTATTGATAGAAGTGTATCATCATTGTGAGTGGATTATTATCTACATATTAGAATTATGTATTATGATATTAAGCATCTATATTATTGGCCTTCAATGAAGACAAATATTTCATGTTTTGATTCTTTTTATAACAGTTTTTTACATGTAATGAAGAAATATACCAAATATACTTAGTTTCTCTTGCCACTATCCATTTCCATATGGATGTAGGAAGATGATTCCTTAATAATTACAACTAAACTAAATTGAACTATTTTTTAAATGAGTTCAATTTCAATGATCATTAGTAATCTAAAAATAAAATAATTTTCTGCCTATAGTGGAGAGTCTTAATATTAAGGATAATGTAATTAAATATCATTCAATGATTTTAAAATAGTACAATTCTTGTTCATATATAATTTCTCATAAACATCCTATTTTCATCAATCAGCTTTAGAAGAATCGTCAACTATCCATGTGAACATATTTTAATCATATCATGGAATATAATCAATTAACTGATGGAGAACAAGATTCAGATATTTAAATTTCAGAGGGTGTGATTCATGTTTATATTCTATATTTTGGAAGTATAAGGGAGAATCAATATCTATTAATTATGTTCTCATATGTTAATAATAACGATCCATGATATAAAATGGATAAATTTGAGTCATTTTATGGTTAGAAATTTTAGTCCCATTTACATTGGAATGTGTTGGATGGATTATAATGTGTGAGACTAAGGATCTTACAAGAGATAATGGGTAAAATTAAATTAATAAAAAAATTTGGAATGGATAATAGTTTCCAAAAATATATAGATCATAATAAAGGACTATTGGGATTTTTATTTGTTGATTATAAATTTCATAATGGTCTAATCAAGAAGTAATTTTAGATAATATTAATATATGTTATGGTAATTAATATTTTGTAATGATATAGATTAGTGTCTTTCAAAATATACATATATTGCAAGATTACCTCCATATTTAATGTCTTCCAGATCTCTTATCTATGGAAATATAATTTTGATATTTCAAATATTCATGAATGAAAAATACCTCGATCTATAGTAATATGAAACTTTTGTTGAAAACCCAAATAATAGTTATTTCATATTATAATTAAGTGTTATAAGTTAAATATATTACTTTGGGTTTGATTATATAGAATCGTAGAAATTATTCTAATGAGACATGTGATAATCTTAATTTATATATACCTTTTTCTATTAGTTTCTTATAGTATTCATTAAATTACTTCATAATTCAAGTGGTATGTGTCTAGTTTGGTAGGAATAAATGGTTCACTGGTTTCCAAGGATCATAGGAAAAAAAGTGAAAAAATGTTCCAATACATGTTGTTATGATCTAGTACACATTTTGAATCTATGGATCACAACATGCCTCACGTCCTGAAGCCAATTTGTGACCATCCCACGAAGCGAGCAAGGAAAAATATACTTCATGTTGTGAATGACCCGCTCACATTGTGTGGACTAGTCAAAGACCTGGGCAAGAAATCCATATTGAATCTGTATAAAAATCAGATGGAGATGAGATACACGTTTGGACTCCGATGTCACGTCTTTTACCTAGTCAAACATCTTAAATTCATGAGATACCTGCACGCCACACTGGAGATCCAAAATCCACAAAAAATAACACCGATCAAGGCTAAATAATTTATAATTCAGTTACACATCTTGAATAAATACACCTTCACAAGTTGATGAGTAGCAAAGCATTTGTGATATTCTCATATGTGGATCTATTTTTAATTTTATCTCCTTTGGTAATTCCTTCAGCCTTTCCCCTCTCAAACTCTCAAAATAATAGTATTTGTGCATTTTTAATAATCCAAGAGTCATGGAGCTTCAATCTGTCAATACATTCAATTATTGCCATCGAATTCAGATACAATTTACATTTCTATTTCTCAAGTAGGTATTTTATTTATAATTGTGATTTACGTAGTACACATTTATTTCAGTTACCATTTCTAAACCATTCCATGATCCTGATCCCATTAATGTCTATCAATACATTAATCATGTTTTATTTCACTTGTTTAAATGCATCATACCCCTCTATGATTAGAAAAATTTATCCAGGGGAAGGGATGGAGTGATGTATCTACAACATTAAATACACATTTAATTATAAACATGGAAATCATAATTTAATTAGTAAATATGATATGAACTAAATATCTATCAAATTTGCTTGAACGACCTGACAATAGGATGGTCAAACAAATAATCATATCATAATTGTAGTAGAATACTCTATGATGACTATCTTAGGAAATATTGTGCCTTAAAATTCCAATCCTAATGAACCTAGTTATTTGAAATCTCCCAACCACGAAATAGATACTTCCTAGTATGAGTAGGAGGATAAAATCAAAGTCAACTAGTGATCCTTGTTTTTTGGAAAGACTATGACATATGATCCATCCATGGATAGAATTAATGTAAATCCTTCAATCAGATAATCAACATGATCCAAACCCATCGTTTAACATTGAAATTGATTTTAAAAGATAACATAGATAAAACTCCCAAAAAATGAATTCTATAATGGTCTCCCTTACCGGTTTATGAATAAAAGTTCCCAAAAGTTAAATGGTTGTCTACATATGGATTCGACCCTATATTGCCACTACACTACGTCTATGTAGTTTGTGAATAATTGGGACCAATTATAAATTATAAATTTGATACACTCCGAAATAAGTAACGACACCGCCATGTAGGATCATCCACGTTTTTAGTTCCATTACCGAGGAGCCAATGCTACATTGGAAGAAAATAACTCTAGTTTTCTACCCTAGGATTACCTTTCCCTCGTCCCCTTTCTTCTTGATGCCCTTCCGCATTCTTCATTATTTTTATGAAATTTACCAAGGTAACTTTACCCAATCAAGGATACTTGAATTAGTCAGACCATTTTCCATTGATCCTGAGATCAAAATGTGATTGTCCTATTTCCATTTATTAATGATAGATGAGAAACATCCCCATTTGGTACAAAACCTATCAAACCCCCATCAAATTAGGGAACACATGATGCACCCTAAGAAGACCATCATGGACTATGGTATATAATAAATCCATGGTGAAAGCCCTTGCATTTTTTTCCAAACTATCCAATCCCACATGTTTGAAATTAAACATAGACTAATTCACATGATCCAAAACAAGGGGCAGTTCAGCAGTCTTCAAAGAAAAGACCCCCAAAAAAATTTTCTATCTTCGTTGAAATCTGAAATACCTTTTACAACCAAGTTATATCATCAGATTTTATAGGAAATTTTGTATTCTCCTTTTCACTCAGATATCGATAAGATATTTGATCAAAATACATGTTCTAATGTCAATTATGACATGAGATGAGCTCACAAAACATATTATCAATATATACATTCCCCTAATCTATTACTGGATGCTCCAGAATGAAATTTAGAATGTTGCACAAGCATATGGAGAATCTGCATGGAAATCATGGAACTGACTCAAATAATTAAGGAGGAAGTGTCCACATCATAGACTCGACACTTGGTTTCAAATGAAATCCATCTATCAAGGACTACATCCAGTGGCACAAACAATCGTCGATATTGTCACTATGGGTGGTTTAATATTTAAAACATTGGACACAAGAAGATATATTTTGGATGAATAATCCCATAATTTTAGTCTATGGAAACGTGATCATGGACCACCATGATGTGGAATCCCTCAAGTTGATGAGACCAACCGGTTATCAGTGAATTTTAATGTGGTAACCAAGAATATTGATACATTTCATATACCAACCACACAACCCCCTCTTACCTTAGTCATCGAGATTAAGACATGCGAGATGGGTGGTGCACTAAGCTTCTGTCACGATTGAAAAGAGTGATACGAAGAACCACATGATTGTAATTATTTTAATTAAAATCAACAAAATCATGAATTTCAGCTGCAACAACAATATCCATTTTATCAGCAGAGTCATGTTCTACAGTAGCCTCAAAACAATCAAGAATATTTACAGCATTGTAGTGTTCAGGATCAGTTTCACAACTATGGACCACTAGGGTATCCACTAATAAACCCTAACCGGAAACAACAGTAGTAGACATATCCTCAAAAAACATTTCCATGTCCACCACAACCACAATAATGTCCACCCACCTAGTCAAGAACACAACAGCCCCCTCCACCACTACATAGTATCTTGGAGAACCACTTGTGATACATTGTTCAAAAGTCCAATAAATGGATGACCACACATAATATATAGATGCAAAACCAGCGAGCATCTTTTAGAAACATGGAGATTCAAATGGGTCAGATCTCAAAATCTATACACTAATGGAAAAATTACATACACCAATAGTTTTGAACTCTTGTTATAGGTCCCCATACTTTTGGTATAGCATATACCAATGGTTTGGGAAACTGTTGTGTGATTTGGCGTGGGGATAGACCTGTCCCAATGGTTTGGGAAAAAATGTTGGGAAATACCTATCCCAATGGTTTGAAAAGCATTGGTATAGTTCATTCCCAATGGTTTGAAAACTGTTGGGATAAGCCTTTCTCAACAGCTTTCCCCAAACCATTGGGATAGAACTATCCCCTCACCAAATCACCCATTGGGTGCCCAAACCATTGTCATATAAATTTTAAAAAGAAATTATAGATTTTGTTTGAACCCACAACCTCTAGGTTATATATCAAAGATTATACCACTATCCTATGATTACCTTTGTGAAAATATTTGGATATATATATATAATTTTTATATTCATTTATTTTATGATATTCGACAAAATAATTCTTAAAAAACAATGGTATTAATCCAAACTGTTCTAAAAACAATTGGGGTAGGCCTTTCCCAACTGTTTTGACAACTGTTTTGATAGGTACCCTCTCTTTCCCAATGGTTTGGCCAAACCATTGGGAAAATTGGCCTCAATGTGGGCTTTTCGAAAGAGTTTGGCCAAACTGTTTGGAAATCCATATCCTTTCCCAATTGGTTGGCCAAACCATTTGTAAAAGTGGCCTCAATGTGGGATTTTCCCTATAGTTTGGTCAAACTATTGGGAATGTCATACCCTTTCCCAAATGTTTGGCCAAAACAATGGGAAAACTGGCCTCAAAGTGGGATTTTCCCAATGGTGTGGCCAAACTGTTGGGAAAGTCATACCCTTTCCCAACGGGTTGGCCAAACTATTGGGAAAAGTAGCTCAATGTGGGATTTTCCTAATGGTTTGACCAATCCGTTGGGAAATCAATACCCTTTCCCAATGGTTTGGCCAAACCATTGGGAAAAGTGGCCTCAATGCAGGATATTCCCAATGTTTTGGCCAAACTGTAGGGAAAGGGGACCTATACCAACAAGTTTTACAAACTATTTGCATAGATGCATTGGTATAGGTTAGATTTCTAGTAGTTTTATCTAAAAGATTAACGTGTAGTCTACCTAGTTACAATGAGAAGAGTCTATGTCTTTAGTGGAAAAAAGTATAAAGGTTTTTTATTTCCTAAAACAAATAGAAACACATCCATAAAAATATCCAATGAATCAAAAAAATATGTAAAGTAATCCATTACCACAGCACCACAACAAACAATACTAGCTAAGAAAAATAAAGCCCATGAAAAAAAAAGGAACAAATTTATGTAGAGCCACTACCATACAAGCCACATCTTCCATTTTTTGAAAGAGTGAGGAATGGTATGGAGGAGTCTTAATACAAATTGTTCCTCAAAATGTTCAAACAATTTCATATCCATATTCATTTTCCTAAAAAAATCACCCAAATTCTGGTTTATGAAAAATTACTCAAAGACATTCTATCAAAAAAGGGAAAGATAAAAGATCTGGGATTTATCTCATTAAATAATGAATCATCTTCTTTTGAGCAGTAGAAAATTCCCCAATAGATGAGAGATCTTGGAAGTATTTCAATCCCTTGTGTGATAGGACAGTGAAAATTTGGAGGACAACTTTGTGATCTTTGAGCCAACATTAACCTGATGCCGAAGAGTGTTTTCCCCAAGCTAACACTCTAAAATGTACAAGCAACATGGGTAGAGATTCTCTTATGCGATCTCTTAGTTACGTACCCATTGGTATTCTCAATTTTGTACTTGGTAAATGTTTAAAAATTCATTTCACCACAAGAATTTCTATTTTTGGACATGGATGATGAAGGAGATGTACCAATAATTCTTGGAAGAACCTTCCTGGTGATATAAAGGCCTTGATTGATGTTAATAATGGAAATATCATCTTTAGGGAAAGAGAATAAAAATCAATTTTTCACATAATAGTGGTTGTACGAAATTTAGATGATACAGTGGACTGTAACATCATATCTCTCACTCAATATGGATATGAGTACATGTGTATTAATAAAGAGACTGGTGATTCATGTATAGAAAATGAATAAGATAATGTCTTCAAGGAAATCACCATTATTGTACTACTCACAAGAGACATTATGCCACCATTTATCACATCTATCATTTAGCCATCCCAATTGGACTTGAAACCTTTACCCAATACATTGAACTATTAATACATTAGAGATTAATTCTCTTAAACCATCATTACCAACGCTGAACTATCCCATGATCAAGAAGAAAAAATATTTCATTTCCATAAAACAGACAAGAAAACAATTTCCTGGGGAGTGGCAGATATAAAAGTAATCAATCCTCCAAAGTACACCCTCTACATTTAATTGGAAGAGGATAAAAAAGTGAAAATAAAAACTCAGAGGTGGCTCATACTTCCAATTAATGAGGTTTTCAAGAAGAAATTACTAAAGCTTATGGATGCAAGAATAATTGTTCTTATCTCATTTAGTTAATGGGTGATACCCCTCATTGTCATTCCTAAAAAAGGTGGAATCACTACAGAAATGAAAACTGATAATGAACTCATTCCAACATGCACCATCACTAGATGGAGAGTTTGTGTATATTATAAATGATTGAATGTAGAGATGAGGAATGGTAATTCTCCCTAACAATTTAAGGATCAAATTATAGATAGACTCCTAGGGAATGATTTCTAGTATTTCCTAGATCGCTATTTATGATATAATAAAATTGGTGTCATCCCTACTGACCCGTGTCATTATTCATGTACAACACACCAGCAACATTCCAAATATTCATGATACACACCATTCATGAAATGGATGTTAAATTTCTCAAAATATTTATGGAATATTTCTGAGTCTATGGGAGATCATTTTATTCCTAAATAAGAAATCTAGAACAAGTTCTCCAACATTTTTAGGAGAGAATCTTTGTAATTAATTGAGAAAAATGTCACTTCATGGTACATGGAGGAATTGTACTAGGACATAATATTTCTAAAGAAGGAATTGAGGTTGATCGAAAAAAGATCAATGTTTTCAAATAACTACCTGAACCATAAAACATTAAACGGATCAGATGTTTTCTTTTAGAATGATGTGTCTTATAGACACTTTGTAATAGCTTTTTCTAATATCACACATCCACTTAAACAATTATTGTAGAAAGATATTCCTTTTTAATTCAATGGGGACTATTTAAAAGTGTATAAACCACTAAAAATTTTTCTTATTGTGTATCCAATTATCACTGCACCAAACTGGGGAAAATTGTTTGAGATTACATGAAATTCTAGGGACCTAACTATAGATATGTTGTAAGAAAATGCATTGAAAACAACATTTTTCATATATATTACGATATCCATACATTAAAAAAATCACAGATCAATTATAAAACTACAGACAAGGAGATCCTATCCATCGTATAGGGATTTAAAATTTTTTGTTCATAACATGTTCTTTTTAATGTCCTTGTCCATATAGGTCTTGTCACCCTTCGATACCTAATCAATAAGAATGATGAAAATCCAAGATTGATACAATGGATTATTTTACTACAATTGTTCAATGACGTATTCAATGAAACCAAAGGAACATAGAATATCATTGCAGTCCAACCCTATTGATTATCCCTAACCATCATTAAAGAAGACATCAAGACTTATATTGAATTAGTTTTCCCAAATGAGACATTATTTAGTGTCAAGACCATGCCCTGGTTCTCATATGTTTCCAAATAGATTTCCATAGGATATCTCCCTCAGGACCTCTCATAACAACAATGCATGAAGTTTCTGGCCCATTCTAGACACTACGTTTGGGATGAACAGTTGCTACTAAAGCGTCATTACAATGGACTTTTAAGACACTACATCCAAGAGGATGAGATACTTAATTTCATTGAATATTGAAACTCATAACCAACTGTCAAAAATCATGGACCTAAGGGAACAGTGGAAAAACTCAACAAAGTGGATTTTTCTTGCCCTCATTGAATCACAATGCAATGGGATTATATGATCTATGTGATATATTTCAATGAATTTGGACCATCATTAAATGAAATTATATTCCATAAACCTCATTCTGGATTTTGATGTTTTTGACATTTTGGGAATTAAAATTTTGTTACCATTTTCAATTTCACATGGTAAGAGTAACATTCTAGTTGTAGTAGACTATGTCTTAAAATGTGTTGATGTTAAAGCAAGAGCATGTGACACAACAAAGGTAGTCATGATTTTTCATAAAAAATATTTTCGCACATTTTGGATTTCCATGATTACTCATCACTGATCATGGAACCCATTTCTCAAATCATCTAGAGTGAAAAATTCATGAATGATATGGAATTCAATAAAACATCAGAACTTCCTATCACCTGAAAAAAATTGTGAAAGTAGTATTGTCAAACAAGTAGGTGAATAAAAATATTAGGGAAATAATTAAACACCAAAAGAAGTGATTGGATCCTGATGTTGGAAAATGCATTATGGGAATAAAGTACATTATACAATACACCCATATGAACCACCTTATTTCGATTGGTTTTTGATAAATCATATCATCATTCGGTGGAGATATTTCAGCATTCATTATGAGAAATTTAAAAAAGCTGAATTTCGGATATAGAAATGGCTGGTGAGTAATGATTATTACAAATAACCACAATGTTGAAATACAAATAAATTTGTATGAAAACTCAATTATTTAGAGAGAACAAAAAAAGAAATCACACAACCATCGAATTACAAAATGCAACATCATCCCTGGGAATACAATTTTGCAGTTCAATTCAAGATTAAAATTATTTCTAGGAATGTTGAAGTCATGATGGTATGTTACTTTGAGGCTGTTCAAGTTGTTTCCTATGGAACAATTGAAATTCAGTGAGATATAGGACCACCATTCAATGTGAATGGTCGAAGGTTAATGATATTTCAGAAGATATTCCAAGAAGGTTGTGTCATCAGCCTCATTATCCACTAAGATTTGATAGAGTGAAGATATCTACTAAGAAAACTAATGAATGTGTGGAATACTATGTTATGAAGGTTTTAGATAAGATAGATTAGGATCGTTGTCCATGAATCTCATGTATAATGGAGAATGTGGTGCAGAAGGAGAAACAAAATGTGTCCAAATATAGTTCACCACATGTTATGTACACTGTGTTCACAGTGTGTCTCTTTTTCACCCAAAATTTGATCTTTTCTTCCCCATACATTACGTAAATCACCTATATAAATTTTGTACATGGTTGGTTTAGTTTTAAAAAATAGAAAGTTTCCACCCACATGTCATGACTCGCACCATTCTCCCCCCGAACCCTCATCTCCCCCGACTCCCCCTCTCCCATTGCACCCAAAGAGCCCTCCCTCACCCCTCACCCACTCCCAAACCCACAACCCCCTTACCTTCCATTTCGTCACCCTGCCACCCCCATATCCTCTTCCATAACCATCTAATGGAACTACTGACCACCCTCCTCTCCTTTATCACACAAGATGCACCCACCATGTGCACCACCCTCCTACATCCATGGAACATGCCATGTGACCCTATCCTGAGCCCACACCTTCTACATCCTCCTCCATCTTTAATAGATAGAAACTAGTTTCTAAGTGTCTCTACGCTATTTTTGAATTTCAGTACAACACCTCCTCTCCATCCACTGATGAGAAAATTCATGTTCACCTGGTGCTCTGCTTTAGCAACCTGGATCATTAGGTTAATCTTCTTCACCTATAAACAAATCTGAAAAAAAATGATGGAATTGGAAATTCCAACCAATTTTAATATTGATGATGATGTCATGCACCTCTTAGATACATTACATATCAACACCATTATCATAGTATGGGAGGAGACGTACTGGGAGCTATTCCATGAGTTCTTTCCCAAGTTCAAAATCACCATTGACTGACTACATTTCTGGTTCAGTGGCATACCTTACAAGCATGGTTTTTCTAAATTTAGAGTTTGGATCGATATATACACAAAGTATTTAGTAATCTTTGATGTTTATCAGACCCTACAGACACACATAGATCATGAGACTACACAAAACCTATGGCCCATCATCACCTGTGACCCCTAGTCGTATCACAACCCTCAAATCATGAATTCAAATCATCTTCAACCCCTGGCTTTGGGTGACTTGGAAAGGGAAATGGAAAATGGCTAGGTTTCTCAAGGAGATACCCATGGAAGTGTTAGTCAGATGGGAACCTTCATTCTAGAAACATCCATGGGTGGGCCACCCATCATTAGGACTACCTAGTTCGCTTCATACTTCAATGTTCGAATTCATAGGAAGCGGGGTACACTCATGGGTGGATCCTTCATCACCCACCTAGCCATGTACTTGGGTGTATTTGACGAATCTTTTCCCCTAACCTACATTGGACCCATTGAGCTGATTGATCTTCTACAACTATTCAAGATCAGATGATTGTGCAAGAGGACAGAATTTATTTTTAGGCACCAGGAATCCAGGAGGCTGTGTATTAGATGCGTCCACTTGGAGGATTAGTAGTTGAGACACCACATCCTTCTCATATAGACACACTAACTACACCCATACCCACAACTACCTCAGATTCCACCCATTTTACCATACCACCACCATCCTTTTACACCCTCAATGCGCTCTGGGATGATATCTTGTGCGGACTGGAAAATCTGTACTGAATTTCAACCCACAACAATATCCCCCTCATTCAGTGTCATGCATTTACACATTCCTCATCTCTTAACCTAGTTGTTCCTTCATCCTCCAACATTCCACCACCACCTTCCAATTAGCTGGACCTCCCTCCCGATCTGACTTACCCTGCCACCTAGTAGTAGTTCCTGACAGAACATGCCTTGAAGGTAAAGAGAGTTTCCAATGATCCCATCCTCTAAGTACCATTCATTGATCGAACTATGAGATCCATGAACCCAGTATGGATTGTAACATCCCCGACCACCGCCCTAGCCCATATTCCTACCTCCATTACCACACCACCCACAACCGATGCACCTCCATCTAGTTCTAATGGTGCTACTAACCCATATATGCCCAAATATTTGATTAATACAGAATGCAATGTGATGAAACATTAAGATATTATTGGGTCAGAACACTGATCTAATATTGATCTATATTTTTTCATTTTTTGGACCATTTTCATGAAATCCTACGGATTTTTGTTTTTGTCATTTTTTTCGTAACACTGTAAGAACATTGGCTCTATATATATTAATGGGATCTTATGTTTACATTTTTGGAGTCCTTATTTCCATATCATTTCATTATATCATTATAATATCAAGATTCTTATAATCATCTATAGTCTATGAGGTTCCAATCCCACAAATGATATTAGAAAAAAGGGTACTCGAGCACCTCACCGATATTTTCACACAACTTCACGAGATATCACTTGAAAATCACCACTAGAAGTAGCCACCATGACCAATTATTCCATTCTTACTACACCTCATTCATGCTCATGTGACTGCAGGAAAAGTGACTTACCCACCGAAGTGACCACAGGAGCATGAAGAGACAACATCTAGTAGTTGTAATAGGTGAAAGAGAAACTGAGCAGGTGGACCGTCTGATAATTATAATTTCTCCCCTACCATGCTTGTGATATTTAAGTGTCACTTTATACGAGGTAATCCATAGTTCATCTCTTATTTTTTCATGTTGTCATTGTCATGTATTTTTCATTTCCATTTAATGTTACATTTTATGTGTTTCATGAAGATTTATTCTAAAACTATCACAATTTAAATAAAATGAATATCCCATGTTCTCACTCTGTGAACGTGTTTATTTTATCAACTATTATAAATGTTATTACATGTGAACTACTATTTTCTATCTAGTTATGGACAATATTTTCTATCTCTTTTGCTGGTACATTGGATTTTTATGCTACCAAAGTTGAAACACCCCCATGGCATACCACTTGTATCAGAGAGCTCTCGATTCCCTCTTATTTTATTTTTTTTCCAATATGCCTTTTGAAATTATTTAAAATTCACTACCATACTGCTCCCACTATAAATATTTTGACAACGGCGACATTATATCTTATTATATGTGGGGGGCAGGGTTCTTCTCACAGCTTAAATGTTGATAAATAGTAATTTTTTTTCATACACGTATAGGTGAAATTTGTTAAAATAATAAACATGATTTGAACCTAAAAATAATCATTCACTTATAATTAATGATGATATTATGTTAAAAAATTATTAAGGACCATGATTCACTCATGTTTTGAATTTTTTATAATGGTTACTGAGTTTAGAGAATTAATTCAAATTCAAAATAATTGAAATTATGATTAATTGAAATATTTCTTAGGATTTATTCCCTTTGGTATTGTTAGTTATATTTGGTTCCCACAACCCAAGAGGACTCTAAGCCTCCAATTTCATACTCCAGTCGGTTCAAATTTTATGAGGGATAATAAGGGAATGTAAACTGACATGACCTTGAACTGATAACTTATCAAAAACATAAGTAAACAAGTATGGATTTAAAATGATTGAGGAATTCATTGATAGCCACTTTCCATGAGACCCACTTGAAATCATTCATCCATTTATCCCATAGAATCCATGAATGACTAGTTTAAATGAACCTATTTCAAGACTATTTCCATTACTGCCCTACTAATTGTACAATGATTATCGATATCATTGAACATGTTTAGGGGAGACATTCATAGGGCATGGGATGCTTACACATTTAATGATGTATGGTTCACTCACCTGAATACAAGGATTTTACCAATAAAACATTATTTCAAGCTTTGATAATTAGTTCATTTTCAAAATAAAAAATAAAAGAAAAATAGATTTGGGTTGTGTAATAGGAGGGTAAAAAATCACCATTTTCTAGACCGATGAATCCCTTGAAGGATCATATGTGGATATGTGAGGGATGTAAGATCCACCCTAGGCATAAATTTAAAAAAAATGAAAAATAAAATTAAAATAGGATGGAACAGAATCATTTTTGTGTACATACATGAAACACATTTGGATATAAACTGAGCTGATGGAGAATAGATTTGACCATCTAGAATGAGGAACGTCATCACACTAGTTCATTAAATGTTATCATTGAACTATAGATCATTCCCACATAATTGACCCAGATTATTAAAATTTGACCCACCTACCAACGACTATAGACTCACTAGAACTAGATTTCTTAAGTCCTCAAGATAAATCAATTTCTTTATTTACGTAGTGGAGATAATAGAACCAGCTAATGTTTGTGGTTAGGAACATGTACATAGGGTACGATCATTCCAATAATTAAATTTTCTAACTTGAGTGATGAGAGAAATTAATTTTTAGGTATATTACAATTGGTTATATAGAATAAGGAATAATTAAGAAGTTATAATTATAAGGCTATAATGTTTTTTAATACTAGAATATGAGCCATAACTATCATTCTATGCATGTTTAATTCTAGAAATTGACTTTTCTCTGCTTACACATAATTTAATTTCATGGACATAAAGAATGTTTCTTGATTTTTAAATTACATATCATTTTAGAAATCCATGTTGATACATTCTTTCTTGATGACAATAAACATTCCATGTGTTGGGATATGATAATCCTAATTCTTATATAAATGTTGATGTTAATTTCTTATTGTTTTTCAATAAATTACTTGATAATTAACGTGGTTTGTGTTTTATTTTGTAGGAATAAAAGCTTCATAGGTTTTAGAGGATGATCGGTAGAAAAATTTAAAAAAATGGACAACAATACATCATGAAGATATAGAAAACATCACGGATATATGGATCACAACTTTCCTCATGGTGTAAATCCAAGTTGTGAGAATGCCACGAAGCAAGCATGGAAAAATGTACTTCATGTTGTGAATGATCTGACCATTGTTTTATGACCAGTCAAAGCCACATGCATGAAATCTGAGAATAATCTAGGGAAAAATCAGATTGATATGAGGTAATCATCAGGAACTCTTATGTCACGTCGTGTACCTAGAAAAAATCATAAATTCATGAGAGACTCATGCGCCATGATAGAGATCCAAAATCCATGAAAAATAATTCAGATTGTGGTTATGAGATGTGTACTTCAGGTACACATCATGAAAAAATATGCCTATATAAGCAGTAGAGCTGCAAATCATTTGAGAGATTACTATACCTGCTTATCTTATCCCTTTTGTTTCGTCTGAATATTCATTGGCCCTTTCCCCTCTCAAACCTTCAAATTATTTAATTTTGTACATTTTTTATAATCAAGGTTTCATAGAGCTTCTATTCTTCAACAAATTAAATTACCACCCTCATAATTAGATTCAATTTCAATTTCATTTCTCATGTAAGTATTTTATTTATAATTTTGATTTACTTAGTGCACATTTATTTCTGTTACAATTTACAAACATTTGAATGATCACAATTCCATTAATTTATATCAATCAATCAAGAATCATTTAATTTACCTGTTTAAATGCATTGTACCCCACCTTGAGTAACTAAATTTCATAACAGTATGGATGAAGAGATGTATCAAACTCATTAAATACACCTTTTCTGTATAAACATGGACATCCTAACTGGATTAGTAACAAGTATATGAACCAATAGTCTATCCAATTTTAGCAAACATCCCTGAACATGACATGGTCAAAAAAAATGATCCAATACTAATTGAAGTAGACCAATATTTGACCACTATCTTAGGAAAATTTCTTCCTTAAGAAATCAAACATAATGCACCTAGTCTGTCGCTATCTCCTAGACTTCAAATATATACTTACTACGTAGGACACAAAAGCCAAGACCAAATTCAACTATTGATCCCTGTTTTCAGCACAAACTAAGACATAAGATCATTTGACTATTATAAATAAAGGATATAGTTCACTCAGATATGAAAATTGATCCCAACCCCTATTATATCATTTAATGTCATCCCAAAATAGAACATAGATCAAAATCTATAAGAAAGACTTCTAGAATGGACTCCCTTACAGGTTTAGGAATCGTATTTCCAATTAATCAAATGGATATCTCACTGTGGATTTGACCCCATAATGCCACTACACTACGTCTCTATCTTTTGTAAATGTTTGGGACCAATTATAAATTCTAAAATTGATACATGCTTGAGGAAGTAATGACACCGCCATGTGGGAGCCATCAATATGGGATCAATGCTTATTGACAAGGGAGATATGGCCTCAGTAACATCTTTGATCAATAGATATAATTTGAAATTTCTAATGGAAAAGTTGAAAAGATGAGGAGAATTGTGTACCCAAAATTTCAATAGATGGTATATATTTTCAAAATTATTTATTTTATTCATTTTCATTGATTTTGAATTGTAATTTTTTTAATCATATAAATTTTTCAAGAACATACATTTTTTTAAATGGTGTGCGATATCTGCATGGGGACTAAATGGGGTATAAAAATATATATCATGTGAAATTTAGAACCACGTTCATGTTTTGGGAACCATAAAATTATTAAATTAATTTTCTAATAAAATTAATTATTTTCATTCTTTTTAGAAACAATCTATATACATCTTGATAAAGAATCAGGTTTTATCCATGGGAGTCATTACATTTTATCTCATTCTCCTCCTTAATCTTTTAACTGATTCTCCATAATTCCTTAGTCATTCCATTATTGAAGTCCCTATATTCCATTATATTCTCTTTTTCTATCCATATTAATTTTCCCACTTTCCCTATTTTGACCATAGATTCATAGGGTTTTTGGTTTGTATTAAATAATCTTTGGGGTTGTTGTGTGTCATGGATTTTAAACATCTTATAGGTCTTAATATTTTGTTGGAGGATTTAATTAGTTTCATTTTTTTCTATAGGTTGTTTTATTCTATCTAAACTATTCTCTATAGAACTTGATGTTTTCGTTTTTCTAATATTATATGATCTGATTTTACATATTTTATATTTTTAGAAAATATCATATAAGACCTTTAATTATATATGTTTTTATGATAAATTTGTATATATGTACTGATTTAATAACTTTTTAACAGTTTTTTATGTTTTAATATTATAGAATAGTATCATTAAATGTTTATTATTCCTCTTATATATCAATAATGGTTTACATGATTTTAAATTGCATATTATGGTCCTTATAATACTTTTGAATGGTAAAAAAAGTAAGGACTTTATAGAATTGTTATAAATACTTTTTATTTGAAATTTATGCCCAATGGTCTTTTTATTCATTAATTAAATTTCATATGAATTTGTCCATTATTATTGGAATGTGAGTGGTTGTTTCTCAATAACCTATGGAGGCTTCTATAATGATTGTTTTAGATTATGGGGTATATGATTTTTATTGAAGGAGTGATTTATTCTTTACATCAAATATCATTGATAAGTTATAATTAGATGTGATATAATAAATAATTTCTCAACCAGTTAGGACTATATTTCTAACCCTAGGTTGGTTCCCTAGGTTATGAATAGATCATATATATTTGCTGGGTAGGAAAGATAATTACTTATTTTAAAGATCAACAGATAATATTATTGTATAATTTATGAACATCATTCATATAAGTTGTCATGATATTTGTATTTCATTTATGGATTCAAATAAATTTATCTTTACTTATTTAAAAACAGTTCATTTCATGATATAAAGTGTGTTAACATTTAAAATATAATTAAGACACCCATTTTGAAATTATATGAATAATCATCTTCAACATAATTTTCATATTCTGAAATTTTATACAATTCACATTATACTTTCTAATAATAACACTAATGAAAACCCATATAAGGTATTTTTCTTCATAATTTATATTTTCATTGAGTATTTTTATTTATATATGTGATATTATATTGTTAAAATTTGTGATATAATATTCCTTTTCCAAATATATTTTTAGAGACGTCATATATTTCATGTACATTACCATCCTTTACCTCATTAAAAAACAACAACATACTTGATATACCATCATTTTTTGATATTTTACCGATTGAATTCTGATATCTATTCAATATATAATTCAAATAAAAAAAATAAATCATCTAGTTCATAAAATCCAACAGCTGAAATATTAAGAACTATCTTATCTTGTTAGATTTAATGTATCCTCTTAATAAAAATTAATCATTTACTCTCTCACTAAAAACAATTATGGTTTTTATAATATTACATTCTATGATAAATAACTCACCAATTTTATCATTTCCAATAATTATATCATTTATAGAAATTTTATGAATGATTTATAAATTGATTCCTGTAGTCATTTTTCACATTCATATTTAGACTTGAACTTCTAAAATAGGATTTTCCATATATGTTTATAATATTGGGAGGTTTTCTTTCCATTCATGTAGGTAAAAAGTGGATATAATCACAATAAATATAGGTGTTCTTTGCCTTTATAAATTTTTTAATGTTTTTTGTATATTTATTTTTTATCTTGTTCGTTATCTATATGATTACTGTTTTCTTTTTTTGTAAATAAAATAAAGAAATGCTGTTAAATAGAGAGACTATTTATCTATTGTGTAGTGATAATACCGTCTATCACAGTTAAATCCCACTAAAAATTGGTATTTGATCCCTAATCGAGTTTAATAATATCATCTATGATGTATTTCGAAAATATGTTAACTGGAAAATGATTTTTATCTTTAGAAAACCATGTGACATGCTCCATTAGTCCAAACAATAAATTTTAATTTGTTATGAGGTGTCAGGAAAATTATTTCCTTACTATTTGTCACTGGAAGGAGTAAAATATCATATTATGATGTCCCTTATGATTTTCTTGAGAGAAAAAACTATTTGGAGTTATAATCCATAATAGAAAAAGTGTTATGAGATTTATCTTATAAGATTGTTAGTTAAGAAATAGGTCTTATTCACAAATATATTTATATGATAAAATACTTATTTTATACATTTAAAATATATAAGACTATAAACATTTCAAATGATTCGCTATACTATAGTTTTATAATAAAAAATTTGAATTAATAATTTGTGGAATGATTTTTTAAATATTAATATGAAAATCCAAGATGAGGACTATTCCATTATATTACTAACCACTTTAGATTACTCATATTATTATTTGAGAGATTAAATGATGTAAATTATATGTTTTGGAACCCTAGAAGAGGTTACGTTTTCATTATTTTCCATGGATATTCAAACCAATCATTTAATTAATGTGTTTGGTGGTAAAAAGCAAACAGTGACTAATTTAGTGTTATGGGCCAGCGGAAAGATACTTGAAAGGATATGATGTATGGAAGTTGGATTAGGTACTATTAATGATATAAATATGGAAAAAAGTTATGTTTTGTAGTGATGTCCTAAGGGAGATAAATAACGGGGTGTTATACCCTGTTTTAATGTCGTACACCCATGTTTTGATGATTTGGAAGTCTTGTTAACCTATATAGTTACTTTTAAGGTATAGTTTTGGTGTATCAATTTATTCATCATTATACATTCCTTTTGAATGATCTATATAAAAATCATAGTGGTATAAAATATACAAGAGTGTTCATGGGAGATATTGGTGTAGTGTTGCCACTTGGGAAGGGTTATTCGGGGTCTGTAAGATTTAGTTGAAGATTGTGTGTCTCAAATTTATGTTTTATTGTGGATAATTCTTTGATTCATTTTATACGAATAATTTCTTCTTATATTTATATATATATAATTTGAGATATATTTATGAAATATTATAACAATTTACTATTCAATTTTGAATTGTTTGTGTAGTAACTGTTGGACTCTTCTAGTAAAACATTACTATATTCCCTAGTGGAGAGTGAGGAATATGATGGGGGAATTATAAAAATTTATTATTCATTCCTTATTATTCATAAATGTTTGTGTTATTTCACTATTTTTACATATCAAATGGCATTTTTTATAATTAAAATTATTTTGGTTTTAATGTCTTAATTTTGATCATCCATGCATAACTTTTCATTCGTTTAATCTATTATTTTAATATCGAATGGTTTTAAGTTAAATAATTGACTATTAAAAAAAATTATGAAGTCAATCATGGTATATATAAGTAAATTGTACATTGTAATTCCATGACCCCAGTTATCCATAATTGGTGCATTATTAGATAACAATGTCATGATATAAGGAGTTATGTCCCGAATGACTGATCAGTTTAGTAGCCTTGGAAGTACTTGATACAAAAATAAGTTTTATAATACATCATGAAACAAAAAAACAACATTGTATCCCCATTAAACACTCTTATATCCCTTAGCCTATGCCTACAGTTTAATCAAAATATACTACATTTAATACAGGATAAAATAAAACATAAGAAAGGGGTGAGCTCATATGATCAGTAAGGATAAAAATATTGTGGAAACTGTCATAAATAAGAATAAATATTTAAGGCAATGTATAAGAATAGAACAAAATCCTTTTATTTATAAACATCATCATAATATGGAAATGATAAATCAAATAATTTCATTTACATATTCACATAGATATTCAACTAGTTTAATAATCACCTATAATATCAATTACCAATTTCATAATTATAGAATGTATAATTCCAGACATCATAACCACATAGTCAAGGACTTGTTCCATGACTACAAATAAGATTTTGTCAAGGAATTGTTCCAAGAAACTAGTTTTTCTAATTATTCTTACTGATGTATCAATGAGCTATAGCGGGCTCCACCTGTAACTTACTAAGTCCAATTAATTCCACATATGAAAAGGTTTAAACATAACATAAACATTTGTATTAAAACTAGCATACGAAATGTCAATATGTTATCCATAAACCAGGAATGGTAGAAATATTACACATCCACTGTCAAAAATATCACAAAACCTTCAATATAATATTTAATATTTGTATCATAATAAATCAACCTTGATCATGAATAATATATATTAAAGTATACTGACATAGTTGAAAATGATCATTAAAAATCGTTGAGTGAAATATCAATTTTTCATGAAAACATTTAAAAGTATCACTATTTATCAAGAATCTATTTAAAATAGAATTTTTATTCAAAGTGTCCCATACCATGGTGAATCGTTTAAAAGGAATTTCAATTTTAAAAAATTAGTTTCCGTATAAATAAAAAATTAAAACCATTTTTAAAACGTGGTCACTACTAAGAAAAATTTAGAAGAATAAATTTTTAAAACATTTGAAATGATATTTTACGTAGATTTCTTATACAAATGAAAGAAACATGAATAAAAAGAATTGAGTTAATAAAAAAATTATAATATCATAAGAATCTATGGATTCATGATATACTTTGTCAAAGTACAGTATATATAGAAAATAAAAAAGAATTGTCGCATAACCACAATGATGGCTCAATGAAATGTAAGCTGAGATGAATTCCTTTATAAAGACTGTATCCATATTTTAATGATAAATCAATGACATAATTATTTGTAAAAATTATAAATACACTAAATATTATTGGATATTCAGTGTAATCATTCTGAGGACATTCACACATATTCTTGTAAAAACAACACTAATGACATGGATGTTTGACTCAATTAAATAAATTGAGTTATAATTACTCTTATCAAGTTTATATCGATGACTTGATAATTTATCAATGGATTTATTGTGTGTATCAAAGTATATCCACATAAATGAGAGTGGAAATTACTACATAAGTAAATAAATAGTTATTTCACACATAATATTTGGGTAAAGTAGTCAATTAAGTTTTCATAAAACTGAATAAGTGGAAATTGAAATTTGAAATTTTCTTACCGATTTGGTAACTTACAAAACATAAACCCCATTAAAGAAGTATCATCCAATTATGAAGTAAATAACCATAAATTAATGTATATTATGCAAATAATATAATCATTGGTAGCATATACACCACAAAAAAGGCAGTAGTGGAAAATATAGCATGATTCTCTAGTGAATAAATGTGAGATAAAACCCCCTTACCTTGTAATTTTCATTAGTATTGGTTAGGTTAGCCTCATTTATAATGGTGAAATAATTGTTATTAAATTATTTTTAAACAAAATACATATATATGATATCATATATGATCTTCTAATATATCTTTGTTAATGATATTTCTGAAGTATCATTGTTTTGATTGTAAACTGATTCATTTTCATTTATATGTTTTATTACGAAAGTCATCTTTTTTATGTATAGGATGTATTTTATTCAAATATAGAATTATATTAACATATTAATCATTATTTTTAATCATAAAATGAAAATTATTCTTGAATGATTATGATGGGGAATGAATCTCAACACGTTTGTGGAGACGTTAAGCAATATGTACGCATGACTGACTATATCATTATTTTGATGGTGATATCGTATATAATAGGATGTTATATCATATATAAATAATAATTAACATGTTATATTTATTATTTAAATCAGTTATACCCATTATTATACCCATCCAGATAATTATGTTTTTAAATAAAAAACTACACCACGACGTGGAGATAGTAAGCCGTACGTACGTACAATTGGAGACTTTTTTCATTTATTGGATAAATAGAATGATGAATATGGTTGTACCATATTTTTAATAACATCATATTGTATAAGTGGTTCTGGTGTAATTATTTTGGTATGGAAATAACAAAGAAATAAGAATTGGAAGAAGAAAAAAACTTGAAATATGGTGGTGAAATTATTACCTCTTCTTCAGGTGTATCATTTTGAGTTGATCAAAAAGGATTCCATGGGATGGATTTATAATCAAAGTAATGACTATAGGTTGATGTGAGGGAAGTAGGGACGATATTTGGGTAGGGTTTGTCTGATCCATTTGGATTTCGAGGTTTTATTTTGAGGGAAGGGGAAGTAACATTTTATAAGAGATATGAGGGTCACTTTTAGGAAATCCTTGAAATATTATTTTATTAAAAACTAATTTTCAGTTTCCAATGGATAAAAATTGATTTATTTATATGATATGGTGGTTATGGGTCGAAGTAATCTCAAACAAAAGGTTTTAGACAAGTTTAGGTCACTATATTAACCTTATATTTTAGATTTAACTATTAGCTAAACAGTTTAACTTTTACAATGTCCTCTTGTATTCTTAAACTATATGTTAAATAAAAATAATCTAAACTTCCAAGAGAACATTAAGTGTTTACTGAATGACATATATAATATTATTCAAGATGTTTCGATGAACCTTATATTTATAGGAACATTATATCATCCAATAATATAGTAATTGTTTTAAAACTCATTTATGTCAATTTTGACACTATTTAGTATTTCAGTTTTTGTAAAACTCATAACAGCATGGTTACTTCAAAAAAATTATTTAATCAACCATATAATGTCATATTAACAAATAAAATTAGTTTAATTAATCATAATTCTCAAATTTCATTTATTTTGATATTTATAATATCAATTATTTTAATATTTCATTATTATGGTAATTACTACATCATTATTGTGTCATAAAGAAATTAAATTATCTAATTTGTAATTTTATTTTATAAAATACCATTATATATATATTATTTTTATCTTTATAATGAGTAATTATAGTGGAATTTATCTTATGTATAACCCTATATTAAAAATGGTTTTGTTAATAAACATTGAATTTCACACTTTTAACATTTCATTAAATAAAATAATAATAAATGTCCTAATCTAATCCAAGTGGGTACAATGGGTCATATTTTATTCCTAAGGATGGTTTTTTTCACATTACACTTATCTAATAGAATTAGGAAATGTTTTAGGGTAATTATAATATCATTTTTACCTTTTATTACCGTATTTACTTTTAACAGTGGTAAATAAAATTCAAAAGTTACTATTTAGAAAAAATTATTTTTATCTTATTGAACAAAATAATACTTACTGATTTTAACCATTTCTCTAGTAGTTTTTAAATTCAAGTCACACAAGTGGTAAAATTAATTTTTATGCAAATTTGAAAATGCTCAGAAAAGGTGGGTAAATGACAGTAAAAGGTTCAATAAAATTTTATACATCTAATTTTATTATAAAATTACTGCAATTAATTACAGTGAAATTATATAGTTATTATATATCTATTTTTACATAAAATAATTTAAAATAAAAACTATTCAAATAATAAGTCGATTTTAAACTATAACGTAGTGTTTCTTAGTATTCATCAAAAATGAAATGTTTTCGGAAACATACCAAAAAAATTCCCTAAGATAATTTTGATATTACGATTTCAAAAATGAATTCTATTTTACCAAATTCAAAATATAGAAGTTCCATTAATTAATTTAGAATAATTTCTTGTTGTCAAATCCGAAAATTGGGTTTAAAAAAATGTAAAAATGATCAAAAGATTGGCATGTGTTTATGTCAAATTTAAATGGAAAATTAGTTATAATGACCTAACTTGTATTAAATGATAAAAATATAATATATTTATTCTTCCAAACGATTCAATTTCATAATTCAAAACTGTAAATTATTTTTATTTAAAAAATTTTATTCAATTAAATTTAAGTATTTTTCAGTATTCATTAAAATATGAAAGATATCAAAAAAGTACCAAAAATTTTTCATATTTTTTTTATGTATCGATTCTAAAGAAGAATTTATTTTCAATAAATAAAATATTAAAAGTATCAAATATTTTGTTTTAAAGCGGTTTTCCATTAAATGGTGGAAAACTTTCATTTTTTGAAAAATATTTATTTTATATGAAAAAATGAATTTATTCTTATATTATGTCTATGAAACACATCATATGGACTCTAAAATTATATGAAGTATATAATATTAAAAATTCTATTAATATTATTCATAACAACATTCTGAATAGCCAGTTTGGTAAGTCATGGTGCGCTCGAACTCGGTGCGTGTAGCGCAAGGTATTGAATTACACTAAAGAAAATGACATAAAATGAAATCTTGGGGTGTTATATACTTCACCCAATTTGGAAACTGTGTCCTCAAAAATTTAATATTGGTCATGGTAACTTCTTTGAAAGTTCCACATTGGAAAAAGAGTCCATAAAACCTTCACATTAAGAGAAATAAAAATATGTACAAAGGTCAACCATGATATCCCAGACTAGGATTCCATATTTGAAAAAATGGATATGGATGATAAATTAAGTGTCATGTTATAATGGAGAGTGGTAGAAAACATGATCATGTGAAAGTTAACAACAAGAAAACCATAAACTTGTGGTCAGATAAATGGTCATTAGTTTCCCAGTAAAAAAAGTAAATGGATAACGTTTTTTTGTTCTCATTCCATTTAATTATATTGAGGAACTTATTTATGATATTGAAAAAGAACATAAAGATATTTACATACTTTTTATGTATAGATTCATCCTTTAATAAATTTCAACCATGATGTCGTCATTTTTTTAAATGATGAGTATTCAAGATGACTTGGTCACACATAAACCTCTAGAATCAACTTCTAAAGAATCAAATAATATAAAAAGGATAAATTATATATTTACCATGTCTTTAGAGATTAACCAAAACCAAAATGGTTCTTACAAGATCAGATGATCCCCAAAAATGATAATCCTTTTTGGAAAGAAATACTAATCTTAATTTCTAAAATTAAACCAACAATACCCAATGTTCTAAAAATACATTAAATAAAAAATTTTCCTTAAAATCATTCAATATAATCCAAAATAATATTGAAACCCCAAACATAGAATAATTTGATTACGCATTCTTCCACATTAAAATATATCTCCAAAAAACATCGACTGTTGTTAAATACATAAACAAAAATTTAATTAACCTAATCACATATTCGCTATGATAAGTTAATAATTTCCATAAATAAACCAAATCAAAAAAAATCCAAAATAAAAACATTGTTAAAAATCTACCTTTACTATTCAAATGAAATCTCATTGTATTCTATTTTCTGTAGGCATACAGTGTTCCCAACATAGCAAACATCTTCCAAAAATAACATTTATCACTTAATCACCATATCATTTTCCTATACTATGTATATCCATTTGATAAGACATAAGATCCCATATCAGCTTGTTATTTATTAACAACATATTTTAATAAAAAAAATTAGTCACACTAACCCGGGAATTCATGTAGTCTAGTGGTAGGTGATAAATCCAAATCAAACCATGGTTGTGGGTTTGATTCTCACGGCTTTGTCCGATGCGAAGGGTTGTCACATGGTTTGCGTGTTGTCCTTATTCAAAAACTATAGTTTCTAAAATTACCAAAATGAGATAAATTCCTCAAAACAACCATTACATAATTTCACCACAAATTTTATCACATACCTCACATTTTCATCCAAAAATTTAATAACTAGTAATTTCTTGAGATTCAAGGATCATATAAACCCAAATGTTTATTTATAACAATGTAATCAATAGAAAAAACAATTCTTCCTAAAACATAATTTTCACTTAACAAACGCAGGGTTATACATACAAGCGAAGACTCTTCCAATTTAATCCAATCAAGAAAGGGCACTATTACTTCTAAATATTTCACCATCCATTTATTTCCAAATAGGTTCTGCAATGACCTAGAGGTTCTCCAATATAATAGGGCACTCAGTCTGGTAATTCCTTGGTCCTATACATTTACAGAAAATTATTGAAAATGGATTCCTGGGATCATTTTGATTTTTTTTACATAGTACCCTACATTTTTCTTTAAAAATTATTGACATTATGTACTTCTTTCCCACACAGAAATAATTTATTTTTTCTCTTGAGACACATTTCTAGGTGTCACCTTCTATATGTTGTTGATCATATTTTTGGAAAACTAATTCTGCATGAATATTTTATCTTTTACTAATTTCAACATTTCATTTCGTTTCTCATTTCCACCACTGTGTCGACCTTGTACATAATGTTCAATGTTACTATGACTTACATGGAATTCATCCATTGACTAACACAAGAAATCATACTGTGATTTATAAAATCATTTAGAGAATATCATAACACCTTATTTTCAATGTAAAACTCCATAGGATTAATCATGATTATTTATTCTCATCTTATATTGAAATCCTTCAAATCACTTAGTATAGAAAATGTGAATTATCTTAAGCATATCCCCTGGTAGTGTCATAACCAAGAGTCTAGAAAGGCACATTGTCATGTACCAGGATAACCCAGGTCAAGCCTAAAACTCCTTTTCAGAGATTTCACTACTAGGTACATCTGTGCTTGAGCTGCCTCTACCTGCTCGTATCCAGACAGGGATGTATTTTTAGGAAAACCCACTTAATATTTAAATTACCAAAATTTTTGGATGTTCTTCTATACTAATCCTCAATTACTATCTATGGGTAGTGTTTTCTAATCAGAGTTTTTTCTAAATCTAGCTTCCAATGTTTGTACTAAACTTCCTCCAATACAAAATATTACACCCCGACCCCAGTTATCCAGAATTGGTGAATTATTACATAACAATGGCATGACACAAGGAATAATGTCCTGAAAGAATTATTAGTTTAGTATCCTCGAATGTACTAGATATATACGTTAGTTTTACATTACATCACGAAACAAAAAAATAACATTGTTACCAATTTAAATATTCTTATATCCTTTAGCATATGACTGCAGGTTAATCATAATAAACTCATTTCCATCCAAGGAAATATAAAACATAAGTAAGGGGTGATCTTAGATGATCAGTAATGATAACAACATAGATGAATCATTTATAAATAAGAATAAACATTTAAGGAAATTTATAAGACTAGAACACAAGCCTTTTAAACAAAGACTTCAGAATAATATTGGAATGATAAATCATATAATACCATTTACATATTCCCATGGATATTCTACTTGTTGAATAATCAAATGTAATATGAATATCTAATTTCATAAATATGAAATGCATAATTCTAGTCTTCATAACCATATAGTAAATGTCTTGTCCCAAGATTACAAATAATATTTTTTCAAGGCCTTGTTCAAAGACACTAGTTTGTCTCATGAGACCTACTGATGAATCGAGAAGCTATAGAGGGCTCCATCAATCATTTACTAAGTCCAATGCATTATCCGTATGAAATGGTTTAAACATAATATAGACATTTGTATTAAAACTAGCACACTAAATGTAAATACTTTATCCATAAACAATGAATGGTATAAAAATAACACATCTACAGTAAAAAAATATCAAAAAACCATCAATACAGTATTTAATAATTGTATCATAATAAATAAACTATGATCATGATCAATAACCTGTAAAGGATGTTGAGAAAGTTGAAAATGATCAGAAAAAATATTTGAAGAGAAATATCCCTTTTTCATGCAAACATCTAAAAGTCTCACTATTTATGAAGAAGCTAATTAAAATATATTTTGGAATAAAAGTGTCTCACACCACATTTAACCTTTTAAAATTAATTTCAATTTTAAATAATTAATGAATTTAAATAAAACATTAAAACCCTTTTAAAACATGGACATTAATGAGAATGAATTTAAAGAATAAATTTTTCAAAAAATTAAAATTATATTTTTGTTAGAGTTCCTAACCAAATGAGGGAATCTTGAATACAAATAATTGAGGCAATAAAAACATTATAATATCATGATAATAAAGGTATTCATGACATACTATGTCAAAGTATATTATATACACAAAATAAATGTGAATTGGCAAATAACAACAAAGAAGTCTCAATGAAATGTAAGTTGAGATGAATTTTTTTAGAGATCGTATAATTTGGTTAAGGAAAATAAATGAAATAATTATATGTGAGAAATATAAATAAACTCAATATGATTGGATAATTAGTGTAAATCAATCAAATGACACACACACACATTCTTGTAAAAATAACCCTAATGACTTGCATATTTAACTCAATGAATAGAAATTGAGTTAAAATTACTCTTATCAAGTTTATATCGATGAATTGAGAATTTATAAATGGAGTGATTATCTGAATCAATTTATATCAACACAAAGGGGAAGAAAAGTGAGATGAAAACCCCTTACCTTGTACTTTTCCATAGTGTAGGGTAGGTTAAACTACATTATAATTGTATTTCAATTTTAATAAATTATTAATTAACCAAATACTTAAATATGATATGTTATAGGATCTTCTAATATTGCTTTGTTAATGATATTTCAGTAGTATCATTGTTTTGGTTATTAACTAATTCATTTTCCATTATATGTTTGTTTATGTAAGTCTTGTTTGTTTTGTATAGGTAGTATTTTATTCATATCTAAAATGATATTATGTTCTTAAAAATTATTTTTAATCATTATATAAAAATTATTCTTGAATTATTATGATGGGGAATGAATCTCATCGTGTTCGTGGAGACAGTAAGTTGTACGTATGCATGAGCGACAATATCATTCTTTTGATGGTGAAATCATAAATAATTGGATGGTATATCATTATTACAGATTCACTAACATGTTATATTTATTATTTAAATAATTATATACTAATTATTATAAACATCCAAATAATTAGGTTTTTTAATAACAAACTACAACACGACGTGGAAACGCTAAGTTGTACCTACGCACATTTGGTGAATTTTTCGTTTATAGGGTGGATAGAAAAACGATTATGGTAGTATCAAAATTATAATAAAATCACAGTATGTAGAGGGTTCTGGAGTTATTATTTTGGATTGGAAATAACAAATGAAGATGAAGTGGAAGAAAATAATAACTTGAAAGATGGTGGTGAAATTATTACCTCTTCTTCGGGTGTTTCTTTTTGAGTGGATCATAAGGGCTTCATAGGTTGCCTTTCTAATGAAAGTAAAGACTCAAGTTTGATTTGAGAGACTTCTGGAGGATATTTGGGTAGGGTTTAGCCGACAAAATTGGCTTTGTAGGATTGATTTTGAGAGAAGGGTATGTACGATTTTATAAGAGAGGTGAGGGTCACTTTAGGAAAACCTTGAAATATTATTTTATTATAAAACATTGTATGCTTCTAATGGATCAAAATTGAGTTATTTGGAAGATAAAAAGGGAACGGGTAAAAATCATCTCAACCAATAGGTTTTAGACAAGTTTAGGTCCCCATAATAACCTTACCATTTAGATTTAACTATTAGATAAATACTTTATCTTTTACTTTGTCTTCTTGTATTCTTACAAAATAGGGTTTACAAACATACTCTAAACATCCAAGAGAAACTCAAGTTGTTCATTAATTAAATATATAATATTATTTAAGACCATTTGTCCTATCCTTAGATTTTTAGGAATATTATATCAACCAATAATATAATCTTTGTTTAACAAACTCATTTTTGTCCCTTGTGATATTATTTAGTAATTTCTTTTTGTGAAAATCATAAAAGCATGATTACATCAAATAAAAATTAATTAGTCAACCCTAACATGTCATATTAACCTATATAATTAGTAGATTTCAGAAAAAGTCTCAAATAATATTTATTTGGATATCTATAATATCAATTATTTTAATATTTCATTATTCAGGTAGTTACTGCATCATCATTGTGTCATAAATAAATTTAAATAATTAACGTCTAAAAATTATAAATAAAATATCATTCTTTAGAAAATAGTTTTAGCTTTACAATGAATATTTATGTTCGAATTTATCTTATGTATAACCCTATATTAGAAATGGTTAGTTAATAAACATTGAATTTAACACTTTAAACTCTTCTTTAAATAATATAATAATAAATGTCCTAATCTAATCCATGTGGACCTAAAGGGTCATATTTTATTCTTAAGGTGCTTTTTGTATAATTACACTTATCCAATAGAATTAGGACATTTGATAGGGTAATTATAATATCATTTTACCTTTAATTACTATATTTACTTTTAACCATGGTAAATAAAAGTCAAAATTTACTATTCACTAAAAATTATTTTCATCTTATTGAACCATATTTTACATAGTGATGTCAACAGTGTCTCTTATATTTTTGAAATTCATCTCACATAAGCAGTAAAATTATTTTTTACGCAAATTTGCAAATTTTTCTAAAAGGTAGGTAAAAGACGGTAAAAAGTCTAATAACATTTTATACATCTAATTTTATTATAAAATAAATCCAATGAATTAAATTGAACATATATAGGTATTATATATCTATGTTTACATAAAATAATTTTAAATAAAATAAATAAATTATTTAAATAAAAAATTAGTTTTAAACTATAACATAGTGTTTTTCACTATTCATCAAAAATTGAATGTTTTCAGAAACATAGAAATATTTTTCCCTAAGCTAATTTTGAAATTCTGAATTAAAAAATGAATTATATTTTACCCAATTCTAAACATATATGTTACATTAATTAATTTAAAATTAATTCTTGTTGTCAAAACTAAAAAGCGGGGTTTTTTAAAAAGTAAAAACAATCAAAACATTGATTTTTGATTATGTGAAATAAAATGTGAAATTTTCTTATAGTGACATAAAATATAATAAATGATTAAAAAAATCCAATTATACTTAAAAACCACTCCAATTCATAATATAACACTATAAAATATTTCGATTAAAAAAGTTGTTTTTAATTAAAATTTTGTATTTTTCAGTATTCAACAAAATATGAATGTTATCTAAGAAGTACCAAGAATTTTTCAAAAAAAAATTATTTCTTGATTCTAAAGAAAAATTTAATTTCATTAAATTGAATATATAAAATTATCAAATATTGGTTTTAAAAACGGTTTTCCGATAAAAGGTTGTGAAATTGGATTTTTTGAAAATTAATTATTTTATCTAAAAAATTGAGTTTATTCTTATATTATATATAAGGAATGAATAATATGGATTATAAAATTATATGGAGTATATAAAATTCATAATTCTATTAATATTATTCAGAACTGCTTTTTGAACATCTAGTTTAGTAATATGTGGAGCACTCGAACTCGGTGTTGGGTGTAGCGCAAGTTATCGAATTAAATTAAAGAAAATAACTTACTATGATATCATGGGGTGTTACATACATGGAACATGATAACACTACTATAAAAAAACATTTAATTTTTCGAATTTTTTTTAATGTCACTTCATGAACAATATCGATATAGTCGATGGTAAAAATCGTTGTTTTAATCTCATTTATTTGAAAATGATGTTAAAAAAATTAAAAATGTATTCTTTTAGTAAATCGACAGTGAAAAAATAGTGAACATAAATTTTTAGAGACATTGAAATTATATTTTAGCTAAAAAAATTAATTAAATTAAAAATATTTGACTTTTGTGTCCTCTTTTTTTAAAAAACAATGTCAATAGTCAATAATTTCACATTCCAAGTCAGTTTTGAATAAAACCGAATTTTAGAGACTAATTGTTATAAGATAAAATGAAAAAATAGATACCCTTAAAACATATTATATGATTTTAGTTATAGGAAACTCAAAAAATTAGTAAAAATAAAGGAAGAATAATAAATTTTGAAACATTAATCAAAACAAAAAACATTCATCTAAATTACCTATAAATTAATCATAAATAAATATTTTTTTAAAAAAATTTGAAATGTGGATAATTTATTTATCCATGTAAAATGAAGAATAATTAAAATCATAAAAACAATCAATTCTTTAAAATTAACAAATACAACAGTTTTTATTTAAAAAAAATGGTTTTAGTGGAACCAACCTTATAAAAAGATAACTTCATATCAGTTGTGACAATATAAAAAATGAATCATAAAATATAAATAAACTTTCCTAAATTACTTTTTTTAAATAACAATGAGATTATTAATAATTACATTATAATTTTGTACCAATATATAAATTTATAACAAAACATGTATTATCTAATATATATGATTTTTTTCAATTTCATATATTTAATTATATTTTGATCCTTTATCAATAAGTGATTAAAATTAAACTATTCCCATGTCCTATATTTTAATATATAAAATAACTGCTATTATTTAAAAATAAAATTTATCAATAAAAATGTATTAAAGAGAGTAAATCATAGTTTTTATCAATTTACTAAATCCATTCAGAACTCAACCAAGTATAGAGGAAAACGAATATATCATGTATTCATGTGGGAATAATATGCATACAATCCAATGACCACAATATTGTAAAAATGTTAAATATTAATGAAATTATAATAAAAATTATATCCTAATTATATTATCCTTTTTCTCATTATGGAAAGGAAGTAACCAAAACCTAATATTTATATTTTCAAATCATTCATATATATAATTATCTCCATCTTCCCTAATCAGATATATTACATCCATTAAAATTTATTTCGGATCAATAAACCAATAAATATAAGATATATCATTTTGAATATTATAGATAATTACATATTTAATTAGATATTTCATAAAAAAATCACCAAAAGTTATATTAATTTTATAAAAGAGAATCATGAATTAAAATTTACGTACATGTAAAAAAACTACAACACGGTTATAGTGAGATGGTTAAAAAATCGGAATCTAATATATCTTTTTAAAATGTTCATAATGCATATTCACTACCCATTATATCCTCAATCATCAAAAACTCATAATATGCCTCCAGTATAGAGGGAATTTTGGATAATATTTTTATCCCATCATGATCATTATAAGTATATAAAGGTGTTGTTTCCTGAATTGTTTTATATGTTGTAGTATTTTTTAGCTTTCAAATTCGGTTAAATTAATTAAATATAATAATATATTACATTTTATTTGATTTAAAATATTTTTAATAATAATATTTAAAAACATAACTCATCTTTCAGATGATAAACTAAAATAGATAGAGATAGTAAAAAATGACCCTTACTATTACTAACTCTAGAATCCTCTTCTGTATGTAATAACATTTGAGAATCTTATATGAATATTATCATTGACCATTACTCTTACCAAAATTAGTATCATATTATGATGATGTAAATAATCTGAGAAAACAATTATTATTCCATAATCTACCATATTTACAAGAGGATCCCTAATGTTTATTTATTTGTTCACAATCAGGTCTGAATGAGGTGCTGGACGTTCATGGTAGGAAGCATGCACATGCTATGACATTCTCATTATTTCATCAAAAATTGATGACACAGCTGATATAATTTGAACACTAGTTAATTATCTCAAGTCTTTCATCTCATCCTTTATGTAGTATATTTATACATCCATCGATGTCATACTATTTTAGTCAAAACATTCCTAATATAGAAACCTACTTCATAACTTCTTATTTTGCCCAGGTATTCTAGATTTCATAATATAATACTCAACATGTCCATGATTACTTTATTTATAAAATTACATGTGTCTATCTATTACGAAGATACAATTGAAATGATATATTATATTGTTACATTATTGAAATTAATTTTAAATATAATAATATTCACAAAAAATACAAAATTGTTTATTATTAATTTTTAGAAACATATTTAGATGGATATGTTAGAAAATCTATTTCATTAAATATCACCCTTTTACATTTTTTATGGGGAGTGGAGAGAAGGATTAATTAACTAGACATCTTATGAGATACTGCTAGATATAGATCTAAAATCATTAAAAATTTCTTCAATCATTTTCTTATCTAGTAATTGATACCCTCTACATGATAAAGTCTGAAAGAATTCATCTAACAATTACATCACATGGTGAGATATCTTAAAGGATTATTAAATTTTAATATATGAATAATTACTTAGGTAAAAAAATTACAAATTTAATTTATATACATCAACTATCATAACAAATTTCATTACATCTAAATTAATTAAAAATTATGTTATCTTTTTTATTATTATTATCAAATTAATTACTTATTATCTAATGAAAATAAAAATTAATATCTCTAGATTTAAATTCCTGATTTTAGAAAATAGCATTACTATAGTTTTCGGTATCAGAAACACGTTATAAAATATATATTTACCAACATAATTATGAGAGTAGAAGAGTTTTTTTGAATATTGCATAATCATGATATTTTATATAGCATTAGATATTTCAAAATTACAGTCATTGGAATCATTAGTTAATCATGTAATATGTGATAAAAACTCACATAAATCACCAACATCGTCATCATACTCATCACTTAAATGAATTTCCACCACATGAAAAATGAAATAAAACTGATCAATCATTTTGTCCGTAACACAAAATATCTTCATCCTAATTCTCCCCACGAAAATGTTCCCTATTTGTTAGTAAATATTTTCAAAGAAAATACTGTAAATCCATAACCATCAAGTTTTACAAATGATTTACCAAAAACAAAGATACACATAATAAATGTTACTCTGAATTTATTCTTATCAATTTACTAGATATCCAAAAACTCCAAAATATTCCATTAATTCATATGTTGGTTTATTATCATTTTCAATGGAAGGATTATTACTTCATAAATGAACATTACATCATTATCTATAATTTTTCCCTCATTATAAAAATTTTTATTGGAAGAGTTATTACATTTGGTTTCAAAATTAAGCCATTTTTATTACAATAATGAATATACCCCTTTGTATCCATTTCAATGATTTTCATGAATACAAATTGTGGATGAATTTAACCTTATAACATAAAAAAGTGAATTTTTTATATTATTTAATTAATCATGATTCATTTAAATTTGGGTATTTTTCCTTCAATCCAGTAATATGCACTGATATATATGTTTTATGATTATTTATGTCATAAAAAATGAATAAATGTGTTAGATCAAATCATCATGTGGAATTAATTTTGCCTTTAAGACATGAATCACTTTACTATCTCTATAACCAATAAAATATCAATATATTTGGAGGCCAATGTGATGCAAAATTTATAAATTATTAGTATAAAACACATTTATCTACTAAAATATATATATTTGAATAGTATATTCCTCACACAATGTATTTTTTTTAATAAATCACATTAAAATTCTCATATATGACTCAAGAGGATACATATATCTTAAAAAATCAACATGAGATATTATTATATCCCTCACCAAATTAATCCTCATGTAAACCTTTATATAAAACACATTGATAGAAAATAAATTTATAGTTGAAAAATAATTCTTATAGATTAATTAATTTCTATACATAACAATTTTGGATCCATAAATTTTCTAAAAATGGAATTAAAAATGTAACATTACATGATGATTGGTTTTTTGATATGTATTATCAATACATCACTTAATGAAACTGGGAGCAATTATAACATCAATAAATGATAGTCATGATATTTCATTAATATAAATTTAAAAAACTTTTATTAGTTTAAATTTTTCACATTTTAAGAATATAGATTTGGAACCTCAATACAGTGAAGACAGTGAAGAAAATTCATCTCCAAACTCTTTGTTAATGTGTGAAAAAAGGATGAAAATTAGTTTCGTTTCCTTTTATAGTGACAATTGACTCTAAAAATATTCCCTCGGATATTAAGTCTTTTATTTCATGTATACAATCTATATTCTTTACAATTACATTTAACAATGATCCAATCAGACTATCACATATGTTTTTCATAAAATGAATAATGTCAATGTTATTTTTTTCAAAAAAACACTAATAATGTAGCTCAAATAACATGGAATGTTTCTTCAGTATATTTTTTTTATGACTTCAATGTCATTTATTTCCAAAATTAATGTCAATATTTTCCACCTTTTCTTTATATTATTCTGATAAAACTTATTGTGGGGATAGATTATTATAACCTCCCCAACCCAAAAATTGGTTTAGGCTGGATTAGCTGTGTTAATATGTAAGAACTTGGTTTTTCTATGAGGGAAATATCCTTTAAATTTTGGTATCATTTTTTATCATAGACCTATTATGTATTCCTAATGAGGTAATGTATGTTTAGGGGGGTGTTCGGAGCTTGTTCAGAGCTCAAAAACCACCCAGTGGAAGAATGAACTGGGAGAAAAATAAATAGTAAATGTGCATCCCAACACACATGATTTCTATTAATTATACGGGGAATTTATGTGGGACGATCAGGGCACAATGTTTTTCCTAACCATGAGCCAAATCTTCCATTCCCATTCTAGAGGTCAATAATTTTTAGTATAAGCATATATCATGTTTGGTGCATGGTTTCTCAGATAGTGAGCTCAAACCGTCTAAGAACCCTATATGGACCATGGCGTAAGCATAGTGGGTTCACTTCTTGGACAAACATGTGACCAATTTTAACATGATAAAAAAATTGAGTAAAAATTCCAAAATTACATTAAATGAATATATGATTAAACCTATAAAGTATTTCCCTTTAATTTCTTATTAGTGGTGAATTCTTCTACCTTTGTAGCTCGAGCCTTCTACAAACTAGTTCTAGACTCTGATTCAATCTACATTCATCATTTGGATTCCTCCATGTAATATTTTAATTCTTTTTTAATAGTTCATCATTCTTTCATCACTCAATGATGTTGATTTAATTTAGGCAGATATTCTTGATTTCAATGGCATTGATATGTTCATCAATTTTCTGCATGTCCAAGCCAATCAAAGGGTCAATAATGGACGAGAGGTGTTTTAAATTTATAATGTTGGTGGTTTATGAATCTTCTATAAAAGCATCATTGTTTATGAATTATCATCAATTTTTACATTATGGTTGCATAATGAATTTCTAATTAATTTCATATAACATTGTTAGAATCATTTTCATACATTATATAGTAATTATTATATATGTTCTTGATGTTGTGGGAGGTTGTGAGCTGATGTCCATCTACATCAGGTAGGGTGTTTTATTTGGTCACACTTTATGAACCATGTTATAATTATTCGCAATAACTGTTTTTTGATATTTTATTGACCCTAATAATTTTATTTAATTTATATTTTAAATTTACTTTGATTTTCCAATGTCTACCACATTTATATTTTATGAAGTTATCCCGTAACCCTTATAAGGTATGTGTTTCAATATAATAAATGAATCCAAAATACTTTAATGGAACATATAATTATATTTATAGCACTTATACTTGAAAAATATAGTTGAATAGTAATTTCATGCATATCCATATTTAGATTATCATGATTATTGAAAGGGAACATAATGAAAAGAATAAATGATTATGTAATTTATCTGGTAAATGGTTTCATGTCCTTGATTATACATGTAATGTTGGTAAAAGGTAATTTAATGAATATAATGACTTATTAAACAGAATGATTATTACATGGCCTAGTTAAATAATGATATATTTATAAGGTTCCTATTTTATATTGACAATTTTATCATTATTGTAGTGGTCAAACTTCACCCACCATTGGATTCTTGAGGAAATTCATAAATCAATTAGGGGATGCGATTCCGATTCAAGGATACAGTTTCCAAGGGATATAACCAACTCGGAACATGGTCCTTGTCTACTAAAGAATTCAACAAAATACACCATATGATCCCTTCATTATCTATCTAGATTTTAGGATTCTTTGTATACACACCTGGAATCTTTATTTATGTATTTGAACATGTGGGGCCGTGGATTCACCTCATTGGGCCCAGTCATGCTTATCATGATATTACTATAGACAATATCCATAGAATAAATTAAACTATTTTATAGAGTGATTTCTTATTCCAACCCAATTAATTACACTCAAAACCTTTATTTCTAGACTAAATTATTTATTACTATAAGTTTTCTAACCCCTGAGGTCAAGGATGACTTGTTCTCACATTGGATCCTTTTCATTATTGTCATGATATATTTCAGTGTTGATGAAAGATTAACATGGTTCATCTACACTAACTGATAAAATAATCATTAATTAAATGATATCAAGTTAGAAGACATTATCATCTGAGGTTTATTTAGCTATAATTCATTATTTTTCTTTTTTTTATTTACATATACAAGAACACTAGTCAATTTACATTAACATACAAGATTGTATAGACTTCATTGGTGGTGGCCTGTAATGATTTACCTCAAACCATATCCTGGTCTTCAATGGTACCTGGCCAAATTATATGACTATAGGTATGGATAAGGATAAAATTATAAACTGGACACATTCCATTCTCTATTTCCTAAGATAGTTCTTGGAATAATATTATCCGTCTAGTGCTCATTATGCCTGGATAGTGTTTGGCCTTTTAGTTCATTTATATGGTATATACTATATTTATTTCATGTTACCATGTACACATGTTTTCCTATTATTTAGGGAAATAAAATTACATCACCATCATTTCTAAATGATATTGTTTATATTTTTAGATGATGATTTATTATGGATGTTTACATCTATCTTCTATTTCCATTTTTGTTATTAATTATTTTCCTTTTACTATTGTTGTTCAAATATTATATTATTTCTGTTATTCTCCACTCTAAAATTACATAATTCTCTCCCTTAAGACACAAACAAGGATATATCTACTAGTTTGTAGACTTTTGAATATGTAGAGGTGCGCTAGAGGCTATATGGCCAACCATGTTGGGGAACCCTATAGTGTCACCCAGGTTGGGACTCCTCAATGTGGAATCAAAGAAGATTGTATTTTCCTTCAACATATTTTGTTGGTTATATGGATAGGATATTATGAACACATTAGAACATGGTCATAATATATTCATAGGAATATCTAACCCTTATTCGAGGGAATTATCATGTTTCTTTTGAATGTGAATTTATTGCTCTATTTGTCACTTATTTTTGTTAATATCCTTTAAACGTTGAGTGATTCAAACGACATATGGTTCTTCATATACATTATGTATATTTACCTAATCCGATTATTTTAAGGAGAATCATTACATTCATCATTATAGGCATATAAAATTCACATTCAATGCATATTCCATGCAATATAGGTGAATTTCACTAGCTGTGTTTCATATGTTCCATGTCATTATTAATGATCCATAGTTTTTATATATTCATGTGCTACTAAAATTTTCTGTAGAGTATGTTAATTGTTTATTTAAATTTTAATCATCAATCTAAATATAGTTTCCTCTATAGGTTCATTGTGGTATTTTTAATAGTTGGTTACGACCATTGTTTGCTATGTGCCCATTGTATCATTAGTTAGGATTTGGCTGTAATCACCTAATTTTAAATTTCAATTATAATGTGTATGGTACCTTAGGAATTATGAAGGCCGATTCAATAAGTTCATACCTCATACATAGTATTGTCACATTCTAACACAAAATTTACAGGGATTAATGTTAAATTAAATGGGTGATGATTTCATTTATTATGTTTATGGTCCTTTCTAATGTCAGAATGGAGATCTATTTAATAAAATCTTGTAATATGTATATAAAAACATACAAAAATTAAATGTAAATCCTAACTAATAAAATTTAATGGATTCCAATAAATTAATAGGAAAGTGAAATTTTCCCATCAAATATTTGAACCCTTATGAATCATATATTACCACTTATCACTACCTTAACCTTCTAAGATGGTCATTGGAGTAATACCATGGGTGGTAAGCCCATATTCATATGATATAATTATTCTACCATATCTATCATGTATTATTTATAATTTTGAGGTGTTTTATTAGAATTTTTAGATATATGCTACCATGAAATCCTTGAGTCATGTGTCAGTAGGGTGGCAGTGGCCATGCTTTAGAGATGGTGGGCCCTGCTCCACCAGACTTACCACCAAGAGTGACACTTGTGGCAGAACCTATTAAAAATAACCTAGGAACTAACTCTTAACTTCATTAGGGGTTTCTAAATATGATAAACTCCATCCATGGTGCTCCATGACCTATATCTATGATGGCTTATCTGGCTCGCGAGTTCTAATGGTAGCATCCACTCATAATTTCGGGCGATGGTAGTCTACTAGATGATTATTCTTAATTAGAGGACATTATTTATATTTAAAATTTTATATATATATATATGAATCCATATGGTATGGTAAATTGTTATACTTATATTATTTATTATTATACCAGGTGTTGGTGGGATGTGATTACTTGGGTCGGTCGTCAACATGGAATATTTAGGGCAGAATCATGGATCTCCTTTTATGATTAATTTTTCCATAGACACTGAGAGGTGTCGAGCTAGAGATTTCATGGACATAAGTTAGGGTTCTATGTATTTTAGAAAATATTTAGTGCATCTCAGTAATATTCAATTATTTTCTCCATAATAACAGTGTAATACACCAATGTGTGAGAGATGTTTTTAGTATGGGTTATATATTCCATTAGTTCATAGGTGAATGTCTTTCACTTATCATCCTTTTCCAAGACCATAAATCGGCTCTTATCATTGAGTAAAACCTAATAAAATCCATTTCTATCAGGCATAGAGGTTCGGTTCTAATGTAATATAGTAATTATTATGATAGAGTTTATCTTGTAGAAACAAGGGACATATTCCGAGATAATTTTAGACCTTTACTCTTTATTTTAGTAGCCGAGGATCACCAGAATCTCTAAATATAGTGGTATATCAATTGTGTCATGTCAGGCATGGAATTTGAGTAGCATCGACTGGATAATTCATGGGGGATTTCATTACAATGATACCTAGAATTCTAATTGACATCACTATTAGATTTGACTCTCTTATGGTAGGTTAGTTCTTCTACATGGCCATGGATCAGGTCAGTTGCATGCCTTACAATCAATGCAAGATGTTCTGATCATAGTAGCATCAATTGTATGACGTACTCTTCTACTAGAATCTAATGGTGTATCTTCATTATTTAATATAGTTTACTCTTATGCAATTATCTCCTAATTGACCAGTGAAATCATAAAGCAGTAAATTCAGTCCTTCTATGATGTGATGACAATGGATAAACTGATAGGGTGCAATAAAATGGAATACAATAATGCAGGTACTGCACTTGAGGTGTGTTGTTATCCCTTAATATGGGACCTGTTTGTACATGAGAAGATAATTTTAAATGTAATTCTTGGAATGGATTGGATGGTTACGTATCATGCCTATGTGGACATTTATCACCACATGATATAGTTTACATCACTAGAAGGATTAAATTACCTCCACAAGGGTGACTAGAATGTCTATGATGGTAGAAATATAATAGAGCATCATGGTCTATGTGGAGTTACCTCCCTGATTGTAAGTCTTTTCATAGAGGAGAAGGGATTAAATTTGATATATTTTTCTCCCATGGTATATAATTATAGGTATGTATTTCTTGATTGTGTTTCTATATTTCCTTCTATGATATATGTATATTTTAATATTGATCATTCTCTAATAGTAGAGGTAGTATTTATTACCCCATGAAGGATAGAACCTACTAAGCTCGATATGTTTAAGAAATAGTTTTAGGATTTATAACATAATGGTTGTATCTGAATCATCACTTAATATTGGGATTTCCCATGTTGTTCACCCAGAATGTTATTGTGACCCATATCATATGTGTGGATTACCAATGGCTGTGAAATCTTTTTGTTAGGAGCTGGTATCCATTTTCTCAGATAGATAATCTCTTTGACCAAATCTGAGGACTAGTGTATTCTCATAGTCCAAACAAAGATTTGTTTATCATCAGTTTTTATTTAATCATTTTTATATTCCTGAGACAACTTTTTTTAGTCGGTAGAGTTTATATGAGTACCTAGTTATGACCTTCGAACATAAGAGCATGTTTTACCATTTTCACTTCCCTGATGTATAGAGTTTTCAACCCCTATATTTATTTTTTTCATGGTTTTTTATGGATGATATCTTGGTGTGTTCTCATACTAATAGGAACCATGATAAGAATATCGATATTATTTCAAATAAATTGAGAGAGATCATATATATGAGACAATTGATAAGTGAAATGTCATGATTGAAAATGTTAACTTCCTGAGTAATATTTTAACTAAATCATGAGTATTAGTTTACCTAGATAAGTTTAGTGATATGGTTACCTAAGAGAATCCCATGAAGATGTTTGATACATGGAGATTCTTTAGTATCATTATATATTAAAGGAATTTTATACAAGAATAATCACACTTTGTTACAATTCTTATTGTTGTTATAAATATAAGTGTGAATTAATTTTAGTCTGAATCATACCAGAATTCCATTCAAGAGTTTAAGGGATGTATTACCTAGACACCAATACTTATTCATCAAGTTCATTGAATAGGATATATAGTGTTCAGTGATGCATCAGGCAATGACCATTGTGTCATATAGATGTATGAGTATGTAGAATTGGTGTATGGGTCTCTCAAATTGAGACATCATGAGTGTAACTACAAACAGAAAACCTAGAGCTAGTAGTTTTTATCAAATACCTTTGTTGTTTGAGACACTATATGATGGGTGAGCACTTTGTGGTGTATATGGACCAAAACATCCTCAAATAAATCTTGAAACAAAATGATAGGAATATTAAATAGTGAAAATGGTCTTCTAAATTCACCATTTTTACATTGATGTTATATACCTCGAAAGGGAAATGTAGTGGATGATTAACTCAACCAAAAAACTCCAACACAAGACATTAGAGTATACTTTAATGATTGGAAATTGATGTCCATCTATTTTGAGATGAATACGGAGTGTCATGATAGTTATGAGTTTTCATTCCTTAAAATCTTATCAATATACTATTCTTTTCAAGATAGGGTGAAGAGTATGATGTTTCTGGATCCTGGGGTCGGATCTCTGGGTGAGTATTTATGGTTAGGACCCACCTATGGATCGTTTTGTGAATGGAGATGACATAATCAATATAAATTTTTTATGGGTTCCTATATAGATGAGAGTGGGACTAATATTAGATTCACATTCATCACAATGGTTAGATCATCTAAGAATCTCCATGATGTACCATGATATACAACGCCATTATTGGTCACCTTTGATAAAACGTTAGATAATAGGTTCTATTACAATATTTTCCACATAAAGAAATATGATGGTGGAGATCAAGCGATATGATTGCTTATTATAGATATTACAAGTTCAATAATTTAAATGGTTAGATGTTGTGATGAAATCTTTAGTTACATTACCAACGTATCCTCATGGTAGTGACATAGGTATGGTAGTTGTGGATTGACTGACTAATGTATCCAACTTCCATCATATCTAGGAGTCTATATCAGTTGATTAACTAGAATGACTATATTTCTATGAGATCATTCTACGATATACGGTTCCTCATACTATTTTTTCTTATAGGGTCTATCATTTCACATAATTGTTCTGATAGGTGTTGGAGAGACCTATGGGTAGATAGTTCTTCTGGGCATACTTTTTCACCTTTATACTGATGTCCAATCAGAACAAATGATATAGGTGTGAGGGGACATATTCTTAACATCCATCCTTGATTTTGGTAGTACTTGGAAGAATCATATCCCTCTCATCCTGTTATCAAATAATAGTATCTTTTAATAAAGGATTCATATGGTTTCGTAAGAGACCTTATATAGAAGGCCATTCCATTCACCCCTATCTTAGTTTGAGGCAGGCGAGGCAGTTGTACAAGGTCCTCATCAAATAATCAAGATTTTGAAGCATGTTCAGCTGATCAAAATGTGTATGTCTATAGTAAAGTCTAGAAAGCAATCAAATGAATGTTATTTTCATTGAACAATGAATTTTGAGTTCTATGATCATGTTTTCTATTGGGTGTCAAATTGAATTCAACATATATTGATACAAAGGAACGTAAAGATATCACCTTGTTATGTTAATCAATTTTATATTTTGGATAGAGTTTGGAATGTAACATATATGTTATCATTACTTAATCAGTACCATGTCATTTTTGAGGTATTCAGGGTTTCTCTTCTCCATGGTTATCATTCCATCTGATCCAATAATTATGATCCTAATAATGTTTAGTAAGATTCTAATGCCTTTTTATGAGCATCACATATGCATAATTGACCTGAACAGGAAGTCTCTCTAATGTTGGCATGTCCCTTTAGTGTTGTAGCTATATCATCATGACTATATACATGCTTTTTCATGGAATCAAGAGGCCAAATCATGTTATCAGTGGTCAGAGTTGTTCTTCGCAATGGTTTCACCTCCCATGGAAGGGTAACTTAGGGAGGAGTTACATTAAGGGGTGAATATTGTAAGAGAAAAACATTCATTGTGGTATATACCTTTTATATTTCAGTCCAAATCATTATCTTGTACTTAAACATGATTCCTAATAAATTAATGATTGTTTTGAGGGTGTCTGGTGCTTGTTCAGAGCTTGTAACCAAGGTCAGTGGATGAAAGAACTATGCATCACTGTTAGTAGAAATTGTGACACACTACCGAAACAGTTTTGCCTAACCTTGTATGTAATTTCATAGGGAATGTGTTGGTTAAAAGTTTTACAAAACCATGTTCATATGGGAACACACTAGTTTTATATGGATGCATTTTTTAGAAAATCCGAATATCATGGTTGGAACATGTTTTTTCAAACCATTTGTCCAACCAACACAATACAGAATTTTTTTATAATACTGATAAAATCCCTATAATTCTTATATTTCTAAACCAATTTTTTAATCTTTTCAATTAGTTTGGAGTCCTATTATTCGCCCTTTTGAGCTCAATCCATTATCACCCAAGCCTCTTGGATCATTTTCCAATCTGTGCTCAGATTATATCTCTATTTTCCACATTAGATTACTCTAGATAATATCTACAGTCCATTCCCTCAGTTCATTATTTGAGTTCCTCTAGATGGACATGTCGTAATGTAGGCTCACATGCCCTATTTCCAGTGTCTTAAATCATTCTCAAATTGTCTTCTGATACAGGAAAAACTATGGTTTTATATCGGACATGGATAGTTCTACATGATAAGGAAGGTGTTCTATGTCTATTCCCTGATAGTATCTTCTTTTTTATATTTTTATCAATGTGAACATGATGATTTCACTAAAAATTTATTATTTAATTAATATGAATTTAACTTATTGGTTTTCCTGATTATCCTTGGCCCTTTTTATTAATTTATTGATATCATTAATGTCTATGACCTCAATGTATCCCAGCATATAGAGGGTCTTTCATTATTATATCTTTATGTCCATTGTTTTAATTATTTGAGACACTATCTGGGTGAGTTATCTTAACCCTAATAATGGTAATCCTTATTAATTAAAATTAATTATGAATCAAAAATGGATAGAACATGTTTATTGTATAAAATTATCAACTATCCCTATAATGGTAAGTGTTTCAATCTAAAAAAGTAATCTTAAATAGTTAAATAGATGTATATTTATAGACATATCACTTGAAATAGTTAAATATAATGAACTGTAATTAGTTAAACATTAATATTCACATTATTATGATTATTGAAAGTGAATATAATGATCCTAATAAATTATTGTGTAATTTATTCGAATAGTGATTGCATTTCCTTTCTTAAACTTGTGATTTTGGTGAAATGTATTGGAATGAACCTAGTGACTTATTATATATCATGATTACTAAATCCCTAATTAAATAATGATATATATATTGTTCTATTCCATATAGAATATTTTGTCTAGGTTTGGTCACACATGGGCTAGCTTTGGATTCCCAAGGGAATGCCATGATCACTCAAAGGATTCCATTCTGATTCAAGGAGCCTGTTTACAAGAGAGATAAACACCTTGGAACATAGTACTTCTCTACTAGATGATTCTTAACATGAAGCTGTAGGTTCTCGTCTATATCCCTCTGGATATTAGCATGACCTAGATAAACTCCTTGGATGTTTCTTTTTGTATTCCGACACACAACACCATGGATTCACCCTATTGGGTCTTCTCATGCTTAAACTAATATTACTATGGATGAGATCCATGGAGTAATTTAGACATTATTATAGTATAAATAGTTGTAAATCTATTCATATTTCACTGATACCCTTTATTTCCTAATTTCAATAGTTATTACTTTGAGTTTTCTGGCCCCTATGATCTAGGATTCCTTGGTTTCACTATGGATCCTATTCTTTGATAATATGATCTATTTCAGTGATGATGAAATGTAGACATATTTAATCAAAATAAAATAAAAATAAATGAATAAAATAAATTATCTTATCCATAGAGACATTACTGACTAAGGCTAATGTAGGTATGAGTTATAATTTTTTCATTTCTTTGGATATATATATAACGTCACACTGCTCAATTTATTTTCACAGACTTGATTGTATAGACACCATGGGTGGTGCCCTACATAGATTTATCTCACACACTATATAGGTCATCATTAGTACTCGGTAATATTATAAGATCGCATGTATGGAAAGGTAGAGTTTCCATCCTTGTACAGATAACTTTATTTCATTTCAAGGATAGAGCTTTGAAGATTATGGTCGGGCCAGATGATTGGATGCTTGGATAATTTTTGGTCTTTTACTCCTTCTATATTTCATGAATGTTATTGTTTTTCATCATCCATGTATACCTATTTTCCAAACATCTATAGGTGTGAAATTACATCAGGTTCATATGTATATGATATAACTCATCTTATGAGTTAAGTACTATAGATGGATGTCTATTCTTATCTTATTATGTGAATTTTGTTATTCATTATTGTGATTATGCTATTGTAATTAATATATTATATAATATACATGGCCATCCTTCGTACATTAGTGAATTGTCTCTACTAGAAACACCCTAGAACCTCACTACTATTTGGTATCCTCTAGTGTATAGGGAGGCATTATTGAGGCCATGTGGCCAACTGGAATTCGAACACCATTGAGTCACTCATGTTGGGACAACATATAGTAACATTTGGGGACACCCCCAAGAAACCAATGTTCATTAATAAATTTCAATGTATTAGTAAAGCAATGGGAGATTATGTTCCCTAATGAAAAAAAACATACGATATTAAACATATTTATAATATCTAACTATATGATGAAAGAGTATATATGATAAAGATCAAATTAAAACTAAATAAATTGTGATCTCAAAGTTAAATAAAAATTGTAATAAAAGATGAATAAAGAAGCTAAAACACATCCCAACATAGTAACACAAATGAGGAATCATTACAAAGACTCTAATTTATAACTCAATTCTCAAAACAGCAAATTGACTAGGAGTAATCATGATGATCCAATTGATAAATTTGATACATTTAACATTCATGTGTCCTAGTAAATAATCTCATTTAAACTATCTAATGATTCTATGTAGAAGGGTCAGTATATCAATCATTAGTTTTCCCCCAATAATATTTAAAACTCATTACAATAATCGAAGAACACATTATCTCACAATTTATGAAATAATTTATATCAAAAAGAAGATAATCCTAAAAGTTATTCAATATAAAATAGTTTGAATAAATATTTGTAAACATTTACCGTATGAAAAATGTTTAAGAACAAAATTGAACTAAATTACATAAACTTCCTTCTATTACATTTTGTATACCCATTCCAAGTTTCTCACATGCTCACACACACGAAATCATATCTTGAGATAGATTCGTAATTATTAATGGTTTTTTATCAACCTTCCATGTCATCACAAGATGAGAATTCTCTATGTTATATAATATCACACATCCCTCATTGAGGGTCTCATTTAGTGAAATGAAATCATACCAACCATTTATACCAATTACAATATCAATTTATTTGACATAAAAAAATTAGTGTCATTATAACACTTTAAATAACCAACATATAATGTTTACAAAAACATTATTTTCAATCCAGAATTTAAATATTTAAAATCATGGTGTTTTCCAAATGTAATTAAAATTCCAATGTTAACAAATCCATAATTTTAAAATCTATCCTTTTTAATTTATAAAAAAATAGGATTCCCTTAAATAAATCATTAAAATTTTACCTCTTAGAATTCAATAAAGGTATTGAATAATGAATAAGTCTCACTATTAGAGAAAAATATTGGATAATAGGGAGAATTCTCCTACCTCCCAATGGTTGAAAATTAAATAACAATAAAAAATGTATAAATATTAAATAAAAAATCCTCTCATTTATCAAATGGAAATTATATCTCATATAAACCAAGGATTATAGATCTATCCATATCAAATTGGATATTATGGATCATGTGAGATAAGATGAGAATATCTGATATGAAATAGAGAAATAGAAAAATTACTATTTATGGTAGACATTCAATAAAATTTGATTTGAAAAAAAACACTTTCCAGTTCATTTTTTTTTTCAATTATTCCTATAAAAGGAGAGGAGTATGAGTAAATATATTATTAGAATAATAATGAGTGTTCTAATGAGAAAATATTAAATAATGGATAGATTTAAGACAATTTAATTCATGTCACATAGTTAGTCAAAACGAATTATCAAACATATGGCCCACCCTAAACATACTACATGTTATAATCCAAGGAACTACGTGGTTTGGAAAACCATGTGTGAATTTTGTGATGATACTATCTCAAAGTCATCCACTCAAATGTTTTGTTTCCATGGATTGAAGAACGTTATTCTAAAATACCTTCCCTCACTATCATACCCATATGGTTTATCCTAGATTGTTCATGGATTAGAAAAATATTATACAAACCAATAACCTATTCATAACCTCTAACACTTTTTCTTGGAGATAGTTCACAATTCCCTCTAACTGTTACAAAACTGTAATCCACCAAAAATGATTCCATAACATTCCAAAACTATTTATAAATTATCAAAACTGAATCCATGTTTTATATAACAATGAGATTCAAAATAAAAGCATAATGTTCCTGGAAATAGTCTTGTTACAATCTACCCACTATTTTTCGTTGCATCATATTAAATCTATATATTAGTATTACACTGAAAGAGCACAACCCACAATTTTAGTGATCCCTTCTCATGTTCCTATGTATGGTTCTAAATTTAAACATGCTTCCATAGTTGTAATACGAAACTGATGAATTTATCATGAAATTGATTCTCATGTCTATCTATAAATCATATCTTCACAAGAATCAAAGTAGGATACAGATCAATATCAATATGGTCCCATCAAATATGATGATTTGGATCTAGATGGAACTTTATTAATTGAGATATTTGAATAAATTATTCACTTAGATGAACATTATTTGTAATGAAAAGAGATACTAAAAATCACTATTTCATTCTAGTATATCCAAAGGATGATGTAATAAAGAGAAAATTTACCTTGTAAACTTCAATGAAGATACCCTAGCATTTGAACGACTCTTAAGGAAACATGATCACAAAAATAAAATGATAACATATGTTTATGATGATTTACAAGACATTTATAATAACTTGGATATTTCACCATTTATTTTTTAATAATCTTATTTTGTTCTATCATTTATTGTACAAGTCATGGTTTAATAAGGGAAGTATCACCCATTTCATACCAATTTTTTTTAAAAGATATTTAGAATAATAAAAATATTCAAAATGATTGATATCTACCATGCTCAAAGGACATTAATTGTATAATAACTCTACTAATGGTATATGATCATCCCATGAGCCACAAAAATACATATCATAATCACTAATAATAAATTCCAATGTATGTATCATCAACATAAATAGGCCATCTATTTGAGGAAGATATGTTGTTCTCATGGTCAACTAGATTCAAAGGTCTTTCTATAAGTATTTTGAAAAATTGAGAAATAAATAGGCCATCCCAGGTAGACTCAATCATAGATGAAACATTGTGTAATGGTAGCTTCCCAAATATAATGTTTTGAAAATTATATCACCATATTAAATTCATAAATAAAAATAAATTTAACCTATATTATGAGATAACCTATTATTACTCATATGGAATTAGGTTTCTAAAATTTTCTTGGTAAAACTGCAAAAAAATATATAGCTACCGACTCCCATTTCAATAGATGTATAGGTAAATATTGAAACATACCATATGTATTATGCTGAAACTTCATGTACTATTTAAAGAGTATTTATAAAAAGATACACTAAACCAATATCTCATTCATCTTAGTCCTCCAAAACTACACTCCCACCACTTTATACATCTTCACAATACCAGAATGAATACCCATCTCGAGTACATTTAAGAAGAACTAAGTTATCTGTGATACATTTAAGGAATTTCAATATGATCTATGAAACATATAACATATATCCCATTTAACATTCATCACACCATAGTCTCCCTGTAACACCCCATGATTTCATTGTAAGTTATTTTATTTAATGTAATTCAATAACTTGCACTACACGCAACACTGAGTTCGAGTGCACCACGACTTACCAAAATAGTCGTTCAAAAGGTAGTTGTGAATAGTATTAACTAAATCTTGGATTTAATATACATCATATAATTTTAGAATCTATATTATGTGTTTCTTATACATAATATAGGAACAAATACTTTTTTCAGATAAAAGATGTATTTTTAAAAAAAAATCAATTTAACCACCTTTTAATAGAAAAACATTAATAATACAAAAAATTGATAAATTTATATATTAAACTTATTCCAATTAAATTCCACTTTTGAATCGGGACATAAAAATTTAATTTGTATAAATTTTTGGTACTTTTATGGTAACTTTCATATTTTGATGAATGCTGAAAAATACTAAATTTTAATTGAAAATAACTTTTTTAATAAAATAATTGATGGTGTTATATTAAGAATTAGAATGTTTTTGATGTATAATAATATTATAATTTTATCATTTAATACAATTTAGGTAATTATAAGTAATTTCACATTTAAATTTTACATAAAAACATGTCAATCTTTTGATAGTTCTAAAATTTTTAAAAACTCGCGTTTTGGTTTTGACAACATGAATTAATTTAAAATTAATTAATTCAACATATATTTTTTTAATTTTGTAAAATAGAATTCATTTTTTAATTTTGAATATTAAAATTATCTTTGGGAATATTTTTGTTATTTTTCTGAAAACATTCAGTTTTTTGATGAATAGTGAAAAACATTGTGTTATAGTTTAAAACCGACTTTTTATTTAAATAATTATTTATTTTATTTAAAATTATATTAAGTAAAAATAGATATATAATACCAATATAATTTTAATTAATTAATTGGTGTAATTTTATAATAAAATTCGATGTATAAAATTTTATTTGACTTTTTATCGTCTTTTACCAACATTCTACGAGCATTTGAACATTTTAATAAAACTCAATATAACCACTTCTGTGAGTTGAATATTAAAAATCCGAGAAACACAGTGGACATAAGTAAGTTAAATCTGGTTCAATTAGTTGAAAATGATTTTTGGTAAATTGTATCTTTTTACTTTTATTTACAATGGTTAAAAATAAATATGGTAAATAAAGTAAAAAAATGATTTTATAATTACCCTAACACATGTCCTTATTCTATTTGATAAGTGTAATTCGACCATAAAAAACCATAGGAATTAACAATGACCCTTTAGATCCACTTGGATGGGATTAGGACATTTATTATTATTTTATTTAAAAAAGAGTTAAAAGTATTAAATTTTAGGTTTATTAACTAAACCCCTTTTAATATAGTTGTATACATAAGATAAATTATAATATAAATATTAATTATATAGATAAAGAAAATTCTAAAAAATGGTATTTCATTAATAATTTTCAGACATTAAATAATTTAATTTTTTTACGAGACAATGATGATGTAGTAATTACGTTAATAATGAAATATTAAAATAATTGATATTATAAATATCCAAATAAATTTATTTTGAAAATTTTGATGAATTAAACTAGATTTATAGATTAATATGACATTTTATGGTTGATTTAAAAATATATTTTTTATGTAATCATGCTGTTATGATTTTCAGAAAAACAGAATACTAAATAGTGTCAAAATTTACATAAATGAGTTTTAAAAATAATAATATATTATTGGTTGATATAATATTTCTAAAAATTTATCGTGTTGACAAAGGATATAAATAATATTATATATGTCATTTATGAACCAGTTGATGTTATCTTGGAAGTATATAGCATTTTTATTATCCATATAGTGTAAGAATACAAGAAAACAAGGTAAAAGTTAAACTATTTAACTAATAGTTAAATTTAATGATAAGGTTAATATGGTGACATAAAATTATCTAAAACCTTTTGGATTATATGATTTAGACCCATACCCACCTTATATATGGAATAAATAAATATTTATCCATTATAAACTGAATATTATTTATAATAAAATAAATTTTCAAGGTTTTCCTAAAGTGACCCTCACCTCTCTTATAAAAAGGGTACATAACCTTCTCTAAAAATCACACCTCCAAATCCATTTGGCCTGGCCAAACCCACCCCTAATATCCTACAACCTTCCCTCACATCAACCTATATTCCTTAATTAGATCTAAAAGCCTACCTAAGTATCCCTTTTGATCAACACAAAATCAAACACCAGAAGAAGAGGTAATAATTTCCCCACCCTCTTTCAAGTTATTTTCTTCATCCACTTCCTCATTCATTGTTATTTCCAAAAATAATAATAACATCAGTACATCCTACATACATTTATGTTATTATAAATATGGTACAACCATATTATTTATTATACCCATTCTCTAAATGAAAAAGCAACCATTCGGGCGTACGTACAGCTTACCGTCTCCACATCGTGGTGTAGTTTTTTATTAAAAAAATCATAATTTGTATGGGTATAATAAGGAGTATAACTGATTTAAAAATTATATATAACTTGTTAATGATTCTGTATATATTATATACCATCCAATTATATACGATTTCACCATTAAATGATTGATATTGTCTCTCATGCGTACATACGGCTTACCGTCTCCACGAATGTGATTAAATCCATTCCCCATCGTAATCATTCAAGAAAAATTTTCATTTTATGATTAAAAATAATTATAATGAACTTAATATAATTCTAAATATGAATAAAATACATCCTATACATATCCATCATGACGTACATAACAAAACATATAAAGTAAAACAAATCAGTTAGAAACGAAAACAACGATACTACTGAAATATCCTTAAAAAAGCAATATTAGAAGATCATATATGATATCATATTTATGTATTTGGTTCTTCTATAATTTATTAACAATGCTTAACCATTATTAATGGGGATAAATATCATCTCTCTATGCATGGGTACTTCGATTGAAGTACTTTCCCCACATAGAATTCCATGTTTCCTCTCTTGGCCCTCGTCCTCTCTTCCTCTGGAGAAGCATTTGGGGGGCTCGAAATCTCATGAACAAAGGGTTGGGATGGAGGATTGGGTGTCTATCATCTGTCAATATCTTGAATTTCCCATATCTTGTCAATAAGGATGGTATGCAGGCTACATCCCCCACCCAACCAGGTCTTGAAAACGTCACTATCAGCTGCATTCTTTTCTGACCAGGTCCTGAGGTGGTGTTTGGAAATGATCCATGAATGGTTTAACGAAAGAGACCAAAGAACTATCATGAGCATACCCTGGGACCTAGATGCAGGCCTCGACCATCTTTTCTGGACCAATGACATTTCAGGGGACTACATGATGAGATCTGGCCACAGACATTCCCTTGGCATCCACTCTGTCGACAGTGAAGTGGGACAATGGAAATCGCTTTGGAAAGTCAACATCGCCCCAAAAATCCACCAATTTTGGTGGCAGGTGTCTACGGGCACCCTCCCAACCTATAGGCTTCTTGTTTTTCGATATATTGATAGTGCTGAGTCCTTCCCTTTTTCCCTGAATGTACCAAAAACTCCTTTGTATGCCATCATTCACTGCCCGAGAGCTATGGAAATTTTGAATAAATGGGGCTCGGCATCGGATGCTTCACTATACATTTCCTATGACTTCCCCGAACTTCTAATGTGTTTTTTTTACACTCTTTCATCAATTAATGAATTATCATGTTGCACCCTGGCTTGGATCATTTGGGTTCGACCTAATGACATTGATTTTTACCACATTCATATACCTCCTGAGTTTTGGATTGAACATGAAATTTCATGGATAGAGAGCTGGAAGGACCAAAAAGGACACTTTATTCAAGGGTTAACCATCTCCTCTTCCCCTAATTGGAAACCCCAATGAAAGGGATTCTTAAGATTATCGTGGACACATCTCTCCCCAAGGATGGTCTTGTTTCTCTCGGTATCATCTCCCTAAATCATCTGGGGAAAATCATTGCAGCAAAATTTGAATCACATAATGCCTTCTAGGAACCTGCAGTAGCTGAGGCCTCCTCCATCCTTACAGGTATGACGCTCACTATGGAACGGGGTTTGGATGACATCATCATTGAGTCTAACTGCCTCACTGTTATCAAAACTATTAACCACCACGATGCAAGACTCCATCCTTTTGGCTCCATAATCAAGAGGACCCACTCCCTTCGCCAAGGATTCTCTTATTTCTCCTTCACCTTTACCCAAAAGGAAGGAAACATTGTGGCCCACCAGCTGGCAGCCTCATACCCCATCGATGAAAACCAGCTCTAGCTGGACAATTTCCCTTCATGGGTATGCATTTGTATGGCTGCTGATCTTTGTCATTATTGTTATCTGTTTATCTTTAAAAAAAATTAATAACAACGATTTCGCCATTATATAAGAGGTTAACCTACCCTATACTAAGGAACATTACAAGGTAAGGGTTTTCATCTCACGTGTATTCCTGTGAGATTCATTCTATATTTTCTACTACTACCTTTTTTGTGATGTATTTACTACCCATAATTGTATTTTTTGCATAATATACATTAATTTATGGGTATTTACATCATAATTGGGTGATCCTTATTTTATGGGGTGTATGTTTCATAAGATACAAAATCATTATGGTAATTTCAAATTTCAATTTCCAGTCATTCAGTTTTACGGAAACTTCATTTATTACTTTTCACCAAGATTATTTGTGAAATAAGTATTTATTTACTTATGTAGAAATTTCCACTCCAATTTTTCTGGTTGTTCTTTTTGAAACAAATAATCACTCCAATGATGAATTCTCAATTCATCAATATAAACTTGATAACAGTAATTATAACTCAATTACTATTCATTGAGTTAAACATCCAAGTTATTGGGGTTGTTTTTACAAGTATGTCTGTGAATGGCCTCTTATTTATTTACACAGAATATCCAATAATATTTAGTGCATTTATATTTGTAACACATAATTATTTCATTGATTTATCCTTAACCTAAGGATACGGTCTTTATAAAGTAATTCTTCTCAATTTACATTTCATTGTGACTTCATTGTTATTATGTGCCAATTCACTTTTATTTGGTGTATATACCATACTTCGACATATTATATCATGAATCCATTTATTATCATTATATTATTATGTTTTATTTCCTAAATTAGTTGTATTCGAGTGTCTGTCATTTGGTTAGGAACTCTAACTAAAATATCATTTTAAATGTTTTTAAATTTTATTATACTAAATCATTCTCATTATTTTCCATGTTTTAAAAATGATTTTATGGTTTTATTTATGTAGAAATTAATGTTTTAAAATAGACATTCCTTTTAAATGTTTCAATGTGGTATGGGACACTTTGATTCAAAAATCATTTTTAAATAGCTTTTTGTTAATTTGTTAAACTATTAAATGTTTTAAAAAAAGGGATATTTCTCTCAAAGATTTTTACTAATAATCTTCATCTATGTCAACATCTTTTACAAGATATTATTCTTGATCAAGGTTGATTTATTATGATACAAATATTCTATACTTTATTGAAGGTTTTGTGAGATGTTTGACTGTGGATGTGTTATTTTTATACCATTCATGGTTTATAGGTAATGTATTGAAATTTAATTTTCTTGTTTTAATACGAATGTTTATGTTATATTTAAAACTTTTCATATGAGGAATGCATTGGACTTAGTAAGTGACTAGTGGAGCCCGCTACAGCTCCTCGATGCATCGGTAGGTCTCATAATACAAAATTGTTTCTTGGAATAGATCTTTGAAAAAATCTTATTTGTAGTCTTGGCATAAGGCCTTCACTATATGGCTATGAAGTTAGGCATTATGCATTCCATTTTTATGAAATTGCTAGTTGATATTACATATGATTATTATACTAGTAGAATATCCATGTGAATAAGTTTATTACATTATTTGATTTATCTTTTCCATATTATGCTTAAGTTTTTGATTAAAAGGCTTGTGTTCTGGACTAATAAATTCCCTTAAATGATTATTCTTATTTATAATAGTTTCCGCTATATTGTTATCCTTACTGTGCATCTGATCTCACCCCTATCTTATGTTTTATTTCTCCTAGTATGTAATGAATTATATTATGATTAAACAGTAGGAATCGGTTAAGGGTTATATGAGTGTACAAAGGGGTAAATTGTTATTTTTTTGTATCGTGATGTAATGTAGAAATTATGTATGTATCTAGTATTTCCAAGGATACTAAACTTATCGGTCTTTCGGGACACGATTCGTTTTATCGTGAAATTTTTCTGTAATAATGCACTAATTTTGGATAGCTAGGGTTGAAGAATTATAGTTGTTATTAGAGGAGGTTTTGTACAACACTTTTAAGCTTTATTTACAAAAAACTCTGATTTGAAAACACTATTCTAAAATAGACATTGAGGATTAGTATTGAAAAACATCCAAAAAATTTGGTAATGTAAATATTATGTGGGTTTTCCAAGAAATGCATCCATCTCTGGATACAAGCAGGTAGAGGGTGCTCTACAACAGATGTACCTAGAAGTGAAAATACCAATAAGGAGTTTTGGGCATGACCCAGGGTATCCTGGTACACGACAACTGGAATTGCTGCACTCTTGGTTATGACACACCCTAGGGATATGATTAGTATAATTTACATTTACTTTACAAAACGATTTAAAGTATTTTAATATAAGATGAGAATAAATAAACTTGGTTAACCCTAAAGTGTTTTATATTGCAAATATGGTGTTATGATTTTCTCTAAATGATTTCATGACTCAATCAATTATTTCTTGTGTTATTCAATGGCCTGATTCCATGGAAGTCATTTTGACATTGAACATGATGTACATGGTGGGAACGGTGGTAAAAATGAGCATCAAAATAAAATGTTGATAGGCATAAAAGATATCGTGTTCCTGCAAACCATTTTTCCAAAAATATAATCAACAACATATATATTATCCAACTCATGGACTCAACAAAGAAGAGAGAGGCGGTGAATGATAAGTGATCAAGCAGTGGAGACCATGGAGAAAAGAAAACTCAATTTCCAATATGCATGAAATGTGGAAAGAGATACCTAGAAAAGTTTCTTAATGGAATAAATAAATGATTTATGATTGGGAAATATGTATATAATGTTATGTTTTTCAGATGAAAAATGATGAGTACTATGGAAGAAAATTAAAATGATCCCAATAATCCATTTACCGTCATTTGTCATAAATATAGGGGACCTGGACATTACCCATGTGAATGCCATATAAAATAGGATAACATCTTATTCAAGGAAGAACCTATATGGAAATAAATGGATGGTGAAATGTTTAAAATTATTTGTGTTCTTTATTGATGGGATTACATTGGAAGACTTTTCTCTTGTATGTGTAACCCTAAAGTTTGGTACATGAAAATGCTATTTTTTGGATGAATTTTCTTTTCTACTATTGATATAGTTATAAATAACCATTTGGGCTTATATGATCCTTGAATTTGTCGAAATTACATGTTATTAAATTTTGTGATGAAAATGAAAGTTATGAGATAAATTTTGTGGTGAAATTATGCTATGGTTATTTTAAATAATTTATCTCATTTTGGTAATGTTATAAAATAAATTTTTTGAAAATGGACAACATGTAGTCCATGTGACAACCCGCCACGTCGGACAAAGCTGCATGATTCGAACCCACAACTGGATTGTGATTTGGATTTATCGTCTACCACTGGACTACGTGAAGTCCCCGGTTACTGTGACACATTAGATTTAGTTAAATTATTTTATTTATCAATAATAAGTTGATTTGGGGACTTATGTCTAATCAAATGGATATCATTAGTATTGGAAAATGATTTGGTGATTATGTGATTAATGTTATTTTGGAAGATGTTCACTCTGTTAGAAACACTATATGCCTAAGGAAAATAGAATACTCTGGGATTTAATTTGAGGAGTAATGGTGGATTTTTATCAATGTTTTTATTGTGGATTTATAGCGATTTGGGTTATTTATGGAAATGGATAACCTATCATTGAGAATATATGATTAGGTTAATTACATTTATATATGGGTCTATATAAGTAGTCGATGATATTTTGAGATAAAATTTAATGTGGAATACTACGTAATCATATTCTTAAATGTTTTGGGGTTCAGTATTAGTTTGTATTGTATTGAATGATTTTAAGGATAATTTAATATTGAATAGTATTTATTGAACATTGGGTAGTTTTGGTTTAATTTTAGAAATTAAGATCAGTATTTCTTTCTCTAAAGGATTATCCTTTTTGGGGTTCATATGATCTTATAATAACCCTTTTGGTATTGGTTAATCTCTAAATAAAAGGTAAATAAATAGTTTATCCTTTTTGGATTAGGTGATTCTCTAGAAGATGATTATGGCACTTCAGGAGTGAAAAAGTTATCTTGAATACTCATCTTTTAAAAAAAATAAGAGTTAGTGGTAAAAATTTATTAAAGGATGAAACTCTACATAAAAATTAAGTAAATATCTTTATTTTTTTAGTCCATATCTTGAATAAATTATTCATATTTATGAATTGTAACTTAAAAAAATGATTTCCTTTTACATTTTCAACTGGGAAACTAATGATTGTTTATTAAATAACAAGTTTATAGTTTTCTTGTTATTATATTTCTCCAGATCAAGTTTTCTAACACTCTCCATCAGAACATGACACGTAATTTATCTTCTAAATCCATGTTTTTCTACATGGAATCCTATTATGAGTTTACTCGGGTGACCTTTGTACTTCTATTTCTTTCTGTTAAAGTGATAGTTTTATTGACACTTTTTCTGGTGTGGGACCTTCAACGAAATTACCAAGACCAATTTTAAAATTGCAAGGATGAAATTTACAAAAGGGGGTAAGAATGTAACACCTCAATATTTCATATTATGTTATCTTCTTTAAAATAATTCAATAGCTTGCACTACAAGCAACACTGAGTTCGAGCGCACCACGACTTACCAAACTAGTAGTTCAAAAGGCAGTTATGAATAGTATTAACTAAATTTTGAAATTTATTTACTCTATATAATATTAGAATCCATATTATGTGTTTCTTATACATAATATAAGAACTAATTTAATTTTTCAAATAAAAGATGCATTTTTCAAAAAATGCAATTTTACAACTTTTTAATGGATAACCCTTTTTAAATCCAATATTTGATAATTTTATGTATTTAATTTGAATAAATTATATTATTCTATATAATTGAGAAATAAATGTTTATATTGGTTAAATTTTTGGTACTTTTCTGATAACTTTCATATTTTGATCAATATTGAAAATTACTAAATTTTAATTGATAACAGATTATTTAATAAAAAATAATTTATGATGTTAAATTATTAATTTTAAGGGGTTGGAAGTATAAATAGATTATATATTTATCATTTAATACAATTTATGTAATTATATGTAATTTCACATTTTAATTTGACATAAACACATGTCAATCTTTTGATAGTTTTTACTTTATAAAAAACTCCGCTTTTCGGTTTTGAAAACAGTGGTTAATTATAAATTAATTAATTAATCTTCTATTTTTTGAATTTGGTAAAATATAATTCAATTTTGAATTCAAAGTATCAAAATTAACTTATGGTAAATTTTTGGTATGTTTTTGAAAACAGTATATATTTAATGAATTGTGAAAACACTGAGTTACAGTTTAAAACTGATTTTTTATTTCAATAATTGTTTATTTTATTTTAAATTATTTTATGTGAAAAAATATATATAATACCTATATATTTTCAATGTAATTCATTAGAGAAATATTATAATAAAATTAAATGTATAAAATTTTATTCAACTTTTTACCGTCTTTTACCCACCGTCTAGGAGCATTTGCAAATTTGCATAAAACATAATTTTACCGCTACAGTGAGATCAATTTAAAAATTTAGAGAGACACAGTTTACATCAGTAAGTAAAATGTGGTTCAATAAGATGAAAATAATTTTTGGTGAATAGTATCTTTTGACTTTTATTTAACACGGTTAAAACTAAATAGGGTAATTAAATATAAAAAATATATTATAAATACCCTAACACATTTCCTAATTCTATTGGATAAGTTTAATTTGAAAAAAAAAACAAACATTGGAATAAAATATGTCACTTTAGATACACATGGATTAGTTTAGGACATATATTATTATTTTATTTAAAGAAGAGTTAAAAGTGTTAAATTCAATGTGTATTAACTAAACATTTTTTAATATAAGGTTATACATAAGATAAATTCGAATATATATATATCATAGAATGAAACAAAAGGTTTCCTACATAATGGTACTTTATTTATAATTTTTAGACAATAAATAATTTAATTTATTTATGACACAATGATAATGCAGTAATTACCATAATAATTTAATATTAAAATAATAGATATTATAAATATCCAAATAAATGGAATATGATACTTTTAATGAAATCAAATAATTTTCTAGGTTAATATGAAATTATAGGGTTTATTAAATAATTTTATTTTGAAGCTATCATGCTATTATGATTTTCACAAAATCGAAATACTAAATAGTGTCCAAATAAACATCAATGAGTTTTTAAAACAAATATTATATTATTGGATGATATAATATTCATAAAATTTAAATGTTTGGCCAAAAGTCATAAATAATATTATATAGGTCATTAATGAACCACATGAGGTTCTCTTGGAAGTTTAGAGTATGTGAATTAACCATATATTGTAAGAATACCATAAGACACTGTCAAAGTTAAACTATTTAACTAATAGTTAAATTTAAAAGATAAGGTCAGTATGGAGACCTAAACATGTCTAAAACCTATTGGTTAAGAGTATTTAGACTCATACCCTTATTTTCTTCGAAATAAATTAATTTTGAGCCATTATAAACCGAAAATGATTTATGATAAAATAATATTTCAAGGTTTTAAAAATGTTACCCTAACCTCTCTTATAAAATGGTACTCACCCTTCTCTAAAAATCACACCTCCAAAGCCATTTTTCTGAGACAAAAACTACACAAATATACTCCCAACATCTCTCACATCAACCTAGATTCCATACTTTTTTCATAATGAAAACCTAAGGATCTGTTTTGATCAAATGAAAAGGAAACTCTTGAAGAAGAGATAATAATTTCACCACCCCCTTTCAAGTTTTTTCTTCTTACACTTACTCTTTATTTGTTATTTACATAAAAATAATAATAACTCCAGTACCTCCTATATACTATTATGTTATTATTAATATTATAGATCTTTATTCATTATTCTATACATCCTATAAATGAAAAATACACCATACATTGGTACGTATGGCTTACCGTCTCCACGTCGTGGTGTGGTTTGTTATTCAAAAATATCATTATTTGGATGGGTATAATAATGATAATAAATGATTTAAATAATAAATATAACATGTTAATTTTTCATTATATATGATATACCATCCAATTATATAAAATTTCTGCATCAAAATAATGATATTGTCGCTCGTGCGTACATACGGCTTATTGTCTCTACAAACACGATGAAATTCATTCCCCATCATAATAATTCAAGAATAATTTACATTTTATGATTAAAAATTATTTTTAAGAACATAATATCATTCGGGATATGAATTAAATACAGAATATACATAACAAACATGACTTACGTAAAAAAACATATAATGTAAAATGAATCAGTTAACAACCAAAACAATGATACTACTTAAATATCATTAACAAAGAAATATTAGAAGATCATATATGATATAATATTTATGTATTTTGTTCTTGTATAATTTTATAAAAATGATTTCAACATTATACATGAGGTTAAACAATTCTATACTAAGGAAATGTAAAAGGTAAGGGATTTTCATCTTCTTTTTATTCCTTTGAGATTCATGCTATATTTTCCACTACTAACATTTGTGTGGTGTATATAGATCCCATGATAGTATTGTATTCTTAATATTCATTAATTTATGGGTATTTACATCATCATTGGATGATACTTCTTTCATGGGGTGAATGTTTCATAAGTTACCAAATCGGTAAGGGATTTTTAAATTTCAATTTCCACTCATTCGGTTTTATGCAAACTACATTGATTACTTATCCACATGATTCTGTGTGAAATAACTGTTTATTTACTTATGTAGTAATTTCCACATACCATTATGTGTCTATACATTTTATATAAATAATCACTAAATTTATAAATACTCAAGTCATCGATATAAACATGATAAAGTTAATTTTAAATCAGTTTCTATTTATTGAGTTAAACATCCAAGTCATTGGTGTTGTTTTTACAGGAATGTGTGTGAATGACATCTGATTGATTTACACTGAATATCCAATAATATTGAGTGTATTTGTATTTTTCACACATAATTATTTCATTGATTTATCATTAACATAAGGATACAGTCTTTATAAAAAAATTCATCCCAACTTACATTTCATTGAGACTTCATTGTTGTTATGCACCCATTCACTTTTATTTGGTGTATATACTATACATTGACATAGTATGTCCTGAATCCCATTATTCTCATGATATTATAATGTTTTCATTACGTCAATTATGTGTTTTCAAGAGTCTCTCATTTGGATAGTAACATTAACTAAAATATCATTTTAAATGTTTCAAAAATTTATTCTTCTAAATCATTCTCATTAATGTTTGTGTTTTAAAAATTGTTTTAAGGTATTATATATATGGAAATTAAAGTTATCAAATTTAAATTACTTTTAGAATTTCAAATTGGTCTGGGACACTTTGATTCAAATATCTATTTTAAACAGGTTCTTGATAAATAGTGAGACTTTTAAATGTTTCCATGAAAAAGGGATATTTCTCTCAATGATTTTACTGATCATCTTCAACTATGTCAACATCCATTACGGTATATTATTCTTGATCAAGGTTGATTTATTATAATAGAAATATTCCATAATATATTGATGTTTTTGTGATATATTTGACTGCAGATTTGTTATTTTTATACTATTCATGGATTATAGATAATGTATTGGCATTTCGTATGCTAGTTTTAATACGAATATTAATGTTATGTTTAATCATTTTCATATGAGGAATGCATTGGACATAGTAAGTGATGGGTGGAGCCTACTATTTCTCCTCAATGCATCGGTAGGTCTCATGAGACAAACTAGTGTCTTAGCATAAGGCTTTGAAAAAATATTATTTGTAGTCTTGGCACAAGGCCTTGACTATGTGATTATGATGTCTAGATTTATGCATTCCATCATTATGAAATTTTCTATTGATATTACATGTGATTATTCAACTATTGTAATATCCATGTGAATAAGTTAATAGAATTATTTTTTTTATCTTTTACTTATTATGTTTATGTTTATGTTTAAAAGTCTTGTGTTATAGTCTTATACATTTCCATAAATGTTTATTGTTCATTATGATTGTTTCCACTATATTGTTATCTATACTAAGTGTATAAGATCACCCCTTTCTTATGTTTTATATTTCCTAGTATTCAAGGATATATATTATGATTAACCTGTAGGTATAGGATAATAGATATAAGAAGGTTCATAGGTGACACAATGCTGTTTTTTATGTTTCATGATGTAATGTAAAACTTATGTATGAATCATATACTTCCAAGGATACTAAACTAATCGGTCATTAGGGACATGATTACTTGTATCTTGCCAATGTTGTGTAATAATGCATCGATTCTGGATATCTAAGGTCAGGGTGTTACACTCTCCAATGTTCTTTTTTGACCACATGGTTAGAAATTCAGGAATGGTTGTTTAGGAATATTTAACATACTAAATAAAATTGGGAAAAAGATAAATTGTAAACAAAATTAAAACATCATTATGCATATTAGAATATATATTCATATCATCTATGGCCTTTATTAGCTACCAAATATCTAAATCATCTTAAGTTATTTGACTATATGAATTCATACTTAATTCATTGGACATTAAATTTTATTTTTATTGTGTATACATCCAGATAATGTCAAACATCTAAAAATATTTCATCCATTTTTATTTCATTAAATTAAAATATCACTGATTTAAGATGTGATTTAACCTTATATGAAAAATGAAGACCATGAATTTCTCACCAATGTGATAATGACACTGTGTTTTGGAGTCATGAACTACATCAACTGATAAAAAATATTGATATGGATAATTATTCTCATGAAAATATAATTTTCTGGAGCCATAAGATACAATATGATCCCCCTATATGAGAACAAATTCCAAAAATGATCTAAATTCATCAACATAGATTACATTGTCTCATCCTGACCTTGAAAACATAAGGTTAGGTTTGGATGTGAGTCATGAAAATGTACCTATAATACCATGATAAACCTGAAGCGTTTATTATATAGGAGAGTTTTTTAGTGGCATCCAAGAAATAATATTTATAATTTTATGATTAACTAGAAACTCCTCTTTCAGAAATATGTGTCCATGGAAACCTACATATTGAATCTATAAATAACACTTTTATACCCTATATAATGGTTATTTTCTTATAAGATATCCTATACTATGACCAAATTTTGTTCCTGATCAGCCTTCGTCCTACAATACACCAGGATATCATCAAAAAATGCCAAACAAAAGAGTCAAGATACTAATTGAAGATCTTATTCCATAATTCCATAAACAAATATACTTAATTATATTACTAAGGGTAATTAAAAAATATTCATAATGTTCATAAAAAATCATGAAATATATCTTCAAAATATCCACCTTCTAAACTCAATAATGGTGATACCCAAATCATAATTCATTATTATAGAAAATATTTCCTCCCATGAATTAATAAAAAATATCTAAAATTTATAGAAAGGATGTACATTTTTCATCACACACTATTTTAACGTATGATAATCAAAATAATTAAAAATATACCCTTACAAATTCTTTATAAAAAGAACTATTATATCCCATATATATGTACTTTTTTGAATAAACCCTTTAAGTACCGACTCTCCTAATTGGGAATCAATTTCCTTAAATATTTTGGTTCAATTCTGTAGTACAGAAGTTAGATAGGATATATCCCTGGTAGGATATCAATCATAAATACCACTTCTCTTTTAGGGGAAAAATCCATTTTATAGAAAAAACAATGACATTAATCCATGTTGGTTTGAATGTATCTAAATTCTGTTGAATCAATAGATTCTAAAGTAACTATTTTCAATTGGTAAGAGGTATTACCCACCACTAATAACATGGGTCTTTATGTGCATGAATTATAATCCAAATCCCATTTAAATAGATGATCAATGCCACCTGAAGATGTGAGACTAACCATCCATACATAATAGGTTATAAGGTTCATTAACGATGCCAACCAATCCATTCCCTAAATTAGGAAAAAAATTACATCTATAGAATAGAGAAATCCCAATAAAAATAACACACATTAATATTTAAAGAGATCATTTCATAGTTATTATCATTACAATCTCTTGAGATAATAATTGTATGATGATTCAAGACATCAGGCATAATTTCAAAAAAAAAACAAATTATATTTACAACATAAACATAAATTAATTAGTTGGACATTCTAGTATAATACATAACATATATTATTTTGAGTATAAACTATTAGAACCTCATTCAATTATAGTACTCTATTGATCCTCTATGATCCTATACTTGATACTATAAAATGGATTACTAGGTAATCTCTATAATTATGTATTTCTCTATTATTATTTTTATGATAGTTTATGTGTTGATGTGACATTAGATTCACCCAGGTTTTCTTGTATTTAGTGTAGATTATCATTACATATCAATCATCCCATATGATCATATGATGCTTGGGAAATATCTAATAAATTTCTATCAATTATTATGTGAGTCATAATCAAATAAATTTTTAAGTGTCCCAATTTTCCACAAATGTATCTTTCCCACATAGGAATCTTTCATTCCAAGTTGATATTATCATAATATCCATACGTGTAACATCACAACCATATTATGGGTTATGGAGGAAAATTAAATGATCGAGTAGTTTGAAATATTTCACCTTCTAGGGAATATATGTTACTATTCTACTTGTTCCCATCATTGGATTTATCACCTATTCCAGTGAAGAAAAACCTACTTCATCTAGGTGGATTCCCAATGATATCTCCATCTATCACTATAACTCTTTTAACATTATATAAATAATATATTATATATTTAAAACTATTATAAAATGAATCTATGGTCACAATTTGGACACAAATATGTGTTTATTTATAGATGAACTAGTAGCTAAAATTATATTAAAACAAACAATATTCATAAACAAAAATGTATATTCAAACATCGATAAATTCAATAACATTAAACTGAAAATTTATTTCTTTAAAGTGTTCTTAATGCTGTAAGAAAATAATTTTTTGTTTACAAATTCATTAATAACCACTTATAAAAGGCCATTGTCAAATTTATAATGGAAAACTAAAAACAACTCTTGTAATGAATGATCCCAAAGTATGTATAACAACAAATTGTCCATTATCTTAGTGGGGTTACTAATGAAATTGAAAATTCAATTCATTCTATTGAGCCACACTTTACCCTCTTCAGGTTCCAAAATAGCCTAAAAATTGATGGATTCTTCTTTTTAAACTTACCATAATTATCCACCTTGTGAGGTTCATATGATTGAATTTCTATGTCCGCATCATGAAATGATTGAACTATGATTTGAAAAAGATATTGGTTCATATATGGCTCATGTGATACAATAGTTTGTATAGTCTACTAATGTAGGTTTCTATGTTGTCTAAATGGTTCTATGTTATATTACTAGAGTCAAAACACCACATAGTCATCATTCACTATAAGATAAAGTAATAGAATATTCCAATTCACCATATAATATAGTCATTACAAATATAAATATCAAAATTTAACCATTTATACGATTTCTAAAAAATAATCAAACAAAAGATAAAAAATTTAGTCCTTGTGAGAAATATCACTACTAATTCATGATATGGTACAATGGTCTGCTAATCCAATGATAATGAGATAAAAAAACACCTATTAGTATCTTAAAGAACATTTATACCCCAAAAAACCTGGTAACATATAGTTCTTTAAAATGAGGATAGATATTCTATTAATACTATACATTTTAGGTTTTGACATACCTATCTACTTAATACCAACACAAGATGACATAAGGACCAAGATAGGAACCCTTTCTAACATCCATACTCTACCCATGGGCTTTGGCTCAGTCATAGGTGCTTCTAAAATTAGATAACATCCAATAGAATCTAATGTCTAAAAATAACCTTGATGAACATAGAAAGATATTAGGTGGTAATCTTCCCATAATAAAAAAGCATCACAAAAACATTAAATAGAGAAATTAAATCCAACTATATGATTCATGAGTAATAACAACACAAATAAAATGAAAACCATGTATTATTAACATTAGTGTAGAAATAATAAATAAAGGAAGACACATAGAATAAAAAATACATCACAACTCATTTACACCAATATAGAATCACTCAAAAGAAACCAAGAGTGAATTCCAAGCACCAAAAATGACACTGATGGTGAAGAATCATAATGCGTAACTAGATAAATGTGACACCTTTCCCTTTCTTGTGTCATGGTTTAAAACATCTGCAATGTAACCAATGTTCCTGTGAAGGGGGTTAGTAAAACCCTTAATAAAATTTCCCAAACATACATCCTATCTCATTACACTAATATATGAACACATTTGATAAATTTTTATAACATAATTTACATCACAAATTTGACCATCAAATCATTTATTCATTTAAAATATTTTTAAATTAAATTTACTAAATTAAATCAAAAAGAAAATGGATTAATAGTAACATTTGGAAAGAATCACCAACTCTAATTTATATTAAATTTTGAAAACCCAATACTTCTGTTCATGGAAACACACATAGACATGTCTTCCATGTGATAGTTCCATACTCCTAAGTGGTTTTTCATAGTTCCACCATTCTTCTAACAGTAAACAACCTATAGGTTCCTTAATAGCACTCATGAATTATTTAGGGTCATGTCCATGGTAAATGGAATCACTGCAACCATGTTTTCTAAATACCATATCAATTAAACCCACATAAACTAATTAATTATTTTATATCATTTCCATGAAACCAAATTCTTATATTTAACCAAAAAGGTAATATTAAAAACACAATTTAATATTATCAAAGAATGGGGTTTAAATTTATTATTCAAATTCACATGTTCCACATTATTTTAAAATATATCATTTTACAATTATAAACCAAAAATATTTCATTAATGAAATCACAGAATATTGTCCTTTAAAAATTAGTGATGTATAATTAGTAAAAACCATGAAATTATATTTCAATGAATTGGGGAAATAATGTAATCCACCTACCTATAAATAGATGATAAAAATGAAGAGCAGCATAGAAATATTTTAAATTTGGACATGAACCCTATTCCCTTCATTATATTCCAACAATATATCATCATAAAAATTAAAGGATTATAATATATCCATAAAGGATTATATCTAACATTCTGGGTGATATAGGATGAGAATATTTCAGAAGTAAAATAGAAAACAGATAAATAACAATTATTGTTTATATCCACCGTGCATTGACTTTATAAAAACAAATTCTAGATCAAACAGAATCACTAAGGATTCCTATGAAAGGTGGGGATTTCAAGAGCCAAATAACATATGAGAATAAGGATATTTATATTGTTAAAATATGAGTTAAAGTCTATTTTTTTTATATTATTTAATGCAAGTTTCATAGTTAGCCAACACTGTTTGTAAAACAATACACAAACCATGTGCATTCTACTATAGATTACGCAAGGAGACACATGGTTGTTCCCTAGAGTATAGAAAATCATGCACTAACTATTTGACGTTTTTATCTTCAAGACATCATCTATCATGGTTGGTTTTCATGGTTTGATAAATTGTACTCTAAAAATAATTCTCACACTAGACCCTCTTACATAGTTTCTATGGTATTATGTTTGGTTCTGGATTTACTTGGAATCTACTGATAGTTAATTTTAGTGTTTCATAGATATTGTTCATACTTGCTTATATTCATACTCAGAATGGGAATCCCAAAAACTCTTCCAAACATTCTAAAATTATCCCATGACACCCTATATTATACAAAATTATTATATTAAATCGAAATAAATAATAAAAGGGTAATATGAAAAATGATTCATGGATGGAGAAATTTGATAAATTTCTCCCTATTGTGTAAGGGTGAGAAATTATTCCAACTACACCAATGTTCCATAACATGGGGTGTATAAAACTTATCATGATTCCATGATAGGCATCCCAACTAACAACACTATTATAATAATACATCATCTCATGATATAAAACATATTTTTTAAAAAAAATGGGATTAAAAATATTTCATTAATTAAAAATAATTTATATTAAAAACAGAACAATATATAAATATGAAAATATTTTAATCAACACATTTAAAATAAATCACATGCTCATATATCCATTCCATTTGGAATACCTATAGATTGTTTTTCATGACCAAAGATACATGAATGTCAACTTATAGTTCTATAATCACATTAGTTTCTCGTCGATCTACCAATTGATCAAAAGGTAAAAAATCAAGGTTCCTTAACTAGACATTCCCCTTTTTCGGGGTCACATCCAATTGAAATGGACTCATTAAAACCATGTTTACTAAATCACAAATAAATTCATTCATCAAATAAAATTAATTGCACTTAATAAATTTAAAATTAAAAAAATATTTATTAATCTAAGACAATAATTTTGAAACCAATGTTTAAAATTATAAAACAATAGAAGTTTAGAATTTTCATTAAAATTATCTTGTTCCTAAAGAAAGATTCAGACCACTGACTGTAAATTTATCAACAAAATTGACTATAATAAATAAATAATTTAAAATTTTCCTTTTCAAATCCAATATATAGTATCAATAAATTCTATGATTTCATGTTATGGGACATGTATAGAAGAGAGAGAATCCGCCTGACTCTAAATGGTTGAATAAAATATATAGTGGCACAAGAAACCTTTAGATATGGAATTGCAACATCACCGCAAAATTATAAACAATGATTTTCTCGTAATGAAACATCATGGATCATATATCTATTAAAAAAATTAGATCTAATGTTCTACATGAGATAATATGAGATGATCTATGATGGAGGAGAGAAAATTAATACTTACCATTGATTCTTGATATCCAATGCAATTTGATTTGTTTAAAAATCATCTGATAGAGGTGAAAATTTCCATGTATTCTTAACATTCGAGAGAAGTTTGATATACTAATGTAATATAAGAATAATGAGAGTTATTGGGTAAAAATCAGTCTTAAAATCTAATTTTATTAGAATTTCATGTGTGTACCATGGTTAAGAAACACATCTTATCAAATCGTATGATAACCATGTGCATGGTACTATATGTTACACTGTGATACATAAGATTTCATCACGTAGTTTAGAAAAATGTAATACAACATTTTGATTTTACTACCTATAAGTTATCATATCATATGGTTGGTATTCACATTTTGATAAATGATTAACCAAATGTGCTTCTCTCACTGGCTCTATTTATACAGTTTCTCCTATAATGTTCAATATTTGGAAACAACTGCACCATACATGCACCCGCTCAATTCCTATTTCATAGTTTCATAGAGATATTTTACATTTTTTCATAACCATTCATAGACCGTGCACATCCATAAATTATTCCATGAAATTCAAAAACAATATGAAACTCCATAAACACAAAATAACCAATATATAACATGAAAATACATAATAAATTTATAAATAACTAGATACCATTGTGTTACAAATTCTTTATATAAATATTTAAATTTATTTTTCAATATTCAATATTTATTATTCATTGGAAAAATTATTTGATGCCCCATTTACAATATATTTCATCCATTCTGAAATTGATAATAAGAAGTTACTTCTTCTCAAATTAGAAAATATTTATGTCTCTTTCCACAATATTTAGATAAGTTTTTATATGCAGTAAAGTCATTTATAGTGAATAATATCATAGATTTTGAAACAAAATATTCTTACTCTTTTTTATAAGAAAAATACAACACCTATCTCCCATTGAAATTTATAATCCTTAATCAATGATGATAAATTAACATCAATATCATTTTCTGGTTTTTTTTGTCTAGAAATTATCAAAATCATAATAACATGTTTGTTATTCAAACATTTCTATGGGATCTAATTATAAACTACCAATATTATAGGCCATGAACTATGTTTCCAACTAATTCTCTGATTTTGATACATTCTATCTGTATAAAATATCATTTATAGAAATATAGATTCACTTCCAAAATAAGAATTTTTTTTAATATCATCCACTATGCAGAATCAATAATATAATGTATGTTTCATTTAGATATATGATCATATTTATTCCATCATAACCTATATTCATTATTTAAATTTTAAAATGAATGCATCAAACATGGAATTTTTGGATGGTGTGAATATTATTTACTCGTGGGTTTTTCCATATTATAAATAATGAATAATATTTTAATTTGAAATCTCATTTATGTGTTGATATTCCACATTGAGGAAATTATCGTAAACATTCATATACCTCCCTATATAACACATAATAATTGTGTAAATCATGTTTCTTTTTACTCCCTATCTCAAATTGGGAATAATATTATATTTACATCATAATTGGAATCTATAATATCAATGACTACTAGGTGTATATATTTATAAATATCCCAAAATTACATTTATAATCTATATATCTAACCATTTCATGAAAACAAGTAAAATAATCTCAGAAATGATTATAGTGCTGTGCATTTTGTGCAATCTAAGAATAGTGTTTTATCAGTATCCACATGGAATCGGTCAATGGTTTTTTATTTTCAATATTTTAAATGTTTTAATATTATATTAATTCATCATGAAGATCTTATGTTTTAATATTTATATCTTCATCAATATTATATCCTTGTTTTATTTATTTCATTATTCCATATCAAGTATGTATAATTATGATTGAAACCATGGAAAATCATATGATCATTGATTTCACTAGAACATAGCTTTCTTAAATTCATACATTTCATTCATATATAGAAAATAATATCTATATTTTCAATATATTATTATTATAAAAATCGCATGAAACCATTAACAAATTTTTCATATTTATCATTGGTTATTCATAAATTTATCAAATTACTATCCATTTATTAACTAATATTACATTATAAATGTTTAATATATTAAAACAAATAAACATTTTAACAATTATGTAAATAGATAAATTCTGAATATATAAACATATAATGAAAACAATCATTTAAAAAATTATCTATATAAATATAATGAAAATATACAATTATAAAAAAATAGAATATAAAAAACCTACGAGTAATATTATACAGTAAAATAAAATCATTATTCATATGAAACAAATTTTTTTTAAAGAACATAAATTTAAAATTGGATGCCACATAATAAATAAATTCAATATATAATAAAAATAATATGATTATATACTCATGAAAATATCAAATCAAAAATAACATGATTCTTCTACTATCATCCATCTCCACAATAATAGATCTACAAAACTAATAATGCTCAGTTAATAAGGAATATGGAAACCATTCTTTTACTATTTTTATAAAATACAACATTTTCATGCAAACCATGGTTTACAGTCTAGGGGAGAGTAAATATTATCTATAGAATATCTGAAAAGTAATCCAAAAAATTTCAATGCATTATTAATGAAATGATTTTCAAGGTAATAATGTTATAAATAAAATTATAAACCACGATATATATATTTTTTCCTTTCAATTTTTTTTTTAAAACTAATTAATGACATAATTAAATATATATATATAAAACCAAATCACCAATGCTTTTTATTTAAAATAAAAAAACTCAATAAATTATTTCATTTATAAACAATAAAACCCATAATTATATTCATTTTACTCTTCATGGAAAAAATAAATTATTTATATGTACTATACTCTTTATAAAACCATTATCTGTTATTAATTAGTGATTTATCAAAAAATAGTGAAACGTTAATTGATAAAACACTTTATGATTATAACATTATCCATATAATATTATGTAAATTAAATATAATATATCATTAGTTATAAAATAAAATTTTAAGATAATCCTACCATAGAAGAGTTTATAGTAGTCAAAGGATGGATATTAAAAATTATAACACTTTCAATATGATCTACCAATCCCTTATATCAAAACATCCAATTATATATCAACATATCTACCCATCATTATCATAATATCTATAAGATTAACTAAAAAATATAATTATTAAAAAACATTTATAAAGCCAATTAATTCCCATCATAATTTAAATACATCATAATAAGAACAAAATTTTAATCCTAACACAATTATAATATAAAAACAATAACAACAATTTTTTTTAAATTTATATACATTAATGTATAAAAAATAAATTATTCAATGATATTTATAGCTAACAAATACTTAAAAATATTTAAAAACTAAAAAATATTTATTAAATTCAATGAATAGGGAGTTTCAGGATGAAAATCAATGATATTGTTATCCAAGGTGATGATTGATGATCATCATATTTAATGAAACTAAACATTCCACAAAAAAAATATATCCAAATCCATTATTGGAGAGACAATAATATAATTAATGGAATAATGATATGTGGGCCGAATGTAGCCATGGATGAGGAAATGGGTATAATGAGGTTGGAATGTGATGAAAAAGATGTCAAAAATATATCTAATGAATAAAATTGAAGATTATGATGCATGGTCCAAGGGACATGAGTCATTCATATCAGGTTTTTTGAAAAATAAATCATATAAATCAAGATGGAACCTGAGTTTCATTGTTTTTTAATTTATTTTAAAATAATTTTTCATAAAAAGTGATTTTATTTTTTTTACTTTACTGTCATTTTTACTCAATCATGATGTCATAAATGTTCTAAAATACCCTTAAACGTTTATTTTAATAAAAATAAAAGTTATAAGTAAATATAGAGCACTTTTAATGATTATTTTTATTAAAAACTATGTTCAAACTCTCTATGGGAGAATTTTAACATTAGTTCAGTGAAATAAAAATGTTTAAAGCCTAAAAAAATCATATTTTTCAAATATTTTACATAATAGAAGAACTAATACATAGTACATTTTGAAAGAGTAAAAATTAATTTAGGTTAGAGTAAAAGGATTGTTAATAAATTTATTTAGGTTTAATGATTTGAGGTACATTATTGATCATATATCTAACATGTTACTGTAGAGAACTATTGGTTTCTATTTAGGCCATAGTATGGTATAAATGGATAAATGATAATAAAGGAATGCATATAATATTGAACATATATTGGAACTGTAATTCAATCCCATGACCATCCCTAAAAGGCTACACCAACAAACCAATGAGCAATGTGTAAACTTAATATGAATATCGAATCATGAAATTAGTGTGGTAAAAAACTTGTGGTGAAATCACTAGAACCACTATCTTTTGGAATATAATAAAGAATAATATTAGATGAAATCTATTTTAGAGGATCAATATAGACATTGAACAAAGGATAATACACTTATTAATGCATTTCTTTACTTCAATAAATATGACAATTCAACACATTGAGGTAATGTTTCCATGACAATTTATCTCAAATCGCATCCAAAGGATACAACCATAGTAACTTGAATTCTATCCCTACAAGTGCTTTTTTCTAGGTTACAAAGTGATTTTAATTTTTAATTCATTAAATGTCAATAATCTAAAAAATACCCAAAAATGATAATAACTAATAACAACATTGACCGAATATACTGGTAGGATAAAACATCATCTAAGTTGACATCAACACATTTGTAGGGATATGAATTTAAATTATGAAGAATATAAATTTTAAATGTATAAAATGTTTTCCGATAGTGTTTTTATGGACTAAAATCACTATAAACCACTCCAAATTCTTATCTAGGAAGGAAGGAATGTATATCCTTTATTGGGTATCATTGATAATTAAATATTAAACATGAAATACGTGCTAGGATTGTCTAGACTAGAAGAATATTTCTTCAAAAATATATTAAAGATTGAGTTAATCCTTGATCAAATTGATAGAGAGCACCAAATTCATGAAAGTAATAAAGAAATACATGTTGGAAAGGGGATTAGATCTTCAAAAAGGGACTGAGATTTGAAACATTATTGAAGGATAATGAAACTCCCTAATGACATGGAATTATTATATTTTAAGAGAATAAGTACAAAATGAAAATTACATGTATATGAGAAGAATTTATTGGTGGATACTCGAGAGATGAATGTTCTAAATTTTTGATTGATGGAGAAATGAAATTACAGATATTCATCCTTTGGAAGAAGTTTCAACAATTATCATTATATAAAATAATAATTTTTTAATGTTTATATTTGTTTAGCATGAGTAATAATAGATAAACGTTTATCATTGAAGTTAGAGGTGTTGTTTTATATTATTAAATAATGATTGATTGGACAATACTCTACTTATCATATCCTTGAATTTAATGATTTAAATTCGAAATGAACATTCAGATGAACCTAGGGGGAGAACGAAAAATTAGAGTTTATTTGTAATCATGTGCACATAATGATGGGACATAAAGGTTTAATGAATTATTGTGTCCTAAAATAATAAGGAATGCATATTTCAATGTTTTAAGGATATTAATTATATTGGTGATTTTAGAACATATGGCCTTATGAGGGAATGTAATTAGAAAAAGAAGCTAAAGAGTGATGAGAGAGAACACTTCAAATGGAATAATGTGTATTATTGTAAATAAATGAAGAATTTATATAAAATATAAATGATGTAACAAAACTAATCCTAACACATAATTTTCCATTAATTTATTTCCTAAAACCATCAATAAATTTCTCTTTTTATCGTCATCCAATCACCCATATTTACTATCTACTCATTGTTTTTAAGATACTTGTGACATGACTATTTAATTAACATAATCACTATATCTTCTCTTCAAATTTAACTCTCCATATTTATGACCATGAATAATGGGAAATATATTTAATGTGTTTCAAGTCCCTATTAACTTGGTGGGAGGTTGTGTAGTGTCAACAACATAGGTTATTGGCATGAGTTTTTACTTCCTATTTTGGGGACAACACTTTCAACCCATATTTCTATTATAGGTAAAATTGAAAATGAAAAAATAAGGATTATATAATATAAAACACTCTTATAGATTCCTAGATTTCTATATATTTTAAATTTTGCAATAGTAATAGTTATAGTTATATGATTTTATAGGTTATTACATAGAAGGAGTTCTATTATGGACCTACTACATCTCATTTTGGAAAAAGAAAGACACTGTCATAGGAGATAAGTGAGGGTAAATGAAGAAGTGGATGATAAAAAAATGAAATGAGAAACCTATTTAGTAGTGATAGAAAATTGTATGTGGATTTAATGCAAAATGCACAAATACCCCAACAATTAAAAGATTTACAAGTCCCTAGGGTGTTTTGAAACACCTTATCCATCACATTTGACTCTAGTTTTATGAAACTATGAGATGAGGAACCATCATGTACAATTTTTTTTCCAATAATGATATACCACTTGAGTTTTACTTGGTTTTCTTAAATTAGTTTTTTGAAACTATCCAATATTTCCTACTCAACAATGTTAGTGATCATGAGCTAAAATTTAGATGTTTCTCATGTTCCATTAAGAGGAAATAAATATCATGGTTGTAAAAAACATGAAGTTGATTGATTTATAACTTGGGTGATATTTACAGTGAATTGATATGGATATTATATCCTATAATGATAAATATATACAAAATTACTAAAACATGTACCTATAACTCGAAGGATCAGAAATATTTCAATGAAGACTAGAAAAGATTCAATGATTACTACCAATGAAAACACTATCTCCAATTTACATTAATTATTTTGATGTAGTTATTTTCTGAAGGATTGAATTACATTGGAATGAAGTTTGTGGATACTATATAAAATGACTATATTTTTATAAAATAGTAGATAATGTAATGGATCTTTAAAATATTCTAGTTAATAGTTGACAATAAAAAATAAATAAGTGTAAAAAGAGACATCGATACTGAAGTGATCATAAGTGATGACATGACTGGTCAAATAAATGATGTGAAAACAAAAATTCATGAAAACATATCTATGAATAGGGGGTAATGAAAAAAAATGTAATTATTATTTCATGTATAAGAATATTATTAATTTTTGTAGTAATTTTGAAATGTTTGAGAAGGAATAGTAAACTAATCATATGGGGGAATTAGTTTATCTCAGAAACTATGGGAGTCTTCCCATGGGGAATATTTTTTTTTAGAAAACGTGAATTCCATTGTAGATTAGTTTTTTTAATTTAACATTAAAGCATCAACGATGTAAATGAATAATATAAGGGAGTGAGACTTTGAGAGTGTTGTGTTTGAGTAATCTGATAGTTATGTCATTGAATCTAATCCACCTATTCATTTCTCTAAAAGAGAAAAACTAATAGAAAAATACATATGTAACAACATTGAAAAAATCCATTAAATGTTTTAGAATAACATATTTTATATTTTATTTTTAATTGGACCATTATGGAATCCATCATACTATGAATTTATCAAGAACATAATTTACAAAAAAGAAGATTACATAAATTTTCAACATTACCATTAATAGAATAAAAAAGTGTTGTGATCCAATGTGAAGTTCCTTCAAAACTAAAAAAATTGAGATCGAGAAGATTCATTATTAATTCTATTTTTATGAAACATTCATTTGAATTGTGTATTTGAAAGATAGTAACAAAATGATTCATATTTCAAAATACATAGGGCATTTAATAAGACAACATAATCCCAGATCAGTTCCATTTCAACAATATAATAGATCAATTTATTATAAAAAATTTTGGATTGAGGATAATATATTATGAGTTAGTAAGATTATTCCTCATGCTACATTCTTGTTCTCATATATAAAATTTGATAAATATGTTCATGTTTTACCATGAATAAAATTTATCGCCGCTAGAGTTTCATTAATTGATGTTTAATATGGAAAAGTTTCATTTCAAATAGTTGAGGATAAGGATTTGTAAAATTTATTCCAATAATTGAAGAATCTATTTGGATTTGATATTTTTATGCTGATATCATTGATTAGGAATTGAATGACACGTCCCAAATTTAATTTTAGAACAAATAGACTATGCAAGCTGAATAAATTAAAAATATGTTAGAATCAACTATATATAATAAGTAATTTATAATAAAAATTTAATATAAATCTTAATTATAATCTATTTTATTGATTAAAAGATTATAAATATAAATAGAAATGTAATTTTTAATATATACCAAATATCCAATTAAAGGTGTTTCCCAACAAGCATAAATATGTACATTTGGTTGAAAAGGATATTATTTATCATTATAATGGATAAATTGGATGTTTCAGAAAAATAAAAGATACTTAAATTTCTCAGAAGTTAAAATATTTCTATTTCTTAGACAATATCTAACATTAAGTAAAATATTTCAAATATTCGAAATGTAAAAAATTATAATGTAGGATAAAGAAAATCAGGTTTTTGAGTACTAAAGAGGACTCGATCCAAATATTTTAAAAGTTGTCACTAATGAGATAATCAAATTTCTTTATTTTAGTACAATTTATCTCCTTAATGTATTTTCTTGGGTGATTCCAGTATATGTTTTCCCATAAATTGTTTTTTTCGATGTGATGAAAAATGATAAAAATGAGAAATTTTCAGCAAGTACTATTAATAGACTTGGATTTATCAGATATTATATAAATATTGACAAGAAGAAAAGAAAATACCCTTTCATATGACATTCATTTGTCAGATGCAAGAAATACTTATATGTCTCTACAATTTTTCCCTTCTAAAATGATACAGAAGTGAAAAAATGTTCCACTTGATGATAAAGATCAAGAATATACAATATTCATATTTCCCTAAAAAACATTTTCATTCATAATAATTCCTTTTGTATTTTTTGATAACCAAAAACTTTTTTAGATGTTAGAACGACATTTTATGACACATGGTATAATGAATCATTAAACTGATCAGAAATGATTTTCTTGTCACTAGAATGAAATTTAATTAATGTTTTCTAAATCTTCTTCTGTTGTGTATATATGAGGATGCTAATTTTTTACTCAATTGGGAGAAAAATTGATTCATTATGATTGATGTGATAATACATGTCCATAAAATCATAAGAGAAGGAATTGGAGTGTAAAATTAATAAAATGATATTTTATTATCACTACCTACACAAATAACTATAAGTCTAGTGACAATGTTCCTTGGACATTCTGAGTTTTATAGAATATTTATCAAAGATTTTTCAAAAATTTCAATACTATTTTTCTCCTTTATAGAAAAGGAATCGAAGTAAATTCATTGTGAAAAATGAAAATAATTTTTCAAAAGATTGAAAACGTTTATTGTATCATCACCTGATTGTAGACATCCTTATGAAGTCTTTTTTTCTGTTAATGAATATTTTGTAGAGAATTTTATTTTCTATAAGTTGGAATGTAAGTAATATTATCATTAAAAATAATTTATGTTATTGAATAGATTAAAACATAATTATTACACAATAGGGATGGATATATTGGATGTAGTGTATTTTATGTAATAATTTAAACTGTATGTCATTAGAAGAAAATTAAATTTTTATATGAACCACTCATCATTGATCATTTTACTATAAAATATTGTAGTTTTCCTTTTATTTACTTTATGGGAGACTCTTCAATAATAATTTGATCATGACATAAAAAATATTATTGGAAGATAAGATAAATGTAACATATTTATAATTCAAGTATGAAATTCCTTTATATAAACTTTTATTAAATGTCATGTTCTACAATTAAAAGCAGATAAGGTATATTTTAATATAAAAATTATTTTAACAAATTAAAGAATATTATCTAAAAAAATAATTCTATAAAAATTTAATTTAATATATTATAATATATAAAAATAATTCTTTAAAAATATATTTATTATTTACCTTTAAAGAATATGTATTTATTTTTATTAAACATATAGTAACTTTTAATATTATATCATTTCAAAATTTATATATAACAATATTTTTTTTCAAATAAAAAGGATTATTATTAACATATGGATATAAAGATATATGATAAATTTAGAGATAATATATGAATTTAATAATATTAATATAATATTTATTAATTAATATAAATTTTATGGTTTCAAACCAATATTAATTTCATGTAAGTCTATTAAAATTATAATTGTAGTATATCATTTATTACGAAAATAGGGTTTTATCATTAAAACATTGTATATTATTTTAATTATATAAATATAGAAATGAAGATATTTTTGAAAACATTTTTTATAAATGGATTTTATAATATAAAATATAATTTTTTTAGATTTAGAGATGGCGATTAGGGTTTGAGCATCTGTCAATGATTCCTTGTGATCTTTGGGGAATCGAGCTGATCAATGGAGATTCAGGATGTAATTATATGGAATTCAATCTAAAGATCTATTTTTATCTGTGATAAGTATTTTTTTTCTGTCGTAATAAGGATTAATGGAAACCTATTTGTGTTTCTTCAGTTTTGGATGGTATATAAATGGTTTTAGGACCATAAGTACGTCCATTAAGGGATCTGAATATTCAATCAATGATTTTCATGATTCAAGATCTGTTTATGATATGAAATCTAGATGCTCTGTTTATATTTTAAGTATTTTGGAAAAAAATATCCCACACAATGGTTTGATATAATTATTTAATATGGGTCCCCAAATCCTAGATTACATAATTAATGATATCTAATTCTCATCCCTTGCGCTCTTGGAAATTTCTCTGATAGAAATCACTTGGATGATTGAGGATCATCAAAATTGGATCATTTTTATCTGGGTGTTTAGAGATCGGATAATTTCCTCCATTGGTATGTAATTACACCATATTGTTTTCCCAAAATGATATTAAATTTAGATCCTAGTGGTTCAGAGTTTGATCTCTCAAGACAGGCATCCTATTATTACAACATTCTGATCCATTGTTTGATCCCCGCTCATCGATGAATTCAATAACCCCATTGTGTATTAAAATTAGCGGATTGAAATGGTATATTTGGAATCCGAGAATCCTCTAAGATGTAGAATCAACTATTTTTCTTCTGATAAAATTAAACAAATAAACAAATAATTTCTCTTAAGGAAAGTTTTATATAGTTTTTTAGGTATATTTTAGTTACACTCTTATTGATACTTTTTTATTGGATATTAGTGATTCCTGGTTTGATTTATCAATTTATTTTAAAAATAATCTGGTCATCTGTTAAATATTCCAATTCGTTGGCCAATCATTTTAATAATTCCATATAGGACACATGGTGGAAAATTGTATGCTTAAATAACATGAGGATTGAATTATTTGTATTTTTATGGCTTTGATAGCCTCCAATGGTGGTTTTGTTTCAACTATAAATGAAATTGGGGGTTTTTACTATAACTATGTGGTTCAATGATCATCATTTGTGGAGTTTGAATGTAAAAGAACATCTAAAGTGCATTTTTCTGTTGAGATTATGAAGGCTGCACAGAGTGGATCTCTATCTGGAGGTCTTTAATGTGAGGGATAAAAATGTAATGAAAACATGGGAAGAATTGATTCATTCTTTCATCATGCTAAGTCTAAGGGGTGGGCCATCGATAGTGAGAGTGAATGGGATAATACTATAATATTGGAGGATAAATTAATTTCATAATGGAAGATGTGTGTTGGAAATGTTAAACCCAAACTATCCCACTTCTCTTTGAATAAGAAAGTATTAAATATTGGGGGAGGTACTATGATCATTTTGGTTGTTATGGTTGACCCAAATTAGTTGGAATATGGAACAAAAACTATTAGATTCATTATATCCTGGACATTAACTTGTCTTAGATATCTTATTATGGGAGGTTACAGAGGAGGTTATTTTAGTTTTTTAAAATAAAGGTAAAGACCTTGATGTATTAGATTCTTCATTTGAACATTTTTTTTATTTTCTTTAGGATATTTATAGTTGTCAAACTATCACTCAAATGGATGACCATGAATGTCTTTGGAATATTTATATTATAGGGCATAGGTTAAAAACATGTAATTCCATGGAGGAAGGTGCAATAGTGGAATGGGTTCTGCTGGTACATAAAATGTACAATGGTCTTACACATCTCAAATTTTTTGATCTTATGAAATAAATTGATGGTTATTTTGAAAAAACCTTGGTCATAGATTGTGTTGTTTTAGAGTAAAATAATTTCAAAACACAACTGGAGGACTATGATGGTGAAAGGACCACCCTAGGTCTTGTAGAATATGAGGCAGATTGATATAACTTTTAGCTTGAATTCAAATTCTCAAAAATGGAATTGGATGTTTTTGGATATAGGGACTAACTTCTAGTATTAAAAAAATTACTGAATAATATTAAATATGCATACAACTCTAACATGGGGGTGGTATTTTCATGATCTTTCATGAAATTATATCTTCTTCATCTTTCTAGATGATTCTAACTCATCATCGAATGATGATCATGCTCTGCCTCAACAGTGATGAAGAGGTCACCACCCAAGGAATGTAGGGTGATATCCAAGGAACTCAGTTTTTGACAGGATCGGTTGAACATGATCTACTAACAAGTCACACTCCAACCTTCTCATCTATAAATTATTTAGATAGACTATGATAAATATAATTTTTTTTAGTAAATCACTTTCATGAAATAGTATTTTATGTAAATATATTATTCGTGATTAATTAAAATTATTTTAAATTATATAATAAATTTATTGATAATGGTTAAATGTAAAATATTAATTATAAAATATAAGTGATATTTAAATAATAAATTAATGAAATAAAATATTTTTTAAAATTTAGATAATTTGGATGATAACATATAAACATTAATTTAAAAATTTTATATTTTTAATATTATTATAAATGAAAAATAAATTTTGTGTAAAGATAATAAATAGAATTCTTAACCATGTAAGTGTAATGATGGCTTCATAAATGTAATGTCTTCATTCTCAAGGGTAGGATGATGCTCATAAAAATGTACCACTACAAGGCATAAGGGTCACAAATCCTCACATAACTGTAAATCCCAACACTCTAATCACATAAGGGTCATCACCCACTTTTGATGGGTACAAAAATCACTACATAAGGGTATTCACCCATACATAAGGTTCATTTCATGGTTTCTTAAGGGTAATCATAACCATACATAATGGAAAAAAAATCTTCTGTAATGATCAACTGAATCAATATAATGGTCAGTGAACTCTATGTAAGGGTTAGTTGGTTGAATAAATTCCCTTGTGATGGTAATCGTAGGGCTATGTAAAGGTAGTCCCGACATTCCAAAGTCCACATATTGGTATCATATTACATAAATAATGATTAAACCAAGTTATAATTTCTATGTAATGTAAAATTGAATCCATGAAATGCAATGTGAACACATTGATTTAAACCTACTATATTATTATCTTCATCCACACATTAAGACAACTATTAATCAACGGTTAAACATATATAGACATATATATATATATATATATATATATATATATATATATATTGAATCCAAAAAAATCATAGTACAATGTAGAATAAAATAATAATCTATAAATGATTCCAGAACCATCATCTTGTCTCTAATGATTGACTGTTTCATTTAAAATTGAGGAATATATATATTTATTCTATTTAAATATTATTTTGTTATACAAGACTATTTTCATGAAAAATAATATCATTATTAGAAGAACATTACCCAATTATAAATAAACACATTTATAAAAGTTTTTTATCCATATACATGATTTTTAATACTTTTAATCATGTTCTGTTTTCCATAAGAGCTCAAAACCCCCAGAAGGATCATGATTGGAGGCTTACGGAATATTAAATGTTCAGAAAATTTTATATTTTTTTATATTTCAGTATGGGAGTTTAAAATAATTGAAATTTTATATTATATAAATATCACTATAAATGATATTATTTCAAATCTACATAATTTAATGCATAATGATCTAATAATTATTATACATAATATTTAAATAGAAAAATATAGAAATTGGTGGATATTTAATGTGAACCCTTCCATCACTTAGAGACCATATTAAGTGCCATATCGAATCCCTGATTATTTCCTTAAAATTTCATGTGTAATATGGAATATGAGAATGAATAAGTGTTAGTTTATTGGATACATATCATAGATAAAGGATTTTTTTTATAATATAAGTCCTAGGATTCTAAAAAAGTGATCCTTATAAAGATATTAATTTTAGAATTATGTTATTGGGAAATGGAAAATATATTTATTAAACTAATATTTTATTAAAACACTTCAGTAAGTGGATGTTTTCTAATAAAATCAAATTTAATGGTTTATAAATACCTTATTATTATGGGAAAATATTTTTTAAATAAAAATTATATTTTAATCTCTAAAAAACTACTTAATATTAAAGGGATATTTAAAAATATATTTTTATTTTTTTATATAAGTATCATTTTTATCAGAAGAAACCCCGATTTTGAAAAACAACTTTTAGAATGGAATTTTTTAATATATATCTAATTTCAATGATGATGTTTACAAAAAATAATGTTGTTAATTTATGATTAATTTGTTATTTAAAAATCATGACATAAATTTATGATTACATATATTTTAAATTTATGAACTATATTTATCATTTCCATTACATATACATAATGAAAACCATTTTCATATGTTCCATTTCAATAAATCATTTATAAATGTTGCCAATTAACTTTTCGATTACATCAAATAATTATAAAAGAATAAATTTTCATTTTAGAAAACATTTATATATTTATTATATATGTAATTATTTTACTATTTGAAATTAAATTACATATATGTAATGTTTTTAAAGGATCAATTTAAATGATTTATAATGATAAAATCTAGTTTTTTTTTTAAAAAATAAAATTTGGCACTTCAAACATTGGTTATAATGATGTAGAATGGGGAGTAAACAGACGGCATCAAGGGTATTTTTCATAAAATTATTCTTAGGAATTAAATATTACTAATGTCTATATGTTTTTCTTAATATCTGTCTAGTATCGTTATTTTACATAAATTGATATTATTTTCAAAAGTAACATTTTATATTATTAAAGGATAAATCTTGATTTATTTAAAAGAATTATTTTTAAATAAATGGTTTTTCAAAATAATATATATTTTAAAATATTTTAAAAGTGTCTCTTATTTTGGATTCTGAGAACTGTAAATTATTTTTTATGAAAAATTACATGTTTTATAAAAAAAATTACCCAAAATATTTATATTAAAGAAAATATTTTATAAAGAATTTATATATTCTTTTAAAAGAGAATGGATTTCACAACATAATTTGAAACCCTATACTGGGTAATTTGTTTCTTACCCAATGTTTTAAGATATTTTTCAATGGTATAGTTATGTGTTTATGATTAATGGTGAATGGATTCAATTAAGAGTCTAGCTTAAGTAAACATAGATAAGAGTTTGTAGAATTTTGTATAAACGGTGATATATATGAATGCTTATAATCAAATAATGTTTTATACCTAAATGAACATTAATTTAATAAGTGATCAAATATTTCATTTTTGTTTTCATATATTTTGAAGGGTTAAAATTTGGTCACATTTATGAGTATGAAATATAGAAATGAAATTTTTGTGTTTTTAGTATCAGACCAAGGAGTACAGGTATTGGAATGCCAAATTTGGTATCATAATAGGTTTAGAAAACATTAGATATTATAAAATTACTAGTTATTTATTGTTTATAAATCTTATAATGTTGAAGTTAATAATTTCAATTTATAATGATATTTTTAGTTAATTATTGATCTAGTGAACCTAGTTTTCTTAAATTCGGGAGATATTTATTATAATATCACACTTAGGTTTAGTATTAGTTTTCCTAATTATTTTATTATACGAATAATCCATTATATATAACGAATATAAATTTAAAAATATTGATAACCCTTAGGGTCTATATTAAATTTTATGTCATAGTTATTTATGTTAATTTGAAGATTAAATTTTTTTTTTGAAAAATTAAAATTGTGATGCTGAAATTTATTTAATGGGGAGGAATGTAAATTTTCAAGAATTTTTTTATAAATTTAATTTAAATATTTATATGAAATATTGTTTTTATTATTTGAAAAAAATATGATTTATTTTAATAATAATAATAATATTTTAAATTTTATTCTTTTTTACGAACAACATTAATTTTGGTATAATTTTATATACAATTTAATAATTTGTAAAACATATTTCGTTAAAAATAAATTTATTTATTTAAGAAATAATATGGATATATCTTTTTGAAACATACTGTCATATTTAATATGTTATAATTACAAAATATATGCATAACCAAAATTTCAATTATCCTGATATCCAAAGGATGATTATTAACATATGGATATTGAGTAAATTGATAATTCTAGGTTGAATACAATAGTTTATTAATAGTAAAATAATATCAATTAATGAATATAGATACTTTTTGGTTGTAAAATATTAATTTCATCTATGAATATTAAAATCATAATAGTCGTATAAAAATTATTATGAAAAGAATACATTACAAAAAACTAAATCTCTAAGTAAATACAACTATTAGAATATTTAAAAAAAGTTCAATTACCTCATTGACAATAATATTTATAATATTATATACAATTAATTCATATATACTATGGTAAAAGTAAATTTTAGTAATAAATCCCTATTATGAAATATTATAGTGTGTAAATATATTAATTTTCATGATTTAATATTATTTTTTAGTTACTTGAGAAATATATTTATATTAATTAAAATAAATATGTTATTTTTAAAATATTAGTGATTAGTAAATAATAAACTAATAGATTATACGAATTATAACATTTTATGAAAATATTATAATATTTTAGAAGAATAAATTTATAAAATTCAATAATCAAAATATCATTATTTATAAAATATGAATCATTTGTAAAAGTAATAATGAGAATTAACAAATATATAATGGGTATGATGGATTTTTTAATGTAAAGAATGTATTTTTAATTGTATGTTGAATGTTGCCTAAAGGTTCCACTATGATTCATGAGGGCTCTCATACCACAGGTAATGTTATTCCCCCATCACTCTACTCACATAAGGGTAGTCAACCACTATGTAAGAGTACTCATATCACTATGTATGGTTAGCCTCCTGCAGGTGGGGGTTATAATATGCTTACATAAGGTAAATCACGACATCATATGAAGTTTTAAATTACTTACTTAAAGTTCAAATGGAGCTACATAATGGTAAGAGGACATGTATGTAAGGGTAATTCTAATAAAAAATACCATGACATGTTAATCCCAAGGCTTTGTAAAGGTAATTTGATTATTTAAAATCCCCTATAAGGGCATCCTTCTACTTATCTAAGGGATGAAGACAGTAATAATGACTATGTGATAGTAATTTTGAAGCCAAGTCATGGTATGTGTACACTCATATTTAAACCTATTGAGTTATTATCTTATTCTTCATGTGAAACATATAGTTAGTAAACTTTTCCAGACTGAGAGATAGACAGACACACACATATATATATAACGCATCAATAAAATTGTAATACAATGTAGACTAAAATTCCAATCTTTAAATGACTCTATACCAATCATCTTTTTCTTAAGGTGTGATTGTTTCAAATAAAATTATTGAACATATATATATACTATTTCATTTTTATTTTGGGTTACATAACCATTTTTATTGAAATCGAAGATCAATATTTGTATAACATGACCAATGTATTAATGTACACATTTAGAAAATATGTATTTATTTGATTTCAAGTACTCTAATAGTTTTTTTCATGTTTTGTAAGCAATTATAGCTGAAATATTATAGGGCTTATATCTATAAACAAAATAAATATTAATTTTGTAGAATGTGCTAGAAAATTATTTTGTGTAGTAGTATGTGAGTATGATAATAATATTAATAATTTTAAATAAAAAATAATCATAAATGAAATTATATAAAATATATATAATGTAATGTTTAAGGAACTAGTCTTTAATATACTTAATATTTGATTTTTAAAATACAATAAATGTTATATATGTAATGAAAACCCTTATTTGAATTATAGACCATATTAATTGTAGAATATATTCTATGATAATGTTCTCATAGTTTCGAGTGCATGAGGGAGAGTGTGAAAAAATATAATGTTATTCATGGGAATCCTATCTTTTAAAAAGGAAATTTTCATAGGATAATTCCTTGTTTTTCAACAATGTTATACTAAATAAGATATTCAAAAGCAATAATCTTTTTTATATTAAATTAAAATGTTTTTATTAGACTTCAATTTTTGAAAACCATTTTTAAGGGATTTTTTTATAATAACATCATATTTCATGGATTACAAACACAAAATTTTTGGGAAGGATATGTTTTCTATGGAATATGTATTTTAATGTTTTCCCAAACCCTAAATTTTAATGGTTTCATTTTACATTTTCATTTAAATTGTTTTAATAAGGTTTCTTTATTATTTAATGAAAATTATATTTTACCAAACCTCTATTGGAAGGAAAATTGGATTTAAAATATATCTAATATAAAGGATGATATTAAGAATTTTAAAGTGTTCATTTTTTGTGTAAAACATTATTTTAATTTCCTTGGATATCCTTGAGGATTATATATAATTTATAGCTATGAAATAAATTTTTCATTGGAATTATATATACATTTATAAATTATTTGCTTATGTTCAATTTCACAGAATAATTTATAATAATTTCATTGGAATTTATGGATTATGACAAATAATTATAAGATCATAAATTTAACATTATGGGATCATTTTAAATTTTATTATATATATGAAATTATTTTTATCTTTACAAATTAATTACATATACGTGATCTCTCTAAAAGGTTATTTTTTATATAATTATAATGTGAAATGAATGAATTACTATAGACTTTTATTTAAACTGGTAACTTGGGTATTGGTTATGGTGATTAATAACTGAGAATTAACCCATGACATCAACGGTATAATTTACTAAAAGTTATTCTTAGACCATTAATATTCATAGTGGCCACTAGGATTTCGTAATTTTTATGAGTATCATTATTTCACATAAAGATATACACTTTAAAAAATTATTGTTTTGAATTTTCAAATGATATATCATGATTTGTTTCATAGGATATAAAAATTTCAAAATTTTTAATTTTTCAAAATTATGTGCCTTTTAATTGGTTTCAATATTTTTTCTAATTATGAAATTTTGAAAATATAATGCTCTTAGGTAAAAAATTTTTTTATCAAATGTTTTTTATTCGAAATATTTTAAATAAAAGTAAATTGTTTCTAAATATTTTTTATAGAATTTTAAAAGAAAAAGAAATTGATTGAAGGATTTGTGAGCCATTACAGATTAATTTTTTTCCCATCCCATGTTTTAAAATTATTTCTTTAGGTATAGTGATAAATAGAAGATCAATGGTGAATGGTCTTGCTTGTGTATTTAGATCTTATGTATATGGATTTGAGTTCATAGAATCTTGATTAACTCTGATACATATTATGCTTTATAATTATTAAATTGCTTATACCTAAAATATATCTAGGTACGTAAGTTATCCAATATTTCCACCAATATTTTTGTATGGTGTTATATATTTTGAAGCACTAAAATTGGGTCATAAATATTCATATAAAATCCAACAATGTAAAGATTGAATTTTTATAATTCGATCTATGAGTGTGGGTCGTAGGATTTCATACAATTCTTTTTCACCAATAAATAATTTAAAACAAAAAAATGGATCCCATTTATCCTATCTTGGGAGAGTATCAAGAATATAACTTTTTTGTCACAACCAATTGGAGGTCATGGTATTTATAAAGTTATTCATATATTTATTCATCTAAAAATACATAACAAATTAATTTAATTAAGTAATAATAAATGAAGAAGATGTAAATTATCACCCTTGGGAAGATCCACTTCAATATAAGTTAGGACCTGATAAAATATTCTATAGTGTGTGCCAAATATGTTGGTCATTTCAATTATAAACTACAACAACAAACATAATTATGGGGGACACTATATAATTATTATGTAAACTACTATTGTTTATTTATCTTGATTATATCGGAACACATTATTCAAATATTCTCGAGAGTTTATCAATAATTCTAATTATTATCAAAGGATGAGAAATCATAGAGAAATATAAGAAATAGCTCAATAAAGTATGCATATTGTTGAATTTTTTTATGTTTTTTTGTCTGTAATTCATGTGAATATTCCCAATGAATTAAGTGAATGATTATATATTGTTGGAAGATGACTGTTTATAAAAAATTTGAATCCATTTCAAGACAAAATAAATTGGGTAATTCTATAGATATATTTTTGAGTTAACAAATCTTTTAGAGTTATTGAATTCTTAGATCCATCATTAGTGATAGTGGATTACATTTTTTAAAAAAAATAAATGGTAATATTAAAAATATATATTTTTAATTCCTTATTAATATTCATGAATTATATTTAATTTATGCATATTCATTATAATAATAATGTGTAATTTATAAGATAAATAGAAAATAGATTCTCTCTAACTCAATTGAGTTTCTAGCATTGAAATTTTATATTCCATAGTGTTATTTCCAATTTATAAGATTTTAATTTGAAAAAAATTATATTAATTTTTTTAATAAAAATATAAACATCTCTTAATGGTAATTTTTTTTTCAAAAAAATTTGACTTTTGGTCGAATAGTATAAAATACCAATTTTTAGTAAGGTTGTATTTTATATTTACATATTTAAAATGTATAATATTTATTGGTTTTAAAACACAATTAATTAATCTTAATAAATATCAATTAATTACATTGAGATCAAAATTTTACTGGAATTTGTTATAAAATCATTTTTGTATGTAAAAAGTAATCTTTCTAGAGAATTGTTTTCTGTCCTGTTACATCCAATTTTAAATGTAATTTTTCCAAATTTTGGTAATTTTTTATTGATAAATGGATTTAATATTTTGAATAATTTTTTTAACATTTAATTAATATTAAAACCTAATTATTTATCGTTATGAATAATAACTTTGGTAAAAATATCAGTTGTAATGTTAAAAATTAAAAAGGGTTTAAATGGTTAAAAATAAAATGATAAGGGTTAAAATGACCTAATATATTCCCTAATTCTTATTAAATGGAAATATTTATACCCTTTACAATATTCACATTAAAGATGATTATTTTTTTGAGACACTTGGATGAAGAAATAAATTAACAAATTTTAATTTTCTCTAAAATTCCAAGTGAGTCGTCTCCCTCAAGTATGAAAGGACACCACCTCGATGCTCTACTATATATATCATGAGCTTATTATCTATGCCAATAACTTCCCTAAATAATTACTCACATCCCTCCAAATGGCATAGAGTTTCTATTTTGATAATAATACCATCCTATTATGGTGTTACGTATAAACCAAAACTGGTTTTCCGAAGAAGAGGTAACTTTATTAACTAAGTTCAGTAATTTTTTTTATACTTTCACCTCTATCTAAAACCTCTTAAAATCATCATATAATAACATCATTATCATCCATATACCGTTTATATAATCATTTTTATGGTATAACCCTTATTTATCTACTTATCCATCTATTGGAATATAAAAACATCAATCATGCGTACATGCAGACTACCGCCTCACGAGAAGATGTATCTCATTTATCATCACCCAATCTTATGACTGGTCATAATAATGGATTGGGATTCAATAATATTTTATCTATTATATAAATTTTATTTTCAATGATTAATATATATTTAAATTTTTATATACCACCCAATAAAAATTAATAAATCAATCATTTATCCTTGCAAACTACCACCTCGCAAAATAATCTATTTTAATTGTAATCACCACCTAAAAATTCTGGGATATGTTAGTGGATTCAAATAAATAATGTGATTTTTTTATATATTTAAAATTATTTTAATATAAAATAATATTTAATTTCATTCCCACATATTCTTTGAAAAAATGAAACATTAGTAATGCATGCGTATAGACAGTTATCTCCAAGTTTTAATATAGTTCATTATTAATGACCACCTTATATAGTTTTTAATTAATGAATAAATAATTTAAAAATCATATCTATTATATTATTAAGAATTTATACATAACATAACAATGAATCATTTGAATATAGTCATCCCACTGAAGTCATTTTAGACTTCTAAACCCAACATCCTCAAAACCACTAATTTAATTGTAATCAACTATGTGATTAAGATTTATTTGGTATTAATGTACATAAATTGGATTAAAAATTGATAATTAAATAGAAACAAAATTATAAATAATGTAAATAATTGAGATAAAATTATTATTTTGGAAGATAATGATCGTACATGGAAAGTCTGGATTAATGTCTGGAATATTCCATCATAAAAACTTATTTTGAAATGTTATGAATATTTAATTGCATTGTTTGCACTATTTTCATATTATATAATGGATGGTTAGATAATTAAAAAAATTAATTAAAAAGTTCATTTTACCTCTCGTTTTACATTATTAAAAATATTGTTTAACAGAATATTATTTTTTATCTCATACAGAATTGTGGATTTCATTAACAACGAAAAAATAACTTCTTTAATGTATATGAAGTCAAAATATTTTCTTTCTACCACAAATTTTATTTAGTATTTTGATAACATTAAAATATTTAGTTTTTTTACATGACATCACTTAATACCTTTATTATGGATATATTTGTTTTGAAATGTGGGGTTTTATGAAAAAGAATATATCAATATATAAAAATACATTAAATATGGTTTAAAAGGTTTATTTTATTATTTTTATGAATAATATGAGATATTTAATTTTTTTCATGTATGTTATGGTATTTTTGTATTATTTATATTGATGATATATCTTGATAGTGCTCCCAAATGCATTGGGTTCTTATAATGTTATCTATATAACTATGATGGAACAATATATTTTTTTATTCCATTTTATGTGTTATTATAAGGTTTCTATAATGATGGTATCCAATGGAAACTATATAAATGTTTTATTATTGAAAATTACATTTTAGGTAAATATCATGATTTCATAGGGTAATATAATGATTAATTTTTTAATTTTATTCTAATTACGTTGAAGTGTAAAAGGTATATGTTTTTATGAAATTTTTTTTGTGGGTTATCATTTTTTCTATGAAACACGCATGGTTATGAATTGTATTTTATATTCTCTTTTAGTGTGCTATATGAATGAAATTATGTAGTGAAGATAATTGATTGTCTAAATAATGGTTTTTTAAAACAATGTTTATTTTTTTAATGAAATAAAATATTTTATAATCTAATTGATTCAAAATGGGCTAATGTGTTTCATTCTTATTTTCATATGTCCCATACTATGACTTTTTATCCCATCCAACATTTTTATGGGACTTCCAAAGAGATTATGCATGAATATGAACAACGAATATGATATGTTGATATTTATAATACCTTTAATAAAAAAGAAAACATGTTTCATTGTAAAAGAATAATGTATCATAAAATGAAAACACTTAGAGGAGGTTGAAATTTTACAAGGAATGTTATTATTTTCTTGTAGTTATCAAATAATTCTCTATTGTTATAAGACATAAAATTTAGTCAATAATTCATGAAAATAAATTTCCTCTTAAAAATTTATTTATCATTTTGAATAATTATCATCTTCGAACAGTGGGTATCAAAAGGAGGATTATAAAATTTTAGATGTTGGGAATATATAAATAAGTACACATAAAAGATTTTAATTTATTGTTATCCTGACGTATCCTTTAATGATTATATAAAAGCATAATTTTTTTATAATTATTTCATATAAGTATATAAATATTAATCACATAACATTGTGATCCATTCCTAAATTCTAACGTTTTAGTTCCTTTAAGAGATTGAAAACTAAAAAAGTCATTCATTGTTTATCTACAATGTTTCCCATTTAGTTCTTCAAAACAAGTACCAATCTTATACATATAATTCTTAAAATCATTATTTATATTTGGGGAAGGGAAATATAAGAAACACTGAACTCAGATGCTCAATAAGAGTAAGCCCAGAAGATATCAAGGACACATATGCATAATATTACCATAAGGGTTTGAGAACTATATATCAACATTTAAAAACCAAACGCAACATATCACATATCATAAGCATGAATCATTGAATAATTCATGGTAGTTCATAAGAAATGAATCAAACTAAAATCAAAGAACATGATCAATGATATAATAATATTATCAAAAGACATAAGTTTGTGAAATGATAAATAATAATAGAAAATCATTTCCATAGTCAACTACAACAATAAATACAATTATATAGAATAGTATTTAATCACAACTCTATTTTATCTATGGTTAAGTTTCACTCCCAATACATTCATTGTGTACCAAGTCCCTAACTGGAATGAATTTCAAACCCTTTACAATAGCTATTCTATCATAAAATATTCATCTTTACTAAATGATTTAGTGGGATCTATAAGACATATCACACCCATCACATAATAATAATCAATTAATACGTGTATCAAAAGATCATAAATCATTAATAACATATAAAAACCATTGAAAAATATGGTTATTATAAACAGTTTAATAATAAATTTTTTCTTAAACCATTGAAAATAATATACGTTTCATAATCATTAAAATAATTCATCTCATCATATTTTGTGGAAATTAAAATTGGTTTCCTTAAAAGTCATTATTATAATAAAAAATCATCTAGATATGCATTAGTGGTTGTATCACTAGATCATATCCCCAATAAAAAATATGCAACATCAAAATAATTTTATCATAGATGAAAATGTCGTTAAAACATCATTGGAATATTTATTGAATAAAATACCCTTTTAGTTTTGAAATCAATTTTTAAAAATATAAAATCTTCCAAAACATCAAGGAAAATGTTCCATTAAAATGAATCATAGACACATTTAAAGTAATAATAAAAACATTTAGTGGTCATGATGGTGATAATTTGTGTTCATGTAATTAATGTTAATGAAATGATTCCTTTTAAATTTTTAATAAAAAATTAATGTAAATATTTCCCAAAAAAAGGTTCCATTAAAACCATATTTTAGAAATTAAATAATGGTATATAAATTTCATCAAACATTAATTGGATAATGTTAAATCAATAATGAAAATATTTTTATAAAACATGGATAGGGCAGAAACAATATCGACTTATTTGAGAAATAAATATTTTTTCTCTTAAAAACATTTTGTATATACATTGAGTACATTAAGTGGTTAAATTTATATATAAATATGTAATATATATAAATATATATAAGAAAATCCATTACATTATATTGTTGACTAATACATCAAATAAAGCATCATCTTAAAATTAATCATAGATAATCCATATAAACATGATTATAATATAAACTCATACCACATTAGAAACATTCAAATAAAACCCTTATAAAAGTAATAAATTTTTATATATGTAAATAAAAATATACATATTGGTAATATTCATAAAATAAATTCATTGACATTATATTCAAAATATAAAATAAACAAGTGGTGAATATAGAACATGTCTCAAAGAAATTAATGTTAGACTAAAACACTTACCTCATGTAACACATGGTTAAAATGCGCTGTAACATATTATATAATTTTTCTAATTTATTATAATTATATAATATAATAATTTATATACTTATAATTCCATATATAATCCAATTTTAACATTTCAACACCAATTTATTAATAATTTTCTATTAATGTTGTCATTTCTTGATGTTACCTATTTTATTTCATGGATGTTTCAATTATATTATTTTGATCTATATACATTCAACATCATTACATAATCTCTATTTTTTTATCATGAAATAAATATAATATATATATTCATTATATAATTATTACTGTATGTCCATAAAACATATAAATATATAATTTTATTACAGTTTCCATAGTGATGGTAGGCCGTGCATACCCATGAATACAATATTCATTTTTCGACAAATGGAAATAAATAATGGTAAATAAAAATTCAACCTAAAAAGATAAATTTTATATTATAAATATATTATATATTTATTAAATATAACATCTTTTTCATCCATGTAATTTTTAATCAAAAAATTAATCACAGCAATTTATAGAGGTGGTAGTTCATTCGTGTGCACGAGCGATGTTATCATTTTCCAACAGATGTGAAGAAATTGTATTTTGGTAACTAGATCAAAATATTAATAATTTAGATTTAATACACTTATTTTTTTAATATTATAAAGAATAATATGGATTTATATGAGGCATATGAATAAATAATTTGAAATATATCGGGTAATACCATTACCTCTACTTCGATATGCCACCTTTTTTTTCTTTCTTCATTACCATTGGAATACTATTTTAAGAATACCAGGACCTCTATTTAATGTATATAGAATTTTATAAGACAATTGGGTATTTTTTGGTCTATATAAAAGGAATATAATGTTTGAGGAAGATTGGAGAGGGGGGTTACTTTTATATGTATGGGGAGGGTTGCTCTTGGAATTACTTAATGTAATGAACTATAATAAGTTAATTATCAATGAAATTCGTCAAAAATTACAATAATTATAATATATAATTATTAGAATCATAAAAAATCTCATCTAGTATAATTTGGACTATTTTTTCTTATATCATATCCATATTATGTTGTTCTAACAACCCATTAACCCTTTTGACAAATAATTTGATATCAAATATTTTTACTATTAATGAGACAAGAATGTTCTTATAAATGGAAAAGTGACCATAAATGGACTATGGTTGATTTTATAAAACATATCTGATTATGTTTTCTAAATATAATACTTTTATGTTGTTTATATAGTTTAACAAAATATGCTTTATTATGAAATATCATTTACACCATTTCATGAAAAACATAAAATAATATAATATAATATCCATCTAACTTATATAAAATGGTTAAAAATGAATTGGATTAAATCATTATGAATATATAATATTAATATAGTCATAAAATCTATTTTTTATTTATTTAGATATCATTTTAAAACATCTCTTGTGGTTGGACCCCTTAGTTTACTAATTGTATCCTTAACAATGGTAATAACATTATTAATATTAATGGGTTATAATTTTATTAATGAGGTGAAAATTGTATGATAAATTAAATATGGATTAAATTTCCCACTTTTCATCATTTAAAATGACCTATTACGTGATATTTATATTTTTATAATAAATTAAAAAATATTCCCTAACATAAATTTAGATTAATTGCATTTTATGATCTATTGAATTAAATTAACATTGAAAATACAATGATAAAAATTCATTTTTAATGTATATAGTTAAAACATATATAATATGTTATATGTTTCTAAAAAAATAAAGGGAAACATTAAATCCCCCAAAAAATTTACTTTTTTGATTTTTTTAAAATCAATTTCTTATTTTTTGTACTTAATGCATAAGAGGTGTTTTCTCATTGGATAATAATTTTAGGTTAATATCCAATTATTATAACTTTTAAAATTTACCATGATAAAAATAATCATTCATATTTATAATAACCATTTCTATATGGACATAATTTGTATTATATTTTCACAAAATATTATAGATATTAAAAGAAATAATGTGACATTTTTGACATTATCCATTACTTAAAAATCATAAAAGTTAAAAATAAATTTTAAATTCATTAAAATGTTATATATTATAATTTTAGATGAATATGGATAAAATAGGCTAATAAAATTATATCAAAACAAGTTTATTAATGAATTTTAGTATTCTCGCATTAGTATTAACCCTAATTAACAAGTCTTACCTTTATCATGGAATTAAAAATTTACTATGAATACTATTCAAAATTACAAAAAATAGAAGGGACCTATTTACAAAAACTGATCCTCTTGATTCCAATGTGGAATCCATTTTTTTAGATTCAATTTGGAAAACTATTACGAATTAATTGATGATCAAAACATAAAATGAAACAATAAAAATTAAGTTAGAAAAATGACTCTTATGTATAAAAATGATTCCATAAAAAAAATCAACCATTAAATTGATTCCAATGAACACAATTTAATTAATAATAATACAAGACAAATAATTTTAGTTTGAAAAAATTTTACAAAAAATTTGATCTTTAATGAAGTCTCAAATAAAAAATACCATTTTTAATAAATGTAAATATTTTCACAATTCACTAGACAAAAAATGTTTTTTTATAGAAATCCCAAAAATTCAAAAAAAGTTAATTTTAATGTGATTATTTCAAAAATATTTTTAATTTTTTAAAATGAAAATTTTAATACTGATTGAAATTGAACAAAATATTCACTCATATAAAGAAATAAATTACTAGTTTGTTGAATACAATGACATTATTAAAAAATGATTTCTTGTTTCATATGCACTTAACAAATTAATTTTTTTTATTACAAAAATTATATAAAATTAAAAATTATGTCACTTATATTCATACATTCCAATTAAATGGAAATTTTATAACTTCAAATAATCATAACATTTATAAATATAATTCCCTTTTTTGTAAGAATAAATTCATAATTAAGTAATATAGTAATAGAAAAAAGATGCATTAATTTTTTTTATATTGTTCTATTATATGGTGTATAAAATATTAAATATAATTAAGAATCATAATCATTTATAATATATACATTTGTATAAAAACCATAAATATTATTATATAAATGGTTATGTTAAAGTCTATTTGACACAGATGAAATGACAGAAGACATCGACTAGTTGGATCATACCATATGAAGCGCATTTTCCATAGCGTTTGACAGACAAAATATAAATGATTTGTACCTTTAACCAAGCCCATTATGGCATTAAATAACTAATTAATTAGTGGCCCATTTATGTATGAAGTTCCAGATCATCACAATCTCAGACCAACCCATGTTCGACGACCACCCCAAGGAAATCTCGCCATAAAACACCTTAATTTTAAGGTATATGCTAGATTAATTAGGGTTTAAGTATCTATATATATGAGTATGAATATTTATATTCATAAATTTTATAAATTAATTATTATATTTTTTCTTCTCATTATTAAATTATAATTATTATATAGTTAGGTTCATAAAATTACATTTTCATATTATGAAAAAAAAAATTTGTGAAAAATATAGTTTCAATAAAATTTTATTATTTAAGAATTCAAAAAATGTAAATAAATTAAATTTCAAAAATTATTACTAGAAAATAATAATTTTTAAATATAAATGATTTTTTAATTATATGTATTTAAATTTATTCTTAAATGGGAAAAAACTATTATTTTCAAAAAAGAATTATTTTTTATAAATATGGAATTTTTAATTAAAATTCAAAAATTAACCTATTTAATGAAATAATTTTCTAAAATAAAGACTATTTTTCAAATAAAAATTATCATATTATCTGATAGGTAATGTTTTATACTTTTTTGAGATGCTTCAGTTTTTTGGTAAAAACATAATATGGTATAATTATATGTGATGCATTATAACATTATAAAATAACTAAAGTAATTTAATAAATAAAATAAATATTTTTCCTGAAAAAAATGTTTTTAACCTTTAAAATAAATATATTTATTTTATTTGAAAATATTTTTATACCCTTAATTAATCCTTAAATAGTAATATAAGATTTCAATGTATTAAAATCAATCATTTATAAACATGAATCACTTCCGTATTATAATGGTATTATTTTAAGAAGTATGGTTCTTATCCCTTAAAAATAATGAAAATTAACCCATTTTTTAGTTACAATTGTATAAATAAATTAGATAGTTTTGTGTATTGTATTAATCAATCATAGATAGTCCAAAACATTAGTTTGGATATTAATAATAAATTCCCCTCTCATTTACTAAAAAACCCACCAACATCGCATTCCTCCTAATATAAAACACATGGAGTAGGAATTTCAACTGCCCTTACATATCTTTATACATCCCACGGTTACCCGATATCTTAATAAGATCCTCCCATGTTTTAATAAGAACGCTTTCATAGTATAGAATCTTCTACTTCTCAAATTTATTCATGAAATTTCACTATATTATGACTTTTTCATTCTAATTTATCATATTGTAATATGATTTTTCATATCCCTCATACTTTAGTTAGGATTATCATGTGACGTGATTCCCTTTTCTCTCTTATTCAACCATTACATGTATATTGATGTCCCCCACCCCCCATTATACATCCAAAATTATCTTAGGGATTTCCTTTCCAAAACATTCAGTTGTGAATACTCATCCCAATTTCACTCTAATGTTTTGAACTGTATGTACCTATCCTTAGTTTCTTGGGAAATTCAAATTCAATGACCCACAGTCGTAAATCATGTGACAAAGAGTGATAAAATTTATATATTTATTTCATGATCTATGTATCACACATTTCCATGTACATATTATGAAAGTGAAAGGTTGACATGGAATTATATTAACTTTCAATGAATTTGGTCATTATTTTATTTCATATGATATTTTTTTGTATTATATAGTTAAAAAAATCCATTGTTGGAATTCTAACACTATGTGATGTTGTCGTAGTAGTAAGACTTGACTTATGGTTGTGTCATTCTTTATGGTGTTGTCACATTCCTATGTTGCCTTAATGATATCATTTAATATCATATATCATTGTACATGATTATGATTATCACCATATTTATGTCTTGTTGATATTTCAATTTAATCAAATGTATTCCTTTCATCATGTTATTGTTTCATTATTACCTTATAGGGATTTATAGGTCACCCATTTCATATTTACATCCCTAGGTTATCCTGTGCAGTTTTAGAATATCTGTGGAATAGAAGAACATGTTATGGAGTTTTTAAATGATTTTATAGTATTTATATTTCATTCTTATGTTATTTCACAAGTTAGAAAAATAAAGATGTCATGTTCATCATTTAAGATTGCATTTTGTGTAAATTTATTTAATAAATCTTGTATAATTTTTTATTACATACTTGTTATCATAGTTGGTATCATAAACTAATCAATTTATTTAGGTATTAGAATTAGATTACATTAATGAAATTTGTAGGGATAATAATAAACATATCATAACATACCAAATATTTTTTAAATTATTTAGTAAATGGATTCCATGAAAATACTTCCTTTTCTAGATACTATATGTGGATGGTGTCCTAGAACAGTTTTACCTATGTGTGATAACCATGAAAATAACATATTGATATGGAATAATTGTCAGTTGTTTCTTGATAACATGACTTAATTCCCACCATGATTTACAATCACAAGGTAGAATCTTTCGTAAATTCGCTAGATAATTTGAAAACATTATCAAAGGGACAAAAATTCACATAAGACGTCTTTTTAGGAAATAGATCATGGATAACATAGATTTATATCTTTAAAATTATAGATTTTAGAATATTACTCAGTTATGATTTATCACATTAATTTTCATGGTTTTCCATTTTTGAGTTTAATATTTTAAAAAATCTATTCCATATTCCAATTTTGGATGAAATAAATGATTATAACTGGAATAAAATTGTCAAAGGTATGTTTCTCATCCATTCATGAACATCAAAAATCATATATGATTGTGGTCATGAAATTATTTTGTTTCCTAAAAGTTTAGTAGAACTATTGAAACACCACTTTAAAACATGTATGTCATGTTATTGGTGAAATTAATAATTGTTCAATTGTTTAATCCCATGCATATAAATCTTGACTTGTCTACATTTTTAGGAGGAATTTTCCAGTGAACATTATAACACATAATTTAGTGGAATTTGATGATATTATAAGAATTTATTGGATTTCCTTGTATAGAGACAACATAATTTTTCCAGACATAGAAGCCACCCACTATATAATGAATCATCCTATAATTCTATAAAATTTCATTGATGAGGATAAATATCCTTTAATATCATCATCTCAAGCATTTATAATATTTCACTATAAGAAAGCATATCTTTCTCAAATGATTGAGATTAATGAAAGATCATCCCTCAAAAAAAATTCTATTATGAGGGAATGTGATGACGTATATCCAAAAAAAATTCTCAGTCATCCTCCTAATGATGTCTTTGGTTATCAATTAAAATTAAACCATGATATTTTATTATATCCAAGAAAACATATATAATGGACAGTTTTGAACGTGATGAGCTAAAGAAAAAACATGTAAACAATCTAGATATAGGGTTTATAATCATGAGTGCTTCACCGTGGGATGCACCTGTAATATCCCAAGTAAGTAAAGAATTATGTATTTTCGTATCTATGTCTATTTATAAATTATATAGTTTTTAGAGGCTTAAAATTAGAATAAATCAAACCTTACCATTGAATTCTCTAATATTTTTAAAAGATTGTTTTACCGCCTTTTGATGGCGAACCATTTTTAAATCTATATTTTGACAATTTTATAAGTTGTATTTGTCAAAATAAGATTATTATTTAGTATTGGGACATTAAAATTTACATTGGATAAATTTTTAGTATTTTTCTAAAAATGTTGATTTTTTAATGAATAGTGAAAAATACTGCATTTTACTTCAAAACTTCTTTTTTATCTAATTTAATTAAATGAATTTATTATCTTTTTAATTGATTTTAATGTTTAAATAGAATTTATTTTTACCATTTAATCCAATTTTGGTCATTTTAATTAATTTCACTTTGAAATTGGACATAAACAATTGTCAAACTTTTGATATATATTATTTATAGAAAACCTGCTAATTGTTTTGACAACGGGAATTATTTTTAAATTAATTGATACAATTTCTGTTTTTGTAATTTGGAAAAATGTATTCCATATTTGGAATCAGAAGGTCCAAATTATGTAATTAAGACACTTTTGGTTTTGGACATTATGAATAGTAATGACGGTAATTATCCTTAATTATCGGGATTAAGTAGTAATCGGGTAGTTAAAGGTAATAAAATAATATCATAATAATATAAAATGACACCAACATGTTTCCTAATCCTACTGGTTGTTTCATGGCTGACCATGGGTTGCCTTGTTCCAACTTTTGGATCCCATGGAATCACTTTTGGGAGATAGTTACGTGTTATTATATTATTTTTTTAAATGTAAAGTATAACCAAAGTATGTATCACCCAAGTAAAACAATTTTAATTTTGTCTAAATAAATTTTTTCATAGAATATAAATATTAATTGTAATTCTAAAAATATTTCCTACATCATAGTATTTTTTTTATAATTTTTATACATTAAATCAATTAATTGTTTTATGACTCCATGATGATGTAGTGATTACCTCCTTAATGAAAGATTTAAATAAAATGAAAAGATAATGTAAAATATAGAATGTACACATTTCAAAGAACTATTTTATGGGTGGATTACGAACCCTTATCACTTTATCCTAGAAATATATAATTGTGGGTCCTCTAAAATATGAAACTCATTATATATTAAATTAATATTTCTTGATTTTCCAAGAGTGCCCATCCTCCCTCTTATAAAAGGCCCCCACCTCTACCACGTTACCCACACCTCTCATGACATTGGATCGTCCAATATCTACTCATTTTATCTCTCCACATCCCTTTCGTCATCCTAGAACCCTTACCATAGACATAAATCTCTTCAAGAAACCCTTTTGGTTCAAACCAAGGGGAGTTACCCGATTTAAAGGTAATGTCTTCTCTAATGTTATTTTGTTTTATTTTGCTTTTCAAAACCCCTAAACTCTTTTTATTCTTTTTTTTTGTAACAAAAATAGTATCTCCAATATAATAGGATGTTTTTATGATAATTAATTTATTTACATTTACCCACACTCCCGTCTAATGGTTAAAGAACATATTGTTTCTGTGGATGGTGAATTTCTGCCTCACGAAACGATGATTGTTCAATATTCATTTAAAACTGCACATGGTTTCCAATATGATGACACTATATTTATATATTATATCTATTATTTCTGTGTTTTCTTTTTTATTATTTATTTTTCCGTTATGGCATACCTTATGGTTTCCATTATGGGTAAACACGATATCATCATTTTAGGAAGTGCGGACTACTGCCCCCTTAAAGTGATTTGATTCGTTAATGCCATATGTGGTATGTATAAAGGATGAAGTTAATGATATCATATATGATATTATACTGGAATTATAATATACCTTAATATCATTATTATTTCACTCCATTAAATACGAAATAGAAATGAAAGTAGCGTTCATGCGTACGTATGGTTTATAGTATCCATGAATAGTGCATTTCATTTCTTACCTCTAAATATTATTTAATATTATAAATACATGTATATATAAGATATATATGATATATATGATATCTACATCATGAATATAATTCTGGATATAATGGATATTTTACCACATTAACAACTTGTAATTATTAGAAGTTTATTTTTGGTTCAAGTACCAATGATCGAAAAAATGACTGTTATTAACTTAAATAATTAAATAATGTTCATAACATGGTAATAAGTGATATAAAAGGAATAATGAACTTGAAAACGGATCTTAAGAAATTAGAAATTAACTCTACTTTATTATTCATGAGACTATATAACGATCGAGTCAAATCGGACACGAGGTATGGGACTTTGTATCAATCTCCATTAATTGAGGTATATTTTGTTTTATACACAAAATTCTATTATACGGTGTATAAACCTCATTGAATTTTACTTTTATTCGAAAGGAATCTATTTTATATGAAGCGTTTTACAAAACAACAAAAGGGAATGTTTTTGTCGTACGTATGTGGTGACAATGACTTCTCCGCCGCCAGGACCATTATTTGAGATTCGTCTTCCTCTACAAGCCATAACTTTTTTTAAATGAATACAAAATAAATTGTTTTAATTTTCATTTATTTTGGTATTGAAAATGGTTTTGAATATTTTTTGATTTTATCAATGTGTTGTATTGATATCTTGCTGATTGAAATGTGGAAATGTAAAGTTTCTTTTATGCATGTTTTATGTGATAATATTATGTTATGGTTCTTGGGAATTGTTTAATAAGACGGTTGGTTCCATGATGATCTAAGGGAGGGTGAGGCCGTGATAGCCCTCCAATGCATTCGGTAACACAAAGGAGTTAAACGCTAAGGTTTATCTGAAGAGATTTACGGAATATACTGTGATGGGTATTCCAAACGTAAACATGAGGGTTACTCCCTAGCTAATAATGAGATTAATACCTCAAGTTACCTTTATGTATTATGTTTTCTATGAGGTATTCATAAATATTATGATTTCATGAGGTATGATAGAGTGGTTATATTTTATGAATAAATTATGATTTCATTAATTCTTATTTATACATGAAATAATTTTCTCATTATGTACTTTCATATCCCTTACTGAGCTTTTTATGCTCATCAAAATTTTTTGAAATGTTTTTCACAGGTCAAGGGAAAAGTACATGATGTGATTATAATGTCGAGGAAGTGTCATGAAATAATCCACGTTTTATTTTGAATATGTCTCCATTGATTGGAAAAATGAATACTATCTTTTATGTAACCACCTTGTTGAAATGTGGATTGTAATGCATGATTTATGATCTAATTCTCTAAAACTCTAAACATGAAAAGATCATCAATGTGTATTATTAAAATAACTCATGATTAAGTGATGTTTAAGGCTGGGGCCTTATAGTTGGTATCAGAGGTCGGTTTAGATAACCTTAGGAGTTATAATTCTATTAAATGATTATCGAGAAATATTTTTTTATGGTCAAATTGAAATGATATAGCATTTGATGATAACCATGTTGCTTCATCTAATACATGTTTGTTCAGAATGGTTTTCTTGAGAGGAAACAAGGAAGCAGTGCTAGGAAGGCATATAGAAGGAAATGACCTTCCAAATCAACATCTTGAGATTCTCGGAATTGGAACTGAACAGTTTGATGAAGTAATGGTGCATTTGACTCAAGAGATAAATGGTGGTGGTATCCATGAACGAGATCATCCAGATCAACCGCAGAGTAACATGTCATTGGTGGAACATTTCATGAGGCAATATCACCCATCATTCAGAGGATCATCTGACCATGTGCTAACTGAAGGGTGTATTAAAGCATTGGAGACGATTTTTGATGTCATGGGGTGTACAAACAATCAAAAGGATAGTCTTGCTATTTACCGTTAGGAGGGTGAAGCCGATCAGTGGTGGTCAATGGTTAAAAATATCAGGGATGCTGATGAGATTGATGCTCTTGACTAGGATGAATTCAAAGGTATGTTTATTGAGAAATATTTTCCTAAGGCTATTCGACATAGGATGGAATAAATATTCTTTGAATTGAGGGACGAGGAAGACTTAGTGGCTGCTTATGAAGAAAGGTTCACTCGATCGGCATGGTATGCTCCAAATTTTATCTGAGACATTGATAGTAAAATCAATCATTTTTACTCAAGATTAAATCCAAAATATCAAAGGCCTTTAGCTTCTTGTGAGTTAAAAAGTTATGAAAAGCTTGTTCGATGTGCTGATAAGGTGGAAATGGAGTTTTCCAATGATCAAGTGTTCTATAACAATAAACAAAAGAAGAAACCGAGGTGGTAGGAGAAAGGGAAGAATCCTTCAAAGAGGTTTGATGGTATGAAAACTAAGTTTCTATTTTTTGATAAATGTGGTAAAAGGCATGTTGGGAAATGTCTTCTAAATTCTAGAAATTGCTACCGATGTGGTAAGATGGACATAAGGCTCATGATTGCACTGAAAACGATCATGGTGATGGAAATACCAATTTGATTTGCAGTTAGTTAGATGTTTCAAATGCAATTAGATGGGTCATTATGCAAAAGAGTGTTCGACAAGGAGCTCAAATGATGGGAAGCAGTTAGACTACAACCAAAAATGTGTGGTGAAATCCTTTTCAACTACTTTAGTAGAGGTTGGGCCATAAAATGATGTGGTATCAGGTTCTTTGTTTGTTTTTTCAGATTATGCCAATTTATTGTTTGATTCGGGGTCTACACGTTCTTTTATCTATGAAACAATTTCTTGTAAATTGGGAATTCCATCCTAAGAATTGACTCCTGAACTTGTGGTAAAAAACCTGGGGGAAATGTTGAGGCAAAAAGAATTCATTAGAATCCTCATATCCTTATCCGTCGAAAGAACCTACTTTCAAACCTTATTGTTTTACCTCTAGTATAGTTTGATGTTATCCTGTGTATGGATTGGCTCTCTATTTTCCATGAAAAGATTGATTGTAGACCTAAATAAGTTTCTTTTCAGAAAGACTTTCAGTTTGTGTAATAGAATGAACCCTTACTGTTGATAACATATCAAGAGGCTGAAAAACATGTAAAGGATGGAAATAAATGTTACCTTGCACGCATTATTGAAAACAAAGGAATCATTCAGATTAATTATGTGCCAGTGGTAAATGAGTATTTTGATGTTTTTTCGGAAGAGTTTCCTGGAATAATACTTGATCGGGAAGATGAATTTAATGTTGACTTAGTTCCTGATTCTAACACAATTTCAAAACCACCTTATCGAATGACTCCAATTGAAATTTTAAAGTTGAATAAAAAATTGAAATATTTATTAGAGAAAGGTTTCATTCGACCTAGCTCATCACCATGGGGTGCTCCAGTCTTATTTGTTAAAAATAAAGATGGTTCAATGAGACATTGAATTGATTATATAGCCTTGGATAACATCATTGTTGAAAACAAATATCCTCTGCCTCATATCGATGATTTGTTTGATCAGCTCTAGGGAGATCAGTATTTTTCAAATATTGACCTGAGATCGGGGTACCATCAGTTGATTGTAAAGGAAAAATATGTTATAAAGACCATGTTTCATACAAGATATGGCCATTATGAATTTTTAGTAATGCCTTTTGGGTTAACCAATGCAGCTGTTGTATTCATGGACCTTATGAATAGAATTATCCATGACATCAAGGATAATTTTGTGGTTGTTTTCATTGATGATATTTTGGTGTTTTCTAAATGTAAAGAGGAGCATGAAATTCATTTAAGGGTTATTTTGCAAACCATAAAAGAAAATAAATTTTATGGTAAATTCATAAAGTGTGAGTTTTTGTTGCAAAATAATTCTTTCCTTGGTCACATTGTTTCTAAATATGGAATAATTGTTCATCTTGCAAAAACAAAGGTTGTTGAAGAATGGAAAAGACCAACAAATGGTACTGAGAATCGTAGTTTTCTTGGTTTTGCAGGCTATTAGAGAAGGTTTTTAAAAAAAATTCATCGTTATCTAGTCCAATGACTATGCTAACTCCGAAAAGTGTTATATTTATCTAGACAAAAGAATGTGATGATTGTTATCAGAAATTGAAAAGAAGATTGGCGAATACTCTAGTTTTGGAACTACCTTCCAGGAATGGTGAGTTTGTTATATACAATGATACTTCATTGAATGGACTTGGTTGCGTTCTAATTCAGAATGATCATGTAGTTTCTTATGCTTCATGTTAGTTGAATACTCATGAGGTAAATTACCCTACACATGATTTGGAATTAGCTGCTTTTGTTTTCGCTTCAAAAATTTGGAGGCATCATTTGTATGGTGTAAAGTGTGAAATATATAATGATCAAAAATGTTTAATGTATATATTCACACAGAAAGGATTGAACATGGGACAGAGAAGATGGCTAGAATTAATCAAAGATTATGATTTTACAATTCTTTAACATCCGGGAAAAGAAAATAAAGAGGATGATGTTTGAGTCGAAAATGTAATGCTTTATTAACCATTTTACGTTTGGAATGTGATCCGTTAGTTAAGGATTTGATGAAACATGGCATAGAAGTTGTTGGTGTAGGAACTTCTTCTGTTTTGTTTCACGTACCAATGAAATCTTCTCTATCAGACAGAATTGAGCAATCTTAGAATCAAGACAGTGAGTTGCATAAAAAGCTATAGCTGGTTCAGAAGGGTATGTTACCTAAATTCAACTTTGAGAATGATTATGTTTTGAGATTTGGGAACAGATTGTGTGTTCCATGTGATTTACAATTGAAGAGAAATTTGTTATGTGAAGCTCATAGTTCTCTGTTTTCAGTTCATCCTGGTAGTACTAAGATGTATAGAGATCATAGGGAGTATTACTGGTGGGATGGAATGAAAAGAGATATTGCAGATTTTACTATGAAGTGTTTGACTTGTCAACATGTTAAAGTAGAGCGTATGTTACTGAAAAGGATGCATCAGCCTTGACCAGTTCCAGAGTGGAAATGGGATAATATATCCATGGACTTCTTTGTGGGGTTTCCAAAGACACCTCAAGATAATAATTCGATCTGGGTTATTGTTGATCGCTTAACTAAATATGATCATTTCCTTGTAATATGAGATACTTTCTCCCTAGATCAAATTTCTCATTTGTATCTCAAAGAGATAGTTAGGTTACATGGAGTTCCCCTCTCCATTTTATCTGGTCGTGATCCTAGGTTCACTTATAACATTTTGAAAGCCCTTCAGAAGTCATTGGATACTAAATTAAAATTTTGTATAGCTTTTCATCCTCAATCATATGGGTAGTAAGAACAAACAATTTAGAAATTGGAGGATATGCTATGTGCTTGTTCGATGGATTATCAGGTTAGTTGGGACCAACATCATTCTTTGGTTGAGTTTTCTTATAATAACAGTTTTTATTCTAGTGTATAGATAGCACCATTTGAGGCATTATATGGGAAGCGGTGTCGAACACTATCTTTTTGGGATGAAGTGGGTGAATGGAAGTTGATGGGGCCGGAATTGGACGATAGTTGGTTGAAAAATTTCAGCTTATACAGAAACACATGAGAACAGCTCATAGCTGATAGAAAAGTTATGCGGACAACAGGAGGAAGGATCTTTCTTTTGAGGTAGGTGATCATGTTTTTCTCAAAGTTTCACCTTGGAAAAGTGTGATGCGATTTGGTATGAAAGGAAAGCTGAGTCCAAGTTTCATTGGACAATATGAAATTCTAGAGAGAGATGGATCAGTTGAATACCTAGTGGCATTACCACCTATTTTATCTTAGGTACACAATGTTTTTCATGTCTCAATGTTATGGAAGTACATGCCAGATCCATCTCATGTTTTGAGTGCAGAGGTAGTTTAGATAGAAGAGAACTTATCGTATGAGGAACAACTGGTCCAGATTCTTAACTACAGGGATCAAGTATTATAGAATACGGTGATTCATCAAGTAATGGTTTTGTGGAAAATCCACATGATTGAAGAGGCAACATGGGAATTTGAAAATGCAATGAGGGATAAATAACCCCTATTATTCGATAAGTAAATAAATTGCGGGGTTGAAATTTTCTAATGTGGGGAAGGATGTAACATCCCAAGTAAGTAAATAATTATGGATTTTCATATCTATGTCTATTTATAAAATATATTGTTTTTAGAGGCTTAAAATGAGAATAAATTCAATCTTAAGCATTGAATTGTCTAATATTTTTGAAAGATTGTTTTACCACATATTGATGTCGAGCCACTTTTAAATATATATTTTGAAAATTTTATATGCTCTATTTATCAAAATAAACTTATTCTTTAGGATTGGGACATTGATATTTACTTTTGATAAATTTTTGGTATTTTTCTGACAATGTTCATTTTTTAATGAATAGTGAAAAATACCGCATTTCACTTCAAAACTTCTTTTTCATCTAATTTTATTATATGGATATATTATCTTTCTATTTATTTTTAAAGTGTAAATAGAATATATTATTACCATTTAATTCAATGGTGGTCATTAGAATTAATTTCACTTTGATATTGGACATAAACAATTGTCAAACTTTTGATAGATATTGTTTCTAAAAATCCCGCTATTTGTTTTGAAAACGGGAATTATTTTTATATTAATTGCTACAATTTCTGTGTATGGAATTTTGTAAAATGGATTCCATATTTTAATCATAAGGTCCAAATTATGTAATTAAGACACTTTTATTTTGGACATTATGAATAGTAACGACAGTAAATATCATTAATTATAGTGATTAAGTAGTAATCGGGTAGTTAAGGGTAATAAAATAATATCATAATAACTTAAAAAGACCCCAACATGTGTACTAATGCTACTGGTTGTGTCATGGCCGACACAGGGTTGCCTTGTGCCAACTTTGGGACCCCATGGAATCACTTTTGGTTGATAGTGACATTTTATTATTTTTTTTGAAGGGAAAATATAACCAAAGTATGTATCACCCAAGTAAAACAATTTTAATTCTGCTTTCATAACTGATATATTAGACTATAAATATTAATTTTAAAGATAAAAATAATTCTTACATCATTGTATTATGTTTATAATTTTTACACATTAAATTAATAAATTTTTTATGAAACCATAATTATGCAGCAATTACCTCATTAATGAACAATTTAAATAAAATGATAAGATAATGTATAATCTAATACATAATCTTGTCAAAGACCTATTGTATGGGTGTATTTAAAACTCTTAACACCTTATCCTCAAAATATATAATTTTGGGACTTTAAAAATCTGAAACTCATTATATAATAAAGTAACTTTTCTTGACTTTCCAAGAGTGCCCCTCCTCCCTCTTATAAAAGGCCCCCACCTCTACCACCTTACCCACACCCCTCAAGCCATTTTCTCGGCCAATACTTTCTCATTTTATCTCTCCACATCCCTCTCTTCATCCTAGAAGCCATACCGTAGGCATAAATCTCTTCAAGAAACACTTTTGGTTCAATCCAAGGGGAGTTACCCGATTTAAATGTAATGTCTTCTCTAATGTTCTTTTGTTTTTTTTTGCTTCTCCAACCCCCTAAACTCTTTTTATTATTTAATTTTGTAACAACACCAGTATCTCCAATATACTAGGATCTTGTTATGAGAAGTATTTTATTTACACTTACACACACTCCCGTCTAATGGTTAAAGAACATACTGTTTCTGTGGATGGCGAATTTCTACCTCACGAAATGATGATTGTTTAGTCTTCTTTTAACACCACTCATGGTGGCGATTAATATGTCACTATATTTAAATATAATATATATTATTTCTATGTTTTCCTATTGATTCGTTATTTTTCATTTATGTCATACCTTATGGTTTCCATTATTGGTAAACGTGATATCCTCATATTAGGAAGTGCGGACTACCTCCCCCTCAAAAAGATTTTATTCATTAATTCCATATGTGGGACGTATAAAGGATGGAGTTAATGATATTATATATGATATTATACTAGAATTATAATATACCTTTATATCATTATGATTTCACTCCATTAAATACGAAATAGAAATTAATTTAGCATTCATGCGTACGTACGGCTTACCATCTCCATGAAGGGGGAATTTCATTTCTTACCTCTAAATGTTATGTTATATTATAAATACATGTATATAAAGGTTATATATAATATATATGATATATATACATCATGAATATAATTCTATATATAATTGATATTTTACCACATGAACAACTTGTAATTATAAGAAGTTTATTTTTGGCTCAAGTACCAAAGATCAACAAAACTACTATTATTAAATTAAATAATTACATAATGTTCATAACATGGTAATAAGTGATATAAAATGAAAAATTAACTTTAAAAAGGTTCTTAAGAAAGTATAAATTAACTATAGTTTATTATTCAGGAGATTAAAGAAAGATCGAGTCAAGTCGGACACAAGGTATGGGAATTCATCTCAATCTCCATTCATTGAGGAATATTTTGTTTTATACACAAATTTATTTTATATGGTGTATAAACCCCATTGATTTTTACTTTTATTCAAAAGGAATCTTTTTAATACGAAGCATTTTAATAAATGACAAAAGGGAATTTTTTTTCGTACGTATGCGGCGACAACCACTTCTCCACCGTCGTGACCATTATTTGAGTTTAGACTTCCTCTACAAGCTATAACTTTTTTTAAATGAAAAATAAATAACATGTTTTAATTTTCATTTATTTTGTTATTGAATTTTTTTTTGATAATTTTTTTATATCAATGTTATGTATTGACATCTTTTGATTGAAATGTGTAAATGTTATGTTTCCTTAATGCATGTTTTGTGTGATACCATTAAGTTATGGTTCTTTGGAATTGTTTATGAAGACTGGTGGTTCCTTGATAAACTCAGGGTGGGTGAGCCCGTAATAGCTCTCCAATGCATTGGGTAATGTGAAGGAGTTAAACGCTAAGGTTTCTCTGAAAAGATTTAGGGAATATACTTTGATGGGTATTCCAAACGTAACCATGAGGGTTACTCCCTATGTAATAATGTTATGAATACCTCAAGATACCTTTATGTATTATGTTTTGGATGAGTTATTCATAAATTTTATTATTTCATGAGGTATAATAAAGTGGTTATGTTTTATGAATAAATTATGATTTCATTAATTTTTATGTATACATGGACTAATGTTTTCATTCCATACTTTTATATCCCTTACTGAGCCTTTTATGTTCATCCCATTTTCTGAAATGTTTTTCAAAGGACATGGGAACAGTACATGATGTGATGATAGTGTCGAGGAAGTTTTACGAATGAATCGATGTTTTATTTTGAATATATCACATTTGATGGGAAAAATGAATACTGTATTTTTTGTAACCACCTTGATGAAATGTGGAATGTAATGCATGATTTATGATCTAATTTTCTAAAACTCTAAACCTGAAATGATCCTCAATTTGAATTCTTGAAATAACTAAAGATTAAATGATGTTTATGGATTGTGCCTTATAGCAACCATCCTATTATTCAAGAATATTGATGTTTTAATGTTCTTATACATTGATTATCATTAGATCAAAAAGATCAATTTAATGTAAAAATATCCTTTTCAATTGATTGATGACTTATTTGATTATCACCGGGGATAAAAACACTTCTCTATGGTGGATCATTGGACATGACATCATTATTTAATGTTGAAGAAGGAGGATATTCCTAAGACTGATTTCATACAAGGCACAGACACCTTGATTTCATGGTGATTCCTCGGGGACCCACTAATACTCCAAAAATATTAATTTATATTATTAATAGAGTCATTATGTATTACCTTGATAATTTTTTGGTATTTTTTTTAAAATATGATTTTCGACACTAACCCCAAGTAGGATAATGAGGAGTATTTTAATGCTGTACAAAATAATTTTCAAAATTTATTTGAAAAGTAAAATAATTGAGAGATTTTTTTTACAAAAAGTGAATTTCATCATAAATATTTTTAGTAGAAAATTGATATCTATGGATCCTTCGAAAACTAAATAAATTGTAGTATGCTAAAAATTAAAAAAACTATTATAGAAACATAATATTTTCTTAGATTATATATGTGTTATCATTAATTTTTTAGAAACCTCTAATGCTTTTAATTCACTATAACCAATATAACAAAGAATTCTATAAATTTTTTCCAGGTCGATGAATGGGAATATATATTCAAATTGATGATGATGAGGCTAATCACAGCATATGTTCTAACAATAACCACTTATGGTGTAGGATTTTTTATCTAAATTGATGTATCCAAAAAGATATTGGGTTATCTAATCATTAAATATGAATATTTAATTCCGTATTCCTCTATCCAATTTATTATTCATGGGAAATTAACCAAACACATAATCTATAATTAGATACATCGATCATCGTATTGAATATTTGGAGACTTGATCTCTATGGATAGAATTTTAACATATATAAAGACCATAATATATTCAATAATATATTCACACAAAAGTAAATAAATATTCCCCAAAAAAGGTTATTAGTGTTGATCACATATTATAGTTTTTAAAACCATTGTTGAACTAGTAATGTAATCAAAATGGAAGTTACATTGAGTATAAAGGATCTTGAAACCCTCCCCATGAAGAGGATTGGATGGAATCCAATATTATTATACATGTAATGAAATTACATGGGAATTATAATAGGATCATAATTCTACCTTTTGTAAAGAAATTCTTGATTTTATAACCTTGATATGATCATAGAGGCCATGAAAATGATAGGGTTCTATAAAAATGGAAGTGAATATTCACTACTTCAAATTTTTATAAGACAAAGTTATAATTTGTAGATCCTAAAATTATTTTACTAAAAACGCAAAACTGAAGAGGATACTTCTAGATCATATGAATAACTCTCATATCTCTATTAATTAATGAAAAATAGTGATTTATAAGGATTTTATGAAAAATTTCTAGTGGGATAACATAAAGGGTGATATTGCGTAGTTTATATCTCGATGTTTAGTATTCTAAAAAGTAAATGTTTAATTATTTAATTATAATTATATGATGTAACCATTTCTCATACCATAATGAAAATCGGAAAAATAACCAATGATTTCATTGTCAGATTCCATACAATAACTAAAGGAAAAAATACCATTTTAGTGGTAGTCAATCACCTTACAAATGAATCACATTTAATTGATATATTGTAATATATATCTCTTAACAAACTCTTATATATTTGTGCATGTGTGTGTGAATTTGTAAGACTACATGAAGTTACACACTCTATTGTATCTGATAGAGATGTGAGGTTTACATTGAGGTTCTAGATAAACCTTCAGTAAGTGTTGGATACAGAATCAATATTTAGCATTACTTATCACTATTAAAATTATATCATATTTGATAAACCCATTCTATAATTGGAGGATATTCTAAGATCTTGTAAAATATATTTTTAAAGTAGTTGCGATGAAGACCTTCCCCTAACAGAGTTATAATATAGCTACAATTTCCATTCTTTTATTCAAATGTAATCTTATGAGCCTATGTAAGGGAAGTGGTCTCAATCCTTGACATGTTGGGATAATGATAATGATTAAAACCTTATGAGAACTGATATTATCTAGGAAGTGATATAAAAATATTTATACCATTTAATTCCTATGATATTTTCATAAATTCATTAGAGAAGATGTGAATATAATCATTGATGATTCTGAGAGTTTGAAGTCTGAGATAAAATGATTATTAGTATATCAGAAACAAACAATGTTATGATGTTTGTGGAGAAAGGAATTATTTTTCCATTATAAAAAATCCCACATGATATCCTTCATCACATATAGTCAGTGGCCTATCGATTATCACTCCATCCTAACATATCTCAATTACATGATGCATTGCATGTATCCCTATTTTGGAAGTACATAAAAGAACTGTAACATATATTGAATATATTATCAGATCTTTGGATAATGATATTTTATATGAGGAAAAATTGGGGAAGGTAGTCGATCATAAATACACATTTCATCGAAAAAAGACAAATCATCGGGTCAAATTGTTGTGGTGGAACCACATGTTCAAATAGGCGACATTGACTCCAGAAGAGGTGGTAAAACAAAAATAGCCTCATATTTTGTTAAGGAATTCTATTTTCATGTATGAAGCATCATAAATTATTTAATAAGTAATATACTAGTATCAAAAAAATACACTAATTTAGTTATTTTGGACCATTATAGGGTCTTTCATATTTAAAGGACCATTAATAACCATAACCACTGATAATATACCCATTTTAATGTAACCATTAAGATTATAATATTATAAATTATAATAAATTCAAATTGAATAAGATGAAAAGAGTGATGACTACGACTAATAGGATCATATCTTATAAATCACATTTTTATAGGTTTTGTGGTAGAAATTAGAAATGGGAATTTCAATTGACCAAGCCCTATACAATATTCACAAATAAATCATGAGTGAAACTATTTTGGGAAGAAGTTCATCTCATCTAGATCAGGGTGTAAATCATGTTCATCGGTCCACCCTAAAGAAAATATCACCATCAGAAACCATAATTATTGTGTCTACACTAATGTAATAATAGTTTATGTATCTTGACCCTAACAATATGAATATGAATATATTTATTTTAAAAAAAGTAATGATTATCTTTATCTTATTAATTATTAATTCATAATTATTAAATAATTAGATTCATAAAAATAATATTTTGATATAATGAAAAAAATGTATTTTTGGGAAATATATATTATAAATAATAATTTTGAATAATTGAAGAAGATCGGAAATAAATGATTTTTTAATAATTTTTGATTTAATAATATGTTTTATTAAATATAAATGATAATATAATTTTATGATGTCTAATGTAATTTTTTATAAGGCTTATAAAATTGTATCTTAAAATCAATATTTTTCAATAAATGTGTATTTTTAATTTAAAAAAATTATTTCCTATATTTAGAGATTTATTTTTATAAATTATATTTTATTTGTAAAATCATCATATTTATTTAATTTAATATTGACTTTGTAATAAATCAAATTACATTAAATTGTCTGGGTAAAAATTAAATATAGTATAATTATTCATTCTGAATAATTATATAACGATTTCATAAAAGTGAAGTAATAAATACTCTAAAGAGTATCCATAACCAAAATAATGTTACACTTTTGAAATAAATTATTTAAATAAATTTAATTAATTTTTTATATATTTATTGAATCATCGAAATCCAATATTTTATTTTCTGTTTTTAAAATAAATTTCTTTTTAAGAATGACTTCCATCAGCAAAGATATTATTTTAATGATTTTGGTTCACGGACATATAGAATAATTAAAACCACTGAAATTTAGAACAATTGGTAAAAATTATCAGATTTTATTTGGTTTTGATTAATTTATAATGTAAATTCAAAATCTTGTGTTTGGATATTAATAATTAATTCCCCTATCTTTCACAATAAAACCCCACCCAAGATCCAATTTATATTCACATAAAACTCTAGTTGTATAAAACTAATCATCCCTTACACCTAAAACTCCCTCCCAATGTTCTATCAATTTCGTAATAAGCTCCACCCAAGAATTAAGAAGAATCCTGTCAATATAAGGGATCCTTCCCATCTTCTCTTATTTAAGATATTTCATTATATTATTTTTTTGAATTTCTATGGACCATTTCAGGATATGTTTTCAAATTTAAATCGAACATAAATTATGATTTACATGTGATTATAGAACCATTTCACCACCATAAAATCCCCTATGAATCATTATGTTTTCTCTATTATACTATTTAAATTATCCTATGATTTTTCATTCAAAAAACTTGTATAATAAATAATCATACCCATTTATACTCTAGTGTATTCACACACACACAGATATATATATATATTTTCATAATTTATTGGTTAATTATTATTAAGTAACCCAAACGCATTAATTATTGTATTAAATTAAACTAAATACATCCTTATAGTGTATGATGTATGTGATACACTAACACATGAAAATTTAAGTAAAATGATCGGTGGACATAGAATTATATTTCCCTCCAATGCATTTGGTATTTTTTATCACATGGAACATTATGTATGCGATTATAATGTAAGCCTAATATATTATGGTAATTTTTACACCATGTGTTGTTGTTTTTTTAGTTATACATAATTTTTTCTAATGTAATGTTTTATGATGTTTCCATGTTCCTTTTTTTCCTTGATGCTATCATGTGGTATCATGAATCATTGTCCATGATTATGATTCTAACAACTTTAAAGTCTAATTAAGATAGATATAGACTCATATTTATTACTTTCATCATCTTATACATTGATTATTCCCTTAATATTAAATACATCTCATTCCACTATTATGTGCATCCCCAGGTTATCCTGTGTATTTTTAGAAGATCCTTGGAATATAAGCGCGTGTTTTGGAGTTTTTAAATAATTTTTATATATTTAATTTTAATTTTTTATACCTAATTGTCCAAATAAACACTAACTCATGATCTTATGGTCATGTATTATGTGTACCATTATGTAATAAATCATGAATTAGTTTGTACTGAAATATGGTTCTTCATAATAACGGTGAAAAAATAATAATAGTTCATTATTCAATAAATAAATGTGTTTTCAATTGTATATTCTATAAAAAATATACATATTTTAAAATATCTGGGTGGTACATTATCCTCATATATAATAAATTTCATCCTCTCAATTTAATTTTCCTCTAAATAATTAATGTTTTGATATTCTAAAAAAATCGTGGAAACCCACATCACAAAAAGGTCTAATGAAACATTCTATTTAAAAGAGTGAAATGGATATTATAAATTCATCTAGATTTACTCATAACTATATTTCCAAATACCAGAACATTGCTGGGTTGTGAAAATATAAAAATTTATTGTAATATAACTTCAATATAATGATGTACAGTGATATAGAGCATTGATCATAATAAATGGAATCATCATAAGAATCAAAATAACCAGAATAAACATAAAAACATATGGTGTGAATATGATCATCGATTCATCAAAAATGAATGTAATATGATATTTGTTCTCTTAGAACCCTTTTCCTAGAGTTAAATAATTCATTTATAATTTAGTTCAATAACATAAGGAAATATACATACATGATAAGTATATATTCATCCTTTAAAAAATTGTACCCCAATATCATCGTTTTCTCCAAATGATGAGTATTCAAGATTAATTTTCCTCACGCATGAAGCACGAACATGATCTTATAAAATATCATATAATCCAAAAAAGGATAACAAAAAATTTATAATATCTGTAAACATTAAAATAATTTTTATAAGATGGTAGGATAATATCCAAAATGTATTAATACTCAAGTGAATAAATAATACATTTCACACAAAAATTTCCATAATTACACCAAAGGTTCAACTTAGGTCATTCCATTAAAAAATAACCCTACATCCAAAATAACAACAATAAGCTCAAAATTAATGTTTGTTTAATCCTCAAAGGAGACCTCATAATATTCTACTAACATCCATGAAAATTAGTTGTATTCTTCTCAAATAATATTTAATGTTAAATAGATTTTTGACCACTAGGGTTACATAGACATTAACCTAATGAATTGTGCCCCAATATATCATTAATCACCATGATGAGTCACTATCAAATATTATAATTTGTTTAACACCACCCAAATATATGGAATAAATTTTAGATATGAACCATAAAGGTATTCCATTACTTGACCATAAATATCGTTGTAAATATCGCATTCTCAATGAATCACTTTTCAACCATAATGATTATATATATCTGAATATCTAATAAACCAAACTATTAGTAACATAAAATATTATATTAATAAAATTATTTGTATAATTTTTTTTATTATTCATAAAACACAGTAAAAGTTTCATGTGGCGCCAAACTCTCATAATAAAAACCACTATGAAAACATAAATTCTTACAAACATTCCAATATCTTCTTTTAGTCCATAAAAATAAAAAATTACTTAATATCACATGAATACATTTTTAATCAATTCCCCAATAAATTCCATTTTCTTCAATACTATCTAATTTAAATCATCATCTTTATATCATAACAAATCATTATTATATTAAAATCAAGAATATATTAAGTGTAATTTTTCCCTCAATCTAATTTCTCTCAAAATTTACCTTATCAATAAATATTTTTTCTAATCCTTAATGAAATACTAGTATAGAACAATCCATATGTGTTTCTTGGTTATTATAATGAAAATAATATTTATATAACACTTCTACAACATAAATCTAAAATCCCAAAAAATAAACACTTAAATCCATTCACATGAATAACTATAATAACGTAGGTCTTCTTTTGTTGTATGTGTGAACCCTTTTATTTGGTCATTGGATCTGATAATGACCATATTCTCCACATATAATCCATTTTACTATAAATTGTACATCATGATTAAATTAATTTCCCTATATAAGGATCTATTATTTTTCTCATTAATTGCTTTACATATATCCATTCATCTAAAAAAATACATTTTCTCATTCTACAGAAACATTTCTGTTAGCCCTTCATCCTAAATATTTGAAATGTACGAATATGAATCTTATTATCTCTATGGTATTATTAAAAAAAATTCTCTTATTTTGTGTGTTAGGAGAAACATCCAAGTTGAGATTATTAATCATATAATGAGATATATGAATAGTCATCATAAAAAGGATTCACCTTCCAAATCCCATTTAAATTAGAGTCTCATGTGTAAAATAATTCCACCATAAATCACATTATATATTAATATGAATCCTCCTAGTTCCAACCATAGTCTAAAACATGAAAATATAATGTGAGACACAATAGTCAGAGTATAAAGTCTTATAATAATGAAAAAGCATTCATAGGAATTATAAATCATGAATCATTTTTCTCAATCGATAACTCCATAGGTTTAACATAAGCCATCCATGGTTACATCAATTAAAATAATTTATAATGCATTAAAAGGAAAAAATGAGCATAATCCTATTTTATCCCCATAGAGTGTCAAAACATGAGTTTACTAATGTACCAGTCACCATGAATAAGAATAATGGATGATATATACTCAAACAACTATTTTAAGGGTAATTACCCATAGATGTATCTTTGATGAAACCATATACACTTATAGAATCAAGAGAGGGATGTATTTCTAGGAAAACCACATAATATCTAACATACTAAAACATTAGGGTGTTATCCCATAATATGACATGGCCTCATGTTTTTCCCCAAAGTTATATATTCTTAATCTACAATGATTGACTAAACCTACCCTAATAAAAACTATAGGAAGTCATAAATTTCATACATAAACATTAAATATTATTATATGTATATTTATTACATAAAATTAAAATACAAAATATAACCATAAAGATTTAGTTTTTTTAGGGAAATGGATACATAAGAAACTCATTCATAAGTGATACAAATCAACTCCCATTTAGTTTATCATTACAATAACACTTCTTATAAATAACGTACTAAAAATTATTCATCATATCATGGGTATCATAAACATAAAAAGTGTGATCATGGATGCTCAGCAACATTAAGAAATGGAGATATCAATGATCCCATAAGAATGATATGAGCATATGTGTATGAGAATAAGAAGTTAAAATTTGAAAACATTAAATCATAATAATCATGAATCATGTATAATGCTTGGTAGTTCAAAATACATGAATAAAAAATAAATCAAATAACATGATCCATGTGAGAACAAAATTGGCATAAGGCATAAGTTTTTTGAAAAGACATTATTATATAAAATAATTTCTTTCATCAAGAATCACTGTTAATAATATCATATATTGTTTAATTCACTCCCTATTTTATTTTATCGTTAGTTAAGTTTCACTCACACAACTATCATTGTTTACAAAATCCCTTACAAACTGGTTAAACTCCCCATTTGATTCCAATTTACCTCATGATATTTACATATTTACCCAATGCATTAGAGGGATATTTAATTTCTTACCACCCTTAATATAACTATAATATATATATTTGTGTGTATGTGTATTTTTAATAAAATATCCTAAAATTTTCATATTATATTATAACCCAAGGAAAATAAAAATGTTTCCTAGACATTTAAATGAACCATTTAACTAAAACCAATGAAAATTAACACATGTTTCAAAAACATTTTGAAAATTATTCAAAACAAAACATGTGAAATAGAAAACGCGATTCCTAAAAATCTCATCATTATAATATGTAACCATATAAAGAATGGAAAATTATGGTATTATTGGATAATATCTTCAGTAAAACATGTATTTCTTGAGTGGGTGTTACCATAGAGTAAAATTTAGTTAAAATATTTGTGGAGTATTTCGGGAGGAAAATTACATATTCATTTTCACATCACTCATTTAAAATATAAAAATTAAAAAAACATTGAGGAAAATATTTTCAGCGAAAAAACCATTTTAAAATATAATTGGATAATTAAATCATTTAATTTTAATAATTTCATTAAATTATATTTATAGTATGAATGTTAAAACCATGATTCCTTTCACATTGTGGATTAAAATCCAAAATTATCACTTTTAGAAAGTGATAAGAATATCAATTTTTTACAATATTTTCAAAACTAAATCATATGAAAAAAATAACTTTAAAAAATTTTCATTATTAAAACCATTTTTTAAAATATTTTAAAAACATGGACAAGAAATAAAAAATACTTTTGACAGGAGAGAGAAATAAAAATGATTTTTGAAAATGATGTCACTTTTTTATCTTTTATATATATAAAATAAAACGACATTAATATATTATCTCTATAAATAAACAAGTTAATATCCAATAAATAATACTCATGAGAGTAAGATCATAATATTTCATTTCTAGAAACTCAATCATAAAAACTGATTTTAAAAATGAGATTATAACATAAAACTATTAAAACATTGGTAACTTTGAAATAAAATCCTGAAAAATTGATAACCATAAATGGATATTAAAATAAAACTATTTTTAAGGAGATTAATCGTAGAATATATTTTTTTTAATTTTATATACCACATTAAAGAAATAATTTTTGAATATGGTGCGTGTCTCAAAAGAAAAAAGTGAGAGAAGATACACTTACCTCATGTTCCCTAAGCAACAAAATCATTCTAAGCTTATATATTATAAATTTAAATTTTTTAAAATTATATAAATAAATTGATTATTTAATTATAATAACATATATTACCTATTTATAAAATTTAAATACATATATGTTAAATATTTATTTTTTAAAATTGCCTTTTCCAGGTGTTACTCACTTCAATTTTCATTGATGTTTCGGTTCTGTAGTTTTAGTCCCTATACAGTGACCTTTTAAATATATTCTATATAATGGTAAAAATGGAATAAATACAGTATATATTAATTATATATATATAACATCATAAATAAAAGGTATAGATAAAAAATTAATTACATTTTTCATGGAAATAGTATGGCTTATTTATACATAAACATTATTTTCATTTTTCAATAGAGGGAACAAAATATTGATAAATAATATTTCACATTTAATTGATCATTTTTATATTATTTAAATTCAATAATTCTATCCTCATAAAAATCTATGTAAATAAAAATTGAAAAATGAATCTCATCGCTTTACGGAGATGGTAGTCTCTAGGTGCACAAGAGAAACATTATCATTTTCCAAAAAATGGGTTGAAGGTGGATTATAGTACATCCATCATAATAATATTAATTATATATTTTTAATATACTAAAATATTTATTTAATAATGACTATAATGGATTTATATGTGTTATAATAAAAAATAAATATAAGGATGTTGGGTAAGATGATTTCTTATTATTTTATTGGTCTCTTTTAGAATCCCTCTTAATTACACATGTAGTGGGATTTTCAAAATACGATAATAACTAATTTATGAATGTGATAGTTGATATGATAATTTTTAATTGTTTGGGTGAGCTGTGAGGCTCAAAATGCGTGAGTAAGAGAGGATAATTGGGGATTTATTACAAGTGCTGGGATGAGCGCTCTTGAAATTTCATAAATTATAAATTAATATAAATTAATTTTCATTTCAAAAGGTATAAAAATAGATATCATTAGAATATATGTTGATTTTTATCAACAATAATTTTATCCAATAAATTTTGAAAATTAATGATTATACTATTCCCTAATCGCTTATTTTTTTCTAATAGTTATCACTTTTGTATGTTACTTCAATATCAATGTATTTTTATTCAGTGGATATTATAGAAACTCAAAAAAGATAGGTGACCCATAAATGCAATATGGTTTCTATTATCGACAACATACCTTTCCATCTTCATAGGATAAATATTATATGATTTTTAAATCGTTTAAAAAAATATTTTTTATTAGAAATTATCAATGATTTCTTTTTTTGGAAATGCATGAAATAATATAATAAAATATATGTACAACTAATATAATATTGTTAAAAATTACATAAGTTATCACCGAAGTAATAAATTTTTATAATATAATATTCCAAAAAAAATTCCTGTTTAAATATCCTTTTAAATAATATAATTCTCCCGAACAACTCGGTTAAACAATTTTAACCTTAATCAAGGTAAGATATTTTTAAGGTTAAACTGACAATATTCTAGTTATAAGGTGAAAATTGTAACATAAATTGAAAAGGTTATAAATTTTATAGAAAAAATATTCCAAATCATCCTCTATAAAAAAATTTATAAATTTTAAATATTCTAATAAAAAATTTTATAACAACAAATATTATAAATTTCATTTCAAAAATTATACAAATAATTTGACACAGAAAAAATTATAAATCAATAGAATTAAAATATAAACCTTTAAAACATCTCTAATATCATATAATTATTCTAAATAATCTTGAGAAACACTATGTCATCTAGTAAATATAATCATTAATGTTTTATAAATCATTTTCTTTATTTTTTATAACCTACACAATCACAATGTAAACATTGCACAAGAATTTAATGCTTTTAGATAATCACTAAAATTTAAAAATAAATTAACATAATAAAAACTAATTCATACTAAAAATCATATATAATCCTTTTGATTTTTTATGTAAAACAAAATATTATAGATTTTAAAAGATAGATTGTGACTTTTTTTAAATTTTCTTTTTATTAATTACTACCAACATATAAATAAAATTTAAATGGAAAAAACTCATATGTTTTATTTTTGGATGATTCAGGATGAAATAGACTGACAAAATGAAATAATTCTATATATTTTAATTATATTGAATCTTTATATCATTATTTTAATGTTAATTGACAAATTTTATCATTACCTTAGTAATAAATATTTTTATCATTTCTACTCTTAATGTAAAAAAATTACAAAATTTTTAAATCATTATTCAAAATAATGAATCCATATTTTTGGTTTCAATATCTATATGTGGTAGAAATTAATCTAAGATACATATCAAAATTCAATGAAAAAATTAATTTAAGAAAAAAATTCATTTCATGTATAATATTTTTTTAATAAGAAATAAAAATATAAAATTCATTCCATTTAACATTATTGTATTGTCATTAATATGTTAGATATTATTTAAATTATAATCAATTTTAAGAAAAAATGGTACTTTAAAAATTATAAACATAAAAATATTAATAAAAATCATTATATTTCATTATAAAGTATAAAATAATTAATTTTAAAAAAAACCAAAAAAACACGCTAAAGTAATTTTTAGATGATGATTTAAATAATAATATTGTTTTTATTAAATAATATTTATAAAAATTACATTAATTATTTCTTATATTCTCTCAAAAAATAAAAAATTGACGAATAAAATGACTACTAGAAATAGAGTGATTATTTACTATAAATTAAAAGATACAAATTTATTAATTAATACCTTTTTATATATTTCATAATCTCGTTAATTTTATTTATACAATCCAATTCGATGACAATTTCATAATTTTTGAAATAGTAATAATATTTTGTGGTTTGTTAAAGTTTTTTATTCTATATTCAATATGCAATCAATCATAGTGTTCTTTTAAAATATTGTTGTTTTATAATGATTTCCATATTAAATAATATAATATATATGTTTTTTCAGAATGATTTTTTTCATATGAAACTGGGAATCTGATTTATGAATGAACTAAGAAGAAAATATCCCTCTAAATCAGCAACCCAAAATTATTGGAATTGGAACTGAATGATTTTAATTATGATAACTCATTCGATAAAGGATATTGATGGTGGTGGAAAATATGTTTGAGATAAACCAGAATTATCCATAGGAATTTTAATATAGTTTATAAGTTCATCAAATAAAACCATCAATCATTAAATAGATAGTCTCACTGAGAGGTAGCTAAGAAATGTAATAAATCATTAGAAAATATATATTATGTAATTGGTTGTTTAGAGCCTTAAATTTTAATTATATTTCTTTATCATGTTAAATTTTTATCTAATGAGTTTGAGTCAAGGGTAAATAATTAATATGTAATATAAGAAATTGATTCCTTGTAATAATATTAATTGAAAAAATATTTTCACTGAGAAATATTTTCCTATGTTTATTTAACATATCAAAAAAATGTAAACTATTGAAATTAATGTATAAAGAGGAATATTCAATGGCCACAAATACGTAGAACACTTCACCATATTTGAAAGATGCACACCAATTTATTTCAATGATATTGATAGTAAAATTAATTATTTTTATAGAAGATATATTCTGAGGTATTAAAGTTAATTAGATTCTCATGAATTTAAACATTGGGAGAAACATTTTTATTTGTAGAAAAATCGTAAATGGGGTTTTTCTCAGATCATGTGTTCTTGAATGGTACAAATAAAACATGGTCTATGTTGAAGGAAATATGGAATCATCCTATGCAAAAATATGATGAGAAGAAAATCAATTTTATATCTTGTGATATTTTTAGTAAATACCCACATGTATATTGTATTATAAAATATGGGAAGTGTTTCTATTATGATATGACTAAACATGTGGTTTGTTTCTACAATGGAATGGATCATATTAATAATTTTACAAATAATGAAAATTTAGTAGTAATAATTTCTAATTTTAATAATATTGTTCATAACGTGGGTGAATGTCTTAATATAGGAATGTTGGATGGAATTCTTCAGGTTTACAATATTAAATATGTGGATAAAACCTTTGCAACAAGATTATAAGATGTTGGAAAATCCAAATATATGGTGTCACATACATTACATTATTATTGACATTATACCAATGCATTTTTTATTAGGGGTTTAAATATTCTCTCATTCATGAGAAATGTTTTAAAAATAAGAAATTTCACATCAAGTAATGAATCCATACCTTATAGTAGAAGAAATGAGGGTATTATTAATAAAATGATAAATTATAATTATATTCATGTCCTTAAAGATGAAATGGATTAATATGTAAACATTTTTGTATTTCACCTTGTATAGTTTGACATTATTTTATGTCTATATTGGTTTTCTATTTGTTATGATATTATATATTATAGAGATAAACAATTTTTTTAGGAAGAGTTTTTTTGTATACCATAACAATTTAATACCACAAATAATATATCAATATGCTGGGACATTTATTGAATATGGAATTGAAATTTATCATGAACATTTTAATAATGAATATAACACTATTCAAATTGGTGATGATCCTATAGTAAATGAATATCTAGATTTATTTTATGATTAATTTCATGGAATTTTAGATAATCTAGAGATTGAATTTAATATTAACATAGTATTTTATAAAAATATAATATCAAAACCTCCTTATCAAATTTCTCATGTAGAAAATTTTGAACTGAAAAGTAAATTTCAAGAGTTTCTTGAAAAATATATTTATTCTTCCATCAACTTAACCATACGGTTATCCTATGTTTTTTTCCAAAATCATATATGGTTCCATGAGGATTTTAATTTATTATAAACCATTAAATAACATGATTATTAATTATATGTATGTATTTCTTCATAAATATTTCATATTTAACCATCTATAGGGAGATAATTAAATTTCAATGTTTTATATTAGGTCTGGGTATCATTAGCTGAAGGTGAATAAGGATGATATTCTTAATACAACATATTAGACATGGTATAGACATTTTGATTTTGTTGCTCTGTACATTTTCATAAAAATTCCACTAATTTAATTTGTTGACCATATGAAGAGATTTTTCAATTATTTTATGTATAAAATTATGTTAGTGTTTATTGATGACATATTTATATATTTTAAATTTTATTATTATCATGAGAAACATTTTATGTGTTTTCTCATAACATAAAAATAATATTTTTATGGTTAATATTCTGAATGTTATTTCGGGTTATAACTAATTTATTTCTATAGAAATATTATAAACAAATATGTAATAACTTTTGATAAAGATAAAAATAATTTCTTTGTATAGTTTACAATACCTTTTAATATCATAGTTATTTATATCTTTCTTAGATTAGTGGTAATTACTAATTATTTTTAAAAACTCTACTCAGTTATCTATCACACTATCTATATTAACTCAAAAAAAAGTTTAATTAAACTAGGTGAAAGTATTTGATGAATGATTTTAGTAATTGAATATAATATTATCATCTGGTGACCATGTTTTTTCTATATAATAATTTTGAATATTTCAATGGATATTTTTGGAGTGTATTATAGACATAATGTACAATTTTGGGGCCTAGAGATCCCTACTATAGTGAAATTAAAATTATTAAATACACTTTATCACATATATATGATTTTTTTGAAATAATGTAATAACTACAAAATGTTGTATTGGATAATAAATTAGTGGACTCTATTAAATATATAATTTGGGTTTTATCATAATCATTCCATATGGTTCATCTGTATCGAGAATTCGGAGAATGGAGGTCGTTGGTGGACCCAAAATTAAATAAGTGTAAATTTAATTAGTGAAAATTTGAAGGCTAATACCCCTTAAATTTGTCTCCAAAAAATTAAGAGAAGGTATTTTTCTCCCATTGACAGAGGAAGAACCCAGGGAGAGAGGAAGCATCATCCGACTCCATCCTTGGTGATAATCATTCTTGAATTATAGTCCTTCAGCTTTTGGGTGAGAATTCAGACATAAAGCATCAATTTCTTTCCAAAATATATTATTATTTTTAGATTTACATACCAATACCAATATATTCATTTTCTAATTTTTTTATGTACCTTTTATAAAATCTAAGGATCCCCAGTGGTCTGATATGTCGGTGATCAGGAAAAAAGGGTTTTATGAGGATCATAGGGATTTCATATTTGGAAATCCCAATCACAAAGTGTGTAGTATAGGAAAAAACATCTTGTGTTCATTCAATATGAATAATAAATAATTTGTAGTTGTATATTCTATATATTGGGACTGCACTCCATGTACTGTGACATGTCCTTGAGTTAGAAATCCTGGGAAGTCATTCAATGTAAGGGGGCATGGTCATGTCGTAATAAATAACCAAACCGTAAGTGTACATAGGATGATGGACGTGACTATATACATGGGAATATGTCATGGTACATAGGAACATACTGTGATACATGGTAAGGGGATATCATAAATGGGAACATGATGATGTACATAAGCACGTATCGATAGAAAAGAGCTCAAACTAGGATAAGAGGTACATGTCATGCACTACATGCACATGCCTTATAAGAAAACATGTCCAACCATGTTATTCATGGGAGAGGATATTCTAAATTTATATGCAGATGCTACACTCCATGTAACCGTATATACCCAATATGTACATTTCATTTACAAAGCTTGTTTTATGATGGGACATGGTTTGGTTTTGGCCACAAGAGAAATTCCATTTATCCTATGAGGAAACACAGTGTATATAAGGTCCCATCCATAAACAGTAAATAATCATGGCTTTTAAGACAATAATAAATTCTTTCTCATTGGTGGATATTTCAGGTATTTATTTTTATATTATTAGCATAGAAATCATAAATAAAAAAATTATATAATTCAGAATGAGATCTTCGGATTTCTATTAACATTTCTATAATATGAAAATTTTAAAATAAAGCTTGATTTCATTACATGGAAAATAATCATGAATTTCAACTTCATTTCATCATTTGTATAACCATCCTTAAACCCTAGGAAAAAAACATTTTTTATCATAGTATAACCACCAAAATATCATTAACGGAAATAAAAAGAAATAAAATAATTACTCTGTTATGAAACTTGAAAACATATTTAATTTTTACCTATATATTATTATTTTACTAAGTGATTGAAATATTAAATTTTCACATGAAAACTTATAAGTAGTGTTGTCTCTAAAAAAATTATAATCCCCATTGAAATCAATTGAAATTATATTTCAATATCTTATCATGTAATATTCATAAAACCAATTCTATACAATTTTCAATTGAATAACCTTATGTCCATATTTCAATATAATCCTTACATAATAAATTAGTGAGGTATAATTGGGTCACCATTCTTATAATCTTTATTTAGATCACCTCAGATCTATAATGGAGCTCAACCCTTCGTATATTCTATAACAGGATAACCCATTTTCAATGAGCTGTAAAGGATCTCAACCTTTCATATGAGGTATATTAGGGACACCTGTGAGCTATAATGGGGATAGACCATTTGTATTAGCTATATTTGGCCCACAAAATTTTCATATATATTTCATTTAACACATTATTGATAAAACATTTTATTCATCCCCTTTTTCATCATAAACCCCTTTTGAAAAATTTGTTTTTATCCAATATGTAAAATATTTGTAGATATAAAACTACCATTTTCATTTTATAACCAATTTTTAAAATAAAAATACCCAAAAAATGAGAAATTCAAATTTTCATTGAAGAAAACATGAATTATTTCTCATGAATCTAAAAATTAAATATCAATTAAAGCGGTGGAAAAAAATCATTATTATTTTATACATTAAAATTAAAATATTCCTTTTTCTTTTGCTAAAATATACAATATAATACATTTAAAATGATTCCTTTGAAAACCATTGAAATAAGTTAATAATATACATAAAACATACTTTAAAAATATTCCATTTCCATAAAATATTGTTTCAAATATTTAAAAAAAAATGAAATGGAAGAGAAATAGTTTGAAAGAAAATATTAAAAGATGATTTTTAAGGAAAATATCTTTATCAATTAAAAAATGAATCATATTCCCGAATAAACATTACCATTAAAATCATTAAATACCATTATCTTAGATGAATTTATGATATAACATGTCTAAGGGTATTCTATACACCATATAAAATAATATAGGTGAATACATCAAAATTTTCATTAATTACTGAAAATTGAGACAATGTCCATTACAATGAGTCTATCGTTTCATTTAAGTTATTTATATTCTAGAACACTAAACTTCTATTAGTTATTCAACATTTTATGAACCTTTTTTATGTTTATTGTTCAGTTTATTTCAATTATTACTATGTTACATATTATTAAATAGTAAATTAGGTTTATGTTGAATGTTTTAACAATATAATATTTATGTGTCAAAAATGAATTTGGAAGGATAACTTAGTCATAGAGTTCATTAATCAGTATCTTAAGAATAATAATCATTATATAATTATAAGACATAATGTTTTCCTATGAGGTATGGATCCCTATAAATTCGATTTAAAATACTTTTTATTGCCTAATATGAATACCCTCTGAGGTTGTGGGGGTAGTAAATGTGTATATGACCTTTTTTATCCCGAAAACAACGTGTTTGGGAAAAATGTTGGCCGCACTATTTTTAGTAACTATGTGGGGCATGATAATTGGATTGTCTAATTGTGCAAGACATGGGTTGAGGGTATTTTGATCCCATAAGGTTTTTCGAACTATGTGAAAGGAGGTGCACAACCATTTCAGGCCCCCAATAGTTTTTCGTATTGGGATGAGTCATGGTTTTCATATTTTTATATAAATAATCAGCACTAACCATGTGAGGATCCCCTTAAAGTAGTGGAGGGAACCAGTTGCTGCATGGTTTGGCCATCTATGAGGTCAAACAATAAAGTTCAACATTTTTGCGTTAAAATGAAATGTTTTCACACAAATAATTTAAAAAATAAAATCCCTTTCACATTTCTTTTTTTGGGTATAATATCAATCATTAGAGATCCATATATCACCTTTGGATTGGATTTTCCATTGATTTTTCATCTAATCTCATATTTGAACATCGATCATACTATTGGATCTATATCGGTGAGTACTACATTCAATATTTTACATTCTACATTTTCCATGGTATCGGCTATGATATTTATATGAAAGATAATATTACATATTTCTAGGTTCTTCATCTATTCACCAGTTGTCATCTTATCTTGATCAAATTGATAGCTAATACTAGATTAACAATCCACTATAGACCAATGGTAGGTGTTTTATACCTTTCCATTGAGGTTTGGTGCTTTATATACCTTGTTTCCATTATTCCACATGTTGGACATTCATTTTTCATCATGATAATTAATTTAATGATTAAATTAAATGAAATGTGACAAGGTTAGAATTCCCTTAGTTCCTTTGAGTTTATTTGAAGGTTGTTTCCCAATCCCATTACATCTATACAGTTTTCCATTTACATTTCATAATATTGATCCACCCATGGGGTTTTTGGATAAGCTTTTGGAGTTTGAGGAAGATGAGTTATAGTTGGATTGAATAGATTTTATTGTTGAGGTAATGGATTGCCTCATTTTCCATGTGATTATATGATGTTAATAGATCAATTACTTAAATTTGAATTTTCATATGAGTGGGTAAACTCCATTATTGTAAACTCATGTAAATTAATGAATAAAATATGATTATTTGAATGGTACTTAATCCCTTGGTTGATATATATTTGATATTGATACCATTAGATTCCATGTATTGTTCTCCCATGGATATATTTTGATGATCATAATAACACATCACACACTTTTCAATGGGATGATTCTTGTCTAACATATCACATGATGGATATGTGAGATATGGGGTTATCATCAACAAAGCATGTAACTATAAACATATCGCGGTCTTTCATTCTCCGAGAAGAAGATTAAATTACATAAAAACCAGTTATGTGAGGAATTGTGGATAGTGACTAAGTGTATGGCTAGGATCATGTCCTAGAGAATTTATATCATCTTATGCAAATTTAGAACTTGAATAAAATTCAAGGACTCGATGCATTATGCCAATATTATGGAAGTAAACACCGTACACATGCAATATTCATGTGTGCATGAGAATCACCATATTTCTATTGATATCGTCATGTCAATAGGTTCAATATTCTATGTAAATTTTTGTTGGAATATGATATGAATCATTTTTGTGATAGCATCCAACACTATCCCCACACCATTTTACATATTAACTTGAAATGAAAACACCATAAGTCATGTTATAGGATCATAAAGACGTAAATATGCATCACATTGAAGGTGAGTAATGAAACAATTCGTGAAAATGCTTACAAGACATTGACATATCCATCATTAGATACATGAAACATAAAATTTGAGAAAAATTAATAACTTTGAAAATGTATACATTCCATCGTGAGATCAATAAATGAAAAAATGACACATCAAAGGCGAGGAAAGTGATTTTCATTGATAATATATGCAGTTCCTCAAGACATCAATCAATGAACACACTACACTTCAAAGGTGAGTAGAGTGACTATCCATGAAAATGTCATCACACCATCATGAGATCTATCAATGAATATGTGAAACATTGATAGAGTTCACTACAACTATCCTTGAAAATGTCTTCTTGTCAATTTGAGATCCATCACTAAATACGAGACACACCAAAGGTGTGAAAAGTGACATTCACTGACAATTTATGCATGTCGTGATGATATACATCATTTAATATGTGACACATAAAATGAAATAAAATGTATTTTCCCTAACAATGTATACATGTTGTTGTCACAACTATCAATGAACACAATATACATCAAAGGAAAGAAGATAAATTTTAAAAAAAAATTACACACATTATAACGAGATGAAAAACTGATCATGATATATGCCATATGAAAGTAAGGTGACATACCATGATAAGGTGTGTTCACCATAATAAGATACCACATTGATCATTTAGCACCCCCATGGACAATCATTGGGTGATGGTTTCAAACCCCCTTGTAAAATAATGGGTAAAAATGTCAAAAAGCTGGGAACCTTTTGTTGTCGTAAATGTCACATAACACAGCACTGATAGGTAGAGTGATTTTCATCGACAAATCTAATACAATGTTGTGAGATACCCATCCTTTTTAATATTTGAAAATAAAAAAATGGACAGATTTTGGAGCCTCTCTTGGTCATAAAATTCAAAAGAAACACATATGAAAGTATTATTCTCCTACTTTATATGCACATGTAACAATAGATGGAAATCTCCCTGAAATTCTCATACATTACCAGAGGACCATTTATTGGTCACCTAATGCCTAAATAATAGGTAGGATGACATTATTTGACAACCCTCATTCAAACTCTCAAAATCCCCAACATTTTTAATATTAATGATTGAAATAAATAGGATAAAGGATGGATCCTCTTGTGATTGTAAAATTCACATGAAAAACCCATGATACCTGATTGACACCACGGAATCCATAATGAAAAGTTTTTCTATTCTTAAAATATCCCACTGAAAGGTCACCCGCATCATGTGAAAGGATTTGAAAATGTTCAGGGGGACAATCCCTCCCCCTTTGGGTCCACAAGGACAAACCAATTTAATTTTCCAAGAAATTCTCACACATATCCATATGACCTTTTATTTTCCAAGAAATGCATCACAGAAAGGTAGGGTGATTATATTCAACAACACCCATACAACCTCATGAAATCCTCATCCTTTGTAAAAAACCACTAAAATTAAATTGGAAAATGATGGAGACAAATTTAATTGTAAAACTCATGTGATTAACCATTAAATTCAGGAAAATCACCTTGACAATCCATCCTTATCTCTCCAAAGGACCCAAAAATGTTTCCTAATCTCACACAATGGAATTTCAATATGTGTCAAGATCTCACAAAAGATTAAAGAAATGTCCACCGATCATGATTCGAAAATAATCATTTGATTGGGAATAATCTAATAATGGAGGCATTAATGGGAAAATATCAAAATCACTTAATATAAGGTGATTCTCCCTAAATGACTTATGATGGGAACTCATGAAATACATAACATAAAATCCCTTGACCATCACCAGCATGAATTTGTGTGATACTTGATGAGAACAGAAGAGATATACGTGGGTGGAAAGGCCTAAAAATCCCCCACCCAAACATAAAAAATGGACACCGAGATTGATGATATATCCTTTGAAATTTGAATCGATGCACCCATGCACCAGAGAAAATTTCTTAGAGCATATGATGTCATGACTGGGATTTTTTCTTCATGGAATATATAAGAGATCAATTGATGTGATCATTAAGCATGCATAAGTTCTTAAATTGATCACACATCAATCATGTTATGGATTTCTAGCGAATCATGAAACAAACATCCTTCATATATGATAAATAAAATTGGAATTTAATCCTGATAACAGAGAAAATGTCTGTGGAATTATTAATAAAATGTAATGAATGGATATTAAAAATACCAGAGACTTATGAGAAGAATATATATGATGATCCTCATGTTCTATTCAAGAACCATTTGAGTGATACGACAACAAGAGGAAAGTCTCATGCTAGAACTATGGTTTGATAGCATGTTATTATGATTCCTTTTGAAAATTTCACCCATATCTCGTGATTACACCTGAAGAAGTCATCCATGACATGAGTCACTCATGATAACATGTCACATTGACACTCATTAATCCCCCAATCATGGAATCCATATTTTTTAATGACACTAATGAAATTCAGTTGGATCATAGAACTCCCTCTAGAAATGAAATCTGAGATCAGGTGATGGAAAAAAAGAATGAGTCATGAAATAACCATTAGAAAATACAGTTGAGATCATTTATAGGCTATGAGGTAATTTTATCCAATTCTTATGATGACATTTGTACATGTTGTCCATAATCATGTGACAGCCACTAGAAATTCCATCCAGATTTTGTGATGTCCCTTACAATAGTCAACTCGTTCATGTGTTTTTATTTAGACATGTTAGGAATACATAATCCAACATGTAGAGTAGAAAACCAATTCATTTCAAGTGGACAACCAATGTAAGTAATGAAATTAAGCAGGCTAGTTCTACCATGGAAATGACCCTGTGTAAGCTATAATCAGTAGCATCATGTGATATGAGCTTCATGTAAGGTAATCATCATTGTGTAATTCCCAACTAGAATAACTATTAAGACTCTGATTCTTAAAATAATGAGGATATATATGATGCCTCTTGGAGGCTTGGGCTCTATATTATCCTCCAAAGGGTTGTTGAAGTTCTTATGTCCCGCACCCATAAGTAGTGAGGCTGATGATTTTTTATCCCTTATTTCTCACACCAAGCATAGATCATGTGGGAATAGGGAGTATCAATTATCATATCATTATCATCATATTCATATATAAATGAATGGGAAACTTCAGTGTGAAAGCCCTAATCAGCAGTGTCATATGATAATACCTCAATATAAGGTAAACGTTTGTTTGTAATCCCTGACCAAAAGAAATATGAGGATTCTGATTCATGCTATAACTAGGATTCATATGATGCCCCTCCAAGTCCATATCTCTATATTAACCGACAAAGGATTTTCCTTCTTCTTATGTCTCACATCCATATGTATTGGGACTGATTACTTGTTGTCCATTATTTCTCACACCGATCATCGATCACATGAGCATAGGGAGTTAAAACAATCATATCAATCACATCCTGAATCTCGACTAGACAAATAAACTTTAGTGTGTAATACCCAATGAGTTGTGTCATATATATGAATCTATGTATGGGTATCTACCTTGGGTTCATTCCTAAGGCTGTGAATAAACTAAAATAACTCTAATTCCGCAATAACCTGCGTACATAGGTTTCTTTTCTAAGGCCCAAGATCCAATACGCATCCACTTCATTGTATATCCCCTAATATATCTAAAATTTCATCCATTATGACTAAATAATTTATATGGTATTATCGTTATACTTCATCCATAGATGAACATAGAAACCAACAAAATAATGATAACATAGATTCCTTCTATAATAAGGATATGTGGGTGTCTCCTCAAGACCATGTCTTTCATATCTTGAATATAAGTTCTCACACACATATCCTCTCTTTATGAAATTAAAATTCATGTGTTTTTAAAAAAGTATTTTATTTTATTATTTTAGTAACCATGATATATAGGATTTCCCATAATGGCTCAATCCCCACCTCATAATATTAACCTCCCCCCTTCATGAATGAAAATTCAGAAGTACCTAGTTATACAAGTTCAGAATATAAGAATCTTACCTTTACAAGGAAATAGAAAAATAACCTCAAATACATGAAGATATATTCACTAATATGATCAACTTCTTCCACACTAAAATGGGTTCAATCTATAAACCTTCTATTATTTTAACAGTCCTCTTATCAGGATTAGGAAGATATGCAAAAACAATTGAAAAATCTACAAAAGAGACTAAGATTAGGAAAGAATTCCCCCAAAAGGGATTTATTTGTCCAACCTCCCATCCACCCGGTCAATGTGAGTTCCAAAGAATAACTATGTATGCACCCCTAGAAGACCACCTACCTTTTGAAATCATGTTATTATCTAGTTATGGATGTAGAACTATTGGCAGTTTTCATTGAGAATGAAAATGGTGATCTGTGGTCAATGATAGTATATGAAATAATACCCCCACAATCAATCATTAATCCAAGAAAAAATATCTTTAGTCACATATTTTTGGTGAAAAAAATAGTGAACCCAAAGACAATGTATTTAATCATGGAATCAATGTCACAACATAAAAATTATAGACAACAAAGTTCTTGTAAAACCATTCAGTTTGTTAGATGTGGGATTCCAGTTCATGTTTGTTCAATCAAAAAAATTGTAAACCCAACATGTATCCCTTAAATAAAAGAATGATCAGTTAATTATGGGTTTTTCCATTTTTCATTTCGTTTTTTGTTACATCACGAACAAATATAATACCCTCAAATAGTAGGATGGTGTCTCACCATGTGTCCAACCACATTGTGGGCATGTAAATCTATGTTTATAGTCTTGGAAATAATCTTACTACTAATCCACTATAATTGTGCTCCCCATGAAATAAGTCCATCCTCAATTGGACAAGATCATGTGAGCATAATGGATGGATGGGGAAAAAAATATGGTAACAATGAATATCTGATTGAGAATGAATCATGCCTAGGATATTGGACTAATTATTATCCTTGTTCCTTATTTTTTATATGACTATAGACACTACTCTCATCAACATCATCCTAATATCAGATTATTTCTTCCACAAGTGGTTGTTCCGGTAAATAACCCAAATCTGCAACCCTCACGGGTCTATAAATGATCATAACTACAAAAAAATTTCAATTTCATGGGAAAAACACATTTGTCCGATAATACCACAAAAAAAGGAACATTCCCCATCCTTAAAGCTATCAGGGATGGTATGAAAGTATATAAACTAACATTTCCACATCATTTAAGGAATGCTACAGCTAAGCTAGTGGCCTTAGTAACCATAGCCAATAGATTTAGGAGATTATCCTTGAAGCATGATAACTACCACGTTCAATATTTAATAAAGGATGATTAGATATTCAAATATGGATCCCTTCCAATTCCGATTCCACTGAGGATATATCTAGTTAGAAATGTTCACCATCACCATCCCACCAGTACCCATCAATCAAATACTAAGGTTACGACCTGACACACATCCACCTCTGATACCCAGGTGTGGGTGTTTCCCATGGAATGTGTGTTCTGGTTACAAATTACTATTTCTAAATGGTTTCCAATAGATTTGTTTACAGAACTATAAACATCCAAGGGTTTCATATCTAAATGGGCTAGCTTTCCCAAGCTATTCACTCATTAAGGATTTTGAACCATAATGCTTTAGAACTCTGATTAGTTTATAAGATGGGAGTTTGGGTTCGTCACACCCTTTTGAGGGGAATTATTGCATACTGAGGGATTCACATATAGATTTAAGTTATTTTCATGAATCCTTATTAATTTACCTTGTTTAATGTAGGTTTCCCTATAAATTTTCAATTAATTAATACCATGTATTGAAATCAGATTCATTTATATGTATTCATAGTTCATCATTAATGGAGATATATGAATGTATTAGAGGTTCCCTATTAATGTTATCATCTCATATACTACATAGATATTACAATATAATTATTATGATAATGATTTTTTTAATCCACTCAGTGGGGTACTCTGAAATTTATGGACATCCAATTAGATGAAAGTCACTTTGGAATTTATTTTTATCTATGGAAGTGGGAATCATCATTGGAGTTTATTGTCATCCATTAAAAATAGGTTACACTAGATCATTTCGTCATATAAGGAGACATAAGTTGTTTTAGTAGATGAATAATCCCCATAGATGGTCTTCATACGTATTTTTGTGAATTGAATCAGAACCCACATAGTTTCGATGCTGGTAAATGGGACACATCATTCCTTTTAAGGTCTTTTGATAAGGAACCAACTATACAGTTTAGCATCATGTGGAAAGAATATCTTGGTTGAAGGTTCCTAGTCAAAGAAGGGTGTAGGACTTATGCCTAAGAATCCCAATGAACCTATAAAGGATGTGAGTTTTCTTGTTGGATGAGTCCATGCTGGGAATGTGGCCTAGAAAAAACAGTGTTGATTTATTATGTTGGGTTTGAACTTCATGGAGGCTTCCTACATATCCAACTTGGATGGGAATCAAATCCCATGTATTTTGTTATTTCTCGAAGAGAAATATTCTCCTATTGTAGAAATAAGAATTGGTTTACTCTTAAATATGATTCTCTTATAATAGGGTCCATGAGAGGATTATTAACTCATGGTAATTTATGGAGGCTTTATTTTGTTCTTACTCTTAATAAGGATGCATAGATTATTGGAATTAGGGTTTAGCTACTAAGGATGATGTCTAGTTAGTTTAAAACCTCAATGAAGGGTTCGTACATATACTTGTTATGATGGGAATCATATTTCTCATTGTTTTTTCAGTGTTGTAAAGAAATATTACCCTTTGAGGGAAATAGGATGGGGCGTACTCATAATGAGTATTCCCTTGTAACAGGATCCCGGAGAGGGTTCTTAACTAATGGAGATTTAGGGAGGCTTAATTTGGGGATTACGCTTAAGGAGGATGCCTGGAATAATGGAATTCTATTTGGACTCTTGATGAGAATGTCAAATGAGATCAGGACCTTGGTGAAGACTTCTGACATATCCCACTTCTGGTGGGAATAAGAGCTCTCATAGTTCATTCCTTTAGTTTTATTATGAGAGTTTTTAAATAATTAAATACCACTAAGACCACGTGATTCATGATCAATGTGACAAACAAGAGGATGTGAAATATTAAACAACCCAAACCATCTTTCTCTTCCACTGATGAAATAGTTCATAAATACGGTAGAAGTGTTTTAAGCGAAGAGCCTTCCCTATCATCACATTAAATTAGATGAGGGTCCAATGTGAGGAAGGAGTAAAGGTGAAGTAAGTATAAAAGAGTGATATTGGAGCCCCCATCATGAAAGTATAGAGGGATTACACTAGGATAGAGTCCCTAAAATGGAAATGTATTTGGGAGGGGGATTTTAAATTTGTCAAATGGAAAATGAGGTGTGAACCGTACCCTCCTAACTAGGGACTAGAGGCTCCAGATCTTAATGAAAATAAGGGTCGGAAATGTTTTGAACCATAATACTCCAAAACTAAGAACTCTAAAACACTATCTCTTGGGTAAGGGACTAAGTGAACATAGATATACAAATCCACAAACACACTAAATATCTTAAAGATATAGAAGGACATGTGTAAGAATCCTCTAACCATAGATATCCAAATCCTATTGGGAGACACATTGATGTTCCTTTCCAAAAATTATGATAGATATGGAGGACTTGGTGAAGGATTCAACTTGGTATCCTCAATATAATGGATCCAATGAATAATATTTTCTTTTATTGGTGGTTTTAATAATATGGCCTAATGTATAGATATTTTAGGTGGCCCATGCATGTATTCCATGAACGTATGCCACGTAGGTATGCCACATAGATCCTAGGAGGAACTGAAAAATAATTATAACATGAAGCATCATATCATGAATGCTTGATATGCATTGGTAAATGGAGTATCAGTATAACAAAACATTGGTGAGGTTTTCCCTTAAGCAACTTGTGTATCCCATGATGTCCTTGGAATAATCTCACATTGGTCTTTTCATAAGGAAATCACCTTGTGTAAGAGATTTATTCTTAAGGAAGTATAGTACCTGAATACGTATATTGTATTTTATAACCTGAAGGGACTTTGATCGTGTTTATACTTTTTAATTAACTCTTCCATTTTGTTTTAGAGATCTTGGTAAGAAATTTGTGGGGGCTTTGTAGAATTATTTTTATAATTACAACGTCAACATTTATTTTGGATTTTTTAATTGTTAAAATGGGGAGCCTAAGGGTCCTATTTAAAGTAAAATAGTGGACATGGATGGAGGAGTTACTCCACACAGGTCCTCCATGTATGTCCTCTATATAGTTCCTATATGGAGGTCCTCTACAGCAGTCCTCCACACAGGTCATCCTTGGAGGTGAGGAAAATCCATTTATAAAATTAATTTGTCTTCAGAGTGCCATAAATTTTGATCCGTAAGTCCATTTGGTATCCACAACTATTAAAATAAATGATCTAAAAAATATATAATATTCATTAGATGGTGGATAAAACAAGTATTCCTATAATATACTCAAAAATGAAATTTTTATGAATTTAAACCTTTTTATCATCAATCATGGAAATCCTCGACATACTCCATAAGAGGGGGGTCTTTTAGGTTATCCTTCATTATGGAGCAGTATCAATGAAATGAACATCAAACCTATAATTTAATAGTAATGCACATGAAACACATTTTGTGATGTTTATAATAACCCCCCTAGAATTATATTCATTCTGAATGAAAATAATCTGGTTCTAAGGTAACTATAGGTCACTATGACACATTTTAAATTTATAGAATTTATTTTAGCTATTTCAAGTATGGGAAGATGCTCTAATTATTTCCTAATCCATGGGGCCTAGTGAGGATAGTTTTTCTATTACTAGGTTTATATGGAAAACCCTACAAATTTTTTACCTTTTTAATAATTACCCTAATTTTGGCCTAAGCCCAATATTGAGGGGACATAGCAAGTGATAACATGGATTTTTATAAGGATTAACTTTGGATGTTTTGGGCCAAAGATTTCTTTCATTTTAACTTTTTATCATTAGATAATTCCAAAACCATACAATGTGTAGGTCTAGTGAGCTGAGACTCAACTATGGTTTATATTTCCCTTTTTTGATTTTTAGCTTGGTGAATAATATGTCTCTTTTTTGGCATTTTAAAGTCATGCATGTTGGACTAATTAGGCTAGTAGTTCTAGGTAAAACAACATTGGCCATGAATTTTAATATTAAAACCCAAATAACAATACATGTCTAGAATGGTCCTATTATTCTTCAGATACATCAAAGGGGAATCATGAATCGTGATTCCTATTTTATTATCACCAAATCTAAAAAATGAATTCTAAGAATATAGAAGGTCTCTCATTATAATAATGTTACCTCCATTTGAATATAATATTATGGGGAATGTTTTATGAATTTCCAACTAGGAAATGTACTAAATAGTCAAGTAGTGGAATCCTTAGGATGGAAGGGCCGTTGTTTAGACGAAAAATGCAAGGCCACAAGGAATGCACCGCATAGTCAGGTGATGGAGTTCCTAGATTTATGATATTCTAATGCTAATAAAAATTTGGGTTTAAGATTTTGATGACTCAATACAAAAGTTAGAGGCCTTTCCAAGCAATGATATCTAAAAAAGGGGGATCATCTATACCGATAAAGGCCATGAAAGTGGAACGAATTCTACGTTAATTTAGCATTTGGAGGAGTTTATATTTTTCAGAATGTAGATTTCTAATATTTTTCTATGATGTTTCAAGTCATGAATCATGGAAATTATGATGTGCAGTTTCAAGGGACGCAGTAAAGAAATTAAGGGAGTTTTTGATAATATGAAATGTATTTTAGAGTCAGGCAGTAAGGAAATTATGATGTTCAGTTTAAAAACATGCACCAAAGAAATTATGGCATGCAGTTTAAAGTCATGAAACAGGGATGTTGATGAATGTATTTTAAATTCTTGAAGAAAAGAAATTATCATGTTTAGTTTCATGTTGTGCAACAAAGAAATATTGGTTTTCAATTTCATGTCGTGCAATAAGGAAATTATGGGGATTTTATTTATGTTCATTAGCTTTTATTGATGATTTTATGGGTTTTTTGATTCTTATAATATTATCTGTAAATGAGATATAATTTTCAAGTATAGAGATGAGGAATTGTAAGATATAATTTTTTGATTTGAAAATCTGATGTTTGATATTTTAAAAAGGTGAAATTTTCAATAGAGGATGTCTATTCCAAGAATAATGTAACAACTATTTGAAAAATACATTATGCAGGATTTACTATATAGGGCCAACTATGGAATGTACAGTACAGCCAAATAGTGGCATCCTTATGCTAAAAGAATTATTATGTAGGTGATTTTTATTCCAGGCTAACTGGTGTCGGTACTATTAGTAAGTTAAAGGAGCTCTCAATAATTATACATTCTATTTCTAAAAGCTAATTAATGTTAACAAGGATTTGGATTTTCTGAAGAAAAGTGTTTTTATTATGGAGAAAAGTACCTCAATACAGGATTTGTATTTCAAATAATGATTTACAATGAATAAGAGGAATACGATTTCTATAAATGTCTTATCTGAATATAGGAAATATGGTGTCTTTAGTTTTTTTCATATGAAAAGGACCATAGTATTACGGAAACATTGAATAATATGTTGAAAAAGTGCCCTAGGTTATTCTACTATACATTTAACAAGTGAAGGGGAGAGATGTAAACCTTGATTATGAAGAATTTCTGGTTGGGAGGAAAGATATGGGAAAATAATAATAGGATGACTACATTAAAATATTGTTTCCTTTATATCATATTCAAATCATAAAAGGTATATAATAAGAGTCTCCCAAGAACAAAGTTACTGATATATGAAAACCCCGTTATGGAGGGTTGTATTATGTCGGGCTAACTGAGGAATAAATTTTATATCAAATAATTCCATCATTTGGTTGATAGACCCATTTTGAGGGAGTCATATGAATGGCGAACTAGGTCCATGTACTACAAAGTCGTGAAAAATTTCTCTTAGGTATCAGACATTCTATCACTAGAATATCAGGAAATATTATGATGATCTGAACATTTCTCAACATTAAGAGTGCGACATGTGAAAGGGTAATTTTCTAATACATAAAGGATGTGTTTGGAAAAATAATAACAATGAATTTATAGTCCCTTAAATAGATATGAATCATATTTATAAAAGGTACATCTGTTTATTCCATGGCAGGCTCTCTAAGGAGATGATCAAAAATAAATGTTTGTACAATGATTTTTTATTATATGGAGGAGGGGGAAAGTGTAATTTATCAAATGTTTTGGGCTATGATATAAGGTATAATATTTACTACCTATCTCAATGGGATGAGAATCAAACCATACATATTTCTCTTGATAGTATGCTATTTAAATTTGTGCGGAAAGGAATTTTGTTGTGCAGTTTTGAGTCATGATGAAACATCATTAGGGGCTTTGATATATGGAGTGTAATTGAGTATTGTGGTTTTACTATAGTATAGGTCCCATGTTTCACTATGTATCTTTTAAAAGCAAGAATTAGGAAACACATAGTTATATCAGATACAAGTTCATGTATAAGGATAAAACTTTTATTAGACCTCTGTATGTTGACTAGACCCGAACAAGGATGAAAACAGGCCTTTTCATATCTTGCTACACTTGGGCCGAGGATTGAAACATTGGACGTCACGACATATCTCATATAGATGAGAATCATGACACATGTAGTTCATGTAGTTCCATGTAGTTTATCATCATGTGGGGAGGATATGAAGTCATTATGATGTGAAAAAGAATATTGTGGCTAGGTTAGGGGATAAGACCTAGGTGTCATAATGTATCTTACCAAGACTAGAATCATTCCTCACATAATTCTTAATTAAATTTTCCCCTTGTTAATTTAATTCACAATTGGGGAATAATGGGGGTTTCTTGTATATTGCATCATAAATAAGATGAGAACTCATATTGATATCCTCATGTAGATCTCACCCAAACAATGGATAAAAGTGGAATCAATTACATGTTGTTACTGCAGGGTCCCAGATTGAAAGTATGGATGTCCCTATTTATCTTATATTAATGATATTGTATCCATACATAGTTCTTGAAAGGTTTTCCCATGAAATTATGATCCATACTTTGGAAGTGGGGGAATTTTCTTAATAATGGCTAGACCTGAGATAGGAGATTTGGGATTCACTATATATATCAGTAGAATGAGAATCAATCCACACATAGTTCTTTGTACTTCTATATAGTTTAACATCATGCAGAAAGGATGAAGGTGAACTAATGTGAAATGACATTATATCTCAATAAAATAAGAATTGAACCACGAATAGTTTTTTTTGAAGATCATACGATTTATCATCATATGATAAGGACATCTACTGTGTCTTTTAAGAACATATATTCAGTACCATTGATAACCCTAGATAAGAATTTAGATATCTTATATATAGAGATATGTTCTTTTCCAAATTCCTAAGACCACATGAGTTATGCTCATTGAGAGAAACAAGGGGTGGTAAAAGTTACTTTTTGAAAAAAAAAGATAAAACAGGTGAAAGATAAGTTTATAATGATTGAATGTTTGATGATCGAGGACATAGATACCATGAGTCACTACATATCCTAGTAGGGGTAAGAATCAAGAGACACATAGTTCCTGAATGTATTCCCCATATCATTAGTTTTTGACATGGGGAAAAGGGATTTATATAATTTTCAGTCTAGTGGTTGGTCATAATCGGGAATTCTAGGCATCACCATGTATATCATTGAAATGAAAAACATCTTACAAATCTTGTAAGAGAACTCAATGAAAAAAAAATTGGTGCATGGATATATGAAACAGTGATTTATTCAAGGATGTTTTGGTTGTAGCTATGATAAAAGAACATGGTATCAATATGAATCTGAAAATGATGAAGATCAATCCAAAAATTGATCTTGATTTCCCTATACTACTTAATGTCAGGCGGTATGGTTGAAGATGAACTGAAGTGAAAATATAAAAATATTGAGGTTAGGGAAAGGTTAGAACCCATTATTCAGTATATGTCTTTTTAGATTAAGAATCGAGCCATGCATAGTTCGTAAAACATTTCCTAACCAGGTTTAATTCATACACACAACGAATGAAGGGGATTTTTTCTTAGCTTGGCCCAAGACTGGAGATCTTTCCATCTCTATGTATCTCATATGTAAGATAATTATGCCATATGTAGTTCTTGAAAACATCATTCCCTATGCCAATTGAGTTTTATGTGATAGACTGGGTCTTTTGATACATTATAGAATAGTGGTTATTCTCTAGACACATGATGGTATGATAATCAAACCATGTATTCTATAATAGTTAAATGTATAATTTTGGTTCATATTCTGAAATTGGGAAGATAGATTCATTTATGGCTGTGACTGGGCCCAAGATTGAACATCTGGTAATCACTACATATCTCATCGATATATGAATCATTCCACCTGAAGTTCTTTAAAAACAATATAGTTTAATGTCTTGAAGTGAGGATGTAATTCAACTGACATGAATGAAACATTACAGCTAGACCAGGGAATAAGACACAGCTATCACTGCGTATCTTACTATGGGAAATAATAATTATACAATTAGTTCTTACAAAGGTTTACCTATGTATATCTAATTAAACAATATAGATAAATGGAGCTCAAATTCTACTAAGGAATGGAAATAATGTTTGTAATTCATGTGCAAGGAAAATACTCATCTTTTAGAGGACCATAAAGAATTCCAATTTTTAGTATCTTGGGGGATTTATTAATATAAAATGACAGAGACATTAAGCAAGTCATTTAATATTGTATAGAGAGAGAATGTGATGGAATGTTATCTAATTTCCTTTGATAAGAATGAAGATTCTATATAGTTTAACGTCATGTATCATAGATTTGTTTGGTGCTATAATGTTTAATCTCCTGTCTCTATGATGATGGTTATTAAGCAGTTTAACATCATACAAATAAATAGTGAAATTAATTACTCATCACCGGATATTATCTCTTTAAACTATATCTTTTGTAAGTAAACTATATTAGAAATAGTCCATGATGGGTTCCATCCATCCCATTGTATGACCATATAGTTCAGGAAAGGTACTGTTTTCATGGATTTTTTCAAGAACCAACCCGGGTCGACCCATAACCGGTCACCCGAGCCAATCCGTAGCAAGGCCCGAAGGGCATTCCCAATCCCCACATGCTGGAAACTATTGATGGTAATCAATACTAACATGTGGGAATTATTTGGACCATAAATGAAAGAAAAACAAATTAATGAATTAAAACTAAGAAACACAGGTATCCACTAACAGTAGAATGAAGAAAAAATGAACATACCTACATGTGACCTTGTAGGTCACCACCAAACAAAAGACCAACGGTGCTGCATAATGAGAAAATAATCCCATATAACTTGATCAAAGAGAAACTATAACTAAAATGATAAAATAGGCATGAGAACAAAAAATCAATTTAGGAGTGCTAAAGGTCATCCTTAAAATCCAAAAGTCCCCTTTCCCAAAGCAGTCCATATACACCAGTTTTGAAAACAACTATAACATAGGGTTTTCACATTTTAATAAGAACAACATCATTTCCCTTTTTTAATATCCAATAAAAATACATATTATTTCCAAAATAAACTAGAAATTATAAACGACAACCTAGACAAGTGATAACAAAGATCTGCAAAAATAATACTGGTAAATAAAAAAGGCTATAAAGAAACTAGTACAATAGAGAGTAAACATGAAATGTAAATAATTAGGTAAAAATGTATTATCCTAAACATCCCTATAAGACCTCTATACATACATGGTTCGGAACCACCTGTCGGAGTATGGTGAATCCCCACAGTCGATAACCAACAGATCACCCTCATGGAAAAACTAGTGGTACTCTCTATCTAGACTCTATATTGACCATTGGGTACCAACCTGTCTAATCGGGGTTGGTAAAAAACTATTACATGCCCCTCTAAATTTTGTCTAGGACCCTATGGTGGTAATAGTAATGTTGTTTAAGTAGGAGTCTCTCTCACGCATAACCCACCTTACCTACCATCATCGCACATGCCTACCCCAAGAACAGACACTATATGATAAACCATAAAATGATATCCCCATATGGAGGTTCCCCTATAAATATATACATACTTATATTACATATTCACATCATATCATCGATGGATCCAACCGGGACAACACGCAAAAAAACATCAATGTCATTTTAGTGAATATTTTATACTCCCGACCAGGTACTCAGTTTTACCAAAATAAAATCTTTTCTATAATCAATACATATAAACCTTTAGTTTAAAACATTGATCCATTTAACAAAAACAGATAGAAAACAATTTCAAATCAAAAAAAAACATCATCGTTATACTAACATGGCCATCCATGCCTTTAAAGCATGATTTCACAAAAGTGCACCAAGTGCAATTTTAAAACCAAGTCAAAACACACAAAGTATACAGATGTTTTAAACGGTATTTCAAACTACTTAAAAACCAACCATCTTATGAAAATTAAAAAATTTTCCATATCTTCCAACCACTCACTCAATCCTATTTTAAGGCCAACTGGGTTAATCCATAAGGAACACATTTGGCACCACCTTTAATCACAATAAATAGAAATATTATATTTATGAATCCAAACAGGCCCTTATGTTCCCAAAAAACAAGCAAACTAAATTAACAACTACCATTTTGTCCTTTATCCTTTTCAAAAACATGTCAAAACATGTTTAAAAACCAGTCTTCCAAGCCTTAAATAACACCTTTAAAACCTACTATCAAAATCACTCAAGGGTATACACTTTATTGGAAATCTAAAATCCAGTTATGCCACTGTGGTTTAAAGATAATACCATATTACGAGTGCCATATTCATTTGAGATCACACCAATATGTGTAACTAGTAAACCCAAGGATGTGCCAAAATAAAATGGCACAACATGTCCAAGAAAACATTTGAAAACCATTTCCACAAAACACCACTTTCTCTCAAACTGGCCCCCAACATTCATTCTTTATGAAAAATACAACAACCCCTTTTTTGGAACCATCAAAACATTTTTCCAAGCATATAATATAATTACCAAGATATAACAAATTGCCAAAATATATCCACCAAACCAAATTAATAGAAAAAAATCCATTTTAATATAAGATAAGAAACACATTTCATAAAAACCCTCTAATTTTAGTAAAAATGACCATATAATTTTAAACAAACATCATATGTTCTAAAACCCTAGGCAATGCACATAGATATCATTGAAACCCTATTCTTATTAAATTTTGAAAACTAAAAAACAATATATGCATCAATATATATATATAATAAAGGTACAAAAGGCATTTAAAAATTTAATGAAATTATAAAATTCTTGAAGGAAATATCCAGAAAAGGGAAATGTTGGAAAAAACTACATCAAGGGTGTGAGACTAAGACAGCGCTTCAGTGGATGGAAGGACCAAGATTTGTGGTCCCTTCACACACAATAAAAATTGAGAAAATCCCAAAAATAAAAAAAAACCCCATGATTTTGGTTTCTCCAACTCGAGGAAAGAAACCCCAAAATGAAATGGAATACATTCAACCGTTGGGGGAGGGATACCAGTGAGGAGAATCATGACTGGTAGTAGGCTTCCAGATAGAGAATGGTGCACCAGGATGTGGAGGTATGGCTGGGGGGTCGTGTGCACAAAATGGAGCCAAGGGGAGTGTATTTGTCTGCTACACCGGAGGGAGAGAGAGCATCAGTAGATGGCTCTCTAGAATGAAGAAGGGCAGAGTAGTGATGAGAGGCTAGCCGGAGTGGGATGGTCTTGAGGTGCAGAGGGAGTCTGGATGTGAAGCACGTAACACAATGATGAAACGGGGATCTGTGTTTCTCTTTTCTTATTTTTTTATTAGGTTAATAATAAAAATATAAATAATAATAAAAATAATAACACCAAATATAATAATAATAATTATATTCATATTCATATTATTTTAAATAACAATGGTAATAATAACATTTTAAAACCCATATCAATATTCAAAATTTTCTATTTAATATATCAATAACATTTTGAATTAATAAGATTATTATTAACAATTTTTAATTATAATTATATTATTATCTACACAATATTATTATTATTATTATATTTTAAATAATAACCTAATTTTATTCATGTAAAATTTATTTATTTTCACTACTGCACAACCGTAGGGGAACCCATGCCGACCGCACGTTTACTGCCAACCATGTGGTGCCTCTGAACTAGTTTGAAACCCACTAAAATCATTAAAAATAAAAAAATTATGTTGGGACCCAAACTCTAACATTAATCAGAGATTAAACCTTGAAAAATAATTAAAAAAATATAAAACATACATGTGGTCTTGGTGTTACAATTCTCCTCACAGTGGACACATTCTTCCCCATAAAGTCAATAAGATGAAGGTTACATAGAAAGTGAGTCCATGTCCGAACATCACTAAATGAAACATAGAATTTTATGGTAAAATTTTTTTCCCCAAGTCACTCCAGACCAATCTAGAAGAATCCATAACCCTGATCAAGGGGATAACACAAGACAGTTTTCTCCACCACAAGAATTCCACTAACACAAAAATATTAGAATTTGATCGCACCACCTCAGGGAGGGGCTAACAAAGGAACATCCCAACTGAAGTCACCCAACTTCTTCCACTAAACAAACAAAAACATTAGCACAACTAAAAATGAATTAATTCTCAATCCAAACATGAAAAACATACTTATTAGGGAAACAATATCCACCAGAAAACACATGATGAAAACATTCCCCAAAGCAACCTGACATACCAGAACACTATAATGGGAACACTTCCATTAGAAACCAACGACCCTCCAAACATGGGAGAACAATAATACTATCATAATCAACAATCACCCCACCCCAGCTTAATATCACAACACTAGAGAAACTGTCTTGAAGAATTCAATTTAAATAGTGGAACCAAAACAGTGTCCACCTACTTCACAAAACCCAAATTCCTCAATCGAACACCACTGAAATATAATTAACACCCCACCTCTAAAGGCTGAAAAACTGTTAAGAAGAATGAATGTCTCGGGGAGCCCCATCAAAATTAACTGAACTAGTCACATCACAGCAGAATATATATGTCTCACCTTCACATCGAAACAATGAATCTATCCCTATTGAGAAATGAAAGTAAGGAATGTTTAGACATTTCTATCTCAACATGGAAAACAAGAATCGGGGCGAGGTCCAACACACCCTCAGCAACTCCTGACTATGTGTGAGATTCTCCCCAAGACCTAAGGCTATGGATATAAGGGATAAAGTTTCTTAGGCCTCATAGTCAGGTACTAGAATCCACAGGAAAGATTCATTCCCCAAATGTATCTTCTTTCAGAACATTTCCTAGAGACCCGAAAGACCACATCAATTAAGAAATTGTTGATGGATGCAATAAAATTACTTGGAATTCCAAATATGGCACATTGGTGGAACATAAGATAATGGTCTAACGAACTAGATTTCCACATAGATGAATGATTTTTCTTCAAGAACAGTTTCCTATGACAAACCTCACTTGAAAGATATGGAACCTTCACAAAATCCAACCACCACCAACTACACCCAAAACTCCAATGATAAAGTATCTTTCAACTTCGATTGATAAATAACAACACCCACCATCATAACATAAATGGAACTATTATTAATAAACTCAAGATTTCCAACAACCTAATGACACACTCCACTTAAATAACCATACAACTATCCGAAAAACATCAATTACCTCAATAAACTAGAAACACTTAAAATGAACTGGAACTGGGTGTGGCTCTCTTGAAATATTAGCTACCTTTCGGCGCAGCATACTCTGAGTAACAGGAAAAACAAACCTAAAATAAACACCTAAAATCCAAGTGTAACATGCTCATAAACCAAACAAATACAAACTCAGGAAAAATCACCTTTTCCAAAAACATACATTTCATCTAATTTTCAGGACATCCTTATTCCAAAGCCAAAATCATAATACCAAAACACAATTTTTTTGAAAAAACATGTCCTAAAATAACTTTTTCATTCAAATTCATTTTAGAAAAATAATTGCAATCCTTAAAATACAAAAACCCACCCATTTCATCATATGAGCCACCATATAAGTGTTCACCCCTTTCCACATAAATCATTCATACATATGTTCCAACCTACACTTTATGTGCCTACCCACACATATGAGGATGATCCTATGGCATAACAAGGCTATCACTTTCCATTCCATTACCAAAACTTAATATAATCCAAATTATTTAAACCAAAATACTTCTTCATTTAAATACCCATTTCAACAACTTCCATAATAATTAGAAAGAAAAATCTTTTTTTCTAGTTTCAAAACCCTAAGAAAAAGTGATAATTCATTTCAAAACCACTTTCGTTTCGAAAACAATCTAACACCAACTGAAGACAAGATAAATTTCAACCAACAACAAAAAAATTTATGGGGAAGAAGTACTTATTCATAACCTGTTGTCATGGTGGAGATCCACACCCCATGTAAGATATAACACCCAGATGACCATTAATTGGGAACATGGACACCACATGTGTCACTACTCCACACGAAGTCATAACATGACACATAGTCACCTATATTATCATTCATCAAACCAAAAGAACCCCAGACAAAAGACTCAAAACTAGACTACCCCTGGTAACTCATGACTTGTCAGGAGCAGTGGTGATCAGGCATCGATTCGTATCCACCCTCCTGAGCCCCGAAAGTCCAAATCTCTACCTACCAGACACCCCAAATAACAAAGGTATCGTCTGATACAATTTTTTGATTAACTAACTCAATTCAATGCTAAACAGATCACCCAAGCTAGTCCACAGTGAGGCCCATATAGTGTTCTAGATCCCCATAGGATGGAAACTATTTTTAGGTATTAAAACTAAAATGTGGGTAGAATTTGGCCATTACATGAAATATAAATAAATAATTAAATAAAAATTTAACGACACAGATAAAAAAAATAATTGAATGATGTAAAATTGTACATACTTCCATATGACCTTCTAGTTCACCACCCAATCCAAGACTAAACTTTCTCATATAATGGAAAACTAATCCAAAAGAACCTCAGAAAAAGGATCCTTCAATTTAAATGATGAAATTGGTTTGAACCCCAAAAATTCTCAGGAGGAGTGCCAAAGATCAACAACATAATCCAAAATTTCCCTTTCCTAATGTATTCCATAAATACTGGTATGAAATATAGTTATAAAATAAGGTTTCCACATTTTAAAAGGAACAATATCATTTCCCCATTTTAAAATCTAACTCAAAGACAAATAATTTCCAAAACCAACTTCCATTTAGAAACAAAAACTAAGACAAGTGATACCAAATCTATGCAAAAATAAAACAAGTAAACAGTTCATGATGGAAATAAACTAGTAAAATAGAAAGAAAACAATAAAATTAAATAATTAAATAACCATTGGTTATCCTAAACATCCCTAGATGACCCATGGACATACTCAGTTATGAACCACTTACCCGCATATGGTGAAGCCCCATAATCTATAACCAACTGTTCTCCCCCATGAATAAAGTTGTGGCACTTCCCATTTGGCCTCAATATCTACTATTTGGTACTAAACCATCTAATTAGGTTGTTATGAAACCATAACTCGACCCTTTAAACTAAATCCAAGAACACGTGGTGGTAATAGTTATGTTGTGTACATAGGAGGACCTCACATAGTTGACTCACTTCACCTACAGTCGCCACACTTTCCTACACCGAACACAGACACTCAATGTGATAACACATAAAGGGATATCCCCCTATAGTGTTTCCCCATAACTATATATATACATATATCACATATTAACATCCTATAATTGAATGTTCCAACTGTGTTTTCATTCCATTAAAACATAAAAATCATTTCAGTAAAAAAATTAAACTACCAGCTAAGTACTCACTTTTACCAAAATAGATTCTTTTTTGTAATCAATAGAAATGATCCTTTATTGCACAACATTCAGGAATTTAACAAAAACACTTAGAAATAAATTTCAAAAAAAAATACATTTTTATACTAATGTGGCTAGATGATCAATTAAACAACTATTTCAACAATGTACCCCCAAATAAAATTTTAAAACTATGTTAAAGCACATAATGTATGTGAAAGTTCCAAATTGGATTTTAAACAGCCTAGAAACCATGACTCTTTTAAAAACACCAAACGGTCAACAGTTTCCAACCACTCATACAATCCTATTTCAATGTAAACTAGGTGAAACCATAAGGAACACATTTGGAACCATGTTTAAACATAAGAAACACCACTTTTATATTTACAAATCCCAATAGTGGATTATGTTCCCAAAACACACACACAATCATTTCATAACTTTCAAATGAGACTCATCCTTTCTAAAGGCATGTCAAAACAAATTTCAATTCCAGAAGGCTAATCCTTAAATAACACATTTAAAACCTATAATAGAAGTCACTCATGGGGTCTGTTGGGGAGAAAATTGTGTGCCAATGGAAAATAGGCGAAGATGAAACCAATTCCAAAGCAGAGGCTTTGCATAGATCCTTCACGTATCCCTTTAGCACTACAGTCATAGAAGGTCCCCATAGCACCATAGACGGCAGGAACTCGAAGACCCCTCTATGGTTTTAGTAGAGAAACAGAGGTGGGAGGCTATTTAGTTATGATTAAATTGACCAGAATCTTCACGCCATGAAGGGAACAGAATAGCCTATATGATCCCCTAGAACATGATGGAAGCCTCCACGAGTATCTTAGAGGGAATTCAGGAGGGCTCTATGCAAAGATAGGGATGACGGTTGACTCTGCAATTACAAAAAAAACATGACATAATCCAAAACCGATCACATAGCTCCATGTGGCATACCAACGAGTTGTTAGAGCATCATGTCGCCTCTTACCTATAAATATTAGGCACCCCTCAAACCCAATTGTAGAATACCCCAACCATTTTCCTTCTCAGCTCTCAAATCATGAAGATACCCATTCTCTACAAATCCTTGAGAATAATGAGATCTTTGAGGTACTTGATCATTTTTGAAATGCCTTTCCCTTTGTTCAAAACAACCCCTCTTCTAGAAGGGATGCTCCTTGTAGATCCCATAGGCCATCACGAAGGAAGAAGACCCCTAACAGGACACAACTCTTCAAAAATTACTCATTTTTTACGAAGAACCATCCATGCACATGTGAACCACATGATAAGGCGGGATCACTGTGCTTCACAAAGTACATTGCTTCGCACTGATATGCTTTGAATTTCACCCATTCTCCAAGAAGTCCAACTCTGTGAAAGCCTTTGTACATTGTGAATAACCATTCATAGGCATCTATACTCCATGACTACGCTAGTCCACCCTACTTCATGAAGCATAACACTTCTTGGAGACTTTCCACTATGTGGAGCACTAGAGATTCACAGGGTCCTTTCTTGTGAACCCATTTGGTTCACAAACCCATTCCAATATGACACATCTTGTTTGTGTGAAGTGATCTCAAGGTCCCTTGAGAGGTGATTCATTTTTCATTTCTTAGCCTAATGCTTCTTTATATAGGCATTCTAATGACTATTTCTTTATCACATAGCATTGATAATGAGATCCCCACAATGGATCGCTGCACACCACTGTGACACCATTATAAAGCTGATTCTTTCACTTCTAAAAGGGTGGGTGGGTATCAGTTATGTATGTCCTATGGGTACTGAGTTAATCTTCCTAATCCAAGCTGCAAGTTATTAAACTACCAACCACCATAGACCTCAACAAATGATGTTAAACTGTGGCCTTTCCCTATGCAATATATGTGGGGAACCCTATCTCGGACATTCTACATGCCCCTAGTCTATATGATTGTGAGATCTTCCTCACATGGAATGAGATCATCTTTGTTGGAATGGATCCTATCTGTAGGGAAGGGAAACCATCTTGGTGTATATCCCTTGACTTTATTTCCAGAGATAACCTAACTACTCCTCTTCTCTTATTCTATCACTAATGACTAAAGGAGAGATGGTCTCATGGACCTTCACTGCCATGTCCCTCTACCTATTGGATTTGTTGACATAATTCCCCCATCATGGAGTAAGTCATAATATCCATATCCTTAGGCCGCTAACCAAGCATAAGTCCATGATTCTTTTTTGGGCTGATAACCACGCATAATCCCCTATCTATTCCTCATGGATGCAAATATCACGATGTGATCATTAGGTCATTTATGAATCTTGTTTCTCACACAAAGGATGAATCATTTGGGCTGATAATAAGCAATAACCATCGCATCCTCTCATATTACCTTAGTGTGTAAACCCCAGGCCCACATACCATAAAACGCAGATGTTGACCATTGTCTCATAGAAAGGGAACTTAGGAATCTTCCATGAGGTTCAAACCCCAACTCTCATTCAATATAACATTAGACTGTATTCCCCATTCTAAAATACATGGACATTGATACTTTCCCTTTTACATGCAAGGTATGTAGAAGGCCTCACTAAGGTTCAAGCACAACCTCCAATGGTCCCGACCACTTCACGTCTGTTTACCCTTGTCACTCATGATGTTAAACTGTATTCCCCTTGTGTTCCGCATGATGTTAAAGTGTATTCATTCAAATTACAAGGGTTTAAATTCATGTCTCTTGGACAGGGTACATAGTATGCCTCCCTTAGGATCATACCCAGACATTTATAAAATTTGGTGTCCCTTTTGATGGGATCTCCATATTTGGTCTATCATAGTGGCATGAGACCAATTCTTGGGCTACAAACCATGTGTAACCCCTAACATGTTATTGGTTCTATTTCCTCTGCACACACCTTGATTCCATACCCCAAACCGAGCTACGTGGATATTGATTCCCTTCAATGGTGGCACATAGGAATCTTTCAAGAGATTCTATCCCATCACTCAAGTCCCATATTGGTCTCTACCTTAAGGCTTTGTGTTTCGGGAAGGTCATGCCTCAACCTGGAGGTTCTAATTCCACTAGGTCCCAGCCATGTTCCCATCCTGATGGTCCTCTCAGGTGTCCCATCACCCCACCAAACTACATATAATTTTATTCTCCACTATCGACATATGTTCAAAGCCTATCTGGGGTTTAAGACCAACACTATCACCGCCTACATGTCTGTTCCTTCTCATTATCGATCCACTTCACTCACTAATCCATACCCATCTGGATTCATACCCAAGACCCCACATCCTGGTGAGATAACACCAATAACCCCATCGTTTCTTTTTGTGGAACATGGAATCTAACCATGCATAATCCCCACAGAACCCAAAACCATACAACCAATAGCACTCCTCTTGTGATGGGATACTAAAAATGTATAATACCCAACATGTCTCTCAGTCGTTGTCCTCTGCACACTCCCCGATTCACCACCCTTTTAAATATGTGGGTTTTATACCTGTCTCTCTGGATAGGGTACGTAAAAAAACCTCCCTGAGGTTCAACCACGAATAATGGAAAACAATGTTTCCCCCTTTATAAGGACCCAAGCATCCTTGGATCCATCTTTATTGTACATCCTGATCCACCCATCAGGTAGGATTCTCAGGTGCTCTCTCCTGGGGCGGCACCCATCTGATCCACTGCGATCAGTGTTCTAATCAGTTCAATCTATCTCCACTAGATGTTAAACCATAAGAATACCCTATGCTAGGCATGGTATGTTAAGGAGAACCTCAGATAGATTCATATGGAATATGATTCCCCGCAACTAAATGTGGGATGCCTCAGCATTCTATGCCCTTGATAATTCCTATCATATGTTGAAGAAACCCATATGAATCAACATTCTGACATCCAGATATACCGACGATTTCCAATGTGACTACTCCCCCAATCAAAGGATGTTTCCCTAACCTGACCCCTTCTAATTTCCTAATAGATATAGTGTAATGAAGTGGAATTCACAGAGATATCGCACTGGGAAGAGTTTCACAAACAACATCTTTATCTTTAAGAGAGACCTAGACTAGGTAAGGAGTTCTAAGGAGGAATACATAGAAGAAGATACTGAAATCCCATCATCACATTTCTGTCAAAGAGAAAACTTCCTTAAATATGTGATGAATCCCTCCCACCTTTGGAAGTTGTGAATGTGGGGAAATAGCACATCGAATCCTTAATAGAAGGATGTGCACATTATGGAATGTGTTGAAAACAGAAATGTCGAACCTGATGTGAATCCCTTGTCCTCAATATGGAGATTAGTAGAGTTTGAGAGCTTAGTGGATTAGAGTTTCACCAGATCTAGTTATCTGACACTAGTTCCGACCATGAAAATAGTGGGCCTACTATGAAACTAACTATGGATTCGTATAGTGAACGCTGGATATCCTGGTCTACGATGTTGTCACCGTGTATTCTCTACCAATCGTGGGGGACATAATGTACTTGGGGAACTGGACGTTTATTTCTTCCTTTCAGCACTAATGGTTGATTCACTTTTTGTATGACACAGTCTATCATGCCAAGAATCCAATCACCCCCCACTACAGACGCTGCATTCAAGGCAACAACAATGAGGAAATCTCATACATCCCCATATCTCCTGCAAATGTGTCCACACCCACGGTCATTGGGCACCCACACCCCATCTCACCCTCCAAACTAATTCAAAAGTGGGTGATTAATGCTCTCACTTGATGGTATGAAGAAGAAGGGAATATCCCAACTAGGGATATGGCCTGACAGTAGTTGGAGGCATTTGTGCCTCACCATCACCACTGCCCCCAAGGGCTTTGTGGGGAGCCACTTCTCCCTACACCAATCATCAATCGCTTTGACAGCCTCTCCATGGAGCACTCTTATGACTCCCTCCCTTAATATGATGATGTTGCGGATGCCTGCAGCATTTCGACTTTGACTCATATCAGAGGACCACCAATGAGGTCTCCCACCTAGCCGTTTCAACATCACCAACTGGTCCAGTAGTCTGATGAGCATGTATCATATGCCCCTGCATAGCTGGGTCTAGTTTGGCTAAACCGACGTCAATGCTGGGTTCACGTTCAGAACTACCCACTTTAGGGGGTGTCATCTTCCTCAAATTTCATGGATCGATCCCCCATTGGTGTGAACAATCAACCCCTTTACACTATTAAATATGGGAACCTCCCTCTTACAGAGGAGTGGAAATTTCAGGATCGGTCGATATGGAGGCACTCGTCTCCTCATGAACTGGTTGGATTGCCTCTCCAGGTTGTTATTCAAAGTTCCAGTCATTGCAGGACAACCCGTGACAATGATTGTTTGTATGGAGGGCCTCCATGTACCACCATCATATATATAATAGGCGCTCCCTTCTCTCACATTAAACATAGAGGTCCACCCCATGCATCCATCATCAACTCAAGCGGTGATTCCCTCCAAATTATTGACATCTGGTGTGTGGTTATTCATTATGTGTCTGACCACAGGTATGGAATTCATCCTCACATACCTTTTTTCGATTTTATGGTCTCCCACATCTAGCATTTAGTAGCATGGAGGTTCTCCCCATGTATATATCAATGTCAGTGGGGGTCCTCCCAAAGACAGAAATCAAAAAAGAAGAGGCCATCCCCACTTAATTAAATTCATATGTCATTCCTGCATCCAGTTTCACAATGTGAACTTATTCCTCACACCACTGATACCAAAGACAATATGCATGGAATACCTCCTCATACCATAGATGGTTTCTCTGGAGTCCCCCCACTTTTTCCTACTGGCTTTTTTCTGGGATCCCCTCTCACCCCAGCTCACACAATTGGAAGTCCTCTCTGCCCATGAACCACATCGGCTGAAGTTCTTCCTGGTTCCAAAAACATACCCTATCTTGAAGAGCTATTCTATGCTAGGAGGGTGGGGAGCCAACAGAATAAGAAGAATAACCAGTTGTTTCAAACCTCAATTAAGCCTGTATGCTTCTCAAATTTTTAGGTGGAATACAATTCGGCAATGGAACCCTCACCCCCATCTTATTTTGTCATGGGTCGGGGTAGGAATGGGGCATACAATCCTCAGCCATTTGGGATCCAAGGTCTACGAGAGTCATGCCTCCCTCTAAAGTTACATCCACGAGCTCAAATATTTGGACTCTTTCAAGGGGTTGGAGATGAAATCCTCCCTATCATCAATATGGTCATTCTCTAATTCAACTAGAGGACTTGGAGAGTTATTCTAGGGACCTATTGAGGAAGAGTAACAACATAGCCCACCATCAGCAACTAAATCCCATAAATTAGAAAATATGGTCTCCAGCCCGTCTTTCCATGATGTGGTGGCCCAATTGTTCTAATATTCAAAGAATATCATAAGATGTGGCATCCTGTCAGCCCATTCGCTGTATTCTCCATCAGCCAGTCTACCATCTCAATGATCGTCTTGAGTGTTGTTACCATTCCCACAGCCTCCCTTTGTAGATGAATGGGGGAACCAAGGGATGGATCCTGATTCTGTGACAAGGTGTACATGGAACATTCTTGCAGCAGATCATTTCCCAAATATGTTCTTGCCAGTCGCAACCACGAACATTAGCCGACAAAATGAAATACCCAGGAGGAGGTCATATGCTTTCACCAAACAGTTTGGGTGATGCACTTCTGTCTCAATTATCGGTTGGTGGTTTTCCCCAATAGTCATGAACAGTTGTACTATATTTTCCAGTAATGTCGTTTGGTCGACTTGGTTATGCTCCATGTGGCCCAGCACCCTAAGTATCCCAGTTTCCATCGGACTCTCCAACAATGATGCGTTCAGATATTTGAAGTGCTCCATAAAATTATCAAGGAGGATTTCCCCCATGTTGAGGTCTATGTTTGGAAGAAATATGCTTCCATTCATTTTAGTTCCATCTGGCACCAACCCGACATTCCAGGCGATATTGAGGATATGCCTCCAGCTATAGCCACAGTTAACATGGTTGATCTATCAGAGGGAGAGAATGATCTATAGCTCATTCAAGATAATGTACCCACTAGAGGACTTCCACAACTATTAGAACCATTGGTAAGGGTCACTCTCCAGTAATGAAATTTAATGGTACAGCCCGTACCCACTAAGTCATTATCCCTTATCCGGAATCCCAATATGGTTAAAGAGAAACTTGGGGCTATAAGGCACGCTGACCCATTTGGCTCAGTGTAGAGGATGAAAGATGGACCCAAAAAGGCCTCACTATGTCAACAGCTCGTGGAGAATAAGATGATGGTCGATGAACAACTTCATGAACATTCTAGGGTGCAGTGACTAGACTATAGTGATCCTTGACTAGGGCACGAGGTGTAGGTTCAAATTCCCTCTATTGAGTTACCTCTGGGTAACCCTTACTATTCTTCCCACATTGATAGGGTAGAAGCTGGAGCTTATGGCATGGGGTTGTGGTATGTATCACAAAATCCACATGAGGGTGTGATAATCCTTGGGACCCAGCTCAGGTTCCCCCAGCAGCTCCATAGGTCATTCCCCAAACAGTGTCACAGGTCATCCAACCTGTCGCTCTACGAGTCACTAGGGACACTTATCATTTTGAAGAACCTAAAAATGCATTGGTGGTCAGGGACCCTCGACATTATAAGAATCCCCACCTAGATAATCCAACGGAATATCTCATTTCCCACCTTAAGGATATAGAAATTTGGCAGGTGGAAATCTGGCCAGATGGAAATCCCTATCTAGCATGGGTGGATGATGTTCCAGCACCCCCATTTTTTCAAAAATACTACCTTTTCCCCTTTAATGGGAAGTCCAATAAACTATAGCAGATGGACCAATTCATATTATGGTGTCGACCCATGAGGGGAACTCCAGTACAAAAAGAGGCTTCCAAACTCCAATGATTCATTCAAACATTAGAAGGGCCTACATTTTATTGGTACAACCAGCTACACATTGGGTCAGTAACCGAATGGGAGGATATCCATAGTTATTTTTTTACCAGTTCAAATCTACCACTAGAAAGATGAGTTTTCTAGACCTCTTAATGTGAATGGAGAGGCCAAAAGAGCATTTTTTCAAACATTTTCGCCTAGTGGAAAGGCCTCACCTACTCCCTGGATATGGCATTGACTCAGGAACATCTACTAGCAATGTGTTTGGGGAATATAAAAATTGTTCTTTTCCCCTCTCTCATCATACAGAATTACCCTAGGGAATTTCTTTAATTCTATGAAATAACCAAGCATCTAGAGGAGGCCTTACATCATGCTAAGTAGGAACGCCCATTGCCTCTTGTAGTTCTCGTGAGAAGAGACAGTAAGGCGGAGCCCTACATAGTATCATAGAAAGAGGCCCCCAAGCAGCTGGATTTATTACCAGTGAAGACACCTCCACAGCATCATAGATGCCCGTTACCCCAGGTTCATCCTCCAGCCCTTTAATTCGCTCCTCATAATCAACAGGCACCCCTTCGTAACATACCACCGTCGCTGAGGCGAGATAACGAGGTTCCACCAACTAGAGAGTGTCCTCTAGCCCCTCATTAGGGCCTAACTCCCATAGACCCCTTCCCAGGATTGAAGGAACTAGACCTATTCACTCAATGAGGCTCATGTCCCCAATTATTTCCAATGTTCCTTCGAATAGGGAATTTTACGGTTTCCAGAATGTAGGAGGCCCTAAGAGAAAGAGCTCACTAATTTCCCTAATTAATTCCCCAATCACCATATTTTGGGGAACACCCTCAAGAAGCGCTATGTTATTAATGTCTAGCTTCAAGACCTGGTTTATAACAAACTATTAAGGTTAGGCCCCTCCCCGACACAGGAAGCATGTGTATTAACATATCCTGACCATGACGGTGAGAGAGAAGATTAGTGGTAGTGGTTTCTTAACTGCAGGTCTCAAGAATATGAAAAATGGATAGCCCAAAAGGCATTCTCCCATGCCCATGGTATTATGTGTGCACGTCTGATTTGAACGGAGCCTTTAGAAATCACCATTTCACCCACATCTATTACTTCATCGTCAACGTCTCAACCTTCCTCCAACTAGAAAGGCATGAATCAGTGGAACAAAAGAAATCAATGTCCCCCACCAATGCAATCAGCATCCCATACACATGGAGACTCCATGACCCTGGAGCTGAAGATTACATATAGAATCCATCCAATGGTGCAGGATTCCTAAAGTGATGATCAAGGGTATGTTTTGGTTAACACTGTGTAGCTGGTAAATACCTATATGGTCCAGATGATGAGGAGCGTAGGAAGGATCCTCCTAACATCCCCTACTACCTCATCTGTCGACAGAGCTATGGTTATGTGACTCATTGGAATTCCTCTATTAGTGATACTATCTAGGTTTTTCATGCCACAAAAACCAGAAAACATGCCCAGCCTAGAGCTCATCCTGAAAAACCATCTCATCTTGTTTCACTATACTGGCCTTACACACCATTGGTGCTTCTTGATCAGGCAGAGCCATCGCAGTTATGATTTAACCAGCTGTGTTCCATTGAGTATCAGGATTATTCATTAAGACCTCATCTGGTAGTTGCTCCACGTGCTTCTCCTAGTGATCAATGGGACATTCCCAGCACTAGTTGGTCATCGGTTCATCCATAAATTCATGTAATGCCTCCTGTCACAGAATATCCTCAAATCAGAAAATTTTCATTCTTTTCATGGATTTATGATATTCTTAAACATATTTCCAGCATTCTTATGACGATATCAATCCTCGGGTCTCTTCTCCTGTCAGTGGGTATGTGTAAAGACATTGTCGAGGCTTTAAGAATCCACCTCCAATTTGAGATAGGGGTAGTAGTTGTATAAGCCTTCCATGATGAGGGAGTAGAGCATATAGAATGCTAGGTCATTATCTTTTTCTCTCTGGAGAAGATGAAGGCTCTCCCGTACAGGGGAACATCCACCCACTATACATCACTGGCCACTTCAACATTGTAGAGGTTCATCGTTATCTTCTCGACACAGACTCTAGGATCACCCTTATCCCAACCTGGATGATCTGAGAGTTAAGGATGTCTGATGATGATCTTAGTCCCTCTAACCTAAAAATTCAAGGTTATGATAGGACATAACAGAAACTGGACGGAATGATCCACCTGAAGACCATGTTCAGTGGCCTGGTAACCAGCACTAAATTCATGGTTGTCTCACAAGACACCACATACAATGCATTGACGGGTAGGCCATGGCTCCACCTACACACAGCGGTCCCTTCATCATATCACCAATAAATAATATAATTTATTATTGTTCAATTATGTTTACTCCAAGGTGATGTGTCTCTGTTTTCCAATATTGAACCCTGCTATCTAGATTTTGGCTGTTACAAGTGGAAGGAGAAGTAGATTCAGGCCAATGAGGTTGAACATGCGATGACTTCTATCGACCTGTGGATAGACCATGATGATGCTTATATTTTCTGTAACGACCCAAACATTCATTAATAACAATTCCACTTACTTTTTTAAAATTTATTATTTTGTAAAATGGTTATGTAAAACATATCAACTTCCTTGGTTTTATGTCTTTGGATTTTAAAAAACCATTAATAATTGTGACTGTTTCTAAAATAGTTGTTGAATAATGATGACATGATTAGTATAAATATATGGCTTTAACAAATCCAATTTACTCAGACAAAGGAAGAGATGTCCTCATCCGGTAGACTTGCCTCGTACGAATCCCATTTTCCAGAGCTCGGAAAGGAGATTGTGTCATTGGTCTTCGCTCTTGACCAAGCCCAATCTGAAATTCAATACGTTAATCTCAAGTGGAACCACCTATGAGAGAAGTGGATGTTGAGATATATTACAACTCGAGAAATGTTATCTGAGCCACCCTAAAAGTATATCACCATCACACACCTTACCCTTCGGTCTTATGCAAGTGTTATAAGGTGTTATGTAACAAGACCCTAGTTCTATGATTATGTACAGTATTATTGTATATAATAATTAATATACATTCATTTTATTATTGTTACTTTATAAATGTTTTTTAAAGAGAAAATAGTATTTTTAGTTAACATTCAAATAAGAAATCTATTTTGATGAATTAATGGATTTTTGAATTAAATAATATTTTAAATAAAATATTATTATTATTAAATTAATTTTTTTTAAATATAAATTATTGATTAATTTTATGTATGCAATTTTATTCTTTATTATTGTTTGAATGATGTTTTTGTCAAAACCCCTAAATTTTTGATAAACATCGGTTTTTATTTTAAAAGTAAAAATTAAAATATTTAAAAAATTATTTAGATAAAATAAATATTATTTTTGGAATCAAGACATCAAAATTATCCAACAATAAATTTTTCACAATTTTATGAAATAGTCGAATTTTTGCATAAAAATTAAATACCGTTTAAATATATAATGTGTTTTATAACATCATAATGACCACATAGTGATGTAATAAAATACTATAAACATTATTTTCGGCCAATATATGCTTTATAATTAATATAATGTGATTTTGGATTTGTTTGATATATTTTTGCAAAGCTTTTGTGGACCCTCAAAGACTTATAAATCATTTTGTCTTTTTAAATTGTTTTCCTTGAGAGTGCGACTCACCTCCACATAAGAAACCCTATTATTTTACGATGATTGTCCATTGAGCTTATAAAATATTTTTTTCCAGTCCCTTATGGAAAAACCCAAGGGAAAAAACCATTGGATGGTTTGTTGAATAATGATGACAAGATTCCACTTCATCTTAACTCAAAGCCTTTGGAGGTCATCCAACCTCTACCATCCTCTATCTAGAATCCTCCCAAGGTGCCCCAAGCTCCCAATAAGCCTATATTAAGCCTCTCTCAAGCCTTTGGAAGCACACTTACAATTAATGTATTTCTTCCGTTCTAATTTATGTCCAATTTTCTTGAAGTTGTTATGAACTTTTAATCTCATATACAACTGTTGGGTTATGATTTCGCACCTTCTCCATACTGTCCTCTTCATGTTTGGATGATGTGAGAACCCTTTCTCTCTCATTAATTCCTCCCATGTACACCTGTTACCATGCCAAAATTCTGTGAGAGATTTATCTCTCCTCTATTGCATCCAAGTAATTCTTTTATATTATGCATTTAAAACCATTTAAATTGGTTATGAAATGTATCTATATGACCCCATTACTGTACATTTCATGTACATATTATGAGACACCCATTTCTCTGTCATCAACTATATTCATGAATCCTTATGTCATGTCATTATGTTTCCGAAATTACCCTACTTTTTTCTAAGCCAATGTCATTGTGTAGTGAATACCATGCCCATTTCTCTATCAAGGGGATTCACATTTTTGCACACTTACTTTATGATTATAAATCATTATGTATATATTATACATCCCCTAGTCATGGAATAAATAATGATGATTGATTCCATGTGTTATGATCCATGTGGCACACTTATTCATGAAATGAAATGTTTAAGAAGGGTGTTCCCTAATAGTGCTCAATTGCATTGGGTAAAGTATAGTATCATGATACGTTATGTGAAATGGGTGTTGACTCATACTAATTCAATTGAAATTAGTTTTTACTCATGCATCATGTTCCATGATGGGTTACTTATGCTCCAAGTTCAATGAGCCTTGGATCATGCTAATTCCATGTAAAGTTGGGTTGGCACATTTCTATGTTATGGTTATCATGCATTATCATGCCTTTATGTTAATGGTTTAATTGTGATCTAATGATATTACTATTGTCTAACATGTATTGTCTTCCTCATGTTATTTCATTTGTATTCCCTTATTGGGCTTTATGGCTCACCCTTTTCTTATGCATGTCCTCGGGTTATCCCATGCAATACTAAGTACAAGGGAATGTAGTGGTTAAGAAAAAAATGTTTTCAAAAATGATTTTGGGTGTTTTATGTATTAAGTTGTTTTTTAATGATCTGTACACCCAAAGACCCCAAACCACTCGATCTCCCATTTTGTATCAAGTGATGTTTATGTAATAAATCATGACTAATTGTGCAATAAAGAGCATGTTTGCTATAGTTGGTATCAGGGGATATGTTTAGTTTTTTTTTGGGTTTATGATTAGAAAACCCTAATGAAGACTTAGAGGCAAGAATGAGTATAATATTAACATCCATAATTATTGGGAAATATTGAGTAAGTTGTTTATCAAGAAAATACATCCATGTCTGGATACGAGCAGGTAGAGGTGGCTCTGACACTGATGTACCCTAGTGGTAAAACCCGAAAACACCGCTTTCAGCTAGACTCAAATGAGAACTGGTGCATGACAACGGGCCTTTCGGCACTGTTGGTCACGACACTCCCGGGTGATATTCTTTGGTAAATTCACATGTTAGTATGAGCCATTATTAAGTGACAAAAAAATTACCTTAGAAATTAGATCATGGATTGCATATATTGAAGCCTTTGGATTCATAAGTTAAGAATATTAAATTTATTTATAAGTCATCAGTTTTATGCTTCGTTTACCATTTATGTGTTTCCCTTAACATTCCTTTAATTAAGTAATAATAAATCGTTAGACTTCATGTTGTTTAATATCATAATTTTATCTTGTTTAGATGGTAACTCAAAATTTTATGTTCTTTGTCAGCTAGATAAAGGATAGTTTCTAGATGGAAGGGGAAGAATCTCATACAACACTCTTATCCCTTACTGAGGACTTACTAGCTATAATTATAGCTAAGTCAAGATCTTATAGCATCGAAACCTTTTCTAATGTAAAAATTTCTTGAAAGATTGTCTACGACATATCAAATACATCCCCTATAACACAGAATCATCAAGGATCATGGAAACCTATGATCAAATATTATGCTCCCAACTCTACCACCTTTCAAGACAAGGGAGGTACCATTCGGGGTTTTTCAAATATTCCAACCTATCTAGAGAGTATGATGCACTATTTGATTTTAGAATAGCTATCAAAGTGGGAGACCTCCGACCAGCCAATATATATATAGTCTTGTCTTCCAGTTTTTTTTAAAAAAAATGACAATATATTAGAAGAACCACATTTCAAAAATTTCAAATCTGACTCTATCAGAATTGTTTTAAAACACTAGGTACATGGTGATGTTTTGAAAATATACATTAGGAACAATATTTTTTTAAAAGTGCATCATATTTTCCATCGGTACGATCCATGTTGCAGGGACTATGTCTGGACTAAGGAAGTAGAAGGCTTTGAATGTGCATTGAAGTATTCTTGCACTAAGTGGACCCTAGCTCTCCATGATTGATGTGATAATGAGGGTTGGATAATGATTAATAAGGGTGGTTATGAAACCCTGATGTTGTGTTTAAATTTCAGAGTACGTTTTTTATGTAATAAAATTGTGAGGATGCAATTTTTCTTAAGGGGGGAAGATTGTAATAACCCTAACATTCATTAATGAAAATTCCCCATGCTCTTTTTTTAAATGTCCTATTATGTAAAATGGTTATGTAAAACATATGAACATCCTTGGTTTTATGACATTGTATTTTAAAATAGAATTTAGAATTTTGACCGTTGAAAATATAGTCGTTGAATAGTGAAAACATGATTAGTATAACTATTGGGCTTTGACAAATCCAACTTTCACAGACAAAGGAAATGATGGCCTCATACAGTAGACTTTCCCGTACGATGCCTGTTTTTCAGAGCTCATAAAAGAGTTGGCGTCATTGGGATTATCTCTTGACCAAACCCAACCTGATATTGAATACATTAAGCTCGAGTGGAACCTCCTATGAGTGTAGTGGAAGTTGATAGAGATTTCCACATGAGAAATGTTATCCAAGCCACCACAAGTGTCTGTCACCATCACACACCTTACAATTCATTCTTATGCGGGTGTTATAAGGGGTTATGTAAAAATACCCTAGTACTATGATTATGTACATTGTTTTTGTATATAATAATGAATATACTTTAATTAAATTATTGTTACTTTGTTAATTGTTTTTATAGCGCAAATAGTATTTTTTTTGTTAATATTCAACTAAGAAATCTATTTTGATGAATTAATGGATTTTTGAATTAAATAATATTTTTAATAAATATTGTTATTATTAAATTAATTTTAATTAAATATAATGGGTCGTATATTTTATAAATGCAATTATAATTTTTATTATGGTTTGAAAGTTGTTTTTTGTCAAAACCCATGAATTTTCTATAAGTGTTGGTTTTTATTTAAAAAGTAAAAATTCACATATTTAGAAAATTATTTCAGTAAAATGAATATTATTTTTGGAATCAGGATGTTGAAATTATCCCATGGTTAAAATTTTGTAATTTTATGAGACAGTCGAATTTTTGGGTAAAAATTAAATAACGTTTATATATATAATGTGTTTTATAACATCATAATGACCAAATAGTTATGTAATAAAATACTATAAATATTATTTTTTGCCAATATATTTTTTAGAATTAAATTGTTGTGATTTTTTTATTTTATTTTGATTTATTTTACAAAGCTTTTGTGGACCCTCCAAGACATATAAAACATTTTTTCTTTTTAAATTATTTTCCTTGAGAGTATGAATCACCTCTTCATAAGAAACCCTATTATTTTTATAACTTCAGTCATTGGAATTATAAAATATTTTTTTCCACTCCCCTTTGGAAAAAATTATGGGAAAAATCCATGAGATGGTTTGTGGTTTTAATTAGTTTATTGTGAGATTTCCCAAACCTAAATAATAAACAATTCCTTCTCCTTTCCTATATAAACCCACCCAAGATCCCACTTCATATTCACTCAAAGCCATTGGAGTATTTCCAACATCTTCCCTCCTCTCTCTAGAATCATCCCAAGGCGCCCAAAGCTCCCATGAAGTCTCTATTAAGCATCTCTCAAGCCTTTGGAAGCACCATTCCAAGTAAGGGATTTATTCCTTTATTATTTTTCTCCAATTTTATTTAAGCTGTTATGCCCATTTGTGCTCAATTTCAAATATTGGTGTATGATTTCTCACCTTTCCCATACTGACCTCTTTATGTTTGGATGATGGTACACCACTTTATCTCTCATTAATGCCTCCCATGTACACCTATTACCATGCCGAAATTCAATGATGGATTTCTCCACTACTTTTATATCCAAGTAATTCTTTTGTATTATGAATCTAAATTCTATTAAATTTGTTTGTACATGTATCTATATGACCTCCATACATTCAATTTAATGTACATATGATGAGACACCCATTTCTCTCTCATCAACTGTAACACTTGAGACTTTTATGAGAAATATTTTGTTTTTATGTTATATACATCATCAAAGGAATCTTTCACTACACACAACACTATCTTGGCTTTCTTTAGTTACATAAAATTTTATTGAACTTATCACCGTCTATTACCCACCTCCTAGGAGAATTTGGAAATTAATATAAAACATAATATTACGGCTTCTGTGAGTGGAATTTCGAAACTCCAAGAGACGAGATTAATATCAAGGACTAAAATTTGGTTCAATGAGATGAAAATAATTTTTGGTGAATAGTAATGTTTTACTTTTTTTACCACGGTTAAAATTAAATAGGGTAATTAAGGGTAAAAATGATATTATTATTACCCTAACACATGTACTAATTCTATTGGATAAGTGTAATTTGACCAAAAACAACATTAGGAAAAAAAATATGACCATTTAGGTCCACTTGGATTAGATTACGACATTTATTATTAATTTATTTAAAGAAAGTTTAAAATAGTTTATATCAACGTTTAATAACTAAATAATTTTTCATATTGGGTTATACGTAAGATAAATTTGGATATAAATATTAATATGAAAGAAAAAATAATTTCATACAGAATTGTATTTTATTTATAATTTTTAGAAATTATATAGATTAATTTATTTATGACACAATGATGATGCAGTAAGTATCTTATTAATGAAATATTGACATAATTGATGTTATAAATACCCATATAAATGTAATTTGAGACTTTTTATGAATTAAAATAATTTTATAGGTTCATATTACATGTTAGTACTGATTTAATTAACTTTATTAGAACTAATCATGCTGTTATGAGTTTTACAAAAATCAATTACCGAATAGTGTCAAAATTGACATAAAATAGTTTTTAAAAAAAATATTATATTATTAGTTGTTATTTTATTCTTAAAAATCTAAGGTTATTCCAAATGACTTATATGAAGATATATATATATTAATTCAAAACAACTTGGGATTCTTTTGGGTTTTTATAGTAAGTTTATTAACCATATAGTGTAAGAAAACAAGAAGACACGGTAAAGGTAAAATTATTTAACATAAATTTAAATCTAAATGATAAGGTTAAAATTGAAACCTAATCATGTCTAAATTCTATTGTATGAGATGATTTCTACCCATCCCCACCTTATCTTCTAAACAAATCAATTTGGTGGTATTAAAAACCGAATATGTCTTTATAATAAAATAATATTTTTAGTTTTTCCTTTGGTGCCGCTCTCCTCCCTTATAAAAGGGCATCTCCTCCCTCTCTTGAAAACTCCACTTCGAGCCTTCAAGATCAGAAAAAACCTGAAAATATCTCTTCTACACTTCCCTAGAAATATTTTAGAGGTCCTGTTCTACTTCAAAGACCATCTTTTGTGCCCTAAGAGGAGGTTAAGAAGAGGTGTTTCAAAGAAGAGGTAATGTCCGTTACCAATTCATTCAAATTTATTTCTTCTTCTACTTATTCTTCATTATTTTTATCATTATGATGTAATAACATAAGTATGACTCATATAATGATATGTTATTAAATGTTTTAAACAACCCTATTTCACCATCTATCCATCCTACGGAAAACGAAATCACTGCGCGTGCGTACGTACGGAATACCGTCTCCATGCCGTGGTGTAATCTATTTTTCCCCACCACCTTACATGGATGGGTATAATGGTGTCAATAATAACTATATTTGATTATTATAAAGTTATATTGATTCTGAAATAGTATACATACATTCCAATACAATTCCACGATCATGGGAATGATATCATCGCTCGTGTGTACATACGGAATACCGTCTCCACGATGTGATGCGACTCGTTCTACATGATCTTCATTGCATAATGATTATATAAATGAATTGAATGAATAAATATGATATATATTACACTAATAAAATTATGTAAATGAGGTATCTATAACATAAAAATAATAATAAGAATTTATTCGACAAAACACCTATAAGAACAAAATGTAATAAACACTCGAATAACAAGTAGAAATGAAATATTACTAATAAGAAGCTAGGAATATGACCATATATTATATCATAACAATAATTATGATTCTAGAATAAGTCAATGACATTATTTATATCATTATACAGGAGGTTCGGACACTTACAAAGCAAATCGGACCTAAGGTACGGGAAAATCTCGCAATCTCAATTATTATACGAGATTGTTTATACATCAGAATATACTGTGGAATATTTATCATCCACATCCACATTTCATCAATATGTAATATTATTTATATCCTCCTACAATTGTTTAAATCCAATTTTACCTTTCAGTGAGTTTTAATAAAAGATATGAAAGGAATCTTTTTTCCTTTTTCGTATGAGGTACTTTTGTCTTTTCCGGCCAAAGTACGATAAAAATGACTTTTTTTAACTTATACAGCATGAATGGATTTTTAGAACATTATTTCCATCAAGATTCCATTACAGGGATTCAAGTTTATTTTTAATCAACTTCTTTCAATTTAAAATTATATGACCTGTTAAGAAAGGAAAATGTTTTTGAAGTAGAAGGGATATTTTCCTCAAGATTGGAGTTCAGGTGTTTTATCAAAATTATTTCCCATCTAAGATATTATAGGGTTCTGTTAGTATCCCTGTTTTACATTATTTTGATTATTTTATGATGGAATTATTTTTAGGATGTAATTTTGTCTTATATGGATTGTGTTATGATCGCATGATGACTAAGAATCCAATTTATATTATATGGGTTATGCTATGATGGATGAGTTATGATTTTGTGGCACACATAAGAATGGTTTCATTATGAGATGGGTGGGACCTATATCTCCCTCCAATGCATTTGCTAAAGATTTAAATCTCATGAGATAGACATGGCTGGAACGACATGTTAAACCGGTTCAGTGAAATATGACTGAAACGAGGAGTGAACTCGGATCAGAAATGGACTTTGTCCGCTAAGATAGTCTTTGAAATGAGTCTTGAATACTAAAAATTGATTCTCTATTATTATGTGTGTATCCCACAAAGTTTCATATTTTATGTTATGATTATTGGGATTACCTTTCAGTACTATGATTTGTCCCACTATTATGAAATTATGTTCTCTTTTTCAGGTTAAGATTTCCAAAATGTTATGTTCATATGAATATTATGTGATTGATATTTATTTTTTTTACCATTACTAAGCATTTGAGCTCACCCTTTTGTATGTTTTCTCTACCCAGGTCAGGAAGAAGGTTATTAAGTAGGATATGCCAAAAGTTACTCTAAATATGATGAAATAAATGGGAGACAATGTAGATTCTTTATGAACCAGTTGTTTATGATTCCCAGTTTCTAAATACATTATACCTATACAGTCCTTTCATGGTTTTGTTATATGTTGTAATAAGTGTACATAAATATTGAAATATTAACAATGTATATAAATTATGGGTTGTTATATCAACCATTTTCAAGAATCCTTATGCCACATCATTCAGCTTCTGAAATTACACTATGATTTTCCAAGCTAATTTCATTGTGTAGTGAATACCGTGCCCATTTGTCTATCACGGGTATTCAACATTATGTATATTTACTTATTGATTCTAAATATTAATGTATTGATTCCACATTCTGTTATCGTGGAATAAATTATGTTGATTTATTCCATGGTTTATGATCCATGTGGCACACTTATGCATGAAATTAAATGTTTAAGAAGTGTGCACCCTAATAGTGCTCCAATGCATTGAGTAAAGTATAGTATAATGATAAAACATGTGGAATTGGTGTTGAATCATTCTAATTCAAGTGAATCATGGTTTTACTCAAGCGTGATGTGCAATTATTGTTTACTCATGCTCCATGTGCAATGAGCCTTGGATCATGCTAATTCCATGTTAAGTTTTGTTTCCGCGTTTCCATGTAATGATTATCATGTGTTATCATGCCTTTATGTTCATGTTACTCTTGTACTCTATTGAAATTCCTATTGTATAACATGTATTGTCTTCCTCATATTATTCCATGTTTATTCCTTTACTGGGCTTTATAGCTCACCCTTTTTTATGCATGTCCTCAGGTTATCCCATGCAATGCTATGTATGAGGGAATGTAGTGTTCATGTAAACAAAGTTTTCAATAACAATGTTACGTGTTTTATATTTTATGTTGTTATGTAAGGATCCTAATACCCGAAGACACTAAACCTTTCAATGCTCCAGGTTGTATCAAGTGATGTTTATGTAATAAATCTTGTTTAAGTGTGTAATAAAGAATAGGGTTGTTATATTTTCCCAATCCACTAATCGGAAGCTACCACCCCAGATCTAGGGAAATGCATTATTGTTTTTTGAATATGAGGAAATAAAATTACCATGTATAAGGGACGATGAATGATCACCTCATATTCATACAGAAATTAGGCTTGGGTGATCCCAGATCCCCTACTCCCATAAGGTATCGGGATGTTCGCCCCATGGAAACTACAATATGTCATACCTGCTTATTCTTTTGGGCTGGGATAAATCAGCTAAAAAGATGAAACAATTACTTTGATATCGTCAACCGTGTCCCCTTGTGTTTATGTACAGATGGGATCGGCTCTATGAATATCATTGTTATTGTTTTATTAATACAGTAACCGCCTAATGTGGTGTCCACCACCACTCAGGCTGGCACCAACATCCCATTAGGATATTTCAACATAGAAAAATCGCCTCTTCCCGAGTATTCATCCTCTATGGTTCATAAAGAATATTTTGAAGATTCCCTCGCTCACATTCGAATTGGTTGTCTCCACCACATTTGATGAACTGGTACTAGTGAAAATTAGTAATGAGATGGATCTGAAACAATCAATGATCAGTGTCACTATGCATGTCGAAGTGCAGAAGAAATACATGGACTTCGTAAAGCAACATCATGATGTATTTTCCTAGAGATATAATAAGATATTAGTACTATATCCTTAGGTCTCTATCCCATTCCCCAACCTTCCGGCAAAGCATCGTAGGTTTAATCAACCTCCTAGAAAAATGAACCCTTCTCAGGGTGCCATGGTCAGGGTTGAGGTTGATAATCTAATCAAAGCCAACTTCATCAATGTGTCCCAGTACCCTAGATTGGTATCCAACATTGTGCCTATTTGGAAGAAAAATAGATTGATCAGATACTGTATAGAATTCCTAGATCTCAATCTTCACTATCTAAAGGATGATTTTATCCTTCACACAACATAACTGTTGACCGATGCCCCCAATGGGTTCTAGGCTCTCTCCTTCATGTATGGGTTTTCCAATTATAATTATATTCGAATGGGCCCCAAGGAAAAAGATTCAATAGATTTTATAGAACCAAAAGGAATAATATTCTATTGGGTAATTCCTATCTATCTAATGTATTCAAGTTCCACCTATCAGCATTCCATCCATCACCTATTTAACGAGATCATATGGACATTGGTGGTATTCTATGTGGAAGATCTAGTGGTAAAATATCGACTTCACCAGGGCCATCTCAAAGAGCTAAATAAAGTGTTTGGATACCTCTGATCATTCCATCTGAAGATGAACACCTTGAAGTGCACCTTCGGGGTCACCTTTAGAATGTTTCTCAGTTTCATTGTCCAATATTGAGGCATCAAGATCAATTCGGAAATGATCAGTGTGATCACCCAGAAGTTTCCTCCAAGAAACATTCAGGATCATTGGGGATTCTAAATCCACATATCCTATATATGACAATACATTACGAATCTATCTAGCAATGGTAATCCCTTTTCTTACTCATGAAAGAAGTCATTTTCTATCAATGGGATGAGGAATACCAGACTACCATTGAAAAAATCCAATAGTACTTTCTCCAGCCTCTGATTATGATGACCCTTGTCCTTAGGAAGCCATTAATCCTTTATGTAACCATACTGGAATGGTCCCTCAGCACCCTTCTCTCCTCTAAAAACAATTAGGGAACAAAGAACAGTTTATACAACCTCAGATGCATGCTTCTTGATACAGAGACAAGATACCCCTCTATCTAGAAGAGTTTTCTTGCAATAGTATTCTTAGTGAAGATGTTGTGACACTACTTATGGTGTCATGAGATATAGCTAGGTGTCCCGAGTGGATCTGATAATGTACATTCCTAACCTCAACATATTAGCATGTCGTTTATCTCAGTGGGCAGTGATCCCCCAGAAATGCGACGTAATGATTTCCCCAAGAAGGCTTTCACGGGACAGACATTGGTAAACTTCCTTGCCACCAATCTATCTCCCATAGACTAGTCTATGGATAATGAATTCTCGGATGAGTCAATCCTCTCGGAAGATCAATCCATTCCATGTTGGAAAATTCACATTGATTGTGCTTACTGTATCTCTATCGGAAAGATATTCAATGATCCCCCACTCAACAAAGTGGGCCATAGAATCATCTTCATCATGCCAGTACAAGATGTTCTTCCATATTCAATCCTATTGTCAGAATTATGTTCCAAAAACGAGAAAGAGTACTAGGCTCTCATTACTGGTCGTGAGTTGGCCCTCGAGATTGATGTTACCTACATACATGTGAAATGGGACAATGAACTAGTCATCAAACTGATCAACGGTGACTACATCATCCAGAATCTAGATGTTGTTCCACTCTTACAAAACACCCTCCAACTAATTGCTTGGTTCCCATCTTATCTAGAAGTTACTCATGTCCCTCAGTCCCAAAACGATCAAGACAACCCCTTTGCCAGATTGGCTGTATCTCTTGATGAGCCTAATTAATATGATCTAATTATCCTGATAGTGCATTGGAGAGTCATCGCTCCAATCACTAAGGATGACGATGATAGCCCATAGGTAAACCACGTTACTGAAAGCACATCCACATCAGGACACATAGGTCCCCTTGACATGGTGTTAGAATTTACACATTACAGGAGTACCCCCTTTATTGAGTACCTCCAGCATATTAATCTCCCAGTAGATCCATTTGAATGCGAGTGAATCCAATGGCGCGCATTGCAGTTCACCCTCCAGAGTGGTCCCAATATTGAGTAAATCCTATACAGATACAGTTATTATGGGAGTATCCTCCATTTCATTCAAGGTGGTGAGATCTCTCAGGTCATGAAGGACGTTCATGTTGGTTCTTGTGGGGCTCATCATATGGGGCCCAAACTCTCTCAGCATATCTGGAGATTGGGGTATTTTTTCTCGATATGATCTTTGACTATACCATGTTCCCTAAGAGGTGTCATGAATTCCAATTCCATCATAATTTAATGCATTATCCACCATAACGTCTCCACACAACCATGTACTCTTGTCCCTATGTGGTCTGGGGACTTGATGTCATGGGACCATATAAACAATAGACTGCTCACCAGTGTAGGTTCATCCTCACTGCTATGGATTTCACTCCTATGTCGGTAGAGGTTGTTCTTCTCTAGGAGTTCAAGGCCAGTTCATTTGTTGAATTTCTGAGATCCAATATCATTTATTGATTTGGAGTCCCTCATGCAGTCCTCACCGAATACGACACTGACTTCTGGGTGGCCTAACTGAAGCTGTATTCCAAGTACAACATCTGTTCTAACCATACCTCCAACTGTCATGCACAAGAAAATGGGAAGATCACGACATTAAATAGTACCCTTTGAATTATTTTGAAGAATTTGGGTTATTAGAACAAGAATAGTTGTCCAGATAAACTCCTCAATAATCTATAGGCTTATTGGATAATGAGTTTTAATTCACCTTGGGGGACTCCATATTCCCTGGTGTACAGAATAGAGGCTTACCTACCCATCAAAATTTCATTTCCCCCATTACGTACAACTTTTTATGCTCAGAATATTCTAAATAATGTAGCCAAAATCAGTCTGGCTAAACTGGAAGTGCTCGATGAGAACAAGCATTGTGCCCTACACCAACTAGAGTGGCATCAGAACAAGATAGATAAGTACTTCAACAAGAATGTTTGCCTCTACTCTTTTGTTACAAAGAAACATGGCATTGGACTTAAGAATGACATTGATACCTAGAAGGGAACCACCCACGATGTAGACCAAATGCGAAGGACATTACATCATTCACAGGGTTTACCCTAATAGTGTGTACTCCCTAGTTACCATGGATGGTGAGCGTATAAATCCTCCCACCACTGCCAAATTCCTCAAGCCGTACATTGCCTGAGTAAGCCTATCTCGAATGACATTAAACTGTATGCCTTCCCACATGACGTTAAACTCTATCCTATCCTATATGACCTAAAACTGATTCGACTTTACCACTTGATGTTAAATTACATGATCCGTCCAAACTGAAGGGCGTAAAACTACTCCTCACCCATTATTCATGAATTTAAACTGCTTGCAGAAGACATACCATTATGTTCTGAGCTCTATGATAATAAACTAATATCTAACATGTCCTTGTTGCATGATGTTAAACTACACAAAATCTCATAAACTAGGTATGGCTTGATTCTAATCCATATGGGATATACAAGAATGCTCAGACTCCTCGTTTTACAATCCAGCCCCCAAATTCTTCCTCTTGAATTCCCCTTGGGTGTAGTTCTCTTGGAGAATTTCACATCGTATTGTGTAGAATTATTTTCCCCCCATTTATTCCATGTTTAAGATGATCTCACCATGTTCCCCTCTCATTCTTCTATCATATCCCCATCCTTACTGTATGATGTTAAACTGCATTGTCCTTACGTAACTACATATTTCATGACTCCCATCCTCAGGGGATATGTAGTATTTTTTGAACATTTCATTCGTAGGCCTAGGCTTTAGCTACAAGATATCCCCTTGAGTCTGGCCCATTGGTCTAGATGCTTCTCAAAACACATGGTGTGTCACAGGATTTGTTTTACTTCATTCACATTAGGTTTATCATGACCTCACCATGTATTCCTATCCGTGGATATCTCCACCTATTTCTCCCTTTCCACCATGAGGTTAGTACATGGCCATATTCATGATTCACACATCACCTTTATTTCATTCTCTATCATCATCCACATCTAAATGGACCCCTAAATGGCATGGAGGCTCGGCCCTAGGACTCTTTAACTATCATAGGAAAATTTCCCTAAGGATTCTGGTCTACAAATCGATACAAGTCCTACGTTGCGAATACGTTTTGTGGTCAACATTAATTTTTTCTACCCATTTCAGGACTCATGATATGGTTTTTGTGTTTGCAACATGGATAACAACCATACATCTTCATCATCATCACTCCAATATTTCCCAAATTTTTGGTGTCATGATTCCTTTTGTCTGACTATCCATTTGAGCATCATCATTCCTCAAGAGAGGAAGTTGTTCTGGGTGGGATTAGGCCTACTAGATCTATTTCATTTATTTTCATGCCCTTATATGCGGGGTAGAACATGAAATCAATCCATGTTTCCCACATGGGTCATTTCTCACATGGGATTAGGAGCTTCGGTATGGACATAACCACATAAAGGGTCATTCAATCATGGATTGAGCTCTATGAACTTAAAATAATATCACCACCATCCTCACTGCACAATGTTAAACTGCACAATCCTTCTATCACTTAGGAATGTAAAACTAGTCAGCACTCATCATGCATGATGATAAATTGAAAACTAGCTATGATTTTCCATTTATGGCCAAGACTCAGGTCCCTCGACCATTCCAGACCATTATCCCATGTTTTCTCCTTGTATTCTGTGGTGTGGTGTGTAATCTATATCCTCCTCCATGTCGGGCTATTTTTTCCATGTGGCTAACATCCCCTTGAGACACCCCTCCATCCATCGTCCTGGTCGCAAGATATTAAACTACATAGGTCCCACCATTCTTTACTCATCCCATCATTTAGGTTTCCATCATCATTCACGTTCAAAAGGAACCCCGAAAAACATGTAATCTAAGCCCCAGGGCTCTCCTACCATCACAATCCTACATCTTCTATGATATTGGATGAATATTTGATATAAGTCACATGTTTAGAATATGGTCAGCAGTCTACCCTCAATTGTTTGTTACCATTACAGGTCCCACGATATAGATACTGTGATGTGAACCTAGTCAATAGTTATCCAAAATTGTTGTTTCTATTCTATGGTCTCCCAAATTACAGGCACAGTGATCCACCCTTTCCACCCATCTTTCTCACGCACATGGCATTAAACAGGGCATCTACGGTATGAAATCTATGATTATAAACTAAGATCTATAATGTCTACAATTCATAACATTAAACTACATGACGCCCCAAGACTATGTTTCTCTTGATTCCCATCCTCATGGGATACGTAAAAAAACCTAGACATTTTGTCTTCAGGTCCATCTCGGGTTCACCTATCCTATATCTCGGCCTCTTATCCTGAGTTCCCTCTGAGAATTAGGAATGGTTTGGCTTCTGTGATATTACACCCTCACTCACATTGGGTTATTCATGAGGCCACAAACATTCTTCATTGAGGTATTACCCTCCTATCTTCATCCTTATCGGGTGATGTTTAAACGTATGACATCTTAAAAAACTATGTGGGGTTTGATTATAATATACATGGGATATGTAGGAGCACCCAAACATTTAGTATTCCGGTTAAGCCCTATTTATTATAAATATCATCATCTTTTTATCCCCGATGTCTGTGTTCATCAAGAGGAGGTATGTGTTGTGGTTTGGGATTATGTCATCATTCACATCTGGTTTGTAACTGCCACGCCTTGTACCTCTCCCTCTGTATAGATCTTCCTCCCCCTATTCACCACTCATCTTTTCAACTTGGTTTCTCTTTAATAAGGGACCTCAACCCTCTTTAGAAATTCACCAGTGTGTCCAGGAGCACTCTGGTTCAGTACAGATAGCATTGGATTCTACATATACATGTTCTCCCCCATTTTCTTACTTCACGCTCCACTTTATTTGGACATTCTTTACTATACAAATCTAAAAGGAACCTTGAAAAGAATAGATTCTAAAAACCAGGAATCTATTGAAATCTCAGGACAACGACCCTAATGATTTTTTATGAAAATTTGATAAAAGTACCATGTTGAAAATTTGGGTAGTGGTCGACACTCATTTGTTGTTCCCATTTCAGATCACATGATATGGTTGTTTATTTCAAACATGGTAAACAATCATCCTCTTTCATGGTTCCACCGACATTAATCTATAAATATTGGTTGCGTAATTCTCATTGTTTTCAAGTCCATCATGTCCATGTGGAATATTGACACTCTTGGTGATATCCCTTAGTGCGTGTTTGCACATTAAGAGGATGAAGACAAAGTGAGGTGCATTTAATGATCTGTGTCATTTCCCCCTTTTGTTGTATTATTTATTTTGTGAAGACCTTATTCAACATATATTCCCACATCAAGCGTAGTTCACAAGGGCTTAGGGATTTGGTCAAGGTTTATGATCATTTGAAAGATTCCCACGTCTGGTGTTCTATGTTCTGATACATTGAACGTTAATCTCTCTACGTCCTTTCCGAAAGACATTAGACTACACAGAATCCTCAAGAACTATGTAAGACATGATTCTTAACTTTATGGGCTACATAAGAATGCCCAGACATTTTATCTTCGAGTCTCGCTCAGGATCCACTAATATTCTATCTTATTCATCCTTTTGGCCTTACTTTTACAGGATTGTGTGGTGTGTCATATATGGGTGTATCCCCCATTAACATTTAGTTTTCAATGTTTTCACCTCGTACTCCCCTTTTAGGAGCTAGACTCTCCTGCCTCTCATCCAGAATGAGGTTAAAATGCACTTTTAAAACTAAGTATGAATTGATTACCATATTCTTTGGATACGTTGGAATGCCCAGATGTTTCATCTTCGATTCCAGCTCTATATCCATTGATATGTTCCATCCCCTTGTCATGAGGATTCTCCAATGGATTTTTGAGAAATGTGTTGTGGTCATAGTCCACTTTCACATTGTCCATGCTTTATAACACCTTAAACAATCCATCTAATACCTCTTACTTCTATATGCGTCAAAAAAATTCGACCTTAATCAATATTTCCTTGTAACACATGAATATAAAAAGCTCCATATTTTCCACATGATTCTAAAATGCATCGGTTGGCCCTGCCATATGACTTTAAAATATGACATTATTATCCTGACTGCATGATGAAAAATGACACTACATTGTTGTATCCTCACTCGAGGAGACATCATGTTTGGTATCAGTTATCCAACATACCAATTTCCAAGGACTACATATGACTTGATTACTGTAGCTACGCCTAGATTCTTTATCCTATGATTTTATTCTTTTCAAAAAACAAACACATCCATCCTGAAGAACAAACAATATTTATCAAATGTCGCTTCTATTGCTGTGCGGGCCAGACCCTCACCACATTCTTATTCTAGGAGTTGGATCCCTACCACTCCATCCTCTAGAACTATGTACTACGTGATACCCATCATGATGGGTTATCTAAGAATGCCCTGGAATATTGCCTTGGGCCCAACCAACATCCACTTTTGGTCACACGACCTAAAATCTCCACCAGGAGCACATGGGGTGGTGTGTGCTCATATACTCATTCATGTTGGATTTTTCAATAGTCTTTTCATGTGTATCCCTTGCTCTATTCCATTATTTTCTAATACCTATGACCTTAAAATAAGATCCAACATCATTTTCTCATGGCATTAAACTCCACAGAACGTCCATAACTACATATGGCTTGGATCCCATCCTCATGGGATAAGTAGGAATGCCCAGACATTTCATCTTAATGTCCAGCTCCAGGAAGCTCAAATCATATCCCATTAATTCAACAACATTGAACTAACTCTGTCAGAATAATGTGTCTCCCTTGTCCCGGGAAATTGATTTGACTCCCTCAATCTGACATATCTCATTGGCATACTCATATTCCTCATGGAAAAGATCCTAGAGTATGGAATTATCACATTGAAATTCCTTCTTTTCATGACCATGCTTAATGAGACCTTTATTTTGATTTCCATAATCTCCCACGTCTAAAGGGACCCCCTCTACATCCTAGTCTCAAGCCACATTGTCTCACCTACAGTCTTACCCCAATTCCCCGAAAGGCCTCAAACCTCATTTTGTGGGGAGTCCCAGGTTTCAAACATGGATAGAAGTCAACCCTCATTTGTCTTTCCTCATACAAGGCTAACACAAAAAAGAAGATGTGTTTCAAACATGGTCAATAGATATCCATTATCGCCATTCCACCTTTATTTTGATCCAGATCTAGGGTTCCATGATTCACATATTCCCACTCCCTTATGATAAAGTGGAATTACATCACACTCTATTTTACACCTCCATGCAATAATGTGCATTAAGCAAGTGGGTTAATAATTTTGGGATGTCAGTCACCCATAATTCCATTTCCCCTATTGCATGCCTCCATGTACCATGAATGTCCCACCACTACTCTTTGTGTCCCACAGTGAGCATGACTCATGTGGGCTTAGTGGTTTTCATTGGATGTGTACAAGTGCAGCCGAACCACACATATCACTCATCTCGCATGACGTTAAGCTACATCCCAATAACTATGTATGGCTTGATTCCCATCCTCACGGGGTAAGTAGGAATTCTCGAAGACTTTCTTCAGGTCTAGCCCCAAGTTAGGCCACCTCTAATCTATGGACTAAAGAATCCCATTAGGAACACATGGTTTTTTGTGGACTATTTATGTCTTAATTCACCTCGGGATATGTACCATGCCACCGGTTTCCTTTCTGGGTAACCATGTCCTCAATTCATGACATTAAACTACATCCCTACCATGAATAAGTACTGGAAGCCCCATGATAATTAGGCAATGTGTCAACTTCCCTGCCCTAGAGAATTTCCCCCACTATCATTAGTCCCTAACCACACAATTCCCAAAAAATACATTTGGCTTTATTCTTATCCTTATTTGATATTTAGGGACTCCCTATCATTTAGCCTCGGGCCCAACTTAGGGTCATTAATCCTTCTGACCACTAGGCCCCGATCACGGTCCAATCTCTATGACCATAAACTAGGATGCTACAGTATGTACAACATTACTTTAAACTATTATCCATGGTCCACCTAGTATGTCCTTAAAACTATATGCACCATACTCACCATATGACATTAAAATATATGTCTATCATCCTCGTTGTTATGATCAAATACTACAAGGCATTATAGGTCCTCACCAAAGTGGACCTATCTGGAAGTAGGTATGATCCCGGATCAGAATGATGCACTCACCTAAGGTGTTATCATCACGATGGCATAATTTCAAGAGTTTTGGATTCTAATCAACCAACTTGTCACTCCACCCTCTATGATTTGTTTTCCCAGTATTAATACCCTTATCCTCTGTAATTCATGAAGGAAACCCCTAATAGTATAGATTCTTGGCCTATGTCTCTCCTAATTTCTTGGTTTAATGTTTTGGAAGACTAATGGATGACATTTAGAGTCAGGCCCTGTGTTTTGAACAAGGTCAGTAGTTATACCTCATTTTTAATCCCCATTTTAGGCTAACACAATAGGGATACTTTGTTTTGAACATGGTCAATAATTATCCTTCACTCCCATGTCATCCATACAGTGTTCCGAATTTTGGTTATTGGGATTCACACATTCTACTCCCCTCCATTTGGATTGATTCGAACACCCTTGGATTTACCCCACTCGTGCACTAGAGCACACTTGGAAAATGACAATTCGACAATTCTGAGAACATTATTCTCTAGTCAGATCACTCTCTTCCTTCCTGGAACTCCTGATCAGTTTTTCAGAGATCGGATGCCTGGATGTTGGTTGGAACTCTCATGTTCATGCAGAATAATGCAGCAGTTACCCCTTGTATCTCACATCATGCAAGTCCCATGTGACTTTACCGATCGATCACTATATATTTCTCTAATGTGATCGAAATTTAGAAAGAAAAAACAAATATAATAACTCATCCATCAAATCAATATAATCAATAAAAGCATAAAATTTTGTTCATGAGGATACACACATTACAGTGCCCAAGGTTTGGCCCTTCCAATTGATGGGTTGACCTCTTCAATAGAGTGTTCCTACTCATCCACTCTCATTCTGGTAGCATCCAGGATCTTCTGTCACTAGTTAAGCTCCTCCTCCACCTCTATGGAAATATTGTGTAATTCATCACCCTCAATTGGGCCCAATCCTCATCAGCCCTGATGATGAAAATCTCCTAATAAGCTTGCCTCATCTGCTCTTCAGCCTCTTCCAGCTGGGCCATTATCCACGATATGATCCCCAATTATACGTCGATAAAACTGAAATACTCATCTGCATGCTCCCCCAACTAATGAATCTCATTTTCGGTCTCCTGGAGCCTCTTTATTTTCACCTCTTTATTCCACTTCCATCCCACACCAAGGCCAAGACCATGATCCCATATTTTCTCCACCATGAAGTCTTTGATGATTATATAAGGATTTTATGCATCCACTCCACCAGCGCATAGTTCGCACAGCCGGGAATGAAGCCTCCCCCATCTAGTCTATCTGTTTCATTTGAGGTTTCTCCCTAATGAAGCACATGATAAGCTTCTTTGATCAATAATGGATGATCTTGTTATCCTCTTCATTAGAATCCATCTCATCCTAATCCACATTGTTTGAAAGTTCATATGCGGGGAATGCCTCTAGGAACACATTAGCAGGATCTTCATCCAGTGTCTTTTTGGTATGGTCAGGACCCATGTCCTCCGATTGTCCCTACCGACGGATTCCACCTCAATGATTTCAGGGTTGGTCCTACTAACAAGACCTACTATGAATGGAAGCACATCGTCTTGGTCAGTTTGGGTGTCCTCTTCCACAACCATCATCATTCCCTAGTGAAAGGAAACACCAGAAAATCTGAATATCCTCTCCAATGAATCCCATGCTATTTGAAGTATTTTTCATGAGAAAAACACACAGATGTTAGTTAACATGATTCACTTTATGATAGTTAAAAAGCCTTTGTGGAAGACATATAGAGATCAAATAGTTGGTCACGCCCCTGAGATGTTGTCGTCAGGACCCTGAGGCGTGAACCTCTGTATATGGTTGGGAAATCAGAAATCCCTAGGAGAACCACCGTGGGTGTTTCAGCCCACTAGGAGTAGTAATAAGCATTTTCATGAGTACAGTTTCTGAGGCTCCTGCATTTGTATATACTATTGTGAAGGAGTGAGTCTTGCGTGTGAGGCCCTTCTACAAAGGTCAAATGTTAGTTAAGAATTATTAAATTACATGGATGAGGACTATAGGAAAATATTTTAGGGTTTACTCAAGAGCCTCTACAAATTCCTCTGGTTTAGAGTTTATGACCTCACCCTCCTCTAGAGGGCTCCCTCAAATGTCCACCTCCCCCCATGAGGACCCTTGTGGTTCATCTATTAGTGGGAACCACTCCCCTAATTTGGTGGCTTAAAAAAGAAGAGGGTCCAATCGATTGAGCATCACCTTCACTCAATTTATTATTGGCTGCAGAGCATTCCAAGAGTGCACGAAGTCCACTATATAAGTGATATATTGCTCCAAATTTGCAAAATATACTATATATCAAGCCTTGGAACAACTGATTCCCACCAAATGCAACCCAAGGTGGTTTAGTTGCTGCCATATCTAGGAAGGTTTGACAAATTTCTTATTAACATCCAAGATATCACCATCCTCATGGAAGGAAGAATCATTGGGAATATTTATATGGTGCAACCAATTCCCTTGAACCTGGGTGGGTATCCTATGAAAATACCTTGGTGGCCTCCCCTCTGGATGACTTTTCTCCTCCGGGACCATCGGGTCTATCGTTGTCGTCTACCTCTGGGTTGGTGCGGGTCTCACCACTACTGCAGCCCTACCACCACGAGTTGTAAGTTTCGCCTTATGGCTCCATCCTCGAGGTTGAGGGGGACCCCGTCACTAGCACAGCTGGTCTGCTACTTCAATATCTCCACCGGGTAGGTTTCCTCCAAGCTCTAGGTTGTACTTATTCACTATCCTGTAGACAGTTGTGGGTGGAGGTAGCTTATTCTATATTTTCCCCTCCTCATGTGTGAACGTGAGCCTCATCTACCTCATCACACATGGATGGTCCTCATGGAGCACTCTCAATTACACCATCAGGGGAGTCTCTTCATGCATCGTAACTGCCTCTTGAAATGTTGTGGGGTGTAAAAATCACAAAGAGGCTCTCGGTCAACCCATTCCATTAGGAATCCACCCCGAAAGGCTAGGAGGTAGGACCAATGATTCTCCATTACCTGTCAATCATAAGTGAACAAACCTGTTGTCAATGGGAATGGGTGGAAGTTTAACTCATTCACCTTCCAAACTCGGTTCAGCACTAGTGTCATGGTCAGTTTGGTCGGAAAACTTCCCACTACATTCAGAATAGTCGGTCAGATGTCCGAACCCAAAGGATAAATGGTTTTCAGGTATTCATAGATTCACCTAATATGCGCCAACATCCACCCATATAGAATATAGAACAGCCCACATACCATGTGTGGATTCTTCCCATCACCGATATGCGCTTGTATATTTTGTCGATTTTCAAGCATCGAGACTCTCAAATTGACCGGCTCACCCATCGCTAACATGGATTCAATGATAAACGTGCTCGGCCTCATGCACATTTTTATGTCCCTTACTGATACAATCCAGCTACAGATGGGCACTAAAATGAATGCAGCCAACCAAACCACCAGGTGCAGCTCAGTGTTATTGCTGAACCCCCAGTTCTTTCACTATATTTCATCTATGAGTCACCAGTATGAGTGCTCCTTGTTATGATGAACTCCATTTGGGTAGGTTGGAGGGCTCACAAGAAACTTCCCACCTATAGGGGAATTCAATAACTAACTAAACCACTACATAAAATGGGCATCCCTCCATGACTTTTATTCCTCCCCAGCTCCACGTCCATAAATGCCTTTTACAGTGGCGACATTTGCTCCCAGTCCTACCATGTATTTTGGGTGGGGAGGAACTCATCATACGTCACCCCAATATTGGAATCTCTATGATTTGGTACAGGCCCTAGAGGCTAATACCAACCTCTCCATGGTGAAAATGGAAATTGTGGATCCTCGATGCCCACCTTCTCCGCAACTCCAGCATCAACTTCTTTGGATTGTAGATATCGAATTGGGAGGCCCAGGCCACCTCATTTAGGCACACTTGTCTCAACTCTACCCCAAACACCTTTCACGAGGCACATACCTAGTAAGACCATGCCCAGTCCTCTATGATGTTTCTACCCTGGTGCAAATACCACTCAATTTTCCATCCCTTCTCTTGTTTCCCCAAGGCCACATTTAGAATGGTGAGGTACTACGTGGGAGAGAACTCTGGCTGCAATGCATTCCCATAAACTTTGTTTACGTTATTTTAAAATCTATTGGAATTGATGGGTGTATAATCCTTTCAAGTATGAAAATCATCCGCCATGAGCCACTAGTTCAAGAATGGTGAACTCATGTACTAGTAGGCTAGATCTTCCCTTCTTGCATCGAGAATTAGAACTCCATTTCGTAGACTGAAGCCATATAGAGGCATCCATTTTTATTAGGGGTAGTTATTCCGGATATCTGAAAAAATCCCCACAAAAAATTCATGGTCTAAGTGGATCTGAACATACTCCCCAATTCCTAGGTTATCACCCAGCCTAGCCCTCTGGGTAGCATCTTCAAGGACTCCCTGGGAAGCTCTTGGATAATCCATTCAGCTTTAATTTTTTTGAATTTTTTGTCTAATTCACATAGCACATTTGCAGAGCATGTTAGTAGAGCGTGGTCGCAAAGAGGTAGGTTGTAGAGCCCTACCATAGACTTCAGAGACACAAGTCATAGTGGACACGATCACAGAGCATAAAGACTCAATGTGCTCCATAGAGAAGAAAGGAATTAATTCACAATGAATTGTCATAGACTGTTCAGAGCTCCACGAATCAAGAGAAAAATCTCTAGAATCATAGTGAGGAGTAAGGAAAAAAGTGGTGTCAGCATCCCCTATTTATACGGAAGTATCTCTAAGATTCACAGTGTGCCTAGCCACGTTGGGCTTCACGGTGTTCTCAATATACGCGTTCCCTCTCAGCATTGCGACCCTGCTTTGCAATCATACTTTTTTATTAACCAAATAATTTTGGTGATATACCCTCAGTCTTCGATTGTCATTTTCAACTCGTCTCCAAGACTAAAAGGGGATTTTTTTTGCTGCCAAAATGTTTCCCATGAGATTATATGAAATGAGGAAACAAATTCCAAAGTGGAAGCATTATGATGCTCCTTCATGGATCCCATTAGCACTACATCCATAGCAAGGCCCCTTCACACCAAGATCGGTGTGAAGCCAAATCCCCATCTGTGGTCTCCATATAGTAAAATAGGTCGGAGGATCCACAGTTACGATTCAATTGACCAGAATCTTCGCAACGCAGAGGGAACCATATTCCCTCTATGGTATATTAGAACTTAATAGATGCCTCTGCGAGCATTTAAAAGGGAATTCATGAGGGATCTTCACTGAGGATGGGATGAGGTTTGAATCCAAAGTTATGGAAAACTTGTTGCAATCTGAGACCGATCACAAGTACCATGTGTCATTGTAACATGTTGTTAGAGCTTCATTCCACCAATTTCATATAAATATTGGGCTTCCTTCGAACTCAAAGGATGGATACACCAACCTTTTTCCTTCTCATCTCTCAATTCGTGAATCAACCTATGCTCTGTGAATCATTGATAAAATGTGCACTATGAGGTGATAAAGATTTTTGAAATGCCTTTTCTTTATCTTAGAACAATGCCACTTCAAGTAGGTGTAAGAACCCAGATCTTCATTTCAGGTATGCTTTCTTTTTCTATAGTTTTTGAGAAAATATAATGTCTCTGGAAATTTTTGATGTACATGCTATGTACTTTCTAGGTACACGCCGTGTAATGTTTTTCCGCTCAAAGCCGTGTATTGGCCGTGTCCGGGCCACACACACGGTGTTTAGGGGTGATGTGGAGTCCAATTTTGGTGATGTATGTAAAGACCTAGTACGAGTCGTGCACTATAAAATTACACGCCGTGTACTTTCTTTTTTTCATTAATCTGACTGGGGTCGTGCCTAATCGACGAAATGGTCTTCTTCTCCAGCTTCTTCATCTGAGAGTGCCAGGAATCTGCAGATCTTCGACGACCCACCGTTCATCCGTCCGTTCTCCAAATCGAGCACGGTAAATTGCATTGGAATCACAGTGGTGAGTTCTTCCTTCTTCTTGAGCCTTGTTTATCAATTTCTCTTCATTTCCATGTTATCATGGTTTGAGCGTTTTGGACATTTTCTCGTATCTACGACATTCAAGGGAGAATTAGTCATCGTGGTTAAATTATATCTACCTCCTAGGATCATGGTAGGTGGTTTTTTCCTTATCGTTCAATGTCCTTGAGTATTATGTGAAAATTCCACCAAATACCATGAACGACGTATTGGATGTTTACCTTTTTTTCCTTGTTGTTTTCCTGCCATGCTTGTATGCTTGTGTAGAGGTAAATTAATCATGTTAGGGGATATTTTGTTGTGAATGGATGTTTTTCCCATGCTCTATTCTATTTACGACCTTCAGGTTCCATTTTCCTTTGGCTATTACACCTGTTTCCATGCCTTGTGTCTATTGGATGGCGTGTCTTCGTATAACATGCTTGTTACCATGTAGACTATTAGCCAAATAGCACTATAGGTGTACTTTGGTTTTCTTAGTAGCTCTATAGGTGTACTTTGGCCTTATAGCATTATTATGCACTGATCGGCATGGTACTGAGAGAACTTGGTGCTAAAGACTATAAGGGATAGACCGAGTGAGCTTCCCAATGAGTCTTAAACATTTAAGACTACAGGAGTGTATACCGAGAGAGCTTCCTCAAAGAGTCATGGATATTAGACTATAGGGGATGGACTGAGCGAGCACCCAGAGAGTCTTGGATTATTATAGACTACAAGAGGGTAGACCAAGTGATCTTCCTCAGAGGGTCTTACTTTGTTTGTTTTTTATTTAAGAACCTTCCCAGGCTATAGGAGAAATTGACCGAGTGAGCTTCCTCAGAGAGTCTATGGTATACCTGAGGCTATTGGAGGAATTGACCAATATAGATTCCTCATAGAGTCTCTAGACCTTGGTGCTAAGAGGGTTAGACCGTGTGATCTTCCTAAGAGATTCCCTGAATTCACTTGACTATAAGAGAAATTGACTGAGTGAGCTTTCGTAAAGAGTCTCATAAATTTTTTATGACCAAACCAGAGGGGTTAGGCTGAGTGCACTTCCCAGATGGTTTTGGTACATATTGGGTAGGACCAGAGGGGATGACTGCGAGTACTTACCAGAGGGTTTCCTTGATTGTTATCTGTTTGATTCACTGCTATTGTTGGGTGTGGATTTGATTACTGGTGTGTATCATCCTGCTTTACTACTTACTGTTTACTACCTACTGCTTTGTTGTTGATGTTTACTACTTACTGTGCTTTTACCTACCATATACTCATTGACTGTTAGGTAATGATCTCCGGGTTGGTGCCCACTGGGATTTTATCTCACCCCCTATTTGGGCCATGCTTTTGGGTCCATGCAGACTATGTTGTTTCAGGTATAGAGAACGGCAAGCGCCCTTCAACTTCTAGTACTTTATTGCGTGGAGTAGGAGAGAAACGGACCATGCCTTGGCTTGTGATACTGAGGAGCTGTTTACTTTTCATTTGTACTTGTTTTGGTACTGTGGTGTTTTTTAATATTGTGACTTGTTTTGATTCTTTCCTAGATATGTATCTTGCATCATTCCATATATTTATATATGTGCTCCAGTTTATTTATTTAGTCTTCCACTGTTTAGTATTGTTGGTCATTTACTGCTTTCACTATTTCATGTTTATTACTTCGGTTGTGTACTTTGCCAGTGAGGGCATAGTTTCCCCACTAACAGACCAAAAGCCCATGCTGCTAGTCGGAATCCTCTGGCGTTTGTGGAAATTTGATTGAGGCCATGTGGCCAACTTGGTATGGGGCGCCTCCTAGTGGCTTCTGGAACTGAGATATTACAAAGTGGTATCAGAGGAGTTATTTTCTCTTTCTTTACTATTTGGAGACTTTTGCCAGGGATAGGATAGATTCGGTACATGGTAATAAGATGTGCCTGGGAGTTGCTAATGTGTGTATAGGGAAAAGCCATACTACCTCGTTTATTGTAGTTTTCTGGTTTTGAGATTTTATGGTTGAAAAGATTTCACCTAGAGTGATTCACATTCATTGTGATGTTATTGTTTTGATATTGTAGTTTTATTTCTATCGCAACCCAATGAGATGAGGGTATGCCATCTCATGAATCATATAGTCACTTTTTAGAAATCACATTCCATGCATTCTTTCCATTCCATCTAGGGTTCATTATAGATTGCATGTTGTTGTGATAGACTCTTTGTATATTATGCATGCTGTTGTGATATATGCTTGATAGAATCTCTGGTGCCATGTTAGAGGATTGTTTGTATTGTACCTTACTTAAATGAATGCCAAAATTTCATTCTTGAGGTGTTATGGGCCATCTTGAATCAGAAATTGGTGGATCATGATCATGTTTTCTCTTGTCTATGACTGTAGGAGATGCCAAACTTTGATTCATGGGGAGTATGGGCCCTCATGGATCAGAATTTGGAACCTCTTTTCCTTGTTTCTGTGTTTTCTGGGCTTCTATGGAGTTTCATTGTTACTGCCCTAAAAAACCCTGAATACAGGGCATGTACTTTTTGACTACACAACAGATAGTTTTTAGATCATTTCACTGACCGTGTGAGTAGGGACACACTGTAGTATAAATGCATTTAGGAACAAGCCGTGTACGGTAGGTACATGCCATGTAGTTTTAAGCAGTGTACCTGGTCGTGTCACTAACATCACGGGACGGGGAAGCCGAGTAGAACACGCCGTGTTGATTAAGATCACGTAGTGTAGTTTTGTTAAGGTACCCGGCAGTGTCACGAACAACACTGGTCGGTGTCACCTTCTTCAATATATGTCGTGTGGGTAAAGAACACGTCGTGTAGTCTTGTCCCAGGTACCATGTCATGTCACAGACAACACGGGTCGATGTTAACATCTCTTATACACGCCGTGTTTGTTTGGAACAAGCCCTTTAAGGATCAGCTGTGTAGACGGCCGTGTAACTAACAACACGGGCTTCCGAGACCATTTCTAGTACTCGTCGTGTCCCTAGGGAACACACAGTGTAGTCTGGAGTTAGTTTGGACCGTGTGGGCTAGCCACGTAAGGAGACTCGGGAATGGGTTTAGAGTTCATTTACACGCCGTGTGTGGGAACAACACGCTGTGTATTTTGGGGTGTTACACGACCTGTCGGGCAGGGGTACACGCCCATGTTAATGGTTTTAACGGACACTCTATGTAGTTTTTATACACCACGTATATTCATGTTTCATAAAACATTAATGTTTCTTCCCCCCTTACCTGTTTTGTACTCCTGTGTTTTCTGTCCTTGTGAATTCTGATCTAAGGTGTGCATTTGATCTTTCAGAGCTATGACTCCGAGACGTCCTCCAGTTGTACGTCAGTTTCCAGACGGTGATCAGACACTGGATATGGACGATCAGGGACCTCCTGTTGACCCTCCAGCAGATCCTCCTATTGTGACAGCCTTGGCACCAGTAGTTATACCCATCGCAGGCGCCGATATGCAGTTCAGGGAGGAATTCTTGGGGATGTTACAGAATATTCACGGAGCACCGCCTCCTGCGCTGTTAATGGCTGAGTTGATGAGGGTTTTTCAGTAGCAGCATCCTCCTACATTCATAGGGGATGGAGGACCCCAGGTTGCAGAGTCATGGTTCAAGGCCACCCTGACATTCATTGAGCATCTGGAGATACCCCCAGAGAAGTGGGTAAAGTTGGCCACCTATATACTCTGAGACAACGACAAGAGGTGGTGGGAGGTGATCTCACAGTTAGGGCATCAGCAGGGTATGTCATGGGAAGAGTTTCGACGCACCTTCTATGACTACTCTTATCTGGAGACCCTGAGGGCCGATCGAGCCCAGGAATTTATGAGCTTGCAGCAGGGTACTCTTTCTGTCATGGAGTACTCATCCCATTTTACAGAGCTAAAGTGTTTCACACCGATACCAGCAGGTGATGAGTTGTTCTTTTCTCGGAAGTTTGAGGACGGTCTCAGCAAGGATATCTGTTCCCATGTAAATATCTTCCAGTTGACTTCTATATCCTCCATCGTATACCAGTCACTAATTATTGAGTGCAATCTGAGAGATTATGGAGCTGTGAGCTAGGGTGGTTCGTCATCTAGATTTGGTGTTCCCCCTACGGATCGTAAGAAGTGTCATAGATAGTCTTATTGAGGAGATCGGGGATCGTGGGGTGCATCTTCTGGCAGCCAGGTTGTATGCTACCAGTGCTACAGGAGTGGGAATACTAGGCCTTAGTGCCAGAGAGATCTGATGGAATGCTGGTCTTGCGGCAAGATGGGCCATCTTCTGCGTTTTTTTCAGATCTTCTCACCTTCAGCTGGTGGTAGGGGTCCCTCTATGACCCTGTGTTATGGAGATGCTTAGCCAGTTTCCCACCAGTGTGGGAACTGAAGTTCTTCTGGCCGTTCAGGGTAAGGTGGAGGTCGTGGCCGTCATGGTCAGTCACAATGTCAATAGCGATAGAAGATTGGATCAGCTTAGAGTGGTCAACCAGGGGCGCAGGGTCGTGGTGCAAGACATTATTTCTCCGTGGAGCAGACCTATCATGAGATGGATCCCAGCCCTTCTATAGTTCGAGGTATGATCTTCGTAGCCTCAGTTTTATCTTCAGCTCTTTTTGATACCGGTGCTTCCCATAACATCATCTCTGTTGCAGTTGTGGTGAGCCTTGGGCTCTGTATCTTTTCTTCTGCTGACTTGTTGACTCTTGAAACGCCTTTTGGAATGAGGACATCTAGCATATGTTAGTGCAGAGAGTTCCTACTTGAGGTTGTGGGGTGTCACTTATTATGGGACCTCTATGTCCTAGAGATGTCGTGTTATGACGTCATTATCAGGATGGACTGGTTGGTTCCTTTCTAGGCAGTCGTCGATTGCTATCGTCACAGGGTGAGTTTCGTATCACTATAGGGAAGGTATTTTCTTCATATAGGCGAGTGGGATGTCCAGGCAAGTAGAGCTGGACCAGAGCATCATGGGCTATGGGAAGTTACGGCCTACATTTCCATTCTTTATCTGGATGACTAGGGGACTTCTCGGTTAGACTTTCCCCCAGTGGTGGATCGTTTCAGGGATGTCTTTCCAGAGGACTTTTCCGGTTTGGCTCCAAAGCGTGAGGTAGAATTCTCGATTGAGCTTGTGCCATGAGAGGCACCGGTGTCCATTCTTCCTTATAGTATGGAAACACCTGAATTGAAAGAGCTCAATAAGCAGTTGGAGGTGTTGCAGGCAAAGGGTTTTATACGACCCATTACTTCTCTTTGGGGTTCTCCATTCGTGTTTGCAAAAAAGGAATATGACACCCTTTAGCTTTTTTTGGATTATCGGAAGCTCAACCAGTTGATGATCAAGGACCAATATCCCTTGCTGAGTATTGATGACCTCTTTGATCAGCTTCGAGGTGCTCGGGTGCTCTCAATGATTGACTTGAGGTCCGACTATCATCAGTTTCACGTTAGACCATCAGATATACCTCTGACAGCCTTTAGGAGCAGGTATGGTCTATACGAGTATACAGTCATGTCGTTCGGCCTCAAGAAAACGCCTTTAGTTTTCATGGCACCGATGAACCGAGTGTTCCATATTTATTTGGACTCCTTTGTTGTGGTCTTCATGGACGATATCTTGGTGTACTTCTGTACTCGACACGACCATTCCACACATCTTGAGATCATTCTGAGTACACCAAGAGAGCATCGACTGTATGCTAAAATCATCAAGTGCCACTTTTGGATGGATTAGATTCACTTCTTGGGTCATGTCATCTCAAAGGGTAGAGTATCTATGGACCCAGAAAAAGTGAGAGATGTAGTTTCCTGGGAGAATCCGAAGAACGTATTTGAGGTACTCAGTTTCCTAGGGCTGGCTCGATACTATAGATGATTCATTCAGAAATTCTCATGCCTAGCAGCACTGTTAACTTGTCTGACCAAGAAAGGGGAATAGTTTTTATGGTCAGATTATTGTGATTCATCCATTCAAGAGTTGAAGGGGAGGTTGAAGTTAGCACCGATACTAGTCTCACCAGAGTCAGGAAAGGGCTACACTGTTTACTGTGATGCTTCAGGTATCGGGCTGGGTGCTATGATCATGCAGGTAGATGGAGTCGTTTTGTATGGGTCTCAATAGTTGAGGCCACATGAGAGTAATTACCCTACACATGATCTGGAGTTGGCAGTTGTTGTTCATGCCTTATGATGTTGCAGACACTACCTTGTGGGAGAACACTTTGCTGTTTTCACCGACCACAAGAGTCTCAAGTATATCTTCACTCAGTGTGATCTGAATCTAAGATAGCATAGGTGGGTTGACTATCTTCAGTCCTTTTACATCGATCTCGCCTATATGCTAGGAAAGGGCAATGCAGTGGCAGATGGGTTGACCGGAAGAACGTTGTTTGAGGTAGTTCATAAGGCCAGTAGTGAGTGGCAGCTTATGGATCTGTTCTCTGAGATGCACTTGGAAATGCACGAAAGGCAGGGACAAACTGTCCTATCATCTGTAGCATTTACCTATACACTTTTTGATTGGGTAAGGATGAGGCAGCTATCTGATTCAGAGGCCTTAGCCCTGAAGGAGAGTGTGTCAGGAGGGGACCCACTTCCTGGATGGACAATGGGAGAGGATTAAATGTTGCTTTTCCAGGGATGTGTGTGGGTGCTAGCAGACATACATGAGGAGATGAAGTGGGATTTTTATTCCTCAATTTGGGGGGTTCATCCTGGCATCACCAAGATGCATAATGATTTACACCGCAAGTAATGGTGGCTAGGAATGAAGAAGGATGTTACTGGTTTTCTCATGATATGTTCTACTTGTCAGCAGGTGAAAGCAGAGCATCAGCGACCAGTAGGGATTTTACAGTATTTACCCATTCATAAGTGGAAGTGGAAAGATGTCACTATGGAATTCGGGACCAGGTAGCCTAGGTCACCTCAGGGAAACAATGTTGTTTGGCTTTTCATCGACATACGTACGAAGGTTGAACACTTCTTGTTGATCAAGGAGACCTTCAGTGTTAGTGGTCTAGGATGATTTTACATCTGAGAGATTGTACGTCTACATGGAGTACCACAATCCATTGTTTCAGACAGGGATGCATGCTTTACTTCTCAATTCTGGTAGAGGCTTCAAAAGGCCTTGGGTACGCGTGTACTTTTGAGTACAGCATACCATCCCCAGACAGATGGCCAGTCCGAGCGCACGATCCAGGTACTTGAGGAAATGCTCTGAGCTTTCATTCATGACTTTGGCAGTTCTTGGGAGAATCATATACCTCATGTGGAGTTCTCCTACAACAACATCTTTTAGGCAACCATTCAGATGGTACAATCTGAAGATATGTATGGTAGGCCATGTCGATCACCCTTATGCTGGCTGGATGCAGGAGAGGCAGCTTTGCTGGGACCTCGTCTTGTTCAGGAGACATCTGAGTAGATAGAGCAGATTCAAAAGATAATGGCTACAGCACAGTCTCAACATAAGTCTTATCCTGATCAGCGGAGATGACCTTTGGAGTTTGAGGATGGGGATCAGGTTTTCCTGCATGTCACACCGAGGTTGGGACACAAGAGGATTCAGAGATAGGAGAAGCTTTCACCGCGGTACGTCGGGCCATTTGAGGTTTTGGAGAGATTTGGGCTAGTTGTCTATCGGTTGCAGTTACCTCATAGGTACTAGGCTATGCACGATGTCTTCCACGTCTCTCAGCTCCGATTTTACTTTCCAGAACCGTCTCATGTCTTCCAACCCAGGGAGGTTGATCTCATAGCGGATGCGTCGTTTGAGGAACATCCAATCTAGATTGTCGATTGTAGTACGGAGGTTCTCTTTGGATAGTATGTTCCTCTATTACGGGTTATTTGGCATCATTGGCGAGTACATGATGAGACTTGGGAGAGGGAGGCTGATGTACGATCGCAGTGGCTAGAGCTGTTTGGGATTTCATCTTCTACACCATATTAGGGAAATTCGGGGATGAATTTCTTTAATAAGGGAAGTTCGTAAGAACCTGGATCTTCATTTTAGGTATTCTTTCATTTTTCTAGAGTTTTTGAGAGAAAATTTAGTTTTTTGGAAATTTTTGAAGTACACATCGTGTACTTTCTAGGTACACGTCGTGTAATCTTTTTCCACTCGAAGCCGTGTATTGGCCATGTCCAGGACACACACACGGTGTGTAGGGGTGGCGTGGAAGCCGATTTTGGCAGAGTACAAAAAGACCTAGTTCACGCCGTGTAATCTAAAAGTACACGCCATGTACTTTATTTTTTACATTAATTGGACTGGGGTCACCCCTAATCGACGAAAAGGTATTCTTCTCCAGCTTCTTCATCCGAGAAAGCCGAGAATCCATGGATATTCTAGGATTAATAATTCCTCCCTCCGTTCTCCGATTTGAGCATGATCGATTGTGTTGGAATCACAGTGGTGATTTCTTCTTTCTTATTGAGACCTGTTTTTCAATTTCTCTTCATTTCCATGTTATCATGGATTGAGTGTTTTGGATGTTTTCTCAGATATACGATGTTTAAGGGAGAATCAGTCATCGTGGAACAAGTATATTGACCTCCTAGGATCAAAGTAGGTGGTTTTTGCCTTATCGTTCAAAGTCCTTGAGTTTTATGTGCAAATTGCACCAAATACCTTGAATGGGGTATTGGGTGTTTACCTTTTTTCACTGGTTGTTTTCCTGCCATTCTTGAATGCTTGTGTAGAAGTAAATTAATCATGTTAGGGGATATTTTGTTGTTCTTGGATGTTTTTCCCATTATTTGTTCTATTTACGACCATCGAGTTTCATTTTCCTTTGGCTGTTACACCTGTTTCCATGTCTTGTGTCTATAGGATGGAGTGTCTTTGTATGACATTCTTGTTTCCCTGTAGACTGTTAGCAATGTAGCTCCATAGGTTTAATTTGGTTAGACAAGTAGCTCTATAGGTGTACTCTATAATTATAGCATTATTATGCACTAACCGGCATGGTACTGAGGGAACCTAGTGAGAATGACTATAAGGGATAGACTGAGTGAGCTTCCCAATGAGTCTTAAACATTTTAGACTAGAGGAGGGTAGTCTGAGAGAGCTTCCTCAGAGATTCATGGACATTAGATTACAGGGGATAGACTCAGTGAGCTCCCATAGAGTCTTGGATTATTATAGGCTACATGAGGGTAGACCGAGTGAGATTCCTCAGAGAGTCTTACCTTGTTTGTTTTCTATTTAAGAACCTTCCCATGCTAGAGGAGGAATTGGCCGAGGGAGCTTCCTTAGAGAGTCAGTGGTATACCTGAGTCTATAGGAGGAATTGACTGAGATAGCTTCCTCAGAGAGTATCTAGACCATGGGGCTAAGAGGGTTTGACCTCTTGATCTTCCTCAGATAGTCCCAGACTACCATATACTATAAGGGGAATTGACGGAGTGAGATTCCCCAGAGAGTCTCATAAATTTTTTATGACCAAACCAGAGGGGTTCGGCTGAGTGTTCTTCCCAGAGGGTTGTGGTACTTCATGGATAGGACCAGAGGGGATTACTGCGGTTACTTCCCAGAGGGTTTCCTTACTTGTTAACTATTTTCTTCTCTTCTGTTGTTGGTTGTGGATTTGATTACTACTGTGGATAATCCTTGTTTACTGCTTACTATTTACTGCCTACTACTTTGTTGTTATTGTTTACTGCTTAGTGTGCTTTTACCTGGCATATACTCACTGACTGTTAGGCAGAAATCTTTAGGTGGTTTCCAACTGGGATTTTATCTCACACCCTATTTGGGCCATACTTTTAGGCCCAGGAAGACTATATTATTGCAGGTATAGACAAGGGCAAGCGCTCTTCGACTTTTGGTAATTTATTGCTTAGAGCAGGAGAGCAAGGGACCAAGCTCTGGCTTGCGATGCTGAGGAGCTGTTTACTTTTCTTTTGTAGTTGTTTTGGTACTGTGGTGTTTTTTCAGCATTGTGACTTGTTTGGATGCATTCCTAGATATGTATTTTTCATCATTCCACATATATATATATCTGTGTGTGTGTGTGCTCCATTTTGTTGATTTAGCCTTCCGCTGTTTATTTTTGTTGGTCATTTACTGCTTCTGCTATTGCATGTTTATTACTTCCGCTGTGTAATCTGCCAATGAGGGAATAGTTTCCCCTCTAACACACCCAAGGACCTCGATGCTAGTCGGTAGACTCTAGCGTTTGGGGAAATACGCTTGAGGCCATGTGACCAACCGGGTACGGGGGGCCTCTAGGTGGCTATCGGAACCTGGACGTTACAGTAGGGATGCTCCTCGCGATGCCCAAGGGCCATCATGACAGAATGAGATCTATAATGGGGCTTGGGTATTTTCATAGCATTAATGCTTCATGAAGTACCATCCATGTATATGTGAACCACATTCTAAGGTAGGATCTGTATGATTCACGATGTACATTGCTTCGTTGTTCTTTGGTTTGGAAGGAACCCATTCTATGTGATGTCCTACTCTATGAAAGCCTCTGTTCTTCTCATTGAACGGTTCATATGCATCTAAAAATCATTCCTAGGAAAGTCCACCCTACATCATGAAGCATACCTCTTCGTGGAGTCTTTCTACTCTATGGAGCACCAGAGTATCTGTAACACCCCGACCCTAGATACCCAGAGTCGGTGCATTATTACATAACATTGGCAGGATCACAAAGGATCAAATCTCGAAAGACAGATTAGTTTAGTAGTCTTGGAAACACTAGATATATTCATAAGTCGTACATTACATCATAAGGTAAAAAAACTACAAAAACATCTTTTCTTCATATCCCCTCATATTATCCCTGCAGGTCATTCATAAATTTCTTCTTCACATCCAGGGAAAAATAAAACATTGAATGGGGTGATCTCAGAAGCTCAGTAAGGATAAAAATATAGCAGAAGATGTCATAGATAAGCATAAAAACATAATGCAATTTATAACTAAAACAAAATACTTTTAAACTTGAACTTCAACATAATATGGAAAAGATAAAATGAAATAATGCCATTTACTTATTCACATGGATATTCTACTAGTCGAACAATCACATGCAGTATCAATAACCACTTTCAAAATGATAGAATGCATAATGCCAGACTATCATAACCACATAGCCAAGGCCTCATGCCATGACTACAAATAAGATTTTTCCAAGGCCTTGTGCCAAGATACTAGTATTTCTCATGAGACCTACTGATGCATCGAGGAGCTATAGCAAGCTCCACCCTTCATTTACTAAGTCCAATGCATTCCTCGTATGAAACGTTTTAAACATAATATAAACATTCGTATTAAAACTACCATACGAAATGTCAATACTTTATCCACAAACCATGAATGGTATAAAAATAGCACTTCCATAGTCAAACATAACTCATTCGATACAATATAGAAGATTGTATTGTATCATAATAACCTCAATTGATAATAATGAATGATATTTTCATAGATGAAAATAACCATCAAAACTATTTGAGAGAAATATCCCCCATTTCTTGAAAACATTTAAAAGTCACACTATTTTTCAAGAAGCCGTTTAATAATAGATTTTTGAATCAATGTATTTCATACCACTTTGAAACATTTAAAAGGAGTTTTAATTTTAAAACATTAATGTCCATATAAATAAATCCTTAAAACCATTTTTTAATACATGGACATTAATGAGCATGTTTTAGAAGAATAAGTCTTTAAATGATTTAAAAATTGTATTTTAGTTAGAGTTTCTAACCAAAAGAGAGAAACTTCAATACAAATAATTGAGGTAATCAAAACATTGGAATATCATGAGAATAAAGGGATTCATGATATACTATGTCAAAGTACATTATATACACCACATAAAAGTGATTTGGTGTATAACAATAAAGAAGTCTTAATGGAATGTAACTTGAGACGAAATCTCTCATAAAGGCCGTATCCTTAGGTTAAGGATAAATCAACGACATAGTTATCTGTGACAAAAATAAAAAAAATAAATATGACTGTATATTCAGATTAAAACAATCAAAATAACATTCACACATAATCTTATAAAAACAACACCAATGAATTGGATGCTTAACTCACCAAATGGAGAATGAGTTAAAATTACTCTTATCAAATTCATATCGATGACTTGAGAAATTATCATTGGGGTGATTATGTGTATCCAAAGTATATCCACAGAAAAGGGGAGTGGAAATTATTACATTAGAAAATGAATAGTGATTCCACACACAATCTCAGATTAAAATAATCAATTAAGTTTGTGTAAAGCCGAATAAATGGAAATTGAAATTTCAAATTCCCTTATCGATTTGGTAACTTACGAAACATACACCCATGAAAAAATGATAATACAATGATGGTGTAAATATCCATAAATTAAAGTATATTACACATTGAATATAATCATGGTCAGTACACACACCACACGCAATAAATAAGTGGTGAACAATGGAATTCTCATGGAATTAAGAGTGACATAAAAACCCCTTCCTTTGTACATTTTCCTTGGTCGACGGTAGGTTAACCTCCTGTATAACGGTTAAATAATTGTTATGAAATTATAAAAGAATTATATACATTAATATGATATCATATATGATCTTTTAACATTGATTTGTTAATAATATCTTATTATTATCATTGTTTCGTGTGTTAACTTACTTGTTTTCTTTTATATGTTTTGTTACATAAGCCATGTTTGTCATGGGTAGTTTGTATCTTATTCATATCCAGAATTATATCATGGCCTTAAAAATTATTTTTAAATCATCAAATGATAATTATACTTGAATGGATATGATGGAGAATGAATCTCATCGAGTTCGTGGAGACGGTAGTCCGTACGTACGCACGAGCGACAATATCATTCTTTTGATATTAAAATAATATATAATTGTATGGTGTATCATATATACAGAATAATTATCATGTTATATTTATTATTTACATGAATTATACATCATTTTTATACTCATCCAAATAATAATTTATTGATTAATAACAATTACACCACGACGTGGAGACGGTAAGTTGTACGTACGTACGTATGGTGACATGTCATTCAAAGGATGGATAGAATACTGAATATGGTTGTACCATATTTATAATAATATTACAGTATATAGGAGATACTGGATTAATTATTTTATAATGGGAATAAAAAATAAAGAAGAATATGAAGAAGAAATGAATTTGAAAAACGGTGGTGAAAACATTACCTCTTCTTCAGGTTCTTCCTTTTGATTTGATCAAAATGGCTCCATATGTTGGCTTTCTAATCAAAATAAGGCCTCTAGGTTGTAGTGAGGGAAGTTGAGAGAGTATTGGGGCAGGGTTTGGCCAATCCAAAAGGCTTTGGATGTGTGAGTTAATGATAAGGGAGAGTTCCCTTTTATAAGAGCGGTGAGGGGCACCTTTGGAAATGCTAGAAATATTATTTTATACTAAATTTATATTCAGTTTCTAATGGCTCCAAAGTAAATTATTTAAAGGTTATACTGGGGATAGGTCGAAAACCACTCAACCAATATAATTTAGACCGGTTTGGGTCATTATATTAACCTAATCTTTAAGTATTAACTCTTAGTTAATTAGTTTCACTTTTACAATGTCTCTTTGTATTTTTATATTATATGGTTAATAAACATACTATATACATCCAGTCGACCCCCAAGTAGTCCATTAATGATACACCTATCATGATATAAGTCTCTTGGCCAAACCCTAGATTTTTAGGAATTTAATATCAATTTATAATATAATATGTTTTTAAAAAACTCTTTTATGTCAATTTTGACACTATTCAATAATTGTTTTTTGTGAAACTCATATCAGAATTATTAATTCTCAAAAAGTCAATTAAATCAATCCTAATATGTCATATTAACTTATAAAATTTGTTTAATTCAATAAAAGTCTCCAATTATATTTATTTGGGTATTTATAATATCAATTATTATGATTTTTTAATATTATGGTAATTATTGCATCATCATTGTGTCATAAATAAATTAAATTATATAATATCTAAAAATTATAAATAAAATATCATTATTTAGGAAATTTTTTATATTTCTAATGAATATTTATAATCGAATTTATCTTATGTGTATCCCTATATTAAAAATGTTTTAGTAAATAAACATTGATTTTAACTCTTTTAACTCTTCTTTCAATTAAATAATAATAAATGTCCTAATCTAATCCAAGTGGATCTAAATGATAGTATTTTATTCCTAAAGTTGTTTTTGGTCGACATACACTTGTCCAATAGAATTAGGACACGTGTTAGGGTAATATTAATATCATGTTTACCCTTAATTATCCTATTTTCTTATAAGTGTGTTAAATAAAAGTTAATAGTTACTGTTCACCAAAAATTATTTTCATCTCAATGAACCACAATTTACACCTTGATATTAACCATGTCTCTTGGATTTTTGAAAACCCACTCACAGAATCGGTAGAATTATGTTTTATGAAAAATTCAGTTTTTTAACTACCACTTAGTGGTTTCACTATTCATCAAAAAATGAAAGTTTCCACAAATATACCAAAAATTAGGCCTAAGAAATATTTGATATTATGAATTCAAAAATTATGTCTATTTTACCAAATTCAAAACCTATCAGTAGCATTAATTAATTTAAAAATTAATTCTCATCGTCAAAACAAATAGCGTGTTTTTAAGAGATAATAACTATTAAAAGATTGACACTTGTTTATGTCTGCTTTAAATGTGAAATCTCATCCAATGACCAAAATTGTATTAAATGGAAAAAATATATTCTAAATTTACATAAAAACCACTCAAATTAATAATTTATCATTATTAATTATATCGATTAATTTTTTTTTAAATTTAAATTTAGTAATTTTCACTATTCATCAAAATATGAAAGTTATCCGAAAAGTACCAAAATTTCACCCTAAGCTAATTTCGATATTACAAATCCAAAACTGATGTCCACTTTGAAAGATAAAATTTATAAAATTTAAAAAATTAGGTATTACTATTCATAACGACTAGTTTGATTGGTTGTGGTGTGTTAGAATCTCGAAGTTGTGTACAATGCATGTCATTGCATTATTCAAAGGGAAACACACCGTGGAAGATTGGGGTGTTACATTCTCCCCTCCTTCAATAAATTGTTTCCTCACAATTTTTTTAAAATTAGGCTTGAGAATATAATGGAATGTCCCACATCGGGAAAAGAGTCAATAAAACTATCACTTTATAAGAAAGGAAGAGAGGTATAAAGGTCACACAAGATAACCCATACTAGGATTCCATGTAGGAAAACATGGATATGGATGATAAACTAAGTGTTTAGTTCTGATGGATAGGGATAGAAAACATGAACCGGAGAAAGATAACAATAAAAAAATCACAAAGTGGTGTTGGGACAAATGGTCCTTAGTCTCGCAGTAGAAAAAGTAAACAAACAAAATTTTTTTGTTTTTAGTTACATTACATAAGGACGAGGAATTAATTTATGATATTGACTAATAATATAAGGAGATATACTTTCTTATTAAGTAGAGTTGCATTCATTAATAACCTTTTTCCACTATCTCATTTTTTTAACAATGAGTATTCAAGAAGACTTGGTCACAATGGAAGAGCTAGAATAAACTTCTATAGAAATACATGATCCACATAGGATAAACTATATATATACCTTATATTTATAGATTAATCAAAATGAAAATGGTTAGTATAATATCTGATGACCCCCCCAAATTGATATTCCATTAGAGAGAAAACACTAATCTTAATTTCTAAAATTAAACCATCAATACTCCAAAGTTAAATAAATACGATTCAATAATCAATTGTCTTTAAAATCCTTCAATATAATCCAAACTAATATTGAAACTCAAAACATATAAGAATGTAGTCTTCCATGTTAAATTGTATCTCCAAATGACATTAATTACTCTTAATGTCACATACTTAAAAGTTATTAACCTAATAATTTCCATAAACAACCCAAATCACTATAAATCCACAATAAAAACATAGATAAAAATCCACCATTACTCCTCAAATGAAATCCCATACTATTTTATTTTCCGTAAAACAAAGTGAACAATTACCAAAATAACATTTGTCACTTAATTACCAAATCATTTTCCTATAATAAGGGTATTCATTTGATAAGACATATGATCCCAAATCAAATTATTAATGATCAGCAAAATCATTTAACTAAAAATAATAGTCACACTAACCAGGGACTTCACGCAGTCTAGTGGTAGGCGATAAATCCCAATCGCACTTTGGTTGTGGGTTCGATTCCCACATCTTTGTCCGACGCGATGGGTTGTCACACCGTCTGCCTGTTGTCCTTTTTCGAAAACTATATTTTATAACATTACAAAAATGAGATAAATTCCTCAAAATAACCATAACATAATTTAAACACAAATCTTATCCCATACCTTGAATTTTCATCCCAAATTATAATAAATTATAATTGCCTCAACCCCAACGATCATATAAAACCAAATGGTCGTTTATAACTATATTCACAAGAGAATAGATAATTTTTCCTCAAATATCATTCCCACATGGAAAACTGCGGGGTTAAAAATACAAGAGAAAATTATTCCAAAGTAAACCCTTCAACAAGGAGCAATAATACTTTTTAGACATTTCTCCAACCATTTATTTCCACATAGCTTCTTCTTCTTTGACCAAGAAAATTTCCTATATAACAGGGAATTCATTCGGGTAATCGCCAGGTCCCCTACATTTATGACAAATGACTACAAATGGACTCTTGGGTCCATTTTTATCTTCTTCCATAGTACTCATCACTTTTCTTTGGCAATTCTCCACTTTATGTCCTTCCTCATCGCATGTAAAGCATTTCTTTGTCCCATTGAGACACATTCCTTGGTGTCTCCTTCCACATTTCCTGCATGATAGAAATTGAGGATTCCTTTCTCCATGGTCTCCACTGCTGGAACTCTTATCATTCATCACCTTTCTCTTCTTTGTTGAGTCCGGGAATTGGTTAATATATATATTGTTGATCATATTTTTGGAAAATTGATTTGGCATAAAGACGATATATTATACTCCTATCAATATTCAATTTTTTTTCTCATTTCAACCACCGTTCCCACCTTGTACATCATTCTCAAAGTCACTATGACTTCCTTGGAATCCATCCATTAACTAAAACCAGAAAGCATTGTGTGAGTAATAGTAGTAAAAAATCATTTAGAGATTAGCATGTCACCGTTTTCTCAATTTGAAACACATTAGGATTAACCAAAGTCATTTACTCTCATCTTATATATTTAATACTTCAAATAGGTTAGTGATGAAAATGTAAATTATCCTAAGCATATCCCTCGGGAGTGTCGTAACCAAGAGTGCAGCAAGGCCCATTGTCGTGCACCAGTTCTCGTTCGAGTCTAGCTCAAAGCTATGTTTTCGTGTTTTACCCCTAGGTACATCTATGACAGAGACGCCTCTACCTGCTCGTATCCAGACAGGGTTGTATTGCATGGAAAACTCAAAAAATCATTACAATACCAAAATTCTAAGAAGTTATTCTATACTAATCCTCAAATATCAACTTAGGTCTAGGTGCTATAATCAAAGTTTATCTAAATCTAGCTTCCAAGGTTTGTACTAAACTTCCTCGGATACCAACTGTAACACCCCGACCCTAGATACCCAGAGTCGGTGCATTATTACATAACATTGGCATGATCACAAAGGATCAAGTCTCAAAAGACCGATTTTTTTAGTAGTCTTTGAAACACTAGATATATTCACAAGTATTACATTACATCATAAGGTAAAAAAGCTATAACAAATTCTTGTCTTCATATCCCCTCATACTATCCCTACAAGTCATTCATAAATTACTTCTTCACATCCTAGGAAAAATAATACATTGAAAGGGGTGAGCTCATATGATCAGTAAGGATAACAATATAGTATAAGATTTCATAGATAATCATAAACACTTAAAGAAATTTATAACTAAAAGAAAAGGCATTTAAACTTGAACTTCAGCATAATATATAAAAGATAAAATAAAATAATTCCATTTACTTATTCACATGGATATTCTACTTGTCAAACAATCACATGCAATATCAATAACCACTTTCCTAATGATGGAATGCATAATGTCAGACTATCATAACCACATAGCCAACGTCTCGTGCCAAGACTACAAATAAGATTTTGCCAAGGCCTTGTGCCAAGCCACTAGTTTGTATCATGAGACCTACTGATGCATTGAGGAGCTATATCGGGCTCCACCCATCACTTACTAAGTCCAATGGATTCCAAATATGAAAAGTTTTAAACATAATATAAACATTCGTATTAAAACTAGCATAAGAAATGTCAATAGTTTATCCACAAACCATGAATGGTATAAAAATAGCACATCCACAGTCAAACATAACTCATTTGAAACAATATGGAAGACTAAATTGTATCATAATAACCTCAATCGATAATAATTAATGATATTGACATATACGAAAATAACCATCAAAACTATTTGAGAGAAATATCCCTCTTTTTTTGAAGTCATTTAAAAGTCACACTATTTGTCAAGAAGCCATTTAAAAATAGATTTTTGAATCAAAGTATCCCATAACTCTTTGAAACATATAAAAGGAGTTTTAATTTTAAAACTTTAATGTCCATATAAATAAATCCTTAAAACCATTTTTTAAAACATGGACATTAATGAGCAGGATTTAGAAGAATAATTCATTGAAACATTTATAAATGGTATTTTAGTTAGAGTTTCTAACCAAAAGAGAGACACTTGAATAAAAATAATTGAGGTAATAAAAACATTTTAATATCATGAGAATAAAGGGATTCATGATATACTATGTCAAAGTACATTATATACAACACATAAAAGTGATTTGGTGTATAACAATAAAGAAGTCTCAATGGAATGTAAATTGAGATGAAATCTCTCATAAAGGTCGTATCCTTAGGTTAAGGATAAATCAACGACATAGTTATGTGTGAAAAATATAAATACACTAAATATGACTGGATATTTAGTGTAAAACAATCAAATGAAATTCACACATAATCTTATAAAGACAACACCAATGAATTGGATGTTTAACTCATCAAATGGAGAATGAGTTAAAATTAGTCTTATCAAATTCATATCGATGAATTGAGAAATTATAAATGGAGTGATTATGTGTATCCAAAGTATATCCACAGATAAGGTGTGTGGAAATTATGAAATAAGAAAATTAATAGTGATTCCACACATAATCTCAGAGTAATATAATCAATGATGTTTGCGTAAAGCCGAATAAATGGAAATTGAAATTTCAAATTCCCTTATCGATTTGGTATCTTTCAAAACATACACCCATGAAAGAAGGATAATACAATGATGATGTAAATATCCATAAATTATAGTATATTACCCAATGAACACAATCATGGACAGTACACACAACACATGCAATAAATAAATGGTGAACAATGTAATTCTCATGGAATTAAGATTGAGAAAAGAAACCCCTTACTTTCTACTTTTTCCTTGGTCGACAGTAGGTTAACCTCCTATATAATGGTGAAATAATTGTTATGAAATTATAAAAGAATTATATACATTAATATGATATCATATATGATCTTTTAACATTTATTTGTTAATAATATATTTGTATTATCGTTGTTTCAGGTGTTAACTTACTCATTTTCTTTTATATGTTTTGTTACGCAAGCCATGTTTTTCATGGATTGGATGTATATTATTCATATCAAGAATGATATCAAGTCCTTAAAAGTTTTTTTTAAATCATAAAATGATAATTATAATTGAATGGATACGATGGATAATTATTCTCATCGCATTCGTGGAGATGGTAGTTCGTACGTACGCACGAGCGACAATATCATTCTTTTGATATTAAAATAATTTATAATAGTATGGTATATCATATATACAGATTCATTATCATTTTATATTTATTATTTACATGAATTATAAATAATTATTATACCCATCCAAATAATAATATATTGAATAATAACAATTACACCACGACGTGGAGATGGTAAGCCGTACGTACACACGTATGGTGACATGTCATTCAAAGGATGGATAAAATACTGAATATGGTTGTACCATATATATAATAATATTAATTTATATAGGAGATACTCGATTAATTATTTTGTAATGGGAATAACAAATAAAGTGGATGTTGAAGAAGAACTAAATTTTAAAAACAGTGGTGAAAACATTACCTCTTCTTCGGGTTATTCCTTTTGATTTGATCAAAAGGGCTCCATAGGATGGATTTCTGATCAAAATAAGGCCTCTAGGTTGTATTTAGGGAAGTTGAGAGAGTATTCAGGCATGTTTTGGGCGAACCTAAAGGCTTTGGATGTGTGAGTTAATGAGAAGGGAGAGTTCCCTTTTATAAGAGGGGTGAGGGGCACCTTTGGAAAAGCTAGAAATATTATTTTATAATAAATTCATATTCGGTTACTAATTTCTCCAAAGTGTATTATTTAAAGGTTAAGGTGGGGATAGGTCGAAAACCACTCAACCATTAGAATTTATACAGGTTTGGTTCATTATATTAACCTTATCTTTAAGTATTAACTCTTAGTTAATTAGTTTCACTTTTACAATGTCTCTTTGTATTTTTATATTATATGGTTAATAAACTTACTGTATACATCCAATTGACCCCCCAAATGGTCCATTAATGATCCAAATATCATGATATAAGTATCTTGGCTGAACCATTGATTTTTAGGAATTTAATATCAACTAATAATATAATTGTTTTTTTAAAAACTCTTTTATGTCAATTTTGACACTATTTGATAATTGATTTTTGTGAAACTCATATAAGAATGATTACTTCGAACAAAGTCAATTAAATAAATCCTAATATGTCATATTAACCTATAAAATTAGTGAAATTAAATAAAATTCTCAAATTTTATTTATTTGTGTATTTATAATATCAATTATTTTAATTTTTCACTATTAATGTAATTACTGCATCATCATTGTTTTCATAAATAAATTGAATTATTTAATGTCTAAAAATTAAAAATAAAATATCATTATGTATGAAATCTTCTTTTCATTCTAATTAATATTTATAAAAGAATTTAGATTATGTGTAACCCTATATGAAAAATGTTTTAGTAAATAAACTTTGATTTTAACTCTTTTAACTCTTCTTTGAATTAAATAATAATAAATATCCTAATCTAATCCAAGTGGACCAAAATGATAATATTTTATTCATAAGGTTGTTTTTGGTCGAGATACACTTGTCCAATAGAATTATGACATGTGTTAGGGTAATATTAATATCATTTTTACCCTTAATTACCCTATTTACTTTTTACCATGGTAAATAAAAGTAAAAAGTTACTATTCACCAAAAATTATTTTCATCTCAAGGAACCACATTTTACTCCTTAATATTATGATTTTCTCTCGTATTTTTCAAATTCCACTCATAGAAGTGGTAAAATTATGTTTTATGAAAAATTCAATATTTTAACTACCACTTAGTGGTTTCACTATTCATCAAAAAATGAAAGTTTCCAGAAAAATACCAAAAATTAGGCCTAAGATATATTTGATATTATGAATTCAAAAATGATTTCTATTTTACCAAATTCAAAACATATCAGTAGCATTAATTAATTTAAAAATTAATTCCTGTCATCAAAACAAATAGCGTGTTTTTAAGAGATAATAACAATCAAAAGATTGACACTTGTTTATGTCTGGTTTAAATGTGAAATCTCATCCAATGAACAAAATTGTATTAAATGGTAAAAATATATTATAAATATACATTAAAACCACTCAAATTAATAATTTATCACTATTAATTATTTCGATTAAAAAAGTTGTTTTTAATTAAAATTTAGTAATTTTCACTATTCATCAATATATGAAAGTTATCCCAAAATTACCAAAATTTCACCCTAAGATAATTTTGATATTAAAAATCCAAAACTGAAGTCAATTTTTAAAGATAAAATTTATAAATTTTCAAAAAGTAGGTATTACTATTCATAACGACTAGTTTGATTGGTTGTGGTGTGTTAGAATCTCGAAGTTGTATACAACGCATGTCATTGCATTATTCAAAGGGAAACGTACCGTGGAAGCTTGGGGTGTTACAGTATGACAAGTTCTTTTACTATGAACCCATTTGGTTCACAAACTGTTCTCCCATGAAGCCCTCTAGTTTTGTGACTAGTGATTTCAAGGACCCTTGGGTAGTGCTTCATATTGCATTTCTTATCCTCATTCTTCTTCGTATAGGCATGCTAACAGCTATTTCTTCTTTTCATATCCATGCTGATGTGATCCCCTCAATGGATCACTCTAAACCCCTCCACATCATGGAATTTCAGATTCATTCCCTTCCCCAAGGGTTGGTGGGTATCATTTATGTATTTCTTAAGGGTGAGGAGTGAACCCGCCTCATCTGAGTTGTTGAACATTAAATTTCTATGCACTGTTGTCCTAAGAACATGAACTTAAATTGGGGCCTCACCTTTTGAAATATACACAAGGGACCCATCACAAACATTCTCCATGCCCCTCATCTCCACGATAGTGAGATCTTCCTGACAAGGTATGAGATCATCTTATTTGGAATAGTGTCTCTCCATGGGGATGAGAACCATCCTTATGTAACACCTATCCTTTGTTGTGGGAGTTAGCATCCCTTAACCTAGTCTCTTATTTTGTGCCCAAATACTAGAGGAGAGATAGAAATATATACCTTCACTGCCCCATCCCTCTCCCTCTAGGATTTGTCTCCATCGGGCCAACATCCTGGAGTATGTCCCAATCTCCATCTCCCAAGGCCGCTAACCATACATAATCCCTTATTTCCACTTTTTTGCCACTAACAACTTTTATTCCATGTTCTATTCCTCACGGATTCACCTTTCGAGACGTGACTGAAAGGTCTATGTTTCATATTGTTTCTCACTCAGATCATGACTCACGTGGGATTAGAGTAAGTACCGACCATTAAATCCTCTCTGGATACCTCAGTGTGTAATCCCAAAGCCCCCATACCAAACTATGTGGTCATTGACCCTTTTCTCCGAGAAAGAGTACGTAGGAAGCCTCCTTGATGTTGAATCCCAAAACTCGTCCCATATAAATATAAACAATATTCCCCATTCAGAACTACGTGGACATTGATCCTTAACATTTTCAAAGAAAGGTACACTGGAAGCCACCCTGAGGTTCAATCCCAACACATAATGTTGTTGAAAACATAACATTGATTTACCCTTGTACAACATGATGTTAAAATATATTCCCCTTCTGTCATGCGTGATGTTAAACTGTATTCTTTAAAACGATGAGAGTTTTGATCCCTGTCTCTTTGACAGGGTATGTAAGAAGCCTCCTAGATATTCAAACCCAAACACTAGTAAACTTCGGTGTACCATTTGGTGGGACCCCCATCTATGGTCCTTCCTAGTGGTGTCAGAAACGTTCTAGGGTTGCTAACCCAACATAATCCCCTACATGTTGTTAGGTCAAGGTCCTCTATTCACACCCTGATTCCATACACCCAACTGAGTTACAAGAACTTTGTTTCCCTACCATGGGGATATGTAGGAAGCCTCCTTGAGGTTCAATCGCATCACCCATGTCCCATCCTAGTATCTCCCATGAGACTTTGTTCTTCAAGAAGGTCATGAATCAACTCACAGGTTCTACTTCATCAGGTCCTATCCATGCACCCCTCCAGAAGGACCTCCCAGGTGTCTCATCACCCCACTACGTAGACTTTGACTCTCTTCCATGAGGATACGTAAGAAACCTATCTGGGGATCAGGACCACCACCACCGTCACCTTCATCTTGGTTCCATCTCATTGTCCATCCAATTCACTCACTCATCCATATCCATCTTCATTATTGAACTGGCCACCACATCCTAGTGAGATAACACAATTCCCCCCATCGGTGCTCCTTGTGGCACACGAGCGGCTAACCATGCATGAGAAACACACAACCCAAAACCATCCAACCAAGAATTATCCTCTTGTAGTGGGATTCTAACCACACATAGGCCCCAACATGTCTCTATGTCATTGTCCTCTGTGCACACCTTGATTCACCCTCCCAACTACATGGATTTGATCCTAGTCTCTCCGGATATGGTACATAGGAATCCTCCCAGAGGTCCAACCATAACTAAGGTAAATCATTGGAATCTCCTTTATATAGACACAATCATGCGTAGATTTGTCTTCACTGGGCATCTTCATCTACCCATCTAGTAGGATTCTCAGGTGCTCCATCTTTGGTATGCACCCATCTAATCCAATCATTTTAGTGTTGTAATCAATTTTCTTCATATCCTCAAGATGTTAAAATTGAATCATACCCTATGTTAAGCATTGAATGATTGGGAAAACCTCAGAGACATGCCTCTGAAATTCAATTCCCTGCAAATTGGAGTGGGATGTCTCAGGCTTCCATGCCCTTGAGAAGACCTATCATAAGGGGCAGAAACCCTCATAAATCAGTGTTCTAGCATCCAGACAAGCTAGAAATAACCAACATGACTACTTCCATGATCAAAGGTTGATTCCCTAACTTGGCCCATTGGAATTTCCTCAAGAAATATGTGTAATTAACTAGAATCCACAATGATATGGCACATATAATGGTTTTATGAACAACATCTTAATCTTTAAGGGAGACTCGAACTATGTAATGAGTTACAAGGTGGAATCAACATGATGAGAAACCGAGATATCTTTATCCAATTTCAATGAAGGAGAAAATGTCCCTGAAATAGTAATGAATTTTTCCCACCATTTGAAAGTGGAAATGAGGGTAACATCGCATTACATCCTCGACAGACGGATGTGCGCCCCGACGAAAGCGTTATAAAAATTAACTATCATTATTTGAATACAAAAGTCATTTAAGTAGCCAAGGATTAAATAAAAAACCATTTTCTGAGTGACACATACATTTAAGAGCACCACCAATGGCACACCATGTCTACGAAAACATTTGAAAACCATTTCCACAAAAACACCACTTTCTCTCAAACAAGCCCACCAATTACATTCTTTATGAACAATACATTAAACTCTTTTCAGAACCATCTATATTTTTTCCAAGCATTTAATATTATAACCAATCAATATCATGTTGCCAAAATATGACCATCAAACCAAATTAATAAAAAAACATTGCCATTATAATTCAAGATAAGCTAAATATTTCCTTAAAAACCCACCAATTTAAATAAAAATGACTATAACATTTAAAACAGACACCCTATGTGATAAAACCTACACAATGGACATAGATATCCTTGAAAACCTATTCTTATAAAATTTTAACAGTTAAAAAAACGACATTCACATCAATCCATATGTATAATAATGGTGAAAAGGGAATTTAAAACATAATTCGAATAATGAAAGTTCCTATGGAATGATTTGGAAAGGGTAAGGTTGAAAATTCCTACCTCAATGTCATGTGACCTCAAATCCACTTTAGTAGAAGGAAAGAAATATATTTTTATCCCCTTCACACACCCTAAAAACTAAGAAAAATGCACAAATAAAAACCCCACAATCAGGTTTTGGCCAACATGTGGGGGAAACCCTCCAAAATGAAATTTAATACAACAAACTATATGAGAGAGGGATACCGGTTAGGGGAATCATGGTCGGTAGTAGGCCACTGGACTAGTAAGGGTGTTCCAGGAAGGGGTGGTCTGGTTGGGGGGGGGGGGGGTTGGGTTGCACACACATAAGGGAGAAGAGGGGATGGGGTTCAGGAGCTGCATCGATGGGAGAGGGAGTGCCCGATGATGGTGTGTCGTAGGGAGGTAGGGTGTATCGATGAGTGGAGGATAGCTGAGGTGGGCTGGATATGAGGCGCGAAGGGTGTCTGGGTGCACAGCGTGGATGGGAAGGATGTGTGCTGGTTTAGGGTTTCTTTTTTAGTAATGTTAATAATAATAATAACACAAAATAATAATAATAATTCTGATAATATTCATAATCATTCTAATAATAATGGTAATTATAAAAATTTAAAAACAATAACATTAATTTTATTTTTATAATAATTATATTAATAATAATTTTATGTGACAATAATATTAATAATTTTGTTAATAATAATAATAATAGTATCAACAATATATTATAATTATAATTATATTTGAACCAAAAAAATTATTTTTTCTTATAATATTTTATTATTTAATGTAGTGGGCAACCACAGGGGCACCCGGGATGATCGTAACGTTATAGCCAACCATATGGTTCCCATTCCCCAGTACGAAACCCACCAAAATCATCAAACCTCGAAAATTTTATGTTTTTACAGGATCCCAAACATAAATCATTGATTTGAAATTGAATAATAATAAAAATAATATAAGAGAAAACTGTGGTCCGGGTGTTGCAGATTTCTTATGTTCTGATTTGAGGAAAAGGTGATACCATATGATGATGAGAAATACTAATGAGAGTCTCATCCAGACATTGATATTATACGATTGTAGATGCATTATCCAATGCATAATATTTTTTATTTTTTGACAACGGGCATAAGAAAATGATGGCTATGAGGTAAATTCATAACTTAAATCCCATACAAATCATACAGGGGGATTAAATATTCTTTTATAATGGTGTAACCCTCATTCATCTTCTTGATTACAAATTCTGAATCACCATTGATCTTATTGATTCAAAATTCTTAATCACCATTCACTTTCAGGTGATTCACCGGTAAATGGAGTGCCAATTCAAAAAATCCAATGAGGGAATAATATTATTCCACATTGTTGGTACCCCCATCTAATAATAGAAGGTAATATAGAAGCATTTCCTTGTTTGGGGAGATAAGAATAATTCATAACCCATCTTTGTTTAGTTTAGTTTTTTCCATTCTCTTTCCCATTAGACATCTCAAAGAACCATCCAAGAATATTTCCCATATTCTGGGACTATCTTGAATACAGAATATTACTTTCGCATGATGTTTTGTATTAAATGATGTCTCTTCCATAGACGGGTACTTAGCATGGAAGTCTACTAAGTCTCCAACATTTTTTGATTTCTATTCCACAAAATGAATATAAAACAATTGTATAATATTGAACTGCTATTCCAGACATCCGGTATGCATCAGATTATTGATGATAAATTTGAGTTTGTTATTAAAATATAACAAGTGGACCTCGTGATTCTATAAATATAACCTCGATTTCTGAAATGAAAAGTCTAATTCTAGGTATATTTACTCAATATTTAAATATTGATTTCCTACATAGATCATGCTTTGAATGAGAGTGTAAAGGGTTTAATCATTAGAAACATTATTCTTTTGTTCAAGGAAGGCACCCATTGATCGTTCCTTGGCTATCACATATACAATTTCTGGATTTCCTTAATCATGTAGCATCAATAATGATGGAATCAAGAGGTATTACTTGGGAGTATTAAACGATTATTGGAAGTCATTTTTTCATTGATATGTGAACCCTTTATTCATTAATTTGTTGAAGGGAAAAACATTCCTTACAGATTGGAATAAAGCACCAGATGTAGTCCAAGTGCACATGATCTGCTCTCAAAAATTTTCAGTTTCAAAGAGGTGACATTCCAAGGGTATCTTTATTATTCTTCAGATTGACTTCAATGCCATGATGAGATAAAAAATAATAGTGAAATTTTCCCAAGGTTACCCCAAAAGCTCATTTCATGGGATTAATCTCTAGATTATGCTCTCTATGATTAATGAGTATGGTCATCATGTTAGTCAGGTGATCATATTGTTTTCCGGATTTGATTATTATATCATCATCAAAGCATTTAATTAATTTTCCTAAGAAGGGTTTTAATATGTGGTGCATTAAACGTTGATATTTCACACCATAATTCTTTAATCCAAAGGTATTTACGAGATAGAGAAGTACATCTTGAGGGGTACTCAAGGCTATATATTCTTAATCTTTTAGGGAAATATAGATTTGATTGTTAATATTGTATCCATCGATTAAGGAGATAATATCATAGAAAACTTTTGGGGAAATTAAGAGTTATATGATCAGGATCAGGATGTCACCTTTAGGATAATTCTGGTTGAGATCTAAGAAATCAACAAAGACTCTGATTTTATCATTTTTATTTTTCATCAAGATAATATTAGATACGAAAATTGGTCAATGCACCTCTTAGATGAATAATTATTTTATAATCTTGTTTACTTCAGAATTGTTTTCGAGGCATGATTCGGTTGTGTTCATCTTGTTTATTGTTTCTGTCCCCAATCATCTTCAAGTAATCCTAAATGATGGGTGGTCACCTTAGGGTTAATACCTGGAATATCTTTGTAATTCCTTGAAAACACATCACAATTTTGATATATAATGGATGTATACTCCTCAGTGTCTTCTCGAGCTGTGGATGCACAAATCATAGTGCAGTGTGGATCTTCCATTGTAACCATATTTTTTTGTCTGAGTTCATCCATAGTGGTGGAGACACCATCCTCAAATAATGGAGGGGAGACATTGAGGTCTTCCTCTTCTTCATGTGTTTCTTCTTCTTCCTCTTCTTAAAGGGTATGTGAAGACACAATGAATTCAGAGCTACGGGAGTTAGAAATATCTAGACATCCTGAAGAGGATGCAAACACCTTTGACTCAACTGATGATGAATGGTATTTTTGAAGATATGAATGGAAGTTAATTTGATGGAAATCAGCATACCTATATTTTTTACATGAGTTTGAAAACATCTTCTATCATGGATGATGAAGTAGATTCTTTTTTAATCTTAGTGGATGTAATTAAGACATCTTTGTTTAAGATTTCATCACTGTTTGGTGTGTCAACGATTCCTTCTATGCTGTCCGGCACAATTTCCACAATTAAAATCACGGAATCTACTGAACGAGTTCTTGGATTTGTGTCAACACTCTCAATTTGATTAAGAGTAACACTTAATCTACACTGAGTTTATTGAATGGGTTAATTTGGATCTTTTACAGACCATTCAAAGCATTGATTCTTATAACATCATTTTCCTTGGACTATATCCCCCTTTTCTTATAAAACTCCACATCAATTTATTATGATTCAAAAGGTTTTAATGGAGATTATCACCATGAAAGTTTCACAATTAAACATTGAAAAAATATTTGAGACATTGATGGTACAATGAAGGAATATCCACATGCTAATGTAGCCTATGTCTTTCCAATAATATGCTAAAAGATTTGTATTTCTAGAAAACCATGAACTCTAAATCAGATATCATATCCCTAAACCGAGTTTTGAGAATAATCTTGATGATTGGTTGTATATCATTTTTTTCACAACTCGTTAACATCAATGTGGATGGAGAAAAATGGGATTCAGTGAGGCCCAATTAGTGTATTTTCCATATTGGAATGAGGTCTACCCTTAAGCCATTATCAATGAAGGCTCGTTGGATGTTGATATCATTAATCATTCCGGATATGTACATGGGAATGAGGTGTACTTGGACAACAACATACTCATCCTTGTCAATAAATTATTTTACTACATGGAATTATTCTAGGTAATTCTCTATACTATACACCTATGCTGTAATACCCTCGGTTTCATTCAATTGAGGGATTCACAATACCTCAATGAGTGCTATATGAAGATCCACTGACCAATTAAAAACATCTAGGATTGATATCTTTGTCGGTAAATAGTCCAGTTTCTTTAATGCAACATATTTTTTTCTAGATTTTTGATTTTCTCAACATGAAAATGTTGTTTTTCAAGTTCCTTGGGAGCAGATTCTCTAGATGTGGATGTACTTTTTGTTGGGGTGGAAGCTGGAAATACTTATGTCTTAGTGGGTTAAGCTAGGTAGGTCTCTTCAATTTCGAAGGAGGTGGAAAAATGTCCTTTAATCAGTCTTATAATATGATCTTGTCAAGGAAGACCATATCATGTCTGGGAGAATTACCTTGTTTTTGCTGAGCCTACTAGAGGGATCTCGTACAAGTTTTTATTGCATAAATGGTTTGTGTTCGTGTATGTTTAGAATAGTGGCTTCTAACATAACCATGTCTTTTTCTATGTTCTCAAACATGACAATATCAACTTCTATTTCACCAATAATGTATGGGGAACTCATGTTCATAATTAAAATCTTCACTTCCATTGGGATCTGTTAATTTCAGAACATTAGCAGAACCAAATATCAACTCCTCATTTGATGAATATTTTCCATGGTAGGTCAATTCTTTTTATTCCGTTTGGAAGGGTGGTTCCCATGATTTTGATAAGGTTGGAATGAAATTAGCTATTTTCCAGGAAAAAATTGGCATTGAGACAAATTCATATTCTTCTACTTCAATCTTATTATTCCGGACATGTTTCTTCTTTGAGGGTTAGCCTTTAGAGGGTTGGGATTTCAATAAAGAAGGGTTAACTTTAGTGGAAGTGGTAGAAGACACATTTGGTTTTTTCAAATATGTTCATAGAATATCATGATTTCAGTTGATAGTTTTTCTAATCATAAAATCAATGAATTTACGATCATTCTTACTTTTGACTTCTTACTAATTGCATTCCTCCATTGGATCGGTCAAAGAAACAAATGCTAAATGGGTGGGTGCATTTTTTCAGCTTCACTTTCCCAATGAGTACCATATTTTGTTGGAGGCCCTGAAAAAACACTCCAGGAGGGGTTCCCCATCATTTTATTAAAGGGGAAGTAGTTTCAGAGGTCCATGTATCCTTATTTTTTTATGTTTGTTAGGCCTCGGAAGCATAACTGAATTTTTTTCCAAAGGTGATATGAATTAGCAAGGTACATGGTCATTTTGAAAATAATATAATAGTTTTTCGACTACTTAATCTATCTCTGCCTTTGATATTTTTGATCATAATGATGAGGTGGTCATTGGAACAAGTGATCACGTTGTCGAACCCTATGGTATGATGTGGGAATTAAAGTAGGAGCAGGTATATGGATTTTCTTAAGTGTTACTGTATCAGCATCTAATTTTCCTACACATCTTGTTGGAACTTGTGACAGTACTCGGGATTTTGATCTATTCTTTGTTATGGAGTTTTCCACTTATCAAGAAACTGAATCCAGATTCCTAAACCCTCTTGTTTATATCACATTGATTAATGGGGCACACAACTCATCACGTAGATCTGCAACACAAATGGGCATAAATTCATTTTTTGGAAGTGGAATATTTTCAGAGTATGTTAATTCTGTCCATCGATCAATGAGATTTTAAACTCCATAATTCTCTATTTTCTTTTAGTTTGTGATTTCAAAGACTCTTTTCTTCTATAGTGTTTAGTTGAATAGAAAATTGAACAACAGATGGAGATCTAACCATCTGGTAATAGATCGAGACTGCAAGATTCTAAACAAGACAAAGGCTGGCCCCAGTTGTGATTACAAAAAAGGTCTGAGCTTCACTGCCTCTTGTTTCTCTGGGGTCCCCATCATGGAATAAATGCGAGAGAGAAAATGCATGATGCAATTCTTCGGATCTCTTGAGACATTGGAGATTGAAAAAAAAGTTTGGAAGATGGGGATTCAGGTCTACCCATTTAGTCCTTTTTTCTGGATGAATTGGTGTACACCATCCTTCCATAACATCAAATAAAATCATCAGTGACCCCTTGGTTTTCATGAGATTTCATGGAATATCTAGCTAATAATTGAAATGAATGGGTATGATATCTAAATCTCGAATAGGTGCCGCGACAAGCAAGACCACTTGTGTAGTTTCTACTAGTATCTATCGTGGGTAACCAATAGGGGTAATCTAGTAATGATGTTCTAGACCATGCTCTTGTTGTACCAAAAATAGAGGGAGTTCATTATTCTCTTCCGTAGTTTCAATAAAACCTATTTGCTGATGTCTTCTTACTAGAACTTCAAGCTGAAGATCTTCTTGTAGAGAACGTCTTCCAGGAATGCTACTTCAAAGTAAATATGCATTGAGCCTTCCATCCAACATTATAATTTTTATTCATAGAAGAGGGATACCCCAAGGGACCAAATATGGAGTTGGAAACCCATATTATGGGTTCCTGAATTAATGAAGACCAAGGCCATCACCCCAGATAATATTCACCCCTCCGGTTTAAGCTAGGAGACATTAGTAAAACATGACACCCGAGAACCAGGGACCGCAAGAGAGGTCATATGATCCGCCAATGTATTCCCCTCGCACCACGTATGTGAAATACTAACCATATCATTTAAGAGATCCTTGCAATTTCTATCCGTATAGGTAACTGACTAGGGGTTGTTGCCTTCATCATGAAGAGAATTATGGTTAATCATTGACTCGGTTTCCATGTGGTCAATGGATATTCCCCTATGGATGCATAAGGATATGCCTGTTAGAACCACCATTACTTATACCTGTATATTGGAGCGAATGCCATAATGCACTGTGAAGGCCAGCACCAAGATCTCTTTGGAGTCCTGAATGACACCACCTCCTTTCATGTCTCCCAATACACAGGATCCATAAGTATTGTGCTTAGGTCCGACGTTTGGAGGAATCCACTGACTCCACCTTCCCTCCTCCTCCTCACTGTTCCGAGTGACCCTCATTAGGGGATCCTGTAGCACCCAAAGAGAATGTGTCCCCCTCCCAATGCCCATAGAGCCAATCACGTTAATTAGCATGCAGTAGGTATTATCCACTACAGACCGTCCAGTTCATTTACTCCCCTCATATTTGGCCTCCTTCCTGGCTTTCCAATGGCACCAACATGCCGCATTGAAGATTATGTCTCACACCTTCGACTCCTACATTGACTCGCTGGCCTCTTGGAAGCTGCGCTCTATAAACATCTCATCATTTCCCCCTTGGAAAAGGAAACCTGTATAAATTCCAATGAATCTCCAGACGTGTCGAGCCCATTCTCCCTAAAAAAATTGACGGTTTATGCTGTCTTTTCTTTTATTCCCACAGCACTAGCAATAAGACGCAAGACTGATTCCAATCCATTTAATGTGATCATCAGAGGGGATAGATTTCTTGTAGATCTTCCATGTGATAAAATTTAGTTTAGCTATGATCTTGTTACAGCAGGTCATACTATTCCGCTTATCATGTTTCCCCTGTATGACATTCCTCCAGGGGAAATATTTTAAGTTGAACCTGCCCGAGGTGTATTGAGTATAAACGCATCTTTCTTGATTTTTGTTCAAAACCATGGAGTCAAAAAAATCTTTCTGAGGATCATTAAGGACCGATCTAAGGAACATCGGATACAATCTGGCCTCCCTAAAGGAGATAGTGGGGGCCAGACATCCGGGGTAGCCCAGCACTTCGCCTGCCCAACTATGGTGCCAGAAGAGGATGCTCCCTTCCTCGATAATCCATTGAGAGGACGGGAGAAGAGTTTGTACAATGTTAAACACTGAGAATCATAACGCTGACCCCTTATAGTTACATAAACTGTTTTAGCCTTATATCTTGGAGACATCTATATTCCTCACAAGGATCGTTCCTCAATGGCCACCCATGCAAGCTTCGCATGCATGAAGTGGATAGTGTCTGCCATTCTTCTAACATTAATTCCCCTTCAATGATGGTCTAGGCCATCTTTCCCCACGACACCCACTTTCTCTTCCCATCATCTGACACATCCCAGATGAAGCGTGCAAGCATCCTATTAATGAACCTGATAACCCCCTCTATCACGCATGAAGAGGCCAAAGCGTGCATCAGGATTGCTGATAGAAAACTATTCACCAGAGTGATCCGTCCTCCGATGGATATAAAGTGGTTTTTCCAATTCAAGATGCGTTCCGAGATCCTTTTTACCACCATATCGAGGTCCCAGATCCTCCGTCATCCTACAAAGATAGGGTACCGAGGTTCTCCATGGGAAAGGTGCCTCTACCCATTCCAAGCACGTTGCCCATCCGGGCCACCCTGATAGGGTTTCATTATATAGGATCATAAATGATACTCTTCTCCCTATTAATCACTTGTCCACTCCAGAAGCAGTACTCTATGAGGATTTTATTTAGCGCCAGAAAGAACCTCCACCCATCTTTCATGAAATCAATCGATTCGTCAGCGAACATCATATGTGACATTGGGGGGAGACATAACTTCATTCGGTAAGGCAAAATGTCCCCTTCACGAACTCTTTTATTGATCATCCTACATAGAGTGTCTTGTATGATGATGAATAAACTCAAAGATTGAAAATAACCTTGCTGAAGACCACATACAGTTTTGAAGAATCCATAAGTTCTCCTAATAAAAGACACTACCATCCACGACAAACACACACAACTGAAAATAATATCGCAATACTAGGTAGAAACTCCCATCTTCATGAGGAGTATGTTCATGAATCCCAATTCTAATCCCCACTCCTCTTCTTGCTGAGAAAATATTTCCTCAGGTGAATGGTATTGGGCTTCTCTAGTCCAAAGGTGAGATATGGTTTGACTTTTCCTTTTCCCTTTATTTGGTTCCTTTTGAAGAGGTGAAAGTTGATTATTCGAGGGGATAGCTAAATTTTGGGTAAAACTCTAGTTTCAGGTATGCCCACATCCTTAATGTGCTTCTTTGTAGACCAAATTACGAATAAGAACATCAACCTTTTAATCCCCTAAACCAGAATCATTTTCTGGAGGATCATCCATGATGGAATTAATGACATTCCTTGACATAAAATATATTGTTGGCGTTATATCTGTTTTTTGCTGAGATCAACTTCTTTTGTGCCCTCATGAGGCTTGTTCCTCCATTTTTCCGATTCCTCGACAATTTCATAGTGAATAGTAACCGGAACAAAATTCTTTGATAATCTATTTTTTAGTTATTTTGCAGCTTCTTCCCTAATCAAAAGGAAACTAACTTCAGCTGAGGAGGGGATTGTTAATGTGAAAAATACCCCAGCCCTACTGGATAGGGGTTTTCATGTTATTCATTCTAATCCCTTTTGGATCTATATGTTGACTATAAGGGTTGGGTTAAAAAACCCATCCATGCAGGATATGGTGGCTCCTAATTTTCTATGGCTAATATCAGCATAGCTGAGATTCTCTTTTTACCAATTCTGGTCTGATTCTTGGTGGAGATCACTATCTTTCACTAACATAAATCTCCTACATCCGAATACTTCTATGATATTTTAGACATTTTAAAAATGATATAACTAACATCCACTTAGAGGGAGGCTGGATCAATGTTCTCAGATGCTCAATGAAAAATTATCTCAGTAGATTTCTCTCTTTGGGCCCGACATTAGTGAAATCCGTTAGAGGATTGTTCCTGCTGAGTGTCCATTCGGTCATGAGAAAATTTTTCTTATTGTATCTGATATGGGGAAATAGCATTTCATGAGACAACTTTTGGAGGGTTTTGTTGGATTTTGAGTGAAGTGAAATTAGATGATACATGTGAACCCCATTATTTTATTTGGACACCATACGAGGTTTCTGTGATCATTTTCCACAACCTCTTTAATGCATCGAGGCATTCATGTTGAAGGGCCTCCTGTGGTTTCTCGATCATTTGATATAGAGAAACCTTGAGAGATAACCATCTAATTTCACTTTAAAACCCTTCTATAACATTGAAATGAAATTAATATTCATAATAAGGTATGACTTGTTCTTTTAGATGATAAGGTTTCTTTAATATGTTGATTATAATATCATGAATACAATCTTCTTCCAAAATCATTGTAATATTGTATTGAGACATGTCCAAATGAAAAAATAGGACTGGTATTTTACCATTTTATAGTCGCTTCCTCATTGTCAATATATCCTCTTCATATTTATCCATATGTTACTTAATGTGGTTCGACTAGAGTGGATGTTTCCCAATTACGTTTCCACAAGAAATGGGATCAGTTTGAATCTCCTCGGCTATATTAGAAGGAAAATGACCCAAGGGAGGATCATAGATTGATATTCACCCTATGAATTCTTCTGGCTGATAAAGTATTTAATCTATCAGTAATAAGGCATCGAGCATGATTGGCCTTATGTTTGCAAGTTCCTCAAGATAAGAGGGATTTCATATTACTACATTGTCAGTTGGATAATTTTTTTGACATTGTGAAACAATACTATGGAGATATATTTTGCATCGAATTCAATCATGGAGAGAATGGCCATGGTTTGTTATAGTAACGGATAAATCAACTTTCTCTTTAGTCAACTTTACACACATAGGTTCTGTGTGGATCTCATCTAGTGGTAGGTTCTTGATATTGGATGAATTTTCATTATTCAAGCCTTCATGAAGAAGTGTTCGATGAGAAAAATCATAATTAAACCTATTACTCCAATAATTTGCAAATGGGAGGGTACGATCCTGAGCAGCAACAGATAAATTTATGACGGTTTTAATAACTCCATAATTAATAGGAGACAGATTGTAGATAGAATCTTGATTTCACAAATGTTTTTTATTATATTTTTTTATATGTATTCATAATAGAAGTTGGGGCCACGTGTTGAGTGAAGTGGTTGTCATGGGGAGTTTTATGTTCCTTCTTGGGAGTGGAAATTAAAATAGGCTAAATATTTACAATAAAAATGGGGGTTTGTTTCCCATATAGTTGTCTATATGATATGCGGGAGTATGACCCATAACCATCCTGGACATGAATAGAGGTATGCATCTTCTCCGGAATATCATTTTGATGAGTCATAAAGACACCTAGGCCTGTATGTTGCTAACCATCACATCACATCTGGCCAAAAGACACCTTGGCCCAGGTAACATGCATGCTACTAACCCTCACATCACAAATCACTTGAATACACCAAGGCCCAAGTACCATGTGTACTATAACCATAAAATAACCATAGTATTAGGGTATTGTGAATATATAGGATATCAACATCATGACTGCCTCCTACTATGCATGACCCCCACCATAACAACATGCATGATACTAACCATCACATCTTGACAGTGGCACTTTTGACTTCTGGTCAACACATCTGGAGCAGGTTATAATCACCTACAAATGGGAGTGGGGTTTTGAGGTCATTTATCCAATCATCCACATAACTGGGGTGTTGGGAGAAACACCCCCAAAAAATTTGGCTTTCAGAACTTAGGGCTTGACATGTCTGTGTTTCATTTAGAAAATAATAATAATATACATGGTATATATATATATAATTCAAAACAGTGTGCCTATCCAATTGTTTCACAACAACACTAAACAACTCACATCATCTACACCCAAACATAAGACCTTTACAACTTTCTATGCCGCCTCTAAGAGAGTAATGCAACAAAATAAAAATTAAATCACCAACCATTTTTCATTAAACCCATTTACTTATTCAATCCTTTATTATTAATTCATTATAAATTTATATTCCTTTAACCGAACTAAAACCTATCCATTCCAATTTCATTAATATCATTTCATATTCGATTATTAACCAAGAAACTAATATAACACAGTTACACATCACACACAACTCAACATCCCCCAAACAACCAATCACCCTACATCTCCACAAATACATCCACACAACCATCACATGGCATGCCAAAAACACCCATCAACTAGTTTCCACCTTAAGAAACAACTTAAATCAAAATTACCCATACTGTATGACAACTGCGAAACCACATAACTGAACATCAATACACATAAAATATCATTTTAGAGATTTTCATATCACAATTTTTTATTTTTAGGGGAGTTATCATGAAATATGTAATCCTATGTAACCCTTTTCAATATAAAATTAGAAGTGATTAACGAATTTACATGTAGGTTTATATCACAATCGGAAAAAATAAGGTTTCCATATCAAATATTCCATGCAATAAATGACCCTCAAAGTCCGTAATTTTGATCATGAAATTTATCTCATATTGTTTAATGTATAAAAAATATAGAAAAACAATCAAAGAAAGTGATACATTTCCACTCATACCCTTTAATTTCAATTATCCTGTTAATTATCTTTGATTAATCAATAAAACCATCCCCCATAGATAAAAACATAGGCCCCTCCCACATGATATTCAATAAAGTGAAATTTTGGATACACTACCTGAGAGAGCTTTGTCCACTCACAATGCACAATAAAGAGAATAAGTAATGCCTACAATAGTAACCACACCATAAGAAATCTAAAATCAATCTACACCACCACCAAAAATCATCAAAACACATCCGAAATAATACCAAAAATAAAAACAACATTACGAATGTGAATATATATGAGAATATCAAGATGAAACAAACAATGAAGAAAGAAGATCTTACCACCGATTGTGAATGGGCAACCACACAATCCTACCAATCAAAGATGGAAGATTTGCGCTATAAGTTCATATAATGGTATCTAGGATTTAAAAAATATTATAGTGGGAGGTACCGATCAAATGAAATTAAAATCATTCAATAAAATAACAATAACCTAGAACCATTTCATTTTTTGTTCGTGTAACCATTACATGGCGTGTAATCCTCGAGTATCTAAAAATTTTCATCCTTTGAAAAAAAATTCCTCCACATCATCATTTATTTAATAAATTTCTTCAGTAATAATTACATGGTGAGTAATATAAATCATTTTCCCTCTTATCCCTATATCATCCATGGGAAAAACCATCATCACATGTATTGAACCACTGTTACACATCGTGTAAAAAATACACAATTTGTGTTTCCAACAAAAGGTCTTCTGCAGCTCCATCCTCAATGAAAGATAGCTAAAACCTCCTCATAAATCCTATAACCCCCAAAACTGGAAAATTAATGCATTGGGAAGGAATGATCCATTAGAACATTGGTTATTCTCTTTATAGTTGTCATAAAAGTAATTTTACTGGAATCCAAGGGATAAATATTTAGGAAAACATTGATTATGGGAAACATATAGTGTCCTAGAATTAACATTCATGGATATTCCATCATTTTAGATGAATATTCATCACATTACAATAATATATGACTGATCACTATAATAGTTTAGTTTATTTGGAATCTTGGAAACATAATATTCTAACCTGGTGAAAGATCCCGAAAATCATCCTTAATGATCATACGCTTTAATACTCCTACTTAAAAAAATTCTTCATAACCTAGAAAAATGAAACATAATAATTTGGTGACCTCAAATTTACGATAAGGGTAATATAGGGAGATATGTAAGAATAAAATGAGAATAATTTTGTGAGAATTTGATCCTATCATAATATGATCATACCATGGATATTAAAGATTATATTAAAGAGACATCACATAAATTTTTTTAGTTCATAAGACATGAATCATAAGCAAATCAAGATCATAATCCAAGATATATTCACATAAGAATAAAACATGTGATTGTGGTAGTCACCTAAACATATAAAATGAATCCCATAGTAGTCAATGATTAATTCTAAGTCCATAGTAGTGGAATGGTTTCACTCCCAAATCTATATTAGTAGTCAAGGTTCACTCCCAAGACCATCACAGTAGGAAAATTACATTACTGAATCAAGTTCACTCCCCATTCTGAACATATATTACTAAACATACACTACCCCTCATTAAATCATTATATAACTGAACTGAGATTACATCCCATCATAGCCCAGTATTACGGAACAAAGTCCACTCCTCATTATGACCATGTATTATTGAACCATGATAAATCCTTGGTATATATATATTTTACTGAACTGGGTTCACCTCCAATTATAACCCTATTTTACTAAACCAATTTCACTCCTCATTCTAGCCTTGTCTTACTAAATTAATTTCAAACCTCAGTCCATTTTTGTACTGCTAAACTAGGTTCACCTCTCGTTCAATCCTTTTATTACAAAACTGAGTTCACGTCGCGTTCCAGCCATATCTATCTCAAGACATATATAAATATTTATCCAACACATTGGAGGGAGATATAGTTCCCACCCATCATATAATGAATTCATATAGATGTGTGACACATGATAATAAAACATTGAACATATCATGACCCATAATAAGAGTTTTATTGTGGTATAACCCATGTAATAGTAATGGATTTCATTGAAATATTTTTATATTAATCATAAACCATTCAAAAAATGAATAATAATGGATTCCTTGTATCATAACCCTATTAATGAATAAACTATATATATGTAAATCATCTTAGGTGGTTAAATGTTTTGAAAGATCACTTGGAACACAAATTTTCATTGAAAATAAATTTTTAAAACATATGTCATTTTAAAAATCATTTTTCTTTAAACAACTTTGAAAACATATCTATGAATCACGAAAAATCATTTAAAACCTTTCCTAAGAAAAGTATCCTTTTCAATTTGAAAAATTATTTTTAAAACATAATATTTTTGAAAATATTTACCTTTTAAAATATTCATTAAAACATATAATGAAATCTTAGAAAACCATATAAAACCTTTTTAAAAACTTATTTCTTTCAAAAAAACATGATAAAAAAAATTCTCGAATTTTAGGGAAAATAATTTCTTCCAAAAATAACCTTGTAATATTTCAATCGAATCCTCTGGAAAATGGTGTTGGGTCAATATATATAAGTTTAACATCCATTTTTTTCTATAAAATTTTTAAAAAGGTACCTTGATTAGAAAATGATAAAGGGGATTCCTTTGGAAACATTTTTTATTCAAATTTTAGAACATGGAAAAAATTATTTTCTAAATAGTAGAAAATCGTTTTTAAAATTGTTTTTATAAAAACAATTTTTGTGAAAAAAATTGATTGATGAGGGAAATAATGTTGGATTTTATTAAAAATAGTACTTAATTAATCTTAAGTAAGAAATTTTGGTAAATTGGTACCAATAATTAGAGATATAATGGATAATAATAGGATAAAAACATTCATGATATTTCTTGTGATATGAATCATAATATTTCATTAATGGGTACATAATAATAAACAATTTTAATAAACAATGATATTGTACAAGTAAAATATTACCATGTTGGTATCATTGAATCATAATAATATAAAAAGAATAAAATTATATGAACATTAAAATATAATTAAAATAATGATATTAATGATATAAAATGTCAATGGTCTGTCAGTACACCTTATAGAAAAATATAGGTGCATAACATGGAATGTGTTTCAATGAATAAATTTATGACAAAATTATTTAACCAATTTGGTAACTTTTGAACCACAAACCCCATGAAAGGGAGATTGTAAAATTGATATTTAAATACCCATACATTTAATTATAAAAATCATAGAATATATTTATGGTAATTATATACAATATATAAGAGAAATTGTTATTGAATAAGGCATAAGTCTCCTAAAATAAAATTTAGACGAGAAAACATCCTTTATTAAGTCTTGAAATAATTCACACCCATTCAAAAATCATTTATAATAAGTATATTTCTATAACAAATCTACCAAATAACCATATTATCATATATAATAAAATATTTTATTTAATTATGACTTTATATTAAAATTTTATTGACAGTTTCAGTTTAAGGTTATGTTTTAGGTAATATATGCTTTATTTTTCATATATGTTTTGAATTTTTATTATTTATCCTCTTATATAGATAAATATTTACTTATTTAATAAATTTAAAACATCACGTAAATATAATATAAATTAATTATATAAATATTTATTATATTCAATATAATATGTAAATATGAAATTAAATACACCATTTATGGAGACGGTATGCCATACATATGCATAAAAGTTGAATCTATTTTATTGTTGTGTTGATAAAATGAATGTAAATGATATATATATATATATATTAGAATAGAATTTTTATTTCATTCATATAATATACATTTACTAAACCTATCCTTAAAGCATTCCATGTAGTTTTTGAATAAATCACATAGCATTGTGGAGGCGGTAGTCCACATGTCCACAAATGAAGTTATAGTATTTACACAAAATTGTAAGAATGAATTTATGTTTTATATAATAATTCCATAACCATAAAGGCATCATTAATATCATAAATATAATGTAAAAACATTTTTTATATAAAAAATTTTAACCATGAGAGGTGGTAAGGAAAAATGAATGACATCGTTTCGCAAGGTGGTGCTCTATTATAAACAAAAACAATAAGTTCATTACCCATTTTATTGATGTGTTTGTAAGTGTATATCTAAATATAATAAAAATATAATATAATTATATTAATTATAATTATTTATTAATATATTTATGAAATAATAATAGTTTAGTGGGTGGAAAATTATGATAAAATAGAAGACCTTGTGAAAGGATGTTACCTATTCTTTGGGTAATTCCTTTTTGTTTGAACCAAAGGACGAATTTGGTTTAAATTATACCAAAAGTGATACTTATATGTTGATATTATATAATATTGGATATTTTTTTAGGTTTCAAATGAGAAAAATTGACTTGATATGTGTAATTAAGTAAGGGGTGAGTACCCATTTACAGTGGTGGATGACAGACATTCTTATAAATATAAAAATATAAGAAATATTGAGATATCTCCCTTAAATCATTTTCCTCCAATAAATTTCCATTTTAGATAAAAGAGAGTATATTGAATAAATACATCAATTAAATTTAATTTCGGAATTTTAACAGTTTATTTGTCCATATAAGTTAAAGTTTAACAACTAAGTAAACACATTTTTACATTAATATCTATAATTAATTTTAACTACTTTCACTAATATTTTTGGTAAAAAAACTAATTTGACAATAATATATTTTCAAAATTATGTTTAGTAAAAATATTTAATCCAGGTTTCTAAACTATAATTATATAAGTGTACTAAATTAATTTTAAATTAATCCTATAGACATTTCATGAATGCAGGTTTTTTAAAGGAAAAATTCCAAATGTTTGAAATGTTCTTATATGCACTTTCAATTTGAAACTGGGTCAAATGGTGAAAATTTAATTAATTATATGTTTAATTGATCTAATTATACATTAAATCAAAAAAAAAATATATAATTTCACATTAAAATTTAATTTTATAAAATTTAAATATAAAATTAAAAATCAATATCTTTCACTATTAACAAAAGTGAAACTTCTCAAAAAAAACCAAAAATCCACCCAAATTTAAATTTTTTATTTCAATTTAATAAATAATTTATATTTTTTCTTACTAAAATAATACAATTATAAAAATAATAATTTTAAATTTTATCTCCATTAAAAGGTACTAAAATTTCCATTTAGAAAAATACTTCATTATGTTCATAAAATATGATTTATTCCTATATTACACCAATCAAATATATTTAATGAGTATTAAAAATATTTATTGAATATAAAATATATAAATTTTATTGAAAATAATTATCAAACGTGGTTTTTTAGTTAATTTAGATATAATTGTGTTTTTATATAAAAAATAATTTTTTTAGGAAATTAATTTCATTATTTTCAAGTATTTCTCAAATTCATTTCTAACTAACTCATAACTAAATGACTGATTATATATATATCTTTAAATCATATTTTTATAATTTATTTAACATTATTATTAACGTCCATTCAAATTGATATGCGGTAGCTATAGATAAATGTTAATAGAAATATTAATAGTGTATTTTAGTTTGGTAAAATTCATCCTTCAATGTAATGAAATCTATCAAAGGGACTCAGTATTGTGTGTAACACAAGACAAATAGAGTGTTTTCTGTACTAAAATTTTATCTCTATTCTCTATGTATAGAAATATTAAAATGTTTTTGCAGATAATAAAATCTAATATTAGTTCTTTTGTATAACAGAAGCTACATCCAATATTGGGTGTAATGAAAAAATTAAAAGGACTAAACTAATTCAAAAAATTCACAAAATATCAGAGGTATACATTATACCCCCATAAAATAAATTTTTCCAACTAAATTTTGTTGGGTTATCAGTGGTTAAATGCATTAATTCTACACTCATAATAACCAACATCATAAAAATGAATACTAAAACTTAATTTTAGAAGGGAATGTTAGAAAAATAATGTTCACCTAATTTAATTCATAATTAGGTTTCTACATAAGATAATATAGGTGGAATGTGAATACATTGACATATAAGAAAATAATAAATAATCATAGAGTTTTATAAAGAGCATTTCTAACATGAATTTGGTTGTTCCAACGAAATTTGACATTCAATAAACCATAAATTGAAGAAGTGGGAAAGAGTTCATTGATATCATAAAAAAATTATGATAATTAGACAAAATATTTTTTCAATACCCTTTTTCCGAATATTATAAAATTTTAATGATAATATATACAAACATAATTCCATAAAGACCTCTCCATTTTTGTTCCTTGATTAATTTCCACTTCATCTTTTATTTATAGAAAATGAGGTGAATTTTTCATTCCTAAAGCATTAGAGAATCATGAGATCCATAAAAATAATAATTGGTGATTCCATTTGTCTTTAGTTTTCAGAATAGTACTGTTAGGAAGTGTTATATGATACGAATAAATCCTCATATGGTGAGATAATAGAATAATATATAACACCTTATCCAAATTTTAACATAAACCATTCCTTAAATGGTTAACATTATAATCCTTCCAAAAAATAGAAGTCCAAAAATTTATAAATAAGGTCAATAAATTTCTAGAAAATAGAATATCATAGAACCTTAGTATATCATAATGTATCTCTCGTTTTTCATATACCAAACATGTGAATACCATCATTATGTATTCCCTTGAAACATAGTAATAAACTATATTACCATAAATCATTATTGAAAACATGCATGTTTCCTAATACAAATGATTATTGAATATATTCCTTTAATCCAATAATGTTGTAAACTTTGTTAATGATATCATAAACCTTTTTTCAATAAATCCATAATTAGTTCAATGATAATTTGTACCATCTAATTTACTTAATCTTATATAAAATATCATTATCCAAAAAACATTATCATAACATAATGAACATAATAGTGGTTATTTTTCCCTATGAAATGTGTTTCCCTTGAACATTACCTTCTATAAAAACACTTTTCTATGACTTCACCACCGTTACACATATCATATTAGAAACATAATGAAAATCTTATATTGAAAATAATTATATATTCCAATAATTTTATAACATAAACATTGAATTCAAAAACATATACACTTCAATTATACAAATTTATTCTTAAACCATTATTAAGGCTTCATAATCAAGTTCCTTAATACCCCTTTCTTTGAATATAAAATATGAATCATCTTATATGGATCATAATCCTCAATCTAATCATAATTCTTACATTTAATGTAAACAACAATGTTATAATATCCCATACATTTAACATGTCATCTTTTTTCCCTTTTCTTTTGCAGTATAACCAATACTCGTACAACTTTCATTATTCTCATTCTGAGTGTTCCACTTAGGATATTGATTTTCATAATTCACATACATTCTATATATAAAGCATTAAATATTTACTAGGTTCCTTATAGTCCCCTCTATTCACTGAAACCAAAAAGCATAGTGTGAGAAGCATTAATCATAGCCGAAAACCATATAAGAACGAAAAAATAATTATATAATTCCTAAATCAGAACACCAAATTTTAAATCTAGGTCACCTTAGGATTATTCATAGATACATCACTTGATATATACTTAGAAGGATACCTTTGGATATCACTATGTTTTTACCATACAAGTTTTTAAATGAATAATAAACCATACATTTGAAGCCATCTATTGAAACATAGTCTAAACATACATGGATATGACATCATTTTAGATGAATATTCATCACATTACAAAAATAAATTTTGGAGGACCATAATAGTTTAGTGTCTTTAGAAACATGGAAACATAGTAATCTAACATGGTTTATTATCTTCAATATCTCCCTTAAAAATCTCCACCTTTAGTATTACTACATAAAACCTTTCTTCATAACCTAGGGAAATGAAACATAAGAAAGATGCGAGCTCAAATGCTTAGTAAGGGAAAAAAGGGAGATATAAACGCATAACATGAGAATTAAGGTATGAGAAAATGATATTAACATTATAAGATCATAATATGCATATCAATGATAATAATCAATTGTCATGGATTAAATATTGGTAGTTTATAAGAAATCAATCATATAAAAATAAATATAATAATCAGTGAAATCATAAAAAATCACATGTTGTGTCATTTTTTAATATGGATAAACATATAAAATGATTTCTATAGTGTTCGGGGATAAATACCAATTCCATCTTAGTGGACTAGGTTCACTCAGAAAACTATATCAGTAGTGAAGGTTCACTCCAACTACCACATTATTGTATAAAGAAACTTACTAAACCATGCTCACTCCATCTTCCAACCCTGTGTTACTAAACAAATCTCACTCCTTGTCCCATCCATGTATTACTAATCCGAGGTCACATCATGTCCTAACCCTGTATTATTGAACTAGGTTCACTCTTTGTTCCCACCATGTATTACTAAAAAATACAACTCCTCATTCCCACAATGTATTATGAAGCTGTGTTCACCTCCCATTCAATCCCTGTATTTCTGAACGATGTTCAATCCTCATTCTATCCATGTTTTAGTGAACCGTGTTCACTCCTTATTTAAGCACCGTATTACCTAACTATGTTCACCTCATGTTCTAGACAGTTATTACTGATCTGATTTCACTCCTCATACAATCAATACCTTTCTCATGAGATATATAATTCTTTACCTAAACCATTAAAGAGAGGTATATTTCCCACCCATCACATAGTTAAAATCATAGATATGTGTGCCACAAGATAAAAAAACATTCATCATATCGTAACCCATAAAAATGATATCAGAATCCTTATAACCCATCAAACGAATGTGGTATCATAAATATTTTATCATATCATAACCTATGTAAACAATGCAGGTTTCATAATCATTTTAATATTGAATAAACCATGAAATAAAGTGGGTTTCATAAGTTTTTATTTGTAGCATAATCCTTAAAAGAGTAATACATTCCATAAATAATTTCTCATCTTATTTAGAAACCATTCACTGAAAGAATTTGAATTTTATCATTGGATCATAACCCTATTAAATAGAAAACTATATCAAAATATATCAACTGAGTTTGAGAGGTATTTTGAACGATCACATGGAACAAAAAATTTCATTGAAAATAACATTTTGAAGAGTATAATATTTTGAAAATACTCTTCATTGAAACCAATTTCAAAACATATTTAGGAATCATGAAAAATAAATTAAAATATTTCTTAAAAAATATATTCTTTTCTATTTGAAAAATACATTTCCAAACATAATCATATTGAAACATTTTACTTTGAAAATAACCTTAAAACAAATAAATGGAGCATTGAAAACAATCTAAATTTTTTTTGAAATGAATTTTTTTTGAAAAATAATTAAAAAAATAATTATTTATATGATATTAAAGAAAATTTTTATTCTAAAAAAGCCCTATATAATTTAAAATTAATATTCAAGGAAATGACTGTGGGTATGTTTATACATGTCGAACATTTATTTTGCACAATAAAAAGAATAGAAAATTCCTTTGACAAAAAATTAATAATGATATTACTTTTAATTTTTTTTTTGAAATTTTAGGGTTAAAAAATGGGTAAATATTATTTTTATAAATAATATTAAAAAAATATTTTTTTAGAAAGCCTATTTTATTTAATAGAAAAAATAACTCACTAAATAGAGAAATAATATCTGGTTTTATTAAAACCAATCCTCAATTATCTTAAGTACAAAACGGTTGAAAATGATAACAATAAATGGATATATCGTGGATAACAATATTATAAGAAACATAATGTCAGTTACTATATTATGGATCAAAATATTTTATCAATGGAATCATAACCATAAACAAATTTTATAATTATTGAGATTATACATTAAACTATTACAATTGTGGTAACATTTATTCCCAATACAATGAAAATAAAATAATTTCGCACATCATAAAATATCATGAAATTATTGAGATTTGTGATATAATTAGATAAATATAATTATATACACCTCATTGAAAATTATTTTTTTATAACATGGCATGTGCCTCAAAGTACGAAAATTGAGACAAAATTACAATACAAATTTGGTAACATTTGATTCTTAAACCCCATGAAAGAAGTATAATCAAGGGGATATGTATATAAATAAATTAAGTATAATAATAATAATATATATTCATGGTGATTATATACACTACACAAAATAAATGAGTGGTGAATAAGGCATAAGTCTCATATAAATAAAAGTGAGATGAGAAAACCCCTTAACATAAATCTTAACTTTTTTGCACACATTCAAAAAATGGTATAATAATTTTGGTTTATTAAAAATATATAAAAGAACCATATTATAACATAAAATACCATAAAATATTTCATTATGAACATATATTAACATTTTATTATCAATTTCATGTTAATGTTGTGTTTTGGGTAATATCTGATTTTTTCATCAATGTTTTTACTTATTATTCTTGATCATCATTATTTGATTATTATCTACTTGATTATATAATGTAAAAAAATTATTAAATATTGTATATATTAATTTTATAATTATTTATATTAATCTATAAAATATATAAATATGAAATAGAATAACTCGTTCATGGAGTTGGTATGACGTATGTATGCATGAACATTGTTTTTTTATTATCATATTGAAGGAACGAAAGTAAATGAAATATGGGTGTATATATATTACGATTAAATTTTTATTATTATATCATATATATAATATAAATGTAATTAAAAATACTATATACATTCCATGTAATGGGTGAATGAATCAAATCTCTATGAGGTGGTAGTAGTCCACATGTCCACAATCAAAGTAATAGTATTTAAAAAAATGTAAACCTTGAAGGAATATTTTACGTAATAATTACAGTAAAATAAATAAATAATAAATATCATATATATCATAATGAAACATTATTTCCATCATAATTCCCAACCATGGTAGTGGTATTGAAAAAATGACTGACATCGTTTTCTGAGGTGGTAGTCCATCGTACACATGAACGGTAAGTTCATTACACATTTAATGGAAGTGCATGTAAGTGTTCGTTGAACCCTTTGAATAAAGATATATAAATTTGTTGATAATTTTGAGTTTTTTATATAATCATGTAAGAATAATAATTTATGTGGTGGAGAATGAAAATAAAAAAAGATATTGTGAAAGGATGTTACCTCTTTTTTGGGTATTTCATTCTTATTTCCCCCAAAGGAAAAAAATTTGATTTCATTATGCCCAAATTGTGGAATATAGTTTTATAGGAGAGAATATTATATATAATTTGAAAAAATTTGGATGATTAATATTGTCTTGATAGGTGTAAGGAAGTGAGGGGGTGAGTTCCCTTTTATAGTAGAGCATGAATGAAATTCTTGTAAATAAAAAAGGCTAAACAATATGGATAGGTATCCCTTACAACATATGACGCAAATAATTTTCCTTTTTCGGTATAAGTGAGTTTATGTTATAAATATTTCTATAAATTTATTTTGGATAGGTTTATATTGTATTGGGCCCCTTATGTTATATTTTTACCACTATGTATACATTTTATTCCTTAATCATTATAATTAAGTTTATTTATTTTCCATAATATTCTTGAATAAAAAATATGTTGAACATAATATATGTTATAAATTATGATTATTAAAATTATGGAATATAATATAAAAATTTATAAAAACATGAGTGGAAGAAATGAATTAAACTTAATTTTACAGATGTGTCGTGGAAGCGGGTTTTTAAATAAATAACATCCAAAAGATTGAAATTTTTTTCTATTGAATATCAATGTGAAATTGGTAACAATGAACGAATTAATATAAATATTTGAATAATGGATATAATATTATATTAAACCATAATTAATATATAATTTAACTATATAAATAAATTATACCAGAAAAGAATTTTTGAATTTAAATTCATTATTTTTCACTATTAATCAATAAAATGAATCATCTCCAAAAAAATAAAAAACATCACCCTATGTAAATTTTGATATTATAATTTATAAAATAATATATATTTTTCAAATATATTTTTAAAAAGTTTAAAAATTTTGATTTTAAATGTGTTTTACATTAAATGGAGGAAAACTATTATTTTAAAAAACACTTATTGATTTATAAAATTGGATTTATTATTATCTAAAAATTATAAAATATATTGGATAAATATCAAAAATATTTATTATATATAATATATATACATTTAATTCATTAAATCTATCAAAATTGGTTTTATTATTTATTTGGATAAAAAATTCACATTGAATGATAATTTTATTTGAAATGTAATTTAATTTTTTTTAAATAGTTCTTACATTTATTTATTATAATTGATAAATTATGGAACAATTTTATTAACATGTATAAAAATGTTTTAAAATATATATTTACCTTATATATAACTTCCATTCCAATGGCTCAGTGGTAACTATAATAAATATTTAATAACAATATTAATAGTATATTGTAGTGTTATAAATTGTGGCCTTGGTTGTAATGTAATATTTTTAAGGGACTTAGTATAGTGTATAAAAAAGACATACATAGTGTTTTTTGTACCTAAAACAATCCTAAGTGTTTCTTGTAGTGTAATATTAATTTATTCGTATATAAATCAATCTAGAAATTGTTTTTTCATATAAAATAAATCTATATCCATTGTTGTGGGAAGTGAAAAATATCACAAAGATTAAATTAATTTGAAAAACATCATAGAATCTCAATTTTTTATAATATAACAATATAAGTTTCATTAAGAATAAGTAAAATTATTAGATAACATACTAATGTTTTGGTATAGTATATATTATGTGATTTTCCAATAAATAAATCCTTATGTATATACAATAAGTTGATATCATTCTGGCATAGTTGTACCACTAAGAAATAACTCTTAAAAAGTCATGTAGAGCTATACTCTAGAGTTACCGGGTATATGATAGTCGTCCTTACTATGCACTTGGTTTGACACTCAAGGGGGATATTCAGATGATAAATTATATTTTCATTACAAACCATTAATAATAATTTGAAAATATTATTTTGATTTAAAATAATTCCCAAGGAAACAATGTTCATAATTATGAGATTAGTCATGCATGTATTTCTCAATTTATGTTATGAGTTTCAATAATTTTGGATTATACATTATGATTCGTAATATTAGGATCTAATATATGGTATTCCATTATATATAAATGGATCCCAGTGGATGGAATGTGAACCATATCAATTCACATCCACAATGTATGGATTTCCCTCCCAGGTTTGATAATGGAGATGGAGTAGAAGCCACATATCAATGTTACCAAACTATAACCATATTTTTGTGGATGACATAGGTTATAAACAATAAAAATGATACGATAGAGAATCATACTGATCCACTATGTTGTGTAATGATGTTATACCTATTTATATTCCATCATCTTCAATAACTTAATGGATCTGAAATCAATTTATCTCTTAGAAATTAACAATTTCCATAGGGTAGATATTTGTCTATTTGTTAATAAATTAATGGGAGAATGATTTCTGGGAATATTTAATTCCCTCATATAATGTATCTCAGTAGTGCTCATCAATTCAATATACTAAAGATAAAGAAGAATTAAAAAAGATGAAATTGAAGGATTTTAATGTTATCTTCTTGTAATATTAATTTACTCATAAACAATTAGAGGATATGGAGAGACCATTCATGTGTCTTAGAAAAAAGGATGATGAGCATGTTTCTAATTATGAATAAAACTTTACAAGTGTATAGAAGAATTATATGGAATATGTATATAATCTAAAGTGTATGATTTTCTATTTCTTTCCAAGGATAATTCCTGTTCATCGAAGTGATATAGTCTCCCAAACATTCTCATTAATGAGAACATAATATCAAGTGCTATCCATATAGATAAAAAATTATCTATGTCTAATGAATTTAAATGGAATAATGGGTATAAGATTATGATACATTAAAATATAGATAAATAGAATAATGGGACGAAGGATTTTCCCCATGTGGTCATTATGGAAAGAGACACCATAATACATCCTTGATTTAAAAGGTAGTTTTCTATGAGTGTTTAGAGAAAGTCCACCATGTCCATTATTACAACTGGATGAAATAATTTTCCAATATTTAATGATTCAACTCTATGTACATGGGGAACTGTTAAAATTAATTCCACAAGAATCAATGAAATATACCTTATAAGAATCTAAAAGATCATAGTCAAGTGTATACTATCAATATAGAAGTGGTGGAATGATTAAATATCCTTTGTATTTAGATTCATGAGTTATGTTATATAAATATTTTCTCTTTGATATTCCAATTATAATTATCATGAAATGTATAAGTATTATACTGAGGTAGTATTTCATTAATTATTTCAAATCATCCATTGAATGATACTGGGAAAAGTGATTTAGTGGTTTGTATATCTTTTATTGAAAAACATTATTGAGGGAATATAACCGTTAATATGTTCTCTATATTGATATAATAATAAAAAAGAGACATATAGTGGATAATATCAGTTTCCTTGAAATTGGTTATGTGATTTGATTGATTATGTTAATTTTGATGGAGTTTATTTCATGTATGGATTTATAGAATATATTTAATAACCTTAGATTTTTGGAATCATGCTTGTTTTTTAAGTTAATATGATATTAACATATTTTTATTGTCCAATTAAGACACAATTTATATTTTATAGGGAGAACACTGTTGATTTAGTGACCTTCATTTTATATTTACGGACTTTATTTTTGGTCATCAAAATTTTGGATGAATCTAAAGTTTAAATATTTATGGAATGGATTACGTTGAATTTTTATAGTTACTATTGAGGTATTAGAGACTAATTTATTATATTTAATAAATTATTTTAACCAATTTTTAATTAACAAAGTTTTAATAGCATGTTTCTCTTTCATGGATATTATAAACCATTAAATGTAAATTTTAATGCTTCAGGAATAAAAAAATAATCTTGGATATTCATTTATTTGTGTATGAAATGAATTAGAAATTGATCTAATAACAATAAAATGATTAAATTTTATGTATATTTTCTAGTGTACTCTACCTGAATAGTAAAATAATCCCTCAAATATTAAAAAAGGATATTGAAAAAAAATGTTATACTATTATATTTGTATCTGAGGAAATTATGGTCTTTTCACTTATCATAGATTTATGTTTTTATGGGTTTTTAATTTATTCTGATCATTAACAGTATTGGGATCCCATACCTATATCTCTATCCATAATGCTTTACACTTTTCTTCTATGTCCATATCCTTATTTCCCATAATGTTTTCATATTTAGAAACATAGTTATGCGGTATACCAGAAGGCCATTGTATATCCCTTTCACTCTTATCAAGAGGATCATTTATTAAAACTTATTTTATTGTGATATTTATATAAGGGTATTTTAAATTTTCAAAAACATGATTATTGTGATCAAGATAAAAACACAAGGACACAATTTACATAATGGTGGTATAATATAGTGGCTTTAGATTTTAAAAGAGAAACATCATGTTTGAGAGTATATATGACATAAAACAAAAAATTTGAAAAAAATATAACACTATTAAAATTTATGAAATAATTTTTTTTAGATAAATAATATCTCTTTGATAGCTTTTGATGAACACAATGCATTGTTATTCAAAATTTCATACTCTATTAATATTTCATTATTTAAACATCACCACTATAACCATTCCTATATGTTTGAGGGTGAGATATTTTGAAACTAAATTATGAAAATTCTAAGGTATAAAAATTTATAAAATAATCTCAATGGTAATATATTAATTAGAAATAAAATTTTAATCAGCACAATTAAAATAACATATTTTTTTAAAAACATTATTTTTTTCTAAAGGGTGATATAGTCACTCTTGGAGCACATAATTTAAAAATAATTTTTATCACTTTTACTAACATTATTTGAAAATATAAAATTACAATTTTAAATATATATTTCAAAATAATATTTTTGTTAATTTTTCTGAATTTTATTCAAAAAATATTTTTTTTGATGAATATTGAAAATATTTTTTAAAAAAATCCTTTTAATTATAATTTTTTAGAATGTTGAATTATATTTTAAATTGATTTGAAAGTTTAATTTGATATATTTTATTAAAATATTTATATTGTATTCTATTTTATTCAATATCTTATTTAATTCTTGTATGAAAACATTTTAATCATTAGAATGTTTTTTTAAAAGCTGTTTCGTTGACATGTTAGTGGGTTTAATTTTAAACTAGATTACACATATTCTATGAATAAAATTTTCAAAAATCTTTTACATATTTATGATTATAATAATTTATATTAAATAATGTTTTCAACATAATATTTATCCTAATGATTAGTTAAATCAGTAAAAATTAATTACCACGGTTTAGGATTAAACTGGTTTATCGAGGGGTTAAACAAAACATTTAATGTTTATATATTGACTAAGAATTTTTAAAATACTAATTTTTTGAAATAATTTATTACTAAAATTTTATATGTTTTAAAAAAAATTTCTTTTTATTCTTTTTTTCGGGAACACCTTTATTATTTTGGTTTCTTTTAAAAAATTTCTAAGTAGTTTTCTAGAATGTCTTATTTACCCAAATATAAATGGGAAATCTACTCCCTCATTTATTCACACATATAATGAAATATGGAACCATAAAACACTACAAAAATACCTCCAAATTATCTTTATTCACATTCTAGATCATTTATTATTCCCAAAATACAAACCTAAGGGTCCTTCAGAAGTGATCCAAATGATGTTTCTATAAGAGAATGTAATTTTCCTCATTATTATCATTCATTTTCATTATTATTTTAATACAAAAAATTATGTACTTCCACTTAAAATATTATAAAACTAGTATCTTCCAAATACTGATATTTTACTATGTTTATATATAATATTTATCCATCTTCACTTTCATCAAATAGGAACCGAATTCATTAATCATGTGTACAATGGATTGTCTCATCATGAACTGATGTAACTCATTTTCTATATAAAATCCTCAATGAGGGATATAATTAATTATTTATTGAATAAATATAATATTTTTTATATAATTAATATTTTTTAGTTATAATAACACTGATACATTCTTAGATTCCATTTTGTATAAAATATGATTACATCACTTTACTACCTCGTGAAGAGATATGATACCTTTTTGAAATCCAGATTATATAAAAAGTAAAAAAGGATAAATTTAAGGAATATATGTGATATATATAAAATGAAATAATATTGTAAAAATTATTATAGTATACACTACCTCAATGTTTCACCCATTTTGGGAATAATATCATCCCTCCTACCTAAGTACGACCTACCATCTTTGAAGAGCGATGTGATTGATTTTCAATGTACAATTTTACCGAGTTTATATATTGTTTTATCTGTTGAAAAAAAATATTTATAACATTAATATAATTAGTTATCTGATTTAAATATATCCTTTGTACAATAATAGGAACATTATTGATAATGAACATGTGAAAAAATAAGGCAATCAACACCCATAATGATGAGAATAATGAAATGTTATTAACAAAAAGGTGAAAAATAATACATATAGATAGTATATTGTATGATATATATGAGTTTTGTTTCTATAATAAATTTATAATAAACTTATATTTATTATATAGAAGGTTCGAACACATACAAAAGAAGTTGAACCTAATATAAGGGTTTCTCATATAACATTTACTTCTATGATACATATACCATATTCACCACTTATTCATTTGTGTTTTGTATATAAATCAACTTTCGATATTTAATATCATTAATATATTTCATTTAAAGGTATTAAAATTTTAATTGGGATTATTTCATTCACATGGTATTCTAATTCAAATTTTACCGATGTGTTAAATGTTTATTTCACAATCTTATTATTATTCAGAATTGATTATGTTTAAGTCTACCATTGGAAAATTATTTGTAATTTATATATTAAGACTAATATATTTTTATCTCTTATGGTAATTCCGTATCTTTTATTGCAAAAATATTATTTTCCCTTCTCTATGATACATAAAATGGTTGAGAAAATGTTTCTAAATAAATGAAAATATTATTTATCTTTTCAGTTGAAAATGATTGTTCTTACAAATCCATATTTTCTAAAATGATTTCATAATTTTTTTTAATTTCAATGAAATTATTAATTAAATATTTTTTCCAATTTCTATTTTAGAAAAAGTAATGGAATATTCATATCGCTTTCCAAATAAGACATTTTTTTATTTCACTAAAAATGTGAAAGGAATCATTATTTCAATATATATAGTATGAATGAAATTTTCTAACATCATGATCACTCAATGTTATTAAAATTTACTTATACATTTTAGAGGTTATTTTAAAATAAAATTATTTTCAAAATATCTTCTTTAATTTTAGTTTTCAAAATATTTTCAATGTGAAAATATTATTTCCTCAAAAACATTAATGACATTTTTTCTATTTGTATTCATCAATGACATCAACCCTTTATTTTACTTATGATAAACTAGTGATATGTTTAATTGGTATAATATTTAATATTTCTCTAGATTTTTTATGATTAACTTAAAAATGGAAATAAGTTTTTTTATAATTCTTCATATTACTCTGAATGTTTTATGATTATTTTTATTGATTGGGGTATGTATTAAAAAATTTTAGGTTAGTTTTACAATATGAATAATTAAATTGATTATGGGTCACCCCTGAAATATAAGGAATGAATTATAATTATTATTTAATGAGTGGGTCCAACAATTACGTAGCCCATTAATGCACCATTGCGACTCATGATACAAATCAATTGGACATCTTAAATAATTTTTTACCCTTATTTTTAAACTATCAACTGAAAGGTCTTGATAGTATGTTTATGTTTTGTGAAATTATTAATTCCCTAATTATTAGGTTGTGTAATATGGTCAATTTTGTTATCAAAGTAGTTATAATATCTATTGATATGTTTCATGCTCATTTAATTATTTATATATATTCTTTTGGTCATTGTTTATTATTACAATATTATTCTCAAAGAATTTCTTGAAATTCATTTGTTTAATTTATTTTCCTTTGTATATTTATTATGTTTATTTAATCATGATAAATTTAATTGTACATATATCATTACTGATGCTTTCTGATCACCCATTTCTCATGTTCCTTTTTTTCAGGATGATTAGATGTGTGATATGATTTCTATGAAAGGGTATTCTAAAGAAAATAATTGATTACTCTAAAAAAAACTTTTTATTTTATTTTCTAAAATTTAAAGTGAATTTTATTTTTGTATCTCGTTTAACATTAACAATAAACAATTTTATACTTTAAGAGATATTTCTTTACATTTTATGATAATTAAATAATGTAACCACCAACTTTGGACATAATGTTTATAGTCTTCAAAAATTTCAATAATGAATTTAAATTCTTATTACATATATAAAAAATGTAAACCTAAAAAATAAATGAGGTTATCCATAATTTTTAAGTTAAATTTCAATGAAAACATATTAATAACTATATTTATATAAACTATTGCTTTGATACCAAATATATAGAGTTGAACCCTTACTCATGGTTCAGATAGTAAAATTTAATCTTATCATTTCTGTAATTGACAATGATTGTCTTTACCCTATTTTAACATTCCAAAATGTATAAAATAAAAAAATGGATCACTTACATAATGAAGGAAAATATGGGTTTATAGTTTTATATAAATTACAAAAACCCTTACCAAACAGTACTAATGTATTTAAGTGAGAGTTTTTTCACTATACCAAGAATTTCTTATTCCACATTATGTATTCAAAATATCCTATAAAATTATTTCCACATAAATACATTATAGTCACATTCATTAAAATTGATCTTAATAACCTAGGACTGTGGAAAAATAGGTAGGGTAAAATGAAATAATTGGCAATGGTAAACAAAATCATGAAAAATTGAATGTCATTAGTGGCCATAAGAGGAATATAAGGGTACGATGAAAAAAATTAATGTTCATGATAATTATGTAGGATAATTAATGGCCATAAAAATCATGATAATAAACAATGATAAATAGTGTACTGCTTTAACATAAGAAAATATTAATATAAGTTGATAATCATAATCCATGTTAAAACAATCCAAGATCTAGGACCCCTTGTTATTCATTGAAAAAATTTAAGATATGTGTAGGTATCCTGAATAATAAAACATTCATCATGGAATAAATTAACCAAGTAATCCCATATCTCTTATGAGTGACCTATATCCTGTAGAATCTATTGTATTTTTGAAGTAACATGACTCCATAGTATCTTAGGAGTAATACTCATATAGTTAACTCTCTTTCAATTCCCAATAAATTAGATTGATATAATAGAACCACCTATCACATATTAGAAAAAAATCCATTAAGGATTTCCGTTAAATCCCCAATCCCACTTTCATCAATAATATCCATGTATCAAATCATGAAACAAAACACATGGATTCTTTCATTTCCTTAAAACTGATATATCATGATTTAACTATTAAAAATGAAATTGGTTTCCTAAAAATATATTTAAAAATAATTATAAACCATTCATAAAGATAAATTGAGTGCAATAAAAATATCCTTTCCACTGTTAATAATTAAAATCATTATATTATTTTTAAATATTTTTAAAAATCGTTAATATAATATTTATGGTGTTTCTTGGAATACAGTGGAAAAATAGTCTTTATTTAGTTATATTAAAAAAACAATTAAAAACAATTAAAAAATAATTTAAAAATAAGTATCATTGATAATAACCATATAATATTATAAAGTGTTCTTAAAAACAATTAGCTATCTTGATATATTGGAAATTTAGTTATAACCTAAATGTCAGAAATAAACATTCATTAAAAAAAATTATAAAGTGAGTTTAAAGTGACTATTGCAGAAAAGTTTGAGAAATTTATCATTAAATATTTGTAAAATAATTTAAAATATGTTAGAAAATAAATTTAGGAAGTCGTTTATCTTTATAAAAAAACCTTCCTGAAATAATATGAAGAATATGGAGGAAGGTTTCGGTTAAATGTATTTAAAACCATTTGAGAATAATTTTTAAAGAAAACACATTTACAACATTTTCAAACAAAAAACCATTTGAAATAAATAACATGAGAAGAGAAATAAAATTATATTAGTATGAATTTTTTTCTAAAATTATATTTATATAATTACTGTATAAAAAAATAAATTAATTTAGTTACATCGATCATAAAATGTCTCTTAGAAGGATGGTTGAGAGGATAAAACCATTTAATTCAGGTAATTTTTGAATAAAAAAATCAATTGAATTATTGAAAAAATATTATTCTATAAAAACCATAATTTTCATGAATGAATATGTTAAAACATATTATATGGGTAGTAAGTACACCATTGAAAATAAACAGTTTTTCATAACATGAATTTTGTCTTTAATAATTGAAATAGAGACCATGAAAACCCATATAATTTTATAACCATTGAATAAATATCTAATGTATGACTAAACATAAGGGGAATATTAAATATCATGATCAAATATTGATTCATGATATAATTTCTGAATATATAACATACATACCTTATAAAATTATGTAGGTGCATAATACATGGCATGACACAATGATACAATATTGAGATGAATAATTTTTACCGAGGTCAAGTAATTGATATTTAAATTTAAAAAATGAATTGATTATGTGTTAAAATTTTAAAACAACATAAAACAAGTAAAAATACAGCATTATACATTCATAGGTAATTTCACACAAAATCATTCCAAAACATAGTCAATGAAGTATATATATAACCTAGTTAATTGAAATTTTGATAAGAAACCCCTTACTTAGAGTTAGAAATTGTAATATATTTTCATTATCTTATATATTTTGAATTCATATTAAATATTTACTTATTTAAGAGCCCAATATTTTTTATTCCCTTACATTTAATCCATTTAGTTATTTTTTTTCAATGACCTATTTAATTTCTTAATTAGTTAAGTAAACACTGTGTGTTGTTTGGATATTCTTCTCATAGTTGCAGAACAAATTTGGTATGTTGACCACGGTAAAAAATTAAATTTTAAATAATAACCCTTATAATAATATTCAAATGATTATAATTTTTATATATCAAATATAGTTTTATAATCACCCAAGAAATTTGGATGGGAAAAATGAATCACACCACTTCATGGAGCTGGTATTACACATGTATGCAAGAGCTATGTTATAATTTATTGACTGGTGGAAGGTTAAGAAGGTACACAATATATTATTTTTATAGAATAAAATATATTTAATTAATGTAATATAGATTTATTAAATACATCATAATAACCATCCTTGGGATGGGGTGTCGAAAAATTAAACACATCGCTTTTTAGAGGTGGTAGTCCACACATACAAAGGAATGATGATTTCATTTACTAAATGATATAAAATTATATGAATTAGGGTTGTAACATAGAAATAGTAACATCTGTGTATATATTTTATAATTATGTTTTTATATCATCAAGGTTTAATAATATTTTAATGAATTATGGGAGGAAATAAAAAAATGGTTGGATAATAGTTATACGTGATCCTTGTAAAAAACATTATTTTACACATTTATCTTTCTAGGATAGTGATTTGATGAGACAAAAGAGTCTTGGTAGTGTTAATAGTCTTTAAGGAGTGTTTTGGAATTCTATTGCCTAAATTGGAGTGCACAAAATGTGTCCGGATTTTCCTATATAAAAATGAGGCTTAGGACACAGATGAAAATACTTAATGGATTCTATAATATATGTATCCTAATCATTTAAATTGGAACTAATTCCTCCCAAAGTAAAATAAATGATGTTATAGGTTCTAAATAAAATCCTCCCATAAAAATGGACATTTTTGATACATGTTAGGCCTTTTCTTCTTATTAAACCACTGTAAACTCATTTAAACCTTAAACGTGATAACATATCTTTTTTAACAATGTTAACATAATAGTATCTTCCAAAATAGAAAGGTACAGCTACATTTTTTTTCAAATTATGATTAAAATTTTTGAATCCATTTTATCATAATATATATCTATAGGTCGTATAAATTATATTTAATATAAGAATAAATAATGCATAGAAAAATACTATTTAGATAAAATACTTGTTTTAAGAGTAAAAATTATTTCCCCTTAAAATAATGTAATAATTTTGTTTACTAGATTTTATTTTGGAAAATAATACAAATTTATGGTTTTTACTCTTTTGGGGAAATCAATACCCATATTTAATTTTTTATCCATGTAATTAAATTCAAAGACCCAAATTCTTTTTAAAGTTTTTTAAAATATATCCTGTCATCGTAATGTCAATATTAGGATCGCAATATCAAAATAATGTTTTAAAATCAATTATATAAATTGTTGAAGATATCTTTTGTGAACAAAATAATCCAATTGGATAAATTCATTGGTTAGTGAGTGTTTAATGCTTTACCCCATATTTTTATCCTAGTTTTACCTATTTTCTGGGGTAACAAATCATTACCCTGGTAACTATTGATAATATCAAAAAATTAATACAAACCTATTACATTATTGTAATTATTTTGATTAAAATTTTGTAATTTATTTTATAATTTTCAATTTATATATGTGGTCGAAGATCATTTTATAATTAGTGTTTAAAATGCAATTATTACGATCTTGAAAAAATGAAAATTTAAGCATAAAATGGATTTATTCTTATTTCATAACGAGTGAAAACAAATAATGAATGTAAATTAATTATATTAAAATTAAATATCATTATTTTATTAATATAATTAATAAATAGAGGGTTAATTAATTAATAAAATAACACATTGTGCTCAAAAACACTTTTTTTAAATGTTGTTTTATTCCCAAAACAAACATATACCAAAATCAAGTATAACGACGATTCATATTTAATTAATTATATAACATATAAGTAGTAGTTTATTATTTCAATTTAATATCAAATTTAAATAAAATGTTTAATTTTAAATGTCAATCGATGAAAATTTTACAAAAATAAATATTTTCACAATTCTTGGAAAAGTCTATCATTTCTGCAAAATCCATAAATTTTACGCTTAGAAAATTTTCATATGATATTATCAAAAAAATTTATTTAACAAATTTCAATCTTAAAATTCTAATAAATTAAGTATGATATTTTCTAAAAATATTAATAAAACCAATTTTTGAAGAAAACTTATTTTTAAATCATAAAATAACATTACCTAAAATTCAGTTTTTATTTCCTAAGAATTAATAAATAAAATTTTATTGAGTATGTCCATTTTATATATATTTAATAATTTGGTTATTCTTATTCAAATCCTCTAATTCAATAGCATCTTAATAATGGTCATATTTAAATAATAATATTTCATTTTTCATTTATGCATGGTGTTATATGTGGTATATGCAATCTAACATAGTATTATTATAAAAGTTTAGGTTTTTATAGTCATAAAATAATTATTTAAAAAATGTAAAATAGAATTCACAATTGCATGAAAATTTATTCATGTTTAAAAATTAAATTGTTAGTAAAATAATGTATTATTCCTTATATTATTAGAATTATTAAATAATTATTATTATAAAGAAGTATAGATATAAGAATAAAACCAGATAAGTTTATCATCTATAAAAATATAGATAAAATGATATTAAAAAATTAATTGAATGAACTTATAAAATATATATTGATCTTCTCATCAAAGGATATGACCGACAATATTGAGGATTATCTCTTCAAAAATAGAATTGTTTATAAAATGATCACTACTCTAAGGAACTTGGTATTTAAAGAATAATACTTATTGATTTCAATTAATACTTATGAATAATATATTAAATTTAAGTTAAAGGATATGATTTTTTTGATTGCGTACTGGACACGCAACAATGGGATACTCGGAAATCTTACATTGCACAAAAAAATGATTTATACTAAAAAATCATAGAATATTATTATTATTATTTTAAATGGTATTTAACACATAATAATTGGAATTGTGGGAATGAATAGTATCAATTGAAATTCTAAATATGGTTTACACATGTTTGAATGATGATTCATTTGAAATAGAAAAAAAATCCAATTTTATACAAAGGATATGTTTTTATGAAAACCTATTTAAAATAGATTAATTGTGTTTTCATATCACTATTTTTGGATTTTTATTTAATCAAAAATATATGATTTATATTCAATTTAATGTTTTAAATTCAACTTATATGTTTTCTAGATCTCATATAAGAATAACTTCATTTTTCACATAAAAAGTATTTTTGTAAAAATGTAGTTTTATCGGCTTTTGATGGAGAACCATTTTTAAATCTAGTTTTTGAGACCATTATATGTTTTACTGGACAAAATAATCTTATTATTTATAAGCATAACATCAAAATTTACTTTGGATGAAATTTTGGCAATTTTTTTTGAAAAATATCATTTTTTAATATATAGTGTAAAATATTAAACATTAATTCAAAACTGCCTTTTAATCTATTTTATTTAAATAGATAGATTGTACTATTAATTGGTTTTAATGTTTAATTGGATTATATTTTTATCATTTAATAAAATTTTGTCCATTGGAATTAATTTCAATTTTTAATTAGACATAAAAACATCTCAATCTTTTGATAGTTATGGTTTCTTAAAAACACGTTTTTTGGTTATGACAATAAGAATTGATATTAAATTTATTTATGCATCTTCTGTGTTTCGAATTTGATAAAATGGATTGAATATTTCAAAATCTGTGGTCCAAATTGTGTAAATATATCACTTTTATAATTAGAATTTATGTATCATAGCTTGAGTAAATATTTTAATTAACATGGGTATTGGGTAAATCTTGTAAATATAGGAAAAAATAATATAATAATAATATTAAATTACCCTAACACGTGTCCTAATTTGATTGGATTATACATTTCGGACCATGGGCATTTTTGGGACGTTTTTGGGACCCCATGGCGCCACTTGTAAGTTCAAATGACATTTTATAAAAATTAATTTAATATTTTGGAACATATAACCAAAACATATATCTTATAGTAAAAAAATTTTTATATGGGGTTATATAAGAGATCTATTTGACTATAAATATTATTTTGAATTTTAATTTTTTTTTTACATAATGGTATTTTATTTGTTATGTTTAGAGATTAAATTAATAAATTTACATGTGAGACAATAATGATGAAGTGATTGCTTCATTACTAAAGGATTCAAATAAATGATATTATAAATGTTAAAATAAATGTATTTTGGTTATTTTTATGTAATCCAATAATTTTATGGATGATAGTTACATGTTACATTTTGTTAATGATGTTTTTTAGAATCAATCAAGTTGTTTTGGATTTTTTTTAAAAGCCATGATATGAATAGTGTCAAAATTGACATAATTAATATTTTAAAATATAATATATTTTATTAAATATTATAATATTACAAAAAAAAATATGTATTATTGATACAAAAAGTAATCATAAGTCTAAAATTTAATTAATTACTCTTTATGTGTATATTGTTCATGTTTTGGTAACTAATTTAATTCTCAAAGTGTTAAATGCTTGATAAAACGGTAAGAGTAAAAAAGGGTTAAATAAAGCAGATAAGAATTAAAAAATATCCAAAACCTATCCAATTATTATTTTATGATTTTATTTCAACCTATATTCATATTATAGTATAATTTAATTAGTTTTTTACATTTTGAAACTGAAAAATAAATTTATAATAAAATAATACTTCCAATTTTCTTAAAGAGCCCCACCTCCCTCTAATAAAAGGCCACCACCTCTAACCATTACTTACACCTCTCAATCCCCCTTGGATTATCCCAACTATTCCCAAATAAGCTCCAAAAATCCCAAAATCCCTCCTATAATCATTCCCTTAGGAATAAGGCAATTCAAGAAATAATTTTGGCTCAAATCAAAGACAGTTTCACGTTTTAAGACATATTGTCTTCTCTAAAATTTCTTTCCATTATTCTACTTGTTAACTCAATATTCTATTATTTTTCATTGATTGGATAACAATAAAATTATCCTCAATATAATAGGTTTTTCATATGATAATGATTCTAACTACACTTCTACACACCTCCATCTGACGAATACAATCATACTGTTTCTGTGGACGATAAACTACCGCCTCCTGAAACGAAGATTGTTCAATTTTCTAATACCACCCCTAATAGTTGGAATTATGATGGAACTAGAATTAAATATGATATATATGATATTTATTTTATCTCTATTCTTCTGTAATTATAATTTATAATTAACCATTATTCTTTTCATGTTGTATAAATATGATAATTTCATTTGAGAAAGTATAGACTACCGCCCCAAAAAAGTGATCGAACTCGTTCAGGCTATACATGGAATGTATAAAGTATGGAATTAATGAACTTATGTAACATACATAAAATTTTATATTATATTATAATTATAATATAACTATTAAAATTTTATTTTTCAGTCCTGTAAAAATGAAAAAGAAATGAAATTATCGTTCATGCGTACGTACGGCATACCATCTCCATGAATGGTACATTTCATTTTATTATATCCAAATGTTATGGACAATTATAAATTCATAAATACTGGATATAAATACGTATATATTGGAAATATATAATATTTAAATCATAAATACAATTCTGTACATAATGGACTTTTGACCACATGGACAATTTGTAATTATAATAGGTTCATTTATGACTCATGTATCATACATTAACAATATACCGATATGAACATGAATAATTATATGGTTGTTATAACAAGGTAATAAGTGATATAAAAGTAATAATTTACTTTAAAAAGGTTTGTATGAATGTATAATTTACATATTTTTATTATTCAGGGAGATAAAGAACAAACCATACATGTCAGACACAAGGTAAGGGAGCTTCTCAACCTAATTTCTATTCCTAGGGTTGATCTTCTACTTATTTATTATGTTGTACTATGATAATGTTCAAAATAAATTTTTATGTTATATATTTTATTTTTACTTGATTTGTGTGTATTTATATCAAATACACATAATCGATCTATTATATTTAGAAAATTATCTATGTAAGGGAACTATTCATCCTCCTCTTTTAGTCAAAGACATATTCTTTGATATGTATTTTGATTTCCATTTCATTATTTTGGTATATTTTATTATATATCATTATTGTTGTAAATTTTATGTCCAAGTGATGAGAGGCCATTTTCTCTCTCATCAACTTATTTTTTGAATTTTTAAGTAACTTTGTTAGGCTACAGAATTTTCGTAATGGACTTTGTCTCAATATCCTTTCATTGATGCATAATTTTATATATACACCACATTATTTTATATTTTCTATAAGCCCTTTTGAATTATAATTTAATTAAAAGTGAATATTTAATCTATGAAGTATTTTACTAAATGACAAAAAGAATGTTTCTTTTTACGTATGCAGTGACAACGACCTTTCCGCCGCCACGAGCATTATTTGATCTTTGGATTCTATAAGAAGAAATAATGTTTTTAAAGGGAAAATAAATATAATATACTCTTTTTATGTATTTTGTTATTAAAAATGGTATTGAGAATGGACTGATTAAGGAAATATATTGAATATTGTTATTGTGATTACAATATGGAAATGTTTTATTTCTTTTATGCGTGTTCATGTGTTATGATTATGTTATTATTCTTGGTCATTGCTTACATATATGGTTGGTTCTCTAATAAACGATAGGCAGGTGAGCCCAATATAGAACTCCAATGCATTGGGTAATGTGATAGAGGTATAAATTAATGTTTCCCGTAAGAGATTTATATAATATACTATAATGGGTATTCCAATCATAACTCCCTTTGTAGTTGTGAAAGCTTCAATGCATGTATGTTATAGATGCCACAAGATGCCATTATGATTTATGATTTCTATGTGTTATTCATAAATCTTATGATTTCATGATTTATTTTAAGGAGTTTATGTTTTGTATTTCTTGATGGAATAATGTTTTATTTCATTATTTTATAACCCTTAATGAACTTTTTATACTCATACCATGTTTTTGGAATGCTTTTCACATGGTATAAGGAAGAGTAAGAGAAATGAAAAATTCAAGAATATTTTTATCAAGAAAATAATTCGAATTTTATTTATGGATTTTTTTGTGAAAAGATTGTATAGAGTAGAGGTCACTATATTGTAATATTTGAGATGTAATGTAATAGTTATGGCCTAATTCTCTAAAACATTGAACCTAAAAAGATCATCAATGTGATTTCTTGACTTAATTCACTATTATGAAATAATTATGCCTATGGCCTTGTAATTAGTATGCCTCCTTATAAAATTGTATTTAAAAAACATTCCATTTTCTCAAGGAGATTGAATACATGTATTTTTGGGATATAAATATAATTGACATGGACTATAAGATTGTTGTGGAAAATTGGATATATAACATGAATAAGTTATAGGAAATATGAATAAAATCTTATAATATTGAATAATCTAGGAATGTAAACAAAAAATAGGTTTGTGATAAGATCATTCAAAAGGATGAACATCAGTGAAGGAAAAAATTACCTTCTATTCTAATTGAGAATAGTGTTATTTATATGGAAATTTTCATCAATATTATCAAGACCATTCAAGGGGGTTGAATGAAATCCTAATAGATAAATTCAGATATCTTAATAAATTAATGATTTGTTTTGTTTGAATGGATATTGGATGAAGATATAATTTACTATTGGAAAAGTGATATAATCCACCATTTTGAAAACATATTTTCAAAGAAACAACGAGTCAGGATGATGAGTAAAAAAAGTTCTCTTATGAGTAAGATCAAATTATTTATATTTATTTATTATCTTTTAATATGTATAATTTTATCCAATATGTGTGTTACTTACATATTATATGAAAGAGAGGAATAATTCTTGTTAAACTATAATGAAAAATGATGATCTATTTAAGAAAATATTTTGAGGAATTTAAGTATGATACTGACTTTATCATTATAATTTTTATCTTATTTTAACATCATAATATAAATATACTAACTCTAATCATATTAAATTATAAATAAATATCTATGGGGGTTTAGGACATAACAAAATTATTATAACACAATATAATTTTTCTCATCACTTCTCTAGGTCATAGTTCAGTTTAAAAAAATTGAGCCTCTTATCACAGAAATTGGTCTTTGAATTTTTATTGTGAAGTTTAATTTAGTCTCTTCTCTATAATAATTAATTTATACTGGGGTGATTTTTTATTGATAAAAAATACCACCTCAAGGAGACAACTTAATATTAAATTACATTATTCCGTTGAAACTAAAGTAAACATTGTCATTACAATCCAACATCACATTTTTAAAATGATTATGGTCTAGGTGTGTGAGTGAATATGGATAACCATAAAACATGAAATATAATTCATTGTTATAGATTATCTTATCATGATTCCATGACACGAATAAACTATTTATTCCCTTGATATGTCTACTATAAGTTATTTTTTTCATGAATAGACACAATCAATCGATAAGTGAATTACACATACCACGGGTAAAATGAAAATAAAAGTATAGGATCCTAGTTGTTAAATGAAATGAATAATTATGGTAATAATATACTATAATGAATATGGGGTTAATTGATATATAATATTTTTATAATTTTTTATCAAGAATGTCAGACCACAAAGAGGATGATAAACATAAAGGAGATCCATGTTTTAAGGTGTTTCACACTGGAGAAATTAGTCAACTAAGATCTCTTTATTTAACCAATCAACAACCAGCAAATCTATGACAATAGACACAACTAAAAAACTAGGTAAGGGAAGTGCTTCCCTTTATCAGTGTTAAATATATAGTGTTGATAAAGTGGTGTGCCTTTATCAGAACTAGATAAAAGCGCTAATAAAGTTAACCTTTATTAGTGCTAAAATAAGCACTGATAAAGGTGTACCCTTTATCCCCACTTTTTTTAGCGCTGATAAAGGGAATATTTATTAGCACTATTATAAGAACTGAGAATTATTTTTGTTCTTAATTTTTATAAAATTAAAATATTTATAATTAAAAATAATGTTTTTTTATTCATTAACAACTATATACCAATATTTATAAATATATACTATTTATTGTTAAAATTATTAATAAATATATATATATATATATTTATCTTATATGTCATTTTAAATAAATATATAAGAATATAAATAAGTTATTAAAATTATACTTTTATAAAATAAGTATTTTTCGGCACTATAATTATGGTGCTGTTAAAAAGGTTTTTTATCATCGCTTTTTTAGCGCTGATTAAGAGAGACCTTTTTTAGTGCTAAAATAGTGCTGATAAAGGTATGTTTTATCAATTATTTTAGTTTAGATCTATTAAAACATTCCTTTATCAACACTTTTATCAAGAACTAATAACGGTTCCAGCGGTTTTTATTTAAGAACCCTAACAGGCCCCTCCTCTCTCGCACATGTTCTAGATTGTGCGGAAGCTGACCCAACCCCTTTTATGTCGTGACCTATCCTACTCCTCCTACTCCTCCACCTCCTACTCCTCCCCCTCCGCCACTGGGTTTTCCTCCTCTACGGCTGGGTTTTCCTCCTCCACCACGACTTTCATCCTCCTCTACCGTCGCTGCCTTCACCACCGCAGCCTCCGCCGATGTCACCTCCGCCTCCGTCGTCGCTGCCTCTATTGTCGTTGCCTCCACCACTGCTGCCTCCGCCACAACTCCCTCTACTACAGATGCCATCTTTGTGAGTGCCTTTTCCATGGCTTCCTCCTCTGCCACAACCTCCGCCATCGCTGCCTCTGCTGTTGTTGCCTCTGCCTCTGTCGCGGCTGCCTCCTTCGCTGCTGCCTCCGCCGCGATCCCTCCTACTTGGTAACCCATAATGGATTATAAGAAGAGATTATTACTTTAATATATGGATCAGGTTGTTAGTTTTTTGGTTATTATGGATGATATTAAATGATATTTATGAAGGTAAAATATGTTAGGGGTTATCCTAGGCTAGTGAATTCATTAGAAACATGAAAAAATGTATATTCTTTGAGTTGTGACTACCATAAGTGGTCTCATAACAAGTATGAGATGTATGCATTGGTGATGGCTTATAAATTTGGAATGTGGAAGGTATGGTTAATTTGCTTGACTTGATATTATATAGTCTTTGAGATTCCGTGGAATACTTTTGATAAGGGTGCCTTAAGTGTCGATGTTTTTGGTATCAAGGTTTGTTTGGAAGGTAAGATTAGTGTGATTCCTAACCCAGTTTTTCTTTGATGTGTTTCATAGTGGGGTAAATATTAGATTAAGGATGGAAACATGTGATTTTGAGATGATACCAGTTGAAATTCATTTGTGCAGGTTTCCTACAAGTTTTATGATTGTTAATCTTGTTGGAAAGTAGCACGGAGGTTCTTTGTTTTGATGATTGACATACCATGGAGAATGGTCACGGGTTTAGGCATGTGAGCCTAATATATATGATATTGGACTTAGGTTAGTCCATGTTGGATGATAATTCAGGGTATTATAGAGATTTACCCCTATCTAGACATGCATTATTTCATTAATGAGGGTTGTCGATCACTATTCTGGAAACTGGCTCATGCGGTTTCATGGGGTGTACATCGATAAGTTTATATATCAGGTTAATTAGATCATCTCAAGGAGATGTTATTTTAGTATAAAAAATGGTGTTCAACTTGTGGGATCATGATTCATGTAATTTTATTTGGTGTTATAATATTGTACACCCATTATATTGCATGAGGTGAGAATGGTACATGTCAGTTATGCGTGGTACCCATTTAAATTTTTAGTCGGTGAGATGTAAAGTGTGAGCCGAGGACAAATGGAGTTGAAGAAATAATTTTAGACTCAATTTCTTTGGGTTTTGTATGAACTGGAAAATTTCAATCTATATGGTAGAGGATACGTCACAAACGTATCAAATATAGTGTCATGTTTGATCCGATAGTTATTCACAGACATGTTGTTTTTTGATAAATTGGCATGTATCAGGAGAAGCAACACACATTTTGTGATATAACATGTTGAGGTGATTATCGTTAAGTGGTATAAGGTAAAAATGTAGCAGGGAGTGAACCAATGGTTGTTGATGGTGCAACTTTGATTTTAGATGAATTTCAATGGATACTAGGTATAATATTTCAGTTATTGGGAAATATGTGGCACCTGATATTTCATGATAGAGATTTGGTATGATAAATATGATCAAATATATTAAATATCGATGATAATATATGGTTTATTCACTATAGATATATGAACCTTATGTTACATGGGTCTTCAGTACAATGGGGCTGGTTATTGGATGGTTGATATGGAATTTGTATGTCATTGAGTTGGTGAATATGATTTATTTGGCCCCACATAAATACACTATTTAGTTTTTAGAAGATGTACTAGATAAATTTTATATGTTTACCAAATGATCAGGATAAACTTGATGTTATCCAGAGGTGATTCATGTGGTAAATCATGATTCATTATTTGATTTTGGCGGTGAAACCCATTCATTTCAATATTTAGGGGGTGACCTATTTCATCATATGATTTGAGGATTGAATCATGTGTAAAAATGTAGTGGTAGTGTTTTTCTTGATATTAGATGGTGTAATGATTAAAGTTAAATGATTACTTCGTATTGGGTATGACAAGTTCATTTTGAGGTATTATTGGGAATTTTTTATGGAAAGTCAGCGTGTCAGGGCCTTGATCATAAGCAGTAGAGACTTGTTTGAGTCTATTTGGAATAAAATATATCAACTAGTACTAGATTTTAGAGGGTATTTTCATATGTGTATTGGTTTGATTAGTTATAAACCACACCAAGTGGGTTATTGGATTACTAGATGATGTGTTACAATAGGTGTTTATGATCGTGGGGAGCACTTTGGATCAAGATCATGGTGGGTATCACCATGAACCTGATTATATGTTTAGTGAATAAATTGTTCCCATGAATGGATGGGTTTGATGGAACAGAAAATATAGGTTTCAATGAAGTTTAACCAATATGTACCATTCCAAAATCACATTGGACCTATTTTGGATAGGTATAACATATGAGTTCTCATTTTATGTTTTCCTTCCAGTTGGAAATCTCTTCTTCTGTACGCCTCTCCTCTACTATGAGCGCACCTATATTGTGTGCTTAAAGACACCTTCACAATGATTTTTCTCATGTTAATCATTGGTTTCCTATGGTTCTAATGTTTTTACTATTTGATATTGATGGTTATAATGTGAAATGTATGGTCTAAACACCACCCTGAAAATCATGGTCGTTTTTTGTCATTGTTTTCACACTAAATGAATTGCATATTGGTTGGTTCCTGTTGAAAATTTGAATGTAAAAAATTCAAATTTACGTATACTTAAATTATGAATGAATTCCCTAGGATGATAATACTTTTTTTATAACCCCTAAATTAACAAACAAAATTTAATAAGGGATGATTTGAAAAATCTGAAATTTTGATTGTTTGGTTTGTATGGTGTTTTGATTGTGAGCATGATTGTATTTTTGTGTAACACCCTATGATTTTACGAGAAATATTTTTTTATGTCTTATGTTATACGCAACCCCAAAGTAATCTTTCACAACACACAATGCTGACTTGGCTTTCATTATACGCAATCACGACCTTCCTCGATAGCGTGTGTAGTACGCAATACCGGGTTTCACTAAACAACGATATATTATTATAGACTAGCCGTTATGAATAGTATTAAATACATTTTGAATTATATAACATTATTTTTTTTCGTACTCATTTTATAGAACATGGTAAGAGAACGAAATAAATTTTTCAAGTAAAATAATTATTTTTAAAAAAATGCAGTTTTACCTCCTTTTTATGGAACACACACATTAAATCTATTTTTTGAAATTTTCATAAGTGAATTTTGACAAAATAAAATTCTTATTTGGAATCAGGATATAAAAATTTACTTTGGATACATTTTTGATACTTTTTTGATAACTTTCATATTTTGATTAATAGTAAAAATATGCTAATTTTAATTAAAAACAACTTTTTCATTTAGATTATTTATATGGTTAAATTATAATATTGAATGGTTTTAAAGTATAAAAAGAATATATTCTTACCATTTAATATAATGTATGTCTTTAGAATTAATTTCACAATGAATTCATAGGTAAAAACATTTCAATCTTTGGCAATGTTTTAACTTCTAAAACCCATTTTCTTAACAACATGTTAATTTTAAATTAATTACTGCAACTTATGTGTTTTGAATTTTAAAAAAATGATTCCATATTTGGAATCAGTGGGTCTAAATTATGTTAATAGGCTACTTGTTATTTTTTGGAATTATGAATAGTAACAACGGTAAAATTTATTTACCATAGTTAAAGGTAAATCAGGTAATTAAGGGTAAATATAATATTCTAAAATTACCTTAACAACTGCGAAAATCCTATTGGATGAATAAAAGTCAACCCATATCACATAAGGGCCTAAATATATTTATTTCATGGACTTTTGACCATGAATTAATATAATTATTATTAAAACCAAGGAAAGTGACAATATGTAACTCTCTTAAATCTTATAAGTATAATAATTTTAATTTAGTGATAAAAATTATGAATCATCAGATATATATATTCTCCAGAAATATAATAAAATTATCTACATCATATTAATTTATTTAGAATTTTTAGGGATTAAATAATTATCATTAATTATGACATAATAGTGATGTTGAACTTATTTTATTAATTAAAATATCAAATAAATGGTTTTATAATTTTTAAAATAAATATGATATGATCTATATATTGTGCTCCACTAATTTTCTAGGTACATATGACATTTTATGAATCTGTTAAAGCTTTTATTTCGATCATATATTTTGCATATATTTTATTTATATTCAAAAAAATGTATAGTGTCCAAATTGAAAAAATTGTTATTTTATAAAAATAACATATTATAAAATTGTTTCAAAATAACAAAATTATTTAAAAATTATAAATTAAAATTTATATGGTCTAAAATGTCATAAAGTGTCAAATTATGGAAAATTCACAGCACAAACGTACGGAATACCATCTCCACGTCGTGGTGTAATATGTGTCCCACCACCACCTTACTTGGATGGGTATAATGGTGCAAATAAATAACAATATATGATTATCGTAAAGTGGTATTGATTCTGAAATATTATACATACACTTAAATACAATTCCACGATCATGAGAACGATACCATCGCTCGTGCGTACGTACGGCCTACCGTCTCCACGATGTGATGCGAGTCATTCTATATGATCTTCATTGAATAATGATTATATAAATGAATTGAATGATTGATTATGATATATATTACACTAATTTCATTCTGTAAATGATATATCTATATCCTATAAAGAGTAATATGATTTTATTCGACAAAACACGCGTAAGAGCATAAAGAAATAAACTTTCGAATAACAAGTAGAAATGAAATATTACTATTAAGAAGATAAAAATATGACCATATATTATATCATAAAAATAAATATGATTCTGTAATAAGTAAATTGACATTATTTAAAGGATATTATAGGAGGTTCGGATTCATACGAAGCATATGAGACCTAAGGTAAGGGAAAATCCCACAATCTCATTCTTATCCGATATTGTTTATGCTTCAGAACTTACTGGAGAATATTTATTATCCACATCCATGTTAAATCAATATGTAATATTATTTCCATCCACCTAAAATTGTTTAAATCCAATTTTACCCATTGGTGAGTTTTTAGTAAAAGATATGAAAGGAATCTTTTGTTGTTTTTAGTACGAGGTACTTTTTCACTTTTCCAACCAATGTATGAGAAGAATGTTTTTTTAACATCTACGGCATGAATGGATTCATAGAACATTATTACCATGAAGCATCCATTACAAGTTTACAAGTTTATTTTTAATCAACTTCTTTTTGTTTAAAATTGTATGACATGTTGAGAAATAAAAAATGCTTTTGAAGTGCAAAGGTTATATTCCTCAAGAATGGAGTTCAAGTGTTTTATCAAAATTATTTCCCATCTAAGAAAATACAGAGTTCTATTTCTATCCCTATTTTTACACTTATTTGATTATTTTATGATGTAATTATTTTTATGATGTCCTTTCATCTCATATGGATTATGTTATGAGGGCGTGATGTTTATGATTCCCATTTTTATTACATGGGTTATGCTATGATATATGATTTATGATTTTTTGGCACACATATGAATGGTTTCATTATTAGATGGGTGGGACCTATATCTCCCTCCAATGCATTGGGTAAAGATTAATATCTCACGAGATAGACTTGGATGGAATGGCAGGTTAAACTGGTTCTTATGAAACAGGACTGAAACGAGGAGTGAACTCGGTTCAGAAATGGACTTTGTCTGCTATGATAGTCTTGGCAATGAGTCTTGACTACTATGAAATTATTTTCCATGATTATGTGTGTATTCCGCGAAGCTTCATGTTTTAATTTATGATTATTGGGATTACATTTCACTTCTATGATTTATCCCATGTTATGATCTCTTTTGGAGGATAAGATTATCAAAATGTTATGTTCTTATGAATGTGATATTTTTGATATTTCTTTTGTTTACCCTTCCTGAGCATTTGAGATCACCCTTTAGTATGTTTTCATTTCCCCAGTTCAGGAAGAATGATATTAAGTAGGATATGCCAAAAACTGACTCTATACAGGATGAAATAAATGGGATACAATGTATATGATTTATGAACCAGTTGTTTATGTTTCTCGGTTCCTAAAGACACTATACCTATACGGTCCTTTCATGGTTTTGTTATATGTTGTAATAAGTATGCTTCAATTTTGAAGTAATAATTATGTATGTAAATTATGGGTCATTATTGTTGGTATCAAAGGAAAGGTATATTCAACCATTGGAAATTAGGATGTGAAAGCCTTAGTAAGAAACCTAAGGATATGTCTAAGCATAGAACACAATCATAGTGTTTTAGAAATGGCCATGAACAACCTATGATAAGACCTTATGTGTGAAATTTTATTCATGATAATGTGGTTTCCTATTATAATTAGTGTTGCTCACACTATTCTTCTTGGTTTTAGTCAATGGCCGGAACCCGAAGGAACTGTGTTAATACGTAATGCGATGGGAAATGAAATGATTGTCCCCCTGAGAAACCAATTGTTATGGGATCTAGAATGAAAAATCTTATAGCCATGCTCACAAAACATTCTCAAGCTATGAATCATGCAGGACATCCAAACGAGCAATGGAAGGAGCAACATTCTGTCGAATCCTTCATGAGGCAGCGTCCACCTTAATTTAGTGGGTCTTCTGATCCATTAGTGGGTGAAAAATGGATCGGTACCACTGAAAAGATATTTTCAGATCATCAATGTTCTGAACATGTTAAAGTCATCTTAGCAGTATATCGTTTGGAAGGTGATTTTGATCAATGGTGGAATCTTATTTAGGATACGAGGCAAAGGGATGAAATTGATTCCATGGAATGGGACGAGTTCAAGAACTTATTTTCCAATAAGTATTTCCCTCGTATTCTTCGAACAAAGATGGAGAAGGAGTTTCTTGAATTGAAGCAAAAGGATGATGAATCTGTTGGTACCTACGAAGCAAATTTTACAAGACTTTCAAGGTATGCCACCAGAATTATTATCCAACCTGAGATTAAGATCGATCGATTCTTTAGTGGCTTAAAACCAAGTCTTCGAATGGCATTTACCATACGGGACTTCAATAGCCACAAGGAAATTTTTTTATGTGCTCTCAAGGTTGAGATGGAGATTGGTGTAACACATCAGTCACATGGGTTTGAGAAGAAGAGGAAAATGGAATTCAAAGGAAAATCTAAAGACCACACTAAAAAGAAGATGTGTTTTCCTTTATGCTCAATGTGTGGAACGAAACATGGAGGAAATTGTCTTAAAGGGACTAGAAAATATTATAAGTGTGGAAAAGAAGGTATTTGGGAAATTGAATGTTGAAATAATGGGAAGAAGATGTCTAATGATGCAAGAAAATGGATACACAGAAGGCACCTACTACACTCCAATGTTTCATGTGCAAGGAGATGGGGCATTTTGCCAATCAATGCCCAAATCCAAGGGTTGATGATGATGATCGACGTCAATAAACTCTTAAGGCCAAAGACAAAGGAAATTCAAATGCAATTACTATTAGCGATGTGGAGTACAACAACGAAGTGGTGAGAGGTACACTTACCATCCTCTCTAAAGTAGTAAATGTTTTATTTGATTCTGGATCTACCCACTCTTTTATTTATGAAGAATTTTCTATGGGTATCACCATATTACCTCAACAATTATATGTTGAGTTGGCTATGACAAATCCTAATGTCACAACCATTGCATCAAAAGTTTACAATTCTTCTCCGATTGAAGTTTGTGGGAAAGTGCTTCCTGCAGATCTTGTGATCCTTCCTATAGTGGAATTAGATGTGATTCTTGGCATGGATTGGCTTTCTTTATATTTGAGCACATATCAATTTCCAGAGAAGGGAAGTTACATTTCATATTCTAGATCAATCTATGATCTTCTATCAATCCAAGGATTAACATAACCTTCCAGTGGAAATTTCTTCCATATTATGGGTCTTGATTCCACTAAATGAATGTTATTTATCTCAAATGGTTGGAGAGAAACTCATGATTAATAATATTCCCATTGTACGGGAGTTTGATGATGTCTTTTTTGGGGAATTTACATGTCTTCCACCAAATTGTGAAGTTGAGTTTTTAATAGAACACGTACCGGGTGCTTTGCCTATTTTAAAGACACCATATAGAATGGCCCCATTTGAGTTACATGAATTGAATAAGCAACTCCAAGTGAATCTTGATAAAAGATTCAAATGCACTAGTGTGTCACCTTGGGTAGCATCTGTTCTCTTTGTTAAGAAGAAAGATGGATCAATGAGACTCTGCATTGATTATCGAGAACATAACAAGATCACTATCAAGAACAAATATCCTCTCCCACCCATTGATGACCTATTTGACCAACTACGCAGAGCTCACTACTTTTCCAAGATTGATCATCTTTTAGGGTATCATCAATTAAGGGTCAAAAGGGATGATATACTCAAGATGACTTTCCGTACTAGGTTTGGACACTATGAATTTATAGTGATGCCATTTGGTCTTACTAATGCCCCTGATATATTCATGGATCTGATGAATAGAGTCTTTAGAGACTATCTTGATCAGTTTGTGGAAGTCTTTATTGATGATATTCATATCTATTCAATGTGCAAGGAAGACCATGAATATCTCTTGAGAATTGTATTAAAGACCCTAAGAAAGGAGAAGCTTTATGCCAAATTTACAAAGTGTGAATTTTGCCTTCAAAACGTTTCATTTTTGGGTCACATAATCCCAAAAGATGGGATATCTATGGATCTAGCAAAAAAATAGGTTATCTAAATATGGTTGAGACCAACAATAGTAACTGAGAACCGATGTTTTCTTGGTTTGGCTGGATATTACCAACGTTTTTTGAAAGATTTTTCATGTTTATCTAACCCACTCACCAAGTTGACTCAGAAAGGAGTTAAGTTTGTTTGGATGGAGGAATGTAAAGAGAATTTCATGGAGTTGAAAAGACGGTTATCCAGTGCACCTATGCTCAAACTACCTTGTAGTGTAGAAAGGTTTGTGATCTACAGTGACGCATCCAGGAATGTAATGGGGTGTGTTCTCATGCAAAATGATATGGTGATAGCTTATGCCTCACGACAGATGAAAATACATTAGCAAAATTACCCAACTCAGGATTTGGAGTTAGCTGCGGTAATCTTTGCATTAAAGATTTGGAGACATTATATTTATGGTGAAAGGTGTGATATTTATACTGATCATAAAATTTTAAAGAATATTTTCACGCAAAAGGAGCTGAATATGCGTCAAAAAAGACGGTTGGAGCTGATTAAGGATTACGACTACTCAATTCATTATCACCCTGGGAAAGAAAACAAGGTGGCAGACGCATTAATTCAATAAGAACATGCTAGCTTATCCCTGATGAAGATCAAAAAAGATCCAATATTTATGGATTTACAAAGGTTGGATCTTGGAATTATAATGGAAGGGGAAAAATCTTATCTTTCTCAAATGAATGTTCAACCATCTATACACGTGAAGATTAAAGAGGCACAGGAAGAAGATGTAGAGTTACAAAAAAAGGTGAGAAATGTTTCTGAATTCAAGCTTCATTGTAATGGGATAATAAGGTTCAAGAATCGGTTTTGTGTTCCTCCCATCCTAGAATTGAAGAAGGATCTACCGGATGAGGCTCATAGTTCTTCATTCTCTATTCATCCTGGAAGCATGAAGATGTATAGGGACCTGAAAGAGTACTTCTGTTGGGATGGAATGAAATGAGATGTTGCTGAATATGTCTCCCGATGCTTTGTTTGTCAGCAAGATAAATCTGAGAGACCAAAGTCTATGGGAATGTTACAACCATTATCCATACCAGAATGGAAATGGGAAAACATCACTATAGACTTTTTCAACGGACTTCCTGAAACATCCAAAGGAAATAATGCTATCTGGGTTATAGTTGATCGTCTTACGAAGTTGAGACACTTCATTGCTATTAGAGAAGATTTTTCTCTTGATCATCTTTCCATGATATATATAAAGGAAGTGGTAAGATTTCATGGAGTACCACTTTCCATTATATCTGATCAGGATCCGATGTTTATCTTGATATTATGGAAAATTCTTCAGCATGCTCTAGATACAGAGTTGAGTTTTTGCACTGCTTACCATCCCCAGACAGATGGTCAGTCTGAGAGGACAATTCAAACTCTAGAAGACAAGTTGAGAGCTAGCTCTATGGATTTCAATGGTGGTTGGGGTCAACACCTATCTTTGGTGGAATTTTCATATAATAATAGCTTTTACTCCAGTATTCAGATGGCTCCGTATAAAGCCCTCTATGTAAATTTATGCAGAAGTCCAACTTGCTGGGATGAAGTTGGGGAAAGAAAGCTATTAGGACGAGAACTTGTTGATGAGAGGGCTGAAAAGGTCTGATCTATTCAACAAAACATAAGAGCAGCTCAAATTCGACAAAAAATCTATGCCGATAACTGAAGAAAAGACCTAGAGTTTGAAGTGGGTGATAAAGTGTTCTTACGAATATATCCCTGGAAGAGGGTAATGAGATTTGGAACGAAAGGATAGTTGAGCCCTAGATATATCGGTCCATTCGAATTATCAGATCGTGTTGGGAAAGGAGCTTACCGATTGGCGCTTCCACCGAATCTCTCTCATGTTCACGATGTGTTCCATGTATCTCTCCTAAGAAAATACATACCTGATCCATCACATGTTCTCAGCTCAGAAGTTGTACCACTAGAGCAAGATCTTTCTTATGAAGAACAGCCGATAGAGGTTCTGGACTGTATCAAAAAAGTACTACGGAACAAGACCACTCTCTTGGGTAAAGTTTTATGGAGGAACCACCAATTAGAAGAAGCTACATGGGAACTAGAGGATATGATGACGGAGAGGTATCCTCATCTGTTTGTAATGAAGTGATGAATTTCGAGGGCGAAATTCATTTTAAGGGGGGTAGAATGTAACACCCTGATATTTTAGGAGAAATGTTTTTTTATGTATTATGTTATACGCAACCCAAATGAAATCTTTCACAGCTTACAATACTGACTTGGCTTGCATTACACGCAATCACGACCTTCCTCGATAGCGTGTGTAGTACGCAATACCGGTTTTCACTAAACAACGATATATTATTATGGACTAGCTGTTATGAATAGTAGTAACTACATTTTGAATTTTATAACATTATTATTCATCTTACACATTTTCTAGAACATGGTAAGAGAACAACATAAATTTTTCTGGTAAAATAAGTATTTTTAAAAAAATGCAGTTTTGCCGCCTTTTGATGGCGCACCCACATTAAATCTAGTTTTTGACTTGTTTATAAGTGAAATTTGATAAAATAAAATTCTTCGTTGTAATCAGGATATAAAAATTTACTTTGGATAAATGTTTTATACTTTTCTGATAACTTTCATATTTTTATGAATAGTAAAAATATGCTGATTTTTATTTAAAAACAACTTTTTTCATTGAGATAATTTATATAGTTAAATTATAATATTGAATGGTTTTAAAGTATAAATAGAATAAATTTTTACCATTTAATATAATGTATGTCATTATCATTAATTTCACATTTAATTAATAGGTAAAAACATTTCAATCGTTGGCAATGTTTTAACTTCTAAAACCCGTTTTCTAAACAACGGCATTAATTTTAAATTAATTACTAAAACTTATGTGTTTTGAATTTTAAAAAATTTATTCCATATTTGGAATAAGTGGTTCCAAGTTATGTTAATAGGCTACTTTTTATTTTTGGAAATTATGAATAATAACTACGGTAAATTTTATTTACCATAGTTAATGGTAAATTGGGTAATTAAGGGAAATATAAGATTATATAATTACCCTAACACCTGCCAAAATCTTATTGGATGAATAAAAGTAGACCCATATCACCTAAGGGCCGGACTATATTTATTTCATGGACTTTTGACCTTGAAATAAGATAATTATTATTAAAACCAAGGAAAGAGACAATATGTCACTCTCTTTAATCTTATAAGTATAATAATTTTAAATTAGTGATAAACTTCATGAATCATCGGATATAAATATTCTCCAGAAATATAATAAAAGTATATACATCATATGAATTTATTTAGAATATTTAGTTATTATATAATTATCATTAATTCTGACACAATAGTGATGTTGAAATTATTTTATTAATTAAAATATCAAATAAATTGTTTTAAAAAAATTAAAATAAATATTATATGAACTATTTAATGTGCTACAAAAAATTTTTAGATACATATGAAATTTTATGAATCTATTAAGGCTTTTATTTCGAACATATCTTCTGTATATATTTTATTTAAATTCATATAAAATAATAGTGTCAAAATTGACACTATTGTTATTTTATAAAAATAACATATTATAAAATTGTATAAAAATCACAAAAATATTTAAAATTTATAAATTGAAATTTAAATGGTCTAAAATGTCATAAAGTTTCAAATTATGGAAAATTAATAGCACATATGTAATTATTTATAATAATTTAAAATTTAGAACATTATTACCACAAATAAAATTAAATTGATAAATAAGGATAAATGAAGTTGATAATGTTTAAAATAAATTCATAACATGTCTAAATTTTATTGGTTGATGATATTACAACCCTGTCTCATCTAATCTTTGGATATGAGTCATTTTGGAAGTTTTTAAGATGGGATGGGATTTAATATAAACTAATATTTCTTATATTTCCAAAGGTGCCCCTCTCCTCCCTTATAAAACAGCACCTCCTCCCTCTCCTCCTCACACCAATTTGAGCCTTCAAGCTCGGCCAAACCCTGCCCATTTAACTTCCCCACTTCCTTATGAACCTACAAGATGTACTAGTCTTCTCAAAAGACCTAATCTAGTGCCCTAAGAGAAATTTCAAAGGAGGCACTTCGAGAAAGAGGTAATACCATCTACCGTTTTCTTCAACTTCCATTCTTCCTCTAATCCCTCTTCTTTAGTTTTTTCATTATGAAGTAATAAAATCAGTATCCCTCATATAATTATATGTTATTATAAATATGAAACAACCCTATTTCACCTCTTATCCATCCTACTGTAAGCAAAATCACAGCGTGTGAGTACGTACGGAATAACGTCTCCACGTCGTGGTGTAATATGTTTTCCACCACAACCTTACATGGATGGGTATAATGGTGAAAACAAATAACTATATATTATTATTTTAAATTGGTATTAATTCTGAAATATTATACATACACTTCAATACAATTCCACGTTCATGGGAACGGTATCATCACTCATTCGTACGTACGGCCTACCGTCTCCACAATGTGATTCGACTCGTTCTATATGATGTTAATTTAATAATGATTATATAAATGAATTGACTGAATGAATATGATATATATTACAATAATACCATTATCTAAATTATATATCTATATAATATAAATATTAATAAGAATTTATTCAACAAAACATGCATAAGAACATAAAGCAATAAACACCAGAATAACAAGTAGCAATGAAATATTACTACTAAGAAGATACAAATATGACCATATATGATATCATAACAATGAATACAATTCTGTAATAAGTCAATTGACATTATTTAAACCATATTACAGGAGGTTCGGATTCATACGAAGCATATCGGACCTAAGGTAAGATAAAATCTCATAATCTTATTTTTATCCGAGATTGTTTATTCTTCAGAATTTACTGGGGAATATTTATCATCCACATCCATGTTTCCTCAATATATAATATTCTTTCCATCGACCAATAATTGGTTAAATCCAATTTTACCCATTGGTTAGTTTTTAGTAAATGATATGAAATGAATCTTTTTTCATTTTTAGTGTGAGGTACTTTTTTACTTTTCCGACCAAAGTACGAGAATAATGTGTTTTTAAAGTATACGGCATGAATGGATTCATATAACAACATTTGCATGAACCTTCCTTTACATGTTTTCAAGTTTATTTTTAATCAACTTCTTTTAGATTAAAATTTTATGACATCTTAAGAAAGGAAAAATGTTCTTGATTTAGAAATGATATTTTCCTCAAGAATGGACACCAAGTGTTTTATCAAAATTATTTTCCATATAAGATAATATAGTGTTATGTTTCTATCCCTATTTTTACATTTATTTGATTATGTTACGATTGAATTATTTTTTTGATGCCCTTTTATCTTATATGGATTATGTTATGATTGCATGATGTTTAAGATTCCCATTTTTATTACATGGGTTATGCTTCAATTGTTTTGTTATATATTGTAATAATTATGCTTCAATGTTGATGTAATAACCATGTATGTAAATTATGGGTCGTTATTGTTTTTATGGTGCTGTGGTTGTTAGCATGATTGATATGCCATTTCTATTCAATGACGTAGTTATTCAATAATTGAATATCAATCCAAACTTTACCCATTTCAATGCTACATTATTAATTAAAACATAATATTAGGAATGTTCGAGATTGAACCCATAAAGATGATGAATATCAATAAAGAATGGATGACTACCAATCAGTTGAAAAAAGTGTATGAAGATGGCATGAAAATAGTTTATCAAGTTTGCAGAAGATCATGCATGCGACCCTTCTCGAATCCTTTTTCAATTTTTACATTGATGTTATTCAAGACAGATTATTCTAGATGAGTTGGAAGAACACATGATCTGTCATGGAAGAGATCGAAGTTATACGTGTTGGAATAAACATGGCGAAAAACGAATGTAGGTAGTGGCTTGGATAACCTGGCGTTTTATGGATCATCTGATATGATTACAAGAGTGAACAATGAAGATGATTTCATGGAGGATGTCATTATAGATGTGAATGATGATAAAGATTGTATTGAGGAAATGATAAGGACAATTGAAGAAGAACATCGTGATTTCCCAAAATTGGTTGAGAAGATAAATAGTTGTGCAAAAACGCCATTGTAAGCATGTTGCTCTAAATATAAATCATTTCCAGAAATATTGGAGACTTATTATTCGAAAGAAGGAAATGGGTGGTGTGATACCCGTTTTATGGAACTACTTTCTCTCTTGAATAACATGCTACCAGAAGATAATGAGCTCCCAAGAAGAACATATGATTCCAACCAAATGATACGATCGATGTGTATGATCTCTTAAAGAATACATGCATTCCCAAATGACTATATCATAACACTTATTATGATTCTGAAATAATTCAATGACCTTATTTAAATCATTATACATGAGGTTCAGACACTTACGAAGCAAATCAGACCTAAGGTAAGGGACAATCTCGTAATCTCAGTTTCTATCCGAGATTGTTTATATTTTAGAATTTACTGGGGAATATTTATCATTCAAATCCATGTTTCCTTAATATTTATTTTTTTTATCCTCATAAAATTGTTTAAATCCAATTTTACCCATTGGTGTGTTTTTAGTAAAAGATATGAATGGAATCTTTTGTCGTTTTCCATATGATGTACTTTTTGACTTTTCCGACATGAGTACGAGAAAAAAGTTTTTTAACATATACGGCATGAAGGGATTTTTAAAACATTATTTCCAAGAATCTCCCTTTAAAAGTGTTCAAGTTTAGTTTTAATAAAAATCATTTAGTTTAAAATCGTATGACATGTTAAAAAAGGAAAAATGTTTTTGAAGTAGAAAGGATATTTTCCTCATAAATGGAGTTCAAGTGTTTTATAAAAAGTATTTTCCATATAAGATAATATAGGGCTTTGTTTCTATCCCTATTATTATATTGATTTGATTATGTTGTGATGGAATTATTTTTATGAATTCCTTTATCTTATATGAATTTTTTTATGATGTCACGATGTTTAAGATTCTCATTTTTATTACACGGGTTATGAAATGATGTATGATTTATGATTTTGTGGCACACATAAGAATGGTATCATTATGAGATGGGTGGGACCTATATCTCCCCCCAATTCATTGGGATAAGATCTATATCTCATGATATAGACATGGCTGGAATGGTTGGTTAAACTGGTTTAGTGAAAAAGGACTGAAATGAGGAGTGAACTCGGTTCAGAAATGGACTTTGTCCGCTATGATAGTCTAGGCTATGAGTCTTGACTACTAAGAAATTATTCTCTTTGATTATGTGTGTATTCCAAAAAGTTTCATGTTTTAAGTTAATATTATTGGGATTAAATTTCACTACTATGATTTATCCAATGTTATGAAATTATGATTTCTTTCACAGGTTAAGATTTCCAAAATTTTATGTTCTAATGAATATGATGTAATTGATATTTCTTTTGTTTACCCTAACTGAGCATTTGAGCTCACCCTTTTGTACGTTTTCTTTCCCCAGGTCAGGACGAAGGATATTAAGTACGATATGCCAAAAGGTACTATATATATGATGAAATAAATGGGAGACAGTGTAGAAGCTTTATGAACAAGTTGTTTATGTTTCCCAGTTTCTAAAGACACTATAATTATACAGTCCTTTCATGGTTCTTTTATATGATATAATAAGTAAGATTCAATTTTGAAGTATTAACCATGTGTGTAAAGTATGGGTCGTTGTAGTTGGTATCAGAGGAAAGGTATAGTCAACAATTGGAAACTAGGATGTGAAAGCCTTAGTAATAAACCTAAGGATATTTCTAAGCATAGAACACAATCTTAGAAATGGCCATGAACAACATATGATAAGACCTTAAGTGGGAATTTTATTCTTGATTATGTATTTTTTCTATTATAATTAGTGTTTCTCACACTATTCTTCTTGAGTTTAGTCAATGCCTGGAACCCGACGGAATCGTGTTAATGCAGAATGCGATGGGAAATGCAATGATTGCCCCCCTGAGCAAAAAAACGTTATGGGAGCTGGATTGCAAAATCTTGTAGCCATGATAACACAAAATTCTCAAGCTGTGAATCATGCAGGACTTCCAAACTTGCAAAGGAAGGCGCAACATTCTGATGAATCCTTCATGAGGCAGTGTCCACCTTCATTCAGTGGGTCTACTGATCCATTAGTTGTTGAACAATGGATTAGTACTACTAAAAAGATATTTTCAGTTCTTCAACGTTCTGGACATGATAAACTCATCTTAGCAGTTTATTGTTTGGAAGGTGTAGCTGATCAATGGTGGTATCTTATCAACAATACGAGGAAAAGAGATGAAATTGAGTCCATGGAATGGAACGAGTTCAAGAACTTATTTTTCAATAAGTACTTACCTTGTATTCTCAGAACAAAGATGGAGAAGGAGTTTCTTGAACTGAAACAAAAGGATGATGAATTTGTTGGTACCTACGAAGCAAATTTTACAAGACTTGCAAGGTACACTTCTGGTATTATTATCCAACCTTAGAGTAAGATCGATTGATTCTTTAGTGGATTAAAACCAAGTCTTCGAAGGGTGGTAGCCATAAGGGACTTCAATAGTTACGAGGAAATCGTTCGATGTGCTCTCAAGGTTGAGATGTAAATTGGTGTAACCCATCATTCATATGGGTTTGATAAGAAGAGGAAAATGGAATTCAAAGGAAAATCTTAAGAGCACACTAGAAAGAAGATGAGTTTTCTCTAATGTTCAATGTGTGGAAAGAAACATGGAGGGAGATTTCTTAAAGGGACAAGTAAACGTTTCAAATGTGGAAAAGATGGTCATCATGCATTTGAATGCCGCAAAGATGGGAAGAAGATGTCTAGTGATGTGAACAAAAAAAAGGCAACACAGAGTGCACCTCCTACACTTCAATGTTTCATGTGCAAGAATATGATGCATTATTCCAATAAATTCCATAATCCAAGGGTTGTTTATGATGATTGACGTCAACAAACAGTTAAGGCCAAAGACAAATGAACGTCACATGCAATTTCTATTAGCGATGTGGAGTACGATAATGAAGTGGTAGAAGGTACAAATACCATCGACTCTAAAGTAACAAATGTTTTATTTGATTCTGGATCCACCCACTCTTTTATTTCTAAATAATTTTCTAAGGGTATCGCCATATTACCTCAACAATTAGATGTTGTGTTAGCTATGACAACTCCTAATGGAACAACAGTCGCATCAAAAGTTTATAATCCTTCTCCGATTGAAGTTTGTGGGAAAGTTCTACCTGTAAATCTTGTGATGCTTCCTATGGTGGAATTTGATGTGATTCTTGGCATGGGCTGGATTTTGTTATATGGAGCTCATTTCAATTTCCAAATAAGGGAAGTCATATTTCATATTCCAGATCAATCTATGATCGTCTATCGATCCAAAGATGAACATAACCTTCCAGTGGAAATTTCTTCTATCTTATGGGTCTTGATTCCACTAAATGAAGGTTATTTATCTAAAATGGTTGGAGAGAAACCCATGATTAGGAATATGCCAAATGTACGGCAGTTTGACGATGTATTTCCGGAGGAATTTCTAGGTCTTCCACCAAATCGTGAAGTTGAGTTATCAATCAAACTCATACCGGGTTCTTTGCCTATTTCAAAGACACCTGATAGAATGGCACAAATTGAGTTTATATAATTGAAGATGCAACTCCAAGAGAATCTTGATAAGGGATTCATATGCCCTAGTGCATCACCTTGGGGAGCACATGTTCTGTTTGTTATGAAGAAAGATGGATCAATGCGACTCTTCCTTGATTATCGAGAACTTAACAAGATCACTATTATGAACAAATATCCTCTCTCGCGCATTGATGACTTATTTAACCAACTACGTGGAGCTCAATACTATTCCAGGATTGTCTTCACTCAGGGTATCATCAATTAAGGGTTAAAAGGGAGGATATATCAAATACGGCTTTCCGTACAAGGTATGGACACTATGAATTTATAGTTATGCCATTTGGATTTACTAATGCCCATGCTATATTCATGGATCTGATGAATAGAGGCTTTATAAACTATCTTGATCAGTTTGTGGTAGTCTATATAGACGATAATCTTGTATATTCAATGATCAAGGAAGAACCTGAAGATCACTTGAGAATTATATTGAAGACCCTGAGAAAGGATAATCTTTATGCCAAATTTACCAAGTGTGAATTTTGGCTTCAAAAAATTGCATTTTTGGGTCACTTAATCTCAAAAGAGGGGATATTTGTGGATTCCGCAAAAAAAAAAGAGGTTATCGAAAGATGGTCGAGACCAACAACAATAACTGAGATCTGATGTTTTCTTGGTTTGGCTGGATATTATTTACGTTTTGTGAATGATTTTTCACGATTCTCTAATCCGCTCACCAAGTTGACTTGGAAAGGATTTAAGTTTGTTTGGAAGGAGGAATGTGAAGAGAATTTCAAGGAGTTGAAAAGAAGGTTATCCAGTGCACCTGAAATCATACTTCCTTGTAGTGGATAATGGTTTTTGATCTACAGTGATGCATCTAAGAAGGGGCTCGGGTTTGTTCTTATGAAAAATGATATGGTGATAGATTATTCATCACGATAGTTGAAAACCCATTAGAAAAATTTCCCAACTCATTATATAGAGTTATATGCGGTAATCTATGCATTAATGATTTGGAGGCATTATCTTTATGGAGAAATGTGTGATATTTATACTGATCATAAATGTTTAAAGTATATTATCTCACAAAAGGAGATGAATATGCACCAAAGAAGATGGTTGGAGCTGATTATGGATTACGACTGCTCAATTCATTACCTTCCAGGGAAAGCAAACAAGGTGGCAGATGCATTAAGTCGACAAGACCATGCTAGCTTATCCATGATGAGGATCACAAAAGATCCAATATTTATGTATTTACAAATGATGGATCTTGGAATTATAATGGAAGGAGAAAAATCATATCTTTCTCCAATGAATGTTCAACCATCTATACATGTGAAGATTAAAGAGGCACAAAAAGAAGATGTAGAGTTACAATTGAAGGTGAGAAATGTTCCTGAATTCAACCTTGATTATGATGGGATAATAATGTTCAGGAATCGGGTTTGTGTTTTCCTCACATCCCAGAATTAAAGAAGGAGCTGCTGGATGAGGTTCATAGTTCTTCATTATCTATTCATCTGGGAAGCACGAAGATGTATAGGGACATTTTAGAGTAATTCTTGTGGGATGGCATGAAAAGAGATGTTGCTGAATATTTCTCTCGATGCTGGGTTTGTCAGCAAGTTAAAGCTGAGAGACAGAAGTCTAAGGGTTTGTTACAACCATTACCCATACATGAATGGTAATGGGAAAACATCACTATGGACATTGTCACTAGACATCCTAAAACTTCCAAAGGCAATAATTCTATCTGGGTCATAGTTGATCGTCTTACAAAGTCTGCACACTTCATTGCTATTAGAGAGGATTTCTCTCTAGATCAGCTTGCCAGGATATATGTAAAGGAAGTGGTAAGATTGCATGGAGTACCACTTTCTATTATATCTGATCGGGATCTGAGGTTTAACTCAATGTTCTGGAGAATTATTCAGCATACTCTGGATACAGAGTTGAGTTTCAGCACTGCTTTTCATCCTCAGATAGACGGTCAGTCTGAGAGGACAATCCAAACTCTAGAAGATATGTTGAGAGCTTGCTCTATGGATATCAAATGTGGTTGTGATCAACACCTACCTTTGGTGGAATTTTCTTATAATAATATCTTTCACTCCAGTATTTAGATGGCTCCTTATGAAGATCTCTATGGAAATAAATGCAGGACTCCAACTTGCTGGGATGATGTTGGGGAATGGAAGCTATCAGGACCTGATCTTGTTGATGAGATGGCAGAAAATGTCAGATCTATTCAACAACACATAAAAGCATCTTAGATTCGACAAAAAAGGTATGATAACAATAGAAGAAAAGTCCTAGCGTATTAAGTGGGTGATAAAGTGTTCTTACGAATATCTCCTTGGAAGAGATTAATATGATTTGGAAAGAAGGGAAAGTTGAGCCCTAGGTATATCAGTCCTTTCAAAATACTGGATCGTGTTGGGAAGTTAGCTTACCGATTGGTGCTTCCACAGAATCTCCCCCAAGTTCATGATGTATTCCATGTATCTCTACTGAGAAAGTACATACCTGATCCATCACATGTACTCAGCTCAGAAGTCGTACCACTGGAGCAAGATCTTTCTTATGAAGAACAGCCGATAGAGATTCTGGATCGTAGTGAAAAAGTCCTATTTAACAAGAACACTCCCTTCGGGAAGGTTTTATGGAGGAACCACCAATTAGAAGAAGCTATATGGGAGATTGAGGATATTATGAGGGAGAGATATCCTAATCTATTTGTTACAAAGTGATGAATTTTGAGTTCGAAATTCATTTTAAGGGGGGTAAAATGTAACACCCGAGAATTTAATGAGAAATATTTTGTTTTTATGTTATATAAATCATCAAAGAAATGTTTCACTACACACAACACTAGCTTGTCTTTTGTTACACGCAATCACAACCTTCCTCAATAGCATTCCTTGTACGCAATACCGAGTTTCACTAAACAATGATATCCTATTAAAATATTATTAAAAGCAACCATTATGAATAGTAATACCCACTTTTTGAAATTTTGTAAATGTTTTTTTTTCAAAATTGACTTCATTTTTGGATTCGGAATATCGAAATTAGCCTAGGGTAATATTTTGGTATTTTTCTGAAAATGTTCAATTTTTCATGAATAGTGAAAACACTAGGTTACAATTTAAAAACCGACTTTTTATTTAAATAATTATTTATTTTATTTAAATATATTTTATGTAAAAATGGATACATAATACCTATATAAGTTCAATGTAATTCATTTGAGTCATTTTATAATAGTGATAGATATATAAATTTTTGTTGAATTTTTCACCATCTTTTATCCACCTCCTAGGAGAATTTGAAAATTTACATAAAACATTATTTTACCGCTTTTGTGAATTGAATTTCAAAAATCCGAGAGACACGGTTGATTTCAGTATGTAAAATGAGGTTCAATGAGATAAAAATAATTTTTGGTGAATATTAACTTTTTAATTTTGTTTTACCACAGTTAAAAGTAAATAGGGTAATTAAGGGTAAAAATGATATTATTATAACCCTAACACATGTCCTAATTTTATTGGATAAGTGTAATTAAACGAAAAAAAAACTTAGGAATAATATATGACCATTTAGGCCCACTTGGATTAGATTAGGACATTTATTATTAATTTATTTAAAGAAGGGTTAAAATAGTTAAAATCAATGTTTAATAACTAAATAATTTTTAATATGGGGATATACAGAGGATAAATTCGACTATAAATATTCATTAGAAAGCTAAAAATATTTCCTACATAATGATATTTTATTTGTAATTTTTAGACAATAAATAATTTAATTTCTTTATGACACAATGATGATGCAGTAATTATCTTATTAATGAAATATTGACATAATTGATGTTATAAATACCCAAATAAATGTAATTTGAGACTTTTTATGAATTCCAATAAGTTTATATGTTAATATGACATGTTATTATTGATTTACTTATAAATTTTAGAACTAATATTTCTGTTATGATTTTCACAATAATCAATTACCAAATAGTGTCAAAATTTACATAAAATAGATTTAAAACAAATATTATATTATTAATTATTTTCATATTCCTAAAAATATAAGGTTTGGAAAAATGACTTATATAAGGTTATATATATTTATAATAAACAACTTGGGGTTCTTTTGGATTTTTATAAAGTTTATTAACCTTATACTGTTAGAAAACAAGAAGACACGTTAAAAGTAAAATTATTTAACTTAATGTTAAATATAAATGATAAGGTTAAAATAGAAACCTAAAATTGTCTGAATTATTTTTTATAAGAGGCTTTCGACCCATACCCACCATAGTTTCAAAATAAATTTATTTGGTGCTATTTAAAACAGAATATGACTTTATAATAAAATAATATTTTTAGTTTTTCCAAAGGTGGCCCTCTCATCCCTTACAAAAGGGGACATCCTCCCTCTCTTCCTCACACCACATTGAGCCTTCACAAGCGGCCAAACCCTACCAATTTCTCCTCTCCAATTACCTTGAATCATCTTTGAGGTCCTGGTCTTCTTCAATGATAAATTTTAGTGCCCAAAAAGGAGGTCTCGATGAGGCTTTTCGAAGAAGAGGTAATGTCCAATACCGATTGTTTCAACATTATTTCTTCTTCCACATCTTCTTATTTCGTTTTTTAAGTATGAAGTAATAACATCAGTATCACTAATATAGGGATATGTTATTATAAGTATGAAACAAACCTATTTGACCATCAATCCATCCTACGGAAAACGAAATCACCGCGCGTGTGTACGTACGAAATACTGTCGCCACGCCGTGCGGTAATTTATTTTCCACTACCACCTTACATGGATGTGTATAATGGTGTAATTAATATACATATATGATTATTTTAATGTAATATTGATTCTTAAATATTATAAATATACCCCAATACAATTCCAAGATCATGGAAACGATATCATCGCTCGTGCGTACGTACAGAATACCGTCTCCACGATGTGATGTGACTCATTATACATGATTTTCATTGCATAATTATTATATAATTGAATTGAATGAATGAATATGATATATATTACACTAATACCATTATTAAATGAATTATCTATAACCTAAAAAGAAGAATAAGAATTTATTCGACAAAACACGCATAAGAACAAAAAGCAATAAACACCGGAATAACAAGTAGCAATGAAATATTACTAATAAGAAGCTAAGAATATGAGCATATATGATATCTTAACAATGAGTATGATCCTGGAATAATTCAATGACATTATTTAAATCATTATACAGGAGGTTTGGACAGTTACTAAGAAAATCATACCTAAGGTAAGGGACAATATCCCAATCTCAATTTTTATCCGAGATTATTTATACTTCAGAATTTACTGGTGAATATTTATCATCCACATCCATGTTTCCTCATTATGGAATATAATTTATATCCTCCTACAATTTTTTAAATCCAGTTTTACCCTTCGGTGAGTTTTTAGTAATATATATGAAAGGAATCTTTTGTCGTTTTTCGTACGAGGTACTTTTTGACTTTTCCGACAAAAGTACGAGAAAGAATGCTTTTCTATCTTATACAGCATGAAAGGATTTTTAAAACATTATTTTCAAGAAGCTTCCTTTACAAGTTTTCAAGTTTATTTTTAATCAAATTATTTTAGTTTAAAATTGAATGACATGTTCAGAATTGAAAAATGTTTTTGAAGTAGAAATAATATTTTCCTCAAGAATGGTGTTGATGTGTTTAATCATAAGTATTTTACATCTAAGATAATATAGGGTTCTGTTTCTGTCCCTATTATTACATTGATTTGATTATGTTGTGGTGGAATTATTTTTATGAATTCCTTTATCTTATATGAATTGTTTTATGATGTCACGATGTTTAATAATCCCATTTATATTACATGGGTTATGCAATGATGTATGATTTATGATTTTTTGGCCCACATAAGAATGGTATCATTATGAGATGGGTAGGACCTATATCTCCCTCCAATTCATTGGGTATAGATCTATATCTCATGAGATAGACATGGATGGAACAGTAGGTTAAACCGGTTCAGTGAAACAGGACTAAAACAGGGAATGAACTCGGTTCAGAAATGGACTTTGTCTCCTAAGATAGTCTTGGCTATGAGTCATGACTACTACGAAATGATTCTCCATGATTATGTGTGTATGACACATAGTTTCATGTTTTATGTTTTTATTATTGGGATTAAATTTCACTACTATGATCTATCACATGTTATGAAATTATGATTTCTTTTGCAGGTTAAGATTTCCAAAATGTTATGTTATTATGAATATGATGTAATTGATATTTCTTTTGATTACCCTAACTGAGCATTTGAGCTCACCCTTTTGTATGTTTTCTCTCCCCTGGTCAAGAAAAATGATATTATGTAAGATATGAAAAAATGGACTATAGATATGATGAAATAAATGGGAGACAGTGTAGATTCTTTACGAACCAGTTGTTTATGTTTCCCAGTTTCGAAAGACACTATACCTATTCGGTCCTTTCATGGTTCTGTTATATGTTGTAATAAGTATGCTTCAATTTTAAGTACTAACCATGTATGTAAAGTATGGGTCGTTATATAGGCTTTATTTGATTCATATTATAAATGATATTATCTTCTTAACCATTATTTTTAACCATTAAAGAAAAATTATTCTTGAATTATTGGGATGGGGAATGAATCACATCACGTTCGTGGAGATGGTAAGCTGTACGTACGCACGAGCGACAATATCATTCTTTTGATGGTGAAATCATATATAATTGGATGGTATATCATTTATAGTTAATAATTAAAATGTCATATTTTATATTTAAATCAGTTATACTCATTATTATACCAAAATAAATAATGATGTTTTTGAATAACAACTACACCACGATGTGGAGATGGTACGCCATACGTAAACACGTATGGTGACTTTTTCATTTATATAATGGATAGAATAATGAATGTGGTTATAAAATATTTATATTAACATCAATGTATATAGGAGGTTCTGTATTAATTATTTTGGATTGGAATTAATAAAGAAAGTGTAAGTGGATGAAGAAAAGAACTTGAAAGAGGGTGGTGAAATTATTGCCCCTTTTTAAGGTGTTTCCTTTTGAGTTGATCAAAACGGATCCTTAGGATGGCATTTAGATAAATGTATGGAATCTATATTGATGTGAGGGTAAATGGGAGGATATTTTCCTGGGGATTGGATGAGCCAAATGGCTTTGTTGTTGTGATTTTGAGAGAAGGGGAAGTACCATTTTATAAGAGAGGTGAGGGTCACATTATGAAAACCTTGAAATATTATATTATTATAAATAAGTTTCATTTACTAATGGATAAAAATTGATTTAATTAAAAGATAATGTGTTTATGGGTTGAAATACTCCAAACCAATAGGTTCTAGACAAGTTTAGGTCACCATATTAACCTTACCTTTTATATTTAACTATTATTTAAAAAGTTTAACTTTTACAGTGTCTTCTAGTATTCTTACACTCTATGATTAGTATAATTACATTAAACTTCCATGAGAACCTCAATTGGTTCATTAATGAAATATTTAATATTGTTTATGTCCTTTGGCAGAACCTTATATTTTTAGGAATATTATATGAACCAATAATATAGTATTTCTTTTAAACACCCATTTATGTAAATTTCAAAACTATTTAGTATTACGTTTTGGTGAAAATCATTACAACATGATTACATCAGAAAAAAAGTATTTAACCAACCCTATCATATCATATTATCCTAAAAAATTATTTCAGTTCATCAGAAATATCATATTTAATTTAACCGTATATTTATAATAACAATTATTTTAAATTATCATTACTAAGGTAACTACTGCATCATCATTGTTTGATAAATTAATAAAATTATATAATGTCTAAAAATTATAAATAAAATACCATTATGTAGGAATTTTTTATAAATTTATAATCAATATATATATTTGAATTTATCTTATGTATAACCCTATGTTAAAAATTATTTTGCTAATAATCTTTGAATTTAAAACTTTTAACTCCTTTTTAAATAAAATAATAATAAATTTACTAATATAATAAAAGTGGACGTGAATGGTCATACTTTATTCCTAAGGTTTTTTTTGGTCGAATTACACATATCCAATTGAATTAGTACTTGTTTAAGGGTAATTATAATATCATTTTTAAAATTAATTACCTTATTTACTTTTAACAGTGGTAAATAAGAGTCAAATGCTACTATTCACATAAATTTATTTTATTCTTATTGGACCACATTTTACTTAATGATGTCAATAGTGTCTTTCAGATTTTTAAAATTCAACTCAGAGAAGTGGTAAAATAGTGTTTTATGCAAATTTACAAATCCTCATAAAATGTGGGTAAAAGGCTGTAAAAAGTTCAATAAAATTATATACATCAAATTTTATTATAATATGACTCCAATGAATTAAATTTTCCTTATATAGGTTTTATATATATATTTTTACTTTAAATAATTATATGTTAAATAAATAATTATTTAAATATAATGTCATCTTTAAACTATATCGTAATGTTTTCAATATTCATAAAAAATTGAATGTTTTTAGAAACATACCAAAAATATTTCCTAAGATAACTTTGATATTAAGAATTCAAAAATAAATTATATTTTACTACATTAAAAACATTGAAGTTACATTGATTAATTTAAAATTAATTCCCTGTTGTCGAAACCGAAAAATGGGTTTTTAAAAAGCAAAAACTATCAATAGATTGACATGTGTTAATGTAATATATATATTTGAAATAACGTATAATGACCTAAATTTTATTAAATAATAATAATATTATCTAATTATAATTTTGAACCATTCAAATTAATAATTTAACAGAATAAATTATTTGGATTAAAACGTATTTTTCTATTAATATTTAGTATTTTTGAGTATTCATCTAAATATGAAAGTTATCAGAAAGTACCATAAATATATCCAATATAAATATTTTGTCCCAATTCTAAAGAATAATTTAATTTAATTTAATTGAATATATAAAAGTATCAAATATTGGTTACAAAAATGTTTTTCCATTAAAAGGTGGTAAAATTTTATTTTTATTAAAAATACTTCTTTAATATCATGAAATTAATTTGTTCTTTTGTTATGTCTAAGAAACACATAATATGTATTATAAAAATAGATGGATTATATAAAATTCTAAATTTAGTTAATAGTATTCATAACCACTTTTTTAACAGCTAGTTTGGTAGGTCATGGTGCACACGAACTCGGTGTTGCGTGTACCACAAGCTATTTAATTACATTAAAGAAAATAACATACTATGAAATCATTAGGTGTTATAGTTTCTAAAAAGGGATATTGGAAAAATCACACATAGGAGGGACTGGAAAGTTACATGTAGTGCATCCTAAACTTTTGGAGAGAGAGGTTGGGCCATCGATAGTGAGATGTTCAATTCTAGTAGCTTCTACTTTAGCTAGTTCATTATTTGACACTTGTTCCTCTCATTTGTTTAAATCTAAAAATATTTTAAATGGATTGACATTACATGTGGAGTCCCTGAATGGAGTAATTAATATCGATAGATAATTGGGAACATGATCTATATATATTTGTCTATGAAATGGATGTTCACTATAGATTATAGTTTATCAGTTACATTAGGATATCTATGTACATGATACAACAACCTTCAACATTTTAATGGGTATGGACTGGTTAGTAGAATACCAAGCCCACATAAATAATTACTACAGGGGAGTGACCTTTGTGTCTCATATGGGTGACCAGTATGTTCCTCGTATAGAGTGGGATATCCATGAAACTTGAGCAGGGCCAATTATTCAGCAATTAGGAGAGCTCATAGCTCAAATTTCTTGTATTTTGCTGGATTATGGGGGCGGTAGGAAAGAATTCCTTCCACCATTTGTAGAAAAAATCCAATATGTTTATCATGAAGACTTGTTTGGGTTTCCACCTGATAGATATGTGGAATTAACTATTGAGATCTGGATATGTGCTAAGCTAGTATCTATTCCACCTTACAGAATGGCACCGACTAATCATCAAGAGCTCAAGAATTTGTTGTAGGAGCTAGAGTATAAAGGGTTTATCTGTCCATGTTCATTCCCTTGGGGATCAAATATTATTTTTATATTTAACTTGAACGGTTGTTTTTGCTTTTGTGTTGTTACTAAATGTTGAATAATATGACTGTGAAGAATCTATATCCTCTTTCGCATATTGATGATTATTTTGACCTGTTAAAGGTATATTATTTGTTATCAAGGATCAATTTTGGATTGTGGTATCATCAGGAGATTATTGGGAATTTTGATAAACCAAGAGATACTTTCTGAAGGAGGTATGGACATTATGAGTATGTGGTTATGTCATTTGGTTTTACATACAATATAGCATTGTTTATGGATTTAATGAACATGATCTTTCATCTGTTCCTTGATCAATTTTTGGTAGTGTTCCTGGATGATATCATGGTGCACTCCATGACTCATTATGATCATTACCAACATCTTGACATTGTCTTGAGTATAGTGGGAGAGCATCAAATCTATGCCATGTGATATATGTTTTTGTTTTGGATATATTAGGTACAAATTTTAGGGAATATCATCTTGGTAGAATGTGTGAATGTGGACAGAGAAAAAGTTCAATCAATAGTTCATTAGGAGCATCCAAATATTTTTTTTGATATTCAAATATTTTTTGGATGAGCTGGGTGATACAGGATGTTCATTTAATGAATTTTCCTAATTGGTAGTGCAACTTTCGAGTTTGAAAAATTAATGGATAACGTTTTAATGGATAAAAGCATGCATGAATGCATTCTATAAGTTAAATAATTTCATAAAATCGTCACCATTTGTGATCCTACATTATTCAAGTGAGGAGTAAATGGTGTATTGTTACACTTCTAGGATTAAACTCAGAGTAGTGTTGATTTAGGAGGATCAACTCATTTCATAAGGGTCTCGGTTGTTGAGGCCACATGAATAGAATTATACCATGCACGACCTCCATTTGGAAGTGGTGGTTTATGATCTTATTTCCTGGTGACGCTATCTCTTGGGTGAAAATATTTCTATTTTGACAGATCCTGGAAGCATGAATTATATATTATCACAGCATGAATTGAATCTTCTGCATTGAATATTGGTAGATTATATTCAGTCCTTTGATTTTGAACTACCATATACACCTGAAAAGGTGAATTTTGTTGATAATGACTTGACCAAGTAAACTCAAACTCATTTTGTACATGAGTCATGTGAATTGTGCAAGATAATGACTTTGATGGCTGAAATACATATGCTGGTTCATGAGAGTCATGAGAAAATGAATCTAGTTTTAGTTGTAGTGGAATATATACTCTTGAGATAGATTAGGAACATGCAGTTCGTAGATCCAGAGTACATAGACTTGAGGGAAATCCTTGAAGTTGGAGAGACTACATTAGAATGGTTGATAGGTGATGATGAGGTCATCTATATCAAAACCAAGGTTGTTGTGCCTACGAGTATTCAAAGTGGACTCATGCTATAATTTCATGTCTGTAAGTGGCTAATTTATCCTAGGGTGAAATAAATGTAACATGAAATATTGTGATTGTTTTGGTGACCATGAATAATAATTGAGATAATAGGTTTTGCATCAAAATGTTTCACCTATCATTAGTTGAAGGCAGAACACCAATGACATGGAGGTTTACTGCTATCGTTTCTTATTCCGGAATGAATGTGGGATGTCTTGACCATGGATTTTTTGGTTGGTCATCCAATGATTCTTAATAAGAATGATGCTATCGGGGTTATTGTTTATATAATAGTAATGGTATAACATTTCTTCTCAATATGGGAATCTTTTACAGTGGAACAATTAGGGGAATTTTACATTGAAAATATATTTCATTTGAAAGGGGTTCCATAGACAATTGTTTCATATCGCGATTCGCTGTTAACTTCATGAATTTGGCAGGGCATGCAGAAAGAACTTGTCACACATGTTTTGTTGAGTATGACATTCCTCCAACCTATGAAGGGGTAGTCAGAATGTACCGTTTATGTGCTAAAGGATATACTATGAGAATATGTGCTTGATTTTGGTTGTTCTTGGTATATGCACTTCTCTTTAGTGGAGTTCTCCTATAAAAAAATTTAATAGGAAACTATACAGATGGAACCATATGAGGCACTTTATATAAGTCCATGTATATCACTGATATACATGAATTTAGTTGTTGATTCATAGTTTTTGGTAATTAGTCATGTCTAGGATACATCAGAGTGGGTGTTGATGATTTGGAAACATATGGATATAGATCAGTGTATGATTAATTCATATGTAGATAGGCGGAGATGAAAACTAGAGATTATAGAGTGTGATTTTGTTTTCCATTGAACTCCACCTAGGATGGGTCATCGTAGTTTAAAGAGGAAGGGAAAGTTAGCACCTTGGATTATGGAACAGTTTGATGTTGTGGAGAGAATCAAGCTAGTGTCATACCAATTGTCTCATCCATAGAAATATACTTCTATGCATGAGAGATTTTACGTGTCATAACTATGATGTTATCACCCTGACCCTTCACTTATGATTGATGTAGATGAGGTTCACATTAATATAGATGTGCCCTTTCAGGAGAATCTGATATGGGTGTTGGATCGTAATGAGAAAGTGTTTGGGGTAAATACAACAGTAATAGTTCATTTGTTATGTAAACATGGATGTGTTTAAGAGTATATTTGTGAATAGAAAGAAAACATGAGGGCATTGTGGCCCAATTGTTTTGTCTCACAATCGTAGTGATGTTCAAGAGTGTAGACCAATGATGATCTGTTATAAGATTGAATGATTTTAATATCTCAGACTTTTTTGGAGTCTTCTTGGGTAGGTTTTCCAAATACTTTTTTTTTCAATTGAAGTACGTTTTCTTTGGAATTATTGTTTTTTTTGTGTTTGGGTGATGTTTTATGAAATATCTATGGACATAGGGTTATACAAAAATTTTAAATGGTTTGAAAAGACTTGATCCCAAGCCCAGGTAACCATGAAAAACATATGAACCTTGAAAATGAGGTCAACATGGCCTGCAAATGTTTTCTTTATTTGTGAACCCCTTCTTGGTGAAACCGTGCATGGGGAACAATTTTCAAATAAAATGAGTTTTTAAAACACCTTACCCCCCAAAACCCCTTTATTTGTTCTTTTCAGGGAAGATTTCCACTATTTCGATGGATCAATACCTAGGTGTTGAGATATAGATCTAGTACTGTGGATCTAGTTCTATATTTTCATGATCATTTTACAATTTATCGTAATTTTGGGTTTAGGGATTTAGATCTATATTTTGATCTACATTTTTATACCACTTAGATTTGGGGGATTTGTTTTGGGAATTAACTATCAAAAAACCTAGGTAGGTGATCTTAATTTAACAATAATAGTCATGAATTTGATATTTATATGTGATATTAATGATTTCCTAGCTTCCCTTTATATTTTTCTTCCTAAATTATAGTAATCTGGAACATGAAATTTACTTGTTGACACCTTAGTGATCAAATAGATGATTGAACAATGTGGTTTAACGGCTGTCAAAATAGAATTCTAATTGTGGTAAATTTCTTAGGGTTGAGATATTGTAATTGAGATATTGAATTTGGTTGGGTTTATTATAATTAATTTGAAGGATTTAATTATGAGATAAAGATTAGCTATAGAAGATAATTGATTGTGGATTATTTATGTTCCCTATTCTATCATAAAGATTATTAGTTGAAAGATTTATTATGAGACGTTGGGATTTTATTTTGATAATTTATTGTGGATAACTAATTATGGAATGATATTAATATTGACTGATTAACTAATTGATGAATTAAATAATTGGTTGTGTGGTTAGTTAAACATGGGGAAACTAATGTGTTTCGATGTATTTAACTAATTTATTAATTAGTACAGTTTTGAGGTGAATAGTTATTTATGAATTAATAAATGATATACATGTTATAGAATGTGAGTGATAGACATGACATTCTAGACCAATGGAGATATTGGGGGTTAGAAATGGAATTCAACACCAATAGTTAACCTAGTGCTTGTGATGTGAGGTGGTAGATCTGGAGATCTACACCATATGAAATTTCTGGTGGTATCCCTAGAGATCTACACCAGATGATATTTGGGGTGTTAGGAGCTGATACCTACATCGAATGAGATTTGGGTTGTTTGACATGGCATTCAACACCAAATGAATGAGTACAATGAATTGTGAAATGAATGAAAGACATGATTCAAACCTGAGTTTAATGTGTTTAAAAAAATAATTGAAAATGTGATAACTATTTAATTATACATTGTGCTTGTTTCATTATATAATTTCATTCACTATATTTTTAATGGTCCATTTTAGAAACCATTGGTGGTGGCATGCTTATTCGTACTACCACCCTACTCGGTCCCACTGATTGAAAACTGAGCAGAACATTTGTATGCGAAGATAAGGGAAAGGCCATGGGATAAGATATTGTATGGGAATGAAGAATGTGTGAGGGAACCAGATGTCATTTAAGAAATTTTATAGAGTAATTTTGTCTTTAATATTTGTTTCATTATAGAAACATCGAACATTCATTATTACATAATGTTTCCCTTTCAGTTCGGTATGGTATTTCCTATTTTGACTCATGTGACATTGGTTTTTTTCAGGTTATTTTAATGCTTCTGCACTTTTTTTGTTTTTTCTACTTGTCATTTACTATGATAAAAGAGGGTATAATATCCCCATGCACGACTTACCTGACCCTCACTTCTATTCGTAACCCTCTTGCATACAGGTAGGTGATCTTGAGGGCATGTTATCAACCCTCTCAGGACCCCATTTTATAGAACCCAGCTCGAGGCATTACAAAGTGGAATTATAAATGTTTTCATTATTTCTTTTTATTTTTTAAGTATTAATTTGGAAATGTTAGATAGAAGTCTAGGAAGATTTGGAAATTCGTAATTAGCTCATTCCTGGGAGATAAAAACCCATGTACATAGGAAAATCTAAGTACTCATGTTAAGGTTATTGTGATTACTGTTTGTTATTAGAGTTTGATATTATTTCATGTCATGTGACACACTTGTGGTGTGATGTGATAATTTTATTGAGAAATTTTTTAGTTATTATTTGTGTCCTAAATTTCCATGAGAGTTGAGTGTTCTTTCTCCATTATAGGAACTCATAGTTTTTGTGACATGAATCATTTGGATGTTTGTGGAAAACATGTTATGGGTAAGTAGATGGACATGAAATGACTTCCTCGTTATGTGATTGAAATTAAAATGGTGGCCAACATGAATTGAGAAATATTAAATAATGATGAAAATTGATAATAATTTGTTGTTTAAAAGATAAATTTTTTAATGAGAATGTGTTTACCCATTCTATCCAAGACCATGGGATATGATGATTATGGGTTGTGGTAGCACCTCAATGTTAATTGTGTGGCAACAAACTGGAGAAGGTCATGTTGAGACTTGTTGTGTTTCTTTATCCTCTTACGTAATGGTATATATATTTTTATGATACCTAAGACATGTTATTGGAATTATAGAGATTATGCATCCATAATGCTTCTTGATGGGAGCACCGAGTTATAAGTTATGGAACGATCTTCTAGACATGGAACTTAAGGAACAATATCTGCTAGCTGAGGGGGAAGAGGAGTAGTTCCTAGATAACATGGATCATTTAATGCACTTAATGGATAGAGACCCAGGGCATGTTCTAAAATGTATGTATGAGTTGATAAGGGTGTTTTAGAAGTAACACCCTATGAATTTTTCTAAAGAGGGTGGACCAGATGGAGCTCAATTATGGGTTGAATCCATAGAGATGAAACTTGACCATTTGGAGACTCCAACTAAGATGAGGGTTACGATGGATGCTTATATGCTACGGGGGTCAGTGAAGCTCTGGTGAGACATTCAGGTACGATCTGGACAGATGTATGATATGTTGCAGAATTAAATTCTGGAGAAGTTCTTGGGGAACTTCTATAAAATGTCAATGAGAGAATATAAGGCATCAAGGATTATGAATCTGACTAAGATAATCATGTTCATAATTGATTTCTCATAACATATTACTTGTTTACATTGTTTTTCAATTGCATTTGTAGCAGATGAGGCTACTTCAGCAACATGATTTCCAAATGAACAATGATGTGAAATTAAGTCCCATGTGAATATTTTTAGACCGATAGAGTTCTCTAATATGGTTAATCAGGCTCTCAATTTTGAGGGGAACCTAAAATATGATTCCATTTCAAGATATGTAGATATAACTTTATGACTAGGTAGTGCGCCTTACAAGAGTGGGAGGTGTTGTTACGAGAACCATAGTCTTGATATTGGAAAGCAAGTTGGATAATCAAGAGGAATAGTTGAACATGACCTTACTCATGTGTTTTAAACTAGTGAAATAGGTCAGAACACTATTGAATTCACTGTCCATGACCAACAATGGAGTTACAATGTGGTGGAAATATGAGGCACCTATTGAGGTTCTACAGGTTGCAGCGACTGACTAGTGTCGAGTGAGTAGATGCACAAAGTCAGAATGTGGGAAGTGGGATTTCCACACAATATAGGTTTTGTATCTAGAGATCTTATAGAAGATGTGATAGAGGTATTGTAAATGTTTAATTATTGAAATAGCACTTGTATCACCATAGTCGTTCTACTCAGAGGATTCAGACAACATCATGTGGAATAGGGGTAGGTTCGTTACATGCAGTGTACCTTACACTTATGGAGAGCGTGTTTGTGACATCGATAGTAAGAGGTAATGCTATATTAGCTTCTACATTATATAGCTCCATGTTCGATACCGGTGCCTTTTATTCCTTTATAACTAGAAATGTATTTAATAGATTGTTCTTGGAGGTGGAGTGCATGATCATAGTAATAAATATCGATACACTACTGGGAATTCAAATTAAAGGTACCTTTCTACGAAAGGTGTGTTTAGTAGATATTGGAGGGTATCATTCTATTTTGGTTACTATTTCCTTGATTTGATGGTATTTGACCTGATTATGGTTATGGAATGGTTTGTCGCATAAGAAGGCCACATCAATTATTGTGGTATAAGAGTGACATTTGTATCACCTAAGGGTGACCAGTATGTTCCTCATGGAGAATGTGATATAATGGAATGCCAATCATGTCCAATTATTCAACAACATGGAGAGATCCCAAAAAATTGATATAATATTTTTTAGATGATGGGGGTGGTGGAAACACGTCCATCCATAAATGGTAGAACAACTATGATATGTATTTCCTAGAGACTACTCAGGGTTTCCACATGAGAGAGATGTCGAATTCATTATTGATCTCATGCTGGGTACTGAGAAATTATATTTTCCACCTTACAGAATCGCACTGATTGGGATCCATGAGTGGGAAAATTAGTTAGAGGAGTATGAGGATAAATGGTTTATCCATCTAACTACGTTCCCCTAGGGGTTACCCATTTTGTTTTCAACGAAGGATGTTGGGGGTTTTTGCAGGTCTTCCAATTATAGAAAGTTGAATAAGATGACAGTGAAGAACATATATCCACATCCATATATATATGATATATATGTCAGGATAAATGGGGATTCTGTGTTCTCAATGATTGATTTGGCTTCACGGTGACCTCTGGTGATTATTCTGACTTCTGATGTACAACAGACTACATTCATAAGCATGTATGGCCATTATGAGTTTTCCATAATGCCATTTGTGTTGAGAATCTATCCAAAAGTTTTTATAGACTTGATGAATAATAACATTTATCCATAATTGGATAATTCTGTGGTAGTGTTCATGGAATTCATCTATGTTTACTAGAAGACTAACGATGAGCATTCCCAACATCTTGTAATCATCAAGAGTACACTAAAAGCACATCAGTTATATGAATATCTATCTACGATTCAGTTTTGGAATGATCATGTACACTTTTTAGGGTATATCAACTCAGAAGAAGGTGTCTTAGTGGACCAAGTGAAATTTAAAGTAGTGGTTTTTAAGGGGAATCCAAATAAATTTTTTGATGTCTGAAGAATTTTTGGATTAGCTAGATACTATAGGATGTTCTTGTATGACTTTTCTAGATAATCAATGCCACTTTTGAGTTTTATAAGGAAAGGGATATGGTTTTTATGGATGAATGTATGATATAATTATTTTTTGTAGTTGAAGAAACACTTCACATCCGCATCAATCTTGATCCTACTTTATTTGAGTGATGAGTACACAGAGTGTTGTTATGCTTCTAGGATAGGACTCATAGTTGTGTTTCTATTGGTGGATTGAGTGATTGAATATGGGTCTCAGAAGTTAAGGCCACCTGAATACAATTTCCTCATGCGTGACCTCATTTGGGAAGGGGTTGATTATTCTCTTAAGTGTTGGTGATGCTACATTTTGGTTGAAAAGTGTACATTTTATACAAATCACAATACATTGAAGTATATCTTTTCACAGTGTGATGTGAATCAAAGACAACAATGATGGGAATAATATATTTAGTCCATTAATTTTTATCAAACATATACACCTATAAAAGGGAATAATGTGGTTAATGCCTTGAGCAGGAAAACTCAGACCCATTTGTTTCATGAGTCACATGTGGAATGCAAGATGATGACATTGATGGATGAAATGCATGTGGTGGTTCATGAGAGTTAGGATGAAATGAATCTCAATTTTTTTTAGTGGAGTCTACACTCTTGATATGAATTAGGAACATTAATTACAATGACACATGGTTCTTATCCATTGATGTTGTTGAGACACCTTCATAATGGTTTATATATGAGAAATATGTCATAAATTTGAAATGTTGGGTTATTGTTCCTACGAGTATGTGATTGGAACACATGAAAAAAATAGATGATTCAATGTGGGTGGTATGTTTTGGTGTTAAAAAATGTGTTGGGACATACAAATATCATTTTGGTGGCTAGGAATGAAAATTAGGATAGCAGGTTTCATGATAAAAATTTCACATATCATCAGGTGAAGGTAGATAAATAACGACCTGGAAGATTACTACAACTGTTGCCTATTCTAGAATTGAATTGGGATGACATGAGCATGGATTTTTTGGTAGGTATTCCAATGAAACAATGTATGGATGATGATATTTAGGTCATTGGGGACAAACCAACAATACTAGCATATTTATTTCCAAATAAGGAAACCTCTACATTGGATCAATTGGGGGAACAATAATTTTGGGAGATGGTTTATGTGCATGGTGTTCCACATACTATAGTTTCCTATTGCGGTTTGTTATTTTTTATTGCTTTTGGAAGGCTATGTAGACTATGAGTGGAATACATGTTTTTTTAGTATATATTTCTACCAACAGACAGATTGGACGTCTTAGCATACCATACATGTTCTAGAGGATATTATAGCGGATGTGTGCCAACTTTTAGTGGATCTTGGGAGAAAAACTTAGATTTATTCAAGTTCTCATTAAAAATATTATTAGTAAAAAATATTTATAGAACCTTATACGGAACCATATTGATGGCCATGTTGATCATGCTATTCTATATGGAGGTGGATGAGTTATTGTATTTGGGAACGAGTTTCATACAAGAGACAAAAAATCATGTACATTTGATTCCAAACCATATGGTTATAGCTCAGTTTAGGAATAATTCATATACTGATAGACAGAGATGCCCCCTAGAGTTTATAGTGGGTGACCTTATTTACCTTCAGGTTTCACCTAGGTTCGGTCACCGTATGTTTTAGAGGCATGGAAAGTTGGTGACCATGTGTGTCAGAACGTTTGAAATTTTAAAGAAAATCGGTCTGGTGGTGTACCGATTGTCTCTTCCATTTAAATAAAGTGTTATGGATGACATATTTCATGTGTCAAAAATATAGAGGTATCACCATCGACCTTCTCATGAAATCAATGTGGATGTGGTTGACCTTGGGATAAATTCAACCGTGAGGATCATCTGATAGGTGCACTAGATCATAGTGAGAATGTGTTGCATGGATAGACTCTACTGATAGTTCATGTGTTATGGAAATAGGAATGTGTTTAATTGGAATCTTGGGAATGGGTAGAAGACATAAGGGCTCTATGGAACAATCATTTTGGTTCATAATCTGAGTAATGTTTGGTAGTATATCTCAATGATGACCTATTATATTGTGGGGATATTGTATGATCCTGAACTTTTCTGGAGTCATATCGTGCACGTTTTCAAATAATTATTGTTCATTTATGTACCTTTTATTTGGAAATGAGGTTTGAGGTGTGTTTGAGTGATGTTATGAGAAAAATATTTGGAATGATTTTTGTCCATGGTTTGTGCACTTTTTGAAAAACCATTCACACAAACCCTGGTAACTGTGAAAATTGTGAGAACCTGGATATTGAGGTCCACATGGTTTGAGCACGTTTAAAGTAATCATATGCCCCTTTCAGGTATAACTATGCAAGTGGAATAGTTTTATAATAAATTTAGTTTTTAAATCACCCAAACCCAAATAGCCCATCTATTTCAACCAAGGCTTGAGCATGACCAATTATATGTGATCCAAGATATTTATGAAGAGATTTGAAAGTGATTCAAACACTGTTCTTTGAGATCAAATTCACAAATTGATGATCCACTCTCTTCCTGATAGGTGGATATTACCATGATTCTTCTTCTGTTCATTCCTCTATCATTTGTTGATATTTTCATGGATGATATCTACTATTTATGTGGATCTAAACTCATGTGTTGATCTCTAGATCTATGATTGTGGATCTAGATATATATTTTAATGACATTGAAGCCTTTGACCATAATTTTATGATCAGGTATTTAGATCTCGATTTTGATTGACAACATTTCGCTACTTAGATTTTGGGGATTTCCATTGGGTAAACACCCATCAACAAACCGAGCTAGGTGGCCTTAATAAAAGTCACATAGTCATGGATTTGATATGTGAATGTGAGATTATTGATTTTCTATCTTCCACTAAAAACATATATCCAAAATTGGAGTAATTAGGAATGTGAAATTAACTTGTTGACACCTTAGTGAATAAATATAAGATTGAACCATGAGGATATTGAGCTATCCAATTAGGTATTCGAAAATGGGAAATTTTTTATTGGTTGAGATATTGTTATTGAGATATTAAACTTGGATGGGTTCAACATAAATAATCAGGTGGAATTTATTATGATATAATGATTCTGTGTGTGTGATGATTAATCATGGAATAATAATGTGGCTTGTTGTTTCATTAGGATAAATAATTGTGAGATTATATATGATAAGTTGATATTTTATGTGGATAATTAAATATGTATAATTAATTTTAAAATGACAGTAATGATGAATTTATAATTAATTTATGAATAAATCAATGGGTTGTGCACATAGTTAAACATGGGTTAACTAATGGATTTTGATGTATTTACCTAATCATTAGACTAGAATGGTATAGATTTGAATAATTATTTACGAATTAAAAAATGATGCAAATTATTAAGGATGTGTGTTCTACAGATGCCATTCTATACCAATTGTGATGTTGGGGCATAGACATGGTGTTCTACCCCAATAGTTATCCAAGAACATGTGATATAAGGTGGTAGACATGGATATATATAGTAGATTGCATTTGGGGTTATATATGTTGAAATATATATCATATAAGATTTTGGGAGTTAGGAATGGATACTTACAATGAAGGATATTTGGTTGTTTGACATGGTGTTCTACACCGAATGAATGATAATAATAAATTATGAAATGAATGAGAGACATGAATCAAAACCAAGATTAATGTGTTTAAACAAGGATTAAATAAAAATTTATAAGTGTTTAATTATTCATTTTAAAATTTTCTTTATATATTTACATACACTAACTTTTGAATGGAATTGATTTAGAAAACATCAAGGGTGGTCTACTAATTTGTACTCACACCCTACATGGGCCACCTGATCAGCATCCGAGAAGAATTTGTTGTTGAAGGAAAAGATAAGAGAATGGCCTTGGGATAGGTTAATGTATGGGAATGAAGCATGAGTGAGTTAACCATATTGGGTTTGGGATCCACAATAGAGTTGTTGTTTCCTTAATTTTAGTTTCATTGTAGACACTTGTGACATGCATTGTTAAAAAAAAATTTCACTTTCAATTGATTATGGAATTTCCTATTTTGACTTTCGCATGACATTGATATTTTTCTAGTGATTTATATACTTACATACTTATTTTTTTGATGCTTCTCATGGTAAACTACTCTAATAAAAGTGTTTATAGTTTCTACATGAATTACTTACCCGACCCTCTTAGCTAGTCGGTACCCTATAGATTATGGGGAGGCACACATGAGGGAATGTGACCGACTAGCTCAGGGCCCCATTGCATGGTACATGATTCTCGAAGATACATTATTATACATTTATTATTTCATGATGTATTTGACAGTCAAAAAATAAAGTAAATTTCAAATTTTCTCAACTTCCATATTGGTATAGGAGTAGGTTTCTTGAATCCCTTAGTATTTTTCCTTTAATCCATCATCTACTAGAATACTAATCATCTGGAAGAATATTCTATGATATCCAACATCAAGAAATCCCATAGAATAATGTTCTCTTATATCCATATACATCATTGTGATACAAGGGTGTACATATAAAATAAATCTATGGGTTTCATATAGTAGATCCCTATTAATGTTTGGTACAGAGAAAATACATAAAACATTCCCAAACATCAACAATACATCTTTCTAGATTATGTTTATCAATTTACAACCATTCACCATATTAATATTCCTTTTAATATCATCATCATCCTTATGGAATTTTCTTATCATTTAAAGATGGTTACATGATTTCCTTGAAAATGAATTATGGATCCCCATTTAAAAAAATCACAATATCTATATTTAATATAACTGTATAAATATGACCATTATTAATACGTATCATTTTTCGAGATACCTGACACCTACAAATCATAGAAACAATTACCATATTTTCCATCATAGGGGGGGTACTATATTAAGAAATCATTATTCTTTAGTAGTTCAAACAATCATATTTGACTCGTGTTCAACTCCATCCTATATAATTTATTCTTAAAACTCTTGAAATCTATACATATATATCGCTTTTTTGATATAGGCTGTGAATCCTTATTTTCAAATAAAATATTTTATATTCTATCCTAAGATCATGAGTTATATATTTATATTAATGAATTATCAATTAAAATGATTCATTGTCTGTCACCCTATTAATTTTTATAACTACACAACAAATTTCATTCTTTGATGTATCATTATAAATTACATATTATAGCATGCATGATAGAATAGTTAATACTGGTGAATTGTTTAGTCTCCACTTCCACTATTTAATATATTCAATAAATTTACATGACATTGTGAATGTAACCCATTTACATGTTAAATGGTTAAAGAGTTTGCTAACAACGAATAGTTTTGATTAAACATGTGATAATATCCTACTAAACCAAGTTAAATAATAACATAGTAATGTTTTCTAGTGTATAAAATAATTTGATTACATATTTATTTTATTCATTATAAAATATCTCACCATTAGGGGTAATATATCCCTTAAAAGAAACATTATTGAGCTAAAATTCACACTTAATATACTTCCCATATAATTCATGTTTTTGAGGCTCTATAGAATTATTTCTAGATGAATCATATTAAATTAATATATCATATATTATATCAATATATCCTTAATGAATACCATAAATTAGTTATCAAAATACTCATTTAATACTCAATTTATTAGATCCATAATGATAGAAGGTGTATTAGTCAATCCAAGAGGAATTATAGTAAACTCGTGATTCTATACCTTATCTGAAATATTTCCTTTTGAATATCATTCTTCTTTACCCTTAGATGATGAAAAAAAGAGTGATGATAAATATTTGAAAAGAATTATTCTATTAAATGTGGATCATATATTTCCATAGTTCATGGAAATGGATAATTTTTCTTCCAATTAATGGCATTGATCTCCCCATAATCGATACACAATATCCTTAAATAATAATTCTCTATCATAAATGAAATAGGGGATTCCCATAGAGAAACAATAATGAATAAAAATTAATTATCAATAAAATAATATATTTATTACCAAAACACAACCAACACTACTACTTCCATTCAATGAAGAGTTTTATATATATTTTTTACCTCAAGGTCAAGATAAATACAGAAATCATATTCACGCACTACTGGGTAACGATGTAATGCGTAAGAAAAACATCATTGAATATTTGTACTATAACTACATCAAATATTGTTAGGATATTATCCTAATCCTTTGATCATTATCAATCACCCACTATACATATAATTTTATTATGTATATCTACTAGAGGAGGATCGATATATGGTTTAGATGATGAAGTATCCCTCTAAAGATAATAGATTCCACATCATATTCATGAATTGTAATATTATTTTGTTAAAAATAATTACTTTTAGTATACAATGAATGAAAATACATACCACTGATAATATCAAATTACATCATAGGTATAACAACCATTTTTAAAAATTGGATATCCCAATAAATCAAAATTCGATCTTCCCAACACATTTTTATTATATTAATACTTCTACTATTTGAATTCATTGATACTTCAATTTCTAGTATTATAGGGAAATATAAGATGTTTTTATAATGAATATAAGATATAGAAGAGTGTGATTATCCCAAATCAATTAAAAATTATCATAATTTGTTTAAATGATCCATATACCTACCACCACATCATTAGAAACCATAGATTCTGCTGTGGTAATTTGTTAAAACTCTCATCGCATAATTATTATTATTATAGCTAAGTTCAGATGATGATTGGGTAATTATATCACACTACGTTCATGTTCTATATAGTTTTTGTTTCAAACACCACAAAATTCTACCTTAAACATTGATTTTTTATCTGGATGGACATTTTCATCACACTTTCATAAAACATGTCTTCCATTTTACAATCCATAGGGTATTTTTTTCCATTATTATAACATGCATGAAATCCCACACATAATTTCTTCAACTTTGATGTTTTATTATTCCCAGGACTCTCCACTGACCTCTTCCTCTCCCATTAAATTTTATTCATACATCCTATTGAAATAATTTTCTATTTTAATGATTATTGGCAATATATGATCTTATAAAGAAATGTTATGAGATCCCAATTTCATTTCATGGAATGGATTTAACCAATCATATAAATGATCATTCAATCATTTTGGTCTATTTATATTGTCAGCAACATGCATATTTTTCGTTGAAATGTTATCCTTATAGTTATAAAAACATTCTTCAACAAATGGTTTGATATTTAGGAATGTCCTTTCTAATTCACCACTTTATTCAAAAAGGGATTTAGTTTTCATTAAACACATTTAAAATGTACATCATTACTTATACATCGTCTCATATTATTCTTTACTACGTTGAATTAGATAGAACCATTATTATTAACCTCTATTAGTAAGACGAACCACTATGATGAAAATTTTCTTTTCCGAACTTCTCATTGTGAGAAATAACTTCTATAGGGAAATGATAAAATATTCAGAAACCATTATATTGGCAGTTTCAATGAATTTTGGAGGTTTTCATCACATGAAATGGACCAACATAGCTATTACAAGTTTTGGATCAGAAGGCCACTCTATATCAGAGAGATTATTTATTATATTGTGGGATCAACTATAAAAATATATTTGTGAACTGTTTAGACTGAACACTATCTTAATTAACATGTATTTTAGGGATGTACCTACATTGGATATTGTTATCGATAAACATCAAAATCCATAAGTTAAACACTATACTTATATAATCACATAATCTCAATTATATCATTACATTGAATTGTAAAATCAAATTACTTTTTATTTTTATAGTGTTCCTAATAATTCATCTTGTTTTTTCGATGAACATTTTCTATATAACATGGTTATTCTTAATCCAATAAAAAAAATTTGTAACAAAAATTTTCTAATACCAACTATATTTTCATAAACTCTAATAAAGTATATTTGATTGTTATATAAAATTATTATTACACAATAAAAAATCTCCCATAGGGTTGAACAATGTATTAGTCATGAATATATTGATACATACATTTCACATAATTGAAAACATAATATGAAAACTATGATTCCACATACATTCAATTCTAAATTCTGATAAATTAAATCATTATAAATATATATTTTTTGATACCATCTATAAAAGATTTTATATAATCTTCATTAATTTTAAAATTAAAAGTTATTATTGAATCCCTTAAATTGTGATGATACATCTAGGTTTAGATATTTAGAGATTTAAGAAAAATTATATGACTATCAAAAACCATGTTTTCTATATCGAGCTTATTATTTCCATTAAATATAATACTATTATATATATAATGAGTTCTCAAAATTTCCATTAAATTCTCCACAATACCTATTTAACTAGGAATATCAGGTGTAATTCTTCTCCTTATAACCTTGGGTAATGGAAACACAATAAGGCGTGAGCAACAATGCTAAGAATGTGAATACAGAAAGCTGAGTAAATCATCACATAAAATTGGAATCAATATTATGGAAATAATATGTAACAAAAATAAGACATAATCAATTGGAAACTAGGATAATTCTATATCAATTATGAATATGGGGATATCAATAATTCTGATATAATACTGAGGTAATTTGTATTAGTTGACATAAAAAATATGTTGACATGGACTTGTTAGAAGACATCTATTTATCAGCAAACATCAGCCAATACATCTTTCATAATGAAAATGTCATATACCAAATAGCCACAATAGTTTTTTCTCATGGGACTTATCAATTCATCGTCTTTTCATGTTAACTAAAAATGTACATGTTCTGGTATATACAACATTCCATTATTAGATATATTTATTCGTAAATGTTGATAATATAACATTTTGATGCATGAAATTATGAATTCCATGAATATTATATCATTGAATAATGTGATCCATGTTTTAATTTAATTTAATGGTTATTTTATTCTAATTGTACCAATTTATTCTGGATTCCTGAAGTAAATATATTCTTTCAATAAAACTTATTTCATGATTATGTAACACAAGATTCCATTCTATATTACTATATATCAAAAATAGGAACTCATCCTTTTTTATTTTCCATTTCCCATGAATCTTATAGGATAAGTATGTTCAATTTTTAGGAATATAATGCAATGGATAACATTGATCTCACAATATTTTCTATCTTATGTTATGTTTTCAAGTTTTTTGTATGAATGTTTGTAGTATTCTAAATGTAGTATGTTATTTGGTATTATGAGAACACTTTTCATCTATACCAATAATGTTATATATCTACTGGATATATGTTTTTGGGGTGTCCAATATCACACCATTAGTTCTACCCACTCACAAGTGTGTAAATAATATGTATAAATGTAGCTCCTTGGGGGTTGATTGTGGGTCAAGAATGATTCAAGGTGAAATAATTGAAGTTTTACACATGATATTAGTGGGTTGATGTAAATCAATCTACTATAGGTTCATAGAGGTTATCACATTATGTCAATTAACTATTTACAATACACTTAATTAATAAATCACTAGATAAAACTCATGATCAAGCCACATATTACAACTTCTCCATCCCTTGAGGATATCAATTTTCATTATAAGATGAGATTTCAGGGTCATCCAAGTAGTTCGAATAAAAAAACATATAGTGAAAGCTATGGACTGGTAGTTATTCCAATATTTTTTATGGTAATACGATGTGTGTTCTATCATCTTACAAGGATACTTTCTTCCCAATAGGTGGACTTCTTGTATTATGTGTACTCCCACAACGAAGTGGTGATCTATGTATATTAGTAATGTGATAATCATTGATATTGTTTAGAAAATAAGATATTTTTATATAATGGAATTACACTATTTGTTGGATTTTTAGAGGATATTGTCTATTCAATTATTGGATATTGTTTTGATAAACTAATATAGTATAATTATTGTAATAATTTTTTATACTCAACAAGGATTTAGTAATTTTTCTCAATGATCCATTAATATTGATTAATTTTATCTATAATTTATGATGAACACATAAATAAATGAATTAAATTAACATAATTATTATATGGAATAGAATAAAAGTATTTTGAATTTTTTTTAAAAAATACACTGTTACTCAACTATGTAAAATCCATATAATATTAACTGGGGATATAAAAGGATAAAATTAATAAATTTATGTAAAATAACATAAAAATACCTCATTATAATATTATTTAAAGCTAATCCTTTCTTCTTCTATAATTAGATTCTCTTATATATAAAATACTACGTAATATATTTAAAACATACTGAGAAAAACATAAAATCATTTTATAACATTTCTACAAGTCAAACACTGCATCTCAGAATAGTCACACTATCCCAATAATTAATGTTTAATTGTCTTTTAGGATCATCTATATACTATACCTATTTTAGGATACTTATAAACATTTCTCTAAAATAGAAGAAGAATAGACTATAATTTAGACCTATAATTTATTACACTCATATTTATAACTTTAATAATGATAACATAAGAAAGGGGTGATCTTAAATGCCTAGTAATGGATATCTTATCAATATATAATTATGGTTTAGATCATAAGAAAATGTGAAAAATGGGAATAAGAGAAATAATTTTATAATGAACATTGAATAATCAGTGTTCTCCATAAACTATGATAAATGGATATATAATCTCAAATAAAGAAACATATGCCATCGAAAAATATCAAGTAAACAAAATATAATAATCATGATCTATTGAATATAATTTTAGTAATAAAACAATGAAAATAGGAAATACATAATCATTGGGAACCATACTAGTGTGGATTATTCTAATAGCATCAAGTCATTACACAGTCTTTTGAACCATGATAATCTACATTAGGTTCATGGTCAAACTTATGAATGTTGATAATACAGATCAGTTTCACACTCAATCTTATGAACATATATTTTTTCTATTTGGTTCATTCTCAATCTATAAATCAAGATAATAAACATTGGATTCAATCTCAATCTTCGGATCCTAGAAAATCCACATTAGATTCATATCTGACATCATTATCTCAGGAGATAAAAATCCTAAAACAAATAATTTTTGGGATATGTAGGATTATACCAATCAATTATATATATATATTTGTGTTTGTTTGTGTTTGTGTGTTTGGTTCCTATATCAAAAAAAATCATTCATCACATGATACTGTACCCACTGAAAGTAAAACTGTGTTTGTAAAATATCTAGATGATATTAGAAAAGTAGACCCCAAGAATGTTAATAGATGATACCTATAATTTATTGACCCAAAATATTTTTTAAAATAATTTTCAAAAAGCGTTTCATGAAAAATATTTTAATAGAAGTAATTCCATTAGTTATAAAGACAAAAAATATAATCGAAGAAAAAAAAGTGACTTTCAAAAATCATTTTATTTATTTAAGAAAATATTTGGATACATTCATAATGAAAATTCAGTTTTTATAGGTTGAGATAATTTTTAAAAAAATGTAATGAAACTTTAAAAAATTATATTGCCTAGTGAAAAAAAAAATTCAAATTGAAGTAGTGAAGACATCATGAAATCATTTTATTTTAAAAATTAATTTTCAGTAATGGATCTATCAAAAATCCATAAATTAATTATTAATCCATTGTTATTTATTTTGGAAACATTATATTTTGAAAATAATATTCAATAATTTATCTCATAAAAAATAGAATGTATTTCTAAATATAATATGTTGTAATGTAGAAAACAACTAATTTTGAAATAATGGAATGCCATTTTAATATTTAGAAATAATTTTATGATACATCACATTATATAAGTATTAATCAAAATATCCATTTAAATTGACTATTATCACAAGCCATCCCCTGAGGACCATGTCGTGACTATCCCAAGCCCGCCTTCCATAGGTCAGGGGCTGGCGACTAGCACCGAAAGGAGTATTCCCTCAACAGGAAGGCATTTCCTTTATATCATGTAAACTCACCCAAAGCAAGCACACCACAAGATACGAACACAATTAAACTTTATAGTAAAAAGAGAGCATACTGTTAGAAAATAGAGCCAAAATACACCCCCAACTTGAAAGTACAAGGAAAACTAGGAAGAACAAGAATAACTTAACAACTCTTGTGAACACCTGCCAAGGATCCTACCAGAAGGTTAGGTGCCCCCCATGAATAGTCTATTCTGTGGTACGCCTCATCTAATGTCCATCACGAGCTACATCCAGTCTTGTACTCTCATCCTCAGTTAGCACAATCAATTTTCTGCACCAGACACAACATGGTGTGGGCATAGCCCATGCATTGGTGAGTATAAAGATGCTCATTAGGGGCCCCGAGACCCTCGAATGTCTCACAAAATCCACAAATGATAAACCCCAAATCTTGAATAAAAATGTCAACCCTACATAGGTATGCATGCATACATATTCCTAAGTTGATGAGTAATCCCATATCAATCATTAGGGAACACAAGGTCCAACTAAAAATCCCAAAGCTCAACTGTCTCACGAAGGGATGTATACCATGAAGGTTGCACCACGAAGATAAGTACCACAAAGGTAATTCCACACATAAGAATACCATAATGGTATCAACATAGATTTATGCACCACAAATGTATGCCAGAAAATATTATTTCCTCAATGGTAAAAACTCATCTCACACCCGGTATAACTTATGTATTTTTGTAAAGATGATTAGATGTAACTACTGAATCCTCTAACTCTATTGAGAGGCAAACTGATGTAGGATCTTAAATCACCAAACCAACGTAGGATCCTAGAACAGTAGACCCACATAGGATCCTAGAGTAGTCCCACGTGGATTCCTAGAGTGGATCCATGTGGGATCCTGAAACAGCGACCCATGTAGGATCCAAAGAACAGACCCACATAAGATCACTTTCTCGTGTTACAACTAGCTATAGGGTTCTCACACTAAGCTCTCTTGATTTTGGGATGGTCTTCTCCTCAAGACACAGGTCGATACTCCTTATTCCATGAATTACCACAAATAAGTTTCCCAATGGACTACTATGTAGAAGGGGTCTCCACACAAGAGATGGTGCATCAATCGGACGTTTCGTCTATATGTTATTGTCCTTTTAGTCCCGAGGGCCCGGTTGGATTCGTGATGAATCTAACCCAGCCATACCGCAACATTATCCAAATATAAGGTGGGATATACAAAAAGGTTTGTCTCTATGAAAGGATTTTTGTATTGTAAGAGGTTTCGCAAACGGAAACCCATAGCTCAATGTTATGCACGAAAGAGTGAAAAGGGGCCAAAAGTGGTCCGAGTCTACTCTGACCTGGTCAGGCCGACCTAGCCCACTGGGCGGCTCACAATGGTCTATTTGTGGCAGGGCCATGGCTAGGTGGCCCCGTGGTAGGGTCCTCCCTAGACACCATCTAAGGGGAGGTGCCCCCTAGGTATCTTGAACAGCTGGGCGGTTCTGGTTGGTAGCCAACCAAAAAGTCGGTACATGGAGTCTGGAGCTGGCATGCGAGACCCAAGGTCCCACTTGGCTCCATGGCTTGCTGGACGGCCAGCCCTCCTCTGCGGAACGGTCGAGCACCTCCCCTAAACTAGTGGAAAAAAGTGGGCCGGCTGATGTCCTTCAATGCCACGACCTCATGTCGCGGTCCCTGCACGTCGGTGGAACCATCCCACGCTGCCACCCACTTCATGTGGGCATCCGAGCACCGACCACCGCCTATGATCCATCATGGATGATATGCCATGACCCTCCTCTTACAGCACAGTTGCGCCGCCACTGCCTTCGCGGCTGGCCAGAGTGATGACCGCCCCTCCCAAGCCCTACTGGTGCCAGTTGCTGGCACCGGTCGCCCTCCTCCTCCATCGAAAAAAACACATCAACAAAGATGATGCGGAGGGATCAGATCATGTTGTTTTTGGCATGTACCCTCCGTGTTAGATTGGTAAACCTGATCTAATGGGAAAAGATTCAATATAAAAGAAATTAATAATTAATAATCAAAACACACCCTTACCTTGATTACTCATTGGATGTGGCATGAGATGATGTCGGTAAAGGTGATGAGGGTTCCAATGATCGTCGCTTCCGCAACACGCTTCCAATGTTGGGCTCATGTGTTTTCCTCGTTCTTGATTCTGAAGTTTTTTCTTCGTCAGAGGGGGAATTCTTCATTTAGAGGAAATGGTTCTCCAATGTTCTCCCAACTCCCACCATTGCCAATGATTTCCCCCACCAAAAATAAGAAGTGACTACTTAGTAAATTCAGTTTTATTAATTTAACTATATTTGGCCATAAATTAAGTTGATAATGGAATAATTAATTAATTGAAGAGATGAATTTCATTCCCATATTAAGAGGGGTACGAGTGGTTCCCACCACAAAATTAAAATTGGGAGTTTTTTTAGCTTGGGTGGTCCCCACCTCCATAACTCAAAAAGAAGGGTATCAAAAGAAAAATAAAATGTTAATTATTTTATTTCTCTTCTTGCATGAAAAACAGAAATATTATCTTCCACCCTCGACCTACTACGGGTTAGGTAATGATATCTTTAAGTGAATACCAGCACAGCGAGTTCAACGGTGTCCTCGGAATTTAATTCTGAGTGCCGGTTCCAATGTTACAAAAAATCACTCATACGTATACTGAATGTACTTAAGAAAAGCTCAAAAATTTATTCGGGGCACTTTCGGCCATAGAATCACACACTGTCAATTTTCTCTTACTCATAATACTCCCATATAATTAAAAACAATTACATGGAAATGTTTGAGTCTTTCCACTCACCCCACCACAGGGCTTTGCATACCCACAAGCCACAACTCAAACTATGGGAACACATGGGTCTATTAAACATGTATCTGAGCCTCCAGATCCCATTTGATCTCCTAGAGGTTCTCGTGCTTCTATCAAACTCAGACTAAATGTATTTATCACCCACGGAGGACTCACACTTGTCGATCCTCAATCTCCACTAGAACCACTATAAACGCCCCCCCATCGTCAATGTCTAGGTCATCATGGTCGATGATGTGAGATGGGTCATGCATGTATCTCCTCAGCTGGGATACATAGAAGACGTGATGCACCCGGTGAAATTGAGGTGGAAGATCCAAGTGGTAATCCACCTCACCAACTCTGCTGGGGACCTGATTGGGTCCAATTAAACTCGAAGATAACTTGACGCCTAGAACAAATCTCCACAAACTTGATTGAGGTGAGACCCGTAGGAATACATGGTCACAACTCTCAAACTCCAGAGGTCTCCATCTTCAGTCGACATAAGAATTCTGCCTACTCTTTGCAGTCTTCACCCATTCCTGGATGATCAGCACATTTTATGTGGTAGCACATACCATATCTGGTCCCATGAGTGCTGACTTCCCTAGGTTAGACCATCACAATGGCGATTTTCATGGTCTCTCATACAACTCCTCGAAAGGTTCCATCCCAATGGTAGAGTGATAGTTGTTGTTTTATGCAAACTCCACCAAGGTAAATTGATCCTCCCAGCTATGACCAAATTCGACGAATAAAGCACAAAACAAGTCCTCGATGGTCTAAATGGTCAACTAAATCTGGCCATCCATCTAATAATGCAAGGTTGTGCTCAAATGATGCTGCATCCCGAAATCCTACCGCAACCCCTTCCATAGCCAGGAAGTGAAATGTGCATCATGATCAGAGACAATCGTAAAGGGTACTCCTTGTAGCCGCACAATCTCTTGCACAAAGAGGCATCCCATGATCTCTACTGAATTCTACTCTCTGATCGTCTAGATGTATGTGGAAGTCCTATCATGATGTCCATGGATATCCTGTCCCACTTCCACTCTAGGACCACTAAATGCTAAATTAATCATACTAGTACCTAGTGCTCCGCCTTCGCTTGCTGACATGTGACTCATATAAAGAGAAACTCTCCTTCTTCTTTCTTCATTCTCGGTCACCAGTGTTGTCATCAGAGGTCCTAGTACATCTTTTCCACACCTGGATGTACCACTAGAGGGTATGTTTGGAACTCCCTCAACACTTCCTCCCGAAGTGACACTGGACCATGGTACGTCCTCTGAAAATTATGATGTTATTATCACTATCAGACAACCCATCAGTTGGTTGTCCTGTGTATATATGAGCACGTTGAGCCTCGTAGTCTGTGTCGCCATTTTGTGCCTCCCTGAGACACTGAAAAAGTGGTGGAGTGACTATAAGAGACTGATGAAAAGCTGCTCCATCTCGATCGGCAAAGGATATATGTAAACCATCCAGCTGCTCCATCGCCTTACCTAGGAGATGTAACCAAATCTCTTGCTAAGTGCATCTTCTTCAATGTTCCCCTTCCCAGGAGTACAGACTATCTAAATGTCATAGTACTGGAGAAACTCAATCCAATGTCATTGTCTCGGGTTTAGGTCCTTCTGTGAGAAGATATACGTGAGACTCTGGTGATCTGAGTAGACCGTAAAACGCCCACCCTTCAGATAGTGTCGCCAAATCATCAAAACAAAGACTACTGCTACTAAATTAAGGTCATGGATAGAATAGTAATTATCATGCTATCTCAGCTGTCGAGAACCATATTCGATATCTTCTCACTCCTATATTTGGACACATCTGAGTCGGGTCCTAGATGCGTCGCAGTAGACTACGTACCCAATGCTCACCTCCGATAACCCCAAGATGGGGGCACAATTCATCCTATGCTTCATCATCTAAAAACTCCACTGGAATCTCTCCGACCACATGAAGCATTGCCCCTTATTCATCAATGCCGATAAATATGTTTCAACTCTAGAGAAATCTGGCACAAATCCCATGTAGTATCCGGCCAAATCCAGGAAACTCCATACCTCTGTCACAATCTTGGGTGGCTTCCAAGAAAGTACCACCTCAATCCTCACTGGATCCACCATAACTCCAGCCTCCGAGATGACATGTCCCAGAATGTGATCCACTAAGATCCAGAACTTCCACATTGAGATCTTACCATAAATCTAGTGCTCTCGGAGTGTTCCTAGAACTACCTTTAAAAGATAGGCACGACCCTCCTTAGTAGCTGAGTAGATCAGAATGTTGTCAATGAAGAATACTCTAAATAGGTCAAGATATGGCTAAAAGACCATGTTCCTGAGTTCCATGAACACTTCTAGAGCGTTGGTCACACCGAACGACAGGACCAAAAACTCATAATGCCAATACCAACATCTGAATATTGTCTCCTGCAAAACCCTGTTTCATACTCTGAGCTGGTGATATCCTGATATGAGGTCTATCTTTGAGAACCACCATGCTCCCTTCAGCTGATCAAAGTGGTCTAAAATCCTTAGGAGTGTAAAATTGTTCTTCACGATCACATGGTTCTGGCACCGATAGTTAACACAACATCTCAAGCTCCCATCAACCTTCTTGGAGAACAAAATCACTGCTGCCCATGGAGGAAAATTGGTCTTTATGAACCCCTTCCCCTTTAAGTCGTCCAGGTGAACCCACTGCTCACGAAGCTCCGTGGGATCCATCTGACACGCTGGTGTAGATATTGGTGCCATCTTGGGGTACATGTCAATGTACAATTCCACCTCTCTTTGAGGAGGTAGACCCATACCGTCATCAGGAAAAACATCTGTGTACAAGTCCACCACTACCAGATTGCTCAGATACTCCACATCAACTACTCTGATGGTAAGGCTGGCCAACTGATGAGTGATCAGATGAACTCTCCCACGGGTATGCTCATCATATGTTGTAAAGGCTCCCTTCTTTCCAGTGAAGTTAAACCAAGTCCGATCCGGTCAGACACACTACACATTGCACCTAATACTTTCTATATGTGCATGGACTGTAGATAACCATTTCATACCCATGATGAAAAGGCATCAACACCGCTACTAGGAGATCCGAGCTGAATCTCTCGCCACCTAGAGTAATATCAAACATCTAGCACTAGTGTGTAATCATTGAATCTGCTCCCATAAAAGTTTCTAACAGTAATGATCAATACAACTGCTCTATCGGAATCTCCATACTCCTAATGAGTCCAGTGGCATTAAATGAATGACTGACATCTGTGTCTATAAGTACTATAGATAAGGTAGAGTAGACACAGATCGTACCTCGTATCATTTCTGGAGTGCCATGGTCATAGGCCTCAGCTGCTTGGAGATGAGAGCGCCCATGTCCACCTGATCCCTACGGTAGGATTGGACCACCTGGTGGTGGTGGTAACCCCTCTAATCGTCTCGCACCTTTAGCTACACGGCCAAATCCTATGTTATGTCCACCTACTACCAGCAGAACTCCTCAGTCAAACCTCTATCTCTGCCTGGGTGGTCCTTCTACCATCTGCTGATCATCCATATTGTGTTTTGGGTAGTCACAATCCATGAGACCATGCCCACTGCATACATAACACTGTCTGCTCCTCACATGACTAGCTATGTCTCGGGTTCCCCACACAACCTACCCTGAATCCTGCAGTTGTCCACCTATAGGTCTGGTCTTCTAAGACCTCTGTGACATTTGTATAATGGAAGTTTTAGAATACTATGCTACGTGGTTCCTAGTGGTGGGTCTCGCTGCTGGTGACTACTCAGCAAGAAAAATCTCCACTAAGAGGGCTCACTCAAAAACACTTGCTTGCAATGGGATGGTGAGAGAAATCATCAATGCCCTAATCTCCCACCTTAGTCTTTTCTCAATGGTCTGGGCCCTAGATAATGGGTCTCATACCACATTAGTGGCGTATTGTGAGATTTCGGTGAACCTCTCTGAGTACTGAGCCACAGTCATACTGCCCTGCTGTATTTGAAGATGCTCTTGTATGTGCACTGCGCCAAGAGTCATTGGGACAAACTCTACCTTAAATAGGCTCTCAATGTCTTCCTAGAGAAGATTCACCACATCATTAACGTGGAGAATCAAGCCCCACAATCTTCCTACTACAGCCTGTAGAAGACTTGCGGTATGGATCACCATGAGATCAGTTGGTGTACCAACTAGTTGGAAGACTCTCACCACGGCCTCCAGCCAATCCTTAGCCGCCTGTGGGTTTGTATCACCCCTGAACATGGTTGGCCTCTGGTTCTGGATCCCATACAACATGATCACGCAGCATGGAGCCTTTATTGCTGGGGCTGGTGGCATCAACGGTCCAACGGGTAATGGTACCATTGGTGCCTCTGCTGGTTCCTATGCTAAAAGAGCGCCATGCACCGAGGCATCATTGCTCGGTGTGCTATCATCATGTAATATACCCATAACCCTAGCTGGTTGTTTACCTGGAGGCATCCTAAAAAGAAACATGTCTTAGATGGTCAAAAATTAATACATGGTGAGATGAGTCAAAAAATTAAGAAATAAAACCATTCAAAACACACATGCAATTATTTTTTTCATGAACTAAGTCAGAAATTAGAAGTTAGGGTCTGGGTGTATGGATACACTAGCCACTACAGTAACACTAGATTCATTAAACTGATAACCACACTCATAACACTTAACAATATTTCTGTTAAGAGATCAGATTCCAATTTTCTATAGTAGAAAAAACTCCTATGATACCAATTTGTCATGACCCATCCCCTGGGGCCCATGTTGTGACTACCCCTAAGCCAACCTTCCATAGGCCAGGGGCTGGCGACTAACACTGAAAGGCATATTCCCAAAAATGGGAAGGTATTGCTTTTAAAGTTATATACTCACCAAAACGAAGCACACAACAAGAAACAATTACAAATTAATTGTATAGTAAAAAGGGTGTGCACAGTAAGCAAAAGGGGACAAAATACATGCCTAACTGGCAAGTACAAGGAAAACTGAGAAGTACAAGAATAACTAAATAGTTCCTATTAACACCCTCCATGGATCCTTCTTAATGGGGATTTATATCTCTCGAATAGTCATCTATACGGTATGCTTCGTCTAATGTCCTCCTATAGCTACCTCCAGTCCTGGTACTCTCATCCTCAATCAGCATTGTTTTTCATCTCCACCAAACACAAAAGGTGTAGACATAACCCATGCAGGGGTGAGTATAATGATACTCTGTAGGGACCTTGAGACCCCGAAATGTCTTAAAAAGTCCACAACGGATAAACCACAAAGCATGAGAACAAATGTCAACCCTACTGAGGTATATTCCTAAAAATATACCTAAGTTGTCGAGTAAACCCATCTCAATATTGATGAAAAACAATGCCCAACCCAGAGGCCCAAAGCTCAACTGTCCCACGAAGGAAAGTATTCCACAATGGTAACACCACCATGGTAAGTACCACAAAGGTAATTCTACATAAAAGAATACCAAAAAGGTATCACCACAGAAGTATACACCAAAAACGCACGTCAAAAATATGATTACCATGAAGGTAAATACTCATCTCAAACTAGGTATAACTTATGTACGTTAGTAAATATGATTAGATGTAACTACTGAATCATCTTACTCTGTTGAGAGGCAGACCCACGTAGGATCCTAAATCAATAGACCCATGAAGAATCCTAGTACAGTACACCCACATAGGATCCAAGAGTATCCCCAAGTGGATGTCTTGATATGATCCATGTGGAACACAAACCCACAGAAGATCCCAGGAACAAACCCACATAGGATCCATTTCTCATGTTACAATTAGCTACAGGGTTACCGCATTAAGTTCGATTGATTGCATGAGGGTCCCTTCCTCAAGCCATAGGTTGATACTCCAACTTCCTTGAAGTCCCACATAGATGTATTCCCATATACCTCCATATAAAATGGGTCTCAACACAATAGAACGTTTTTCAATCGGATGCTCGGTCTGTATGTTATTAGCCTTTTAGTCCCGAGGGCCCGATTGGATTCGACTTCGATCATACCTAAATATAACCCCAACATTACCCAAATATAAAGTGGGGTATACTGAATAGACCATCTCAATCCATGTTTTTTGGCACCGCAAGTGGTTCATCAAACGGACGCTCGTAGATCATGTTATGGACAAATGCATGGAAAGGGGATGAAACTTTTCTGGGTGATGTCCGACCTGGCCTGACCGACCCAGTTTGACCCGGACTGGGCCATCCTGACCCAGTTCTGGTCACCCACTCCGCTGGGTCCGGCTCGGACCCTCGTCCAACCAACTGGGCGACCTGTACCGGGTGGCCTGCGATGGGCGGCCCGGGGTGGGCCCATGGCTGGGTGGCCTCGCAATGGGGTCTACTCTCGCCGCCACCCAAGGGGAGGTGCCCCTAGGTACTACGAATGGATGGGACCTTTATGTTGGGTAGACGACCGGCCGACACCACGTGGCGCCGACCACTGGCACGCGGGACACCGGGTCCCGCTAGGCTCCTCGGTTGGCTGGAAACCCAGCCCTCCTCCGCGGCGTGGTCGTGCACCGCGCCTCCACCGGTGGTCTTCTGTGAGCGGGCCTCCCTCCTTCACTATCATGGCATCATTCCATAGTCCTTGCATTCCAGAGGAAGAGTCGTGGACTGCCACCCACTTCATGCGGCCGTCCGACTGTCGGCTGCCGCCTCTACTCCACTGTGGCCGACGGCCCGTTACCCTTCTATAGTAGCACGATAACGCCACTGCTATCTTCACAACTGACCGGAGTGTCATCCGCCACCCCCAAGACCTACCAGCACCAGTTTTCGGCACAGGTTGTCGTCATCTTCCATCGAGAAGAACGTGTCAAGAATGATGTCGCAGAGGGATCGAGCCATGTTTTCTTGGCATGTACCCTCTAAGTTAGATTGATAGAACTCAATGTATGTGAAAAGATTCTGTGTAAATGAGATTAATGACGAATAATCAAAACAGGCCCCTACCTCGATTTCTCATTGGAAGTGTAACGAGATGATGTCGATGAAGGCGTTGATGATCACAAGGTCTTGAATGTTTATTATATATATATATATATATGATATTTTGTATTATATAAAAAGTGGGAGAATCATTGAAAAGAAAAACAGGATAACAAGATCTTGAATTTTTCATGTACATTTTACATAGAAATTCGAGATATATAGATCTTCTATTACAAGGTACGAACACACTATATTTTCTAGAGAAGATGAATCATGTAGAGGATTCACAGTTTCAATATAGAAGATACTTCGTGAATCAATTATTTTTGGAGTTTCTGAATTTATTTCTATATCTATTTCAACTAGATTGACTCTGAACTATCCTTATCCAATCTTTTTTTAAGATGACAATCTATCTACTATCAGTTGCAAGCTGCTGCAACTGTGATGAACAACTTGAATGTATTTTCAGACAAATAGTCTTTTTAACTTGATTAACCATCTTTTCATACTAAGCTATGTATTTGGTTCTGTGTATGAACTAGAAGGATCTATTTTAGCCTAAACTTATAAAGGTTTCAACTTCCTGCACTCAGTTGTGGAGGATCTATTAATAAGAGAACCAGATAGCGAAAATTAAAAATCTTGTGATGTAGAGTGTTGGGGAGTGGACTAGGGGAATTCTATTTCCCAAACAACTATACATCATCGCATTATTTAACTATTTATTTTCGGCTTCATAAATGTTATGATAAATATAAAAGAACAAACCCAACCATCATCATGATTCATGAATAATTTTTATAAGAAACAATTCATCCCCTCTTGTGCACATTTGGTGTAACCTGATCCAAAAATTTGTATCAGAGGTGGTTATTCTGTTATATCTATAAAAAGATGAATGTTTCAAGGGATTATTCTAAGAGCACAATGGCTGATATATGAGAGGGTGTGTCAATTGTTTGATATCCCTACATCAATAGTGAATATTATGGATGCTGGAAATCAAGGATGGTCAAATGTGTATCTCAGTGCCTGACAACCTATGAAATGTGGAAGACGATAATAGTTGCCTATGAAGAAATTGACAATTTCAGAAAAATGAGGTATTCCACTACTAAATTGAAATTTGACACATTCCGACTCTTTTATGGTGAAATCATCACCCAGATGAATTGAAGGCTTACAAAAATTGTTAATAATATCACTACCTTAAGTGTGTCTATCAAACAATCATATCATACGGTGAATGTTTAGAGAGTATTACCACATTTGTAGAATTGAATTTCAGCTTCTATTAAGCAATCCTCACCAGTCAAGGATCAACAAATTAGAGATTTAATTATAACCCTTATGATATATGAAGCTGAGATGGAAGATAAAGAAAATGAACATAAATCATTAATCAAAAGATTAAATATTGCTATGAAGGTAACATCTCAAAAGAAAAATATAAAAATGAAGAATGAAATCAATCTGAAATCACAGAGTTATGATTCTACTAATTCCGATGTGGAACTTGCTCAGCTTGCTAGAATGGTCAGTAAATTCAACAAAAAAACTGAAGGGATCAGAAAATTCTTTAAAAAGTTTGATAAAGTACCAAGGGAAACTAGATGCTATGAATGAAAAAAATATTTGGTTCACATTTGACCTAATTGTCCTCAATTAAAAGGAGAAAATTAAAGGAAATTTTTCAAAAATAATGATTATGAGAAGAAATAAAAAAGAAATTAAAGCTACTTGGAGTGTTTCTGAAGACTCCAACATCTCATCATAGTCTGACTCAGTAAATGATGAATCGAATATAAAAGAAAATTTGGGCATTATGGAAGAAGATGATGAGGTACAGTCCTATTACTTATCTAATTCATATTCTAGTTCTCGATATTGAAATGATAAACATGAAGCCTACTGCAATATGTTGGAAGAGAAATATGATTCCTTATTTGAGAAACAAAAATCACTGAAAAATATTCCAACTGATCTTTTAGGAGAAAGACACACTCTTTTAAAACAACATCAATAGTTAATTAAAAAATATAACTCCTCAAATACAAAATGTACAGATAATGAAACTGAAATAAAAACACAACCAATAGAAGTATAAATATACAAAAGTGCAGCTGTTATTTTTAAAAAAGGAGAAAATAAATTAAATGAATTTTTTTGAGAGAATGTGATTAAAAAGTAAAGATATGGAATAGGTAGTATTGGTATGAAACCCGATTTGTATAAGATCTATTTTTTTCAAAGTAAAAACGGTAAAATATGCAACTACTTTGGAACAAATGATGACCCCTCTAAAAACCATTATTTGAGGCAACTCAAATACGTGGGATTAAGAAAGACTTGGTTGCATGTATTTTATATGATTCTGTTGATTATAGAAAACCAAATCATGTCCAAATTCCCAGGTCTTTCCTGGATAACATTGATGGACCCAACATAATATGGGTACCAAAATAATATTTTGTTTAAATGCATTTATAAGAAGAATGACACAGAAGCAGAAAATATCTATGGTATATGAAAAGTGGCAGCTCAATGAATATGAGTGGAAACTCATCAAATTTCAGAACTCTAACTCAAAATGATGGTGTATTAGTCACATTTGGTGACAATTCCAAAGGTACAATTATTAACATTGGAACTATTGGAGATCACGGAGATGTCTCAATCAATTAAGTACTCTATGTACAATGATTGAAACACAAACTGATAAGTATCTCTCCACACTGTGATGATGGTTATTAGGTTGATTTTTTAAGAATTCATGTTCTATTTTTTTATGATAAATTGCAAAAATTTAGAGAACCCATAACTAATAATCTTTATACCCTGCAATTAAATTCCTTGTGTAAACAAAAAAGTGAACTGATTAACTACTAAGATAGATGAATCTTGGATTTAGAATAGAAGACTTGGACATTGAAATATATATTATATAAACATTTTTTCTAAGAAATAGAATGTTTCTAATTTACCTAATATCAAATTTATAAGTGATAGATTATATGATGCATGTCAATATGGAATGCAACACAAATCATCCATCAAAAATGTTAACAATCATGATACATCAAAACCTATAGAACATTTCCATATGGTTTTGTTTGGACGTTCAATAATACCATGATTGGCTGGAAAAATATATTTATATATATTAGTTTGTGATTATTCTAGATTTATATGTATTTATTTTATAAAATATAAAAATGAAGCTTTTATAATATTTAAATTTTTCAAATGATGATGAAAATGAAAATAGTTTTAAAATAATTTCATTATGAAGTGATCATGGTGGATAATTTTAGAATCTAGTATTTACTTAATTTTTCTCAAATATGATTATTAAACACACCTTCTCTACACCAAGAACACCTCATCGAAATGAAAATGTAGAAATAAGAAATAGGATTATTCAAGAAATGGCTTGGACTATGCTAAATGAATAAAATCTTATTATCTATTTCTGGGCTGAAGCTATAAACACAACAAATAATATAATGAATAGAGTTTTAATCATACCAATTTTTAAAACGGCACAAAATAAACTCTAGAATAATAGGAAAGATAGCCTAAATTACTTTAATTTTTTGGATGCAAGGTTTACACATTAAACACTAAGAAAAATCTTGGTATGTTTGAAAAAAAACTGATTAATGTATTTTCATAGGATATTCTACTATATCCCAAGCATATAGATTTTTTAATAAAAATTCAAGGAATTTTTGAAGATTCAGTTCATGTGAAATTTGATGAATCTAATCCCTTTAAGAAAAGTAAATACCAAATTGAATAATCTGACTCTAATGATAACAAGAGAATTGAGAACAGAAAAGATGTCTTTAAAGAGGATTTAAATGAAATTTAGTCTAGTTCATAAGAACATGACATTGACAAACCTAGAAATGTACAATCTAGATAATTTAGATCCCTAATCAATAACCATTTAGAAACTGTTATAAGGGACCTGGACCCTAGAATAAAAATCTCAAGAACTACAGGAAATCATATTGAATTCTCTGCCTTTATATACAAATTAGAAAATAAGACTTTAGAAGAATCCTTAGTTGATGAAATTTGGATGATAAAAATGAAAGAAGAACTGATCTAGTTCAAGAGAAATTATGTTTCAAAAATAGTCGAATGAACAAAGAACTATCTAGTTATAGGAACTACAAGGTCTTTAGAAATAAACAAGATTATCAAGGATTAATAACTATATATAATGCAGGACTATTTTTCTAAAGGATATGATTAGGAAGAAGATATTGATTATGATGATTCCTTTTCCCATATAGCATGATTAGAAACTACTAAAATCCATTTGGCCTATACATATCATATGTAAATTGAATTTTTTCAGATGGATTTTAAATCTTCCATTTGTAATGGTTATTTATTGGAGGAATTTTAGGTTGAGAAACCTCCTATTTTTAAAAATTTGCAAAAAACAGATTCTGATTTTTAACATACTAAAGTTATTTATGGCCTTAAACAAGAACCTAGAGCTTGGTATGAAAGATTAAGTTTTTTTCTTTTGAAAAATGATTTTACTATTGGGATGGAAGGTCAAATATTTTTTAAGAAAATTGATAACTCTCTTATTTTATTGGTTAAAATTTATGTTGATGATGTAATTTTTTGTTCAAGAAACAAAAAACGTTGTAATGAGTTCTAAAATTTAATGCAAAAAACAATTTGATATGAGTATCATGGGAGAATTGAATTTCTTTTTAAGACATCAAATCTTTCAGAAGGATTTTGGAAATGTTTTAAATATAATCAAATACATTAAAAATTTACTAATAAAAATTGGACATCAAAACAGAAAGACATATAAAACTTCTATGTATACTAATATAAAACATGATTTGGATGAAACTAGAAAATCAGTTCACAATAAGTTATATTGAGGTATGATTTGTAGTTTATTATATCATACTTCTAGTAGGCCAGATATAATGAATTTAGTTTGTCTTTGTTCTATATTTCAATCTTATCGTAATGTATCTCACCTATGTGCGGTTAAAATAAATTTCAGATATTTAAATGAACTATTTTTCAATCTCTAATCTATCAAAAAACATATGATTTTAATTAAATTTCATATTCAGATTCTGAATTTGGAGGCTGTAGATTAGATAGAAAAATCACCTCAGGAACTAGTCACATTTTAAGAAAATATTTAGTTTCATGGACTAGTATAAAACAATACTCAGTTGCCCTGTCAACAACCGAGGAAAAATATGTTCCTGCAGGCAGCTCATGTGCAAAAGATTTGTGGTTTAAAAACACACTTATGGATTTCAGACTAAATTTTAAGAACACACCTATTTTATGTGATAATAAAAGAGTTATAAATATTTCAAAAAACCCAATTAATCACTATATGACTATCCATTTTGATATCAGTCATTAATTTCTAAGAGATCATGTTTTTTAAAAGGATATATTTTTAGAATTTGTATTTACAAAAATTCAATTTGATGATATTTTTACTAAACCACATCCCACTAAAAGGTTTGATATTGTTAAGGAGGAGCTTTGTTTATTTAATTTTAAATGAAATTTTAATATTAACATAATTATTTTTATTCTTTTTTTATTATTACTTTTTTAAGAATAATTTAAAATTTTGTATGCACTGCTTTAAATATTTGCCACATATTTTTTTACATTTTAATAATGTAATAATTACTATGTACGTATTGACAAGATAATCAAGGATATTAGAAACCATTTCAAATTCCAATCCCATTAATTTTATCAATTCCTTTCAAATCACCAAAAACCCTTACCACCTTCATCAACATTAAACTAAACCATCAAATCCCTAATCCTTCAAGCATTCATAACATTGAAGAGAAATGTCCAATACAGCAAGAATCGAGGAAGGATAATATTGTAATGCCAAATGTCAGTGCATGGTTGGAAGAAAGATTCTACAAGGAAAAGTGATTGATTTGGAATGGTTGTACTAGACCAATATAAAGATGAAACATGCTTTTCACTTTCATAATCATGAAAAAAATTTCATTGGAAAAAATAGAGAGTTTTTATATGAGGTAGAGCTTGGTCACTTTTATAAATATATTCAGTTCAGTCTTGGTGATATATAAGAAACCATATTAGAAAAATTGATGTTTGAGATTTTTCAATTCATCTGTAGAAATAGATAGAATCTTTTACATCCCTCATGATGGAGTTTATCATTTTGACTTAATGAATATTTGAGACAATGAACATAAATTAGCGGGAATTATGTCATATTTATTTGGTTATATATGTATAATAAAAATGTTAGTGAACTATCTGTAACCTAATCAGAAGATTATTTTTATGTTTGGGAAAACAGGGATTGCACCTAGGACGTCAGAGATGGATAACATTTTGTTTCCAGACATGTACATATTTTTTTGCATATGATTGAAATTTAGTTGAATATTACACGATATATGGTAAGTTATCTCAACTACTATTGTTACCCAGAGGTTAGAATGAACATTTATCCCTATTGAAGCTTCATTTCAAAATTACTATTTAAGTATGACATTGGGAGATTAATAGATTCTAGAGTAAGATTCCATCCCAACAATGTTTTCAATGCCAAAACTCTAAGGAATATGGGATTCTTCAAGATTATTTTGAAAGGCATGCTCAAGACTATCGGTGATGAGGAAGACCAGGACTCGACTAAGGTAGAGAAACCTTCTAAATATAAGGAAGGCTTGGGAGAATGAAGTGAAAGTGGAACTTCGTGAAGATTAATATTTATAGAAGTCGATCTACCTACTAATGAGGGATGTAAAGAGGGACATCTGAGGAAAAGATATCAAGTTTCTCAAACTAGTGAGTAGCCAGTTGAAGAAAATTCAGATGAAAACGAACCTCTTCTGAGCTGAAAATTTATAAGAGAATCTGCATTACAAAAAATAGAACAACCAACAGTTTCTCATATTGAGGTGACTCCTCAAGTGGAAAATGAAATTGTTCCTCAAACTGTTGAAAATCATGGACATGTTGAAGTAGATAGACCTAAATCTATTCAAACTGTAAATCCTACTGAGATTGTTCAGGAGAAATTATCTCAAGAGGAACCTGTATTAGAGGATCCAGTCTTGGAGGAAATCAATGAATAATATGCTCAGGAGGAGTAAGAGCCTGTTAATATAAATCAAGAATAAAACCTTTCAGAAATTCAAACCAAAATTATTAATGAGGATTTTTCTATGTATGAGTGAGCTAAATATTCAAATTAAAAATATGTAGAGAATCTCGTATATAGAGAGGTTTAAGTGAAATCAGATGTTGAATCCCTATATTTCGTTCTGTTAAATATAGTTGAATATCATACTGAGAATCAAGCACACAGTCCCTCTAATTAACTATATTATTATGTAGAGGAACTTTATAAAATGTTAACAAATGTTGAATCAGAAAATGCTGCTTTGAAAAGAGCATTAGAAAAAGAAAATTAGATATTTCAGAATTTGAATGCCTGTTCTGTTTCAAAACAATAAATTGAAATATTGAAGAAGTATATGTTGGTTGAAGATTTAAATTCGAAATCAGATTTTCTTATGAACCCATATTTTGAAGATTGTAATATTTTCATGGAACAACAATTCATAACAATTTGGAAAAGTCAGGTAGGTACCTAAGATACTTCTACTGATATGATAAAGATATTTCAGGCCATTAAAATATTAATGAGCTATATGAATAACATATTGTACGACCTTTAGTGCAACAATTCACCATTTTCTATCTTATTATACCACCAAAATCATCTTCTTGAGCAGTTAACACCAGATAATCCTAGAATAAGAAATTTTTTGAATAAGTTCATAGACAAGATAACTCTTTTTATCGAAAAGGAAGAAAGGCTGCATGAGTTGTTTAGAGTAAATTTTATTAAGGATATTACTCTAACTCAAGATGGATGATATCTCATTATCAAGTTGGAAGATGGATTAATGATGAAGATAAAGAAACAATTATCCAAAATCAAGGAAGTAATCCAGAGAAGATGAGACCAGTTTCAGACCATTGGTAAGATAATACTTGATTTCCAATGACATTATTGTACTGGTACGTATATTTTTTCAATACAATACATTTACATCACATATTTTGGTGTTTTTAGTTTATTTTATGTACTTTCTATGTTTGAATTCCAGAAATCCAGTTTCACATATTGATAAATAGTTTATAATAGCATTTACATTTGATTAGTGCTATATTAAAAAGTTTTATATTCATTATTCAATAATTAATTTTTATATCACCAATGGGAAGAAATTAGGAAATACACAAGGGGAGAAAAATACATGTTTTTATTTCTTTTAAAAAAAGATAAATACATATAAAAATGAATGGTGATTTTTTTGGATAAACACAATATTTTATTTTCATTATTTATGAAGGAGGAGATATTATTTTAGTTCATAAAGGGGGAGAAAATGTAAAATGTAAAATTTTTGTTTTTGTACATATATATATAACTATGGATAACATAATGTTTATTTCATGTTGAAATAATTTTGTTAAAATTAAATATTGTTTTTATCTTTTAAAAAAACTAAACTATATGAAATTAATTTTATAAGATAATTTCATTGGTTATTTCATGGTTTGTATGATCATCTAAAAGGGGGGATTGTTGATATACTGTTGACTTCTATAATTCTCTATTTTATTAGTGGGAGATTTTTTAGAACAATAATCTACCTTTTTATGATTTTGATGCTCACAAATACCATTTTTTGTTATTCTAATGATAATAACATAAGTATATTTTATGAAATTAATATAATTTATTTCACTATTTTGGAATAATATTAAAGCATTTAATCTTCAAGGAATTCTTTAAAAAGTGTTCTGAAATTGTTTTAGCATGTTCTAAAAACATTGTTCATGCTCTACGTGATCGGAAATCACATTAGCATGTTTTGGAAACAATATTCATACACTATGTTGAGGAGCGTAGCGTAAGGATGGAATTTTTCATTTACATTACGGGATATCAGAAAACTATGGTTAAGAAACCATACGTTATCGAAAAATTTTTGGTTAGGCCACCATACGTTATCACAAAAATTATGGAATAAGAACCCTTCATTTAGAAGGAACCATAAATTCGAGATATCAGAAAAGTATAGAAGAAGAACCCTACATTAGTATGAAATGTAATGTTTCTTTCTAAAATGATTGGATAATCAACCATAATTTTTTAAACATCCTTTCATTGGATCAAAAATTATGTATCTTGGAGCATACATTTAGAAGATGATAAAATTATGGATTATTTACTGTACATTTTAAAGCTAAAGATAAAAGTATGGATGATCAAACAAACTTTTGAAGAATGGATGTTCAACCTTACATTGTGAACCATATGTTAATGAATTTTTTTATGCAGTTAAACCCTACGTTTGGCGTCAAAGATTTAAATTACGACTTTATTGTGAAACTGTCATGATGCATATTATTAGGATAATTTCAAACTAAGTTAAAAGAATGATTTTAAATCATGTATCTGACTGATTCAATGACATTTATTTGTGATTCAAAGGATAAATTTGAGAGGATCTTTTAATGCTGAATATTCAGGGGAGTATTGAGAATTCTATTATTCAAACATTCACGATTTTTAAGGATTCTATTATGGGTCATTATTTGAAGGGAAGAATTTCTTCTCTATTTTATATATCTATGATATTTTTTATTACATAAAAATGGGTAGAATAATTGGAAGTTTGATTAAGATAAAAAAATCTTGAATTATTCATCTACAATTTATAGAGATATTAAATATATAAAGATCTTTTGTTAAAAGGTATGATAAAACCATGTTTTCTAAAAAAGATAAAACACATTGAAGATTTACAGTTTCTACATCGACGTTCTTTCATGAATCCATTGTTGTTGGTGTTTCTGAATTTATTTCTATATATATTGAAACTGGATCGACTCAGAACTACCCTTATCTGATCTTTTCTGAAGACAACAATCTATCTGTTGTAAGTTGTGTGCTACTGTAAATATGATGAACAATTAGAATGTTTTTAGACAAATACTCTTTTTGTTATGAGTAACCATCTTCTCGTACTAAGCTATGTACTCGGTTCTGTGTATGAACCAAAAGGCTATATTTTAGCCTTAACATTTAATGGTGTAAACTTCCTACACTCAGTTGTGATCTGTATGTTTATAATTGGACCATATAGTGAAAATCACCAAGCTCATGGAGAAGAGAATTTGTAGAGTGGACTATGGGCGATCTGTTCCCTTAAAAACTATAAATTATTGCGTTCTCCAACTTCTTATTTTCCACTACATAAATAATCTGATAATGGTAAAAGAACAGACTCATCCATCATCACGATTCATGACGAATTTTTAAAAGGCAAAAATCAACCCCCCCCCCCTCTTCTGCATATTTGGTGTGACCCCAACCAACAACATAGAGAACACTACACCTTTCTCTAAATTCTCTACATTAGGTAACAAATTAATGATCCTTAGCAAGGTATTTTTTATTTAAAAATTCTTCTTGAATGTTTAATATTAATTTAAGTAGGGATTTTTAAATACAATTGATTTAAATAATGGTTTTTAATCAGTGGATAAAGGTGGTGGATGTGATATCCTTTTATATGTTATGAATTTTTATAAATACTCAATACTTATTAAAATGGTCATTACATTATTTGATGGTATAAGGTTTCAAAAAAGGAAAATAATTTAATTAAGATAGAGTTTGGGACATATTATGATTTATACTACAATAAAAACTCATTTGATTCCATGATTGAAACATTTTATTAATCTTTTAACATTTTAATTTTAACAACTTTGCTTTTTGGTTTCTATATTAAAAAACTATTTTTACACAATAATTCATAGTTTTGTAAAAATATAATGTAACCCCACTTAACGAACTTTTATATTCTGAAAATATTTAAACACTATTTAATAAACTTCAATTACTATATAATATAATAATAATATCTAAATAATGACCTATAATATATAGAAAAACTATTTTTTAGAAAATTATTTTATAAACCATTACGTTTTATTAATCATAGTTATGAGTTATTAAAAATTGAATTATTTTTTAATATATTATATTAAAATATATTAGAAACATTTTTTTGTAGAAATTAATTTATTTTGTTAGATATAAGATTCATAATGTTAAAAAAAAAAATCCCTAAAAATAATAGTTTCACTCTTATAATGAAAATTAAAAGTATTTATAGTGATATCATTTCAATTTTATCAAATGAAATTAAAATTATAATACAATAATAAAATTTTTATATAAATTAATAAATAAATTTTTTTAAATTTAATTTATATAAGTAATGAAATTTAATTTTTAATATAATCGAATAAGAATATTTTTACAGTAAAATATTACCTATGTTTCCCAGACTATAGGCATTGGTTTTAAAAATTAATTATAGTATTTTATAATGATTTATATTAAATTATATAATATATTTTTATATTAAAATGGTATCATATGAATTCAATCCATTTAGTCATTGTGATAATATCAAAAAAAGTAAAGGCATTGTCTAATTGAATAATTTTTTCACAACCACATAATAATCATTTTTTTAGAAAAATATTAAAATCTCACACTAAGATAAATTTTTCATGATGAATTAAAAAATGAATTCTATTTTATAAGGTAGATATTACTAAATTAATTAATTGATCTTTTCAATGAAAATATAAATTATAATGAAAATTGTTTCTCTAAAAAAATTACAATTCAAAAACATTATGTGTTATTAATACTATTTTTTTGTATTTCTAAATGAATATAATCATTTATCATTTTATTGGTTATATTATTCAAAAATTAATTAATAATATTAATCTATATTTTTTGATCTCTTTTTTTTCTTTTCAAACAATATATTGAACATAGTATTATGTTATTGAAAAATATATTCCCAAATCTCATTGGTTTAACTTTTCCCCCTTAAATAATTTTTGACTCAAAAATATTAAATATAAATTTATAATAAAAATATATATGGGTATCTAAAATATAATAATGAATATATATTACCTATTAATGGATACAAAACCTTATATCAATGGAAGACTACGTACATATTTTTCACTCATTATAGAAATATTTTAATATTCTCAAATATTTATTGCAAATTTGACTACATAGCAATGTTATAAAATTTTCTATATAAATACCTTCCAAAGAATAATTTTCATTTACATTGTTATATAAAAATATTTAATCCAACATTATTATTAAAATATAAAATAAAATTATAATAAATGGTCATTTTCTTACAAATATTAATCGTATGTCTTATTCTCATATGAAACCTTTATTTAAAGCAACAAATCATTCTATTTGACTATATAACACTTGATTCATCCTATAAATCTCTCTATTTAACATAGGATATAAATTATATATTTCTATTAGTGTTTTCAGGCCTTATATGTTTTGTATTATAACCAACAATTCTATTTTTTCCCTTCACAATGGTTCAAAAATATAATGGTAATTAGAAAATCACATCTCATTGGATTTTCTAGAAAGGTGTCCAATATTAATTTGATTCAACATTCAATAGTTAATTTATCATTTGATACTAAAAAACTCATTTTCATGTTGATTACCTCTCGGTGCATCTGTGACACATCCAATCCCCTTCCCAGTCTCCAGATAGTGAAGTATTTGTGATGAAAATTACATTATCAAAATAGTGAAAAAACTTCAATTATATTATCCAATACATTGTTTCAACCCTATTTCTTTAACTAATTTTCACTAATAATAATAATTCGTAATAATATCAGAACTAATCATTAAGAATAAAAACACTAATCTTTAAATCAATAAAACTGTAATTTGATATCAAATATAATAAATAGTGCTAAACATAAGTTTTTATCTCAAAATTTTCATAATTATAATATTACATCTCATAAAAATCATAAAATATTATGAATTTAAGGATTAATTTCATTTAGAATTAGCTATATAAAAAAATATTTTATTATACAAGTGAATATTTCTCAATAATAAAACGACACAAGAATTCATTTTAGATTTTTCATATGTTATACTCATATTTAAAACCCATGAATTGGAACCATTAGAATGTGGTGAGATAAAACACTAAGTATGAGAAATTTTATCAATATTTAATAATGGGTTTGATCATAAAAATAGTATAAAAAATAATTAGGGTAGAAATATCTTATTAAAATAATTTGGACAAATTAGAGTTTTCCTTATTTCCTGATAGAAGGACATGTAATCACAAATAAAAAATGTATATATTTATAAATTGGTTTAGATACATAATGTAATAAATATGAGAAAATAATTATAATTATAGGTAAAAAAATTGAATCAAATTATATGAAGAATGACTGGTAACCCTTAAATTGTGAACATAGACAACCATATAAAGTCAATGCTTAATCTTGGGACCTTGATAATCTATAACTGGTTCATGATAAATATTATGAAGAAAGATAATCCTTATCAGTTTCATAAAAAATAATAAAAAGCTAGATAATACACATATAGTTAAATCTCAGTCCTATGTAGCTAGACAATTCACATTTGGTTTATCTTTACTGTTTTCGACCTAGATAACACTAAAAGGTTTCAATCTATATATTATTATTTCATGAGTTATAAATATACAACCAATGAATTTCCATGGTGATATAAGACTACACCATTAAATAATCCATGAATATATATGCCACTATAAATCAATAATTCATCATATCATAAATAATATGGAATGAAGAATGGGTTTTGTGACATTTCATGATTGTGTCACAAAAATTTACCTAAAGAAATTACATAGTTGATGCTTATAATTCAATTACCCGAAAATAGAATTCCACAAGAATATTTAGAGTTTAATTCACAAAAAATATTTTGCATGGAAATAAATCCCCAATAAATAATGGGAAAAAATATAAAAAAAATAAAAAACAAGTTTTATCCTTAGCATAATTGTTGTTGTTACATTCATTATTAAAATTATATTTGGAAATGGTGATGTGATTTTTTTAAAAAAATTAAATATATTAAAAAAATTTAATGTTTATTCCTCAAAATAGTTATAATGATATTAAAAGATATAAGGGACATCTTCATGAAAATTTTTAATTTAAAAAATAAAAAATCGTTCGATGAAATAATCATAAAAGTTTCGAATTTTTTATAGTAATATTTTGGATATATTTTATTATGAAAAACAACATGATTAATTAATGTTTTTAAAACAAAATAGAATTTAATTTTTTATAATGAAGGATATAAATTATTAATTTAAAATAATGTTAAAACATTTTAATATTCATAAAAACCATTTTTGGAAAGAATTATTGTAATATAATTAGAAAATGACCATTTGAAAATAGGAGAATAAAAATACAAAGCTTAATCGAGTATAAAATATTTATATTCCAAAATAATAATGGGAATTTTTTTTGGATGATATATTATTTCAATGGAAAAAAAGAAATATTTAAAATAAAAGAAATTTAATCATAAAAGTGATGTAGTTTTATGCGATATAAACTCATCGAGGAAAAATATTAGAGTTAAAAACATCAATTTAGGAAGAGGAAAAACAAAAAAAAATATGAAAAATGAATTCTTTAATACATATTAATTAACTATTTAGTAGATAAATATACATATAAAACCATCCCAAAATATTTCTAGTCTTATTTTATTATGATAATTAGATAAATAGAAAATTAACATGAATCATGTTCATAATTACATTACATAAAATATTTAAAACATGTCATTATATTCTATAGTTAATCTAAGATTTAATGGAGAAACCTAGGGACATACATATTGAAGGGGTGATCCATAAATACATGAAAAGAAAAAATCGATGAATAACATGATGAATGTATTATATGTTAGTAAAGAAGCATATAAAGTTGATATAAAATGGGTTTGAATAATAAGAATGAACATCAATGCGTGATATAATGTGATAATTTCAAGCTATATAAGATCATGGAGACAATATAAAACATGAAATCATTCAAATATTTTTATGATAAAAACTAATAAAATATAATATATTTCTCATAGGATAATTGACCATTCCCCACACTTGGAATCTTACGATATAAAAAAATTACCGATTTCATTGGAGGGATATATAAATCTACGCCCAACCATCACATTAAAATCATATAAATGAATAAATTTTCCATAATGATCATACATAATAAGAACTCATCTCACTACTTCTAATAAATTAATTTGTGATTGTGGGTTATAAACATTGATGCACCCAATTAATGTGGGGTATATACATCTTGGTTAATAAACGTTAGTGGAAATGATAATTGCAATTCAACACACAAATACATGACATAGAAATAATAAGATAATTTAAGTAGCATAATTTGGGTATTGAATGATTCATGGAATTGATTAATGGAAGTGTCTGGTGGTGTCAAAATAAAAATAATCATAAGAAAATTTAAAGGGATGTTAGGAGTTATATTTCAATATGATAGCCATGAAATTGAATTTCATACTTCAATTAATGTGATTGAAGAAAGAAGAGGATGAGAGAGTTCCCATACCTTGGGAGGATAATTATTAAAGCATTGGAGGATATTATTTAGAGATTTTGAGAAAATTAGAGTTCTTTATAGATGCATAAGGATAGTGACATCATGCTGAATTAGTTTTTGCGATGTGGAGTTGGAGTTTGGTTGTGAACTAATTAAAAATAGAGGGAAATTAATTATTAAATTCAATGCATAGGTTTTAGAATATATTTTACAAAAGAATCCAAAAAATCATTATGATAGAGTGTGACAATTTTCTATACAAAATAAGAGTTGTTTAAAATATTTTTTTGTTATGGATCGAACATTTTAAAATAACACTATTGGTGATGCAGAAATGAGTCATGCCCATAATTAATTGATTTAAAGACCATAAAATAAAATATTATTTGATAAAGAGTCAGTAAGGGTTTTAAATATAAATTAAATAACATAAATGAAATAATTTTAACGTAGAAATATATATTTTGTTGTGGAATAGTTTTATGTAATTTATTGCATCACTTTTGTCTCATTATGTGGTCAAAATACAAAAAATATATATTTATATTGTATTTAATTTCTAATAATAACTAATTATATTATAAAATAATTAAAAATTAACTCTTAGATAATTTGGATACGAAAAATTTATAAATAATTTTATTTTGTCATAAATTTTATTTAAATATGATATAATACATAATTCGATAAATATCCTGATTAATTGTTAAATAATTATTATTACGAAAATAATAATTTTCTGACCAAAATAGATGATAAATTGGAAAAAATTAAATTATAATCTAATTTTATATAATTAAAATATATTATAATTATATATACTTAAATTTCATTTTAAAATAATACTATATTAGTGTAATTTTTTTTCATAATTCAATAATTTTTTAAAATGGATTAATAAACCCATATATTTTATATTAAAAAAATTCATATGAAAATATAATATTTTCAACTAATATATAAATATATATATAAACAAATAGTGAAAATGGATAAACATAATCATAATTGTATACACAATAAATAATATAAAAATTCATATGGCTAAACACCCCCTTATTACAATAGTATATTCCCTAAGGGTATGGTGTGAAATGGTTGAACATTTTTATAGTGGTATAGAAAAGAATTCTTAGTCTACGATCTCGATACACATAAATTATTCACATAAATGGTTTTTTCATGTTTTATTTACTAAATATTAAATTGGGATTAGTCAAGGGATGATCCTAGTAATGAAATCCCTTTTAGTTTATCTAATAATATTTATTTATATGGTATGATCATATAATATGAGAACATCACAACATCCATCTATATCAATTACAATTTATCATAACATTTAAAATATACGTATCGTAATGTCTATTATTCACTAGATATATAATTTATTAATATTATTTATTGTATTTTGAATAGGGTCAACTATATTTTATAGCAGTCAAAAATAAAAAAAGTATTGAATGTGTTTTATATGAATAATTTTATTAATAATGAATATATTTATTAAAAAGGGTATTTAACTTATAAATGTGTGGGTAGTTTTTAACACCCAGAGATTTTATGAGATGTATTATTTTTAATTTATTTTTTTCTGTTGTTGTACACTACACCAGGATTATATTGCTCTATACACAACACCATATTAGCTTGCAATATACACAACACTAATCTAGGATCGTGTTACACACATTTTCAAGTTCGTTTGGTAGAAGTTATTCTACGCAACATTGAGTGTATATAAATATATATATATATTAAATGTATAAATGAAATATTGTTGGATTATATTATACGCAACAATAGAATAATCTTTCACTATGGGTAACCCTGACATGGCTTGCATTACACAAAATCATGACCTTCCATGATAGCGTGTGTTGTACGCAATACCGAGTTTTACTAAACAATGATATGTTAATAAAATAGTTTATAAACTAGCCCTTATGAATAGTAATACCAACATTTTGAAAATTTATAAATTTTATTTTTCAAAATGGACTTCATTTTTGGATTTGGAATATTGAAATTAGCCAATGGTAAATTTTTAGTATTTTTCTGAAAATATTCAATTTTTGATAAATAGTGAAAAACACTGAGTTATAGTTTAAAAATGAATTTTTATTTAAATAAATATTTATTTTATTTAAATTTATTTTAGGTTAAAATTGATACTTAATACCAATATAAGTTCAATGTTATTCATTAGAGTCATTTTATAGTAATTTTAGATATTTAAAATCTTTATTGAACTTTTCACCGTCTTTTAACCACCTCCTATGAGATTTTGAAAATTTACATAAAACTAAATTTTACCTCTTCTTGTGAGTGGAATTTCAAAAATCTGAGAGGCACATTTAATATCAAGGATTAAAATTTGTTTCAATAAGATAAAAATAATCTTTGTTAAAGAGTAACTTTTTACTTTTATTACCATTGTTAAATGTAAATAGGGAAATTAAACATAAAAATTATATTATAATTACCATAACACATGTCCTAATTCTATTGGATAAGTGTAATTCGACCGAAAAAACATTGGGATTAAAATATTACCCTTTAGGTCAACTTGGATTAGATTAGGACACTTATTATTATATTATTTAAAGAAGAGTTAAAAGAGTTAAAATCAATGTTTAATAACTAAAACATTTTTAATATATGGTTATACATACTATAAATTTGACTATAAATATTAATTAGAAAGATAAAAATATTTCATACATTATGGTATTTCATTTTTAATTTTTAGACATTATATAAGTAAATTAATATATGACACAATGATGATGGAGTAATTACCATATTAATGAAATATTAACATAATTGATGTTATAAATACCCAAATAAATGTAATATGAGACATTTTATGAATTAAACTAATTTTATAGGTTAATATGACATGTTAGAATTTATTTAATTAATATCATTCGAACTAATCATGCTGTTATGATTTTTACAAAAAATCATTTACCAAATAGTTCCAAATTTCACATAAAATAGTTTTTGAAAAAAATATTATATTATAAATTTTTATTTAATTCCTAAAAATCTATGTTTCGGCCAAATGGCTAATATAAGGTTATATATATTAATAATGAACCACTAGGGGTTCGTTTGTCTTGTTATAGTATGTTTATTATCCATATTGTGTAAGAAAAGAAGAAGACATGGTAAAGGTTAAACTATATAACTTATAGGTAAATCTAAATGATAAGGTTAAAATACTAACCTAAACATGTCTAAAACCTATTGGATAAGATTATTTCTACCCATACCCACTTTAGATTCTAAATAAATAAATTTGGAGCTATTATAATCCGAATATTACTTCATTATAAAATAATATTTTACGTTTTTCCTAAGGTGCCCCTCTCCTCCCTTAAAAAAGGGCACCTCCTCCCTCTTCCCTTTTCACCATTTTGAGCATTCAAGATCGTCCAACCCCTGAAAATTTCCCTTCTAAACTCCCTTATAAACATTATAGAGGTTCTGGTATCCCCAAAAGACCAACTCTAGTGCCTTAAGGGGAATCTTAAAAGAGGTGCGTCGAAGAAGAGGTAATCTCTTAAACCGATTCATTCATTTTTTCTTTCTTCTTAAACTTCTTATTATTTAGTTATCTCATTATAAAGTTATAAAATCAGTATAAATAATATACTTATATGTTATTATAAATATTAAACAACCCAATTTCACTTTCTATCAATCCTACGGAAAACAAAATAACCGCGAATGCGTACGTATGGAATATCGTCTCCACGCCGTGGTGTAATCTGTTTTTCCACCACCACCTTACTTGGATGGGTATAATGGTTTAAATAATAACTATATATATATATATTATAACAACATTCTTATTCTGAGATATTATATCATCCTCTACAATTCAATTCAAAAATTATGGGATCGATATCATCGCTTGTGCGTACATACAGATTACCGTGTCCACGACGCGACGAGATTCATTCTCCATGTTAACCATTAAAGAATGATTATAAAGTATATATAATGAATAATAATGACACATATGACATGATAAATATACTGGATTTATGTATATATATTTCATCTACTTACTTCCATTCCAGTCAATAAGGAATGGAAAACAACGTTCATGTGTACGTACGATATACCGTCTCCATGAACGGTGTATTTAATTTCAATTATCTATCTATTATATATATATATACTGAATATATATGATATATAAATCATGATTTAAATTCTGGAAGTATGAAAATCATGATATAAGTAATAAATATATCAAGAACTATAAATCCAAACACGTACGATAAATAAAACGATTTTACCCAAAACGCTGCTTTAACATGGAATTTAAAAAAGAACGAGTAATATAAAGTCATAAGTGAACCATATATGATATCATAACAATGAATATGATTCTGTAATAATCCAATGAAATTATTTAAATGATTATAGATGAGGTTCGGATATGTATGAAGAATATAGGACCTATGGTAAGGGATAATTTTGCAATCTCATTTTATTCGAGATTGCCTATACATAATTATTTACTGGGGTTATATTTTTCATCCATCCTGATAAAATGTTTTCCATAAAGTGTTTCATATTCTTCCATGTCTGTTTAAAGTCATGTTTACCCCTCTTCTACTTTTACATTGTGTTATGGAAATAATCTTTCTTTTTTTACCATACAAGGAACTTTTTGACTTTTCGGACAAAATTACAAGGCGAATGTTTTTTTATCTTATACAGCATGAATGGATTTTTATAGTTTCATATTGCATAATTTTAAAGAAGATTCCTCTACAAATTTTCATGGTTATTTACATTAAAAACCTATTCTTTTAAAATTGTGTGGCATTTTGTGAAAAGAAAATGATTTTTAAGGAGAAAAGATATTTTCCACAAGAATTCATTTCAAGCGTTTTATCAAAACAATTTTTCATCTAAGATGAAATTTATTAGAATATTTATGTTTCTAGTTTAATTTCCCTATTATTTACATGGTTTGATTCATCTTATTATGAAATGATATCCATTTGTTATATATGGATTACGTAATGATGGGATGATGTTTATTAAAACGCATTTTATTCTTTGGGTTATGATGAATGATTTATGTTTATTTTGTGGCCCAATAAGAATGATTTCAATATGACATGGGTGAGAACTATATCACCCTCAATTTCATTGGGTAATGATTTATATCTAATTAGATAAATATGACTAGAATGGTAAGTTAATGTAGTTCGGTGTTACAGGACTGGAATGATGAGTGAACTCGATTCAGAAAGGTACTTTGTCCACTAAGATGGTCATGGAAGCAATGCCTTGGCTACTATGGAAATCATATCATGTGCTTAATGGTTTTCCACAATTAAATGTTTATTCCCACGCTATTTTATCATTATTGATGTTATATTATGATCTATGCCTTATGTACTGCCAATATTAATTTCATTGCTCAAAATTTTGATGTTTAAACTTTATGTTCATGTTTTCATGTACAAATGTATATGGTTTGTTTTATTTTCCCCATGCATACCCTTAATGAGAATTTGAGGTCAACCTTAATATGTCTTCTTTTCGCAGATATAAATATTGGTTTTAGGTGAGAAAAAAAGGGATGATCTTTATGGGATATGTTGAAGAACTTTATCCATGATTAGAAGATTAAATTCTGAGTTTCCAAAGACACTAAACTATTACGGTCCTTTCTCTAAATTCAAATTTTTTCATTTTTTGAATAAACCAGTTTTTGGGTTAGTGGGAACCTTACAACCACAACTCGCATAAAAAAGATCAATCCAAATATTAAAAACCACCATACAAAGTAGGAAAATAACTAATTCAAAAACAAACAAATTCAAACCAAATAAAATTCAAAATCCCGCGCCACAATATTCAAAATTCAAATTTTAATTGCATATCCAAACCAAACACCACCTGGGGAATCATGCCGCCTTCCATCATGATGCACCAAAAGACACTGCCTTCCTATCACCCATGTCCATCCCGTCACCGTCGAAGTCCATTGTCACCACCATAACCAACCAAAATGAAATTCAAGACCATCATAACACCTGCGTGGAACCACCAGAAACCATCATCAAAGTCGTAGTTCACCATATACCCAACAAAAAAAATAGAGTACTACAAAACCCCACGCCAGAAAACTGCAACAACTAAAACCTCGGGGCGCGAGTTCTGAGCCACGAGCTTCCACCATTATAAATGTTGAGTCCATCGACTATCTCGCAGTAGTCTTCCTTCAATCATCATCACATCCCCGTCCTAGGCACATCGGTGGCCGCAAATAACCACATCGGCAATTGGAACAGGACTCCATCGAACAATATCAAGACCGAAAAGGCCATCGTAAATCTGCAACATCGTCCCCACAAAAGCTAAAATCCATCGAAAAACACCACTTTCATCATTTCTATACAATCATCATCGTCGACGCTGTCATCAAAACACCACACACCAGAGATCGACATGGCTGTCACACCACAAAAAACACATATCCACGAACAGAACCATCACTGAAAAAGCTTAAAAAACATTCAATGAAAATATAATTCCAAAAAAAGAACCACATAGAATCAAAAATAACTATGGATGAAACCCTAAAGGAACCATGAATAGTGATACTGGGGAGAGAGCCTCGACGGAAACCAGGGATGAAAACCTAAAAAGAATCCCCATGCCCGCCAAACCGCATTGCCCAAAAATAATGTAATGTCTATGTACGTCATGCTTTGGTTCTCTATATAGTTAAATTTTCCCTCTTCAATATTTTCACCCCAAAAAAATATATTCATATTTTCTTATATATGAGAGTACTTTTGATTCATCACCTCTTCCAATTAAGATGTTTATTTTTGAAACATTTGTATCCTCCACATAACTTTGTTTATGTGCGTTTTCATTTTTCATAGATCATTTCGTCAATGATCTAAAATATGCAACAAATTATACCATTTTGAATTATCACTGACAATGGGTATGACCTTTTGGATCATAACATCTGAGCAATCCAGTATGTAATTCCCCAAAAGGGATACATTTAAAATATCATTTACTTAGGAGAAGTTATGTAACATTTATAGTCAATAGTACATAGTTATGATGTGATCAAAGATACCAAAGGGCTTGATTTATCTTGGTCAAATAATTTGATTCTTCCCAAACAACATAAATTTATTCTATTGAGATTTATAAAGAAAGACCTTTTCTCTGACCTCAAACTCTATGTCATATCCTTGGGTTTCTTTACATTGTTCTAATGAATTTTTTAGACGTCATATGTGATTTAATGATTTGATAATTATGTACCATATCTATTATATGTCTATGTCCAATAAGCTTCTCTTATCCATGTTCATCCCAACCTGTTAGATTCTAACTCTTATTCCCCTAAAGAGTAAACATATGGTTCCATATGAATACTAGAACTCATAGTTTTTCCTAGACACTCAAATATGAAAAAAGTGTTGATCCAAACATAATTTGAATTACATTGATCATTTCCTAAGTATATCCTCTAGTGTTTTGATGTTTTCATTTGATTGAACATCTATATGAGGTTGATATATGGTCTTGAAATTCAGAAATGTGTTAAATTTCTTCCAAAGGACTATTGAAAACAAATATCTAAACCTAAGATCATTATCATATAAAATAGATAGTGGTACACAATGAATTCGTAACACATACATTATATATTTCATACAATGTGGTCGAAGTTATAAATATTCATTGAAAACACTGAAATGCATCAACATTGTATGGTTATTGACTACCTTCCAACTAGAATTATTTCATTCAGATATCATTGGGAGTCTTACGGAGAAATAGATTGAAGTTTTTTTCCAATTTTTATATTGGTATAATAAATGGTTTCGTAAGACAGTTTTTATTGTTATTTTCATCCTTAATATTTTGAAAAATCATGAATTTGTATATAAATACGATATTCTCCATCTTGATGAAAGGGTTCCAAAAATCATTATTCATATCATAATCCATCTCAGTTCTTCCAAGATTAATAGCGATGAATGAGTTATATATATCATCTAGAATATTACTTTTTCATTCTGGATTTCATGGGATAAATATATGGTTCCCAAACCATATAACTCTATTATTGTAAAAGTAGACCGCCATAATATTTAGTATCATTATTTGTATCTCCACATCTTCTTTTTGTTCATACTTGATTTTGTAAAAAATTAATGGTTGGGTAGTTATTTGAGACTGGAATGTTGAATATTATTTTTGATTCCCATGTCCATACATTTCATATCCATGAATATTGGATCGTTTTTAATCCTCATCCTGGATTGGGTATCATGATCCTTTCGTCATAGATAATTTTACAATTTTTTAACCATCATTGGATGGAAAAATGTTCAAAATTCATTATCATTTCCCGGATTTAAACACCTTTGTTGGATCATATTGAGTTCTTTTTATTTGATTATATACTTGAGGATTTTGTTATCATTATATATATAACACATCTCACCATATTGATAAAGTCTCACAAAAATCTATTTGAATGTTATTGTAGAAAACATATATCATATGATACGCAGTTATTCTCATTGATATTTAATTGGTGTGTGGCATAGGCTGTAACTTTTTCATTTTGTAGGAGTACACAACCCTATACCTTTAAGATGAATCACAATAAATCACAAGTCATTCCATTTGTGGCTAATGTTAGCATGGGTGCATTGATTAGGCTTTATTTAACTCTTTAAATCCCTCATTGTATTAATTAGTTAAGAAAAAAAATACTCACTTCTGATTTATCTTTTTTAGTGTGCAATATAATGTGATACATTTATCAAAAATCGATTATAATACACATCTAATTTAGGAATCAAAATACCTCTATACACAATTTTCTTCTTTTACATCCTTCAATTCTATCTATTTTTAAAATATACATAGATATTCATTTTTCATCATATCATTCCAAAATAATTTATCTTTCTCCATTCAAAACATGGATTTTGTATACTCTCTCTATATATATTTTTTTATGGATATTTGTAAAATATTAAAATGCTTCTAATGTTCTAATATTTTGTTAGAGTAGAAGAATATATTTTCTATAAGGACTGCATCAGTTTTTCAAATACAATCCTTATAAAATATATTCAATATGTCCATATATATAGTTGTAGAATTAGTAATCCCAAGAAGAACGTAATGGACTCATATTGACTATACCTTGTTTGAAAACATGATTTCCATTTATCCGCCTTCTTCACCATTACATGATAATATTCAAACCAAATATCCACCATAGAGAAGAAATGGGCACCACATTGATGATTGAAAAAGTTTTCAATATAAGCTGGGGGATATATTTTCATCATCCAGATCCAATTAAACTCTTGATAATCAATGGAGTGGTGCATTTACCCATAATTAATCTAGAAGAAGAGTACCGACACACCCCATTGTGAATCACATGGATGTATAATCCCTTTAAATATAATATCCTATAGTTTCATCTATTGGATTACAAGTTAACTAGTGTCATTTCTGTATATAGTCTTTGATATTGGAAAATAATTTGATGAAATATTGATTGATAACTCAACCTCAACGCTATGTGGAAGACCGAAAAATTATTTGAGAAGCACATCGGAATATTACAATAAAATGGGAATTTTATAAAGGATTATCTTTCCAATTTTATATATAACTTGAGAAAGAAAAAATTATCATAAACATTAATAACCATTCACTGAGATGGTGATTCCAAAGGATATTCATGTTTCTCCTTGTAGTTGTACAGATGTGGGGAGAGATTTCTGATACATAGAATTACATCATAATCATAATAATTGATTTTGGATATATATATATTTAAAGCCAATAAATATCCATAATTACATTAAATTTTATTAATTTGAGTATCAAAATGTTCAATTATATATTCATCAAAGTAATACTAATAGTGGATATGTTATAAAAATGGGATTCAAAAATTACCCAATTTTTAATTTTCACTGATAGCTCCACCTCCAAGATTTAATGTGGTTTTTTAATATCTTCATTAAACATTCATAAGATTAAAGAATGTGTCGATCCAAAATAAGATAGTATTTTTTCAATCCATGAATTAATAACTAGTGTAACTACCACTACAACATTGTTATGATCTACTACATCAGTTGTTATGGAATAAGATCAACTGTTCTCTATAATCCTTAGTTTTTGTCTATACTGGTTACCTTTGAAACCCCTTATCATAGTGAATTGATTCATATCATATCAGTATTATGTGGTGTTTGAACATTGAAATGTATGATGAGGTTTGACTTCAGAATTACATTCTTCCATCACATTAGCGGGGTTCTCAAATAATTATTCTAATGTGTGGTTCCTTCTTTTCCACACATGAATCATTTCCATCTCCTAGTATAGAAATTTACAGGATACATCTTCCATAAATTTTGAGATGTGTTATTTATGAATTTTTACATCATAATATTTTTCCATTGCTAGCCAAAAGTTTAAATCCATTATTCACTAATAATATCTTGAACCATGAGATTGTAGAGAACCAATGCTTTATGTACATGAACATTACATTACTTTTGTAGAATAATTAATACATAACAGAAATAAACACCCAAGGACCGCAATAGTTTAGTGTCTTTGGAAACATGGAATATAAAATTCTAATCATGTTGAATGATCTTCAACATCTCCCATAATGATCATCCACTTTTTGTTTCTTTACCTAAATCCTTTCTTTTAATCATGGGGGAAAAGAAAACATAAAAAGGGTGAGCTCAAATGCACAGTAATGGTAAGCATGGATAAAATAAAACATACGTATACATTTGGACTTTAAAACATGAACATAATGTTTAAACATCAAAATCATGTGCAACGACATAAAACATGGAAGTACATAAGGCATATATCATAATGGAACAAAACTCATGCTAAAATAGCATGGGAATAATACATGTATTTGTGGAAAACCATTAATCACATGATATGATTTCCATAGTAGCCATCGTATTGCTACCAAGACCATGTCAGTGGACATAGTCCCTTTCTGAATCGAGTTCACTCCTTGTTCCAGTCCTGTAATACTGAACCGGATTAACTTACCATTCCAGCCATGTATATCTCATTAGATATAAATCTTTATCCAATGAATTGGAGTGAGATATATGTCCCACCCATCTCATAATGAAATCATTCTTACTTTTTCCACAACATAAACATAAATCATTCATTCTTACCCAAAGAATAAAATGGGTTTCATAAATATCATCCCATTATAACATAATCCATATAAAACAAATGTATATCATTTCATCATAAAAAAAATGAAACCATGTACATCAGAGAGACATTATACTTGAAACATAATCATACTAAATAATGTCATCTTAGATGGAAAATATTTTTGACAAAACACCTGAAATGAATTCTTTAGGAAAATATTCATTCTTCTTCAAAAACATTTTCTTTTCACAAAATTACATGATATTTTAAATGAAAAGGATTTTTTTTAATAAATATGAAATATTGTAGAGTAAGATTCATGAAAATAATGCATTATAAAACCGTTAAAATCCGTTAATGTCGTATCAGTTAAAAATAACATTCTTCTCGTACTTTTGTCGAAAAAGTAAAAAAGTACCTCGTATTGTAAACAAAATAAAGATTCCTTCCATATAATGTGGTAAAAGTTGAAAAGGGTAAAAATGACTTTAAACATACTTGGAAGAAATGTAAACATTTTATGAAAACATTTTTAGAACATATGGACATGGATAATAATCATAACCCTAGTAAATACTTACGAATAAACAATCTCGGATAAGAATGAGATTGGAATAATTATCCCTTACAAAGAGCTTTTTGTAAATAGATCACTTTGGTGTATTAAATATAATGTCACATAAAAAAATTATAATATGTGATAATATATAAAAATTCATTTCTCACATAATCAAAGAACAACATAAACAAGAAAAAGAAGATCAACCCAAAGAACAGAAATTGGGTTAAGATGTTCCCTTACCTTAGTTCAGATATGCTACGTACGCATCCGAACCTCCTGTATAATGATTTAAATAATGTAATTTACTTATTAAAGAATCATATTCATTTTTATGATATCATATATGGTTCACTTATGACTTTATATTACCCGTTATTTTGTAAATTCACGTTAAATCAGCGTTTTGGGTAAAACCGTTTCATTTATCGTACGTGTTTCGACTTGTTGTTCTTGATATTATTTCATATATCCTGGTTTCCTTAATTTCATAATGTAAAAAATGATTTATATATAATTAATATTCAGAATATACATATATATGATATATTGATAAATGGAATGAAATACACCGTTCATGGAGACGGTAGGCCGTACGTACGCATGAATGCTGTTTTCGTTTCCTTATTGAAATGAATGGAATTAAATAGATGAAATACATATATATATATACATAAATAAAATAGCATTAGTTTTTCATATATTTAATGATAACTCATTATATATACTTTATAATAATTATTGAATTTTTAACGTGGAAGATGAATCTCATCGCGTCGTGGAGACTGTAATCCGTACGTAAGCACAAGCAATGATATCGTTCCCATATTTATTGAATGGAATTGTAGTGAATGATATAATATATTAGAATCAGTATAATTTTATAATAATCATATATAGTTATTATTTACTCCACTATACCCATCCAAGTAAGGTGGTGGTGGAAAAACAGATTACACCAGGGCGTTGAGACGGTATTCCGTACGTACAAATGCACGATGATTTCATTGTCCGTAGGATGGATAGAAGGTGTAATGAGTTTCTTTCATATTTATAATATCATATCAGTATATGAGGGATACTTATGTTATTACTTCATAATGAAACCACTAAATTAGAGGAAGTAGAAGAATAATGAAACTTGAATGAATCGGTAGAAGGTATTACCTCTTCCTCGAAGTGCCTCCTTTGAACATCCTCTTAGGGCACTAGAGTTGGTCTTATGAGAAGACCAGTACCTCTATAAGGATTATATGGAAGTGGGAATGTTAAATGGGCAGGTTTTGTCCAATCATAAAGGCTAAAAACGGTGTCAGGAGGAGAGGGCGGAGGTGCCCTTTTATAATGGATGAGAGGGGCTCCTTTGGAATCCTAAAAAAAATAGTTTAATATAAATTCAAACCCCACATAAAAACCTCCAAAATTACTAAATTAGATTAATAGATGATATATTATTTTAATATCTTCAACCAATAAAATTTAAACATGTTTTGATTTTATATTAAACCTTATCATTTTGATTTATCCTTATTTAATTTCATTAATTTTATTTGTGGTAATAAATTTCTAAATTTTAAATGGTTATAAATAATCACTTATGTGTTGATAATTTTCAATAATTGGATAATTTATAAAATTTTAGACTATATAAATTTTAATTTGTAATTTTTAAATATTTTTGTGATTTTTAACCAATTTAATAATATGTTATTTTTATAAAATAACAATAGTGTCAATTTTGACACTAATCATTTATTTGAAATTAAATAAAATAAACACAGAGGATATATTCGAACTAAAATACTTAATAGATTCATAAAATTTCATATTAATCTATACAATTATTTCAGAACATTCAATAGTTCTTATAATATTTATTTTACTATTTGTAAAACCATTTATTTGATACTTCTCTTAAAACAATAATTTCTAAAAAAAAAATTGTATAATTAATAAATATACATATTTGTTGTATAAATATTATAAATAAAATACTATGATGAAGTTAAATCTTATAGATTTCATAATAATACTTTTATTTTGATCTATATTCTAAAAAAACAAACATTTAAAATGAGATATTTATTAAATTATGAAGGTGACAACTTTGACATCATTTAAAATAAAATAAAATAAGTGTCATACTAACTTTTATAAGACACCAAACGGTCATATATTCGTTAATTGGATGATTATGGTGTATATATACACTACCAATATGTTTTGGTCAGGTTTTTGGGCATTTTAATGGGTATTTTTATTTCAATAAAAACGATATTACTTATTTTTCACTAAATAAATAATTTCTGCATCATTAATGTATAAGATATTAATGTAATTAAATATCTCTTAAAAATTATAAATAAATTACCATGATAAAGAAAAACATTTTATCTTTCAAATGACTATTTATAACCGAATTTATATTCTATATAAACTTATATTAAAAATACATTAATTATTAATTTTGAGTGAGACATATTTCACATTCCTTTAAATAAAATAAACTAAAGGTCTTAATCACCAACAAATGGGTTCCAATAGATTCTATTTCAACTCAAATATTCCTTAGGAAGAAATAAAACCATAAAATTATATTACGACAAGTGTTAGGGTAATTTTATAATATTATATTTACCCTTAATTACCCGATTTACATTTTACTAAGGTAAATAAAATTTATTGTAGTTACTATTCATAATGCCCAAAAATAAAAAGTATCCTATTAACATAATTTGGACCCACTGATTCCAAATATGGAATCTATTTTTCTAGATTCAATACATAAAAGTTTCGGAATTTAATTTAAAATTAATCCCGTTGTTAAGAAAATGAGTTTTAAAAGATAAAACATTGAAAAATATTGAAATGATTTTACCTATGAATTAAATGTAAAATAAATTCTAATGACATACATTATATTAAATGGTAAAAATATATTCTATTCATACTTTAAAACCATTAAATATTATAATTTAACCATATAAATTTTTAAGATGAAAAAAGTTGTTTTTAATAAAAATATAGCATGTTTTTACTATTCATTAAAATATGACAGTTATTAGAGAAATATAAAAACTTAATCCAATGAAAATTTTTATATCCTGATTCAATAAAATAAGTTTATTTTTTAAATTTTAACTTATAAAATTTTCAATAATTATATTCAAAATGGTTGTGCCACTAAAAGGCGCAAAAATACATTTTTTGAAAAATACTTATTTTACACGAAAAAATTATTTTGTTCTCATACCATGTTCTATAAAATGTGTAAGACAAATTATAATGACATAAAATTATGAATGTATTTACTACTATTTATAATGGATAGTTTCTAATAATATTATAACCATATATCATTGTTTAGTAAAACCTGGTATTGCGTACAACACACGGTATCGAGGAAGGTTGTGATTGCGTGTAATGCAAGCAAAGTAAGGGTTGCGTGTAGTGCAAGACTCTTTTGTTGTTTCATATAGCAAAATCCAACCATATTTCATTTATAAAATGAATATTTATATACATATGCACTCAATTTTGTGTATAATAACTAATATCAAATGAACTTGAAATTTTGTATAACATGATCCAAGAATTGTGTTGCGTATACTGCAAACTAATACAATGTTGCGTATAGCAGAAGATAATCATGGTGTAGCATACAACATAATAAATTAAATAAATTAAAAATAATACTTCTCATAAAATCTCAGGGTGTTACAATCTACCCCCCTGAAAATGAATTTCTCCCCTGAAATTCATCAGGGTTATAAATGGTTTACTACTTGAAAGTTTCATTAATAGAAACCCACATCATAAAAAGGAATACCAAAACTTATCTATAAAAACTAAATTATGAAATGTAACGGTTACCCAAATTAACTAATCACTGGGTTTCCACACAGGAGAACATAGGTTAAAATATGGATATGGAAGAGAAAGAAAACCATCAACTTCTGATGAAGAGTGGTAGAGTACATGGCTATGAAAAATCCAACAATCACAAAGCCATAAATTTGTGATGATCTAAGGTACCATCCGATTCATCAGATATGAGAGCACTGTGACAACATTTTTTTTTTAAGATCATTTCCCGAAAATTCAAGAATTTTAATTAGATGAATATTTACTTTATTTTGGTACAATATCACCATTGTTTGTGCGATAAACAATTTCAACTTCATCAATTAAATAATTGAAGTTGAATTTGTCTTCTGTGAAGTGTTAGCAGATCATGATATAGAATGATAGGTCATTCCTTCTATCTCAAACAAAATTTTAGCAAATGATATATATATAAGTCCATCTATTGTGAGATTAATCATATATGTTTCCAAAAATGGACTTATACTTCATATATCATACCGCTTAATATAATATAACCAGTTTCTACTAACCAAGGTCTTCATGTAGGCCAGGGGTAGGCGATAAAGGTCTGTCGCTCATCGGTTGTTGGTTCGATTCCCACAGCATTGTCTGACGTGATGGGTTTTCGCCCGTTCTAGAGGTTTTCCTTTTTCTTAAACTATACTATCATAACATTTCAGAAATAAAAACATATATCCTTAACTAATAATATATGATGTACATTCCAACCATTAGGCTTAACAAAAATACTTCTGTCCAATATTATAGTATAAAGAAAATGATTACATGAAATGTCATCAACCAAGCATGTGATTACCATCATTTATACCTCATATAGCTTGTTGGTCACATTCCAATCATGTGAATATCTTAATCATGTATTCTCATGAAAAATGATTACACATTGAAACATTGTGAAAACATGAATCTTGTCAACAGTTAACTCATTCCACTTAAAAAAATCCCAAAATTTATATATACTCAAACCATGATATACATTTCCCTTATATCTGTCATGAGCTCTTTTCATTTTCTCTTTATACATTCATTATGTGCATATCATCTTCATTCCAAAATATTTGAATCACATTTCATGGTTACAGGTACAATAAAATTATTGAAAACCACAATAGACTAGTACAAAAATATTTCAATACAACATAAAAGTACCTCAACAACATTATTATTGAATACCAATTCATAAACAATTCAATACATCCTATTAAATGATTTTCATGGAATAAGACCTTCCTTGATTTAGAAGTAACCTCTTAGGTTAGGGAATTGAGTTCTGTAATGCCCATGTTCTCCACAAATAAGACATTGAACTCCATAACAGTATGTCACTCTATAACCCTTTTCTCCACACAGATAACATCTTCCCCTCCATTTGAGGTATTCCTCATGGTTCTTCTTCCCTTATTTAGAAATCTCAACCATCCTTTCTATATTCTCCTCACCATGAGAACATACATAAAATTCCATCTTCCTCTTACATGATGATTTAGGAATACCACCAAAGTTCACCTTGTTAATCATATATCGTGATGAATGATTCGGCATAATCCCAATATCTTTCTCTCTAGGCATTACACTATTTTGTTGATCACAGTCACCAATATCTCTATCGGAATCAATGTTAACTGAATTCCTTCTCGTTCCCTCCATTGACTAAAACCAGAAACCATAGTTTCAGAAATAGTTAAAATAATGAGGAACCACATAATCATTAAAAGTCACATATGATATGTCTAACCTATCAAATATTATATAATCCATGACACCTTAGGTTCACCCTAGGATATTCAGGATCGTCAACATAATATTAGTACTGTAACCAATAGTTATACTAAACCTTAGGGACATCCGTAGACATACCTTAGAAATATCTCTAGGGATCTCACTAGAGTTTTCGCATCCCAGTTTACAAAGGTTGACTAAACCTTTCCTCTGATACCAACTGTAGAGACCCAAATATTGACGTACATGGACATTAAATTACTTTTGTGGAATACTTAATAAATAAAAAAACAAACATTGAAGGACCATAATAGTTTAGAGTCTTTGGAAACATGGAATATAAACTTCTAATCATGTTGAAAGATCTTCAACATCTCCCATAATGATCATCCACTATATGTTTCCCTACATAAAACCTTTATTTTAATCCTGGGGGAAAATAAATCATATAAAAGCTGAGCTCAAATTCTCAGTAAGGGTAAGAATGGATAAAATAAAACATATCGTATACATTTGAACGTAAAAACATGAACATAATGTTTAAACATCAAAATCTTGAGCAACAACATAACACATGGAAGTATATAAGGCATAGATCATAATGGAACATAAATCATGTTAAAATAGTATGGGAATAATACCTGTATTTTTGGAAAACCATTAATCACATGATATGATTTCCATATTTCCCACGACATTACTGCCAAGACCATCATAGTGGACAAATTCCCTTTTTGAATCGAGTTCACTCCTCGTTCAAGTCATGTAATACGGTACGGGATTAACTTACCATTCCAGCCATGCCTATCTCAGGAGATATAAATATATACCCAATTCATTGGAGGGATATATTGGTCCCACCCATCTCATAATTAAATCATTCTTACTAGTGTCACAACATAAAAATAAATCATTCATCATAACCCAAAGAATAAAATGGGTTTCATAAACATCATCCCATCATAACATAATCCATATAAAACAAATGGATATAATTTCATCATAAGAAAAATGAAACCATGTAAATCATATAGACATTATACTTGAAACATAGTCATACTAAATAATTTCATCTTAGATGGAAAGTAGTTTTGACAAAACACTTGAAATGAATTCTTGAGGAAAATATCCTTTCTTCTTCAAAAACACTTTCTTTTCACAAAATTCCATGAAATTATAAATGAAAACGATCTTGTTTAAAAATACTTATGAAATATTGTAGAGTAAGCTTCATGCAAATAATGCATTATGAAACCGTAAAAATCCGTTCATGCCGTATAATTTAAAAATAACATCCCTCTCATACTTTTGTCAGAAAAGTCAAAAAGTACCTCGTAATGTAATCAAATGAATGATTCCTTCCATAAGATGTGGTAAAAGTAGAAAATGGTAAAAATGAATTTAAACATACATGGATGAAAAGTAATCATTTTATGAAAACTTTTTGAGAACATATGTACATGGATAATAATCATAACCCCAGTAAAATCTTACGAATAAACAATCTCAGATAAGAATGAGATTGGAATAATTATCCCTTACAAAGAACTTTTTGTAAATAGATCACTTATGTGTATCCACTATAAGGTCACATAAATAATTTTTAAATATATGATATGATATAAAAATTCATTTCTCACATAATCAATTAACGACATAAACAAGAAAGAAATGATCAACCAAAAGAACGGAAATTGGGTTAAGAAGTTCCCTTACCTAAGTTACGATATGCATCGTACATATCGGAACCTCCTGTATAATGATTTAAATAATTTCATTGACTTATTATAGAATCATATTCATTTTTATGATATCATATATGGTTCCCTTATGACTATATATTACACGTTCTTTTTTAAATCCATGTTAAAGAAACGTTTCGGGTAAAATCGTTTCATTTATCGTACGTGTTTCGACTTGTTGTTCTTGATATTATTACTTATAGCCTGATTAATTTAACTTAATAATTTAAAACATAATTTATATATAATAAATATTCATCATATACATATATATTATATCTTAATAAATGGAATGAAATACACTGTTCTTGGAGACGGTAGGTCGTACTTACGCATGAACACTGTTTTCATTTCTTATTGAATTGAATGGAATTAAATAGATTATGTACATATATATATACATAAATACAATAGAATTACTATGTCATATATATAATGATTTATTATTATATATACTTTATAATCATTCTTGAATTTTTAACATGGATGATGAATCTCATCGCGTCGTGGAGACGGTAATCTGTACGTACGCACAAGCGATGATATCGTTCCCATATTTATTGAACGGAATTGGAGTGAATGATATAATATCTTAGAATCAGTATGGTGTTATAATAGTCATACATAGTTATTCATTAAACAATTATACCCATCCATGTAAGGTGGTGGTGGAAAAAAAGATTACACCACGACGTGGAGACGGTATTCCGTACGTACGCACGCGCGGTGATTTCATTTTCTGTAGGATGGATAGAAGAATAAATGGGTTTTGTTTAACATTTATACTAAAATATAAGTATATTAGGGATAATTATGTTATTACTTAAAAATGAAAACATTAAAGAAGAGTAAGTAGAAGAATAATGAAACTTGAAAGAATTGGTAGAAGGTATTACCTCTTCCTCGAAGTGCCTCCTTTGAACTTCCTCTTAGGGCACTAGAGTTGTTCTATTGAGAAGAACAGTACCTCAATACGGTTTCTGGGGAAGTGGGTAAGTGAAATGGTCATGGGTTGGCAATTCTTCAAGGCTCAAAATGGTGTGAGGTGGAGAGGGAGGATGTTCCCTTTTATAAGGGAGGATAGAGGAACCTTCGGAATCCTCAAATATATTAGTTTAATCTAAATACAAAACCCACATAAAAACCTTCAAAATTGACTCAATTCGAATCTTAGATGATATAGGGTTGTAATATCATATACCAATCGAATTTTTCCATGTTTTGATCTTATTTTAAACCTTATAATTTTGATTTATCCTTATTTAATCTATTTAATTTTATTTGTGGTAATAAAATTATAAATTATAAATGGTTATAAAAAATCACTTATTTGTTGTTAATTTTGCATAATTGGATACTTTATAGAATTTTAGACTATATAAATTTTAATTTATAATTTCTAAATATTTTTGTGATTTTTAATGAATTTAATAATATGTTATTTGTTTAAAATAACAATAGTGTCAATTTTGACACTATTTATTTATTTGAAATTAAATAAAATCCACAGAGAGGATATATTCAAAGTAAAATATTTAATTGGTTCCTAACATGTCATATTCATCTAGAAAATTATTTGAGCACATTAAATAGTTTATATAATGTTTATTTTACTATTTGTAAAAATATTTATTTGGTACTTCTCTTAATAAAATAATTTCTACCACATTTTTGTATAATTATTAAATATACTTATTTGTTGTATAAAAATTAAAAATAAATAACTAGGATGAATATAAATCTTATAGATTTCATAATAATACTTATATTCTGATTTATGTTATAAACCACCCAACTTTTAAAATGTTATACTTATTAAATTATGAAGGTGACAACTTTGACATCATTTAAAATAAAATAATATAAGTGTCATAATCCCATTTATAAGACTCTAAACGGTCATATATTCGGTAATTTGATTATTATGGTTTATATACACACTACAAATATGTTTTTTAAAGGTTTTTTATCCTTTAAATGGGTATTATTATTTCAATAAAAACTATATTACTTATTTTTCACTAAATAAATAATTTCTGCTTCCTTAATTGATAAGCTATTAAGGTAATTAAAAATATCATAAAAATTATAAATAAATTACCCTGATAAAGAAAAAACATTTATTATTAAAATGATTATTTATAACCAAATTTATATTCTGTATAATCTTATATTAAAAATACTTTAATTATTAAAGTTGAGTGAGACATATTTCACTTTCCTTAAAATAAAATAAACTAAAGGTCATGATCACCTCCATGTGGGTTACAATTGATTCCATTTCGACCCAAATATTCCTTAGTACGAAATATGAGCATCCAAATATATTAATACAAGTTTTAGGGTAATTTTATAATATTACATTTACCCTTAATAACCTGATTTACCTTTTACTATGGTAAATAAAATTTTCTGTAGTTACTATTCATAATGCACAAAAATAAAAAGTAGCCTGTAAACATAATTTGGACCCACTGATTCCAAATATGGAATCCATTTTTGTAAATTAAATACACATAAGTTGTAGAAATTAATTTAAAATTAATCCTGTTATTAAGAAAATGAGTTTTAAAAGTTAAAACATTGCAAAAAATCGAAATGATTTTACCTATGAATTCAATGTAAAATCAATGCTAATGACATACATTATATTAAATTGTAAAAATATATTCTATTCATACTTTATAACCATTAAATATTATAATTTAAACATATAAATTATTACGATGAAAAAAGTTGTTTTTAATTAAAATATAGCATGTTTTTACAATTCATTAAAATATTAAAGTTATCAGAAAAATATGAAAACCTAATCCAATGTAAATTTTTATATCTTGATTCAATAGAAGAAGTTTATTTTGTAAAACTTAACTTATAAAATTTTCAAAAATTATATTTAAAATGGGTGCGCCATCAAAAGGCCACAAAACTTCATTTTTTTAAAAATACTTATTTCACCTGAAAATTTTATTCTATTCTCATATCATATTCTATAAAATGTGTAAGATGAATTATAATTTCATAAAATTAAAAATGTATTTACTACTATTCATAATGGATAGTTTATAATAATATTATAACCATATATCGTTGTTTAGTCAAACTCGGTATTGCGTACAACACACGCTATTGAGAAAGGTTGTGATTGCGAGTAATTCAATCTAAGTAAGGGTTGCCTGTAGTGCAATACTCCTTTGTTTTTTCGTATAAAAAAATCCAACAATATTTCATTTATACACTGAATATATATATATATATATATATGAACTCAATATTGGGTAGAATAACTACTGTTAAATGAACTTGAAATTTTGTATAACACAATCTAAGAATAGTGTTGCGTATACGTCAAACTAATATGGTGGTGCATATTATAGAATATAATATTGGTGTATCATACAACAAAAAACATTAAATAAATTAAAAAGAATACTTCTCATAAAATCTCGGGGTGTGTCATTCTACCCCCCCCCCTTAAAATGAATTTCTCCCTAGAAATTCGTTGGGGTTATAAATGGTTTACTAATTGAAAGATTCTTTATTAGAAACCCACATTGTAAAATGGAATACCAAAAATTATCTTTAAAAACTAATGTATAAAACGTAACGGGTACCCAAATTATCTAATCACTAGGTTTCCACATAGGAGAACATAGGTGAAAATATGGATATGGAAGAAAAATATAACCATCAACATCTGATGAAGAGTGGTAGAGGACGTGGTTGTGAAAAAGACAACAGTAACAAATCCATAAATTTGTGATGATCAAATGTACCATCCGATTCATCTGATATGAGAGAACTAGGACATAATTTTTTTTGTTTTCAAGATCATTTCCTTAAATTTAAAGTATTTGAATTAGAAGAATACTTACATTATTTCAGTACAATCTGACCGTTGTTTGTGCCTTAAACAATTTCCACTTCATCTCTTAAAGAAATGAAGATGAATTTGTCTTTCGTGAACTATTAGCAGATCATGTGATAAAATGATAGGTCATTCCATCTGTCTCTAACATAAGGTTAGAAAATGATATATATATATATAAGTCCATCTATGGTGAGATTAATCATATATGGTTAAAAAATGGACTTATACTTCATCTATCATACTGCTTAATATAATAAAACTAGTTTCTAATAACTAGGGACTTTCTGTAGGCCAGTGGTAGGCGATAAAGTCATGTCGCACTTCGGTTGTGGGTTCGATTCCCAAATCCTTGTCTGATGCAATGAGTTGTCACCCGTTCTACAACTTGTACTTTTTCTAAAACTATACTATCATAACATTTTAGAAATAAAAAGTTATATCCTTAACCAATACTATATGATGTACATTCCAACCTTTAGGCTTATCGAAAATACTTCTGTTCATTCTTATAGTATAAAGAAAATGATTACAAGAAATGCCATCAACCAAGAATGTGATTACCATCATTTATCCCTCATATATCTTGTTGCTCACATTCCAACCATTTGAATACCTTAATCATGTATTCTGTTGAAAAATTATTTCCCATTTAAACATAGTGAAAACATTAATTTTGTCAAAAGTTAACTCTTTTCACATTCAAAAATACCAAAATTTCTATATGCTCGAACCATGATATAACATTTTCCTTATATCAATCATGAGATAATTTTATTTTCTCTTTATCCCTTCATTATGAGCAAATCATCTGCTTTTCAAAATATTTGAATCACATTCCATGTTTACCCGTACTATAAAATTATTGAAAACCACAATAGACTAATACAAAAATATTACAACACACCATAAAATAACCTCAACATCATTATTCTTAAATACCAATACATAATCACTTCAATCCATCCTCTTCAATTATTATCATGGAATACATCCTTCCTTGATATAGAAGTAACCTCTTTGGTTAGGGAATTGAGTTGTTTAATGTGCATGTTTTCCACAAATAAGACATTGAACTCCATAACAGTCTATCACCATATGACCCTTTTCTCCACACAGATAACATCTTCCCCTCCATTTGAGATATTCCTCAAGGTTTTTCTCCCCTTATTTAGAAATCTCAATAATCCTTTCTCTATACTCCTCACCATGCGAACATGCATGAAATTCCATCTTCCTCTTATTTGTTTACTTAGGAATACCACCAAAGTTCACCTTGTTAATCATATATCATGATGACTAATTCGGCATAATCACAATATCTTTATTTCATGGCAATAAACAATTTTGTTGATCACAGTCACCAATTTTTCCATTGGAATCAATTTTAACTGAATTCCTTCTCATTCCCTCCATTGACTAAAACCAGAAACAATAGTGTAAGAAATAGTTTAAATAACTAGGAACCACATAATCATTAAAAGTCATATATGGGATGTCTAACATATCACACATTATTTATTCCATGACACATTAGGTTCTCCCTAGTTTATTCATGATCTTAAACATAATTCTAGTACGGTAACCTATTGTTATACTAAACCATAGGGACATCCATAGACATACCTTAGAAATATCTCTAGGGATCTCATTAAAGTTTTCACATCCTAGTTTGCAAAGGATGACTAAAACTTTCCTCTGATACCAACTGTAGAGACCCAAAGAATGATGTACATGGAAATTACATTATTTTTGTGGAATATATAATACATAAAAAAACACTCAATGACCATAATAGTTTAGTTTCTTTGGAAACATGGAATATAAACTTCTAATCATGTTGAAAGATCTTCAACATCTCCCATAACGATCATCCACTTTTTCTTTCCTTACCCAAAACCATTCTCTTTCTCTTTGGGGAAAAGAAAACATAAAAAGGGTGGGTTCAAATACTCAGTAAGGGTAAGAATGGATAAAATTAAACATACCGTATACATATGAACTTAGAAACATGAACATAATGTTTAAACATCAAAATAATTAGCAACGACATAAAACATGGAAGTAAGTAAGTCATAAATCATAATGGAACATTAATCATGATAAAATAGAATGGGAATAAAACATGTATTTTTGGAAAACCATTAAGCACATTATATGATTTCCATAGTAGCCAAGGCATTGCTGCCAAGACCATCTTAGTGGACAAAGTCCCTTTCTGAATCGAGTTCACTCCTCATTCTAGTCCTGTAATAGTAAACCAGATTAACATATAGTCCATCCATGTCTATATAATGAGATATAAATCCTTAGCCAATGCATTGGAGGGATATATAGGTCCCACCCATCTCATAATGAAATCATTCCTACTTGTGCCAAAACATAAAGATAAATCATTCATCATAACCCAAAGAATAAAATGGGTTTCATAAACATCATCCCATCATAACATAATCCATATAAAACAAATGGATATCATTTCACCATAAGAAAAATGAAACCATTTTAATCATAGAGACATTATACTTGAAACATAATCATACTAAATAATGTCATCTTAGATTGAAAATAGTTTTGAAAAAACACTTGAAATGAATTCTTGACGAAAATATCTTTTCTTCTTCAAATACATTTTCTTTTCAGAAAATGACATGCAATTTTAAATGAGAAGGATTTTTTTGAAAATAAATATGAAATATTGTAGAGTAATCTTCATGAATATAATGCTTTATAAAACCACTAATATCTGTTCATGCTGTATAAGTTAAAAATAACAATTTTCTTATACTTTTGTCGGAAAAGGAAAAAAGTACCTCGTATGGTAAACAAAAGAAATATTCCTTTCATACGATGTGGTAAATGTAGAAAACGGTAAAAATGACTTTAAACAAAAATGGAAGAAATTAAACATTTTATGAAAACGTTTTGAGAACATATGGACATGGATAATAATCATAACCCTAGTAAATACTTACGAATAAACAATCTTGGATAAGAATGAGATTGGAATAATTATCCATTACAAAGATCTTTTTTAAAATAGATCACTTGTGTGTATTCAATATAAATCACATAAGAAAGTATAAATATGTGATAAGATATAAAAATTCATTTCCCACATAATAAAAGAACAACATAAACAAGAAAGTGAAGAACAACCCAAAGAAGGTAAATTCGGTAATGATTTTCCTTTACCTTAGTTCCGATAAGATTAGTACGTATCCGAACCTCCTGTATAATGATTTAAATAATGTCATTGACTTATTAAAGAATCATATTCATTGTTATTTTATCATATATGTTTCACTTATGACATTATATTACCCGTTCTTTGTAAATCCATGTTAAAGCAGCGTTTTGGGTAAAATGGTTTCATTTTTCGTACGTGTTTTGACATGTTGGTCTTGATATTATTAATTATATCAGGATTTCCTTAATTTCAAAATTTAAAACATTATTTATATATTATAAATATTCATTATATACATATATATTATAGATTTATAAATGTAATTAAATACACAGTTCATGGAGATGGTAGGTCCTACGTATATATGAACGCTGTTTTCATTTCCTTATTGAATTGAATGGAATTAAATATATGAAATATATATATATATAAATAAATCCAGTTGCAATATTATTTATTATATTTCATGATTATTTATTTTAGATACTTTATATTCATTCTTTAATTTTTAACAAGGAAGATGAATCTCATCGTGTCATGGAGACGGTAATCTGTATGTACGCACAAGCGATGATATCATTGCCTTATTTATTGAATAAAATTGGAGTGAATGATATAATATCATAGAATTTTTATGATGTTATAATAATAATATATAGTTATTCTTTACACCATTATACCCATCCATGTAAGGTGGAGGTGGAAAAACAAATTACACCACGGCGTGGAGACGGTATTCCGTATGTACGCATGTGCGATGATTTCATTTTCCATAGGACGGATAGAAGGTGAAATGGTTTTGTTTCATATTTATAATAAAATATAATTATATGTGGGATACTTATGTTATTAATTCATAATTAAACCACTGATGAAGATAATGTAGAAGAAGAATGAGACTTGAAAGAATCGGAAGAAAGTATTACCTCTTCCTCAAAGTTCCGCCTTTGAACTTGCTCTTAGGGCACTAGAGTTGGTCTTTTGAGAATACTAGTACCTCTATAAGGTTTGTAGGTAAGTGGGGAAGTGAAATGGGCAGGTTTTGGCCGAGCTTCAATGCTCAAAATGGTGTGAGGGGGAGAGGGAGGAGGTGCCCTTTTATAAGGGAGGAGAGGGGCACCTTTGGAATCCACAAAAATATTAGTTTGATATAAATTCAATCCCCACATATAAACCACCAAAAATGACTCAATTAGAATATTAGATGCGATATGGTTTAAATATCATCAACCAATCAAATTTATACATGTTTTGATTTTATTTTAAACATTATCATTTTGATTTAACTTTATTTAATCTATTTAATTTTATTTGTGGTAATAAAATTCTAAATTTTAAATGGTTATAAATAATCACTAATGTGTTTCTAATTTTCCATAATTGAATAATTTATAACATTTAAGACTATATAAATTTTAATTTATAGTTTTTAAATATTTATGGGATTTTATAACAATTTAATAATATGTTATTTGTATAAAATAACAATAGTTTCAATTTTGACACTATTCAGTTATTTGAAATTAAATAAAATCCACACAGAGTATATATTTGAACTAAAATATTTAATAGGTTCTTAACATGTCATATTCTTCTATAAAATTAGTTTACAACATTAAATAGTTCATATAATATTTATTTTACTATTTGTGAAACCATTTATTTGATACTTCTGTTAATAAAATAATTTCTACAACATTATTGTATAATTATTAAATATACATATTTGATGTATAAAAATTAAAAATTAAATACTAGGATAAAGATAAATCTTAAAGATTTCATAATAATACTTTTATTCAGATTTATATTATAAAACACACAGCTTTTAAAATGATATATTTATTAAATTATGAAGGTGACAACTTTGACATCATTAAAAATAAAATAATATAAGTGTCATAATCACTTTTATAAGACTCCAAATGGTCATATATCCTGTAATTATATGAATATGGTGTATATATACACTACCATGAAGTTCGGATCAGGTTTTTGTGCCTTTAAATGGGTATTATTATTTCAATAAAAACTATATTACTTATTTTTCACTAAATAAATAATATCTACATCATTAATGTATAAGAAATTAAGGTAATTAAATATCTCTTAAAAATTATAAATAAATTACCATCATAAAGAAAAACATTTTATCATTAAAATTAGTATTTATAACGGAATTTATATTCTGTATAAACATATATTAAAAATAATATAATTATTAATGTTGAGTGAGAAATATTTCACATCTTTTAAATAAAATAACCATAAGTACTTAATCAACTCCAAGTGGGTTGCAATGGATTCCATTTCGACACAAATATGACTTAGGACGAAATATAAGCATCCAATTATATTAAAACAAGTTTTAGCTTAATTTTATAATATTACATTTACCCTTAATTACCTGATTTACCTTTTAATATGATAAATAAAATTTACCGTAGTTACTATTCATAATGCCCAAATATAAAAAGTAACCTATTAAAATTATTTGGACCCACTGATCCAAAATATGGAATCAATTTTTCTAAATTTAATAGAAAAAAGTTATAGAAATTAATTTAAAATTAATCTCGTTGTTAAGAAAATGAGTTTTAAAAGTTAAAACATTGGAAAATATTGAAATGATTTTATCTATGAATTCAATGTAAAATCAATGCTAATGACATACATTATATTAAATGGTAAAGATATATTCTATTAATACTTTAAAACCATTCAATTTTATAATTTATCCATTTAAATTATTACGAAGAAAAATGTTTGTTGGTCGGAGTGGTTTACTCAAGAGGGGGGGTGAATTGAGTACCAATTAAAATTTCTGTATTTAAAAACACTGTCTTAAAGACCCCCAAATAAAATAATAAATTAAACTGTAGTGAATTTATATTAAAGTAGAGTTTCTGTTAGCTTCTCAAGGGATTGATTAATTCCCAGTTAATCAACACAGGAGTGTGTGATAATCTTTTGAAACTAACTTACTAATCTACACTTAACATAAAAACTTGCTAATTTAATTATCAAAGTAACTTTAAAAACAGTATTGGTTTTAAAGTGATTAGCAGCGGAATAGAAACATTGAAAGAGATGGCACAACAAATGTAACCAAGAGGTTCAGTCTCAAGCTGAGACTTAGTCCTCTCAAAAGTTTATATAAAAATGATCCACACCCTGGATCGGAGTTCAACAATTTACAACTGTCCAGGTCCAAGACCTCTACCACTGTTATTCGTGGGAAACAGTACAATAGCAACCAGCTGTCCAGGTCACACACGACCTCTACCACTGTTATTCATGGGAAAGAAGGAATGCAAGAATTTGGTAAGGATTTACAAATCCTCTAGTTTAAGTACAGGAGACAGTGTATGTGTTAAATACAGCAGATAACACACACTTTCTCGAAAAGTATAATAATAAATCACAGAACAAGAGAAGTAGAGGTTAGAAATGGTTCTCGTGATTTCAGTGTAGCTCTGGACTCCTTTGGATTCGATCAGAAGTGAGTCTGAGTCCTCTTGTCGATTCTGTTTGAGAAACAGAGTGTCGTATGCTCCAGGTTCACAGACAGTGAAAATGTAGTGGTTGAAGTTCTTCAGTGTTCTTCTTATATGCACATAACACTTCTTGAGTATGCTTGATTGTCTATGAGCTTCTCTGTGTTCTTGATGCAACCGGTTTTTCTCTTCTTGATTCTTATTGTTCTTGTGTTTCTGGTATATTCCATCCACCACACTCTTTTTTTTTGTTGGGAAGCGTAGTCTTCTCGTATTTATCTCACATGCAACAGGGGACAGAAAAGATTTCCTTTCTGCAGGTACGAGGTACGGGTTCCTGACATCCGACAACCTTTATCAGATATTTGACAAATCACTAAAATGTTCATGATATGACCGTTGGATAGATTATATAAAGATAGGAAATAAAGAAATTCAAACAGTGAGTCGAGTGATCGGTAGGTAATCAGCATCGGTAGCTTGGACATCGGTAGCTTGGACATCGGTAGCTTGGACATCGGTAGCTCAGTTTCATTAGTTTCTTTGACTCTATCGGTGGCTCTATGCGTCGGTTGGTATATGCTTGTATCAGTGACTTTGTTTATCTGTAGCTCCATGCGTCGGTAGCTCCATGCGTCAGTAGATCCATGCGTCGGTAGTTCCATGCGTCGGTAGCTCCATGCGTCGGTAGCTCCATGCGTCGGTATCGGTAGTTGTGAGTCTGTCAGTAGCTTCGTCCATCGGTGACTCTTATTCCATCGGTAGCTATTTATACATACACCGGTAGCTCTATGTTTGTATCGGTAGCTGTCTGTAAGTCAGTAGCTTTCATTTATAAGCACATCGGCAGCTCTGTGTTAAGTATATCGGTGACTCTGTCTATCGGTAGACTAATTCTATCGGTAGACTGGGTACCGGTAACACTTTATCAGTAGCTATAGGCAGATTACTTATCTGTTTTATGCAGAACACATCCGATTTTGTTAGAATCAATTTATAACTTGTATGAACATGGATAAATGAGGATTAACATATTACAAAGACTATTTTATAAATTATTATTGATTTGATCACAGATTTGAAAGAATTAAAGTATAGATCAATGATACTTAAAAATATCATTGAGAATGAAAACATAATTGGGATTTTCAACACATATGAATACATGATTGGGATTATCAGAACAGGTGAGGTCAACAATCTCCCCCTTTTTGATAATCACAAATTATTATATGGGCATTTAACATAGTGAAAATATAATAGTAGAGTATAATATTGAATTCAATTTTCTCAGAGAAAACAGCATCAGAGATAATAGAAACAGTATGATATAGACATAAGTTATCAGTGGTATCAATCATAAGGTACCGAAGGTAAAAAGAAACATAATAAAATCAGAGATAAAATTGAAAAGAAGATTATTTTTCTCCATTGAAAATATTTCTCATTCTCTTTCTCATTCTCTCAATCTCATTTTGTTCTCCCCCTTTGTGATAATCAAAAAGTTGGAAAGCATATATATATATAGGAGACCAATAAAACATGAGAAGTAAAACGAGTTCTTCTGTATTAGAGCAGTAAGAAAGTACAGAAACAGAATACAAATGAATTCCTATCAAAAATCATGGCCACTGGATCAATCCACATCTTCCACGTGAGATTTTCCTTTGGTATCAGAAGAAGGTTCGGGTGGTGAGGATGCAGGTGAAGGTTTTGGAATGCCAGAAATGATCAAAGGAGGCTGATCCACTGACACAGAATCAGGCCTGTAGGTTGAAGATTTTTGGGTGATCATTGGTGTGAGGCTTCGAATAGCTTGAGCAGGAGTCAGCTGGACTGTGGAAGCAGCTGAGGCAGAAGCAGGCAAAGCAGGAGGTACGATGACTGGTCTGGCATCAACATGCACGAAGGGAAGTAACAAATTTCTAAAATCCATAATAATTCCTCCTCCTCTTTCCATAGCAGAGATGAAATCATCTTTGTTCTCCATGAATTTCTCCAAGGAAGGAGTCAATTGTCTTAGTTTGCTCACTTGTTCTCTAAAAGCTTGAGTTACTGAAGGGAGCTTCATGTGTTCCAACATCAGCTTGAAGTTGTGTTCGAGTTGATGCTTGGTGAAAATTTTGGTGAAGTAGTAGTCCACTTTTCTCTTTATGGCTTCCTGAGAGGCAGAGGCTTCTCTCATATAATCTTGAACAATCTTCATTATTTCCCTAGCAGAATCTCTTGTAGAAAGCACCACTCGGCTCAACTCTGTTGAGTCCACAGAGCCACTGGTTGAAATAGAACCAATCTCCTCCTTCAACATTGCTCCAACATGATTCAGGTCAAATGATAGTTTGGATGTGAGAGGGCCAAGAGAGAAGGAAACAATTTCTTTGAAACTCTTAGACAAACCACTGATTAGGCTTTGAACTTGAGAGTCCTGTAATTGAACGTGATCCTTCACTGAGGTTTTGAAACTTTCAAACACCGAGACAAACTGGCTTACTACACTCTTCACATAAGCTAGGTCCTTGTCAGCTTGAGACATGGAGCTCATATAAGAATCCAAAGCAACAACTGATGTCTTGAGAGCTTCAAGATCTGTTTCGATTCTAGAAGACTGAGTCTGGCACTCTTTCACTTCTTCCATAAGCTCAGACATAAAAAAGATAAATTAAAAGCCAGAGATAGCTCGAAGGATCTCTCTAACATTTTAATTTCTTCATTAAAGCTTTGCTTCATCTCAGCAACTGATACACTGAATTATTCCTTCAGCTCATTCTTCATGGATTCAAGATCAGATTTAGAGACAAAATCATTAGGGACAGCTGCAGCAGATACTCGTGCAGAAGCTAAGCTGACTACTGAATCATCCATGACTGATTGAATCGAGGAGACTAAGAAGGATTCCATTGTCTTTACTTCCTCAACAAAACTGACTTTGAGGTCCTCTTTCAGCTTATTCAGATCATGAAATCTGACCACATTATTGGGCAATAACTCAGAAGCAAGATCATAGTTGGTCTTCGGTCTATTCACAGACATCTCATTATTAGAATCCGGATAATCCAATCCACAGACTATAAACCATGGGTCTTCTACCCAGTCTCCAAACTCAACAGCTACTGTAACATTTCCAAGAACAGATTGATGCTCCCCCTCAATGGGTGCATTCTCATGTATCACAACAGCATTCAGTGCTGGATTCTCTTCATTAGAATCTTCTACTACAAGTTCCATCAGTGCAGCATCAAGAAGATCTTCTGATACAGGTACAACTTCTTCTGTATCTCTTTCTACTTCTGCAGTCGGCATAGTTGAGCTTCCAATCAAAGGACTCATTCTTAAACTACCAGAGACATAAAATTCAGATACATTCTCCTTTTCCTCTTCTTCTTGGTGAGGTACAGACTGGTCTTCCTCATAAGTAGACAAAATTTCCTCTACCTTTCCTTTCCTAGAATAAACCAATTCTGCAACAGGACATTGGGGCAAGTCTGGATCTCCTCCAACATCCATAGGAGTTTCTTCTTCTTCTTCTGTTTCTTCTTCTGTTTCATCACTATAAACAGGTTCCTCTTCATCAGGTCTCAGACTCGGATCTCTCATATCCTTTGGTCTTGAGGGATGATCCACAGGATTAAACCTATCATATATCTTTTGATCATCACTGACCCATTCTCCCTTCCATGGGTTCCAGTTAATTTTCATGTACTTACAAACATTCGAGGTGATGCAGAAATTATTCTTGACTACAACTATCTCATCCTGAGACTCAGCTATTCCTTTCACTTTTATCATTACTGAAATCAGCTTGGCAAAGAAAAAAGCCTTAGTCTTTGAGTTTGGTCTAATCATGTCTTCCATTTGAAGCATTAACAATCTGCACAGATTGATTTTCACACCATGTCTTAGCAGATGAACAATATAGATATCTTGATATCTTAGATTTGAAAAATCTCCTCACCTCGGTATCAACACATGCTGAACAAACATTAAGAGCAGTCGATTCTCTCCATCCATTTCAGCAGCAACCACTTGCCTTTGATTCCCATTACTGGTCAGTTCTTTTAAGGCGGTTTCATAATCAATGATGTCACTGCTAGGTGGCATTGCTCTTGATACGTACCCAGAGACACCTTCATGTGGTACTTTTAAACACTCATCCCACTCTACTGAAGAAAAAGACATCTCTTTTCCATTTAAAAAAGAGCTTACCCGATTCTCATTTTCAGACTTCTCGAAGGTTACAAACTCATAGAACTGTTTTACCAACTTCGGGTAGTATGGGCCATTGTTATTCGAGAAACAATCCACCCATTTCTAGTCCTCCAGAATCTCGAGTACTAACGATTTGCTAGGCAGTAGCCATTCCACGCACAGTTCCTTCTCGATTACTATGTCTCTATTCTGCAAGTGAGGATTCGCTGGACGCTTTCTCGATCTAGTTCTGACTTCACTAACACTGGCTTTATGTTGTGTCTTCTGCTTCTTAGCGTTTGGTTCTACACTTTCATCTCTGACGGTAGGAAGCTTAGTTTTTTCCATCGCGGGTTTAGGGTTCTTGGCCGATTTGGGAGCTAAGGTTCGAAGGTGAGAGATTTTGAGCTTGGTGAGGTAGAGAGTGGCTTAGGCATAGTTTTTATCATTTAGGAATTCCAAACGACTAAAATAGAGTAAGATAAAATAAAATAAAAAGATTCGTATTCTTGGCGGCAGACAGATGGTTTAGAAAACATTGCATCGGTGTGAGTTAATCATCGGTGGGAAACAAATCGGTGAGAATTGTACATCAGTGAGAATTTTCACATCGGTGAGAATTTCACAGTGGTGAGAATTTTCACATCGGTGAGAATTTCACATCGGTGAGAATTTTCACATCGGTGAGAATTTCACATCGGTGAGAATTTTCACATCAGTGAGAATTTTCACGTCAGTTGTGATTAAACATTCCCAATTTGAGTCTTATGTAACTTATCCTATCTGAACTTAAAGGTTTAGTGAAAATATCAGCCAGTTGATGTTCAGTGCCAATAAATTCAAGAGAAATATCACCTTTTTGATAGTGATCTCTTAGGAAATGGTGTCTTACATCTATGTGTTTGGTTCTAGAGTGAGATACAGGATTCTTAGAGATGTTTATTGAACTGGTGTTATCACAGTTGATTGAAACATGTTTAAAAACATATCCATAGTCCAAAAGAGTGTGTTTCATCGACAGAATTTGTGCACAGCAACTACCAGCAGCTATATATTCTGCTTCGGCAGTAGATAATGCAACTGAGTTCTGTTTCTTAGTACAGTAAGAAACTAAAGATTTTCCAAGAAAATGACATGTTCCTGATGTGCTATTTCTATCTAACTTACAACCAGCAAAGTCAGCATCTGAATAACTCATTAACTCAAAGGATTGTCCTTTTGGGTAAAACAAACCTAAGTTAACCGTGTGTTTGAGATATTTAAAAATTCCTTTAACAGCAAGCAAATGAGATTCTTTTGGATTAGCTTGAAATCTAGCACACATACACACACTAAACATAATATCAGGTCGACTAGCAGTAAGATAAAGTATTCTACCAATCATACCTCTGTAATTTGTTTGATCAACTGGTTTCCCAGTTTCATCTACGTCCAATTTACAGGTAGTACTCATAGGAGTTTCACTTTCCTTGATACTATCCAGACCAAAACGTTTTAAAAGATCCTTTGTATATTTAATTTGATTCAAAATAATACCATTTGCATTTTTAAATACTTGAAATCCAAGAAAGTACTTAAGTTCTCCCATTAAGCTCATTTCAAATTCATTTTGCATACTTTTTGAAAAATCAGTACATAAAGAGTGTTTAGAAGATCCAAAAATAATATCATCAACATATATTTGTACAACTAAAACATCTTTATAAATTCTTTTAATGAAAAGAGTTGGATCAGCAATCCCTTTAGTAAAACCATTTGAGATAAGGAAATTGCTAAGTCTATCATACCAAGCTCTTGGAGCTTGTTTTAAACCATACAAAGCTTTAGAAAGTTTAAAAACTTGATTTGGAAAATGGGGGTTAGTAAATCCAGGTGGTTGTTCTACAAAAACATCTTCAATTATAAAACCATTTAGAAATGCACTTTTCACATCCATTTGATATAACTTGAAATCCAGATGTGCAGCATATGCAAGTAAGATCCTAATGGCTTCTAATCTAGCTACAGGTGCTAAAGATTCCTCATAGTCTATACCTTATTCTTGACTATATCCTTGTGCAACTAGTATAGCTTGGTTTCTAACTATATTTCCAGATTCATCTACTTTATTTCTAAAAACCCATTTTGTGCCTATTGTCAAAGTGTCCATAGGTCTGTCAACTAATTCCCAGACTTTGTTTCTTTCAAACTGATTTAATTCTTCCTGCATAGATATTACCCAGAATTCATCATTGATAGCATCATTGATATTTTTGGGTTCTAGCTGTGAAAGAAATGCTTGATGTTCAACCTGGTTTCTTAGAGAAGCTCTAGTTTGTGTTCCTCTATCAAGATTACCAACAACAGCTTCTAAAGGATGATTCTTTAGAATCCTGGTTGATCTGGTAAAGGTTGGACTAGAAATTTCAGGTTCATCTATAGGTTCGGGTTCAACAGAAGCAGATTCTGGAAAAAGTCTAGAACTGGATGTTTTGATAACAGGTTCTTTAGATTTATCATTAATGTCCGGAACAGATAAGTCTTCTTCAATATTTTTAGGAGAGGTTTTAGACTCATGTGGATCAGTTTCATCAAACTTGATGTGAACAGATTCTTCCACACATTTAGTTTTCTTATTGAATACTCTATAGGCTTTACTTGAAATAGAGTAACCCAGAAAAATTCCTTCATCACTTTTGGAAGCAAACTTATCCAGATTATCTTTAGTATTCAGAATAAATACTTTGAACCAAAAACTTTAAAGTAATTAACCTTAGGCTTTCTATTGTTCCACAATTCATAAGGAGTTTTCTTAAGAACAGGTCTAATTAAGACTCTATTAATGACATAACAAGATGTATTTACAGCTTCAGCCCAAAAATAAATAGGCAGGTCATATTCATTGAGCATGGTTCTAGCAATTTCTTGAAGGGTTCGGTTTCTTCTTTCTACTACACCATTCTGTTGGGGTGTTCTTGGGGCAGAAAAGTTATGAGTATAGCCATTGTGTGAGCAATAGGATTCAAATTCTTGATTTTCAAACTCACGACCATGATCACTTCTCAAAGTTTTAATCTTAAGTCCACTAAGGTTCTCTACAGATTTAGAGTATTTAACAAAATAAGAACAAGCTTCACTTTTGTGAGCTAGAAAATATACCCAAGTATATCTAGAAAAATCATCTACAAGAACATAAACATAGTGCTTCCCATTTAAACTAGAAACTCTTGATGGTCCAAAAAAATCCATGTGAGCCATTTCAAGTGGTTGAGAAGTCGAAACTTCTTTCTTTGATTTAAAAGAAACATTGTGTTGTTTTCCCTTTTGACAGGGGTACACACTCTATCATTTGGGAATTATAATTTAGGTAGGTCTCTAACTAGGTTTCTTCTAGAGAGTTTTCTAAGTGAGTGAATGATGCAATGTCCTAATCTTCTGTGACATAGCCAAGATTCTTTATGAAAAGCATTCAAACAAGTAATATTCTTCTTAGCTAAAGAATTCAGATTAACAACATTAACATTTTCATTCCTTAAGGCCGAAAATACCAAAACATTCTTAGAATTAAAAACTTTGCAAGAATCATTTTCAAATTAAACATGAAAACCATCATCACATAACTGAGAAATACTTAATAAATTGTATTTAAGGCCATCAAAAAATAAAACTTTAGAAATCAAAATTGAATCAGTGTTACCAATCTGGCCTAGGCCGATGATTTTTCCTCTTGAATTATCACCAAAGGTGACAAAGCCTCCATCAACTTTTATTAAACTCTTGAAACAAGAGAAGTATCCTGACATATGTCTCGGACATCCACTGTCCAAATACCAGGTCTCTTTACAGGAGCTCTTTAATTAAGTACCCTACAAAACAGATTCAGATGGGAAATGATTTTGGTACCCAGATTTTCTTGGGTCCAGACAGGTTAGCCAATAACACTTTAGGTACCCATATTTGTCTAATGGGTCTCATATAATTTGTAGAATTGACATGCTTTGAAAGATAAACATTATTAGATCCATAGCTATGTATATAACTGGTTGAAGCATATGAAGTTCTAGAATTACCTTCATTCTGTCCAGATTTAGAAATGAATCTAGTTTTGGCAATTTTCCTTTGTCCAGGTTGGTATCCTATACTAGTAGTATATTTAGGTGCTATTTTCTTTCCTAGAATCTGTGTTAGTGTATTTTTACCATTGGTAAACTTCTCTAAGTCTTTCTTGAGTTTCTCATTAGATAGTTTCAGTTCAGTGTTTTCTTTTAACAGTTGAGTATTTTTCTCTTTTTCAATAGTGAGTTCGGAGTTAACTGTAGTGGTAAGAGCATGATGTTTCTTTAATGACTTGTATTTATCCTTAAGTTCATTACATGTCTCTTCCAGCATATCACAGTACTCAAACAATTCATTTTTAGACATTGTTCCAGAATCAGAATCAGATTCTGCATTATCTCCAGAGTAATAATAATTTAAAGCAGGTGTTTCAGCAGTTACCTGAGAAGTGTTTGTCATAAAACACATGTTTGCCTTATTTTTGTGTTCAGTTTCAGAGCTTTCAGATTCAGTAGAGCTATCATCAGAAGCACTCCAGGTAGCCTTCATGGCTTTCTTAAACTTATTGTCCTTATATTCATATTTCTTTTTATACTTCAGCTTTGGACAGTCGGCTTTAATGTGTCCTTTTCTTTTGCACTCATAGCAGACAACATCATCTGATTTGTCATTCTTCTTCCAATCCTTTTTCCATTTACCTTGGTGATCAAACTTACCCTTATAATTTTTTTTTCTGAAGAACTTCTTTTTCCTATAAAATTTCTTAAATCTTCTAGCAATGTGAGCCATCTCAGCATCACTGTCAGAATCACTTTCACTGTCTTCACAGCTTGAACTTTCAACTACAGCTTGAAGCTTTTCTTTGTCCTTATTCTATGAAGTTGAAGATTTGAAAGCGACAGACTTTCTTGGAGGTTCATTTTCTTCCCCTTTATTCACCTTAAGCTCTTCTTCATACATCATCAGCTTGCCAATTAGTTCCTTCACAGGTAGAGCAGCAATGTCACATGATTCTCTGATTGAGACAGATGTGCCTCTCCATCTATCAGGTAGACATCTCAAAATTTTCATAATTTGTTCCTTCGATGAGACATCCTTTCCCAGCGAGATCATTGTATTGAAAATTTCATTGAACCTGAGATACATGTCCGAAATGGGTTCGTCAGGCTTCATTTTAAAATTATCATACTTGATAGTATAAGTGTTCAATCTCATTTCTTTAACATTCATTGTTCCTTCATGAGAAACAGCTAAGGTATCCCAAATTTCATATGCAGTTTTACAAGAAGAAATTCTATTAAACTCCTCATCTCCTAAAGCACAGTACAAGGAATTCATAGCTTTACAATTGTTATTGTAAGCAGTCTTTATAGGTTCATCCCAAGTAGATCTAGCAGTAGTGGGAATTTTGTATTCGGATTCAATAGCAGTCCAAATATCAAAACCTATGCTTTCTAGATGAATTTTCATTTTCAATTTCCACTGAGTATAATTAGTTCCATTGAATAAGGGTGGCCGGTTAGTAGCATCACACTCAAGTCTATTGTCCATGATGAGAAAATTTTAAAGAGATAAAAATTTAGATATAACAGAAATTTTATGAACTTTAAAATACAACTAAAATCATAGTTCAAAAGCAGAGTACTTTTAGAAAGTATTTTCGATCCTCTGATACCAAGTGTTGGTCGGAGTGGTTTACTCAAGAGGGGGGGTGAATTGAGTACCAATTTAAATTTCTATATTTAAAAACACTGTCTTAAAGACCCCCAAATAAAATAATAAATTAAACTGTAGTGAATTTATATTAAAGTAGAGGTTCTATTAGCTTCTCAAGGGATTGATTAATTCCCAGTTAATCAACACAGGAGTGTGTGATTATCTTTTGAAACTAACTTACTAATATACACTTAACATAAACACTTGCTAATTTTATTATCAAAGTAACTTTAAAAACAGTATTGGTTTTAAAGTGATTAGCAGCGGAATAAAAACAATGAAAGAGATGGAACACCAAATGTAACCAAGAGGTTCAGTCTCATGCCGAGACTTAGTCCTCTCAAAAGTTTATATAAAAATTATCCACACCCTGGATCGGGGTTCAACAGTTTACAACTGTCCAGGTCCAAGACCTCTACCACTGTTATTCGTGGGAAACAGTACAACAGCAACCAACTGTCCAGGTCACACACGACCTCTACCACTGTTATTCGTTGGAAAGAAGGAATGCAAGAATTTTGTAAGGATTTAAAAATCCTCTAGTTTGAGTACAGGAGATAGTGTATGTGTTAGATACAGAAGATACCACACACTTGCTCGAAAAGTATAATAATAAATCACAGAACAAGAGATATAGAGGTTAGAAATGGTTCTCGTGATTTCAGTTTAGCTTTGGACTCCTTTGGATTCGATCAGAAGTGAGTCTGAGTCCTCTTCTCGATTCTGTTTGAGAAACAGAGTGACGTATGCTCCAGGTTCACAGACAGTTAAAATGTAGTGGTTGAAGTTCTTCAGTGTTCTTCTTATATGCACAGAACACTTCTCGAGTATGCTTGATTGTCTATGAGCTTCTCTATGTTCTTGATGCAACTGGTTTTTCTCTTCTTGATTCATCTTGTTCTTGTGTTTCTGGTATATTCCATCAACCACACTCTTTTTTTTTGTTGGGAAGCGTAGTCTTCTCGTATTTATCTCACGTGCAACAGGGGACAGAAAAGATTTCCTTTCTGCAGGTACGAGGTACGGGTTCCTGACATCCGACAACCTTTATCAGCTATTTGACAAATCATTAAAATGTTCATGATATGACTGTTGGATGGATTAAATAAAGATAGGAAATAAAGAAATTCAAACAGTGAGTCGAGTGATCGGTAGGTAATCAGCATCGGTAGCTTGGACATCGGTAGCTTGGACATTGGTAGCTTGGACATCGGTAGCTCAGTGTCATTAGTTGCTTTGACTCTATCGGTGGATCTATGCGTCAGTTGGTATATTCTTTTATCGGTGACTTTTTTTATCGGTACCTCCATGCGTCGGTAGCTCCATGCGTCGGTAGCTCCATGCGTCGGTATCGGTAGCTGTGAGTGTGTCAGTAGCTTCGTCCATCGGTGACTCTTATTCCATCAGTAGCTATTTATACTTACACCGGTAGCTCTATGTTTGTATCGGTTGCTGTCTGTAAGTCAGTAGCTTTCATATATAAGCACATCGGTAGCTCTGTGTTAAGTATATCGGTGACTCTGTCTATCAGTAGACTACGTCTATCGGTAGACTGGGTACCGGTAACTCTTTATCAGTAGCTATAGGCAGATTATTTATCTGTTTTATGCAGAACACATCCGATTGTGTTAGAATCAATTAATAACATGTATGAACATGGATAAATGTGGATTAACATATTCCAAAGACTGTTTTATATATTATTATTGATTTGATCACAAATTTGAAAGAATTAATGTATAGATCATTGATACTTGAAAATATCATAGAGAATGAAAACATAATTGGGATTTTCAACACATATGAATACATGATTGAGATTATCAAAACAGGTGAGGTCAAAAATGTTGTTTTTAAATAAAATATAGCGTGTTTTTACTTTTCATTAAAATATGAAATTTAACAGAAAAATATCAAAACATTATCCAATGTAAATTATTATATCCTGATTCAATAGAAGAAGTTTATTTTATAAAATTTAACTTATAAACTTGTCAAAAATTATATTTAAATTGGGTGCGCCATCAAAAGGTGGCAAAACTGTATTTTTTTAAAAATACTTATTTTACCTGAAAATTTTATTCTGGTCTCATACCATGTTCAATAAAATGTGTAAGATGAATTATAATGTCATAAAATTCAAATTTTATTTACTATTATTCATAACAGCTAGTTTATAATAATATTATAACCATATATCGTTGTTTAGTAAAACCCAATATTGCGTACAACACACGCTATCGATGAAGGTTGTGATTTCGTGTAATGTAAGAAAAGTCAGAGTTGCGTATAGTGCAAGACTCCTTTTTTGATTCGTATAACAAAATCCAACCATATTTCATTTATACACTGAATATATATATATATACACTCAATGTTTCATAGAATAACTTCTATCAAATGAACTTGAAATTGTGTATAACACGCTCCAATAATAGTGTTGCGTATACTACAAGCTAATAAGATGTTGCGTATAGAACAAGATAATCTTGGTATAGCATACAACACAATAAATTAAATAAATTAAAAAGAATACTTCTCATAAAATCTCTGGGTGTTGCATTCTACCACCCTTAAAATGAATTTCTCCCTCAATATTCGTTGGGGATATAAATGGGTTACTACTTGAAAGTTTATTTAATAAAAACCCACATCGTGAAAAGGAATACCAAAACATATCTTTAAATACTAAAGTATGAAATTTAACAGTTACCCAAATTAACTAATCACTATGTTTCCACATAAGAGAACATAGGTGAAAATATGGATATGGAAGCGAAATATAACCATCAACTTCTGATGAAGAGTGGTATAGGTCATGGGTATGAAAAAGCCAAAAATCACAAAGCCATAAATTTTTGATGATCTATGGTACCATCTGATTCATCAGATATGAGAGCACTAGGACAACATTTTTTTGTTTTCAAGATCACATCCCTAAAGTTAATGATTTTGAATTAGAAAAATACTTACTTTATTTCAGTACAATTTCACTGTTGTTTGTGCCTTAAACATTTTCCACTTCATCTCTTAATGAAATGAAGTTGAATTTTTCTTTCGTGAAGTGTTAGCAGATCATGTGATAGAATGATAGGTCATTCCATCTGTCTCAAACATAAGGTTAGAAAAATATATATATATATATATATATAAGTCCATCTATGGTGAGATTAATATTATATGGTTCCAAAAAAGGACTTATATTTCATCTATCATACCGCTTAATATAATAAAAGTAGTTTCTACTAAACAGGGACTTCCTGTAAGCCAGTGGTAGGCGATAAAGGTCTGTCACACTATGGTTGTGGGTTCAATTCCCACAGCCTTTTCAGACGTGATGTGTTGTCGCCCATTTTGCAAGTTGTCCTTTTTTTAAAACTATATTATCATAACATTTCAAAAATAAAAAGATATATCCTTAATCAATACTATATGATGTATATTCCAACCATTAGGCTTATCGAAAATACATCTGTCCATTCTTATATTATAAATAAAATGACTACAAGAAATGTCATCAACCAAGCATGTGATTACCATCATTTATCCCTCATATATCAAGTTGGTCACATTACAATCATGTGAATACCGTAATCATGTATTCTCTTGAAAAATGATTACCCATTGAAACATAGTGAAAACATGAATGTTGTCAAAGAATAATTCATTCCACATACAAAAATCCAAAAATATCTATATACTCAAACCATGATATAACTTTGTCCTTATATCAGTCATGTGCCCCATTAATTTTCTCTTTATCCATTCATTATGCGCATATCATCTGCTTGCCAAAATATGTGAATTACTTTTCATGGTTACCGTTACCATAAAATTATTTAAAACCACTATAAACTAATAGAAAAATATTCCAATACACCGTAAAAGTACCTCAACAACAGTATTCATGAATACCAATACATAAACACTTCAGTCCATCCTATTCAATGACTGTCATGTAATAAGTCCTTCCTTTATTTAGAAGTAACCCCATAGGTCAGGGAATTGAGTAGGGTAATACCCATGTTCTCCACAAATAAGACATTGAACATTATAACAGTCTGTCACTCTATGACCCTTTTATCCACACAGATAACATCTTCCCCTCCATTTGAGGTATTTCTCAAGGTTCTTCATCCCTTCTTTAGAAATCTCAATCATCATTTCTCTATGCTCCTAACCATGCGAACATGCATAAAATTCCATCTTCCTCTTATTTGATGACTTAGGAATAACACCAATGTTCACCTTGTTAATCATATATCGTGATGAATGATTCGGCGTAATCATAAAATCTTTCTCTCTAGGCATTACAAAATATTGTTGATCACAATCATCAATTTGTCCATCAAAATCAATGTTAACTGAATTCCTTCTCATTCCCTCCATTGACTAAAGCCAGAAACTATAATGTATGAAATAAGTAAATAACTAGGAACCACATAATCATTAAAATTCACATATGGGATGTCTAACTTATCACACATTATTTAATCCATGACACATTAGGTTCACCCTAGGTTATTCAGGATCGTCAACATAATTCTAGTACCTTAACCTATAGATATACTAAACCTTAGGGACATACCTATACATACCATAGAAATATCTCAATGTATCTCACTAAAGTTTTCACAACATAGTTTCCCAAGGTTGACTAATCCTTTCCTCTGATACCAACTGTAGAGACCCAAAGCTTGATGTACATGGACATTACATTACTTTTGCAGAATACCTAATACATAACAAAATCAAACACTCAAGGACCGTAATAGTTTAGTGTCATTGGAATCATGGAATATAAACTTATAATCATGTTGAAATATCTTCAACATCTCCCATAACAATCATCAAATTTTTTTTCCTTACCCAAAACCTATATTTTAATAATGGGGGAAAAGAAAACATAAAAAGGGTGAGCTCAAATGATCAGTAAGGGTAAACATGGATAAAATAAAACATACCATATACATTTGAGCTTAAAAAAATGAACATAATGTTTAAACATCAAAATCATTAGCAACGACATAAAACATGGAAGTACATAAGGCATAGATCATAATAGAAGATAAATCATGAAAAATAGCATGATAATAAAACATGTATTTTTGGAAAATGATTAAGCACATTAATGTATCTTGAGCACTGATGTAAAAAATTCCTTTCGCTTCTCCCGATAACACGCCCGACGCGCCGCCCTTCATGTCAAATTTTCTGCCCGTTACCCCTCCCCTTGCTCGACCTCGAGATCCTCCACCGCCGGGCCTCAGACACGGCAGCGATACCCCCTACCTCATCTCACCTCGGCTCCTCAGGCGATATCCTTCAGTTCCCTATCCTGGCCTCCATGTCCCTTAGGTTCCAAGCCTCCCTCAGCTGCTCTAGCGCCCCCCGGTGCTCCCCAGCTTCCGGCGTCGCTCCCTCTCGTGCCTTCTCGACCCGGATCCTTTAGAGACGTGCTCCGCGGGTCACTCGGGGGGATACCCCCGCTTTCCCGAGTTAATCCTAGCATGCTTGTCTTCTTCATGCTATGGTCCCTTCGTATCTGTGGTCTTCTGTGGGTCGTCATTCTCGGTGGTGGAGGCACATCTCAAATGGACCCTCGTAGCCCGTTTCAGCTCCGAGAAACCCCCCTCACCTTTTTTCAGCGCTTTGTCGCCTCTTGGGGTCTCCAGCATCAGGTACAGATCTCACCGGTTCACAGGAATTCCTTCTGCATCGTTATAGCCTCAGAAGTGGATTTCGTGTCCGCGTGGTGCAAGGCCCCAAGATCGTTTGGCCGCTGGCGCTGCAACCTGTCATGTTGGTCCATAGACATTCACAAAGGCAAGGAATTTCTACGCGCCAATGTTTGGATCAACCATCCTAGGTTGCCACTTCCCTTTTTGAATGGGGGTTTTCTCAAAGTGATCGGAGATGCTCTAGGGGGTTTCCTCTGAGCTGAGGACAGAACCATTAGCTGTGAGGACACGTTGACGACTCGTTTATGTGTCGATATGGATCTCCCCCAGACCATTCCGTAACAACTCTTCCTTCAGGTGGAAGATGGGTAGGCTTGGGACCAGGTCGTCTCATACTCGGCCTTTCTCAGGTTATGCTGCTTTTGCTTTCTCCTGGGGAACTCGCTTTAGGTTTGCAGACGCCACCGGAACTCGTTATCTCGTCGCCAGCCCAGGACGGGGTTGCATCAGCCTACTCCTAGTCCCCATTCTGCGATTCCCTCCATGACGGACCCCTCTCCAAGGCCAGTGACGCCCCCTTTATCCACTACCCCTGGTTCCGAGGTGGCTCTGATACCTCATCCCCCCCTCCTTTCACTATCTTTCTTGAACCTGGATGCCTCCCCGCCCAGAGTCGTGACCCCCTCTCTGGATGGAGTCCTGAGCCCTACCATAATCTTGTCATGGTTATCCCAGGGATCCCTACTATAGGGGATCCTCTCATGCAGGCTGGATAGTCTCCTTGACCCCCCGGCTCCACCCCACCCATGCTCCCTGGGATTCGCCCTCTCTGTAGAGGTTCCAGGCTAAACTCTCACCGTCGCTATCCCTCAGGATGCCACCAATAGGGGAAGGATGAACTCGAACCCGACACGCCCTCATGGCATCTGTTCGGGGAGGCGGTCGGTTCCGCTGGCTTCTAACATGTCGTGGCCCATGAAGGTAGAACCCAAATGGCACAGTCCCAATCTCTCAGGGCGGTCGCTTGCGTCCCCCTCCAGTGCAAGGAACCACTACTCCAATGATTCCAGGGTGACCCTCTCCCCAGTGGCATCGCAATCGCCCAAGTCATCCGGAGCTTGTACTCGATCACTATCCAGGCACCTTACGGAATACTCCTCTTCACACTTCGACAAAGCCATGAATTCGGGGGCCAGTGCCATGATTCTGTTTGAAAAATTATCCTGTTAATCATATGGCATGCTCATGGCATTGGAGCCAGGGATAAGGTGGATTTCCATGCCAGAGAAACCAGAAGGAATAAGGCCTCCATTGTAGTAGTTCTCGAGCACAAACAATCTCCAACCAAAGTCACAGACTTTTCCAGGATTATCAACCTTAAAGGATGCTTGCACGCCGACCCTATCAATAATCACATATGGGTAATGTGGAACCGGAGCATCACTTTGGATCTGGTACAAGCCAGTGACCAGTATATTACCACGAGCGTGGGGAATGGTAGCACAACTCTCTTCATCACTTTCATCTACGGGAGCTGCAGTGTGATTCAAAGGAGATCCCTGTGGAACAACCTTAACTCCTTCGTTCTGGGAAACTCTCTGTGGATCATCGGTGTGGATTTCAATGTGATTGCGGACACGGAAAAGAGGAAAGTATGAGGTCCTTTCCATAGGAATTTGAGCTTGGATTTCGTTCAGTTCATGGCTGGGAAAGGGCTCTCCGATCTTGGATTCTCGAGAGATAGGTTCACGTGGTGCAATAATAAAAAATGGAGGAATCGCTCTTGGAGTCCCCTTGATCGATGCCTGGCCAACGTTCATGAAATTTCTTTGTTCTCGGACTCCATGGTAACTCACCTCACGTGGGGTCTATCTGACCACTCTCCTCTACTCATATCCTTATCCTCAGGCCAGGATCAGCCCTCAAAGTTCAGATACTACCACCACTGGGATAGCCTTTCGGGGTTCCAAGACCTGGTTAGCACCACCTGGGGGGAGCCCACTCAAGCTTATTCATGGATTATCATCCATAACAAACTCCTTAGGATCAAGGCTAAGCTCCAATTGTGGTCAAGAGCTCAATCTTCCACGGATGATGACATCACGACCACCATGATGGACGTGGATCGCCTGGGGGGGAACTTGGAGACCGAGTGGGACAATATGGTGTTCGATGACCTTTTAAGAAAGAAGAGCGCTCTGGCGGACATGTTACTCAAACAGGAGCACAAGTCTAGTGAGGAGTCAAGGATTAAATGTCTTAGGGAGGGCGATAGGAATAAAAGTTTCTTTCATGCTTGTGTTAAGTAACAGAAGAGCATGGTGAGTCCCAAATTATTACTATATGATGGCACATACAATGATGATAGAGATACTACAGGAGCTATAGCCTTGGTCGTATTGGAAGATCTCCTAGCCGGTCCCAATCTTCATCTTCCCAATGGCTATCCAGGTGAGGAAGGAGGATATATTGAGGGGATTCCCAATCAGCTTTCGGCACAGGACAGTGACTCTATGATCTCCATCCCTGAAGAAAAAGAAATTCATGAAGCCATGATGAGGCTCAATCCCGAAAGCACACCAGGACCAGACGGGTTCCCGGGCTCTTTTTACAGAGCGTCATGGGTCGTCATTAAAATAGATATCATCATAGTCGTCTGCGGCTTCTTTCAGGGGGGGTTACCATCCAAGGGACACTTGCGCCACGACTGTAATATTTATACCCAAGAACAAGAACCCCACTTCTATTTCGCACTTCCAGCCTATCAGCCTCTGCAACATTACATAAAAGATCTTAGCCGGCCTGATCAGGGAAAGGGTGGCCATCCATATTCCCCGGCGGGTGTCCTTGGAATATCACGACTTTGGTAAAGGGTGATCCATTCAAGGAACCATCGCACTAGATTAGGAGATGATCAGAGACCTTCACTTTAAGTCTCACGGCTCCAACCTGGGTATCATGTTGGACATGAGTAAAGCCATCGACCAGGTCGAGTGGGTTTTTCTCAACAGGGTGCTGTCAAAAATGGGATTCTCCACGTGGAATATTGACATCCTGTTTAGATTCTTCAGCTCCCCCTGGCTAGTTGTCTCATTCATTGGGAAAATGTATGGGTTTTTCAAGGATACCTATGGTCTGAGGTAGGTCGATACCCTGTCCTTGAGTCTCTTCATCCTCTCGCAGGACGTCCTCAATCGACACCTACATAGAGGAATCAACAATGGCGAGATTATAGAATATAAAAGAAGGAGGAGGGCCCCTCTTGTATCCCATATGATGTTCGCAGACGATACATTCGTCTTCTTGAACGGAAGTTGGTGGTCCATTAGTGGACTCAACAAGGTGCTGTAAGAGTACTGCCTCTAGAGTGGGCATGTCATCAACACGGAAAAGAGTAATTTCTATATTCATAATGGTTTCACCACCTCTCAGACCCAGATCATTCAACAAAGCCTAGATATGCACAAAAGGTCCTTTCCTATGGAGTACCTTGGTGCGCCAATCTCCCCAAAATGTCTCCACTTAGGTGACTTCGACGCCACTGCCAACAAGATTACGGACATGATCCTCAACTGGAAGAACGTTTTCCTCTCTTTCGGGGGTTGTATAATGCTGATAAATAGCATGATTCTTGCCTCCCTTTTCCATGATTTTTCGTCCATCAAAGTCCAGAAGTGCATCGTCAACAGGATCGAAATGATTCTCACCGGCATTATATGGGATCCTCGTTTGGAGAGAAGGCCTCACTGGGATTCATGGGAAACGGTGGTGAGACCAGCTGGGGAAGGGGGAATCAACTTCCATCGGCTCGAAGACACTCTTCAGTGCATGCATGCCAAGATCACCTGGGAGGATCTGTAACACCGTACGTTATGGTGAATTACCATGCACAATTCCCTTGTTGGTGCTGAGGCTATGGATGGCGGCCAAACCTCTCCTTTCGGGTCAGTGATCTCCCCCATCATTGCCTCTCTCGAACCACAGTCCAGATGGATTGTGGGGAGGGGGGACATCCTTTTCTGGCATCACAACTGGGCCGGAACCATCCTTGGATTTCCTGGGTGCACGTGCTCATTGATAACCTTCAAGGAGGCAGCACATATCCGACCTTCGTTGAAGCGATCTCAGACGAGGACCAGCTCAATACCTTCAACTTAATTGAGATCAACTCTGATCCTTACAAGTGTGTGTTTTCTCTTTCTTCCACAGGGTCCTTCACCTCGAGGGATTATCGACACTCCATGGCCCCTCGCGCTCGAAGCAATATGTGGAATGAGATCCTATGGTCCAAAGGCACTCCGCTCAAACAGAGATTTCTTACATGGCGTCTGCGTCACAAGGACATTCCCACTAACGAAAATATCCAACATTGTGGCATCCCATTGGCCTCAAGGTGCCCCTGCTACTCAGACCACTTCGATGAGAATGTGGATCAGCTATTCTTTGAAGGCGATTGGGCAAGGGCGGTGTGGCTGCACTTCGGTGAGTTCACTACTTTTTATGACTTCCGCATGGATGACATGCCATTTCTAGACCGATGGTTTCACGGTGCGGAGGAGAATAGCAAAAAGAATACATCCCACATGGTGGACCTCCATGCAGGCTGTTGGTCGATTTGGAAAGCACAGAACAAGGCTCGGTATGAAGAAAACCCCCCCTCCGTCCAACAGATCATTACTCGCACCAAGATCCTCCTGCTGGATGTGCTTAGTTATTCTTGCAAATGGATGGAGGCTCCCACTCTTCAACGTCTCCAAATACTTATCGATACTGATTCCTTAGGTGGAATTTATAATAGAGGCAACTAGGTTCGCTGGTTACCTCCAAACAAAGGGCTCAAACTCAACTCTGACGGATCATGCAGCATGGGGTCGATCCGAGGAGGAGGGGTGGTTCGGGATTCTTCTGTGCCGGTCATTATGGCCTTCTCTGCTTCTTAGGGGAAAGGTTGTTCTCTCTAGGCCGAGGCCAAGGCAATGCTGATGGGGCTTTCCTTATGTCACCAAGAGGGGATCACCGTATCAGAGGTGGAAACCGATTACCTAATCCTCCACAATGCCATCCACGGATCCAGCATCCCATGGTCCATCCACTACATCACCAGGAAATGCAGGCACATGATCAGTAACAATACGAGTGTTGTACACACTTGGCGCGAGGGGAATAAGGTTTCGGACTGCCTTGCCTCCATCGACGTCCCTGGTTCGGACCGTTGCTGTTTTCACACTGCTACCACCGTGAAGGCGGAGGGCGTCATCTTTGTTCGAGGGTATGCCCTCGACCTCCACTATTTTCACCCCCCTTAGGCCCGTTCATTCTTTTGATCATTGGGCCAACCCCTCTTGTGTTTTGAACTTTCTTTGTTTGAATAAATTTATGTTGGATGGATTAGTCACATGATATGATTTCCATAGTAGCCAAGGCATTGCTGCCAGGACCATCTTAGTGGACAAAGTACCTTTCTGAATCGAGTTCACTCCTCATTCCAGTCCTGTAATACTGAACCGGATTAACTTACCGTTCTAGCCATGTCTATCTCATGAGATATAAATCTTTACCCAATTCATTGGTTGGAGATATAGGTCCCACCCATCTCATAATGAAATCATTCTTACTTATGCCACAACATAAACATAAATCCTTCATCATTACCCAAATAATAAAATGGGTTTCATAAACATCATCCCATCATAACATATTCCATATAAAAAAAATTAATATCATTTCATCATAAGAAAAATGAAAACAAGTAAATCATAGAGACATTATACTTGAAACATAATCATACTAAATAATGTCATCTTAGATGGGAAATAGTTTTGACAAAAAACTTAAAATGAATTCTTGAGAAAAATATCCTTTCTTCTTCAAAAACATTTTCTTTTCAAAAAATTCCATGAAATTTTAAATGAAAAGGATTTTGTTGAAAATAATTATGAAATGTTGTAGAGTAAGCTTCATGAAAATAATTCATTATGAAATCATCAAAAATTTTCATGCCGTATAAGTTAAAAATAACATTATCCTCGTACTTTTATCAGAAAAGTCAAAAAGTACCTCATATGGTAAAAAAAGAATGATTCCTTCCATACGATGTGGTAAAAGTAGTAAAGGGTAAAAATGATTTTAAACATACATGGATGAAAATTAAACATTTTATGAAAACATTTTGAGAACATATTGACTTGGAAAATAATCATAACCCTGGTAAATACTTATGAATAAACAATCTCGGATAAGAATGAGATTGGAATAATTATCACTTACAAAGATATTTTTTTAAATATATCACTTATGTGTATTCACAATAATGTCACATAAAGAATTTACAAATACATGATAAGATATACAAATTCCTTTCTCACATAATCAAATAATTATATAAACAAGAAAGAGAAGATCTACCCAATGAATAGAAATTGGGTTAAGATGTTCCCTTACCTTAGTTCTGATATACTTCGTACGCATCCTAACCTCCTGTATAATGATTTTAATAATGTCATTGAATTATTACAGAATCATATTCATCATTATGATATCATATATGGTTCACTTATGACTTTATATTACCCATTCTTTTGTAAATCCATGTTAAAGAAGCATTTTGGGTAAAATCGTTTCATTTATCGTATGTGTTTCGACTTGTTGTTCTTGATATTTTTACATATATCCTGATTTCCTTAATTACATAATGTAAAAAAATAATTTATATATAATAAATATTCATCATATACATATATGTGATAGATTGATAAATGGAATGAAATAAACTGTTCATGGAGACGGTAGGCCGTACGTACGCATGAACACTGTTTTCGTTTCCTTACTGAATTGAATGGAAATAAATAGAAGAAATATATATATATATATATATATATATATATATGTATATATACATAAATCCAGTAGCATTATTATGTCATATATTTTATGATGACATATTATATATACTTTATAATCATTTTTTAATTTTTAACATGGAAGATGAATCTCACCGCGTCGTGGAGACGGTAATTCATATGTACGCATAAGCGATGATATCATTTCCATATTTATTGAATGGAATTTGGGTGAATGATATAATATCTATGAATCAGTATGATGTTATAATAATCATATATAGTTATTCTTTACACCATTATACCCATCCAAGTAAGGTGGTGGTGGAAAAACCGATTACACCACGACGTGGAGACGATATTCCGTACGTATACACGCGCGGTGATTTCATTTTCCGTAGGATGGAAAGAAGGTTAAATGGGGTTGTTTCTTATTTATAATATCATATACATATATGAGTGATAATTATGTTATTTCTTCATAATGATACCACTAAAGAAGAGGAAGTATAAGAAGAATGAAACTTGAAAGAATCGGTAGAAGGTTTTACCTCTTCCTCGAAGTGCCTCCTTTGAACTTCTTCTTAGGGCACTATAGTAGGTGTTTTAGAATACCGGTACCTCTATAAGGTTTCTAGAGAATTGGGGAAGTGAAATGGGCAGATTTTGGCCAAGCTTGAAGGATTAAAATTGTGTGAGTAGGAGAGGGAGGAGGTGCCCTTCTATAAGGAAGGAGAGGGGCACCTATGGAATCCTCAAAAATATTAGTTTAATATAAATTCAAACCACACATAAAAACCACCAAAAATGACTCAATTCGAATATTAGATGAGATAGGGTTGTAATAGAATCAAAAAAACAAATTTAGAAATGTTTTGATTTTATTTTAAAGAATATAATTTTAATTTATCCTTATTTAATCTATTTAATTTTATTTGTGGTAATAAAATTCTAATTTTTAAATGGTTATAAATAATCACTTATGTGTTGTTAATTTTCCATAATTGGATACTTTATTACATTTTAGACTATATAATGTTTAATTTATAATTTTTAAATATTTTTCTGATTTTTATACAATTTAATAATATGTTATTTTTATAAAATAACAATAGTGTCAATTTTGACACTATTCATTTATTTGAAATTAAATAAAATCCACACCGAGGATATATTCAAACTGAAATATTTAATCGGTTCCTAACATGTCATATTAATCTATAAAATTAGTTTATCACATTAAATAGTTCATATAATATTTATTTTACTATTTGTAAAACCATTTATTTGATACTTCTCTTAATAAAATAATTTCTACAAAATTTTTGTATACTTTTTAAATATACTTATTTGTTGTATAAAAATAAAAAATAAATTAATATCATGAAGATAAATCTTATATATTTCATTATAATTCTTTTATACGGATTTATGCTCTAAAACACCCAACTTTTAAAATGTTATATTTATTAAATTATGAAGTTGACAAATTGGACATCATTTAAAATAAAATAATATAAGTGACATAATTACATTTATAAGACTCTAAACGGTCATATATTTGGTAATTGGATTATTATGGTGTATATATAAACTAAAAATAACTTTTGGTCAGGTTTGTGAGCCTTTTAATTTGTATTATTATTTCAATAAAAACTATATTACTTATTTCTCACTAATTAAATAATTTCTGCATCATTAATGTATAAGCTATTAAGGTAATTAAATATAACTTAAAAATTATAAATAAATTACCATGATAAAGAAAAACATTTTATATTTCAAATGAGAATTTATAACTGAATATATATTCTGTATAAACATATATTAAAAATATTTTAATTATTAAAGTTTAATGAGACATATTTCACTTTCCTTTAAATAAAATAAACTAAAGGTCTTAATCACCTCCAAGTGTGTTCCAATGGATTCCATTTCGGCCCAAATATGACTTATAACGAAATATAAGCATCCAATTATATTAATACAAGTGTTAGGGTAATTTTTTAATATTACATTTACCCTTAATTACCCGATTTACCTTTTACTATGGTAAATAAAATTTATCGTAGTTACTATTCATAATGCCAAAAAAATAAAAAGTAGCCTATTAACATAATTTGAACCCAGTGATTCAAAATATGGAATCCATTTTTCTAAATTCAATACACTAAAGTTGCAGAAATTAATTTCAAATTAATCCCATTGTTAAGAAAACGAGTTTTAAAAGTTAAAACATTGTAAAAGACTGAAATGATTTTACCTATTATTTCATTGTAAAATAAATGATAATGAAATAAATGATATTAAATGTTAAAAATATATTCTATTCATTCTTTAAAACCATTAAATATTATAATTTAACCATATAAATTATTACGATGAAAAAAGTTGTTTTTAATTAAAATATACCGTGTTTTTACTATTCATTAAAATATGAAAGTTATCAGAAAAATATCAACACCTTACCCAATGTGAATTTTTATATCCTGATTCAATAGAATAAGTTTATTTTTTAAAATATAACTTATAAACTTGTCAAAAATTATATTTAAAATGGGTCAACCATCAAAATGCGGCAAACCTATATTTTTTAAAAAATTCTTATTTTACCTGAAAAATTTATTCTATTCTCATACCACGTTCTATAAAATGTTTAAGATCAATTATAATTTCATAAAATTCACATTTTATTTACTAATATTCATAACAGATAGTTTATAATAATATTATAACCATATATCGTTGTTTAGTGAAACTCGTTATTGCGTACAACACAGGCAATCGAGGAAGGTTATGATTGCGTTTATTGCAAGCCATGTCAGGGTTACGTGTAGTGCTAGACACCTTTGTTTTTTCATATAACAAAATCCAACCATATTTCATTTATACACTGAATATATATATATATATATATATATATTCACTCAATGTTGTGTATAATAACTACTATCAAATGAACTTGAAATTATGTATAACATGATCCAAGAATAGTGTTGCGTATACTGCAAGCTAATACAGTGTTGCTTATAACAAAAGATAATCTTGGTGTACCATACAACACAAGACATTAAATAAATTAAAAAAAATACTTCTCATAAAATCTCAGGGTGTTACAGAGACCCTCAAGATTCACTAATATCTATTTAGAAATTAAAAACAAATAAAAAAAATTCTTTTGTATCTTTTAAATAAATTAATCGCAATATATTTTCAAGGATTAATCTTTTTCACACTTTATAATAAGTAACCATTACATTATGTTCATGGAAAAAGATTGATTCATATCATATAAGTATGATGAAGTTCAACTCATGAGCCATGATGGATTTTAGGTTCTTTTTTTCATTATGTAATGGATATCTGTCTCCATTTTAGGTCGAAGTGTTTGAGGAGAATATTTAACAAAAAAAACATTTTCTTGAATTATTTCAACCGAATCACTTTGATTTCATCATTTTTTAATTGAATTTTCATTTTATGAATTTACTGCTCATTTTTATAAATATAAATTCCCTCAACGACCCGAACCATGATTCCTAATCACGAAAAGGAGGAATCAGGTGCACCTGGGGATCGTTCGGAGCTTGGAACCCCGAAATAGGAGGAAAATAAAAGGTTTCATTTTTTTGGCAATAGTGTGACCTAAGGTTCATGACCTTGCTTGGATGCTTACATATGTGAAAGATAATTTTTTTTCGATTTGTGAATAGTTAGATAAAATATGCACCTAAACATGTTGGGTACCCCTCTAAAGTAGTGAATAATGTGTAGTTGGAAAATGGTTTGTCTATCCATGTTTCCAAACCATGTGCCCTTTTGTTTTGAGTTAAAGTTTCATTTTTCCCTCATGTATAATTTTAATCCTATTTCTTTTTTCCTTCATATTCTTATTGTAGATGAACCTAGTTTCTGTCTCCCATAGCCTTCAAGGTTCCCTCATCCAAGGTGTCCAATTATTTCCCATGTTTAGTGTCCAATTAAATATATGTTGAAGGTGTTAGATTCTATGTGCTGACATATTCTTGTCTCTATACTCCTATTTCAGTTTTCTATCGAATCGATTGTTCCATTTATGGTCATGTTCATTTTCCGTATTTTCACAGAATTTTACAACATTGAATAATAATTCCAACACTTTCTGAATCGAATGAAGATATCGAGTGAGGATTCATCTACAGTAGTAAGGTTGATGGTCTCATTGTTTTCAATTTTAATTTATTTGTCCTATTCCTAGGTCATTCTGTCGTATACTAGATTTTTTCTAAGAATCATCTTTTTATAATGTTCTTAATGTCATATTTATCTTCTATCCTTAGTAAATTGATGCTTACCAATTTTTAATGGATTACATATAGTGTGATCTCATTTATGGACACACCATGGGTGTGCCAAGATAGAAATACCTTAATTTATAATTAATCTTAATGCTTAGAATACCAATTTTTTAATTTCATCTAATCTTTCAAATTAAATTTCCTTTGTAAATTCTTTTCTAGAGAACCTACGGCTATCTAATATGTGTTTGGGGAAACTATGATTGTAAATTACCATGTATTAAATTCCCCTAATGACCTAGGATAATCATATATTCCCCATGAGAAATACAAATTTAATTTCTTTGACTTGGTGAATAAAAAGGAATTTATGTACAGAATGAGTAATGCTTGATTGCTGTCTTCCCATAATTGAATTAAATGTTCAAAATGAAATGATTTAAAAAGGATAGTAAGACAACATATTTTTTTTCATGATTAATCATAAGCTTATTATGAATTGTAATATCATGAAAGGAATTGACCATGAATAAACAGTTAAGAGATGTTTTACGCCATGTGTTATGTTTCAAATATGAATATTCTACATTTATATACATTGTCTTGGTGAACATGACATGAGAGGTATTTTCTCATGTTTAATACTATAAATGGGATTAGACCTTAATATGTAATTGATAAGATTGTAAGGGATCGGTTAAGAATGATGGTATCGAACTCCCTTACATTGGGTGTTGTGTAGGATAGATCACACCATTGACTCCCTTAGGAAGTTAGGCATGTTGGGACACATTCTGTTATTACATGTGATGAAAAGTTGGATCAATCACCATCTAATGTAACATTCATGATGTCAAACCCACTAATGGGGATATATAGAATGTATCCTATTTCATTATCTTATTGTCTTGTAAAACCTGTCATGGATGCCTTAGTTATGAATTAATCTAACCAGAAAATATTATTCTATATACATGGAAACTTATGTCTACACATATATTGTCTATATAAAAGGATAAAATATAAACTTATTTTTTATATGTAACTTTTCTATATTTATAGTGATTATTCAATCATCAATTCCGACCATGGTCCAATTGTGGCATACCTAACATGCATCCTAAAAGAACCTAAGAAATCAGTTATTTATTGATCCAAAATTTCTAATTATTTTTATTTTCACGCTACCTATATATTAATGAGAATGGATTGGATTGGTATTAGATATCATTGGTGGTGGCCAACAAATATGTTTATATCACACTATAATTTTTCATCCATGGGTACCTAGGATGATTGTTTAACTACAAGTATTGAATGGGAAATGGCTCTATTACTGGTTGTTGATATGTATTTCATATTGGTTGAACATAGGAGCAGATGCTGTAGAATTTTCTTGAGATTCTAGTCAACAATATTTTGGTCTTTTATTGTTTTTTTGTATATCACGATTTTGTGCATATTCCAATATTCCACATTGTTTATATATGTATTCCCTATATCCATGTATTTATAGTTCTATTGAGGATTTTTATATAATTATTAGATGATTAGTTATATATTTTTCCACTTCATTATTATTCTATCAATTTATACTATGACTTCATTGTTGCATTTTATTTTGATATCTTCTCTTCTAGTCAGATAAGAGGCTATAATCACCCTACCATACCCCCTTTAAACCCTCACTACTAGTCGACAGCCTCTGGCATATGGGGAGGCATGCTTGAGGCCATATGACCTACTCGCTCAGGAAACGTATTAAGTGGACCTCGGGTCAAGACATTCCAATGTGGTATTTTAGGTTTTGTTTCCCGTTCACTTATGTTGTGGATATTATAAAGGGTACAAGGAGTAGTGTAATTTGGAAATGACCATGTGCATGGATGTTTCGAACCCATATACAGGGGAAATTCAAAATTACCACAAATGGGATATTTTTATTATTTATTATGCCATTTATAATTGATACAACTTCACCAGTTTATGAAACCATAGATTTATGATGTTATAGATATTTGTATTTCTTAAATGATGTTATAGTTACCTAGGCATAATGAAATATGGTATTTTCATTTTCATAAGAATCATCAAGGGATTAATAGGATTAATATGCCAAATATATTCCCTTGTCACTTCTATTTTTAGCATGAATTTTCATGAGGAATATAGATAGTTCCTTGAATATGTATTCAATTGTATTGAAACATAATGTATGGAATAGAAAATATAATTGACACTTAATGTGCTTTCCATAACTTAATTTTTTTCCAAATTAGTTAAATAAGATACCTTTGCGTAGTCAATTTCCGAACACTGATCCATAGACCATTTTCATATGGGTTGGAAGATGTTATGGTGCGGGTTATGTGTATGTAATATTTTGGTTCATATGGAGTATATTCCCTTATAGATCAAAAAATTCTAATCTATACAATTGAACCATTTTAAATTGTTATAATTTTTTTATCAAGAACAACATTAAATATAATATTACTTTTAGATTGAATTCATATATCATATACTTGGGAAATGTTAACATAGAATCTAAAACTAAAACTAAAGTGGCTAGTGGGTTACCTAATGCATTCTTATGGACCATTATAGTTTATATTACCACCAAGAAGTGTCTTTATGTGAAGGCACAGAGGCATGGTAATTATTATAAAAATGATTTATTCCTATACAAGTAAATATTTTCAATCTTACCAATTTATGAAATATTTTTTGTGGTGTACATATATCATTATATATACCTGTCATAATAATGTCCTCTGATTTTACCCATTAATGTTGTAAATGACGATTCACATGTGATGGAGGGCCTTGAGTTATCGGTGATTCTTCCTCTAGTACCACCTATGGATCTTCTTCCAATTATTGATATGGACACTGAAACATAGTATTATGAGCTATTTCAAAGCATTCTATTGCATATGGAAGGTATCGTTTGATGTACCCATGTATAGTAGAGTTGAATCAGAAATTCAAAAAGCACTATCCTCCCTCCTTTTCCAGTGATAGTGGACTATACACTATTATGTCAAAACTTCAATAGAATAAATTTATATCCAATCATATTGTGATTCCTATAGATCCTAGGGTCACGATGATGAGTATATTATATGAAATAATTATACGCAATGTTGGGACATTACCACCATTTATGATCAGCATAAAGATATTTCTTCAGAACATTTCTAGATGATCTTCAATGATTATTTTTTTACTCAAACACTTATGGATGATAGAGATATAGAATTGATGATCCTGTAGTAGTGGAGTATCTCAGTTATGGAATAATTTGATTATTTTATTTAGAGCATCAGTAGTTCTCTCCTACTCTAGAGTGAGGTGAACATAAGAACACATGGAGATTTAAGGATGGCAATGTTTATGCCATTCAGTCTAAGTGAAATGTTTTTCAATTGATTACCCTATCAAAAAAATTTGTTAATCCATTTTATTAGAATTATAAATGAGGGGTGATGATGGTGAGAGCCAGTGATGTTAATCACCTAGTGCTACAAGTGGTTCTGCTTTAGGGAGAATGTGATGTTTTTTGCTAGTCATAGAGGTTCAAGTTGTCAGACCCAACATGCATGAATTTTAATTATCTTTCACCCATGCAAGAAGCCGAGGTATACAAAACCAAAATTCCTACATGACCTAAAAGAGTGAAGAGGTTTTGGTTGAATAAGGAATATTAATAACTTTTGGAGAATTATCCCCTTATTACCTAGTAACTGAGGATCATAACCTACTCTTGGGTAAGGATACATGCCTTTAGTATCATGATAAGTATGAAACATGAATACCACTAGTCGATTAGGACAAGGTGGTAGTTGATGAAGAGGTAGTCAGACTCATGATTTATCGTTCTAGTAGAGCGGTCTTGCTTAGTGTATTTAGACACTGACTCACGACTGCTGTATAGGCTAGCTATAAGAAATCCATTCTAAACTGGAGTATATGATCTCAAAAACTTCAATTTTTCTAGGTACTATTCTAGATGCCTCTACATTATGGTGTGATTTATTTGAAAAAGGTGTGTCACTAATTTCTAAGGAATACATTTATGTGTAGTCTGTGACTTGTGATCGAAATATTCCATGGTGTTATGAACATAGATACCTTTTTAGGTATTTGATCAAAGGGTGTATTATATTATAATGGATTACCCCATGGGATAGGTGGATACAATTTAATGTGTAATACTTATGTTATTAAAATGATGGTCTTTGATGTAATCATAAGGATGGAATGGTTAGTTCCCTATCAAGATCATATTGTATAATATCATCATAGGATTATGTTTTAATACCCAAAGGACATAGGAATGTGTATAAGGGATATTGTGATGTTAGTGCAACATGACATTGACTTAAGTTGTAGTGGATGGGAAATGTGACAGCTCATATCCCCATTATATTCCTAAATAACTAGGGGATACTACCCACTATCCTTACTATTTTAGTGTAGTGTTCCAGGGATGAATTATGTAATCTATACTCTAGTATACCTCTAGTGTGAGAGGTAGAGTTTACAATTGATATAGTACTAGGAGAAGCACTAGATACAATTCTTACATATAGGATGGAACCTAAGGAGATCATGGAGATCAAGAAGTAGTTGTAGGTTCTAGAGGATAATGTTTTTATATACCTCATCACTTCTCTATAGGTTTCATCCGTCTTTTTTACCCTGGAAGATGGAACCCTTAGGATATTTGTGGATATTTTTTCTTTTAACAATATTTGGGAATTGAATCATTATCCACTTAGTGGAATATTTTACCAATTTGATTATCATCAAGGGGAGAGAGTTTTCTGTATGATATATTTGAGGTGAGACTATCATTATGTGAATGTATAGTCCACATACATACATCTCCTAGCCATTAGGAACATGCACAATCTTTAGGAGTACCTCGTTATGGAACATGAACTCCTAAATGCACCATCATCTTTCATGGATCTTAACTAAATGGTTTTTCATTTATGTTATGATTCATTGGTGATAGTCTTTGTGTATGTCATCATAGTGTATTCACACTCTATACATGACAATAGAAAAACATATTGAGATAATTTTTAATACATTCAGAGAAAGTAATCTAAATTCTACGATCAGTAATGCTACTTCGTTTATCAATGATGAAATCATTCTAGGTAACATAATCTAAGAGTCCGGAGTTACAATAAACCCAGAGAAAGTAATAGGTATTTATACTTGGTAGAATCCTGGGAACATTTTTGAAATATAATTTTTCTTTCAGAAAATACATTATTATAGATTATTCATATACGATTTCTTACATATTGTGGTTCTATTTACGATATTAATAAAGAATGTAGTGAAATTCATATGGTTAGAAGATTGTGATGTAGTCTTTTTGTAGTCGAATAACATTTGACTTCACTTTAGATATTTATTCTTCTATATCTAGGGAAGTTGTATACTATATTATATGATAAAAATGTCAACCTTGGAACTATTATCATGTTGGATGATCTGGTCATCACATACATATATCGCTATTTGAGGCCTCAACAGCCGACATACATGATGGATGACCTTGAGGTCACTACTGTAGTTCATGCCATACATTATAAGAGACACTATCTAGTGTGAGAGAATTCTATGGTGTACTATGGACAAAAAATCATCAACTATATATTCATACAAAATCATATAAATCTCAGGCGATGCAGGTGGGGTGAGTACCTATAATCAATTGATTTCAAAGTTTCTTCTACGCCTCAAAAGGCATAGAAGTGGTTGATACACTATGATAGAACACAAAACCATATGATGTTATTGAATCCAGTGGAGAATGGTAGCTCATGGGCTATCTCTAAGATATTCACATTGTGGTTCAGAAAGATCATGTCCAAACTATCCTCTCACCCTTATCTGTGACTTCTACTTTTATAGAACTGGTATGAATGAGGTGTCTATTTGATCCTAATGACCTCGACCTAAGGGAAGCTGTCTCATATTAAAATACATCATATGGTTGGACAATGGATGTGGATAATACCTTAATTCTTCAGGGGAAAGTATAGGACCTAGAAAATATCAAAGAGAAGTTGATGTAGGGATTTCATACCTCTGTATGGGATGCTCAACCAGATTTCACAAAAATGTTGGATATACAGTTCTAATATCAGTAGTCCCTTATAAAAAATGAGATTTATAGTTTAATACCTTATTTCTCCACCTATCAAGAGGTGCAAGCGGAACTTCAACATCCGTAAGTTATTTTATATCCATTTTCTAATCCAGAGTAGAAATGGGATGGCATTTCAATGTATTTAAGGACTAATCATAACATATCACCACACAGAAATGATATATTGTGGGTTTTAATTGATCATTTGACAATGTTCTCACACTACATACATATATGATATACTCTCATTGGAAAAACTATGAATGATGTATGTTTGGGAGGCTTTCTGTATTTAGGGAGCTCCTCATTCTATCGTTTATGATATAGATGTTTATTTTTCATCACTATTATAGCATGTTTTTTAAAATAACACGGGTATATAGGTTCTTTTGATCATTAATAATCACTCATACACTAATGGGATGATAGATAAAAATATTTAGGTGCTAGAGTAAATGCACTTTTCATTTTTTGTGGTATTTGGTGGTTCACTGAAGAAACACACCTCATTATTATGTTCTCTTATAACAATTGTTTTCAGTAAACCATTGAAAAGGTTTCTTTATGAATCCTTATTATTTAGGCCTTTTCGCATACCTCTATTCTGGATTGATGTAGGGAAGGCAGCTATTCTTGGATGGTGTCTTGTTTAAGAGACTACAGTGCAGGTCCAACTAATCAAAAAGAACATTTTTTCTCATATTCTAGTTAGGCTTCATATGACAATAAATTCAAGATACGACTCATGATAGAGGTAGGAAATCATGTCTTCTTGTGAGTCTCACCTAAGCTGTGGTATAGATGTATTTATAAGTACGGTAATATATCACTATGGTTTGTTACACCCTTAATGGTTGTAAAATGGATTGGACAAGTGTCCTACAACTACAACTTCCACATTGAAATCTATCATTGCATAATGTATTTAACATGTCTCAGCTTTGCTGATATCATCAAAATGATTCACATTAACTTCATAATAATGAGGATGAATTGGATATACATTCTTCCTTCATGGATTTTCTAGTTCATATTGTGGTTTTGAGCATGAAAACTCTATGAGGCATTTCAGTTAATTTGAGTTGGGTTCTATAGCATCATGACTAGGTACTTGATGAGACCTGGTAATGAGAAGTTGATAAATGATCTATATGGAGGTACTCATTGAACAAGATGCTTCTTTACCATAAGAAGGAAAACTTATAGTCAAGTTTCTTGATGTTGGTGATTTTGAAATGACCAGTCCTTTTAAGAAGATATTGATTTATTTTTTTCAATGTAATTTCCATAAAAATACCTATTATTGATACCTAATAAATTCAAAAGATATTTTGTGCGTATAATGGGTTCATTTGGGTTCAGGATACCAAAATAGGAAGAATGGATCGACTCATAGAGTTTGGATATACTGTGAAGCGCAGAGAAAATTATTTCACTAAAACCATGTGGTTGGAGTTTGTAGAACCTATAGACTGCATATTTTGTATGAAACTGTGTGACCTATGGTGCATGGTTGTGCGAGGCTACTGATATTTTCAACATAACATGTTTTCATGTTAATGATAGGGTTAGAAAAACTATTCCCCTAATCATATGATGTGACCATCTAAAGTAGTTAATGGAACATGTTGGTTTCATAGCTTTTTCAACCATGCAGCCAAACTATGAACCATTGTGCTAAGGTGAAATAAATTTTTTCCCTCACATAAACTTATATCACTATTTCTTTTTTCCTTCATCTTCAACCAGTGACTAAATTTGTATTACTTCTCCAATGGGCTTCCAAAATCTATCAACCTAAGAATCCATGTATCTCCCATGTTTTCATTCTGATTGACAATTCGACAAATGCATTATATTTATTATGTTGAGCTCTTGTAGTCTCTGGCCTTCTATATCGATTTTTATTCGATTGCATAATGTATTTTATGTGAATGATTTTATTACATATTTTACTAGAGTGTGATAATTTCTCATATTTCTTATAAACATATCAGAATTTAAGGTTGATATCAAGGGATTATTCATCTATGACATTGAGGTAATTTTTCTCATTGTTTCCCTTTGAGTTTTGATGTCTTCTTGTAATGCAATTGTTTTGGACACTGGATTTTCTCAGGGTCCTAATTATATTATTTTCATTATGTAAAATTGATCTTTTATTCATGAAATGATTCCATTATACATTTATTAATGTATTAGAGATCATTGATCTCATTTATGGACACCCCTAGGGTGTGCATAGTTGAAAATACCCTAGGGACTAATTGGTCCAAATTTTTGAAACACCCCTTTTTGTTTTTGATTAATCATATAAATTATATTTCCCTTGTTAGATGATGTGTTATATAACCGAAGGGTATATACCTTATGTTTGGAAAATTTATGATTTGAATTCCCAATGTAATAAATTCTCCAAATTATAATGGAACCTTATATAAGCACCTTAAGACTTACAAATTTAATTGCATTGAATTACAAAATTAAATGGAATGTAATTATCCAATGGCTAATGAATGATGGTGGTATTACCTTAGATGAAATGAATTTTCCAAATGAAATTATTTACAATGGATGGTATGGAAATGTGTTTTGGTCATGGTGACTGAAAAGAATATTATGAATTATATTTCCATGAATGTAATTTTCCTCGACTAAAAATAAATGATATTTTTACATCATATGCAATATTATTAGCATGAATATTTGTGGATTCTATATTTTGGATTTTTTAGTATGAAATGAGAGGTATTTGACCATGTTTCATATTATAAATGTGATTATTCACTGCTATGGATGTTATTATATAGTCAGGGATCTGTTTACCATGATAGTATCATGATCCCTTACAAAAGATGTTGAGTTTTATGGCTCACATCATTTTCACTATTTCGATGTTGGTCTTAACAAACAATATTCCATTGTTATGAGTGATTTCATGAAATCTAACTCACCACACCGTGTTTCTTGCATGACGTCTCAGACTAATATATGGATGTTGGGTATGTAACCAATTTGGTGATCTTATAAGGTTGTTGGAATGGTCCTGGATGTCCGAGTTACACCCTGGTACAAATATTAACTAGTATTCTAGGTATATGGATAATTACATATATACATACTTTGTTCATATAGGTTTGTGAAATATATAACTACATTATATATTTTATTTATTGGTGACTATCAAAATTCTATTCTGACCATGATCTAAAGAAGGTAGACCCTCGAGGTTTCATATATGATACGAAGAGTGTGGTAATTTATTTATTTAGCATTGTTAATTAATTATATATTCATTCACACTATTTAGTTTTGTGAATGCCTTATATTACATGTAGAAACTATTGGAGGTTGTCTATTGAGGCTACTATCTCAAACACAACAGAGTATGCCTTTGGAACCTAAGAAGAATATTTTTCTATAGGTATTAATAAAGAAAATATCTCTGCGATTGGTTACTGATATGTATAACTTATAGATGGAACTTAAGAGGATATGAAAAAAAATTCTCTAGATTATGGTAGAGTTGTTTTGGCCTTTTTCATTTTTTTAATTGCATTATTGTGTTCTTATTCCCCTATTCGCCTTTTTGTATATTTGTATGACATTCATCCATGTATTGACACTTTAATATCGGATTTTGATATTATTATCAGCTGAATAATTTTCTATTCTTCCACTGCATTATTAGTCCATCTTTTTATATTATGCTTTCAATATTGCATGATTATTATTATGTCCACTTTGAAAACGTGATAAGATATTATTGTTTCCCCCCATACAACCTTCATACCCTAACTACAAGTTGGAAGCCTTGGGTGTACAAGGTTGTGTGCTTAAGTCGATGGGACCCACCAGATTGGGGAATGATTTAAATATATATCGGGTTGTGATTTTACTACTGGGGGTTAAATTATTTCTCAACATAAACAATTATTCATCTTCTCCTTCCACTCCATAAACAAACAACAGAAAAATCCCTATATTGGAGCATTGTTGTATGGAGATTAATGTTTCAATGGATTTAATCAATTATTCAATAATTAATTTTAAAAAAGATCCATATAATGTAATTGGAATATAACACACAAAGGTATCAAATTAGAAATTATTTTAATGATGTTCTTGACTAATACCCACGTCAAGTTGAGAATCTAATTAGGTAAGTAATTAAATTGCCCATCACATTGGTTTTCGAATTAGTTCATCCAATTTCGATCCATTAAATAAAATAGATGGAAAAAATATGGATGATAATTTTAAAACACTAATACTCATAAAAGTGAATATTATTAATATTTAATTAATTAATCCTATTTTTATACAATCCATACCTTTAAATTTTGGATTTCAGACTATATTATCCATATTATATTTAATATGAAAAAAAACAATATTTGTTTTCCTGATCCATTCATAATGGTTTATATGGAGATTGTGAATTTACCATAGAATACACTATAAGGGAGTCAAAATAGTTGTTCAATAAGGTATCCTCTTTATAAACATGTTAATGATTGATTAAATACCCATTGCACCATTTTTGGGGTTATTACCCTTACGTACAACTGTTCTAGATCCACATATACTTGTAGTATCTAGAAATGGATATTGTTTCCATGAAACCACATTCTCTAATCATCATAATAAATTAGGGATGTTTTCTTTAAGTGTATTTATATCTATAAGGAATTAAATATATCGTTATAATACAAATACCTAAACCAATTTGACCTTAATTGGATAACAAAGATTATAACTCATATTTATAATACAACTTAGTTTGTGATTTAATAAAATAGATACACAAAATATAATCATAAAAGATCACGTGGTCAATTGAATTTGGTTAATTTCTTATGTATCACAATAGCATGAAAAATGGGTATAAAAAAGTTATTTAAAAACATCAAAATAGACCATTATATTCCATATGACTTCTAGTACTACATGAGATATCTTAGGGATGTACATAAAAAATTTGTGAGCTATAAATCCATGTAAGGGGATAATCAAAGAATAAAATGGTGAATTTTTTACGGGTTAGTTAAGTGGAATAACAAGGTGACATAAATTTTTTCATAATCATAAATATGAATATAAAATCATGTTATAAAGTGATAACATCAAGGAAACATTAGAATATGGGAATAACATAAAATATGAAATCCTAAGTACATGTAAATGAATCTAAAAAATGAAAACATAGGTTTCATAGGATAACTTCTCATGAACAATATATGGAATTTCAATAGATATAAACATTTTCCAATTCACTGGATGGCTATATAATTCCTTTCCCACCTATCACAATAATATCATGTACATATATAAATGCATCAAATAGATCATAAAACATATGAATGAATTTCATCACTTTTAATACCATTGTTAAAAAGTGTGGGTTTTATAGATGGAATTATTCACCCAATTATGTAATTGAATATCTAGTTTAATACCCTTGAGTGAATATTTGGATGGGTATTCCCAACACAAATGTTTTCCATGAAAAAAATAGGATAATTTTTTTAGCATATTCGGTGTACCTAATGATTCATGGAAGGGTTTAATATTCTTGACATGTTATCTATCATTACCTGAAAAACAGAATGATTGTAAAATTTATTTGTAAAACACATTAAAAAATGATAACATGTTAATCCAATGGTATATTATAATGAATTTTCTTGAAAATAGTGGAGGTGCATAAAATCACCTTACAATGGGTGGGCAATACTAAAAGTATTAGAGGATATTCTTATGATCTTTAAAGAACCTTATGAGGAAATTAAATAGGTATAGGGAGTGGAAATTATGTATAAATGGATTTGTAGTGATGTGTATTTTTATACCTGATGGTTATTTTTAGAAATATATTTGGTAATTCATTCTTATTTTTTAAATGGAAATTTTTTACACAATATAATTAAATAAAAAAACTCTTTACTATGGATTTTACAATGGTTTAGATATTAAAATAATACAATTAGTGATGTGGAATAAAGACATGGTAATATGAATTGATTTCAAAACCCTAAAAATTAATATAGCATTTGGAGGATTAAAAATGGTATAAAAAAATTAACAAAAAAACTCAAGAAATATTAATTTTATTAAATATATATTATTTCATCTATTACTTTTATGGAATTTATTGAATCTATTTTTGGAAAACATGATAATCATAATGAAATCATATATTTATATCATATTTAATTTTACCTAAAAATTTGAATGCATCATAATGTTGTGAAAAATAATCATTGGGAAATTATGATGTGAAAAATTAAAAAATAATATTTATTTTTAGAAAAAATATTCTATAGTTCTGATTATATAAACATTTAAATAAATATCTTTATTTAAGAGAAAATAATTATTGTTTTAATAATTATATTTTTAATTAGTTATAATCATTACATTAGACATTATTGAATTATATTTTCATTTTTAAATGAAAAAATATTTTTTATTATCTTTATTATATAAAAGTAATGTTAATTTATGATTTTTTTAATTTATTAAAAGCGGTTCTTAAAAAATATATTTTCCAAAAATACCCATTTTTTTCATCATAAAAATACTAAATTTCAGAAATATAAATATAACAGTACATATTAACTATTTATAAAAAGGGATAAACATAATAAATTTTTATCATAAGAGAAAATATATATATAAATTCATATTTCTTTCATATAGAAACATGTAACGTCCCAGCCTGGGTACCACACAATGGTGCCTTGTGTTTTTCCATCACCTATCCTAAGGAAGGCCTCCCAAGGCTACTGAAAAACCACAAGGTTCTAATATCGATCCTCTTAAGACAATTCACATGTAATTTGATTAAAAACCCCGTGGAAACTAAATATGAAATAAACAATAATCAAACAAAATAGTACAACATGATGAAGAAAACAAGGGAATACAATCTCAAAATTGAACTGTGGATATTCCATGCTTATGTACATTACATTCGTCAAAATGAAAACATAACAATGAAAACACAACCAACTCCCAGGAGTGTCATAGACTATATTTGTATCCCTCTTTCATGTTCCATCCTAATTCATCTATCTAATACATGATCTTTTCCATTATCATGTACTTTAAAAATGTTTTCTATACAGGTGTCGATCAGGAAGCCCAAGTAGGGGTGTGAGTGCAACTCTGTAGGCCACCCCCAATGAAGTTAAATATAAATCCATTAAATAACATTTTATTCATATTTATAAATATTAAAATACATGATCACAAGTAAAAATATTTAAATTTGTTTAATAATCATTTATTTTAATGCATAAACCACATGGTACTTAAGGACAACAGAAAAAATAGATACTTCATCTAGTGTTGGAGTTTGAACATATCTATATTAAATTCACAATTAATTATAAAATGGGATTTTATTATCTATATAATTTCAATTTATAATATTGATTACTTCATTCATATTCCAATGCAAGAATATTTGTGTAGATCATCATATCTTTCACCCCATGAGTAGTTGAAGTGATAATCCACATCTCACACCTCCCTGGGATTTGGAGGATTATACATGATCCTGTAAAATTACAATGCAAGCATGTGGTCCTAAAATTTCATGTCAAAGACCTCATGGGTATTGGGATCATCAGTTAATGTCCCACACAAATATATCAATCAATCACATACGTGTTTTTATAGAATCTGTCTTTTTTCCTATACTTTTATATCAATCAATTGCATATATCATATGTATCAAAATATCACATTAATTTTTTGACCAATTAATTAATACACATTAACAATTTCATATTAAATTTAATCTAATAAATAATTAAACAATTAATTAGTTACACAAATACCTTCAATTAATTCACCAATTACTTGGTCACTGCAATTTGATTAATTAAATCAACAATTAATTATACATTATAAACAATTTCAGATCATTTATTAATAAAAAAATTAATTAACCAAAAATCCGCAATCCCAATATCCCAATAATTAATTCAAAAATTATTTATTCAATTTACAATACCAATATCCCAAAACTAATTACTTTATTAATTTCTTAATTCAAAATCCAAATATCCTCAATTCTGAAATCCATTAATAAATTTATATAAAAAATTAAGTGAATCAAAATTTTATAAACTAAATTTCTAATCTTCAAATATAAATTCTATAGTTACATACAAATAATTGAAATCAATACATTTTGATTTGAATAATAGGCCAAATGGATAATTGTTTTCGAAAAATTATAACCCAATAGAAATTCCCAATTGAAGAGGAAAGATCAAGAACAAGACAATAATGGTGATCTAAATTTGAATTATAGATCAAAAATCAAAATATTTGTGATCCAATAATCCTAATTCCATATCAATAAAAAATAGCTCAGGATCCCAGACAAATAATTCTAGATCCAACATAAAAGAGAATAACATCCATTCAAAAGATGAAGAAATAACTAAAAAGCAATAAGAATCCATTTAAGATCATATTCAATTCAGGGATAGGTATAGATCTAAAATCCCAAAATTCAATCACATAGAGTAGAGGTATGGATCCTTGATAAATCATTTTGGGAGCATCCAAAATAAATATAAAACATTTGGGGTCGACTGGTGTCTATTTTGTATTAATACGGGATTTCAGGTAAATTAAAAATCATGATTTTAGTTAAATAAAATTTAGTTCATGGTTTTTTATGTAGGGGAACATGGGTTTCCAAAATGATGATCCTTAACCATTCTCTTATTCTAAGGGATTGGGTCCATAATTTCTTCTAATAGGATGCACAGTTTAAAAAAACCATTCAGCAGCCATGTGAATCCACTATGTTTGAGTTTGTATGTTTTGCTAAGTAGGGTCACATTGTTCCGAAACGAATGTATGCCAACTATACCATTTCCCACATCCTTTCAACATTTCAAATTACCACCAAAACGCACCCCAAAGTAAAAAACCAAAGCAAATTACCCAAAACATGTCCAAATAGTATATGAATGCAAGCTCGATATATTTATATAAATGGATGAAATCATAACATCTCCCCACCATAGAATAACTCGTCCATGAGAGGTACTCCAAATAACCTCATGTATTATGTGTCCAAATGATCTGGACATTGAGCCCACATATCGACTTATATCTCCCACATTTCCTCCATAACACAAACCTTCTTCCATAATACATGAACTATCAATATATTCTTTCCCCACAATAACTTCTCACTATGATCCATATCATGCATCAGATTCTTCATAAAGGACACATCATTCCCAAAATAAATATCATCCAAATTGATCACATGATGAAGGTAGGGGTGATACTACCAAACATGTTAAACATTATAAACATCATGTATAGAATTGTATCACTCCATAAGAGGAAATCAATATATCACTATCCCAACACTCTCCATAACCTCAAATGGTCCAGAAAACTTGGGCATCTGTTTTCCATACCCATGTATACTTTTAGTTAAAGGTTGGGGCTGAATCCTCATTTTTATTATTAAACAAAAGAGAATACCTCTTTAACTAGGTAGGGGGAGACCCATTACATAGCTCGTAGGCCCAGTGGGAATTTATCCCATTACATAGCCCGTAGGCCCAAATTTTAGGCCCAAGACCCTTTCTGTGAATAGTACTGCTACAGTACCCACACTCTTACAGTATCGCACAGTACCCGCCGCTGCTACAGTTCCCCTGACGCTACTACTGTCCTGCCACCACTATAGTGTCGCCATTGCAACAGTACCTCAGCTTCTATATTAGCGATATAGTGCTGCTACACTACCTATTCCCCATGGGTTTTGAACCCATATTTTTCATGTATAATTATGGGGTGCCAACCACTAAGCCAATTAAACTCTAGTGGTCATTGCCATTTATCATCATAAAAAAATTTGTATTCTCTATTCAATATCCATACATTTCCAAATCAACTAAACCTTCTCTGATTTTTCCAACACAAGACATAGTCCCCTCAACTCTATCTAACATTCCTCCATCCAGAATAGAGATGATCTTCATGTCCTTCCATAAAAAGGCTTATTTGGTTCCATGCATAATCTTTCATGATAATTTATGATATATGTAAACTAAACCACATTTAGGTTCTTCTATTAAGACCCAAAAACATCTAGGACACACGCTAATAGAATATCCTCAAAAAACAATATCGTATGTGGTGACTTACCATATTTCTATGTGTGAAAATCCATATACAGTAAAAAATTTATACCAACCACCTATTTTAATCCTTGAAATAAGAGAGAAGTAAAACACATGTCACGATCTGAATTTTCTGTCTGTGGAACCCTATGCTCACAAACTAACTCCCAATCATTTTATACACCCAACTAATCCTCTGTTATTGTTTCCCATAATTTTTAGAAATGTGCCTCTATCATCTGTTTGTCTACAATCACCCAGATAGATTCATTCTTACAAGGTGTCCTTAGTACTCCCAACAAATAATCCATTGAAAAATTACCCATCTTCCATTATGTAATGGGAAAAGTATGTAATAATCTTATAGGTCTTTGATGCTTGGTATTCACCCATTGATAAGTATAACATAATCTCCCAAACACTATTACCTCCTATTTCATAACCATCCACCATAACTATAATCACATGTAACGAAACATTTTGGTCACACAAGGATGTACCACCAACATTGAGGCTTGAAACTAATGATTATTCTCCACCCCCATGCTCATAGGTAAAATAACATGATCCCAAACAATGATTATCTCATTATCATATATACACCAATATAATGGTAAATCCCAACCATCATCGATTTCCTTAAAGGAAAAAAAATTCTAGAGCATCATACTGCATATCCTTGATTCGTCAATTTTTTTTTACTCTATTAAAAATGATACGAGAGTCGACTTCTCCCAAATATCCTAAACCACTACATACATCAATACAAGTAAGGTTATCATCTCCCACTCCTCCCAAGACTCTTGAATTACTAAAGACTGAATTTTCTTACTTAAAGTATCAGAAACACTATTCTCCATCGTATTTTATATTCCAGATCAAAGACAAATGGCTACATATACTCAACCCATCTATACTTCAATATATTCAATTATCATTATATAAGGATGTTGTCTATGTTATTATGATCATTATAACGAGTAAAATTCTCAACGTATAGATAATTCCACCATAAAATTAAATAACAAACAACTACAACCATCAATTATGGTGAATATGGTTGTTTTGTTGATGGGGACTTAACTGCTGCGACCCATATGCCAAAAATCGGTCTCCTACAATCAACAATGCTCAATGAAAAATCATAGAAGTATAACAGGACACTATATAATCCTCACATAGCTTTGGAAAGATCATTATCAATACCATTTTCGATAACATATTTATCTCATAAAAGTTATTCTGGAATGCATCTAACCATTCAATCATTACTTGGTTCATGGTCATGCCTGAAATAGGTTCTTCCAATCAAGAAAATTCCAAAATGATCATTCGATAATGTCCAAGTAACCCTAGAAAGTTACAAATATCAAGAACCCTCATGGTATGCTACCGAGATACAATTTCATGATCATTATCTGGTTCCACTAACATACATACGTCTGAAATAATGTGACCCACGAAGTGTACAAGATCAATTTAAAACAAACAGTTACACATCATGGTGTATATATGAATCTCTCTTAGTATATTCATGAAAATATTAAGACATTATGAATTATCCTCATAAGTCTTTGAGTACACCAAAATATAATGCAAAACATTTATGAAAAATTGATCTATGTATGAAAGTATTATTTTTTCAATAAGGCCATAAACACTATTGGTCTTTTTTGTAACCCAAATGGAATAATAATGAACTCATATAGTCCATAAATGCTTGTAAAATTATTGTGAGGTATATAAATAGTTCGTAAAATAAATTAATGTAACCTTGATATCAAATAGGTTATAGAGAAAATATATTCTCATTTCGACTAGTCAAATAGATCATCAATACATGGTAAGGGATCGTGGTTATTCAAAATCATCATGTTCAACATTTGGAAGTCCATAGATAAGCATAGTGTTTCGTTAACCTTCATGAAAATTAGTCTAGGGAACCCAATGTCACATACATGGATGGATAATCCCTTTATCTATAAAATCATACAACTATGTCATGAGAAAACGAAAAACCATTGGTTCTATTTTAAACTGTATAATATAAACCATCTCAGCTTAAGGAATTAGCTCAATAGTAAATAGTAAAACACCCTCAGGTGGTATCCCTAGATAATATTTAGTAAATACACCATTTAACTATTCCACTATGGGTGGAAATACATCATGTTTCAAACCACCATTATATAGTAATATGTAAGAATCCTTGGTGGTGAGCTACCCCATTTTCTGATTAATTGGCCATACATGACCATCCATGATACCCCACACCCCACGGTGAATGTAAAATTTACCTTAATGAAATTTAAAAGTAACTCTCCTATTGTAAAAATAAATTTGGGATAAATATGGTACTAAAAAATTAATACACAAAATAATGTTGATGACTAAATTGTTAAGGATGTAAAAATCCCAACTGAATTGATACTCCCCAACATTAAGATAATACCATTTTCACTAAAAGATGTACCTAAAATATATTGACAATGTTTTTTATATCATCAATACCACACACAAGAACTCCACATAGAGCCTCAATCTATTTACTAGATGTGTCGGAACAAAATAATGAGAGGAACAAATTTCAAATAAGGCAGTTGATAGAATAACTACATGAATAGTATCTCTTGGTATTGATGGTATAACATTGTTATCCACAAGTGGTGGATGAATATCATGAAGCTATAATAATCCTCCTCTATAATATACTATTTGAAATCTCTAAGATACACCACTATACTGATATGGGTTCTCTTTTTGAGATGTACCGTCTCTGCTGCCTCTAGCACCATGACTAATAGAACTCCAGCAGCCAAGTTGTTATGGTGTAGAAGATCACATTCAAACACTCTGGTTCAAGCTAGCTACTCCATCACTACTAATCTTTTATATATTAAAATAGATTGTTTGTTCAGGAGAAAAGTTGTTGTAGGATTGACACTTAACAATTGGTTAGAGAAAAAATATACAAAAGTGGCCATCCTACCGCACCAGTTACAAATATCCTTAGTAAAATCCTGATTAACTGATCCTTCTATCTGAATAATCTAATTCCAACAACTGTAGATAGAATTCTCATAGAAATTATTGACTCCATCATTAGATGAAAATCTAGGAAATCCATTTTGAACCACATTTCCTTCAGTAGAATCCTCTTTCAGGTTCCCCTTATATACGAGAGCATGATTTCCAACTTCTACAAACATCATTAGCCTTAAAATATTCACATGGGACATAATTTCATATTTAATCCCATCCTAGAAATAATTTTTTTATTATTCTCATCCCCCAAAATTGATATAACAAAGCATTTAAAGATATTAGAGTGTCCAACATAGTACATCAAAGACATGCTTCCCAAAGTCAGTCTGATGAAATTTTCATCTCTCTCCTATTTAAGTATCTTGGTATGTAAGTGCTACAAGAACTTCACTTGGAAGCCCTTCAACTCCATAATATCTATTCACCCATCCTATGTTCTAATGTCCCACAAACTCTTTTCTTGACTACATAACCTATAAGAGTCCAACACAAACAACTTCTTAGTAGGTGTATCTAAATGGCCGAGTATAGTCTATATAGACTCAATCCAGAACTCCACTACCTCATGTCTACCCTCTATAGGGAATGTCAGATGGTAATGAAACTGGAACTCACTAATTAGATTAGATATGATTTCCACAACCTACCCTATGAAACATTCCATTAATTTCATAAACTAAGATATGTTCTCTTAGAACTACACTCTTACATCCTCACACAATACTATCGATGCCTCAGGTTCCACTAATAGAGGGGAATCTCTCTCCATTTCCTCATGTAATCCTTTCAATTGGGATCGTCATGGAGGCATATCACTACAATTCCGAACACAAATAATGGGACACTTTACAAATCATTTACTAACATATAGGGATTCGTTTGATACTTCAATTAGTCATTCCCCCATATCCTACCTCATAGTCAAAACTATGGTGTTACCTCTACCCATAACCACCATACATATAGATCATGGTTGACAAGATAAACATATTATCAATTAATGTTTCTGATTAGAAACAAATTTATTCAAACTTTTCATCATAATAAAATTATCAATTTCCCATTTGGAACCATTTACAGTTCAATGCCACTGGTAAATAAGAACATTTCATGTGCAACAACATACCCAAAATCTATTTTCCCATGCATGCCTAAAATTATTCATGCCTTAATATAATAATATATTCAAAAAATGATTGATGTATACTCAATTATAGTTCCTTATCAAGCTACAAGTCAATTTTCATAGAATTATAGAAAAAATAATCACATCAAAAAACAATTGCATCATCCAAGGTGAAATAACAACCATTGGTAACCAAAAATAACAATACAAATCATCCCACCATGGGTACTTTAGTATCCCCCCAAACATTGTTCAACTACTATGATTCATATTCTCATAACCAAGGCCCATCTCATCCTATTATCAGATCTACATTTACATTATATTATGAAAAATGGAAGGAAAACAAAAATTCTCTAATAAAAAAATGTAACATGACCTCGGTGCCACACATCACTTCCCTGAGTGGGATGAACACATGACCTCATATATTCATCCCCATACTCCAGAGGCTGCTAAGTAGTATTGGGGGTATAATATATATCATGGGGTTACTATTCCCTCACTATCATAATATAAATAGAAGAGAATAAAAAATAAATAAATAAAAATCAATCCTAAATAGTACCATACAATTTCAAAAATTGGGAGTACAATATCAAAACTAAATATTATAAATGGAATTCTTGTAAAGACCCGAAGCCTAACGTACATGGAAATTTCATTACTTTTGTGGAATACATAGTATATAACAAAAACACACACACAAGGACCGTAATAGTTTAGTGTATTTGGAAACTCGGAATATAATCTTCTAATCATGGTGAAAGATCTTCAACATCTCCCATAAAGATCTTGTTTTTTTTCTAAACCTAAACCATTTATTTATGTCCTGGGGAAAAGAAAATATAAAATGGTGAGCTCAAATGCTCAGTAAGGGTAAAAAAAAGAAATATCAATCACGTCATATTCATAAGAACATATCTTTTGTAAATCTTAACCTGCAAAAGAGATCATAATTTCATAGCATGGGATAAATCATAGTAGTGAAATGTAATCCCAATAATCATAAATTAAAAAATGAAACTTTGTGGCATACACACATAATCATAGAGAATCATTTCTTATTAGTCAAGACTCATTTCCAAGACTATCTTAGTGGACAATGTCCATTTCTGAACCGAGTTCATTCCGCGTTTCAGTCCTGATTCATTGAACCGGTATAACCTACCTTTCCAACCATGTCTATATCATGAGATATAAAATATTTTCCCAATGAATTGGAGGGAGATATAGGTCCCACCAATCTCTTAATGATACCATTCTTATGTGTGCCACAAAATCATAAACCATACATCATTGCATAACCCATGTAATATAAATGGGAATCTTAAACATCGTGACATTATAAAACAATTCATATAAGATAAAGGAATTCATAAAAAATATTCCATCAAAATATAATCAAATCAATGTAATAATAGGTATAGAAACAGAACCCTTTATTATCTTAGATGGAAAATAATTTTGATAAAACACTTGAACTCAATTCTTGAGGAAAATATCCTTTCTACTTCAAAAACACTATTCCTTTCTTAACATGGCATACAATTCTAAAATAAAACAAGTTGATTAAAAATAAACTTGAAAACTTGTAAAGGAAGCTTCTTGGAAATAATGTTTTAAAAATCCATTCATGCTGTATGAGTTAAAAAAACATTCTTCTCGTACTTTTTTCGGAAAAGTCAAAAAATACCTCGTACGAAAAATGACAAAAGATTCCTTTCATATCTTTTACTAAAAACTCACCGAAGGGTAAATTAGGATTTAAAAAATTGTAGGTGGATGTAAATAACATTACATATTGAGGAAACATGGATGTGGATGTTAAAATAAACCCCAGAAAATACCAATGTATAAACAATCTCGGATAAAAATGAGATTGTGATATTTCCCTTACGATAGGTTCGATTTGCTTCGTAAGTGTCTGAACCTCCTGTATAATGATTTAAATAATGTCATCGACTTATTCCAGAATCATACTCATTGTTATGATATCATATATGGTTCACTTATGACTTTATTTTACCCGTTCTTTTGTAAAGTCCATGTTAAAGAGCGTTTTGGGTAAAATCGTTTCGTTTGTCATCCGTGTTTTGACTAGTAATTATTCATATGATTACATAGATAATGATTAATTAATTCCAGAATATACAACATTATTTATATATAATATATATTCAGAATATACATATATATAATAAATCAGTAAATGGAAAGAAATACACCGTTCATGGAGATGGTAGGTCGTACGTACGCATGAACGCTGTTTTTGTTTCCTTATTGAGTTGAATGGAATTAAGTAGATGAAATACATATATATACACATAAATACAGTATCATTATTATGTCATATATTTCATGATTACTTATTATATGTACTTTATAATCATTCATGAATGGTTAAAGTGGAGAATGAATCTCATCGCATCGTGGAGACGGTAGTCCGTACGTACGCACGAGTGATGATATCATTTTCATGATTATTGAATTGAATTGGAGTGGATGATACAATATATATGAATCATTATGATGTTATAATAACTATGTATAGTTATTATTTACACCATTATACACATCCATGTAAGTTGTTGGTGGAAAAAAAGATTACACCACGGTGTGGAGACAATATTCTATAAGTACGCACGCGCGGTGATTTTGAATTCCGTAGGATGGATAGAAGGTGAAATGGGGTTGTTTCATATTTATAATAACAAATCATTATATTAGTGATATTTATGTTATTACTTTATATTGAAACAACTAAAAATAATAAGTTGAAGAAGAAATAAGATTGAAAGAATCGGGTGAAGAAATTACCTCTTCTTCGATACGCCACTTTGAAACCTCCTATTAGGGCACTAAGATTGGTCTTTAAAGAAGACCAGAACCTCTAGGATGTTTCTAGGGAAGTGGAGAAGATAATTTGGCAGGGGTTTTTCGAGCTTGAAGGCTAAAATTGGTGTGAGGAGGAGAGGGAGGAGGTGCCCTTTTATAAGGGAGGAGAGGGGCACCTTTTGAATTCTTAAAAATATTAATTTATTATAAATCTAAACCCACCTAAAAACCTCCAAAAATGACTCATATTCGAATATTAGAAGTGATAGGGTTGTAATCTCATCATCCAATCAAATTTATACATGTTTGGAACTTATTTTAAACCTTATCATTTTGATTTATCCTTATTTAATCTTTTTAAGTTTATTTGTGGTAATAAAATTCTAAATTTTAAATTATAACATATAATTACTTATTTGTTGTGAATTTACCATAAATGTTTACTTTATAACATTATAGACCATATAAATTTAAATTTATAAGTTTTAAATATTTTTGTGATTTTTAAACAATTTTATAATATGTTATTTTTATGAAATAACAAAGTGTCAATTTTGACACTATTCATTTATTTGAATTTAAATAAAATATATACAGAAGATATGTTCTAACTAAAAAGATTAATAGATTAATAAAAGGTCATATGTATCTATAAAATTAGTGTATCACATTAAATAGTTCATATAATATTTATTTTATTATTTTTAAAACCTTTTATTTGGTTTATATCTTAATAAAATAATTACTACAACATTTTTGTATAATTATTTAATATACTTATTTGTTGCATATACATTTAAAATAAAATCCTATGATGAAGATAAATATACTAACTTTCAAAATAATACTTTTACTCGAATTTATAATCTTAAAATCACAATATTTAAATTGTTATATTTATTAAATTATGAAGGTGACAACTTTGGCATCATTTAAAATAAAATAATATAAGTGTCATAATTACTTGTATAATACTCCAAATGGTCAAATAATCGACCATTGGATGATTATAGTTTAAATTTACATGACCAATAAGTTTTGGCCAGGGTTTTGTGCCTTTTATGTTCACTATTAGTTTAATAAAAACTATATTCTTGATTTTTCACTAGATAAATAATTTCTGCATCACTATTGTGTCACAATTAATGATAATTATTTAATCCCAAAAAATTCCAAATAAATTTTCATGATGTAGATAATTTTGTTAGATTTATGGAGACTATTCATGTTTGAAGTTTTATGATGTTTATCACTAAGTTAAAATTATTATACTTATAAGATTTAAGAGAGTGACATGTTGTCACTTTCTTTGGTTTTAATAATAATTAAATTATTTTCATGGTCAAAAGTCCATAAAATGAATCTAATCCGACCCGTAGTTGATATGGGTTTACTTTTAGCCATAAAATAGAATTTTGGCATGTGTTAGGGTAATTTTATAATATTATATTTACCCTTAATTACCTTATTTACCTTTAACTACGGAAAATAAAATTTACCGTAGTTACTATTCCTAATTCCCAAAAATAAAAAGTACCATATTAACATAATTTGGACCCACTGATTCCAAATATGGAATCAATTTTTTCAAATTCAATAGACAGATGTTTCAGAAATTAAATTAAAATTAGTCCTGTTGTCGAATGAAAACGAGTTTTTGTTTAAAACATTGCAAAATATTGAATTGATTTAACCTACGAATTCAAGGTAAAATCAATTCTAATGACATAAATTATATTAAATTGTAAAAATATATTCTATTTATACTTTAAAACCATTAAATATTATAATTTATCCACATAATATATTACGATGAAAAAAGTTGTTTTTAATTAAAATATAGCGTGTTTTTACTATTCATTAAAATGTGAAAGTTACCAGAATAATATGAAAAATTCATCCAAAGTAAATTTTTATTTCTTTATTCAATAGAAGAATTTTATTTTGTCATATTGAACATATAAACATGTCAAAAACTAGATTTAATGTGGGTGCGCCATCAAAAGGCTGCAAAACTGTATTTTTTGAAAAATACATATTTTACCCAAAAAATTGATTTTGTTCTTATACCATGTTCTAGAAAATGTGTAAGATGAATAGTAATGTTATAAAATTAAAAATCTAGTTAATATTATTCATAATGGCTAGTTCATAATAATATTATAATAATATATCGTTGTTTAGTAAAACCCGGTATTGCGTACAACACACGCTATTGAGGAAGGTCGTGATTGCGTGTAATGCAAGCCAAGTCAGGGTTGCGTGTTTTGAAAGAATCCTTTGTTGTTTCATATAACAGAATCCAACCATATTTCATTTATACATTGAATATATATATATATATACTCAATGTTGCGTAGAATAACTATTATCAAAATTATGAGTAACACGATCCAAGAATAGTGCTGCATATACTGCAAGCTAATACAGTGTTGCGTATAGCAGAAGGTAATCTAGGTGTAGCATTCAACACAAGATATTAATAAAATTAAAAGAATATTTTTCATAAAATCTCGGGGTGTTCCATTCTACCCCCCTTAAAATGAATTTCACCCTCGAAATTCATCGGGGTTATAAATGGTTTACTACTCAAAAGTTTGTTTAATAGAAACCAACATCGTAAAAAGGAATACCAAAACATGGCTTTAAAAACTAATGTATGAAATGTAACGGTTACCCAAATTAACTCATCACTAGGTTTCCACATAGGAGAACATAGGTGAAAATATGGATATGGAAGAAAAATCTAACCATCAAGTTATGATGGAGAGTGGTAGAGAACATGGCTATGAAAAAGCCAACAATCACAAATCTATTGATTTGTGATGATCTAAGGTACCATCTGATTAATCGGATATAAGGGAACTAGGACAATATTTTTGGTTTTCAAGATCATTTCCCTAAAGTTGATGAATTAAAAGAAACACTTGCATGATTTTGGTACAATCTCACTGTTGTTCGTGAATTGAACAATTTCCACTTCATCCCTTAAAGAAATTAAGTTGAATTTGTTATTCGTGATGTGTTAGCAGATCATGTGATTGAATTATGGGTCATTTCATCTCTTTCAAACAAAAGGTTACCAAAAGTTATAAGTCCATCTTATGGTTAGATTAATCGTATATGGTTCCAAAAATGAACTTATACTTCATATATCATACAGCTTAATAAAATAAAACTAGTTTATACGAACCAGGGACTTCCTATAGGCCAGTGGTAGACGATAAAGGCTAGTCGCACTTCGGTTGTGGGTTCGATTCCCATAGCCTTGTCCGACGCGATGGGATGGGGCCCGTCCTACAGGTTGACCTTTTTCTAAAACTATATTACTATAAAATCCCATTAATAATATCAAAAAACAAACAATACTAACTTATGTCCAACATAATCCATTCCAATCTTTAGGCTTATCCATAATATTGCAGTCCACTCTCAGAGATTTAATACCATCGTTGATCCCCATATATCATAAGATATATCTTGTTGGTCACATTCCAAACATTCAAAGGCCTTAATCATGTACTCTCTTGAATACCCATTGAACCTTATTGAAAACATGAGTGCTGTTAAAAGTTAAATCTTTCCACATACCAAAATCCTCAAAATTCTACATACTCAAACCATGATATCACTTAGTCCTTATATCAATCATGAGCTCATGAATACAATAAAACATTTCATTATCTTTTTATTCCATCATTATGGGCATATCATCTACTTTGCAAAAATATCTAAATAACATTCCATGGTTACTGGTACCATTAAACATATACATTCAAATACTTTTAGGAAAAACAATAGTGTAACAATCCTTAGATGAGTCTTTATTCCATAGTACCATTAACTATACAACATAGCTCTTGATAAACATACAATCATTCCACTACCTTCTAAAACAACCGACTGAGCTTCAACACTTCTTTTAGCTCATATATCATTTGTAGTCTCCTCATCATCATCCACATAAATACTCTTCATATGACCATGATGATTCTCTTCATGAGATTTTCCATTAGGGTATTGGTTTGCATAATGCCCGTAAAATCCACATTTAAAACATCTAATCATTATTGATGTCGTAGAAATACCATTATCCTTGTCCATGGTGATAACTGAACCTTTTCCTTTGCACTTACTGGTTTGTGTCCTTCTTTTCCACACCCAAAGCATCTTCCAGTTCCTTTGAAACACTCTCCTTGATGCCTCTTCCCACATGATTTACATAGGGGAAATTGAACTTTCTTTCCTCTATGATCATCATGAAACTCTAGCTTTCTATTATTAGCTAAGTTAGGAAACTTACCAAATTTGAGTTTATTGATCATATTATGAGATTTCTGATTCAGAATAATAATGATGCTTGGACCTCCAAATCCCATTTCATTTGGTTTCTCATGAAGAATATCATTCCATTGTCCATAAAATCCTCCATTATCGTGAATCATCTTGTTTCCAAACATTTTCTAAAACCCAATAAGAATAGTGTGAGAGGAAAAAATAAAAATAAAGGGGGAGTAACTTCAATATCTAACATCTTTGGTTTAATCTAATATCGTTACAACAGTTCTAGGATTATATAATATACGTATAATTATCCTTAGGGACATCCATAGACATACCTTAGAAATATCTCTAGGAATCTCAGTAACGTTTTCACATCCTAGTTTCCAAAGGTTGACTAAACATTTCCTCTAATACCAACTGTAGAGACCCGAAGCCTGACTTACATGGACATTACATTACTTTTGCGGAATTTTTAGTACATAACATAAACACACACATAAGGACCGTAATAGTTTAGTGTCTTAGGAAACTTAGAATATAATCTTCTAATTGTGGTGAAAGATCTTCAACATCTCCCATAAAGATCTTATTTTTTTATTCTAAACCTAAATCCTTTCTTTATGTCCTGGGGAAAAGAAAACATCATAGGGTGAGCTCAAATGCTCAGTAAGGGTAATCAAAAGAAATATCAATCACGTCATATTCATAAGAACATATCTTTTGTAAATCTTAACCTGCAAAATAGATCATAATTTCATACCATGGGATAAATCATAGTAGTGAAATGTAATACCAATAATCATAACATAAAACATGAAGCATTGTGGCATACACACATAATCATAGAGAATCATTTCTTATTAGTCAAGACTCATTTACAAGACTATCTATGTGGACAAAGTCCCTTTCTAAACCGAGTTCATTCCTCGTTTCACTCATGTTTCACTGAACCGGTATAACCTACCATTCCAGCCATGTATATCTCATGAGATATATAATATTTACCCAATGCATTGGAGGGAGATATAGGTCCCATCCATCTCATAATGATACCATTCTTATGTGTGCCACGAAATCATAAACCATACATCATTGCATAACCCATGTAATAAAAATGGGAATCTTAAACATCGTGACATCATAAAACAATTCATATAAGATAAAGGAATTCATAAAAATAATTCCATCACAACAGAATCAAATCAATGTAATAATAGTGATAGAAACAGAACCCTTTATTATCTTAGATGGAAAATATTTTTTATAAAACACTTGAACTCCATTCTTGAGGAAAATATCATTTCTACTTCAAAAGCACTTTTCCTTTCTTAACATGCCATACAATTCTAAAATAAAAAAGTTGATTAAAAATAAACTTGAAAACTTTTAATGGAAGCTTCTTGGAAATAATGTTTTCAGAATCCATTCATGTCGTATAAGTTTAAAAAAACATTCTTCTCGTACTTTTGTCGGAAAAGTCAAAAAGTACCTCGTACGAAAAACGACAAAAGATTCCTTTCATATCTTTTACTAAAAACTCACCGAAGGGTAAATTAGGATTTAAAAAATTGTAGGTGGATGGAAATAATATTAAATATTGAGGAAACATGGATGCGGATGATAAAATACACCCCAGTAAATACCGAAGTATAAACAATCTTGGATAAAAATGAGATTGTGATATTTCCCTTACCTTAGGTCTGATTTGCATTGTAAGTGTCCGAAAATCCTGTATAATGATTTAAATAATGTCATTGACTTATTCCAGAATCATACTCATTGTTATTATATCATATATGGTTCACTTATGACTTTATTTTACCCGTTCTTTTGTAAATTCCATGTTAAAGTGCGTTTTGGGTAAAATCGTTTCATTTGTCGTCCGTGTTTTGACTTGTAATTATTCATATGATTACTTAGATCTTTATTACTTAATTCTAGAATATAAAACATGATTTATATATAATATACATTCATAATATACATATATATAATAAATCAGTAAATGGAAAGAAATACACCGTTCATGGAGACGGTAGGCCGTACGTACGCATGAACGCTGTTTTCGTTTCCTTATTGAGTTGAATGGAATTAAGTAGATGACATACATATATATAAACATAAATACAGTATCATTATTATGTCATATATTTCATTATTACTTATTATATGTACTTTATAATCATTCATGAATGGTTAAAGTGGAGAATGAATCTCATCGCGTCGTGGAGATGGTAGTCCGTACATACGCACGAGCGATGATATCGTTTTCATGATTATTGAATTGAATTGGAGTGGATGATACAATATATCAGAATAATTATGATGTTATAATAACTATGTATAGTTATTCTTTACACCATTATACCCATCCATGTAAGGTGTTGGTGGAAAAACATATTACACCACGGCGTGGAGACGGTATTCCGTATGTACGCACGCACGGTGATTTTGTTTTCCGTAGGATGGATAGAAGGTAAAATGGGGTTGTTTGATATTTATAATAACAAATTAGTATATTAGTGATATTGATGTTATTACTTTATAATTAAACAACTAAAGAAGAATAAGTTGAAGAAGATAGAAGCTTGAAAGAATCGGGAGAAGAAATTACCTCTTCTTCGATACGCCTCTTTGAAACCTCCTCTTAGGGCAATAATATTGGTCTTTAAAGAAGAGAAGAACCTCTAGAATGTTTCTATGGAAGTGGATAAGATAATTTGGCAGGGTTTGGCCGAGCTTGAAGGCTCAAATTGGTGTGAGGAGGAGAGGGAGGAGGTGCCCTTTTATAAGGGAGGAGAAGGGCACCTTTGGAATTCTTAAAAAATTTAATTTATAATACATCTAACCCCACTTAAAAAACACCAAAAATTACTCATATTCGAAGATTAGATGAGATAGGGTTGTAATCGCATCAACCAATCAAATTTTGACAAGTTGGATCTTATTTTAAACCTTATCATTTTGATTTATCCTTATTTAATCTATTTATGTTTATTTGTGGTAATAAATTTATAAATTTTAAATTATAACAAATAATTACTTATTATTTGTGAATTTTCTATAATTGTTTACTTTATAACATTATAGACCATATAAATTTAAATTTATAATTTTTAAATATTTTTGTGATTTTTAAACAATTTTATAATATGTTATTTTTATAAAATAACAATAGTGTCAATTTTGACACTATTCATATATTTGAATTTAAATAAACTATATACAGACTATATGTTCAAAATAAAAGCTTTAATAGATTAATAAAAGGTTATATGTATCTATAAAATTAGTTTATCACATTAACTAGTTCATATAATATTTATTTTATTATTTTTAAAACCATTTATTTGGTTTATCTCTTAATAAAATAATTACTACAACATTTTTCTATAATTACTTAATATACTTATTTGTTGCATAAAATTTTAAAATAAAATCCTATGATGATGATATATATATTACCTTTCAGAATAATACTTTTACTAAAATTTATCATCTTAAAATCGCAATATTTAAATTGTTATAGTTACTAAATTATGAAGGTGACAACTTTGGCATCATTTAAAATAAAATAATATAAGAGTCATAATTGCTTGTAAAAGACTCCAAATGGTCAAATATTAGACCATTGGATGAATATAGTTTAAATTTACATGAACAATAAGTTTTGGTCAGGGTTTTGTGCCTTTTAGGGTCACTATTAGTTTAATAAAAACTATATTCTTGATTTTTCACTAGATAAATAATTTTTGCATCACTATTGTGTCACAATTAATGATAATTATTTAATCCCAAAAAATTCTAAATAAATTCTCATGATATAAATAATTTTGTTAGATTTCTGGAGACTATTCATTTTCGAAGTGTTATGATGTTTATCACTATGTTAAAATTATTATAATTATAAGATTTAAGAGAGTGACATGTTGTCACTTTCTTTGGTTTTAATAATAATTAAATTATTTTCATGGTCAAAAGTCCATAAAATTAATCTAATCCTACCCTTAATTGATATGGGTTTACTTTTAGCCATCAATTAGAATTTTTTCATGTGTTAGGGTAATTTTATAATATAATATTTACCCTTAATTACCCGATTTACCTTTAACTATGGTAAATAAAATTTACCGTAGTTACTATTCATAATTACCAAAAATAAAAAGTATCCTATTAACATAATTTGGAACCACTGATTCCAAATATGGAATCCATTTTTTCAAATTAAATACACAGAAGTTGCAGAAATGAAATTAAAAATAATCGCGTTTTCGAATGAAAACGGGTTTTTGTTTAAAACATTGCAAAAGATTGAATTGATTTGACCTACGAATTCAAGGTAAAATCAATGCTAATGAAATACATTATATTAAATGTTGAAAATATATTTTATTTATACTTTAAAACCATTCAATATAATAATTTAACCAAATAAGATATTACGATGAAAAAAGTTGTTTTTAATTAAAATATAGTTTGTTTTTACTATTCATTAAAATGTGAAAGTTACCAGAATAATATGAAAAATTTATCCAAAGTAAATTTTTATTTCCTGATTCCAAAGAAGAATTTTATTTTGTCAAATTGAACTTATAAACATGTCAAAACTAGATTTAAAGTGGGTGCGCCATCAAAAGGCGGCAAAACTGTATTTTTTGAAAAATACTTATTTTACCCGAAAAATTGATTTTGTTCTTTTACCATGCTCTATAAAATGTGTAAGATGAATAATAATGTTTTAAAATTCCAAATTAAGTTAATATTATTCATAACAGCTAATTCATAATAATATTATAATAATATATCGTTGTTTAGTAAAACCTGGTATTGTGTACAACACACGCTATCGGGGAAGGTCGCGATTGCGTTTAATGCAAGCCAAGTCAGTGTTGCGTGTTTTGAATGAATCTTTCGTTGTTTCGTATAACAGAATCCAACTATATTTCATTTATAGATTTAATATATATATATATATACTCAATGTTGCGTAGAATAAGTATTATCAAAATTGTGAGTGAGATAATCCAAGAATAGTGTTGCGTATACTGCAAGCTAATACAGTGTTGCATATAGCGCAAGGTAATCTTGGTGTAGCATACAACACAAGACAATAATGAAATTAAAAGAATATTTTTCATAAAATCTCGGGGTGTTACAATTCTAATGTATGTTCCCAGTGTAAAAATGAAAACAAAATACTATAGAAACATAAAAATCCAAAGTGAGACTCGAACCATGTCTAGTTCCATGCTCCATGCGGCATCACAAATCATCAATATAACACAATTCCATTTCTGATATCATGTCCTACAAATATGAAGTCTATTTCTGTACTAATTAGGCACCCCATATAAGGAAGAAGTATAACTCAGTAGGTCACCACTAAAAAAGTCTATATCAAATACATTCAGTAAATGTTTTTACAACTGTAAAATTATAATATACAAAAAATAAGTTAAATAATCAGACTTCTCAATTATACATTATTTAATCAAACAACCCAATTAGTTCTGGGGGACACCTGATCCAAAATATATGCTTCGACCCATGCTGTATTCTGATACATATCAAATATTTAATGTATAATTCTTCCCAAAAAATGGGCTTTCATTATCTATTTTCGTTCAATTTATAACACAACTAATTGGAATCTTAGTTCTATGCCAACATTTTCAGCATATATCATAATGTCTAGCACAATGTGATTATGTGGAGATTCAGTTACTATCATACAAATCATGAGTATTTGATAAATCATTCCCCATCCTATATAATTTTAATGTGTACCTCAAATCCTATAATGTCACAGATATTCCCCCATGGTTATTTGGATCATCCCATGCCACACACTCATATATCCATCAATCTCATTTGGGCATATTTGAAGTGTCAGTTCGTGTACCACAATCATATATAAATCAACCACCTAAAAATTATATGTTATAATATAACATTAATTAATTCCAAAATTAATAAATCTTAATAATTATACATTAATAATTTCATAGTCACATAAATCACTAAATTAATTCAATATTTATTTAATCACATCATTATATTAAATTAATTCACCAATTAATTGGTCATATCAATTCCATTAATTTTTTCCAAAATTAATTTTTTATAATAATTAATTTTCACATCATTAATTAATTCAATGAGTAATTCATAAAAATCAGAGAATACTAATATCCTATAATTAATCCAATAATTAATTATTCAATTACCACTCCAAATATCCCGTAATAAATTAAATAATTAAATGTTCAATTAGTCATCCTAGTATCCCTAAATTCATAATTAATTAATTAATTAATTTACAATATTAATTATTTTAATTTTAATTAACTCAAATTATATGAAAGCAATAAAAAATCAACAGTTACATTACTATAATTTAAATCTATACTTTTAGATTTCAATAATAGGAAATCCACCACAAATTTTGGACAAACATTATCGCAATGGATAATTCTAATTGAAGTAGAATGGTCAAAACCACATCAATGAATGAGATCTAAATATGTAACCAAGATCCAAAATAAAATCACTCAATATCCTATAATACTAGATCTGGATCCAAAAAATTAGAAATCTAGATCCAAAAAAAATTGTGAATAAAATCCATCCAGAAGATTAATGATAGAAATAAAATTGATGAGAAACAATTCAGGATGATATTTTCATACCCAGAGAGGATCAGATCTATAATCCAGACAATGAATTGTGAACAACATAGGTCGGGAGGATTATTAATTCATTTGGGTGCCTCTAAAATCGATAGAAAATGTTATTGGTGGAGTAGTGAATAATATATAAATAATATGGAGGATTAAGTGATTTTAAAATAAAAATTTAAGATAATTGAAAATATAAGAATGGTTTTGTTGGGTGTGGGCATAATTTTTTTGATATTATTCACATAAACAATGCACCTCTTAAAGGGGTGCATTTCCAATCCTCATAGGGAGTATGGTTTGACAAATCATTCCTTAGCCATGTGAATGCCCTACATTTTCCTTTTCATGGTATGATGAGCTGAGGAACATTGTTTTGTAAAACTATTCACCAATCATACACTTTCCCACATCCAAATTTTTGAATTTTCCACAAAATTCACCTTATGATGAATCCCTAATGAAAATATTTCATAACTAGTAAAAATATTACCTAAAATAAATTTGATACATCTCCTTAAAATTTGGGGATATTAAAATACATAAACCCTTAAAACACCAAAATATTCCCTTGGGGAATAAGTGTGATGGTGGAACATTATTACGGTGGTTCAGAAAACATGGTTTGTTCCATGATGTCGATAATATAGAAATTATAATTTAATGGATTTTCATGTTAAAACTGTATAATTGTAGCTCTTTATTGTCCTAGGGAAATTCTCAATGATTTTATCTGCTAGATGTACCGATTTTTGGGCTTCATTGGGTATGATCTTATCGAATGAGTCTATCATTCCTTCTTTTATTTGTCAATTAAACATTATCATATCCATATATCGATAATACTTATTATTTTCAATGTCAACAACTATATTTTAAATTGTTAAATGGTTAAAAATCATTTAATTTTTTAAACTATATTTTACTAAAATTTAAATTAACCAATATAGTACATGTGTTCTCTATGGATACATTACAAAATGAATAATATTTTCATTAAATTTTTAAATACCATTTATAAATTTATGAGCCATTAGAATATATATGAATAAAAATTAAATATAATAATTCATGAGAAATTGAAGAATTATTCTCATGGAGTAACAATTGACTAAAAAGCAAGAAAATTTTAGTTAGCCAAATCTGTTAAGGATATAATATTTGATCAAGCAGGTGAAATTAATAAATTTTTTAAATTTAATAAATGTGAATCAATATAAAAAAATGAAAAATTACACATTATAAAATCAATTATTATACTATACTAAACATATATAAAATGAGTTCAATAATAATACTAAAAACTCCATGAATGGAAATTGTGTTTCTAAAAACCCTTACAACTTCACATAATTTTTATTTAAAAAAATGAAATATTGAATGTGGGGGGGGGGGGGGGGGTTAATCCATTAAATTTTAGGAAATTATTAGAAATAATATTCCCCATAAAAAATTATCATTAATTATGTATGATATCATAGTTAGGAAAAATCATAATGAAAATACCTTTATAGTCTTGTTCACATAAGAAGCGAAACAAAATCATACGGGTACCATAAAATAGAAACTCCAATATCATGAGATGAATGATATTCATTATAATTTATGGATTTATGGTACTGAATAAACCAATTTAAAGAAATGATGGTTCACATTGTCAATCATGCATTATGGAATTGAATATAATGACAAATAACCCACACGTTGGGTCACAATTCAGTATACCCATGTGCCTAACATCATGAATAATAACATTATATTTCAAAAAAACATCCATAATAATATATAACATCAATATTACTGTTTCTATAATGTTTTTATTGTCATATTTTCATTATTAATTACAGTGTTTTATTCCAATGGTGGTTTATTTATGTTTTCATGTGTATTTTCATGAAGCATCCATGGTAAATTGATGACAATAAAATGTACATTAAAATAGATTCATATTTTCTAAAATTTTAGTGGTGTATATCATTTATCATTATATTAGATAACAATATATATAATTTAATAGGTTTTCAAAAAAATGAATAGATATTATGAAAGGCACCTTAACATGATCATTTAAGGATGTAATGGTTAATATGATCAGTTATTGTTAATAAAGTTGGGTATATAAAGAAAAAAACAATGTATCTAAAGTGCATAATTTTGTTCATGAATATTTCATTACATGAACACTAATAAAACATTAGGATTTAGTAATTCTAGTCATCTCTTATTATTGATGACATTAAATATATCACTAACTATGATGTCTGCCGACACATCATGGTGTGATAAAAATATGGTACAATGTAAATAATAGAAATCAGGGCTAGGGTTGGAATTTATCCTAATGTTTATTCCATAACTACCTTCATATACTCCACTTCCCTAGGAGAGCCTTATTCGGTAGTTCCCAAATCTGATGGTATATTCTCCCCAGTAGTGGTACCCAATTCTATATACTCCATTGAAGAAAGAGGTTCCTGAATCCCCCTAGGTTCGTATGAGAACCAAGACATTGGATTTAATATTAAAAAAATAATCATAATGGGAGTTGATACAAATAACCATATTACACCCCCATCAGTATCATCTCACCCCATTATGATGATCGTCGTATTCTCTAATCGGTATGGCCATTAATTTTATTCCTTTTATGGGTGAATGATGTTTTCTGTATCACATAGATACATACTTACTTCATTAGAATCTTATCGAGCAGAGATCCATATTGGAGCAGTGATCAACTTAGAGCCCGTCATCTCAAGGTTCTCCCCCTGAAGGATTTCCCAGATGTATTGAGCATATTTATAACTATTAAGATATACAATGATCTACAACCCACTTAACAGGATAAAATTATGGAAATAGAAAATTCCTAATGATCCACCCTTGTAGGTGGGGTGGTTTCCAGCAAACCAAAATTACATAATTGGTGTATCAGTTTCCCTAGTACCATCATGGGCTTCGAAATTAAAAGACCCCAAAGGATAAGTATGAATTATTCCACCCTAGTTGTGGTATCATGTTCGACCTCCCCTACATGAACAGATGTGTGACTATCATCCTCTTCATCCTAGTTAACAATATACCTCACCATTGTGGGAACTCTCTATGAATATCTATATAGCATCCTGCCTTTTATGACATAAACTATCATTACATTTTACAAAACCGAGGATCTTTAAGGTTTAGTGACTTGGAAACCAGAAACTTTAACCAAATAAACATAAAACATTCTTCTTAAACACTTGAAAGGCTTCTCCTCATTTTCATCCTAGGTTCATTACTGCATCTCATAACCTGGGGACATACATCAAAAGAAAGGGTGAGCAAATGGCCCAGTAAGGGAAACCAGAGAAACATTTAACATGTGAACTTGAGATACATCAACTATGTCATGAAAAAGAACTTTAAGGCATGAGAAAGAAATCATGAGGCATATCATAATAAAAATAACATTTTTCATAACTTGAAGATGTGGCTGCAACATTTAATATAGAAAATCATGAACATATCACTAAGGTCCATCCCCAATGTGTCATTTGAAAATTACCAAGGTTATTCACCATGATATCGTGAAAATTGTAATCTCTAGTGGTTACATCATTACCCAATGCATTGGAGCGCTATCAGGGTGCACCCTTAAATTTTCCTTTATTATCATCTGACCCACATATATCATCATAAAAAATTTCATAAATAACCTATATAGAATAAAATAAATGGGTTTCATTTAATAATCATAACGTTTTAAAATCTTCTTTAAATACATGATCTTTACGTCACTTTAATCCCACGGAATGGGAAAGTGGGTTTCATGTATGTAAATCCCAGAATTTAAAATAGAACATTTTTCTATATATGAGAATACCCCTGTAGAAATAAGTGCTTTGAGTATTCACTTTATAACATAAAATAATTTTCTGAAAAGAGAGAGGCATTTTGAGATGAAAATTCTGCAGCATAACGGCTATGTTACAGGGTTTTAGAAAAAATTGAAAAGAGAGGGGACATGGGTAAAACATTCATAAATGACCCATAAAACAGTAGAGAGACAGAGTAGAATTGATTTAAGAACATGGTAATGAAATTTGAAAATATACCATACGAAATGAAGAACATGAAAGGAAGACAAAAATAAGATTTCTCTTATGAAAATTCGACAGCCTAACTGCGTCACATAAACTTCAACCAAAAAAATGAATTGATGAGATAAAATAGGGTCTCTCATCATATGAACATAAAATATCAGTATGTTAGATATATAGATCATTCCCCAATATAATAAAAAGTAACTTGCAAGACTTGACATGGAATTAGAACTTTGAAAAGGGAGAAAGGTGCTAGGACCACTTAAAAATTCAGCAGCCTAACGATGCCACCTAAACTTCAAAATACTGAATTTAAGAGATAAAATGGGGTATCTCATCATATGATCATAAAAGATCAGTATGATAAATTTAGAGATCATACCCCAACATAATAAAAATGAACATGAAATAATTGACATGAAAGTCGAACTTCAAAACTAGAAGGGTGAGGAACCACTTAAAAATTTGGCAGCCTAACGGCGCCGCTTAAAACTTCAAAAAAATGAATTGAAGAGATCGAATGGGGTCTCTCATCATATAATAATAAAAGATCATAATGATTAATTTAGAGATCATACCCCAAAAGAATAAAAATGAACTTCAAAGACCTGACAAGAGAATAGATCTTGAAAATGATAAGGGAGAAAGAATCCGTTACAAAAATTTCCGCAGCGTAACAGCGCCACTTAAAACATCATAAAACGAAATAAAGAGAGTAAGAGTGGATCTCTCATTATGTGAACATGAAAAGGGAAGTAATAGGTGTATAAAAGAACACCCTTTAACATAAGAACATGGAGCATTAATGAAATTACATAAAAGAGATTTCTTGAAAAGAAAGAGAGAGATCAGATCCCTTACCTTAAAACGTAACTCTTAAAACTCAATGGTTGGGACCTTGAGGGATTGGGGGCCGCTTGGGAGGACTCTGTGGGAGGAAATGAGACCATAAAATCGTTGGGGGAGAGTGGGTAGTCGAATGGATGAGAGGATTTCTTGGTATTTATAGGGAAAGTGAGGGGACAAGGCATTAATGGCCAAGGGACACCTCATTATTGGTTTTGGCAAAATCATGAGCATGCCCATTGTAATTGCAAATGGTATTGGACACTTGGGACACCTCATACCTTATATTACTATTAATAAGTCGACCATATTGATTACATACTTAATACATCATTTAATGATGTCATTAAACACCCGTAACTTAAAAACTAAATTTTCACTATTCATCTAAAATTCAACTTTCTTAGAATAATCCCAAAATTTCACCCTAACCAAATATCAATTCTATTATTTCAAAAATGAAATCCATTTTATAAAAATAATTTTCTAAATATTTTTAAATAAATTTTTAATTAAAAAAAACAATATTCACCGAAAATTCATTTTTTTTAAAAAATTCCCCAAAAATTACCTTAACATAATATCGATGCTCTGAGTTCAAAAATGATGTCCATTTTATAAAAATAATTTTCTAATTATTTTTAATTAAATTTTTCATTAAAAAACACTATTCACCCGAAATAAACTAATACTTGAATAATAATTTATGAAACCGTTATTTAACCATTTTATTGAATCACATTACTTAATCAAAGTGCCTAGCTTATTTTAATACTTTCTTTAAGTGAGATTACTAATCCATTTGGAAACATTACTAATCCTAATCATAAAATCACTATTCATAATTTACTATTCATCAAAAATCAGGTTGATCTTATTAGACTCTAAATTTCATACTGAACATAATTGTAGAAGACCATTTTTTTGAAAATCATTACACATTTTTAATTATTTAAGGATTTCATAAACCTTTTTAAAATATACATTTTCTAAAATTCATCAAAAATATGCATACAATATTTATCCGGACATTTGACATGTCATAAACATCATCATAAGAAGAAATCCCAATTTTTATTTAAAACAAAGGATTACACAAGGCAGTTACGGTCTCCTAACATAGCCTTGAATCACACCAGCATAGGACCTAAGTGTAAGGTGTGCTAAGGTGAGATAATCCGAGGGAGGCTCGACCAACATCGCATGACTAATAATTTCTATCAGTTTGAACTTATCGCAAAGGCGATTCCGTTCTAGCTTCACACGATGAAGTTCGGATTGGGTTTGGTCCAGAGCAAAGCCCATTGGTGCTACCTCCTTCCCATGTTCTGTTAGATGGGCTTCGATCGGTCCATGACTACTGGGTGAGGCCATCGAATCTTCTTTCTATAATAATTAACCAAGATTACTTGTATTTAGAGACAATAATCAAAACGTTTAGTTTCTGGCTGTCATATTGACCAATGGTCATATAACAGTCAAAACCCAACGGTCTCATTTAAATTATACTCTTGTTATCAAATGAAACATTTTTTATGAGTATAAAAATATAATAAAATAACACATAAATTAGGAAACTAGATTTATTCAAAATTTCGGGTCATTACAATCTTCCCCCCTTAAGAAATTACGTCCTCGCAATTTTTAAAATTGGGTTTTGAAATTTCATTGAAAGTCCCACATCGGAAAAGGAGTTAGTAAAACAATTACTTTAAAAAAATAAAGGGAAGTACAAAGGTCACCCGAGTTAACCCACACTAGGATTCCATGTAGGAAAACATGGACATGGAGGAGAAAACAAAGGGTCAAGTTCTGAGAAAGAGTGATAGAAAACATGATTAGGAGAAAGTTAACCATAAGAAAATCCCAAACTTATAATGTGTGTAAACAGTCTTTGATTACCTAGTAGGAAATGTAAACCAACAACATTTTCATTTTACGTTCCTTTTCATAATTTTGAGGAATTAATTTACAACATAGAACATTATAAAATATAACTAACATCATGTAGAGTTTCATCCTTTAATAAGTCCATACCAACACAAATCTTTTCACCAAACGATGAGAATTTAAAACTACTTGGTCTCATCAAAACACAAGAATCATATTCTAGAGAATCAAATAATCCACAAAATATTAACTATCTATTTCTTCTATCTTTAAACATTATCCCAAAAATAGAAAGGGTAAGGTAAAACAACTCTTCAAAAAAAAATAAAGAATCCCATAGGAATGGAAACTACTTTTAAATCTTCAAAGTTCCATGGTACTACCCAAAGTTCATCACAGACCATTCCATAAATAATGGACCTTAAAATTCCTCAAAATAAACGAAACTAAGATTGAAACCCAAATACAAAAAAAACTTGATAACATAGTCTTCCAAAATAAACTTCATTGTTCATCTCCAAACAACATCAACCACTCCTAATTTATTATAACAAATGTATCTAACCTAAACATATTTTACCCAAGATAGGTTAATCATTCCTATAAGTAACCTATATTACTATAAGTCCACCTTAAATTTGTCGATTCTTCAAAATATAAGTTAGCCTTACTCCTCAATGAAAATACCGTAGTAATCTATTTACCTCGATCATATAGGGTCCCCAAAATAGTGAATGTCATCCAAAATAATAATCATCTTTTAATCCCCTAATCATCCCTATCATATTAATACGAATATCATCGCATTTACTATCACATTGGTTGTTGGGACACGTTCTTCCATTTCCCACCATTAACTAAGATGATAAAGTATAATTAGAGGCTTAAATACATAACCAATAATCATGAGAAGGTACTTAAATCATATTAGGATAAATTGTAGAAGAAAATTATACCCTAACTTGTGATCCCCTAGGTTCCAATCTAGGATATCCATGATCATATATTCTTATGTGAATCTTTATTTTATTTCATCTTGGTTCCTTTAACAATGGTTCATACCAAGCTTATGAATTTACCAAAGCATATCCCCCGGGTGTGTCGTAACCAAGAGTGCAGCAAGGCCCATTGTCGTGTACTAGTTCCCATTCGAGTCTAGCTCAATGCGGTGTTTTAGGGTTTTACCCCTATGTACATCTGTTCCAGAGCCACCTCTACCTGCTCATATCCAGACAGGGATGTATTTGCTTGGCAACCCCTTACTCAATACTCACCAAAATACCAGGAAGATTTCCTATATTTAAAATTTTCTATAGGGTTCTTCCTAGAGTTTTCATATCCTAATTTCCACAAATAACTAAACCATCCTTTGATTCCAAGTATAGCATCCGACTTGTTATGACATAAAATTTCATTACATTTTACAAAACCGAGACTCTTTAAGGTTTAGTGTCTTGGAAACCATGAACTTAAAACATAAAAACATACAACATTCTTCTTAAACACATGAAAGGCTTCCCCTCATGTTCATACTTGGTTCATTACTGCATCTCATAACCTAGGGACATACATCAAAAGAAAGGGTGAGCAGAAGGCCCAGTAAGGGAAACCAGAAAAACCTTTAACATGTGAACTTGAGATACATCAACCATGTCATGAACAAGAATTGTAAGGCATGAGAAATAAATCATGAGGCATATCATAATAAAAATAACAATTTTCATAACTTGAAGATGTGTCTGCAACATTTAATATAGAAAATCATGAACATATCACCGAGGTCCATCCCCAAGTTTTCATTTGAAAATTACCAAGGTTATTCACCAAGATATCGTGAAAATTGTAATCTCTAGTGGCTACATCATTACCCAATGCATTGGAGCGCTATCTGGGAGAACCCTTAAAATTTCCTTTATTATCATGTGAGCCACATATATCATCATAAAACATTTCATAAATAACCCATATAGTATAAAATAAATGGGTTTCATTTCATAATCATAATGTTTTAAAAACTTCTTTAAAGACATGATCTTTACGTCACTTTAATCACACGAAAAGGGAAAGAGGGTTTCATGTATGTAAACCCCAGAATTTAAAATAATAAATTTTGGTATATATGTGAATACCCCTGTAGAAATAAGATCTTTGAGTATTCACTTTATATCATAAAATAATTTTGAGAAAATAGAGAGGCATTTTAAGACGAAAATTATGCAGCATAACAGCTATGTTATAGGGTTTTAGAAAACATTGAAAAGAGAGGGGACATGAGTCAAACATTCATAAATGACCCATAAACAGTAAAGGGATAGAATATAAGGGATTTAAGAACATGGTAATGACATTTTAAAATATACCATATGAAATGAAGAACATGAAAGGAAGACAAAAATAAGATTTCTCTTATGAAAATTCGGCAGCCTAACTGCGTCACATAAACATCAACCAAAAAAATGAATTGATGAGATCAAATAGGTTCTCTCATCATATGAACATAAAAGATAAGTATGATAGATATAGAGATAATAACCCAACATAATAAAAAGGAACTTGCAAGACTTGACATGGAATTCGAACTTTGAAAAGGGAGAAAGGTGCAAGGACCACATAAAAATTCAGAAGCCTAACGACGCCATTTAAACATCAAAATACTGAATTGAAGAGATCAAATGGGGTATCTAATCATATGATCATAAAAGATCAGTATGATAAATTTAGAGATCATACCCCAACATAATAAAAATGAACTTGAAAGAATTGACATGAAAGTAGAACTTCAAAACGAGAAGGGTGAAGAACCACTTGAAAATTCGACAGCCTAACGACGCCACTTAAAACTTCAAAATACTGAATTGAAGAGATCAAATGGGGTCTCTCATGATATGATCATAAAATATCAGTATGATAAATTTAGAGATCATACCCAAACATAATAAAAAGGAACTTGAAAGACCTGTCAAGAAAATAGATCTTGAAAATGAGAAGGGAGAAAGAATCCATTACAGAAATTTCGGCAGCCTAACGGCGCCAGTTAAAACTTCATAAAACGAAAAAATGAGAGTAAGAGGGGATCACTCATTATGTTAACATGAAAAGGGCAGTAAGAGGAGTATAAAATAACACCCTTTAGCATAAGAACATAGAGGATAAATGAAATTACATAAAAGAGATTTCTTGAAAAGAAAGAGATAGATTGGATCCCTTACCTTAAAACGTAACTCTTAAAACTCAAAGGATGGGACCCTGAGGTCTTGGGGGCACCTTGGGAGGACTCCTTCGGAGGTAATGAGACCAGAAATTCGTTGGGGGAAAGCGGTTAGTCGAATGGATGAAAGGATGGCCTGGTATTTATAGGGAAAGTGAGGGGACAAGGCATTAATGGACATGGGACACCTCATAAGTGGTTTTGAAAAAACCATGGTCTTGCCCATGGTATTTTCCCATGGAATTGGCCACTTGGGACACCTCATACCTTATCTTACTATTCATAAGTCGACCATATTGATTACATACTTAATACATCATTTAATGATGTCATTAAACACCCGTAACTTAAAAACTGTATTTTAACTATTCATCGAAAATTCAACTTTCTCAGAATAATCCCAATATTTCACCTTAACCAAATATCAATTCTCTGATTTCAAAAATGAAATCCATTTTATAAAAATAATTTTCTAAATATTTTTAATTAAATTTTTAATTAAAAAAACACTATTCACTGAAAATTCATTTTTTTCAGAAAAATCCCCAAAAATTACCTTAACATAATATCAATGCTCTGAGTTTAAAAATTAAGTCCATTTTATAAAAATAATTTTCTAATTATATTTAATTAAATTTTTAATTAAAATACACTATTCACCCAAAAAAAACTAATACTTGAATAATAATTTATGAAACCGTTATTTAACCATTTTATTGAATCAATTACTTAATCAAAGTGCCTAGCATATTTTAATAATTTCTTTAAGTGAGATTACTAATCCATTTGGCCACATTACTAATCCTAATCATAAAATCACTATTCATAATTTACTATTCATCAAAAATCATGTTGATCTTATTAGACTCTAAATTTCGAACTGAACATAATTGTAGAAGAACATTTTTTGAAAATCATTACACATTTTTAATTATTTAAGGTTTTCATAAACCTTTTTAAAATATAAATTTTCTAAAATTCATCAAAAATATGCATACTATATTTATCCGAACATTTGAAAAGTCATAAACATCATCATATGAAGAAATACCAATTTTTATTTAAAACAAAGAATTACACAAGGCAGTTACGGTCTCCTAACATAGCCTCGAATCACACCAGCATAGGACCTAAGTGTAAGGTGCGCTAAGGTGAGAGAATCCGAGGGAGGCTCAACCAACATCGCACGAGTAGTAATTTCTATCAGTTTGAACTTCTCGCAAAGATGATTCCATTCTAGCCTCACATGATGAATTTCGACTAGGGTTTGGTCCAGAGCAAAGCCTAGTGGTGCTACCTCCTTCCCAAGTTCTGTTAGATGGGCTTCGATCGGTCCAAGACTACTGGGTGAGGCCATCGAATCTTCATTCTATAATAATTAACCAAGATTACTTTTATTTAGAGACAATAATCAAAACGTTTAGTTTCCAGTAGTCATATTGACCAATGGTCATATAACAGTCAAAACCAAACAGTATCATTTTAATTATACTCATGTTATCAAATGAAACATTCTTGTTGAGTATAAAAAAAACACATAAATTAGGAAACAAGATTTATTCAAAATTTCTTGTCGTTACAATCTTTCCCCCATAAGAAATTGTGTCCTCGCAATTTTTAAAATTGGGTTTTGAAATTTAATTGAAAGTCCCACATCGGAAAAGGAGATAGTAAAACTATTACTTTAAAAAAAAGAAATGGAAGTACAATGGTCACCCGAGTTAACCCACACTAGGATTCCATGTAGGAAAACATGGACATGGAGGAGAAAACAAAGGGTCAAGTTCTGAGGGAGAGTAATAGAAAACATGATTAGGAGAAAGATAACCATAAGAAAATCCAAAACTTATGATGTGTGTAAACAGTCGTAGATTACCTAGTCGGACACGTAAACCAACAACGTTTTCGTTTTACATTCCTTTTCATAATTTTGAGGAATTCATTAACAACATAGAACATAAAAAAATATAACTACCTTCATGTAGAGTTTCATCCTTTAATAAGTTCATACCAACACTAATCATTTCTCCAAACGATGAGCATTCAAAACTACTTGGTCTCATCAAAACACAAGAATCATATTCTAGAGAATAATATAATCCACAAAAGTTTAACTATCTATTTCTTCTATCTTTAAACATTATCCCAAAAATAAAAAGGGTAAGGTAAAACAACTCTTCAAAAAAAAAAGAATCCTATAGGAATGGAAACTACTTTTAAATCTTCAAAGTTCCATGGTACTACCCAAAGTTCATCATAGTCCATTCCATAAATAACGGTCCTTAAAATTCCTCAAAATAAACAAAACTAAGATTGAAACCCAAATACAAGAAGGATTTGATAACATAGTCTTCCGAAATAAACTTCATTGTTCATCTCCAAACATCATCAACCACTCCTAATATCTTATAACAAAAGTATCTAACCTAAACATATTTTACCCAAGATAGGTTAATCATTCCCATAAGTAACCTAAATTACTATATGTCCACCTTAAATTTATCAATTATTCAAAATATAAGTCAGCCTTACTCCTCAATGAAAATACCATAGTTATCTATTTACCTCGATCATATAGGGTCCCCAAAATAGTGAACGTCTTCCAAAATAATAATCATCTTTTAATCTCCTAATCATCCCGGTCATATTAATACTGTAATCATCGCATATCCTATCACATTGATTGTTGGGACACGTTCTTCCATTTCCCACCATTAACTAAGAAGCGAAAGTATAATTAGAGGCTTAAATACTTAACCAATAATCATGAAAGGATATTAAAGCATCTTAGGATAACTTGTAGAAGAAAAGTATACCCTAACTTGTGATCCCCTAGGTTCCAATCTAGTTTATCCATGATCATATATTCTTATGTGAATCTTTATTTTATTTCATCTTCGTTCCTTTAACAATGGTTCATACTATCCTTATGAATTTACCAAAGCATATTCCCCAGGAGTGTCGTAACCAAGAGTGCAGCAAGGCCCGTTGTCGTGTACCAGTTCCCGTTCGAGTCTAGCTCAAAGCAGTGTTTTCAGGTTTTACCCCTATGTACTTTTGTGCCAGTGCCACCTCTACCTGCTCGTATCCAGAAAGGGATTTATTTTCTTGGCAACCCCTTACTCAATACTCACCAAAATACCAGGAGGATTTCCTATATTTAAACTTTTCCATAGGGTTCTTCCTAGAGTTTTCATATCCTAATTTCCAAAAATAACTAAAACATCCTTTGATACCAACTATAGCATCCCGCCTATTTATGACATAAACATTCATTAAATTTTACAAAACCGAGGATCTTTAAGGTTTAGTGTCTTGGAAACCAGGAACATGAAACATAAAAACATAAAACATTCTTCGTAAACACTTGAAAGGCTTCTTCTCATGTTCATACTAGGTTCATTACTACATCTCATAACCTGGGGACATACATCAAAAGAAAGGGTGAGCAGAAGGCCCAGTAAGGGATACCAGAGAAACATTTAACATGTGAGCTTGAGATACATCAACTATGTCATGAAAAAGAACTTAAAGGCATGAGAAAGAAATCATGAGGCATATCATAATAAAAATAACATTTTTCATAACATGAAGATGTGGCTACAACATTTAATATAGACAATCATGAACATATCAACAAGGTCCATCCCCATGGTGTCATTTGAAAATTTACAAGGTTATTCACCAAGATATCATGAAAATTTTAATCTCTAGTGGTTACATCATTTCCCAATGCATTGGAGCGATATCAAGGAGCACCCTTAAATTTTCATTTATTATCATGTGAGCCCCATATATCATCATAAAACATTTCATAAATAACCCATATAGCATAAAATAAATGGGTTTCATTTCATAATCCTAACATTTTAAAAACTTCTTTAAAGACATGATCTTTACGTCACTTTAAACCCAAGGAAAGGGAAAGCGGGTTTCATGTATGTAAATCACAGAAATTAAAATAGAACATTTTGGTATATATTTGAATACCCTTGTAGAAATAAGAGCTCTGAGTATTCACTTTATAACAGAGAATAATTTTGAGAAAAGAGAGAGGCATTTTGAGATGAAAATTCTGCAGCATAACGGCTATGTTACAGGGTTTTAGAAAATATTGAAAAGAGAGGGGACATGGGTCAAACATTCATAAATGACCCATAAAACAGTATAGGGACAGAATATAAGGGGTTTAAGAACATGTTAATGAAATGTAACACCCCATGCTTCTACAATACGCTTCTCTTTGAATAATTTGATAGCGTGTGTTGTACGCAACACCGAGTTGTAACAACCATAACCAATCAAACTAGCCGTTATGAATAGTAATACCTACTTTTTGAAATTATATATATAATATTTTTTAAAATGGAATTCATTTTTGGATTCTTAATATCGAATTTATCCTAAGGTGATATTTTGGTAATTTTCGGATAATTTAATATTTTGATGAATAGTGAAAATTACTAAATTTTAATTAAAAATAACTTTTTTAATCAAGATAATTAATGGTGATAAATTATGAATTTGAGTGGTTTTAAAGTATACATAGAATATATTTTATCCATTTAATATAATTTTGGTCATTGGACATAATTTTACAATTAAACCGGACATAAACAAGTGTCAATCTTTTGATAGTTATTATCTCTTAAAAACACACTTTTTGTTTTAACAATGGGAATTAATTTTAAATTAATTTCTGCCTCTTCTGTGTTTTGAATTAGGAAAAATGGATTCCATATTTGGAATCAGGATGTTCAAATTGTGTAAATAGGTAACTTTTATTTTTAGACATGTTGAATAATTATTGCGGTAAATATTTTATTTACCATGGTTTAGGGTAAATCTGGTAAATAAGGGTTAAAAAATAATATTATAATAATAATAAATTACCCTAAAACGTGTCCTAGACTTATTGGTTGATAACTGTTCGACCATAGGCATCTTTGGTTCGATTTTGGGACCCCATGGAGCCACTTTTAGGTGATACGGACACTTTATTTTAATTAAGTTAAAATAAGTACAAAAATGACATAAGTATATATCTTTTAGAAAACAATTTTTACATAGGGTTATATATGTTGGATTTTCGACTATAAATATTCATTAGAAAGATAAATAAGATTTCCTACATGATGATATATTATTTATAATTTTCAGAGATTAAATAATTTAATTTATTTATGACACAATGATGATTCAGTAATTACCATAATAGTGAGAAATTAAAATAATTGATATTATAAATACCCAAATAAATATAATTTGTGACTTTTAATGAATTACAATAATTTTCAAGGATCTTATGACATATTAAAATTGATTTAATTAACTTTTTTCGAAGTAATCATTCTGTTATGAGTTTCACAAAAATCAACTATTGAATAGTGTCAAAATTGACATAAAAGTGTTTTTAAAAAACGTATTATATTATTAATTGATATTAAATTTATAAAAATATAATGTTTGGCCAAGAGACATATATCATGATATTTGAATCATCAATCGACCACTTGGGTGTCTCTCGGATGTATATGGTATGTTTATTAACCATATAATATAAAAATACAAAGTGACATGGTAAATGTCAAACTAATTAACTTAGAGTTAATACTTAAAGATAAGGTTAATATAAGTACCCAAACCTGTCTAAATTCTATTGGTTGAGTTTTTTGAGACCTATCCCCACCATGAACTTTGAATAATCAACTTTGGAGCCATTAGAAACCGAATATGAATTTATTATAAATTAATATTTCTAGCTTTTCCAAAGGTTCCCCTCACCCCTCTAATAAAAGGGCACTCCTACTTCTCATTTCTTCACACCATCAAAGCCTTTTGGTTTGGCCATACTCTGAACAAATACTCTCCCAAATTCTCTCACTACTACCTAGAGGCCATAGTTTCATCAGAATGCCAACCTATGGAGCCCTTTTGATCAAATCAAATGGAAGAAACCGAAGAAGAGGTAATGTTTTCACCACCCCTTCTCAAGTTCCTTTCTTCTTCCACTTATTCTTTCTTTGTTATTAGCATTATAAAATAATAAATCTAGTATCATATATATATTGTGATGTTATTATAAATATGGTGCAACCATATTAAGTATTCTATCCACCCTTTGAATAACATGTCACGATATGTGCGTACGTACGGCTTACCGTCTCCACGTCGTGGTGTAATTGTTATTCAATATATTATTATTTGGATGGGTATAATAATAATGTGTAACTCATGTAAATAATAAATACAACATGTTAATGATTCTGTATATATGATATACCATCCATTTATATATTATTTTAATATCAAAAGAATGATATTTTCGCTCGTGCGTACATACGGACTACCGTCTCCACGAAGGCGATGAGATTCATTCTCCATCGTATCCATTCAATTATAATTATCATTTGATGAATTAAAATGATTTTTAAGGACTTGATATCATAATGTATATGAATAATATAAAACCTATCCATTACAAACATGGCTTACATAACAAAACATATAAAAGAAAATGAGTATGTTAACACCTGAAACAACGATAATACTAATATATTATTAACAAATCAATGTTAAAAGATCATATATGATATCATATTAATATATATGATTCTTGTATAATTTAATAACAATTATTTCACCATTATACAGGAGGTTAACCTACCCCAACCAAGGAAAAGTACAAGTTAAGGGTTATTTCACAATCTATTCTTTATCCGAGGTTGTTTATACGTAATAATCTACTGGGATCTCTTTATCATCCACATCCATGTTTTTTAAAAATGAATTTCAATTTTTTTTACTATTTACTAAAATATGGGTTAAAGTCATTTATACCCTTGTTTGACTTTTTATAAGAGGTTTATAAAGGAATCTTTTTTTCGTTTTCCAAACAATGTGCTTTTTAACCTTTTCGACAGAATTAAGGTAAGAATGTTTTTTTAACTTATACGGCGGGTACGGTTATTTTCCGCCATTATAAAATCATCGAAGGTTCCCTTACAAGATTATAAGAATATTTTCAGCGAAAATGTTTTATTATATTAATATTTGACTCTTAAATGATTTCAAAATATATAGAGATATTTCTCTAGAAAATTTTTTGATTTCATCTATGTCAACATCCTTTGATGGATTTTACGCTATTTGAAGATGATTTATTATGATACAAGACTTCTATATTGTATATAAGGTTTTGTGATATGTTTATCTATGGATGTGCTATTTTTATACCATTCATAGTTTATGGTGAATGTATGGACATTTCGTATTCTAGTTTTAATATGAATGTTTATGTTATGTTTAAACCTTTTCATATGGGAATGCATTGGACTTAGTAAGTGACGGGTGGAGCCTGCTATAGCTCCTTGATGCATCGGTTGGTCTCATTAGACAAAATAGTGTCTTGGAACAAGGCCTTGGAAAAATCTTATTTGTAGTCTTGGCAAGAGGCCTTGGCTCTGTGGTTATGATAGTCTGGAATTATGCATTCCATCATTATGAAAGTGGTTATTGATATTTCATGTGATTATTCGATTAGTAGAATATACATGTGAATAAGTAAATGGCATTATTTCATTTTACTTTTCCATACTATGTTGAAGTTCAAGTTTAAAAGGCTTTTGTTTTAGTTATACATTGCCATAAATGTTTATGCTTATTTTTGAATGTTTTCGCTATATTGTTATCTTTAATGGGCATTTCAGCTCACCCCTTTTCTATGTTTAATTTTTCCCAGGACGTGAAGAAGTAAGTTATGAATGACCTGCAGGGATAGTATGTGGGGATATGAGTGTGGGATATGGAGATTATGTTGTTGTAGTAGTTTTTCACTTTATGATGTAATATAAAACATTATGAATATATCTAGTATTTACAAGGCTACTAAACCAATCGGTCATTCGAGATTTGATCTTTCTTATGATCATGCCAATGTTATGTAATAATGCACAGACTCTGGGTAACTAGGGTCGGGGCATTACAGTTGGTATTATAGGAAGTTTAGTACAAACATTGGAAGATAGATTTAGATTAACTCTGATTGGAGCACGTAGACCTAAGATGAACTTTGAGGATTAGTATAGAAGAACTTCCTAGAATTTTGGTATTGTAACGATTTTGTGAGTTTTCCGAGAAATACATCCCTATTTGGATACGATCAAGTAGAGGCGGCTCTGGCATAGATGTACCTAGGGGTAAAACCCGAAAACATCACTTTGAGCTAGACTTGAATGGGAACTGGTGCACGACAACGGGCCTTGCTGCACTCATGGTTACGACACTCCCAGGGGATATGCTAAGGATAATTCTCTTTTTCTTTACAAATCATTATGAAGGGATTATGAGTATATACTTCCTCAAAGAAAAAATTTTTATGATTATGGATTATATCCATAAATATTTCAATTTATGTTAAGTGTTTTATAAGAATGGGATTATGTATTTTGATTCAGAAACTGATCTAGTTTATGCCATTGATTAGAAATGGTGCCTAGTGGAAGAAATGGAAACCGTATCAATGCACACACTCTATGTTGGGATTTCCATCCTGCTCAAGATAATTATAGTGGAGCTGGTGATGCAACTGGTGCCGATCAGCTAATCACCATACTGGGACAACTCACTCAGGTTATGAATAATAACCTTACCCATATGGAGCACCCTGATCCGCAGTGTGGAGAATCCATGTTAGATCGATTCATGAGGCAAAAACCACCAACTTTAAATAGGAGTACAAATCCCTTAGTAGTTGAGCAATGTATATTTTCCCTTGAGAAAATATTTCAGGCTTTGGAGAGTAGTGAAAGAGAAAAAGTTATCATGGCAGTTTACCGCCTCACTAGAGATGCTGATCAATGGTGGTCATTGATTCAAAATATGAAGGATGATGATGAAGTATCAAATATTGAATGGAGGGAGTTCAAAGATCTGTTTTTAGAAAAATACTTTCCTCACGACCATCGAGCAGATATGGAAAGGCAATTTCTAAGTCTGAGACATATGGAGGATGAGAATGTCGCAAATTATGAGGCTAACTTTACAAGGTTAGAAAGGTATGCTGGAGATTATATAAGTAACCCATGAAGTAAGATGGATAGTTTCTTTGATGGGTTAAAACCATTTCTCTGTCGAGCATTAGTCTCACAATCCTTCTCATCGTACGAAGACATTGTCTCATGTGCTATCAATACAGAAAAGGAATTCTCTAATTCTTATGACATTAAAGGAAAGAAAGAGAAGAAGAGACCTGCTGATCAATCTGCTAATTAAAATAAGGGGAAGAAGGGAAAGGTTGAATATCCATCATGTGGTAAATGTGGGAAGAAACACCCCGGTACTTGCTTGAATGGATTGGGCGTCTGTTACAAATGTGGTGAAAAAGGCCACCAAGCTCGTGATTGCAAAAGGTAGAAGTAAGCTACCAATGTTCAGTGCTACAATTGCGGGGAGATGGGGCATTATGCAAATGAATGTCCTATGCGTCAGGAGAACTTACCTCAAAAAAGGCCAAGGGATCAAAGCCAAGCTTATGCTATCACTACTGTTGAGGTAGAAGCTCCGAAAGAGGCGGTGGCAGGTAATTTAATGGTTTCCTCAAGTTTAGCAAATGCATTATTTGATTCTGGATCATCGCATTGTTTCATATCTTCCCAGTTTTCTAAGAAAATTAGATATTTCCAATTTGATTTAACAAGGGAGTTGTTAATTAAAACTCCTAAGGGAAGTATCATCGTAACAATGTTTTTTGAATCAGTCCCCATTAGAGCACATAAATGTTCATTATCTGCTGATCTCATCGTCATACCTATGATTGAGTTTGACATATTTCTCAGTATAGACTTGCTTTCGGACTCTGATGCGAAGATTTATTGTAAGAAGAAATAGGTTACGATTCTTCATTATAATGATAAGGAACACCTTATCTTTAGAGAAGAATCATCACCACCTAATTCTTATTTAGATCCACCCCCAGTAGCTCAAAGAAATTTAATTATTGGGGAGGAAGAGAATTAAATAACTGTGGGTGAGGAAAGGAATGTTCAAATAGAGGATGTACCTTTTGTGAATGAATTTGTAGATGTATTTATGGAAGATTTACCTGAACATCCTCCAGAACGAGAATTTGAGTTTTCCATTGATTTAATTCTTGGATCAAGGCCTATATCAAAGACCCCTTATAGAATGGCCACAGTAGAATTACTTGAACTAAAGAAACAACTAGAGGAATTGAGTAATAAGGGATTTATTTTCCCTAGTGTTTCTCCATGGGGAGCACCAAAATGTATAGAGATTTGATGGAACATTTTTTGTGGGACAATATGAAGAGGGAGATTGCTGATTTTGTGACAAGATGTATGTTTTTTCAATAAGTGAAAACTGGAAGGCAACAGCCTAGAGGAGTCATGCAACCTCTTCCCATACCGGAGTGGAAATGGGACAATATTACGATGGACTTTGTCATGGGACTACCAGACTCCTATAAGGAATGATGAAATATGGGTTATTGTTGATTTTCTTACCAAGTCAGCACATTTTCTTGCTATAAGAGAAGATCTACCACTGGAACGTCTAGCAAGACTATATATTAATGATGTTTTGAGACTTCATGGAGTACCGCTATTGATTGTTTCTGATCATGACCCCTGTTTTACTTCAAGATTCTGGAAGAGTCTTCCGAAATCCCTGGATACTGAACTTCATTTGAGCACTGGTTACCACCCTTAGACCGACAGACAATCAGAATGGACTATTCAAACCTTAGAAGACATGTTTATATCTTTCTCACTTTACTTTCAGGGTATGTGGGATCAGTATTTACCTTTAGTAGAATTTTCCTATAATAATAGCTTCCATTCGAGTATTCAGATGGAACCAAATGAAGCGTTATACGGAAAGAGATGTCGTACACCAACCTGTTGGGATGACGTTGGTGAAAGAAAACTTTTAGGCCCGGAACTGGAGGAGGAAACGATGGAAAAGGTGAATTTAATCCAAAATCATATCAATGCAGCTCAAAGTAGGCAGAAGAGATATGCCGATAATCGAAGGAAGGATTTGGAATTTCAAGTCGGTGATCACGTTTTCCTGAAGGTATCTTCTTGGGAGGGAGTCATACGTTTTGTTAAGAATGGTAAATTGAGTCCCAGGTACATCGGACCTTTCAAAATTCTTGAACAAATTGGGGTTGTAGCTTACCGATTGGCAATGCCTCCAAGTCTCTCTAAAGTTCACGATGTGTTCCACGTATCTCTGTTGAAGAAATACATGCCTGACCCAATGCATGTACTCACTTATGAGGACTTATAACTGGAACTCAATCTGTCTTATTGTGATGAGCCCATCAGGATTCTTGATACAAGGGAACAAGTACTGAGAAACCGGACGACGTGTCTGGTAAAACTTTTGTGGAGAAACCATAAGATGGAAGAGGCAACGTGGGAACCCGAGGAACTTATGATGAAGAACCACCCGAGTCTTTTCATGTGATAATTATTCTAGAAATTTTGAGGATGAAATTATTTGAAGGAGGGGATAATGTAACACCCCAATCTTCTACGGTACGCTTCTCTTTGAATAATGTGATAGCGTGTGTTGTACGCAACACCGAGTTCTAACACACCATAACCAATCAAAATAGCCGTTATGAATAGTAATACCTAATTTTTGAAATTATATATATTTTACTTTTAAAAATGGACTTCATTTTTGGATTCGTAATATCGAATTTAGCCTAAGGTGAAATTTGGTACTTTTCGGATAACTTTAATATTTTGATGAATAGTGAAAATTACTAAATTTTAATTAAAAACAACTTTTTTAATCAAAAAAACTAATAGTGATAAATTATGAATTTGAGTGGTTTTAAAGTATACATAGAATATATTTTTACCATTTAATATAATGTTGGTCATTGGACATAATTTTATAATTCAACCGGACATAAACATGTGTCAATCTTTTGATAGTTATTATCTCTTAAAAACGTGCTTTTTGTTTTAACAAGGGGAATTAATTTTAAATTAATTTCTGACACTTCTATGTTTTTAATTTGGAAAAATGGATTCCATATTTGGAATCAGGATGTTCAAATTTTGTAAATAGGTAACTTTTATTTTTAGACATTTTGAATAATTACTGCGGTAAATATTTTATTTACCATGGTTAAGGGTAAATCCGTTAAATAAGGGTTAAAAAATAATATTATAATAATACTAAATTACCCTAAAACGTGTCCTATCATTATTGGTTGATACATGTTCGACCATATGCATCTTTGGGTCGATTTTGGGACCCCATGGAGCCACTTGTAGGTGATAGGGACACTTTATTTTAATTAAGTTTAAATAAGTACAAAAATGACATAAGTATATATCCTTTAGAAAAAAAAAATTTACATAGGGTTATATATGTTGGATTTTAGACTATAAATATTCATTAGAAATATAAGAAAATTTCCTACATGATGAAAGTTTATTTATAATTTTTAGAGATTAAATATTTAATTTATTTATGACACAATAATGATGCGGTAATTACCATAATAGTGAAAAATTAAAATAATTGATATTATAAATACCCAAATAAATATAATTTGAGACTTTTAATGAATTAAAATAATTTTCTAGGATAATATGTCATATTATAATTGATTTAATTAACTTTTTTCGAAGTGATAATTCTGTTATGAGTTTCACAAAAATCAACTATTGAATAGTGTCAAAATTGACATATTATAGTTTTTAAAAAAATATTATATTATTAATTGATATTAAATTCCTTAAAATCTATGGTTTGGCCAAGAGACATATATCATTATATTTTTATCATTAATGGACCACTTGGGGGTCGCTTGGATGTATATGGAAAGTTTATTAATCATATAATAGAAAAATATCAAGTGACATGGTAAATGTCAAACTATTTAACATAGAGTTAATACTTAAAGATAAGGTTAATATAAGTACCCAAACCTGTCTAAATTATATTGGTTGAGTTTTTTTCGACCTATCCGCACCTTAAAAGTTGAATAATCAAATTTGGAGCCATTATAAACCGAATATAAATTTATTATAAATTAATATTTCTAGCTTTTCCAAAGGTGCCCCTCACCCCTCTTATACAAGGTCACTCCTCCTTCTCATTTCTTCACACCTTCAAAGCCTTTTGGATCGGCCAAAATCTACCCAAATACTCTCCCAACTTCTCTCACTACAACTTAGAGGCCTTAGTTTGATCAGAAAGGCACCCTATGGAGCCCTTTTGATCAAATGAAAATGAAGAACCTGAAGAAGAGGTAATGTTTTCACCACCCCTTTTCAAGTTCCTTTCTTCATCCACTTCTTCTTTCTTTGTTATTACCATTCTAAAATAACAACTCCAGTATCTTATATATACTGTGATGTTATTATAAATATGGTACAACCATATTCAGTATTCTAACCACCCTTTGAATAACATGTCACCATACGTGCGTACGTATGGCTTATAGTCTCCACATCGTGGTGTAATTGTTATTCAATATATTATTATTTGGATGGGTATAATAATGATGTGTAACTCATGTAAATAATAAATATAAAATTTTAATGATTATGTATATATTATATACAATCCATTTATATATTATTTTAATATCAAAATAATGATATTGTCACTCGTGCATACGTACGGACTACCGTCTCCACGAACGCGATGAGATTCATTCCCCATCGTATCCATTCATGTATAATTATCATTTGATGATTTAAAAATGATGTTTAAGGACTTGATATCATTTTGGATATGAATAATATACAACCTATCCCTTACAAATATGGCTTACGTAACAAAACATATAAATGAAAATGAGTATGTTAACACCCGAAACAACGATAATATTAAGATATTATTAACAAATCAATGTTAAAAGATCATATATGATATCATATTAATATATATGATTCTTGTATAATTTAATAACAATTATTTCACCATTATATAGGAGGTTAACCTACCCCATCCAAGGAAAAGTACAAGGTAAGGGTTATTTCACAATCTCTTCATTATCTGAGGTTGTTTATACGTAATAATATACTGCGATCTCTTTATCATCCACATCCATGTTTCTTAAAAGTGAATTTCAAAACATTTTTTACTATTTACTAGAATATGGTTTAAAGTCATTTATTCCCTTATTTTACTTTTTATAATAGGTTTATAAAGGAATCCTTCTGCCTTTTTCCAAACAAGGTGCTTTTTAACCTTTTAGACAGAATTAAGGTAAGAATGTTTTTTTAACTTATACGGCAGGTATGGTTATTTTCCGCCATTATAAAATCGTCGATGATTTCCTTACAAGCTTATAAGAATAGTTTCAAAGAAAATGTATTATTTTATAAATATATGACTCTTAAATGATTTCAAAATATAAATAGATATTTCTCTAGAAAGTGTTTTGATTTCATCTATGTCAACATCCTTTGATGGATTTAATGCTTATTTAAAGATGATTTATTATGATACAAGACTTCTATATTGTATTGAAGGTTTAGTGATATGTTTGGCTGTTGATGTGCTATTTTTATACCATTCATAGTTTATGGTGAAAGTATTGACATTTCGTATGCTAGTTTTAATACAAATGTTTATGTTATGTTTAAACCATTTCATATGGGAATGCATTGGACTTAGTAAGTGACGGGTGGAGCCTGCTATAGCTCCTTGATGCATCGATAGGTCTCATGAGACAAAATAGTGTCTTGGCACAAGGCCTTGGCAAAATCATATTTTTATTCTTGGCACGAGGCCTTGGATATGTGGTTATGATAGTCTGGCATTATGCATTCCATCATTATGAATGTGGATATTGATATTGCATGTGATTATTCGATTAGTAGAATATACATGTGAATAAGTAAATGGAATTATTTCATTTAACTTTTTCCATACTATGTTGAAGTTCATGTTTAAAAGGATTTTTTTAGTTATACATTGGCTTAAATGTTTATTCATATTTTTGAAAGTTTTCGCTATATTGTTATCCTAACTTGGGCAGTTGAGCTCACCCAATTTCTATGTTTTATTTTTCCCAGGATATGAAGAAGTAAGTTATGAATGACCTGCAGGGATATTATGTGGGGATATGAGTGTGGGATATGTAGATTATGTTGTTGTAGTATTTTTTTACTTTATGATGTAATGTAAAACTTTATGAATATATCTAGTATTTACAAAGCTACTAAACTAATCGGTCTTTCGAGATTTGATCTTTCTTGTGATCATGCCAATGTTATGTAAAAATGCACCGACTCTGGGTAACTGGGGTCGGGGAGTTACATGAAATATGAAAATATACCATATGAAATGAAGAACATGAAAGGAAGACAAAAATATGATTTCTCTTATGAAAATTCGGCAGCCTAACTGCGTCACATAAACTTCAACCAAAAAAATGAATTAATGAGATCAAATAGGGCCTCTCATCATATGAACATAAAAGATCATTATGATAGATATATATATCATACCCCAACATAATAAAAAGGAACTTGCAAGACTTGACATGGAATTAGAACTTTGAAAAGGGATAAAGGTGCAAGGACCACTTAAAAATTCAGCAGCCTAACGATGCCACTTAAACTTCAAAATACTGAATTGAAGCGATCAAATGGGGTAACTCATCATATGATCATAAAATATCAGTATGACAAATGTAGATATCATACCCCAACATAATAAAAATGAACTTGAAATAATTGACATGAAAGTAGAACTTTAAAACGAGAAGGGTGAAGAAGCACTTAAAAATTCGGCAGCCTAACGGCGCCACATAAAACGTCAAAATACTGAATTGAAGAGATCGAATGTTGTCTCTCATCATATGATCATAAAATATCAGTATGATAAATTTATAGATAATTCCCCAACATAATAAAAAGGAACTTGAAAGACTTGACAAGAAAATAGATCTTGAAAATGAGAAGGGAGAAAGAATCTGTTACAAAGATTTCGGCAGCCTAACGACGCCACTTAAAACATCATAAAACGAAATAATGAGAGTAATAGGGGATCTCTCATTATGTGAAAATGAAAAGGGAAGTAATAGGAGTATAAAAGAACACCCTTTAACATAATAATATGGAGCATAAATGAAATTACATAATAGTGATTTCTTGAAAAGAAAGAGAGAGATCAGATCCCTTACCTTAAAACGTAACTCTTAAAACTCAATGGTTGGGACCATGAGGGATTGGGGGCACCATGGGAGGACTCCTTGGGAGGTAATGAGACCAGAACTTCGTTTGGGGAGAGTGGGTAGTCGAATGTATGAGAGGATGGCTTGGTATTTATAGGGAAAGAGAGGGGACAAGGCATTAATGGCCAAGGGACACCTCATTAGTGGTTTTGGCAAAACCATGGGCTTGCCCATTGTATTTTCCCATGGAATTGGCCACTTGGGACAACTCATACCTTATCTTACTATTCATAAGTCGACTATATTGATTACATACTTAATACATCATCTAATGATGTCATTAAACACCCGTAACTTAAAAACTGTATTTTCACTAATCGTCGAAAATTCAACTTTCTCAAAATAATCCAAAAATTTCACCTTAACTAAATATCAATGCTCTGATTTGAAAAATGAAATCCATTTTATAAAAATAATTTTCTAAATATTTTTAATTATATTTTTAATGAAAAAAACACTATTCACTGAAAATTCATTTTTTTTAGAAAAATCCCCAAAAAATTTCCTTAACATAATATCGATGCTTTGAGTTCAAAAGTGAAGTCCATTTTATAAAAATAATTTTCTAATTATTTTTAATTAATTATTTTTTTTAAAAAAACTATTCACACGAAAAAACTAATACTTGAATAATAATTTATGGAACCATTATTTAACCATTTTATTGAATCACATTACTTAATCAAAGTGCCTAGCTTATTTTAATACTTTTTTTAAGTGAGATTACTAATCCATTTGGACACATTACTAATCCCTTTCATAAAATCACTATTCATATTTTACTATCATCAAAAATCAAGTTGATCTTATTAAACTCTAAATTTCGTACTGAACATAATTGTAGAAGACCATTTTTTGAAAATCATTACACATTTTTAATTATTTAAGGTTTTCATAAACCTTTTTAAAATATAAATTTTCTAAAATTCATCAAAAATATGCATACTATATTTATCCGAACATTTGAAAAGTCATAAACATAATCATAAGAAGAGACCCCAATTTTTATTTAAAACAAAGGATTACACAAGGTAGTTACAGTCTCCTAACATAGCCCCGAATCACACCAGCATAGGACCTAAGTGTAAGGTGCGCTAATGTGAGAGAATCCGAGGGAGGCTCGGCCAACATCACACTAGTAGTAATTTCTATCAGTTTGAACTTCTCGCCAAGACGATTCCGTTCTAGCTTCACATGATGAAGTTCGGCTTGGGTTTGGTCCAGAGCAAAGCCCAGTGGTGCTACCTCCTTCCCAAGTTCTGTTAGATGGGCTTCGATCGGTCCAAGACTACTGGGTGAGGCCATCGAATCTTCTTTCTATAATAATTAACCAAGATTACATGTATTTAGAGACAATAATCAAAACGTTTAGTTTCCAGCTGTCATATTGACCAATGGTTATATAATAGTTAAAATCCAACGGTCTAATTTCAATTATATTCATGTTATCAAATGAAACATTTTTGTTGAGTATAAAAATAAAATAAAATAACACAGAAATTAGAAAATAATATGTATTCAAAATTTCGGGTCGTTACAATCTATCATTATTCTAATAGGAATGTATTGAGGAATCTATATATTAAAGGTAGGTGCCCACATTCTCTGGGTCAATTTGTATGAAATGTAATAATGTGTCAACACATAGAACTATCTTCTCAATGAAACATGATTCTACTAGAATAACAACTATAGACCACTAGATTAGTTGGCCTTCCTCAAAGAATCCCATTGTATATAGACTGATGGAAATGGTATATCAGTATGGATGGACTCTTTAACATGATAAAGAGTTCAAATAGCCTTTGAAGTTAACTTGATTCCCTCATAAGATTTACTGGGAGATCAAAAACATGTGATTTTCATTAATTATTCTAATTCCTATAATTCATGACATCCTAACATTGACCCCCTTTGGTATCAGGAACCATTTGAACCCCAATGATAGATATTGGGTTTTCTCATTGAACTTAGGGGTATGATTGGTTCCAGGTTTTTAAATAATATTTGGTGAGTGATGTCTAAAACCCTCAAAATCCAAAATCACTATATGGATCTTCTCATCCTCTCATGTGAGCATCAATCAATATTGATGAGACACCATTAATAGTTATATTTTTGGGCACTATTGATTGAAAAAAGACTTGTAATCATAACAATTTTTAACAGACATGGAAATATCATGCTGAATACCCATCGCAAATGAGATTACCATCAATACTAGAATATATGATGGCTTCTCTAAAAGTGAAAATATATTCTCTCATTTAGTAATCCTTATATCAATTTTTAGAAAAAATTTAGAGGGAGGGATATAGATATAATAGGTAAAATGATCATTATATTGGATCCAAACCATTGTTTCCTACTCCATATAGTATGATGGTATTACCCCCCTAATGATTTTAGATATGTTTTGAAGTTAGATTTCAGGATCTGTTCACTTTGATGAATCTGTGACCTTGAATATGGGATGAATCATATCGCTATATGTATTTAAACATTCCCACTATCATATGTGGTTCCTTATAATCAATTATTGGTCCTAGCTGGATGTATATATTCAACAATGCTTGGATGAAAATATTAATTTCTCTATTGGTTCACAACAAATCCAACATTAGGAAGTTTATGACGCTGACCCCAGTACATAATTCATGAACCAATAGTATCCAACCACATAAAATATGGAATGAAAGACTTCCAGTAAACATATCCAATTGACATCAGAGATGTTATTCAATCCCCACTAATTAAACAAACCGTCCTCAAGGATTCCCCAATAACCACCAATAAAACCTCATTCCTAAAGAGTTTAGAAATTATTCATCCACCTTGTGAAAGGATTAGGGTTGCATAATACGGTGAATGCATTACACTAGTCAGAAAATGATAAATCCTTATTTGGGTTATGGGTACCCATTAAAGGATCAATTGTGTTTCCAATATGATTTATTGAAAGAGGGGGTCCCATTTTCCAACAACCATGTTGAATGGGGTGTCATAAATTTATCATAGATGTCACTAATTAAAGGTTTCCAAAAAATTATCCCTACCTCCCAAAGGCTAATAACAACCTCCCCCCCGCCCTATGTTTAGGGCATTGGCCTCAGTGTTAAAACTTCTAAATAACTGATGGATAACCTTTTAGTTTCAGGGGTAATAATTTTTCTTTTCCTAGAATTCCTTGTGGATATCAACATCCATTAACTTAGGCTTATATTTTTAAAATTCTATATAACGTAGAAAGGAAACCCCCATTCCAGGTGAATATAGACTGTAGGGTGATGTTCCCACTTTGACAACACCCATAGCTAGCCACTTACTGTGGCCTTCTATGTGATGTTGCGGTAACAATATATTTTTTAACCTTTAACATGAGTCGTATCATAACACTAAATAGGAATTTAGTTCATAATAAATCTGAATGATTTGGTTTATCAAATACATGTCCCCATCATTGAGATATTGTCTCAAGGAATTTGGAAATTCTAATTTATCTACATCGTGGGAAGATTTATTAGGTGTCCCATTGGGATTTAAGTGTTAGATAGAAACCAAATTCCATAAATAGAATTTCTATTTGAGATTTGGTATACCTTTTGAAATGTACTTATATGTACCAAAAGATATTGATTGAATAGTTTCATAGTGATATGATCATTGTTATTGATTAAATAAACCATGACCATCCTCCTATCATCAACAGTGGAAATCGAATCACCAGTAGAAGAAATAGCGTATATTGGGTCCATCCTACTTTATGGTGAAAAATTAAGAATTAAAATTATTTAATCATCACAAAACTGTATGTCTAAATAACTATAAATCATTAGTACATGGACCATTAACCCATGGGAACCTCTGTTTTTGGTACCTTCGGTCATCCCATCACTTATTTCTATGTTCATGGAGTGATTGATCTACGAAACTCTTGTCCTTCCAAAAAATATGTTGATGACTACATATTTATATGGGTGATAAGACTCACCATTCATGGATGTTGAGACTCAATTGATGGAAAAACATATACAAAGGAGAAACACAATATGGAATCCTTAAGAGACTGAGAGTTAGGGGTGGGATCAAATTCGAAGAGAGAAATCCGTGAATAAAAAATGAGCCAGGTGACCTATTTATTGGCATTTTACCCTATTGAGAGTCCACATACATACTAAAAACATATTAAAAATAGGACCAATATCAACATTTTAATAGTCTATTCTTCATGTTGGTCAGAATCCATTCTAATTAGGGGAATTTTTTGGGACCTGAAAACACATAATGCAAGAAGAAAATGATTCCATGAGTTTGGCTAAGAAAAAAATAAATCCGAAGAATTGTTTTAACAAAAACAATTGGTGGTAGATCTAAATGGAAGGTTTTTACCCTCATTGTACAAAAATACTACATAGATTACAACTCCTAATGGCGTCCTATGAAAAATTATTCATGGGATTAGGTGATAGCTCAAGTTCCTGTGAATGTAACCATGTCATTTTTCGGCCCAGGAAATTATCCCCATGAATTAAAATATCCAAAAATAAAATAATTCCTGGGGGTTTACATTTCTGATAACACCCATAGATAGAATGGAATCATTTATAGTTCCATACAGTGACTTCTTCCCCAGAAAATAACTACCTCCCATACAAAAAAACATTTCTTGGATAATGAATACTCCATAGGCTCAAGAAATTTTTTCCATGTGCACCATAATGAATGAACAATCATGTCGGTATCTATAGCATCTATTATTAAAAAAATGGACCCAAAGGGGGAATAGAGAGAGATATAGAAAGAGATGAAAATTGAGATATGAAACCATAAGATGTAACAATTAGCTAATTCTTGCAAGAGAATTTAGAGTGATCCATCAATCCACGGTAAGTAAAACCAATACATAGAAATAATTACGAAACAAATACATAATTACATACACAAGAAAAAAAATGTGGACATAATTAATAATGTCATGAATGGATTCCCACATTGCGTTATAGTACCCTACACAAAAAGACAATGTGTGTGTGTAACCATTCCCCCACATAAAAAATGCAATGCATGAGGAATTATAAATGATTAGAAAAATGATACATTAGTGGAACATATCCCTCTATGAAAATCATCTATGTGGGAATAACATATGTATTTATATAACTATTATTTGTTTATTGTACCCTCACTAATGTAAAAAATTGTTACACATAGGGAACCCAATCAAACATTAGAACATGATATGAGGAATGGCGTATCCCTTGGTGTTCTACTCTCCTGCTCCCATACCATCCTACTAGTGTACTATAATTCCCCACATTTCCAATCCACAAACTTTTATAATTGTATCTTTATAAAACCTTCTCCAAAGATTCAAGAAATATATGATTGGATCATCAGGGTCATCATCATGTCCTCTAGAGTTAACATACCCATGGTAAGTATAGTCATGTTGGAATCATATTTGACTATGTGGACCCTAAATGTGTTTTCCATTGAAAATTAACACGTTTACTAGATTACCAACCATGTTTATTCTCATAATCTAATAGTATATCACAATAACCACCCCATTATAGGTATTTATGGGAATCATAGTCCTTTCCTATCAGTGATGGTTTGTGTGTGACGTTGTTGTCTTCCCTTGGAACTTACTATAAATCCCTCCTAGACTAATCCCCCAATAGTTCTTACTAGAGGAGGAACAATTGTTCCACTTTTCCTCCCTAGGATACCAATGTTGGATAGAAGATTGGTGACATATATCTTTCATTCTCTCTCCCTTTGGGATATAACAGCTTTCCCCTATTAGATAAATAGGATAATTTTATATTTATATATACTTCTTCCTATTGTTTATCATAATGAGCATGAATCATGAAGTATTGGAGGTTAGTGGTGATCATGAAATATTCATATTTCAAAAACACAAATGGGAATCCCCTTGAGTGTAATTCCCATACACACGAGAATCTTCATAGTAGTATTCCCTAACCCAACAAAATTCAAATCACCATATTCCTAATAATGTAAAAGTATGAGAATCCCAATTGATATAAGTTTGGATCGTGTCCCCAAAAATGATAATCTTTCTAAACATTGTCCCCCCAACCCATTTAATACTACATAGTCTTCGAATACATACAATCTATGATACATAAGATGAATCCATCATGTCGAAACCCAAAACCAAAATTCACCATAATTTTCGTTGGGCCACATTCCATGTAGGTTTAGATCCATCTGGGAGACCACATATATTCTAGGATCACTTGCCCGCCATAGAGTATGTTCCAAACTATCCCTAGGTAGGAACCTTTAACCTAGACTTATTTTTTGCAATATATTAAATTACATATTTTGATACTCATCGTAAGACTTTAAAAGAGGATGTGTCATGTTATGTGACACTGAACTGTGTGGGTTCTAATTACTTTTACAAAAATATGTTGGAATCACATTTTATTGGATTGATCCCAATATAAAAAAAACAGCCATCCCCCTAAACGATCATAAACTTCAGATCACCTCATCACATGGCTATTAACCTATAACATCAGGATGAATGAATATAAAATCACCAACCTATCCATCAAAGGGTACAATGGATAGAGAACCTCATATAAATTCTTATATCCTTATTAATGGGGACAATGGAAACATATATATGACTATAAATAGATGAATTTATATAATTGATTGTCACATCAGGGTGATCCATGTCATACAAACATATGAATCAATAAAGGACTCATGAACATATAATAAATCAATAAGAGTGTCATAGAATATGTAATTTTTCCCCTCAAAAGGATTTGATGAGCCATAATTAACATCATCTCAACCAATGTGATATCTCAATTTTGTTCCATGAACCCCAATAAATGTGGATATGAGATCATGTTGGTATTCTAAGTCAATGAAAAAGACCATCAAAGACAATTAAAAAATTTATCACCCACTGAGATTAATTTTAAAAAATTTACCCTTAAAAATCACACATCTAGTTCCAATGAATATAATTAAAAATAATTAGTGAAAATGATGGTAATCCATTCAACTATGGAATGTCCTTGACACATTAAATGTGATATATTTCCAAGCACTTGTCATACCCCTTTGTTCCTGAAAAGATTATACAAAATGGGTTTCCTCAGAAATAATCACCACGAATAGTACATAAATCCTATCCTTTGACAAAACATTCATGAAATAATCCCTAAATGTGGTGATATGATTAATTTTCCTTCAAAAAAATCATCAAAACCATACCAATGCTTCGAAAAATTCCAATTCCACTTTAGAACCATAATAAAAATATTCTTCACTAAATAGATGTACATCAATAAATATAAAACATCTAAATTATGATATTTTAGATTATTAGAAAAATTATTCACTATATATGTTCACATCACTCTCTTTAGGAAAACAATATTCTCATTTATAAATAAACACTTTATGGACAACAAAATCCTCTATTATATTCATGTAAAAACTATTTATTATATATTTTCTGATTAGATGTTTTTTATTATAAAATTATTTCAGTGTTCTCTTATTATTTAAATTATAAATACATTAATAGGGATTTGGATAGAGTGATATGTGGTATTTTTTTATTTATATTTTATTAGTTCTAAATAACATAATATCATTGGAATGTTTCAAATAATAATTAGATGTTTGATGTATATCTAATTCATAATAGGCTATGATATATTTCAATGTATAAATATCATGATTATTGAAATCTATTATTACAACAGAGATGGATTCATTATAGAATAATGAAAATGAATATATTTGAGTTAGAGATTGTACATGAGATTGGTGTATGACCACAGTAATGTGAATAAAAACATAGTTATTGTTTCCATAAAATGGGTAGATCATGAATGAAATATCATTATATTGATTATTTTATGTGATATTATTCATAATGTAAAATGAAGTGATATATACACATAATGGTTAATACTAAGGTGTCAAAACATTGAAATTGTTTTGTAAAATTTTCTATGCCATGAGGATAGTGTCATTATGAAATGTTTTATAAAGAAGATTTTTTTGGGAGTGATTGTTTCCAACGAAAAAGGTACAATGAAAAAACATATAATTTTACCATATTCTCATGAATACATTGATTATGAAGATATCTGTTTTTTAAATTTTAGAATAACAGATTAAAAAATGGGATAACTCTAAATTAAATGGATGATAAAATGTAAATTATTTAGAATATTTATATGATAACATATGTGAATAATATTAATATATTATGAAAACCATGAAATAAGAAAAATATATTCCAAATAATATTTATATGGTTTGGTTAATCTAAATAAGAAGGGGAGGATAAATATCTAGTGATTCATAATTTCAATTATTCTATATATTAGTAGTGTTAGAGATAACTGTTACCACTAGATAACAAATGATATTTCTTGTCGGAGAACATAATATGATTCATCAATGGTATGAATATTCAATATATATTCATTGATGAAGAAGATCATAATAAAATTGAGATGTTACTTTTTTGGCTATTAGTAATCCTTACCATTGTATAAATATTAGGTCTCTAGTATATAATATACTAAATGTGTAAAAATTGAATCAATTTTGAGGAAACTCCTGATATTGAAACATCTTAAGGTGTTTAATCCTAAAAAGTCTTTGAGGGATGAATGATTCACTATTTATCAAACATTATACATAAGATAATAAAATCATAAACATGTAATTTCACTCTATTTTACATGGTTTCATCTAAGAGTATTTGTACAAGGAGAATCCATTACATAAGTATTTTCATGATAATTAAAGAATATATTTTTATGAGTGAAAAAAAACTACCATAAACTGGGGATAAAGTCATCATAATTAGACCCAAAGACATTTAAAATTTAATATTGTTAATATTATTATATTTTCATTCTTATGTACATCCCATCAAATAAATATGGAAAAATAAATAATGAGAAAATAATTCTCTTTATAAGTGAAGAGGAAAAAATGGATTAATGATTTAATTGAATAAAAAGGCACCAACACTGATTCAGACCCCAAATTTGTTAGAATTATGTTACAACCCATGTAAAGTTAACATTAAACAAGTTTCTTATATAATTATTATTAATGATTAGTTTTCATGGAATTCTATTCAATGTTAAAAGATAAATTCATTTTCTAATAAAAATTAAACAGTTTTGTACTAACTGGATTATTTTCCATGAATTATAGGATTTAGTAAAAATTAAAAAACTAAAATAAGAGTTTTAATAGAATTTATTGAAACTAATTATTTGTATTAGTTAGATAATATTAAATTATTTTCATTTTTGGGTATTTTTCAGAAATAGATTATCTTATAGGAATAGTAATGAATATCATATTTCGAAATACTACAACATTCTCCATGATTTGGTATTCATAAATTTATGTTTTGTTTTGAATTGGTATTAATTTCACATAAAACTCATATTTTATTAATACACGAATTAATTTTTTCGGAATCATCTTTATGCATTATTATTCTATAATGTCATTTTAATTTAAAAATGCAATTTTTATAAAACATATTTTTCATTTTTTTACATGTACTTATATAAAATGTTGTTATGACCGTATATTATATTTGAATTTTGTGAAATGAATAAAATATTTATAATAATATGGTTTAAAATATTTAATAGGTTCCATACAATTTTAATTCAATAAATTATGCTACTATTGTATATGATAGTCACCTTAGTAAGGGATAAAAAGGTTATAGAGGATGTTAAACTACAAAATAAGGCTTCAAATTTATCTAAAAAATATAGACATTTAATTATGGGTTTATTTAAACCCTGTATTTTAATATAAAATATTATTTATAGATTATATCAGACTTTCACAATAGACGTATTTTTATATTATTTTAATGTTAAGAGAACTAACAAACGTGTAACCTCCCCATCTGATAAAAAGTACCTAATATACTCACACAAAACACACAATGTGAACCATGGATAAAAAAACCTATAAAAATACATTCGAATCACCAAAATAAATTTCTTTGATCTCATAGTCTTACTAAAACACTATGCTATGAATTCATAAGGTGTTACCCAATTAATGATGTCCAAGAAGACGTAAAGGTATTAACAAAACTTTTTCATATTTATTTACTCATCTAGCAACACAAACTAAATTCTCAATGTATTTATAAGATGTAATTTGTATCACTTCGATACCTAATTGTTATTATATTGATGTAACAATAATTCTATACTATATTTCTCTCGTTAAGATAAGGATTGATTTATTCATTTGTACATGTAGACTAAAACCTATTTGAACGATGAAATTCATTTTTCATCACCACCTCACATGGATAGTTATAAATAAGGGTTAAATTAATAATTCTAATAATTATAACATAATTATGAATCTATAATGATATGATATTTTTTTATTTTCATTCCATCCATTATAAATTGAAAGTACTTATTGTGTGTACGTGTTGATTACCACCTCTAGAGAAGATATAAAAAATTTTTCATCACCGCCAAAAAATGGATTTCTAAAAAATGGATTAAATTTATTATTTTTAAATTTATAACCTTATTATTATTCTATAATGGGGAATTTTTTTTCCTTCTTATATATTAATCCATTACAATGCAATAATGTTACCCATGTATACGTGAAAAAAACCCCTCTATGAATAATGTCTCTCATTTTTCATTTTCAACTTTCATTTATGGTTTTAAAAGTGGAATAAAATATATAAGTATTATTTTCATGAAATTACAAGGATTATTTATAGAATATGGATCTATTTATAACTCTTTTTATCCTATTAAATACACTCGTGTTCTTTTTGACCAAATGAAAAAAAATCCAATGGTTATGAGTTTTACTATAAAACCACCTGATTTTATATTTTTATTATGTTTATGGCACATTTAAATTAAAATTAACGATAAATTTGACTGATATGTACTTCTAATTCATTGGGTAATGATTTTTTCTCTAGATAATACCTGTTGCAATTAACTAGTATGGTTATTTCCATTTTATATGTTTTTTGTAAGGTTTCTAATAAGGGTGATTATAAAGATATTATAATAAGAAACATAACTTATTTGTTATGATTTATATTATTTTTAAATGATATATTATATTTTTAGGAGTTATAAAAATTGTTTTATGAATAAGGGATTAGTTTGGAAATTTTAAGGGTAAATGGTTTCTTTTTTTATGTAAATTATTTCATTAATTATCATGTTATCCCAAGAATCTATCATGCTTATGATATTTTATTTATGATTTATAAAAAATGATTCATTAAAAACCATTGGAAATTAATTTTATTTCATGAATATATATTATTATTAGAGAGTAATTCTTATTATTTAAAAATTAAAAAATTCATTATGAATTTTCTTGTTTTTGAAATGGACTAATGATTTTATTATTCTTTTTATATTATATTTTGAATCTTTTTTATCATTTAAATTTTTCATTTGTTTTACATATTTAATAAAAATGTATATGAACTGTAGAATGTTCCATGGTTATATTTATTTAATAAATAAAATTATCCTGAATTGAATAGGAATTAAAACAAAATAACTAATTGTTGATAAAATTATATAATTTAATGAATATATATTGCTTATCAAAATTATATATAAATATAAAACTAAATTTTAACAGAAAAATAACTATTTAAAATCCTAGTAGTTAAAATCATTATTATAGGTTATTCATCTAATGGTTAGTATAGTTCATATCAATTCCAATAGGTTAATAATATATTTTTTACACTAGATTTGAGAGTATGGTTCAAACATTTCATGGTTAGTTTTATATCAAAGGTTTAGATCATTTTATACATTATGATTTAAAAATAATATATATATATATGTATCATTAGTTATGTTATCATGAAGTTTTCTTTGAGGGTTTCCATGTTATTATTTCAAAATTTATTTCAATTATATAATTTGTTTTTGTAGAGGAAACCCATAGAATAATGTAGGTAGGAAACAAGAGGATAATATCCCTCTGAATGAGAAACATGAATGGTTGGAATTGGAATTCACTAGTTCTTTTATATATTTTAATTCAACTAACATAGTATACTTATCGGGGCACCCATGCGAGGGAGATAATGAACTTTTAGAAGAGGAATATGTCTATAGTTGACCATTTCATGAAATAAAACCCTTAAAAAAATTTGATCCTTCCAACTATTTGTAACTAAAATATGGATTAATTATTTGAAGAATATATTTTATATTTTTGGATTATAAAATCAGTATAAGGTAACAGTTTTTATTTATCAATTTAATAGTGATGTCAATTAGGGGATTTCATTGATTTAAACTGTAATGGAAAACCAAGATTAATATCATCAATGAAATAATTTTATTGATTTTTTTCATGAGAAATGATTCCCAAAATTTAGTCAAAAAAATGGGTGGTAAATTAATAAATTTTAATTAAATGATTAGGATTTAGATGTATCTGATAATGAATATTTTAATATATTTGAAAGGTATGCACCAAATATTGTCCTGAACAATGATATAATTTTTCTCAATTTTACAATGGATCAAAACCATATTTAAAAATGTATTGGGTTACACATGTTTTTCAAATTTATAAAGAAATTATTGATCATAGTCAGAAATGAGATAGATTTTTTCTTGAATTTATATCTACTAGAATAATAAGTAGAAGTGATTAAATTAAATAAGGAATCATACAATAATGAAATATAAAAATTTTAAAATTAATCATTACTCACTTCAAAGGTGTGGTAAATGGGTTTTTTTGTGAATGTATTCTAATATTTAGAAAGGGATACAAGTGTATTAATTTTGGAACAACTTTCTTTTATCTATAAAAAAATAAAAATTGTTATTCTGAAAAGGAAAATAAAATAGTGAATGTATAGTGTTTAAATTTTAATGATATTGTTCATTATGAAAATAATTGTCTAAAGAAAACATTGAAGGGTACATATAATAAATAACATCATAAAATGTCTGTGTAAAAAAAATTTTATACTCCCTCAAAAAATTATAGACCATTAATAAATGCGGTGATAATTACATTAACTCTTTACTCAAAGCATTTTAATTTATTATTTCATTCAAAACCTTTTAAGTATAATATTTATAGGAAATTTTCCATTAAAATTTGAAGACATATTAAATGAATTTCAATATAACAATTTTTAATATATTTTCTAGATGTAATGAATTATTACATATTTATAGGAGCCATTATATTATAATATACAAAATTTATTTGTTTCAATCTTATTATATTTCCCATAGTAATGTTTCTGTTATTATAGGTATATATTTTCATTCATTATATCATACTAATGTATAATACATAAAAATTATATAAATACAATTTTCATAGGTTTATTAATTTATATAAAATGAAATTGTCTTACATATTATAAAATATCACAAATATATGCAATTTATTAAATATTTATGTAAAAATTATCATTGTCATATCCTTTGAAATAATGAATTATTGAAAATTAGTTATGTTCAAGCTAAAATTATATATTAGGATGTATATCTAGATGATTTACCTTTAGTTACTCTTAATTGACAGGATCAATTCATAGTTGACATAATTATTCATACTTTGTCATTTTGAAAACCCCATTATAGAATTTATATAGTAATGAAATTAGAATATAAAAAATCAAACAAGGCTAATAAGGTTTTGATCTATCATAGAACATCACCATTTGATTCTAAAATATTTTTTATTAACGATAATGATGACCCTATGAGGAATTGTATTTAATATAATACACAATATAACATTACTATCATAAATATGTATTTATCACCTCATATTGATGAGTATTTTGATCTGATACAGGGTACACAGTTTTCTTAATTGGAAGACTTAGGTCTGGATATTGACTTTAAAAATAGAAAAATATATTCTATGGAAAATATTTCAGACATTGAAAGAAAATTATGTGTTTTTGGTTATTCCGATTTGGTTGAAAAATGAAGTATCTCTATTTATGGATATTATATTATAACTTTTCTTGATACATTTCATGAATTGTATTACTGTTAATCATTGATATTATGGTATTTTCAGAATCATTACAATAATAATGAGAAACATTTAAGAAATGTTTGGAAACCATGAAAAAATAAATATGGAAAATTTTATAAATTTGATTTTTGGATACAATAGACTTCATTCCATTGGAAAATTTTAACTAAAGATTTCATAATAGTTTATCACGTTATAATTATTGTGGTAGAAGCATATACATGTCCTAGTAAATTCACATATACAATATTTTTTCTATCATTTGTAGGTTATCGACAATAGTTTATTGAAAGCATATATCATTTAACTCACCCACTGACCATGTTTCCCTGGAAAGTAGTTGAATTTATTTTGGATGAATTGGTGTATTTTTTTCTATTTTAAAGTTGAAAATACAACTATATAACCCATAAATTTTTCCCTCACCCTCAGAAATGGTCACTTTATCACTTGTAGCGATACATCCTTGAAAGCCTATGGTTATGATTTAACACTTGAAAATTTGTTAACTACAAATTCATAATGTAAATTGATGACTCATGAGAAGAATTATCCAACGCATGAATGTGAGGATTCAATTGTAGTTTTTTCATAAAAATCATGAAGTCATATTCACAATGTAGTGATGTTTGATATATTTTTAGATCAAACTATTCATAATTTCGGCAATCCTACTCGTACAAAAACTAATAAAAGGGTAATGAAAGAAAAATAACAACTATAGAGTGGATTTACAAAGAAGGGTATGAAAAAGACCACATACATTCACTTAAACTATGGATAGATAGAAATAAAGCAGCACAAAATACCACCTAGATCTGGTTTCCATGATAGATCTCTTATAAAGGGAATCAAAAACTGAATTCACTTCTATCTATATATGAGTGAAATAAATTTAAAGACTATCTACAAGATATAATAAATCAATCTAGTGTGGAAACATATGAGATCGTACATTTAATGAGTATGTTTTAATATGGTCCTCTACAAAAGTGGACTATGATTCAGCCCATATGGACTACCAACCAGAAAGATTTGAATGAGATGAAAATAAGATGTTTGGAAGTTAAAATGGATTACGATGTCACAATTAAATATTGTCTAGGTAAACATAAGAAGGTATTATATTTATTATTTTGAATGAATAATATATCATTAAACCCAATTCATCTATAACATAATCAAATAATTATTGGTTTAATGATTATTGGATCAGAATTTGTGTATTCGGAAAACATTTCTATATTGTCTTCGGAATATAACAAGCATCATTTTATGAAAGTGTTTAGAAGGATGAAAATAAATATTTTTGTTTGAAATGAATGGAGTAATTTTTTATATAAGGAATATTATATAAGATTATTATTGATAAATATTTTTTCATTATATTTTGAAATTTTTTCTTATAAATATTATTTTTTAGATGACAAGTGAATTTTTAGTGAATATTACATCTCTCTGTATTACGATCTTCTTTATAGCACTTTTTTTAATAAATATCATTTGTATTATTATTAATGTGAAGTAATAGAAAATTACATTGTTGATTTATCCATGACATATTTATCTTTTAAATTTGATAAAACTGAAAAAACTATCTATGGGTATGATTTATACATTTTCATTCCTTAAAAGAAATGAGAGAACAAATAAATTAGTTTTTTGGAAGAATTACAAATAAAATATTGATGAATAATGTGATTATGGGTTATTTTTTTATTTTTTTCCTATATCTATAAATTTTATTCTAGTGTGGTGCATATGTTTTTTATATATATAACAATTATTTCAGTGATATGATATGTCAGATTTTAAGGCTTCTCATTTGTAATGATTAGAGGGAATGACATAATGAGCCAAAATTAAGGATATAGATTTAGAGATTCAATATAGTTAGGTAGTTTAACACATTGTATGAGGTATATGATTATATGTAGGTCGTTAATAAAAGATTATCTATAGAATTATGGGTGATTAGACGTAACTTTTATGTTATGAAGATGGTTGAGATCAATTCTATTAGTTATAATTTTCATAATTCATTGAAAAAAACACGGACACATTTTTCTTTATTTTAATCATCACTCTTTGATTTATGACTGTGAGGTTTTTGGTGTCTTATTTTAGGCATATTTATTTCCATCTAAAGTAACAATTTGAGGCTATCAACAATAGAAATTCCATGAATTTCAACACAATTATACCTAATTGTTTGGTAGAAAGTGTCTACATTTGAATGTTATGTGTACTATATTATTAACTTTTTTTCATTCATGAGTATCCTCTTTTTATATATTATTTTTTAATGTAATATTCTTTCCAACATAGGTTTAATTTTTTTAGTGTGAATAAATTTATATTCCATTTTGGTTAAATTAAATTAATTTCTGGGAATAACATAATTTTTTTTGGTAAGTGGTTTCTTCCTTACTAAATATAATAAATTGTTTTCATAAAACTGTTAGCTATTATTGTGTTATTATTAATGTGTATAGTGATAATAAATATGTCAATATTTTTTTGTTAAATTATATTTAATTTTTATATGATTCGGTATTATTTTTCTTTTAATAATAGAAATATTATCCTTGAATGCTTGAGTTATGAGTTGCGGTGATTAATGATGTTTTACTTTATATTATATTGTTGACCCATTTTAGAGAAATATTCTTATTTGAGATTAATATTTCATAGTGTGTATAATTTATGGGGATTTACTGTAAAATAATTCTTATTGTTTTGTTTAATATTGGAGTGATTCATTAAAAGAGAAGTTTTCAATCATAATAAAGTATGTCGTATGTGATTGTTAGTCCCATTTGAGTTTTATCATATAGGTAGGTAGTATTTTATAATTTTCATAGGTTCATGCTATTAGTTTTTTATAAAATGGTATATTATTATGATATATATTATATAAGAAATTATATTTTTTAATCAAATACATTTTTTTTCAAATTTTAGAGGTGATGGAGGTGAGTTTGGAAGTGATTCAGGGATGATGTTGTGAGTTTTTTAAATAAAATGAGATAATAGAAATATTAATGAACCAACTATGTTTTGGTGGATATATTTATAGGAATATTTGGTCTATGGGATTCTTAGTTGGTTTTTTATATAGAGTTGAGTATGATAATGATTATTTATATTTTAGAATGGAATTATGTCAGGATTGAATTTTATGGAACAAAGGAGGTTATTTGGGTGCTCATAGTAGGTTGGTGAAATCCTTCAAATCCACGAAGAATAACAAAACACAAATTTTAGTGTGTATAATGGATTAATGAGGTGATTAAGAGAATAATATGACTTATAATTTCTATATATGATTCGGAGTGAATAGTCAAAGTTGGTGATTTTTTCAGTATCGTTTCAAAAGGGTTAAGAGATGATGTTGAAGGACATCAACATGGTCTATTCAGCTACACTATGGTAGTATTCCAAGCCCCATTTGAGGGATGAGAACTATTAAATGGAAATTAGGGGATGGATTATTTTTTAAGAATACATATAATGGATATATATTAACAATTATATACCATGTTGTAGCAAAGTAATATTACACAATATTGAAAGTATTCTATATTTTATAAAATATTCAAGTATTATATTCAGAATTTATTTTATAATCAAAACATTATGTAATTTATGGAGGATATTTGAAAAAAATTTATTATCCTGCGGTGGATTATGTCACTTTAGATAATTTTATATTGTATTTATATTGTTTTCTGTTTGGATCATGGTCAATCTTAGGTTTTTAGTGAATAAAAATAGATTTTGATGATTTTTAGCAGTAGTTTCAAATGTCATGTCAAGTTAGTCGATTCATAGTATGTTATTTTATCACCTAAAATAAATTTTCTACGTGTTAATTTTTAAATTTTCATCCAAATATTACTTTATATTTTGTATGATTTATTTTTATTACCTATTAATGATTGATTTCCGGATATCGATTCCTCGTAGATTCATGATATGTCATTTTATTGATATTGATGTAATATAGTAGGGTTGACATTGGTATGTTAAGAGTTATTGTTGATTTTTTTATGTAAGGATGGTATGATTCCATGGGTCATATAAGTATGGGTTTATATCTCTAATTTTTTTGTGGTATAATGATAAATGTATGTGTTTTATATATCCTTGGAAACAATTGGAATAGAAAGAAGATTCAAAATAGTTGGTTTCACTAAAATTAATATATTCTTATCATTTTTGGGGTATGTTTTTATCGCATCCCATTATGTAAAATTATTTTTTAATTGAAAACATTTCGTCAGTGACTATGAATGGAGGGGAAAATAGGGTATTTTATGAATTTTAAACATTTCAGATGATTCTTATTTGATCAACAATAAATATTATAGGATGTGAAGTCATGGAAAAATGTTTTTTTATTTAATTTTTTTATTTTTTAGATATCTGTAGAGGAATTATTATTTTTTATAAATGGTGGATTGAAATGCTATTATGATGATTATTCATTGGTATATAATCATAAGGAATATTTAACATGGTGGATTTATACCATAGTTGATAATTCATTTTTTTCATGTTTTATTGCATTATTTTTCATGGATAAGGTGGTGATGGTCAAATTCATTTGATTATTCATTTTCATTGATATTTTATCAACATATAGTCATAATGATGTGGTGATATAGGATGTATTAGTGGCTATGTCATAATAAAGGAAGTATGGATGTGTTTTAAGGTTTTTTTTGATTGTGTAGAGGTTATAAATCAATTATTTATTTGTGTGATAATGATGTTGAAATGTTTTTATAACATATGGGATGACGTAAAAATATTATGAAAATAAGAAATGGTTTTAGATGATGAATTATCTACATTTTATATAGAATTTATGAGAAATGTGTTTTTATGGTTTTATGGTTTTCGTTTTATTATATCATTCCTAGTCAATTAGAGATATATTTTCAAAAGTGGCGTTCTACATGGTAATGAGTTGGGATGAATTTAGAACTGATTGATAATATTTTTATTGTTTTCCTGGGAACATTTTTCATTTTAATATTACTAATTTTGTGATATAGTGTTTTCATAATATCTTTATGTAATTATTATTTGATATATGATTATGATATTTTAATGAATTTGGTTCTCTTAATTCAAATATAATTTTTTCATGTGATTTAATGTGACATCATAACTCACGTAACCAAAATCTAGTGGTTATTTAATTACATTGGCACAAATTAAAAGGGATCATACCATGAATTATTGAATATGATATTTTTCATGGAAGAGTAGATACATATATACTTGACAATTAACATTTATAAAAATGAAATATAATGTAATAATAATAGTGAGCACTTTTTAATTTATTCAATATATTCTAAAAAATTTATTTATCCCTTCTTTGTATCATAATGAATTTCAAACATAACAATCGGTGATCTCAAATGATCTGGATAGAAAAGAATATAACCTAAGATATCCTAGATTAAATAAATAATTATTAAAATGGTAGATATAAAAAAATTGGAAATATTTCATATACCTAATTTCACAAAAAGGTGACTAAATACATCGATGAAATTGAATCCAAAATAATAAAAAAATTGAAAAAAAAACTAGTGTGATAATGATAGAATTCATAATGTCAAATATCAAAATCGTACAATAAATGAGAAGTGCAAATAAATTATATATAAATAGGTAATGTAAATGCAAAATACCCCAAAATGTATTCCACATGATTGTTACTAATGCATATAGGGTATATAATGATACCCTTCCATCACATACTAAGTACAATTCATTCTTCATGTGAATGGGTTGAATGGAAATTTAATACATAATGAATACAAACATTTATATTAATAATTAGTAATAATAAATGATAATATTTTCCCTAATAAATAGATATAACATGAAAAAACACACAAATTAATATGGTAAATGGTATCAATATATCATATCTGCATTGTCACATAAGATTCATTATAAGATGTTGACATAGATGAAAATAAATTAAAAATACCACAAGAATATTTCAAGACAAAATAAAATTATAATATTGAAATCACTTATATGAAAATATAAAAAATTTAGGAATATAAGGAAAAAATATTCATTTAAAATAAAAAAGGAAACATATTATGAACTATTCAAATAAAATAATATTCCTAATGTTGTGAAATGTCGTTTCAGTGGTAAATGGAAAAACTAAGAATCAATTGATAGTTATTGTAAAAATTACCTCCATCAGAAACTAAAAAAAGAATATTATTTTAATTATTTTATTGAAGGTTATTAATATGATAAAAATTACTTAATCAATAACTTAAAAATATTTATAACATTATTGAAAAAAATTTAATGATAGTAATGTCAACTTAAAAAAAGATTTATGAACTAATTAAAAAAATGTACTTTTTCCTTTAAAACATTCAGTATTGAATTTTGAGAATCAAAGAATGGAAAAATAAAACTAATAAACTTAATCCACAAAAATAATTATTTTTTTGAAAAAATTGAATAATATATAAATACCAAATAGTTCCCCTATTGGAAATAAAATTATAAATAATCTTTATTATGGTTAAGATGGTGAAATATATCATTAACACTTTTCTAACCAATGAATCATAACCAAAATTAGATAAATAACATCAAATAAATATTTAAATACCTTTAATATAAAGATATTAAATATATAAAATATCAAATGGGGAGGATATGAACAAAAAAATGATACAACTAGTGAATACGACTTATGTCTCATCAAAAAAATGTGAGATGTGAAACCCTTAGCTCAGTTAAACAATTATATGTATATGAATATCAAAATCAATATAATAATTTTTTTTTGTTTTATTTATATAAAAGATTCATATAAATACTTATAATATCATATATAAACTTATTATAATAATTCAATAATTTTGTGTTAATAACAAATTATTAAAATCATTGATTCCTAATGTGAATTCTTTTGTTATTAATGTATGTTTATGATTAAATGTTTCATTTGTTGAATCTTTTTCAAAGATAAATGATATATATAATTTTAATAATGATTTAAATATAATATATATTCATCATATAAATATATTTAATCACCCACTAAATTTAAAAATAAAAAATAAATCAAATCACTTAACAGATGTGGTAGTCCACATTTACGCACAAGCGACATTATCAGTGTTTAACTGGTGTAAGTGTTAGAAGGTAAATACAATTTTAGATTTATATAGTTATAATTATTTCATAAATATAATATATATTCATTAATTAAATCTCCATTACCATCCAATTATGGTGGGGATGAAAAATAAATTCTACAGTTATGTGGATATGGTAGGTCACACATTTGAAAGACTGATGTTTTCATTCTCTAGAGGATATAAAATCAGTGTAAAATTATTTTCCTGCAATAATGACTACATCTCAGTCTCATTAAAATAATATATTCACTATTTTAGTATCTATACCATATATTAATAGGAATTATAAAAACAAGTAATCTTTGTATTATTCAGGTAAGACCGCATCCTATTCATTGAGACACCTCCATTAGCTTATATCTTAAGATTTATTAGAATTTTATTAGGATAAATAGAGAATTTCCATAATGAAGGGAATACATATCAAAATATTTTTGGATGCTTATTGGATAAGATAGAGTTCACAATGTTTCCTAACAAGGGGGTTATGTGGTTCCCTTCTATAAATGAGGGGAGGTATACACAAGAAGATGCATAAACTATTTATATAGAAATATGTCATTTTTATTTAAAAGATTCTAAATTTATCATATATTTTATTATAATAAGGTAAAACTATAAATAAAACCATTAAATTAGGTCTAATAATTTCATTTATGTTATATTGATTCATTAATCCAATCTTCTTAACCCACTAAACCCATTCTTCCTTTAACTATCATTATAAATATTTACAAGGGTTAATATTAGTTACGACCAAACACATTTTTTAACTAATTAAATAATAATTTGTTATGATGATACTAAATATCTAATCCATTTTTCATAATTACACTCCTTAAATTGGAATGAATTACTTGGAATAGAAGTACACAAAATTCAATACAACTATCTTTAGAAAAAAATTATATATAAAATTGATTTACTATAAATTTCATGTATAATGTTATTTAATATTTATAATATTTATATACTAGAACAATTTATATACTTAAAATAAAATATATTATACACTTATAATATTTTAACATAATTGTATTAATAAATCATTGTTAAACTCTTTGTTTCACATTGTTAACTTTTTTTCCATATATGTTTTGATTCTATTATTTTTATTTTTCCACATTTCTCATGGTTACACAATGTAAATAATTGTAATGATTATATAAATATCACATTTATTTAATATATATATATATGTTGAATCATACATGAAATTTTTACATGTAACATGTATGGAATCACCTCGTTGTGGTGGTAGTCCACACAAACACATTAGCGATGTTATCATTTTTTAACAAGTGGATAGGTTAGAAGGTAATTGATATATTATATTTATGGTATAATATAATTTCATATGTATCAAATATATTAATTATCTTTATCCTTATAAATATCAAATTAAATTTTTTATGAGAAATTAATTTCACCACAATGTGGTGACGGTAGGTCGTACGTAAGGATGACAAATGTTTTCATTTCATATAGGATGGGACAGTATAGGAAATAAATTATTGCATAAAAAAATTATATATCATTATTATTCATACAATATTAATTATATTTTTTTTCTATACACCATATTTTATGGAATTAGAAGAATAAATAAAATTTTGAAAAGTCTTGTACGATGATTACTTCTTCTTTGAGAGACCGTGTTTAGATTACTTTATTAGCCATCTGAGAATTATCTTCTGAGATGAAATTATGTTCATGAATTTATTTAAATAAAATTATAATGTTTTTAGGTATTTAAAGATATATAGTGATCAGTAATTCTAAATAAGGGAGTAGAATTTGGTCATATTAAATGTTATAGGAGGGGTACTCATGTAATTACAAAATTATTAAAATAATATAGTCGTTTTAATTTGAAATTGAGCTCAAATTGCAGTAAAACATAATAGAATAATGTTATAGTATCAATAAAACCAAACAATGAAGTTTAGAAATTGGTTTTGTGTTATTTTTAATCCTTATCTCTTTATATTTAACTCATTTGACATATTTTACCATTAAATGAGATGTTAATGTTTTACCATGATTAGTATTCATTATGACAAAGAATTATATGGAAGTTATTACATAATATTAATTCTTAATATTCCAAATAAGGAATAAATTTTATATGTTCCAACTACAATAAATGGTATAAATTATTTATAACATATTACTTCAAAACACAATAAAAAACATTTTAAAAAAAATGTATGTTTTATGTATAAAAATTATTATACAAAAAATATATTGTATAATTTTGTTTCCAGTATAATTTACTAAATTATATTAAATCAAAGGATAAATTTTTTTAAACAAAATAAAAATAATACCATATAACTACATTACTAAAAAGATAATTACTAAATTAGTGTTTTTAACAAGACCATTACAAAATTTTCCCATTTGATATGAATATATTTTTTTAGTTTAAATTTATATTCATATAATAATTATATTCATTCTTATATATATATATATATTCTACAAAAAATTCAAAAAATTTCCTTTTATTATTATAACATTATAATATCATAGAACTGAGAGGTTCTAGAAGACCATTAATTTTCAATTATCAATCAAAAATCAAATATTCTCAAAAAATATAATAATTTCATATATATGTAAAGATTTGATTTTGAACTAAAAACTTACTTTTATTTTAAAAAAAATTATACAAAATGGGAATCTAGGGTTTAATCACCGTATATAGTAATGTTATGCACAATATATTATTCTTCATTTAGATTGAAACTTTGAGAGATTATAATTTATTCTAGGGTGTTATATTTGTTGATTCAATAAGGTTTTCCTTATGACTTTTCCATTCCTTCTTGTTTTGAAAATGACAAACACCTTATCTTTAAGAAAAATTGCTTTCTTAAGGAAAAATGTTTCTTTAAGAAAAATTGCTTTCTTAAGGATAATCGCTTTTATAAAAAAATTATCTTTATCATATTTTCATCCATATTTTTTTTAAGTATGAGATTCAAATTCATTTTCTCGGAATCATTGAAACTTTGATATAAAGCATTCTGTTTTAGGATTCAGATTCTGGATAAGAACTATAAGGAAGTCTCATTCCGAATTTCGGATATGAACTCTGACTAAGTTCTATTCCAGATTCAGGTTACGAATTCTGAAGAAGAATTCTCATTATGAATTCTAATGAAGAATTCTCATTACTAATTCCAATGAAGAAATCTCATTCCGAATTCTCATTATGAATTCTGATGAAGAATTCTCATTACGAATCCTGATGATGAATTCTCATTACGATTTCTAATGACGAATTTCTGATTCCGAATTCTCATTCCGAATTCACCTGTTAAACAGAATTTGAGTATCTTTGTTTTGTTCATTCTGAATTAATTCAGACTCCGAAAAGTATATTTGTTAGACTCCGAACGTTTATATTGCTTACATCTCTATAATTTGTCTACACTTTATTATTTTCATTACACTCCGAACCTTCACTCCGAAGCGTTCATTCCGAACATTTATGTTAGAGTTTAAAACGATGTCGTACATTCTTTTACACTTGTTTTGTTATAAAATGATGTCGTCCATTTTGTTATAAACTAACCGTTGTCTAAGTGACATATGTACAGGTCCCTACGATCTTTAAGGAAAATATGACCGTTGGAGAAGGATACGACCTTACCTATAAATAGGAGCTCATTTGAAAAAGCTCGTAACGGATGGATGACCAATTTGGACTTTGTGAATACATGCTGTTGAAGTGATTTCTAGAGAGAGAGACTCTTATTAACTCTTAAAGCTTCGTGCGACTCCGAATATTGGTGATTACATTCGAGGGCTTCCGGGGATAGGAAGACAGAGGTGCCGACTACCTTAAAGTTCGAGGGCTTCCTTGCTAAGGAAGACAGAGGTGCTAACTACCTTAACGTTCGAGGGCTTCCTTGCTGAGGAAGACAGAGGTTGCCAACTACCTTGAAGTTGAGGAATTGCGGGGATAGCAAGACAGAGACTCCAATCTTCGTATCGAGGGCTTACCCTGGTGTGGGTAAGACAGAATTGCTTGAAAGTATAAATCAAGGGACCTTTATCCAAGGTTGTTGGATACCCTTCTCTTTGGGTTAAAAGACTTATATCTTGTTACTAAGTAGTTCTACTACTTGTTCTTATTCCGCTGCATTTTTTATCATAAAGAAAGTGTAACCTTATTATACTTCCTTACTTGTACTCTGATTAATTTAGATTCTATACGCTTTAAGGTAGAATCTCATATTGTAATCTTTTGTTAAGTTTCCATTTTCCGGAACCATATTTCTGGAACCAACTTTCAGAATATCTTTCCAAGTTTAGTTCGGTGTTAGAGGTGTTGTGAATTTGCTTAGTTTAATATTTGTTAAACTTATCCCTTTCCTTTTTTAATGCAACTTTAGTTATTCATAACTAACTTTAAAGGTTCCAAAGGAATTTTTAAAGTATACAATTCACCCCCCCTCTTGTATATTGAAAATCTCATACTATATTTCGATCCTATAATTGGTATCAGAGGAGGTCTCTGAAATACTTATACTCACGAATAAGTTTTTCTTGCTCACTTATTCCATTCCGAACTTTTTCATTCCGAATTTCCATTCCGAACTTTTCTTATTCCAAACTTTGTTATTACGATTCTTTGCTACTAAAAAGTTTGTGTGCAAAGTTATTTTTTGGTATGGCAGGAATTAATGTTGGTTCAATTGACAATCTGCATCCGACAAGACCACCAATCTTTGAGGGTAATGACTATGAATACTGGAGAGATCGAATGAATACTTTTGTTATTAATGCTGGTGTAGATAACTTTGTTACGCTTACTAGGGATTATAAAATTCTTGACAAGGATGTCAGATCTTTCACTAACCAGAAAAAGTAAGAATATCAACTCAACTATAGGGTACGCAACACCTTACTATGTTCAATGACCAGAAATATATATATCCAAATTTCATCTTGTGAAGCAGCTAACTGTATATGGATGAAGTTAGGGGTTACACACTTTGGGACTTCTAAAGTGATTGAGACTAGAAGATCTATGCTTAGAGCTGAATATCATGGCTTCAACTTTCCTTATGGAGAACCTATTTGTAATGTTCAAAAAAGGTTTATAACTATTGTCAACAGTCTGCAGTCTATGGGAGAGAAAGGTTTAGATGATGAAGCTCTTGTGGACAAGATAATTGATATTATGCCTAATGAGTGGGAATCCAAGAGAACAGCTATAGATGAGAACAGGAAGGTTACTCAAATTACTCTTGATGAATTATTTGGAACTCTTCTATAACATGAAACCAGATTGAAGAGAGATGCTGACAACATCAAGAAAAAGAATGGAAATGGTATTGTTGCTTTTACTACAACTTGAAATCAGATGAAAGCTAAGACTCCTGAAAGAGTAACCAGATCCAAGTCAAAGAAAGTTATTTTTCAATCCGAATCTAGTGAGAGTGAAGTCTCGGAAAATGAATTAGCCAATCTTGCTCGAAGGATGAACAAGATAGCTGGACAGAGAAATTTTCAATCCAAGTATAAGAAAAAGGATAGGAAAGATAAGAAAGAAGGAGAAGTTACTTGTTATGAATGAAAAAGAGCTAGACATATTAGACCAGATTGCCCTATGCTAAAAAAGAATGAATGAAAGGAAAGACATTCAGACAGGAACAGGAAGAAGTAATATAAAGCTAAAGCTAAGAAAGTTCTGAAAGCTAATGACACCTGGAGTGCCAGTGGTGGTGACTCTTCAGATGAATCTTCTGATTATGAATCTTCAGGAAAGAAGAATCTTGGTCTTATAGCCAGATTGCCTATTGATAATCATTGTTTTATGTCTAAGGTACGAAATGCTGAATCTTTGACCAATATTTCTTTAAATTCTAATGATAGTAAGTATTATAACTCTTCTGATGAAGAATCATCTTCTGATGAGGAAAATACTTTACCTACTTATGAAGAAGTCTCTAGGTTTTCTGAACTTCTTGAGATTGAGAATTCCAAACTCAACAAGAAACTTGATAAGGAAAACTCTAGGAATTCTATCCTTACTAAAGAGATATTAGATCTTTCTAAAGATCTTGATAAGAAAAATTCTAATTTTGAAAGTATTTCAAAAAATCATGAGGAAGTAAATTCTGAGAAGAATAAACTTTCTAAAGAATTAGAAAAAGTAATTTCTATGAAAAATGTTTTCGAGCCTAACTCTAGTTATAAAACTAATGATTTTGAGGATAAAATCTTGGTTGTAAAAATCAAGTCCGAAATTTTTTCCTTAAAGAAGTGTTTATCAATCTTTACCCATGGTAAGGAAAATTTTGATAAGATGTATTCCCAAATACGACCTTTAAGAAATAAATCCGGATTTGGTTATACTCATGCAAAACCTATTTTCAGTAACAATTATTTTGTTCCTCAAAGTGCCCCATTTTGTACCAAGTGTCAATGTGGTGGTCACTGGGAAAATAATTGTTCCTTAAACAAAACCCAATCTCTAGGATTTCACAAAGCCTACTTTTCTAAGAAAATGTGGATACCTAAAATTTTATTGTCTGGAAATCTCGGATCCAAACAAGATTGGATTCCGAAAGTCTAATTTTCTTCTTGATTTCAGGATAATAAAGAAAGTACCAGCAACAATACATGGTAAATGGATAGTGGATGTTCCCGGCACATGACTGGTAACAAAATCTTTTTTAAAAAGATTATCAAAACAAAAGGAGGAAAGGTAACTTTCAGAGACAATGCTAAGTGAGAGATTTTTGGTATTGGTAATATTGTTCTTTTAGGTAAATCCTTGATTTCAAATGTTCTTTTCGTTAAGGGTCTTAAGCACAACCTCATTAGCATATGTCAGTTATGTGATGAAGTTTACCTTGTGAATTTTAGGAATGAAAAGTGTTTAGTTCACAATTCCAAGAAAGAATTTATTATCTCAGCCAATAGGCAAGAGAATGTCTACACCTTTAACTTAGAAGATCTTAGAAGCCAAGATCTACCTTTCCTAAGTGCAATGGAAGATCATTCTTGGTTATGGAATAGAAGACTAGGTCACTGTAATCTTAGGAACCTATGTAAACTCTCTAAGAAGAAACTAGTTAAGGATCTACCGGAGCTTAGATTTGATTCTTCTAAAGTTTGTGATCCTTTTCAATATGGAATGCAACATAAATCTAATTTTAAATCAATCGGTGAAGTCTCAACAACTGATGCATTACAATTAGTGCACATGGATCATTTCGGTCCAACACAAACTGGAAGTATTGGAGGCAAATACTATGTGTTTGTTCTAGTTGATGATTACACCAGATTTACTTGGGTCTATTTTCTAGCAAAGAAATCTGAAGCTTTTTCTTATTTCAAAAGTTTTATAGCTCAAGATAAAAATTTGAAAAAACTTCCATTGAAGACTATTCATAGTTTTCATGGGTGAGAATTTCAAAATTCGGATTTTGAAACTTTTTCTAGTAAGAAAGGTATTACTCACAATTTTTCAGCACCAAGAACTCCTCAACAGAATGGTGTAGTTGAAAGAAGAAATAGATTTCTTCAAGAAATAACTAGAACCATGTTGAGTGAATATTCTATTGCTAGACATTTCTGGGCTGAAGCTGTAAGTACTTCTTGTTATACTATAAATCGAGTTTTAATTAGACCTTTTCTTAATAAAACTCCTTATGAGTTATGGAATGGTAGAAAACCAAGACTTTTCTACTTCAAGGTTTTTGGTTGCAAAGTATTCATTCTGAATACTAAAGATAACTTTCATAAATTCGCACCAAAGTCTGATGAAGGAATTTTCTTAGGATATTCCACAACCTCTAAGGCTTATAGAGTTTTTAATAAAAATTCTTGTACTGTTGACGAAATAGTACATGTAAAATTTGATGAGTCTGATCCTTTTGTTTTTAAACCATCTCAACTAACATCTTCGGATGTGTTTTCAAAAACTAGTTATCAACATTCGATAGAAGAACCTTCTGATAAGGAAATTGTTCAAGAAGATACTTCTGAAACATTTACCCCAGAAGATTTTCTACCCTATGTTGATGAACAGGTTGTACAAAACCCAAATCAGTTGTTTCTTAATAACCATCCCAGTGATAGTATCATTGGTCATGTAAATCAACCTGTAAGGACTAGAAGTTCCATAAGAAATGAAGTAGAACATCTAGCATTTCTTTCCCAATTAGAACCTAAAAGCACTGATGAAGCATTAGGTGATGATGATTGGATTAAAGCCATGCAAGATGAACTAAATGAATTAGAAAGGAATAAAGTCTGGACCTTGGTTGAAAGACCTAAGGAAACTTCTGTTATTGGAGTAAAATGGGTTTTCAGAAATAAATGTGATGAAAATGGAGTCATTGTTAGAAATAAAGCTAGACATGTTGCTAAAGGCTATAATCAACAAGAAGGAATAGTCTATGAAGAAACCTATGCTCCTGTAGCTAGACTTGAATCTATCCGTATTCTACTTGCCTTTGCAGCATTCTTTAATTTCAAACTTTTCCAAATGGATGTGAAATGTTCTTTTCTTAACGGTTATGTTCAAGAGGATGTTTTTGTTGAAAAACCTCCTGGATTTGAAGATACAAAACATCCTGATCATGTTTTTAGACTTGCCAAAGCTTTGTATGGCCTTAAACAAGCCCCACGAGCATGGTATGATAGAATCGCTGGATTTTTGCTTCAAAATAACTATGTTAAGGGAAATGAAGATCCAACCCTTTTTATAAAGAAAGATAAGAAAAATGTTTTGATTGTTCAAATTTATGTTGATGACATTATATTTGGTTCAACTCAGCAATCTTTGACTGACTCTTTTGCTAGTCTAATGAAATCTGAGTTTGAAATGAGTTTGATGGGTGAGTTAACATTTTTCCTTGGTTTTCAAATTTCTCAAAAACCAGAAGGAACCTACATATCTCAACATAAGTATATTAAAGATCTTCATAAAAAGTATGGTTATGAAAACACTAAGAGTATAAGTACTCCCATTGGTACCTCAAACTCTTTAGATCTTGATGAAGCTGGGAAACCGGTAGATCAAACATCCATTAGAGGTATGATAGGAAGTCTACTTTACTTAACATCTAGTCGACCAGACCTAATGTTTTCAGTATGCTTATGTGCAAGATATCAATACAATCTTAAGGAATCTCACTTAAAGGCAGTAAAAAGAATTTTTCTCTACCTTTAGGGAACCATGGATCTAGGATTATTTTATACTTCTGGAAATGACTTTGTTCTGAAAAGCTTTTCTGATGCTGACTTTGGTGGATGTAGAATGGATGGAAAAAGTAAATCCAGAACTTGTCATTTCTTAAGAGACTCACTAGTTTCTTGGTCCTGCAAAAAGCAACATTCTGTAGCACTTTCCACTACTGAAGCTGAATATGTAGTAGCTGGAAGTTGTTGTGCTCAAGTGTTGTGGATGCAACACACACTCACAGACTATGGCTTGAGTCTTACTAAAACTCAAATTTTGTGTGATAACACAAGTGCCATTGCCCACAGTATGAACCCTGCACATCACTCCTGTGCAAAACACATAGATATTAGGCATCACTTTCTTAGGGATCACACACTAAAAGGAGATATTATTCTTCAATTTATCGGAACGCAAGATCAACTTGCTGATTTTTTCACAAAATCTTTTCCTTCTGATAGATTTGAATATATTAAACAGAAGTTAGGAATGATAACTGTAAGGTAATCTTTCATAATTAACTTTCTGTTGAAAAATTCTCCTTACAGTAATAAAATCCTCTTCATAGGGGGAGTACATTTGATTGTTTGTATTAACAAAGTTTTTCTTAGAATTTTGTTTTCAAATTTTTCGGAATGAAGATTTCCGGAATGGACCTTCCGGAACGAAAGTTTTCCAGAATGGATATTTCCTTACAGAATACTTCTGAAAAAGAAGTATTCATATCGAAAACATCCAGAATGGAAACTTTCGTACTGGTACTCGTAACCAGATTTTCGTACCGAACCTTCATAGTTTTTCGTACTATGTTTTTCTTTTGGTACTAAGTTTTTTGTACTGAGTTTTTCGTAATGAGTTTTTCGTAGTAAGTTTGTTTTCCATATGTAAAATTTTTCAAACATAGTCTTTTCGTAATAAAGTTTTATTTAGTCATTTATATATTACCAATTACGAATAAATTTCATAAGCTAATCCGAAAGGTATGATTTTCTTACTTAAGTTTTCATAGTCATATTTTACTTGCTGGAATTTTCTTGTACTATGTTTTCGGATTATAGTTTTCTTAATTCTTTGTTTTAATAAAATCCTCAAAAAGATCGGATTCAAGTTATCAACCGTCAGATTTGATCTCAGTTCATTCTAAACCATTAGATCAACCGTGGAAGATGAACCGTCATCCCGTTGCCTATATAAAGGGGAACTAATTTCTCGTCCCACATCAGTTTCACGCTTTCGCGTGCTGAAGCTCTGCCCCTCTGTTTTATGGTCATTCCGAACCACAGTTTACTCCGTTCTGAACTTCTCAGAGGATTACAAATCCGAATGTCTGCGGAGTTAGCCTCTCAAGAAATGTCTTCAACCAAGCCTATTTCTCAGTGGTTAGTTTACAGAGAAAGGTTACTCCATCTGGATTTCTTCAACAACTATGATTCTCTTATCTCAAAGAACATCAAGCTGAATGGCTGGGAAGATGTTGCGGTATCAAAAACCGGGAATCAAGATGAAGTGTACTCAGATTTACTTGTCGAGTTTTATGAATCAGTTTCCTTCTTTAAGGAAGACGATAGAGAGAAGTTTTCTTTCAAGTCGTATGGCAAGACCTACAAACTTTCTTACACCAAGGCTGCAAGCTTGGTAGGGATGTCTTATGAAGGAGAAGCCGAGTTTATTTCACACGTTTTACCGGACTCTAAAGGTAGCTTCGACAAGCAAAAAGCATTAGAAACTCTCAGACTGGCTGATGACAAGGCTCCGAAGATTGCAAGTCTATCTAAAAACTTCCTGATTCTTGAATTATGGGTGCAAGGACTTATCGTACCGAGGAAAGGCGATAAAGACAGTTTGAAGAAGAGTGAGATCTATATCATAGATTTTCTGATAAATATAAGGAAGTTCAATTTCATGAGGCATATTCTTATAACCCTTGAGAATCTTAAGAAAGGAAATCTCAGAGTACAGATCATAATGTACCCAGCAATATTATCTATGTTGATAGTTCGGTGCCTTGAATCTTTCAAGGAGGCTTACAGATCTAAGCCGAGGGTATGCAAAATTTTGTTGGTGAGTGATGACACTCTTAAAAGAATGTATGTAGCTTTTGACAAGAAGTCTGGAAAGTTTATTGATCTACCTACTCAAGAAGAAACCGTTTCGAAAGCTGTTGATCCGGAATCCTCTAAGCCAGTAAGGAAGAGAAAGCTAAAAGAAGTGCTAGTAGAAGCCGAGGAACCCAAGTCTAAGAAAGTCCACTCCGCACCTCCAAAGCCTAAGAAGAAGAAAGCCTATCCTGATGAGGTTTTTACAAAGTGGAGAGCTGATAAAGAGAAAAGGAAAGAAGGGGATCCGCAGTTCGGATTGGACCCTGCGGAGGCTAAGGCTCTGAGAGAGAAAACTGCCGATGAGCTTGAGAAACATGCAAAACAAAGAATCTCAAGAACAAGATGTCCAAGGCTGAGGTAGCTCAGGCCTTGTTAACATTCAATGAAATGGTTTCAGCAACAATTCCTGTTCCGAGAACTTTCTCCTTGGAATCTCTACCTGAGACTCCAGGAAGAAACCTCGTTGCTCCTGAAGAATCTATTGCTAAGAATACTGAGGAAGCTGAGGAAGTTGAGCAAGTAGAACAAGAAGAAGAGGCTACTGAAGGAAGTGGTGAAACCGGAGATGTGCTGAAACAAGTGGATGATTACAAGGGAACAACTTTGGAACACTTATCACTCCGAACTTCAGGAAATGAATCCTCGAAGCTAGTTACGCCGGCAATGGAAGAAGGGAAAGGAGAAGAAGAAGTTTCTTTTCATGGAGAAGAAGAACATCTTTTACTAGATGTTGCTCAGAAGGAAAATATAGAAGTTTCTGATGAGGAAGATAATGTTGTTCAAGTCTCTGATAGTGACAAGAGATCTCCGAAACAGGTTTCAATTCCGGGAGAAGATAAGGGAAAGAAAATTCGTACCGAAACTCCGAGCTCAGAAGTAAGGAAGAGGATGGAAGCTGGTAGTTCTTCAAAAAGAAAGTTGGAGCTTATTGAGGAAGAAAACTCTCCATGCAAGATTTCAGATTCGTAGTCATCTTCGTTGGGGCATGATTTTGTCGTCCAGTCTTTGAAGAAGTTGGTGGGAACCATTCCGACCTTCTCTAGTATCGACTCAAGATTCCAGATGCTCCATCATGCGCTGAATCAGAAAACAGACTCCATATCTATGGTTATGGATAAGTGCGTTGATATTGAAGCTCAGTTCAAAACTTTCTTTATTGGTTACGAAGCTCATAAAAGATCTTTCAAGAGGATGACAAGTTGGTCAAAGAAGATCGTGGAAGAAATGAGGTTGATGGATGAAATTCACGATAATGTTAAGGATGCCTTTGAGACCGAGGACAAGAAGATAAACGAGATGACTACATCCTTTGAAGAAAAATTGACAGAGGAAAAGAACTTTTGGATTCAGGAAGTGAGAGATCTGAATGGGAAGCTCAATTCCGTTTCTCAAAATTGGAAATTTGAAAGAGATCATCAGATTGATTTTGAAGAAAGGATGAAAGCTCAGGAAGAAAAGATCCAAGCTCAGGAAGAAAAGATGAAACCTCAGGAAGAAAAGATTGAAGCCCAATCCGCAAGAATAGTTGCCCTAGAGAAGCAAACTGAAGAAGATCATAAAGAACTAAAGATGATCAAGACTATTCTTAAAGGGCTCATGTCGAAGGAAAAAGATCCGAAATAACCCAATCCGATCTTTTAGTTGTAATTCTTTTGTTGCTGACATTTCAAATCTAATTAAAATTGTGCTTGTTGTTTCTTTTGTTGTCATTACTAATATCTCAGTTACTTTGTTAAGTTTTTCCATTCCTTCCAATTCGTTTTGAAAATCACAAAGGGGGAGAAGGAAAAGATCCTTAAGAAAAAGAAGAACTCTAATAAGAGTTTATCAAAGGGGGAGAAGAAAAAGATCATTAAGAAAAAGAAAAACTCTAATAAGAGTTTGTTTAAGGGGGAGCTTTTTCGTCAAAGAAGACATTCTTATTTTTCACTCCGGAAATCTGAATACGATCCTTAGAGTTTCAAAGCCTAAGGGGGAGTTAGTCTTATTCATCAATATCTTTAAAGCAAAGGGAGATAAGCCTTAATGTTTTTTTCTTTCTTCTTAGAATAGCTTTTTCGTAAGGATGTTTGTGCTTTCCAAAAAGGGGGAGATTGTTGAGTAAATACGGTTTTCCTTATGACTTTTCCATTCCTTCTTGTTTTGAAAATCACAAACACCTTATCTTTAAGAAAAATTTTCTTTCTTAAGGAAAAATGCTTCTTTAAGAAAAATTGCTTTCTTTAGGAAAATCGCTTTTATAAGAAAAATTTTCCTTATCATATTTTCATCCATATTTTTCTTAAGTATGAGATTCAGATTCATTTTCTCGGAATCATTGAAACTTTGATATAAATCATTCTGTTTTAGGATTCAAATTCTGGATAAGAACTATAAGGAAGTCTCATTCCGAATTCCGGATATGAACTCTGACTATGTTCTATTCCAGATTTATGTTACGAATTATGAAGAAGAATTCTCATTACGGATTCTAATGAAGAATTCTCATTACTAATTCTAATGAAGAAATCTCATTCCGAAATCTCATTACGAATTCTGATGAAGAATTCTCATTACGAATCCTGATGATGAATTCACATTACGATTTCTAATGAAGAATTTCTTATTCCGAATTCTCATTCCGAATTCACCTATTAAATAGAATTTGAGTATCTTTGTTTTGTTCATTCTGAATTAATTCAGACTCCAAAAAATATCTTTGTTAGACTCCGAACTTTTATATTGCTTACATCTATATAATTTGTCTACTCTTTATTATTTTCATTACACTCCGAACCTTCACTCTGAAGCGTTCATTCTGAACTTTTATGTTAGAGTTTAAAATGATGTCGTACATTCTGTTACACTTGTTTTGTTATAAAACGATGTCGTCCTTTTTGTTATAAACTAACCGTTGTCTAAGTGACACGTGTACAGGTCCCTCCGATCTTTAAGGAAAATATGACCATTGGAGAAGGAGCCGACCTTACCTATAAATAGGAGCTCATTTGAAAAAAGTCGTAACGGATGGATGAACAATTTGGACTTTGTGCATACATGCTGTTGAAGTGATTTCTAGAGAGAGAGACTCTTATTAACTCTCAAAGCTTCGTGCGACTCCGAATGTTGGTGATTACATTCGAGGGCTTCCGGGGATAGGACGATAGAGGTGCTGACTACCTTAAAGTTCGAGGGATTCCTTGCTAAGGAAGACAGAGGTGCCGACTACCTTAAAGTTCGAGGGCTTCCTTGCTGAGGAAGACAGAGGTTGCCAACTACCTTGAAGTTGAGGACTTGCGGGGATAGCAAGACAGAGACTCCGATCTTCGTATCGAGGGCTTACCCTGGTGTGGGTAAGACAGACTTGCTTGAAAGTATAAATCAAGGGACCTTTATCCAAGGTTGTTGGATACCCTTCTCTTTGGGTTAAAAGTCTTATATCTTGTTACTAAGTACTTCTACTACTTGATCTTATTCCGCTGCATTTTGTATCATATGGAATGTATAACCTTCTTATACTTCCTTACTTGTACTTTGATTAATTTAGATTCTATATGCTTTAAGGTAGAATCTCATATTGTAATCTTTTGTTAAGTTTCCATTTTCTTGAACCATATTTCCGAAACATACTTTCATAATATCTTTCCAAGTTTAGTTCGGTGTTAGAGGTGTTGTGAATTTGCTTAGTTTAATCTTTGTTAAGCATAGCCCTTTCCTTTTCTTAAGGAAACTTTAGTTATTCATAACTAACTTTAAAGGTTCCAAAGGAATTTTTAAAGTATACAATTTACCCCCCTCTTGTATATTGAGCATCTCATACTATATTTCGATCCTATAATATTTATGTTTTATTATAAGATTCCTTTTTATAATATGGATTTAACTTTTTTTTATTTTGAAAATTTTAAGGAAATATCATGAATTTCATTGGTGTTGTATTAGTATAAGGATTTATTTTGGAGCTTATTTTGGAAGATGTTTTTGAAAGGTTGTAGTGAATTGATAAGGGTGTAGATCATAAAATATTAAATTGTTGTGATAGTTGAAAATATATTGTTTAATATATTGTTTTCTTTGTTTTATTTCAAACATTTCAACCTTTTCATTTTATTTCCCATGAATTTTAATTATTATGGAAAAAATAAATACTCTTTAATAATAAGATAAAAACCCTCCATAATTGTGTTGTGTTTAATTTACATGATATTGATTTAGAGAATTGGATTAATTATTTTTGTATCTTGGGAGGTGTTCTGTGGATGATTCATAGTCTTATGACGATTTATCAGTTATGTACACTTTTATATGTCTATAATTTCAACATATAGTAATATTTAGGAATGTGAGAGTGTTTTATAGATATAATTGTTTTTTATTTTGTTTATTAATTATTATTATGGATTAAATAAGTGTAATGCCAACCAAAATGTTAATTTAAACCATTTTGGAAGTATTTATCCCATGGTCTGGTTGAGGTGGGCAATGGGGTGATATTATATTCAATGTCAGCCTAGGTGAAGCCTCAATTATTTTGGTTCATGTCCTTTATAATAGTAAATAATATTTTATTAATGGATTAATATTGATTTTACTTACTATATTATGTAAGAACAATAATTAATTTAGGATGATGTAGGAAATTATGGTGGTGATAAAGTCAATATAATGACAATGTATATGGGTTTTAATGTTAAAGAATTAAGATGACATTATCTCATGGAATATTTCATGATACATAATGAAAATTATGAAATAGATATATGTTCTGTCATATTCTCCTCTTTATGATATGTCGAAATACTCTATTGGTAATGGATATTTTAAAAAACAATAATGATTGTCTTTAACTGGGTTGAACTATTAATTTATACTGAATGGTTTATTCTATGTTTTTTTTGATTAATTCATGGTTTTCAGTGATGTTCCAATATATTATAATTATAATTGTTTTATTTATATATTTTGGGATATAAAAATTATTTTATTCAATTTTTATGGGTTCCTTATAAAATCATATCGTAGATTCCTCTATCTATATTATCATTTTCTATTAATTTTGGGTCCCATATCAACATTGAAGGAATGGTTGAAGAATTTGAAATATTAGGCTTGTGTTTGATTATTTATTTCCATTTTCATAGAGTATTGTCATGTTTTATCTTTTTGATGGGTTTTAAAAACATATTTTTTCTTTCTACTAGTAATTTTATAGTTTAAATTAACAAAAATTTATATTAATATTAATATTTTTTTCCTTTGGGATATATGTTTCATTGATAAATGTTTCTACAATGGATTATATTATAAAATGGGAGTAATAGTTAGAATTTAGGTATCTATAATCATATCAGAAGCCTTTTATCATTTTTATTAGGATTATGGAGTTTGGATTCTAGATCGTTGTGTTAAACTCACATAACTTCAAAAAATTTAAATATATTGAAAAAATAATAATGGATAAAAAATATATTATTAAGATAATATGAGTATTATTAACACATTAGTTTCAATTAAATAATCTGTATAATTTAAATAAAATTCACTAATTTAAGGTTGTTATTCACTTGGGAGTGGAATTGAGACATTTAAAAAATCATTGGTTTCTAAATTTAGTTTTGAAATCATTATGTTTATAAATATTTCCAACAGTCAATCCATCCAATACAACTATTGTTTTAAAAATTTCATCATAAAATATAAAACTTAGTTCATACTAATACTATGTAATGGAAAAAATTATTTAAAATGTTTTATTCAGTATATGGTATATTTTATAAAGAAAATCATAATATAAATATAAAATAATATTTTTAATTTGTTTTGTTCTGAAAAATAACTTCATGTATGGTTGTCATATATATTACATATCATAAATAATTATTATAAAAACTCTTGTAACATTTATAAATTAATTAAAAATAATATTCAATGAATAGTTATGATGTTTTCTAGAATGAATATACAAAATTAAGTTGAAAATATAATTTTCATACAATAATTATAATAAAATTATAGTATAATGTAAAATAATGCATTGCTAAAAACATTAAATGGTTTTGAAAATGGTAATATTGAAATAAATATATATACACTTTGTATAAACTATAACATTGTTATAAAACAAAATTTTATATTTTATAAAATATGCTTCATAAATATAATATTATTTTTATAATTGTATGACATTTAAAATAAAAAAACATAAAATATCATAAAAGTATAAAATATGTGAAACACAAATGTTTTGGAAATATATGATTTTTTAATTATTTTATAGAATATTATATCATTCCTTAATGTTTAAGAGCTTATCATGTTTTTTCAATGAATTTATTAAATTGGTAGTTTTGTGAATGAATATTGAATTCTAACTATTTTTTTGATATATAATTGGTTATTTAACATTTATCTTTGTAATAAAAATTTATGAGGGATTCTTTGAGAGAGGTCTCCATGGTTATATTTTCTACTTTACGAGTAAGGAAATCATGAAAATTGATCATGAATATTGGTTATAATTGTAGTTTTTTAATAGCAATTTTCTTAGGTAAGGGATACATTAAATTTTTACCAAGTATTATAGGGTTTTAGATATTGGTTATAGAATTTATGGATTCCCTTGAACATTTATCATTCAATAAGACAATTTAGATGAGGTTTAGTTATGTCATTAAATTATAAAACTTGTAAAACCCTATAATCTACGCTATTTTTATCTTCAAATATTGTTGGCGATTTTCTAGGATCTTCGTGGGGTTTAGAGGCCAATTTAAATATCATAGTTGATTTTTTAGTGATGATTAAATATTCAAAATGAGTTCTCTAGGATTTTAGGATTCATCACATTTATATGGTCATAAACCTGTGACGTGGGAAAATAGCGACATGATGCATCTAAAAAGGAGGGTTATACTTCTTCTATGGTATTTGATAAAATATAATTATTGATTAATTTGTTGTAACAATATAAATATTTTTTTTTGAATTTTATGACATGATTATTATATATCAAATTTTATTTTATCATGGAAGTATTTTTCCTAGAGTTATGAATTTTAAAATAAATCAATATTTTTAATAATTTTTTTTAATTTAATTGGATTTATTTACAATATAATGGATGAATAAATTAATTATCATTTGTAGATGATAATTCATATGAAATGATGAGATATTTTTAAAAATTACTTCTATATTAAAATATCACAATGAAATGTGTTTTTTGATAAATATCATTAATGTGAATGAATTAACTGTTTTTTTGATCTTAAGTGCATATGTGAAAAAATTATTTTATTTATAAAAAATTGTAAAGTCATATATAAATTTAAAATTTATATTCAATGGCCAATTTCCTTAAATCATATTTTTAAAAATGGTACATTTTTTAAAGTGGTTAATATTTTTATGGTCATTGAAAAATTGAATGAGATTTTTGATCGTATCAATTAATTTTATCATTTGGATATTTATAGATGAATTAGTTTGAAGGGTGATGAAATTTGGAAAAGAATTTATCGGATTCAATGTTTTTCATTGATTTTGGGGTTTTCAGACTAGAAATATATTCTATTGGGAAGATAATACATTCAATATCTTTTTTCTAAGGTGTAATTGAATTAGTGCGTATAATGATTAGCAATGTTCTTCCAGAAACCTGTCTCTCAGTATATCTATTTATAGGGTTTTACCTTTGACATATTTGATGTAAAATACTACATTTCATAAGGTTGGGTCATGATATTTAGGATGAATATTATTTTCTAGCATTCATATATATTATTTGATATCCCATCTTCAGCTAGAGTTCCAATAATAATGGAAAAAAGAAACAAAGATATCAAGGAATGGATACATCTATCAAGTACTTGTATAGGAGGACATCATTATAATTCATACTAACAAGATGTTATATTCAACTAAATCTGATCTCCAGATTTTTCAAATAACATATGAGAAGTTTTTATCATTTTGATCTAAATATATGGACATTAGTCACTATCTAGAATCTAATTAGAGGTTCATGGTTCATTTGTTTTCAATAAAATTGATCATTAATCTTCTATAAAAAAAATTTAAATAATGAGGTTTCTATTTTACAAGGTTTTAAAAAATTTATGATAAGGGAAGTGTTGCCACCAGTAATGATTTAGGTGATTTGGGATATGTTGAGATGGATGTTATATAGACAATTGGTCAAAGGAAATATATTACCTCTACTTCATAGACTAGACAGATAGTTTGGTCCCAAATTAATTAATAAACATGGATGTAATTTTTTTAATATAGAATAAAAATAGTTTAAAATTATTAGTTGTAATGATTTTGGAAGATAACACAAGATGCAATAGACTAGTAGAGTAAATTGAATTGTAATGGATGGTATCGAGTTATGTATTCCTTGGTTTGGAGTCCATTGAAATGCGGTATATTTGATTCAATTAAAGAGATCCATAGTGTTGATTTTTATGGTCTATGTAATGAGTAAATGGATGACCATTACAATAATAAATATGTTGTGAAAGAGATGGATGATTAGCACTTAACTTTAGAGTAAATGGTCACCTCAATAGCCAGTAAATGAAAACATAAAATCAAAGGTAATATATCATAAAAAATTATTAAATTGTCTTCATATTTATGTGGGAAAAACTATAAAAATGTAATTATCTATCCATCCAAAGGGATAGGTTCTAAATATTTTATAATATCTAATAATGAAGATTTGCATATTAATAATAAATTTTCTATCATTTTTGTTCATCATGTAAGAATTTTAACATTCTCACGTTTTATAATATGCATAGAGTTTGATAATAACCCTGGGATGGATGCTATTAAATATTTTTCATCAAAGTTAGTGGATAATAAGGGCTTTCAATTGGTTCCTTCTAGGAAGTCCAAATTTTTGGAGCCTCGTAAATCTCTATATATTATCCACTCTTGTGATTTAGATTTATCTCATTCATTGGTACCTAATTTAATGGATCCTATATCAAGATGCCACACATTCATTCAAGTTGGTTATACCCATTATTATTTTCAAATAAGTGATGTTATTAAAAAGGTGAAGGTCAAACCAGAAATTTCTATTAATGTGGAGGTGCCCAATCACAGTATTTTTGGAGTTCTTGATTCCTGTGATTATATAATTAATGGTGAAATTAATACCCGTATATAAAATATAAATGGATAAATATTGGTTGATTAAAATTATATGAGGTTGGAGTCACAATTAGTTATTGAGGGAAAAGACAAGGAGTGTAGTGAAATTGAAGGCCTCTTTCAATATACGATGACCTTGAGGTGAGGAGGACACCCTAGTGGTAAATGTAATGGGAAAAATGGAATAATTGGAATGAAATACGTGATTTAGAGACAAGTATCAGAGATACTATTTTATATATGCTTGATCCTTGACTATATTTTGTTGATGGATGTATTTCCATTTATGATCCCATATATCTCTTTATCTATTTTATATGTTTTAATAATGTCGTATTGTCCTTACTTGAAAATAATTGGTAAATTAAATACATGGACAGTGTGAATAAATATGAGAAATTGGTTGTATTAAAATGTTTTTATGAAAAATACAATATTTAATCATGGTAAGTTTTATAGTTTTAGAGTATACATATGAATGTGTGATGACATGGTTCAATCAATGTGATTGGGAAATTGATTATTCAATTATAGAATGTCATATGATGATAAAACTAAGGATATAATTAAAAATTAATTGAATATATTATGGAATTTATTTTTAATGGTGGGATTGAAATTTTTTATAATGATTTTTTGCCTTCATTTTAGGGAAATAAGTTGTTTGGAGTGATAACCATGACTAAAAATGCATTTCTAGGTGAATAATCCAAAATTGAGAGTATTATAAACATTATAATTTTGGAATGATTTTTTGACTCTAGATTATTGTTAAATGATGTATTTAAATACTATAATCCTATTAAGTCTTAATAATTAATATATATTTCTATCAATTATACCATGGTTTTTTAATGTATTGTTATATTGATATTCATAGATAAAAATGTATTTTATTTATCATATTTTTCATTTTTAGGATTTTATTTTTTTATTTATAGATTCATATTATTATCATTTTTTAAATTCAACCATTTTTTAAACAACATGAAATTTTAAAATATTTACATTCTATATGATAAACATGAAACTCACAATAACGGGATTTAATAACCCATGAGATATTTTTCATTAAATTTAATCTCTTCGATATCTTGTGGAACATACATCCAAGAGACAATAGGAACCATAATTAACCATACCACATAATATTGTTGTTTACGATTACAAAATTATCAGATAACATTTAATAATTTGCAGACAACACAAATCTATTATGGTGTAATTAATTCGAAGTATGGGTTTAAACCTATAAAGACAGATTTTAAGCTTTCTACCTAGTTTTAAGAACATTTTGGGAAGGCTTACTCACAACCAACGTTTTATTTTGGTATTGTAAAACCAAATTGTATGGGATTTTAAAAATAATAATAATTAGGGTTTAGAATCTATTTTAGGGTTTTGGGAAAATAGTAATCCTAAAAAAATCTTGAAATAAATCAATGTATTTTGTTAAAAACTAGTGAAAATATCCCCAATTTATCATATTCCAACCAATTGGAACATCCAATGATGGGAAAAACTCATTGGTAATGATATAGTTCATCTCCTTAGTACATGAATCAAGGATTCTAGGATGATAAAATAATACGATATTGGTCATAGCCTGCTCATCTTTAATTAGGCCAAGGATCCTTTTAGATTAAACTCTAATGATCATGTATGTTACAATTGAAACAAGTTTAGAAATTTATTTATCCTAATTTAAACCCCTAAGCATACTATTTTTTATTCAAATATTCTTTAGGTTGACTAAACAACTACAATCCCCACATAACACTAAGCGGATTAGCAACGCATAATAAAAACAACTGAAAATAGGGAAACAGATGGAAACATTCATTGGATAAGAAATAAAAGATTCAGAGTATATTAATATAAACTTGTACTCATTCATATGAAATAAAAAATTAATTGATGGGAGAAACAATTAATATTTCAACAAGAAATGGGTATTGAATGGAAAAAACATTTTTATTAAATATTTGGAATGAAACACACAATGAATGAGACTTGGAATCAATAGATGAATAAAATGAACGTTTAAAACATTTATAAAATGAATTATAATTATATTGGAAGGAAAATATGTAAAATAAATGATAAGAAATGATGAAACAAATATAGACCTGTGAAACTCAGATGCACATCATGGTCTATAGGAATATATAAACATCGATCATTTCTGGACATGTACTTTCTACACATCATGTAATATTTTTAAGAGGCTTCTATTTTGATATATTAATGATGTGTACATGGTTTTCATGTAATATAATTTCTATTTAAATCAATATATAATCATTTTAGATATCATATATTTCACATATTGAAACATTAGTGGAAAGTTTGTTTTAAACATTGCATATTAGGTTTTATGATCATGCTGTGTATCTCATTAGACTTGGACATTGATTATTTCATGATTTGTACTACATATTCACATCTTGTACATGTTTCTCCACTTTTATTTTGGATTACAAGGTTTGCCTTCAGCTAGTAGTTAGTCTACTTGAGGAGTACATGTTGTGTACTTTATATTCATGATGTGTGAGGTTTTTTTTTTTAGAATATAATCTTATGATTATTGGATACGTATTACATGAAAAAACCAATACATATCATATTATCTAATATATAATTTTTAATTCATAAATAAATTTATCATAAATATTTCTATGATTGATGATTAACAAATTCTTACATGTATTAATTATTTATTGTCCTTATGAAAAATGAAACTCGACACAAATTCAAAATAAGAAAATATTTAAATAGGAAACATGAATTTCAACTAGGAAAATAAAACTATGTGAAATAAGGAGAAAAAAGACATCCAAAATCAATCGTACATAGAAAATAAATCAGGACTCATTGTATGTTCTTTATTCATATTCATTACTCCTTTAATTACAATTTCCAAACTTTTCATCAAATGATATTACGAGTTTTTAATTTACCTCACAATAAGATTCTATATAATATCATAAAGTAGAATAAAATTTTATTAGGATCATACACTAATAACATTTTTAATCATAATTAGGAATTGGTTTAAACATATCCACTTTGTAAATAAAAACAAAAAATTAATCATAAGGGCTTCGTAAACATGGTCTAAATGACTCTAAGGTTGGGGGTAGGTAAGAAGATATTGAAAGTAAATCCCAAAATGATGGTAATATCAAAAGCATAATTGATGAGAATTTGGAATAATAAAATGATTTTACTCTAAAAAATGATTCTATTCTCTAAACATTTCTACATGGGTCGATGACTATGTCAATATAGCATAAATAATGTTTCATATCCCATTATATTTTTCATTTTTTTTAATATCACATTTAGTACAAATCTCACATCCATCATTTTACCAAATATGATCCATCATAAGATTCCTTGGTCTTGTAATTGTGATTTTTTACCTTTATAAAAAACAATAGATTATTATTTTATTATGATTTTTATTATATATATATATAATTTTATTTAAAAAAACTGCCCAATCCTATAAAAACGAACAAGTAGTCATTAACCATATCAAATAAATTTAGTAGAAATTAAACAATACATCTCCCCAATATCCACATCCCATGTATAGTAGAGATGAATAGTCCTCCATACTTGTTAAAAAAATCATGATTAACACCATGTGTAGGGTAGGATGTGATAATAGTTCTGAAATGGCTCCATAGTAAAATGGTTATTCATAGAAACTATGATCTAAATAAGGATAGTTTCACTTGTGGGTATTAGAAAAAATTGATCAATAGACATTTTCATCAATCATATTAATTGTTTATTTTTTCAATCATATCCAAAATAATAATTTGTTGTATGTTTTGATAGTTTCACATTCCTGAAGATTCACTCCAGAAATATTCATAGTTTATAATATGATAATGTTGGTCTATAATCCTCACATGAAAGAAAAATAAAAAATAACATGAAATCACCTATGGAATAGTGTTATGTAGTAATAAAATTTAAGTAATTTTCAAAATTATAGTCTATGAATAATATTAGTAAAATAATAAATAATGAAAAAAATATAAACAAGAATAAAAATTGATTTCAATAATTTCAAACAACAAATTGTCTTTTATTTAAATCAGTGAAATAATAATTTGTTTTATGGAATCATTTAAAAGAAAAAATTTTCATAGACATGTGAAAATAAAAAAAATTCTACTGTATCTACACTGAATATCAAAAAATAATCCTCAACATTTAAAATCATATAGTGTATATAGTAATCGAGTAAGCATCATGTGAGAGAATTTAAATAATTCCTATATTGAAAAATAAATTGAAATTATGAATTTGATATATGAAAATGGGTACTGTCTAAAATGAAAATTATCCAATGGGGAAACATTTGGGATGGATATTGAAAAATTGGATACCTTCGAAATTGATAAAAATACAAGTCATACGCTATATGAACCATTTTTTCATAGGGATTAATAAAATATGTCAGAAGAAAAATTGTAGTTGCACATATTAAATGGAAGGGTTAAACAACACATATATATGAATAAATGGACTATGATTATTTTTGGGAAGATGAAAACATATAAAATGATAGAAAATAGAAACAAAGATCATAATAACACTACAAAAATAATGGAACCAAAAATAATTGGTTGCCTCCATTAAATAGTAAAATATGTAATCATCATCTAGACATATATGAAAAGGAATCATTTTTTATCGTTTATCATTTTAGAAATACTCCAACTCTTGTGGGAACTAGTGGCAGTATCATTGAGAAGATTGGGGATCATGGTGGGGTAAACCACCAATGAAATAGGTTGATCATGAAGCTCATATGGAAGTAGTAGTTGTCAAGCATATCTTAGAGTGGTCCTTTATAGAGAATAATCTGGTGATGGAGTTCATTAGTCTTGCATTGTATATTAGCCACATGCTGGTACAACTGAGGTACGATTGTAGAATGGGGCATGATAGTCTCATCGATAATCATTGTTTATATTGTAGAGAAATAAATGCAAACATTAATACATAAGACAAAATTGAAAATAATAAAAATAATGTGAAATTAAAATAATATTTCTTCTATAAATATAATAAATGACACAATATTGAATATGTAATACAAGGATAATACACAACTAGAAACCCAGAACAATGTAAAATAATTGGGGGGTTAATGGGAAATACTAAACAACTGGGGCTTGATCATCTGTCTGTACATCATATGACCCCTACATAACAATTAGTGTTTGGAGAATCTCTTATAAGTCAATATCATACATGGGGTCTAGTATGGAATATCTGCCTATTAAATAGTTTTCATAGTGCTGGATGTTGTTTCAGTCATGGACTGAGGGGGGGAGGTAGTATTGAGGTCTATAGGAAGCGGTGGAGTGGTGTGGTGAAATCATATGGACTGGTGAAGGTAATGTAGTGATGATATAAAATATGGAATTGGATTCCAAAATTAATTTATGGAATACACCATATATTAGATGGAATATTTGAGGTAGGTGTAAAACTGGTAGGAGGTAAACTTTTATGGTATGGGATAATCTGTTTGTGGTGGATGTGGATTTGGGGGTGGAAGTAAAAGCAGGGTATGATGGATCAATAAGGATAGCTAATGGGGAAGCAGAGGTAGATGCAGGATCTTCAATGTACTATGAAGCCCGCTAGTATATTCAATCATCCTTCTTTAAGATCCCCATTAGATGGAGTATTAATATGTAAATGGGATTCATATTCCATGTCAAGGAAATTGTCTCAATGTTGATGATGAAACAGAGATGATTCCAATATGGCTGATGCATCTCCCCCCAAGAGAGTTCCACATTACAACAACACCAAAGTCCGGTAACACAAAAACAACTAATGGGACATGTTAAAAGTTAGTCTTCCCATGGAATAAGTGAGGGTAAGAAGCTAAATGTTCATGGAGATTCTAGGAGTATTGTAGCGACCCCGGTACCCAGGGTGCCTCATGAGACATGATATGCTTAGCATCTCATTACAACATTTACAAAAATTATATCATGTCCCATGACTACAGAAGATCATGAGGTTCAAGGTTCTGGGAAACCATCTGCTCTAATAAACATCATCAGTACGTTCCATGCCTAAAAAATTTTAAACAAAACGTAGGGTGAGCAAAAATGCCCAGTAAGGGGTTTTAAAAACATTTTAAGAAAATCCTTTCTCATATAAGACCTTTTTGAAGAAAATAAGACACTTTTATAAAACTAAAACATTATCTTTTCTTAAAACATGAGATCCATTTTTTCGTTGAAAACCACTTGCACAAAGAAGCACGTACTTGAAATGAGCTGAAATATAAACATGATCAGAGTGCGCAATATAAGAAGAATAAATAATGAATAATGTTAAAACAAAGATACTTTACATCTAAAAGAATTATATGACTAAACAGGGAAGACATGCATATCATGGATCAAAAATGCAGATCATCTAATAGTTTACCATATGAAAACAGTTCTTGTTGCATAAAGTACATTTTCATGATCTTGGGAACTTTCAACTAGGGGTTGTCCTGTTAGTTGAACTAACCCCTGGTTAAACATTATCATTACATGCAGAGGGGATGCATAATACCAGACTTTGTCTAGACCTCATGTCATGACCATAATTTTGGTACGGGTCAAGGCCAAATGCCAATCCCGTTTCCCATGGTAGCACGAGCCAAGGCCATTTTCCAAGACCGTTGCACATGCTAGCACGAGCCAAGGCTATTTTCCAAGACCGTTGCACTTGATAGCACGATCCAAGGATATTCTCCAAGACCGTTGCACTTGATAGCACGAGCCAAGGATATTCTACAAGACTGTTGCACTTGATAGCACGAGCCAAGGATATTCTCCAAGACCGCTGCACTTGACGTCTCATGAGGCTCTTGCTTTACCCAATGCATTGGAGCGCTGTATAAATCCGGGCGCACCCGTCCATAAACATTTAAGTCCTATACATCCCTCACATATCTTGACATGGTCATTCAATTAGAGCTTCATACATTGTTAATCAAAACTCCTTTTTACATACATATTCATGACTTGAAGGGGGTCATATCGTAGATGTAAAAAGAACTAGGCTATTGGCTTCAGATTAAACATTGATGCAAATAAACTAAATCAACTTAATCTTGCACATGCAAAAAAAACTAGAATACTGAACATAGCGGATTGTCATGTAAAATTTCATCATGTTCATTAAATAAAACCATAAATTCATAGTTCATATCTTTAAACATGCAAAACACATTCTTTACAAGTATAAGTTTCATTGAGGGTACTTAAATTTTCAGGTTTAGCCGGTCCACCGGTGCGATATACATGTTGGCTTAGCATCAATTAAAATTATTAGAAACTTATGTGTCTATAATTATATATATATATAACCAAGTCCTGATAATAATTAAATAAAAAAAAGTTTTGGAAACTGAAATTTTGAAATCACATTCACTTGGAAACATATAAATTCGTAAGGGGGGTTCATGCAACACATTTTTACAAAAAGTGCACAAATTTTCAAAACACTGATAAATGAATATTTTCAATTGGAGAAGTTATTTTGACACTAAACCAATCCCTAATCTTCATCATATATATAACCATGTTTATAATTAGTCTTTGTATCGTTCTTTGGAGTAATAAATTTTAAAGGGTGTATATATATAATTTTGATAACTCATCAAGTTATGAATTGTCTCGTATGGTCCTGCATACATATTTTATATAAAAAGTGGATATACATAAATATATATAATCATCGAAGCGTAGGGAAACGAAACGACGGATTCCCCTTCACTGTGAAGACCCCAATTTTGGGACTTCCGAACTGAAACGGTCTAGAAAAATCTTCAAAGGCATGCATATGGGTATCAACAAGGTCTATGTACATATAGGTTTACATAAACATATATATAATTATGTATATACCAAAGCAAAGAAAGAAAAGAAGCAAGCCTTGTCCCTTGCCTCCGTTCGATTCACAAAAATAGGAGAGGTGAAAACAGGTTTAATGAACTTCTTTACGGCCTTACATACATATATATGTATTTATATAAACATATACGTATATAAAACGTAAATAAAAAGGCTGCGTCGAACTGAAGAAGATCAGAATAAAAACGGTTTTCCCTTACCTTAGCTCGACGAGGAAGAGGAGAGAGAGAGATGCAGCAACGAGATGAGGGGAAAACGAAGGTGTATACATAGTATATATATATAACCCATATATGTTTATATGCATGAAAACGGAAGATTAAAACAAACTTCAAAAACAGACTTCGACCCTTACCTGATTGACGAGGAGGAGGAGAGCACGAGGCGGCGACGAAGTATCGGAGGTCGGAGAGATCCAGAAACTCGGAGCAAAGAAGTAACCCAGCTTCGGTGAAACCAGGGTTCTTTTTTTTAAAAAAAAAGGGAAGACAGAGACCCACTTGAAGGGGGTATCCGAGGGAGGCCGAGCATTAAAGAGGAGGCGCCGACTTTGTGGAATAAGGGAGACGAGACGTGGGCGCCGCTGGCCTAGGAGGAGAAAAAGGGACGCAGGCCTGGTGCAGCGTATGTGAGGAAGAAGAAGGCCGCGAGGAGAGAGGGAAAGCCGGAAAACGGTGGACGACCAGGATTAAAAGAGGAAGAGATCGGACGGCTAAGACACGACGTGGTATTAAAAGAAATGGAAGGCTGCGATTGGAGGGGTGAGATCGGACGGTTCAGGTTCACCCCGACATTTTAAACACGCGGCATCATTTTTTTTAACGTTATACTATTATCTTTATTTTATTATCTTATTATACATAATATAAAAGAAAAGATTTATTAATCTATTTTTATTATGGTAGGAATTAGTCAAAGTTATTAATACCCACATATGTTAAACTATTAAACCCTTATTTAAAACATAATTTATATTTTCATTTTTCTCTATTTCTTTTTATCGAAACATATAATTTAATAATTAATGGTACTTATCTAAATTCAAATCTACATGTTAACAAAAATATTATTTAACCCAAATTTTCAAAGTAATAAATTTTCATTTTATAGTGAAGAAAACATAATTTTATAAAGTATGGTAACTTAAGATAATTGTGCTAACATGAAAATATATATATAGGTATATATTTATATTTTAATTTCCATTGTTCATTAATTACCTTAAAATTCATAAATAAGGATTATTTTTAAACATAACTATATTTAATCAAAGTGTGTTGATATAATTACGAAATACGTGAATATAAGAAACCGTAGTTTCTAAAATAGTCAATAAAGGTCAAATTAACGAAATAATATATATAATTTGATGCAATAAATATATAACTCATAAAAATATAAATCCATCAGGTTTAATATAATAAAAAGGTTATTGTTCATATTAATATGCATAGTGGTAGAATACAATAATATTAAAAAAAAATTGTTTTGTTTTGAAACGTAAAATAAAATTATCATTTTGGGAAAACAAGAGGTAATTTAACTAAATTAACATTGATGTCATTTTGAAATATTAAAGCAAAATACACAATTATCATACCGATCCTTTTTGGGGTAAATCATCATATTCCCAACCGTCAACATAGAGGATAAGGAGACCCAACGGTCAAAATAAACCAACGGTCGAAAATATAGCCGTTTGGGTTTCAACGGCCATATTAGGGTGTTTATAAAAAGAAAGGTTTTGTCTCGGGTGTCCCTTACCCCAAGTGACTGAAGGAAAAGCAAAGATGTTTCGTGTGATCCCCTTGGTGCTGAGCACGGTCGCGGTGGCTTCAGCAATCCTTATGTTCCTTATGATGGATGCTCGAAACCCCTACCACATTTTCGGGCTCTTAGTAGTTTTAAGCAGTCTTCCCATTATTTTAATCGGGTTCTTGGTTGGAATATTTGGTTAGTGAGTTTTTCTTGTAACCCGAAAAAAGTAAGACTCTTCATTGTTGAGTTCATAAATAAAAGTTACGTGTTTTTATATTTTACAGTCTGATTGTTCTAAAGAGAGAACTTTAAAAGCACAAAACACCCAATTTTTATTTAATAGGATTGGAAACTTCGGGGTGTTACATTATCTCCCCCTTCAAAGAATTGCGTCCCCGCAATTCTATCATAAAAAAAAGAAACTGAAACTACAAACGTAAAACTCTACCAAAATATTGGATCTGGCTTGGTAAACGGGACACAAAAGTTGGCACACAACTCTTCAGTTTCCCTAGTCCAGATGCACCTCGAACAGTGCTCCTTGAACTCCTGGTCGTGTATACTGCACACGGGCCTCCAAAGGGAGGCTCGTGCGATGCAAAGCTCGGATATGTCCGAGTAGATAAACTCCTTGACGACTCTTCTGGCCACATCCTGTTCGAGGTAGTCAAGAGGGATGGTGCGGTTGAGGAGACTGATGTTCAAGACTTGGAACATATAAGCTGCACTGAGCTGGCCATCTTGGGCGGCCACGAGGAAACACGCTCTGGCAGAAAAGTTCTGTGCCAGAGTGAAACATTGGAACATGCCCTCAAAGTACATTCCCCTTCGCATATAGCAGGGGAGTAGAGCAGTAGCGATGAGCTGAAAGACGCGATTATTCTCTTGACATAGCCGAAGAATCTCTGGACCGTTTGCTAAATTGAGAAAACGCTGGAAGGACCCTCACAGGTGGAGAAAGGACGGGGAATCCACCATGCATGCCTTGATCAAGATGACTTCTGCTAGCTCATCGAGTAGTGATGAGAGGTTCGTTTGTCCAGCCATCCGAAAACAAACATCGAGGGGGAACTCTTAACAACATAGATACGGTGAAGACATGAAATGAAACAAGAAACTTCCATTTATGAAAAGGTTTACACGGCAAAGTCTGAGTTCACAAGACGTATGCCACAATGAGTGGAAAAACTTCCTAACTCTTCAAACCACACACAAGATGAACATACATGACTAAACTCATGGGAACATTTATAACGCCTCCTGAGTTTAGCGTGAGGGGTGTGGAGTTGGGAAACATCAGTGTGCACTTCTTGCCTATGAGACACACGGGTGGACTCATTTTCCAACGCTCCAAAGTCCATTAACTGGCCCCAGAAGCCGTAGTGCAGGACTTGGCACAGATAAGCTGCTCTGAGGTCTCCAGCAGCAGCAGCTTCTTGAAAAGGGTTATCTAGCATTGTGCCAAATTCCTCGCCAGTTGTGAACACTCGGAAGAGTCATTCGTGATACCTTCCCCGACGTGCGTACGAGGGAAACTGGTTCATCATCATTAGGAGATAATCCATCCCCATTCCCCGGTGGAGACTAAGCACCCTATATGAGTTTGACACATCGTACAAGTGCTTACACGTCATGCGAATTTGGGCATAATTCAGGAAGTTTTCACGGGTAGCTAGAGATATAATGTTCTCTAGAGCCTCAGTGGGGAGTGACAAAAGGTCGGTAGGTACATCAGCCATCTGAAAGTTATAACATTCTTACTTAGTTAGTCTTAGCAATATATCTATATCACCTGGTTTTCCAGAGTTGCCTGAACCTATCCTCTGATAGCAACTGTAGCGACCCCGGTACCCAGGGTGCCTCATGAGACATGATATGCTTAGCATCTCATTACAACATTTATAAAAATTATATCATGTCCCATGACTACAGAAGATCGCGAGGTTCAAGGTTCTGGGAAACCATCTGCTCTGATAAACATCATCAGTACATTCCATGACTGAAAAATTTTAAACAAAACGTAGGGTGAGCAAAAATGCCCAGTAAGGGGTTTTAAAAACATTTTAAGAAAATCCTTTCTCAGATAAGACCTTTTTGAAGAAAATAAAACACTTTGGTAAAACTAAAACATTATCTTTTCTTAAAACATGAGATCCATTTTTTCTTTGAAAACCACTTGCACAAAGAAGCACGTACTTGAAATGAGCTTAAATATAAACATGATCAGAGTGCGCAATATAAGAAGAATAAATAATGCATAATGTTAAAACAAAGTTACTTTACTTCTAAAAGAATTATATGACTAAACAGGGAAGACATGCATATCATGGATCAAAAATGCAGATCATCTAATAGTTTACCATATGAAAACCGTTCTTGTTGCATAAAGTACATTTTCATGATCTTGGGAACTTTCAACTAGGGGTTGTCCTGTTAGTTGAACTATCCCCTGGTTAAACATTATCATTACATGCAGAGGGGATGCATAATACCGGACTTTGTCAAGACCTCACGTCATGACCATAATTTTGGTACGGGTCAAGGCCATATGCCAATCCCGTTTCCCATGGTAGCACGAGCCAAGGCCATTTGCCAATACCGTTGCACATGATAGCACGAGCCAAGGCTATTCGCCAAGACCGTTGCACTTGATAGCACGAGCCAAGGATATTCTCCAAGACCGTTGCACTTGATAGCACGAGCCAAGGATATTCTCCAAGACCGTTGCACTTGATAGCACGAGGCAAGGATATTCTCCAAGACCATTGCACTTGATGTCTCATGAGACTCTTGCTTTACCCAATGCATTGGAGCGCTGTATAAATCCGGGCGCACCCATCCATAAACATTTAAGTCCTATACATCCCTCACATATCTTGACATGGTCATTCAATTAGGGATTCATACATTCTTAATCAAAACTCCTTTTTACATACATATTCATGACTTGAAGGGGGTCATATCGTAGATGTAAAAAGAACTAGGCTATTGGCTTCAGATTAAACATTGATGCAAATAAACTAAATCAACTTAATCTTGCACATGAAAAAAAAACTGGAATACTGAACATAGAGGATTGTCATGTAAAATTTCATCATGTTCATTAAATAAAACCATAAATTCATAGTTCATATCTTTAAACATGCAAAACACATTCTTTACAAGTATAAGTTTCATTGAGGGTACTTAAATTTTCAGGTTAAGCCGGTCCACCGGTGCGATACACATGCTGGCTTAGCATCAATTAAAATTATTAGAAACTTATGTGTCTATAATTATATATATATATAACCAAGTCCTGATAATAATTAAATAAAAAAAACGTTTTGGAAACTGAAATTTTGAAATCACATTCACTTGGAAACATATAAATTCTTAAGGGGGGTTCATGCCACACATTTTTACAAAAAGTGCACGAATTGTCAAAACGCTGATAAATGAATATTTTCAATTGGAGAAGTTATTTTGACACTAAACCAATCCCTAATCTTCATCATATATATAACCATGTTTATAATTAGTCTTTGTATCGTTCTTTGGAATAATAAATTTTAAAGGGTGTATATATATAATTTTGATAACTCATCAAGTTATGAATTGTCTCGTATGGTCCTGCATACATATTTTATATAAAAAGTGGATATACATAAATATATATAATCATCGAAGCATAGGGAAACGAAACGACGGATTCCCCTTCACTGTGAAGACCCCAATTTTGGGACTTCCAAACTGAAATGGACTAGAAAAATCCTCAAAGGCATGCATATGGGTATCAACAAGGTGTATGTACATATAGGTTTACATAAACATAAATACAATTATGTATATACCGAAGCAAAGAAAGAAAAGAAGCAAGCCTTGTCCCTTGCCTCCGTTCGATTCACAAAAATAGGAGAGGTGAAAACATGTTTAAAGAACTTCTTTACAAACTTACATACATATATATGTATTTATATAAACATATACGTTTATAAACCGTAAATAAAAAGGATGCGTCGAACTGAATAAGATCAGAATAAAAATGGTTTTCCCTTACCTTAGCTCGACGAGGAAGAGGAGAGAGAGAGATGCAACAAAGAGATGAGGGGAAAACGAAGGTGTATACACAGTATATATATATAAACTGTTTATGTTTATATGCATGTAAACGGAAGATTAAAACAAACTTCAAAAACAGACTTCGACCCTTACCTGATTGACGAGGAGGAGGAGAGCACGAGGCGGTGACGAAGTATCGGAGGTCGAAGAGATCCAGAAACTCGGAGCAAAGAAGTAACCCAGCTTCGGTGCAACCAGGGTTCTTTTTTTTTAAAAAAAAGGGAAGACAGAGACCCACTTGAAGGGGATATCCGAATGAGGCCAAGCATTAATGAGGCGGCGCCGACATTGTGGAATAAGGGAGACGAGACGTGGGCGCCGCTGGCCTAGGCGGAGAAAAAGAGACGCAGGCCTGGTGCAGCGTATGCGAGGAAGAAGAAGGCCGCGAGGAGAGAGGGAAATCCGGAAAACGGTGGATGACCAGGATTAAAAGAGGGAGAGATCGGACGGCTAAGGCACGACGTGGTATTAAAAGAAATGGAAGGCTGCGATTGGAGGGGTGAGATCAGACGGTTCAGGTTCACCCCGACATTTTAAACACGCAGCTTCTTTTTTTTTAACGTTATACTATTATCTTTATTTTATTATCTTATTATACATAATATAAAAGAAAAGATTTATTAATCTATTATTATTATGGTAGGAATTAGTCAAAGTGATTAATACCCACATATGTTAAACTATTAAACCCTTATTTAAAACATAATTTATTTTTTCATTTTTCTCTATTTCTTTTTATCGAAACATATAATTTAATAATTAATGGTACTTATCAAAATTTAAATCTACATGTTAACAAAAATATTATTTAATCCAAATTTTCAAAGTAATAAATTTTCCTTTTATAGTGAAGAAAACATAATTTTATAAAGTATGGTAACTTAAGATAATTGTGGTAACATGAAAATATATATAGGTATATATTTATATTTTAATTTCCATTGTTCATTAATTACCTTAATATTCTTAATTATGGATTATTTTTAAACATAACTATATTTAATCAAAGTGTGTTGATATAATTATGAAATACGTGAATATAAGAAACCGTAGTTTCCAAAATAGTCAATAAAGGTCAAATTAAAGAAATAATATATATAATTTGATGCAATAAATATATAACTCATAAAAATATAAATCCATCAGGTTTAATATAATAAAAAGGTTATTGTTCATATTAATATGCATCGTGGTAGAAAAAAATAATATTAAATTTCTTTTTGTTTTGTTTTGAAACGTAAAATAAAATTATCATTTTGGGAAAACAAGAGGTAATATAACTAAATTAACATTGATGTCATTTTGAAATATTAAATAAAAATACACAATTATCATACCGATCCTTTTTGGGGTAAATCATCATATTCCCAACGGTCAACATAGAGGATAAGGAGACCCAATGGTCAAAATAAACCAACGGTCGAAAATATAGCCGTTTGGGGTTCAACGGCCATATTAGGGTGTTTATAAAAAGAAAGGTTTTGTCTCGGGTGTCCCTTACCCCAAGTGACTGAAGGACAAGCAAAGATGGTTCGTGTGATTATAACGACCCATACTTTACATACATTGTTAATACTTCAAAATTTAAGCACACTTATTACAACATATGACAAAACCACAAAGGACCGTATAGGTATAGTGTCTTTAGAAACTGAGAAACATAAACAACTGGTTCATAAATCTTCTACAGTGTCTCCCATTTATTTCATCATATCTACGGTCCCTTTTAGCATATTCTACTTAATATCCATCTTCCTGACCTGGGGAAAAGAAAACATAAAAGGGTGAGCTCAAATGCTCAGCAAGGGCAAATAAAGGAAATAAAAATCATATCATATCTTTTTGAAAATCATAACCTACAAAAGAGATCATAAAATCTTAACATGGAATAAACCATAGAAGTGAAAATGAGATCCCCATAATCATAACATGAAACTTGAAACTTTGTGGCATGCACACATAATCATGAAAAATCATTTCTTGTTAGTCATGACTCATTGCCAAGACTATCTTAGTGGACAAAGTCTCTTTCTGAACCGAGTCACCCTCGTTCTAGTCCTGTTTCACTGATCCGAAATAACCTTCCGTTACAGCCATTTCTATCTCATGAGATATAAAATCTTTACCCAATCCATTGCAGGGAGATATAGGTCCCACCCATCTTATAATGAATCCTTTCTTATGTGTGCCACATAATCATAAAACATACATCATCGCATAACACATGTAACAAAAATGGGATTCTTGAAACATCATGACATCATAAATAAATTCATATAAGATAACGGAATTCATAAAAATAATTCCCTCACAACATGATCAAATCAATGTAATAATAGGGATAAAAACAGAACCCTTTATTATCTTAGATGGAAAATAATTTTGATAAAACACTTGAACTCCATTCTTGAGGAAAATATCCTTTCTTCTTCAAAAACATTTTTCCTTTCATAACATGTCATACAATTTTAAAATAAAAGAAGTTGATTACAAATAAACTTGAAAACTTGTAAAGGAAGCTTCTTGGATATAATGTTTTAAAAATCCATTCATACCGTATAGGTTAAAAAAAACATTCTTCGTACTTTTGTCGGAAAAGTCAAAAAGTACCTCGTACGACAAAAGATTCCTTTCATACATATTACTAAAAACTCACCGAAGGGTAAAAATGGATTTAAACAATTGTAGGTGGATGGAAATAATATTACATATTAAGGGAACATGGATGTGGATGATAAAATACACCCCAGTAAATACCAACGTATAAGCAATCTCGGATAAAAATGAGATTGTGATATTTCCCTTACCTTAGGTCCGATTTGCTTTGTACGTGTCCGAAGCTCCTGTATAATGGTTTGAATAATGTTATTGACTTATTCCAGAATCATACATATTGATATGTTATCATATATGGTCATATTCATAGCTTCTTGTTAGTAATATTTCATTGTTACTTGTTACTCGGGTCTTTATTGCCTTTTGTTCTTATGCGTGTTTTGCCGAATACATTCTTATTCTTCTTTTAAGGTTATAGATACCTTATATCCAGAATGGTATTAGTGTAACATATATCATATTTATTCATTCAATTCATTTATATAATTACTATGTAATGATGATCATGTAGAACGAGTCGCATCACATCGTGGAGACGGTAGTCCGTACGTACGCACGAGTGATGATATCGTTCCTATGATCATGGAACTGTATTGGAGTATATATATATTATTTCAGTATCAATATTACTTTATAATAATCATAAATAGTTACTCATTACACCAATATACCCATGCTTGTAAGGTAATGGTGGAAAATAGATTACACCACGGCGTGGAGACGGTATTCCGTACGTACGCACGCGCAGTGATTTCTTTTTCCGTAGGATGGATTGATGGTGAAATAGGGTTGTTTCATACTCATAATAACATATCAGTATATGAGTGATACTGACGTTCTTACTTCATAATGAAACAACCTAATAAGAAGAAGTGGGAGAAGAAATAATGATGAAAGAATTGGTAACGGTAATTACCTCTTCTTTGAAGCACCTCTTTGAGACCTCCTCATAGGGCACTAAAATTGGTCTTTGAGGAAGCCCAGAACCTCTAGGATGTTTCTAGGGAAGTGGAGAGGTGAAAATGGCAGGGGTTGGCCGAGCTTGAATGCTCAAATTGGTGTGAGGAGGAGGGGGAGGAGGTTCCCTTTTATAAGGGAGGAGAGGGGCACCTTAAGAATTCTTAAAAATATTAATTTATAATAAATCTAACCCCACTTAAAAACCTCCAAAAATGACTCATATTCGAAGCTTAGATGAGATAGGGTTATAATCTCATCACCCAATAAAATTTAGACATGTTTGGATCTTATTTTAAACCTTATCAATTAGATTTAACTCTAAGTTAAATAATTTAACTTTTACCGTGTCTTTTTGTTTTCTTTCACTATATGGTTAATAAACTTACTATAACATGACAAAAGAACCCCAAATTGTTTATTATTAATATATATATCCTTATCTTAGTCATTTGGCCGAACCTTAGATTTTTAGGAATAAAATAACAATTAATAATATAATATTTGATTTAAAAACTATTTTGTGTCAATTTTTACACTATTTGATATATGATTTTTCTGAAAGTCATAACAGAATTAAATGTTCAAACCAAGTAGATTAAATCAACATTAATATATCATAGTAACCTATAAAATTATTGTAATTCATAAAAAATCTCAAATTACATTTATTTTTGTGTTTATAACATTAATTATGTCAATATTTCATTAATAAGATAATTACTGTATCATCGTTGTGTCATAAATAAAGTAAATTATTTAATGTCTAAAAATTATAAATAAAATACCATTATGTAAGAAATCTTTTTATCTTTCTAATTAATATTTATAGTCGATTTTATCTTATGTATAACCCCATATTAAAAATGATTTACTTATTAAACTTTGATTTGAACTATTTTAACCCTTCTTTAAATAAATTAATAATAAATGTCCTAATCTAATCCATGTGGGCCTAAATGGTCATATTTTATTCCTAAGTTTGTTTTTGGTCGAATTACACTTGTCCAATAGAATTAGGACATGTGTTAGGGTAATATTAATATCATATTTACCCTTAGTTACCCTATTTACTATTAACCGCGGTAAAAAAAGTAAAAAGTTACTATTCACCAAAAAATTATTTTTATCTCATTGAACCACATTTTACTTACTGATATCAACTGTGTCTGTCGGATTTTCGAAATTCCATTCACAGAAGCGGTAAAATTACGTTTTATGCAAAATTCAGTTTTTAACCTACCACTTAGTGGTTTCACTATTCATCAAAAATTGAAAGTTTTCAGAAAAATACCAAAATTTCACCCTAAGCTAATTTCGATATTCTGAGTCCAAAAATGAAGTCCATTTTGAAAAATAAAATTTATAAAATTTCAAAAAGTGGTTATTACTATTCATAACGGCTAGTTTTAATAGCATATTGTTGTTTAGTGAAACTCGGAATTGCGTACGACGCAAGCTATCGAGGAAGGTCACGATTGCGTGTAAAGCAAGCCAAGAAAGTGTTGTGTAGAAAAAGATTCCTCTGATGATTTATATAACATAAAAGTCTCGGGTGTTACATTCTACCCCCCTTAAAAAGAATTTCGCTCTCGAAATTCGTCACTTTGTAACAAACAGATGAGGATACTTCTCCCTCATCATATCCTCAAGCTCCCATGTAGCTTCTTCAAGTTGGTGGTTCCTCCATAAAACTTTCACCAAGCGAGTGGTCTTGTTTTGTAGGACTTTTTCGCTACGATCCAGAATCTCTATCGGCTGTTCCTCATAAGAAAGATCTTGCTCCAGCGGTACAACTTCTGAGCTGAGTACATGTGAAGGATCTGGTAAGTACTTTCTCAAGAGAGATACATGGAACACATCATGAACTTGAGAGAGATTCGGTGGAAGCGCCAATCGGTAAGCTACCTTCCCAACACGATCCAGTATTTCGAAAGGACCGATATATCTAGGGCTCAACTTCCCCTTCTTTCCAAATCTCATAACCCTCTTCAAGGGAGATATTCGTAAGAACACTTTATCACCCACATCAAACTCTAGGTCTTTTCTTCGGTTGTCGGCATAACTTTTCTGTCGACTCTGAGCTGCTCTTATATGTTGTTGAATAGATCTGACCTTCTCTACCATTTCATCAACGAGATCAGGTCCTAATAGCTTTCTTTCCCCAACTTCATCCCAGCAAGTAGGAGTCCTGCATTTCTTTCCATAGAGAGTTTCATAAGGAGCCATCTGAATACTGGAGTGAAGGCTATTATTATAAGAAAATTCCACCAAAGGTAGGTGTTGATCCCAACCTCCTTTGAAATCCATAGAGCAAGCTCTCAACATATCTTCTAGGGTTTGAATTGTTCTCTCAGACTGACCGTCTGTTTGGGGATGATAAGCAGTGCTGAAACTCAACTCTGTATCCAGAGTATGCTGAAGACTTCTCCAGAACATTGTGGTAAATCTCGGATCTCGATCAGATATAATAGAAAGTGGTACTCCATGCAATCTTACCACTTCCTTTACATATATCCTGGCAAGCTGATCTAGAGAGAAATCCTCTATAATAGCAATGAAGTGTGCAGACTTTGTAAGACGATCAACTATGACCCAGATAGCATTATTGCCTTTGGATGTTTTAGGTAGTCCTGTGACAAAGTCCATAGTTATGTTTTCCCATTTCCATTCGGGTATGGGTAATGGTTGTAACATCCCCTTAGACTTTTGTCTCTCAGCTTTAACTTGTTGACAAACCAAGCATCGAGAGACATATTCAGCAACATCTCTTTTCATGCCATCCCACCAGAAGTACTCTTTCAGGTCCCTATACATCTTCGTGCTTCCAGGATGAATAGAGAATGATGAACTATGAGCTTCATCCAGCAGCTCCTTCTTTAATTCGTGGATGGGAGGAACACAAACCCGATTCCTGAACTTTATTATCCCATCACAATCAAGGTTGAATTCAGGAACATTTCTCACCTCTTTTGTAACTCGACATCTTCTTTCTGTGCCTCTTTAATCTTCACATGTATAGATGGTTGAACATTCATTTGAGAAAGATAAGATTTTTCCCCTTGCATTATAATTCCAAGATCCATCCTTTGTAAATCCATAAATATTGGATCTTTTGTGATCCTCATCATGGATAAACTAGCATGGTCTTGTCGACTTAATGCATCTACCACCTTGTTTGCTTTCCCAGGGTGGTAATGGATTGAGCAGTCATAATCCTTAATCAGCTCCAGCCATCTTCTTTGGCGCATATTCAGCTCCTTTTGTGTGAAAATATACTTTAAACTTTTATGATCAGTATAAATATCACACCTTTCACCATAAAGGTAATGCCTCCAAATCTTTAATGCAAAGATTACCGCAGCCAACTCCAAATCATGTGTTGGGTAATTTTGCTCATGGATTTTCAACTGTCGTGAGGCATAAGCTATCACCATATCATTTTGCATAAGAACACACCCCAATCCCTTCTTGGATGCATCACTATAGATCACAAACCTTTCTCCACTACAAGGCAGTGTGAGCACAGGTGCACTGGATAACCTTCTTTTCAACTCCTTGAAATTCTCTTCACATTCCTCTGTCCAGACAAACTTAACTCCTTTCCGAGTCAACTTGGTGAGTGGATTAGATAATCGTGAAAAATCTTTTACAAAACGTCGATAATATCCAGCCAAACCAAGAAAACTTCGGATCTCAGTTACTGTTGTTGGTCTCGACCATCTTTCGATAACCTCTGTTTTTGCTGGATCCACAGATATCCCCTCTTTTGAGATTATGTGACCCAAAAATACAACTTTTTGAAGCCAAAATTCACACTTGGTAAATTTGGCATAAAGCTTCTCCTTTCTCAGGGTCTTTAATATAATTCTCAAGTGATCTTCATGCTCTTCCTTGCTCTTTGAATAGACAAGAATATCGTATATAAAGACTACCACAAATTGATCAAGATAGTCTCTAAAGACTCTATTCATTAGATCCATGAAGATAGCAGGGGCATTAGTAAGACCAAATGGCATCACTATAAATTCATAGTGTCCATACCTTGTACGGAAAGCCGTCTTTGGTATATCCTCCATTTTGACCCTTAATTGATGATACCCTGAACGAAGATCAATCTTGGAAAAGTATTGAGCTCCGCGTAGTTGGTAAAATAAGTCATCAATGCGTGGGAGAGGATATTTGTTCTTGATAGTGATCTTGTTAAGTTCTCGATAATCAATTCAGAGTCTCATTGATCCATCTTTCTTCTTAACAAATAGAACAGGTGCTCCCCAAGGTGATGCACTAGGGCGTATGAATCCCTTATCAAGATTCTCTTGGAGTTGCTTCTTCAATTCCTGCAACTCAATTGGGGCCATTCTATAAGGTGTCTTTGAAATAGGCAAAGCACCCGGTACGAGTTCTATTGAAAACTCAACTTCACGATTTGGTGGAAGACCCGGTAATTCCTCCGGAAAGACATCATAAAACTCCCGTACAATGGGAATATTCTTAATCGTGAGTTTCTCACCAACCATTTGAGATAAATAACCTTCATTTAGTGGAATCAATTCCCATAAGATGGAAGAAATTTCCACTGGAAGGTTATGTTCATCTTTGCATTGATAGACGATCGTAGATTGATCTGGAATATGAAATGTGACTTCCCTTCTTTGGCAATTGATATGAGCTCCATGTAGAGAAAGCCAATCCATGCCAAGAATCACATCAAATTCCACCAAAGGAAGGATCACAAGATTTGCAGGAAGCATTTTCCCACAAACTTCGATCGAAGAAGAATTATATACTTTTGATGCGACTGTTGTGCCATTAGGTGTTGTCACAGATAACTAAAAATCTAATTGTTGAGGTAATATGGTGATACCCTTAGAAAATTCTTTAGAAATAAAAGAGTGGGTGGATCCAGAATCAAATAAAACATTTGCTACTTTAGAGTGGACGGTAAGTGTACCTTTCACCACTTCGTTATCGTACTCCACATCGCTGATAGAAATTGCATGTGACTTTCCTTTGTCTTTAGCCTTAAGATTTTGTTGACGTCGACCATCATCATCAACCCTTGGATTTGGGCATTGATTGGCATAGTGCCCCATCTCCTTGCACTTGAAACATTGATGTTTAGTAGGATCATTCTGTGTATCCCTTCCTTTGTTTGCATCATTAGACATCTTCTTCCCATTATCGCGGCATTCAAATTCCCGATGACCTTCCTTTCCACATTTGAAACATTTACTTGTCCCTTTAAGACAACTCCCTCCATGTTTCTTTCCACACTTTGAGCATAAGGGAAAGCTCATCTTCTTTTCAGTGTGCTCTTTAGATTATCCTTTGAATTCCATCTTCCTCTTCTTATCAAACCCATGTGACTGATGGGTTACTCCAATCTCCATCTCGACTTTGAGAGCACATCGAACGATTTCCTCGTAGCTATTGAAGTCCCTTATGGCTAACGCCCTTCGAAGACTTGGTTTTAAGCCACTAAAGAATCGATCGATCTTACTCTCAGGTTGGATAATAATACCAGAAGCGTACCTTGCAAGTCTTGTAAAATTTGCTTCATAGGTACCAACAGATTCATCATCCCTTTGCTTCAATTCAAGGAACTCTTTCTCCATCTTTGTTCGGAGAATACGAGGGAAGTACTTATTGAAAAATAAGTTCTTGAACTCGTCCCATTCCATAGACTCAATTTCATCCCTTTGCCTCGTATTCTTAATAAGATTCCACCATTGATCAGCATCTCCTTCCAAACGATACACTGCTAGGATGAATATATCATGATCAGAACATTGAAGAACTGAAAATATCTTTTCAATAGTACTAATCCATTGTTCAGCAACTAATGGATCAGTAGACCCGCTGAATGAAGGTGGACGTTGCCTCATGAAGGATTCAACAGAATGTTGCTCCTTCCTTTGCTCGTTTGGATGTCCTGCATGATTCATAGCTTGAGAAAGTTGTGTGAGTATGGCTACAAGATTTTGCATTCCAGCTCCCATATCGTTTGGTTGCTCAGGGGGACAATCATTGCATTGCCCATCGCATTCCGCATTAACACGGTTCCTTTGGGTTCCAGCCATTGACTAAAACCAAGAAGAATAGTGTGAGCAACACTAATTATAATAGGAAACTACATAATTCAAGAATAAAATTTTCATGCTTAAGGTCTTATCCTAGGTTATTCATGGCCATTTCTAAAACACTAAGATTGTGTTCTATGCATAGACTTATCCTTAGGGTTCTTACTAAGGCTTTCACATCCTAGTTTCCAAAGGTTGACTATACCTTTCCTCTGATACCAACTATAACGACCCATACTTTACATACATTGTTAATACTTCAAAATTTAAGCACACTTATTACAACATATGACAAAACCACAAAGGACCGTATAGGTATAGTGTCTTTAGAAACTGGGAAACATAAACAACTGGTTCATAAATCTTCTACAGTGTCTCCCATTTATTTCATCATATCTAGGGTCCCTTTTAGCATATTCTACTTAATATCCATCTTCCTGACCTGGGGAAAAGAAAACATAAAAGGGTGAGCTCAAATGCTCAGCAAGGGCAAATAAAGGAAATAAAAATCATATCATATCTTTTTGAAAATCATAACCTGTAAAAGAGATCATAAAATCTTGACATGGAATAAACCATAGAAGTGAAAATGAGATCCCCATAATCATAACATGAAACTTGAAACTTTGTTTCATGCACACATAATCATGGAAAATCATTTCCTGTTAGTCATGACTCATTGCCAAGACAATCTTAGTGGACAAAGTCCCTTTCTGAACCAAGTCACCCTCGTTCCAGTCCTGTTTCACTGAACCGAAATAACCTTCCGTTCCAGCCATGTCTATCTCATGAGATATAAAATCTTTACCCAATGCATTGGAGGGAGATATAGGTCCCACCCATCTTATAATGAATCCTTTCTTATGTGTGCCACATAATCATAAAACATACATCATCGCATAACACATGTAACAAAAATGGGATTCTTGAAACATCATGACATCATAAATAAATTCATATAAGATAAAGGAATTCATAAAAATAATTCCCTCACAACATGATCAAATCAATGTAATAATAGGGATAAAAACAGAACCCTTTATTATCTTAGATGGAAAATAATTTTGATAAAACACTTGAACTCCATTCTTGAGGAAAATATCCTTTCTTCTTCAAAAAAATTTTTCCTTTCATAACATGTCATACAATTTTAAAATAAAATAAGTTGATTACAAATAAACTTGAAAACTTGTAAAGGAAGCTTCTTGGATATAATGTTTTAAAAATCCATTCATGCCGTATAAGTTAAAAAAACATTCTTCGTACTTTTGTCGGAAAAGTCAAAAAGTACCTCGTACGACAAAAGATTCCTTTCATACATATTACTAAAAACTCAACGAAGGGTAAAAATGGATTTAAACAATTTTAGGTGGATGGAAATAATATTACATATTAAGGGAACATGGATGTGGATGATAAAACACACCCCAGTAAATACCAACGTATAAGCAATCTCGGATAAAATTGAGATTGTGATATTTCCCTTACCTTAGGTCGGATTTGATTTGTACGTGTCTGAAGCCCCTGTATAATGGTTTGAATAATGTTATTGACTTATTACAGAATCATACATATTGATATGTTATCATATATGGTCATATTCTTAGCTTCTTGTTAGTAATATTTCATTGTTACTTGTTACTCGGGTCTTTATTGCCTTTTGTTCTTATGCGTGTTTTGCCGAATACATTCTTATTCTTTTGTTAAGGTTATAAATACCTTATATCCAGAATGGTATTAGTGTAACATATATCATATTTATTCATTCAATTCATTTATATAATTACTATGTAATGATGATCATGTAGAACGAGTCGCATCACATCGTGGAGACGGTAGTCCGTACGTACGCACGAGTGATGATATCGTTCCTATGATCATGGAACTGTATTGGAGTATATATATATTATTTCAGTATCAATATTACTTTATAATAATCATAAATAGTTACTCATTACACCAATATACCCATCCTTTTAAGGTAATGGTGGAAAATAGATTACACCACGGCGTGGAGACGGTATTCCGTACGTACGCACGCGCGGTGATTTCTTTTTCCGTAGGATGGATAGATGGTGAAATAGGGTTGTTTCATACTTATAATAACATATCAGTATATGAGTGATACTGATGTTATTACTTCATAATGAAACAACCTAATAAGAAGAATTGGAAGAAGAAATAAAGATGAAAGAATTGGTAACGGTAATTACCTCTTCTTTGAAGCGCCTCTTTGAGACCTCCTCTTAGGGCACTAAAATTGGTCTTTGAGGAAGACCAGAACCTCTAGGATGTTTCTAGGTAAGTGGAGAGGTGAAAATGTCAGGGGTTGGCCGAGCTTGAATGCTCAAATTGGTGTGAGGAGGAGGGGAAGAGGTGCCCTTTTATAAGGGAGGAGAGGGGCACCTTAGGAATTCTTAAAAATATTAATTTATAATAAATCTAACCCCACTTAAAAACCTCCAAAAATGACTCATATTCTAAGCTTAGATGAGATAGGGTTGTAATCTCATCAACCAATCAAATTTAGACATGTTTGGATCTTATTTTAAACCTTATCAATTAGATTTAACTCTAAGTTAAATAATTTAACTTTTACCGTGTCTTTTTGTTTTCTTTCACTATATGGTTAATACACTTACTATAACATGCCAAACGAACCCCAAATTGTTTATTATTAATATATATATCCTTATCTTAGTCATTTGGCCGAACCTTAGATTTTTAGGAATAAAATTACAATTAATAATATAATATTTGATTTAAAAACTATTTTGTGTCAATTTTGAGACTATTTGATATATGATTTTTGTGAAAGTCATAACAGAATTAAATGTTCGAACCAAGTTGATTAAATCAACATTAATATATCATAGTAACCTAGAAAATTATTGTAATTCATAAAAAATCTCAAATTACATTTATTTTGGTGTTTATAACATCAATTATGTCAATATTTCATTAATAAGATAATTACTGCATCATCGTTGTGTCATAAATAAATTAGATTATTTAATTTCTAAAAATTATAAATAAAATACCATTATGTAGGAAATCTTTTTATCGTTCTAATTAATATTTATAGTCGAATTTATCTTATGTATAACCCCATATTAAAAATGATTTACTTATTAAACTTTGATTTTAACTATTTTAACCCTTCTTTAAATAAATTAATAATAAATGTCCTAATCTAATCCAAGTGGGCCTAAATGGTCATATTTTATTCCTATGTTTGTTTTTGGTCGAATTACACTTGTCCAATAGAATTAGGACATGTTTTAGGGTAATATTAATATCATATTTACCCTTAGTTACCCTATTTACTATTAACCGCGGTAAAAAAAGTAAAAAGTTACTATTCACCAAAAAATTATTTTTATCTCATTGAACCACATTTTACTTACTGATATCAACCGTGTCTGTCGGATTTTCGAAATTCCATTCACAGAAGCGGTAAAATTAAGTTTTATGCAAAATTCAGTTTTTAACCTACCACTTAGTGGTTTAACTATTCATCAAAAATTGAATGTTTTCAGAAAAATACCAAAATTTCACCCTAAGCTAATTTCGATATTCTGAGTCCAAATATGAAGTCCATTTTGAATAATAAAATTTATAAAATTTCAAAAAGTGGTTATTAATATTCATAACGGCTAGTTTTAATAGCATATTGTTGTTTAGTGAAACTCGGTATTGCGTACGACGCAAGCTATCGAGGAAGGTCACGATTGCGTGTAAAGCAAGCCAAGCAAGTGTTGTGTAGAAAAAGATTCCTCTGATGATTTATATAACATAAAAGTCTCAGGTGTTACAGTGATCCCCTTGGTGCTGAGCACGGTCGTGGTGGCTTCAGCAATCCTTATGTTCCTTATGATGGATGCTCGAAACCCCTACCGCATTTTCGGACTCTTAGTAGTTTTAAGCAGTCTTACCATTATTGTAATCGGGTTCTTGGTTGGAATATTTGGTTAGTGAGTTTTTCTTGTAACTCGAAAAAAAGTAAGTCTCTTCATTGTTGAGTTCATAAATAAAAGTTATGTGTTTTTATATTTTACAGTCTGATTGTTCTAAAGAGAGAACTTCAAAAGCACAAAACGCCCAATTTTTATTTAAGAGGTTTGGAAACTTCGGGGTGTTAGATTATCTCCCCCTTCAAAGAATTGCGTCCCCGCAATTCTATCATAAAAAAAAGAAACTGAAACTCCAAACGTAAAACTCTACTGAAACAGTGGATCTGGCTCGGTAAACGGGACACCAAAGTTGGCACACAGCTCTTCAGTTTCCCTAGTCCAGATGCACCTCGAACAATGCTCCTTGAACTCCTGGTCGTGTATACTGCACACGGGCTTCCAAAGGGAGGCTCGTGTGATGCAAAGCTCGGATATGTCCGAGTAGATAAACTCCTTGACGACTCTTCTGGCCACATCCTGCTTGAGGTAGTCAAGAGGGACGGTGCGGTTGAGGAGACTGATGTTCAAGACTTGGAACATATAAGCTGCACTGAGCTGGCCATCTTGGGCGGCCACGAGGAAACACGCTCTGGCAGAAAAGTTCTGTGCCAGAGTGAAACATTGGAACAGGCCCTCAAAGTACATTCCCCTTCGCATATAGCAGGGGAGTTGAGCAGCAGCGATGAGCTGAAAGACGCGATTATTCTCTTGACATAACCAAAGAATCTCTGGACCGTTTGCTAAATTGAGCAAACGCTGGCAGGACCCTCGCAGGTGGAGAAAGGACGGGTAATCCACCATGCATGCCTTGATCAAGATGACTTCTGCTAGCTCATCGTGTAGTGATGAGAGGTTCGTTTGTCCAGCCATCTGAAAACAAACATCGAGGGGGAACTCTTAACAACATAGATACGGTGAAGACATGAAAAGAAACAAGAAACTTCAATTTATGAAAAGGTTTACACGACAAAGTCTGAGTTCACAAGACGTACGCCACAAAGAGTGGAAAAACTTACTAAATCTTCATACCACACACAATATGAACATACAGGACTAAACTCATGGGAACATTTATAACGCCTCCTGAGTTTAGCGTGAGGGGTGTGGAGTTGGGAAACATCGGTGTGCACTTATTGCCTAAGAGACACACGTGTGGCATCATTTTCCAATGCTCCAAAGTCGATTAACTGGCCCCAGAAGCCGTAGTGCAGGACTTGGCACAGATAAGCCGCTCGGAGGTCTCCAGCAGCAGCAGCTTCTTGAAAAGGGTTATCTAGCATTGTGCCAAATTCCTCGCCAGTTGTGAACACTCAGAAGAGTCCTTCGTGATACCTTCCCCGACGTGCGTACGAGGGAAAATGGGTCATCATCATTAGGAGATAATCCATCCCCATTCCCCGGTGGAGACTAAGCACCCTAGATGAGTTTTACACATTGTACAAGTGCTTACACGTCATGCGAATTTGGGCATAATTCAGGAAGTTTTCACGGCTAGCTAGAGATATAATGTTCTCTAGAGCCTCAGTGGGGAGTGACAAAAGGTCGGTAGGTACATCAGCCATCTGAAAGTTATAACATTCTTACTTAGTTAGTCTTAGCAATATATCTATATCACCTGGTTTTCTAGAGTTTCCTGAACCTATCCTCTGATACCAACTGTAGCGACCCCGGTACCCAGGGTGCCTCATGAGACAGGATATGCTTAGCATCTCATTACAACATTTACAAAAATTATATCATGTCCCATGACTACAGAAGATCGCGAGGTTCAAGGTTCGGGGATACCATATGCTCTGATAAACATCATCAGTACGTTCCATGCCTGAAAAATTTTAAACAAAACGTAGTGTGAGCAAAAATGCCCAGTAAGGGGTTTTAAAAACATTTTAAGAAAATCCTTTCTCAGATAAGACCTTTTTGAAGAAAATAAAACACTTTGATAAAACTAAAACATTATCTTTTCTTAAAACATGAGATCCATTTTTTCATTGAAAACCACTTGCACAAAGAAGCACGTACTTGAAATAAGCTTAAATATAAACATGATCAGAGTGCGCAATATAAGAAGAATAAATAATGCATAATGTTAAAACAAAGTTACATTACTTCTAAAAGAATTATATGACTTAACAGGGAAGACATGCATATCATGGATCAAAAATGCAGATCATCTAATAGTTTACCATATGAAAACAGTTCTTGTTGCATAAAGTACATTTTCATGATCTTGGGAACTTTCAACTAGGGGTTTTTCTATTAGTTGAACTAACCCCTGGTTAAACAATATCATTACATGCAGAGGGGATGCATAATACCGGACTTTGTCAAGACCTCACGTCATGACCATAATTTTTTTACGGGTCAAGGACAAATGCCAATCTCGTTTCCCATGGCAGCACGAGCCACGGCCATTTGCCAAGACCGTTGCACATGATAGCACGAGCCAAGGCTATTCGCCAAAACCGTTGCACTTGATAGCACAAGCCAAGGATATTCTCCAAGACCGTTGCACTTGATAGCACGAGCCAAGGATATTCTCCAAGACCGTTGCACTTGATAGCACGAGCCAAGGATATTCTCCAAGACCGTTTCACTTGACGTCTCATGAGACTCTTGCTTTACCCAATGCATTGGAGCGCTGTATAAATCCGGGCGCACCCATCCATAAACATTTAAGTCCTATACATCCCTCACATATCTTGACATGGTCATTCAATTAGGGCTTCATACATTCTTAATCAAAACTCCTTTTTACATACATATTCATGACTTGAAGGGGGTCATATCGTAGATGTAAAAAGAACTAGGCTATTGGCTTGAGATTAAACATTGATGCAAATAAACTAAATCAACTTAATCTTGCACATGCAAAAAAAAATAACTGGAATACTGAACATAGCGGATTGTCATGTAAAATTTCATCATGTTCATTAAATTAAACCATAAATTCGTAGTTCATATCTTTAAACATGCAAAACACATTCTTTACAAGTATAAGTTTCATTGAGGGTACTTAAATATTCAGGTTAAGCCGGTCCACCGATGCGATACACATGTTGGCTTAGCATCAATTAAAATTATTAGAAACTTATGTGTCTATAATTATATATATATATAACCAAGTCCTGATAATAATTAAATAAAAAAAAGTTTTGGAAACTGAAATTTTGAAATCACATTCACTTGGAAACATATAAATTCTTAAGGGGGGTTCATGCCACACATTTTTACAAAAAGGGCACGAATTGTCAAAACGCTGATAAATGAATATTTTCAATTGGAGAAGTTATTTTGACACTAAACCAATCCCTAATCTTCATCATATATATAACCATGTTTATAATTAGTCTTTGTATCGTTCTTTGGAGTAATAAATTTTAAAGGGTGTATATATATAATTTTGATAACTCATCAAGTTATGAATTGTCTCGTATGGTCCTGCATACATATTTTATATAAAAAGTTGATATACATAAATATATATAATCATCGAAGCGTAGGGAAACGAAACGACGGATTCCCCTTCACTGTGAAGACCCCAATTTTGGGACTTCCGAACTGAAACGGACTAGAAAAATCCTCAAAGGCATGCATATGGGTATCAACAAGGTGTATGTACATATAGGTTTACATAAACATATATATAATTATGTATATACCGAAGCAAAGAAAGAAAAGAAGCAAGCCTTGTCCCTTGCCTCCGTTCGATTCACAAAAATAGGAGAGGTGAAAACAGGTTTAAAGAACTTCTTTACGGACTTACATACATATATATGTATTTATATAAACATATACGTATATAAACCGTAAATAAAAAGGCTGCGTCGAACTGAAGAAGATCAGAATAAAAACGGTTTTCCCTTACCTAAGCTCGACGAGGAAGAGGAGAGAGAGAGATGCAGCAACGAGAGAGGGGAAAATGAAGGTGTATACACAGTATATATATATAACCCGTATATGTTTATATGCATGAAAACGGAAGATTAAAACAAACTTCAAAAATAGACTTCGACCCTTACCTGATTGACGAGGAGGAGGAGAGCACGAGGCGGCGACGAAGTATCAGAGGTCAGAGAGATCCAGAAACTCGGAGCAAAGAAGTAACCCATCTTTGGTGCAACCAGGGTTCTTTTTTAAAAAAAAAGGGGAAGACAGAGACCCACTTGAAGGGGGTATCCGAGGGAGGCCGAGCATTAAAGAGGCGGCACCGACTTTGTGGAATAAAGGAGACGAGACGTGGGCGCCGCTGGCCTAGGCGGAGAAAAAGAGACACAGTCCTGGTGCGGCGTATGCGAGGAAGAAGAAGGCCGCGAGGAGAGAGGGAAAGCCGGAAAACGGTGGATGACCAGGATTAAAAGAGGGAGAGATCAGACGGCTAAGACACGACGTGGTATTAAAAGAAATGGAAGGCTGCGATTGGAGGGGTGAGATCGGACGGTTCAGGTTCACCCCGACATTTTAAACACGTGGCTTCGTTTTTTTTAACGTTATACTATTATCTTTATTTTATTATCTTATTATACATAATATAAAAGAAAAGATTTATTAATCTATTATTATTATGGTAGGAATTAGTCAAAGTTATTAATACCCACATATGTTAAACTATTAAACCCTTATTTAAAACATAATTTATATTTTCATTTTTCTCTATTTCTTTTTATCGAAACATATAATTTAATAATTAATGGTACTTATCTAAATTTAAATCTACATGTCAAAAAAAATATTATTTAACCCAAATTTTCAAAGTAATAAATTTTCATTTTATAGTGAAGAAAACATAATTTTATAAAGTATGGTAACTTAAGATAATTATGCTAACATGAAAATATATATATAGGTATATATTTATATATTAATTTCCATTGTTCATTAATTACCTTAATATTTTTAATTAAGGATTATTTTTAAACATAACTATATTTAATCAAAGTGTGTTGATATAATTACGAAATACGTGAATATAAGAAACCATAGTTTCCAAAATAGTCAATAAAGGTCAAATTAAAGAAATAATATATATAATTTTATGCAATAAATATATAACTCATAAAAATATAAATCCATCAGGTTTAATATAATAAAAAGGTTATTGTTTATATTAATATGCATAGTGGTAGAAAACAATAATATTAAATTTTTTTTTTTTTGTTTTGAAACGTAAAATAAAATTATCATTTTGGGAAAACAAGAGGTAATTTAACTAAATTAACATTGATTTCATTTTGAAATATTAAAGCAAAATACACAATTATCATACCGATCCTTTTGGGGTAAATCATCATATTCCCAACGGTCAACATAGAGGATAAGGAGACCCAACGGTCAAAATAAACCAATGGTCGAAAATATAACCGTTTGGGGTTCAACGGCCATATTAGGGTGTTTATAAAAAGAAAGGTTTTGTCTCGGGTGTCCCTTACCCCAAGTGACAGAAGGACAAGAAAAGATGGATCGTGTGATCCCCTTGGTGCTGAGCACGGTCGCGGTGGCTTCAGCAATCCTTAGGTTCCTTATGATGGATGCTCGAAACCCCTACCGCATTTTCGGGCTCTTAGTAGTTTTAAGCAGTCTTCCCATTATTGTAATCGGGTTCTTGGTTGGAATATTTGGTTAGTGAGTTTTTCTTATAACCCGAAAAAAAGTAAGACTCTTCATTGTTGAGTTCATAAATAAAAGTTACGTGTTTTTATATTTTACAGTCTGATTGTTCTAAAGAGAGAACTTCAAAAGCACAAAACGCCCAATTTTTATTTAAGAGGTTGGGAAACTTCGGGGTGTTACAAGTATCTCCTGTTTCCATCCATCAATGATCTATAGAGAAGTGTATGATATGAATTGAAATAACTCATTGATTGTTATGCTTCATTTTGAATGGATATTAGAAGCTCTACAGATAATTTCTGGTCAATTCAAACCTCCTCATGATTTCTACCATGATCGGATCTCTCTGAAACATAGTATAGGCAAGGGAGGACCTGAACTACATGGTGAATATACTGAGTCTGATTCCAAAATAATGAAACGCGTTATCCTAGGACCTTTCACCAATACATAAGGTTACATACACCATGCTGAGCTCAAATAAGAATTGGAACTCTACTAATAATACCCTATATGTTTCTCCATGTACCTATATGATAGTGGAGTGCTACATACATAGCGAAATATTGAGTACCTCATTGTGGGTGTGGTTGGGCTATATTACTACTATGACCAATACATTGTTCGACCTCATCAGGTCGGCCTAGAGATGGAGAAAGCATACTTTATGCTGGGTATCTATGAAGTGGAGGCACATGCATAGATGAGGTTGTGGGGTAGCACTGTTGGACTAAATTTTTTATGAATTGGAATCCTCAGAAGCTGAGGCGGTAACATAATCTAATGCAGATGGTGAAGGAGTGAAATTTTTAGAATGTTCCAGTGGTGAAATAATTAGTCTCTTGACTGGTAGAGGGTCATCTTCCAATGAATCACATTACTGGGATTCCTTCCAATTGTAAGTGAAGAACAATGAAGAAGGGTACGGTTGGTGGGATCATCTTTTTCTATAAAGGTATTTAGGGGATAGAATATTATATTCATATATTTTCATAAAGGATATGGTGGACTTGCAATTGAGAAAGTGGAGGACGTGCCAGATAGGGAACGTCAAGGGGTGTTCCCGTTATGATCCTAGGGATCATGTAGTATTAAAATCAAAATTAATAAATCCAGATTAAATATTTATTACATGGTGTTTCATTATTAGGATTTTAATTTTTGGTTCCTTCAAACATCAAAATCATATATTGTGTGGGAATGATGTGATATTGTTTTTTTAGAAAATTTCTAAAGAATCTCCATTCAGTTCGTTGTTTATATTCAAGATTTAGAATCACTTATGTTTAGATGATTTTAAATATGGGGACACGCCCCTCATTTTATCATGTCTGAAAATAGATGGTTTTAATGGTGGGATGGAATCTATCATCATACTTGCATTATACCTCAATTTCTTTATTAAACAAAAAAAATTCATTTGGTGGTAATTTAGTTTTTCCTTCCCTACTCTTTATATTAGAATATTTATTATCATTTGGAGATAGTACTGCATAATTATATAAATCTATATTTTTCATAGTGGCCTAAAATAAATCAAATATACCTTCTTCTTCAAAAACTATTGATATTATGTTTCCTTGATTTATATCAATTAGAAACATTGCTTTGGTGATTAATAACATCCCTAGAATTGTGGGAACATCCCATTCATTCTTTTTATTTAGGATAAATAAATAAAAAATTAGTATAGATTTGACAACTTTTATTAGGGAATCCTCGACTAGTCCTTGATGGTACTTGACTAAGATGATAGAATGATGGAGTGAAACTCTGGTTGATTTTACTATTCTGAGCCTTGTATTTTTAAAGATAGTTAGTCAAATGAAATTGATACTTTTTCTAAGACCACATTATTCTCTTTCATTTTTCCATGTACCTAGACTTAAAGGAATTGAGAAACATCAGGTGTATCAAATTTTGAGTGGGACCTTTTACTAAAAAAAGCTGGATCATACTTAATTTGAGCAGATGAACTAAAATTATTCTTGTTTATATTTTCTGGACGAAATGATTTTAATGAATCATTCATAAGAAGGAATTTATGAAATTTCTTTAACAAAGGGAATGTTGACATGGAGTTGTATAAAAAACATTATAATTTTATATCATTTATATATTCTATTTTATATAATTCTCTATGGAAATTGGAGAAGTGGATTATATGGTAGCGGTTATACATAGAAATTTTACTTCTTAGTATACTCCATAACCAGAGTTCATTAATTGTTTACTAATTAATTTATCTTCAGATTAGTTTTGTCATATTATTATAACTGTTTTTATCACTTATGAAATACAATTGAATATAAAACATCTTTCCATTCCAAAAAACTATAGTCTTTACCTCCCCTATTAGATTATATTAGATAATACTGGGAAATGTACCTAGTAATCTATCAGATATGGTCATTGAGGTTTTTTAAAAATGATGTTCATGGTTATATAGGGAAGTCTGTTGGTTTTTCATTTTTTATCTAGGTAAATCATTAATTGATATTAGTTTATCATGAAATAAGTTAGTATAATCTCAAAATTAGAGTAAAGAGGTTTATAGTTTTTTTGTAGCCTTAGTATATCAAAATAAAAAAGTTTTATTACAAGGTGGAAACTACTAAGATCTAGGAGAAAATTTTTATTGAAATTTACATTATGGTTAGGGATCTCGACATTATGTGTGGAAATTTTGGGGTCTCTAATTCTATTGGGCTTCTTATCTACTATTCTATAGATAATAATAGTGGTTACAATGTTGTGTCCATTCAGTCATATTTTACTGATAGTAATGTTATTGGTAGTGTTGGGGTTATTGAAATAGATGATTTTATTGATTTTAATTTAAATAATGGAAATCTTGTATTAGTTAATATTCAATGCCTACCATGTTTCCATGATACAGGTGTAGTTATCCAATAATATCAAATGTTTTGATCTCTATAATATGAGAAGGATGTGTGGTGGTGGAGAATGTAGCTGGAATGACTAAAGATTCACTATTATAGCTTCAACCACAATTCTGAGGTAGGTATTCTCTAGAATCTCATGATTTTGACACCAGGGTTGTCCTATGTCACATTTCCACATCCTGTAATTGTGTTATATTTAATCCAAAATTGATCTATATATTTGGTGTTTCATTGACATGATCTATTTTTTAGTTGAGCAATCGACAATAGTGCAGGTTGCTGGATAGAGTCCTTGGTAGAATTATTGAGACTATTGTGTTAGGAATCGACCCACCCGGCTCTACCAGTGTTGTTGAAAATAGGGATGAATCTACCCCAATCCCACTTATAGAAAACAGGGGATGACAACAAGAACAGAAAAACATATGTAAAATGGGTGGCCTTTTCAAAATATACCTATATGCATGCACCCAACCATCTCTATAAATAACAACCATGGAATAGTTATAAAATATAATAACTTATAGGGTAAAATTATTTCATGTAATATCAACATAGGAATATAAAATAATATGAAATTTGAATCTGAAAATTAAATGAAAAAATTACTTGTAAACCCCCAAAATATATCCTGAACCAATCATAAGAAGAAAATTCTATTATGAGAGACTGTAGCTCAAAATATCTATGATTTTACATGTTCTATGCACATGAGTATCCATATTTTTTTCTAAAATTATCTATGACTAGTGTTTTTTATACATAAAACATATCATGTATAGGAAATACCATGCAGGGTTGAGTATATACATACCAAGAAGTATTCCCTTAAAACTAATGAGGGGTTGATAAAAGACAGTAGATGTAGTCAGATCAAGAAAACACACTTATTTAAATCATTATATGACACAAAAAACCATAACATAAGACCCAAATATTATCAATAAGTATCCCAAACCAATGTGATAGGGGATCTTGATCTCCACAATTCAACCATGAATAAAGAGTTCACACACTTCCCCAAAAGGGGACTATCTCTAATACCAAGAATCTCAAATGTCTATCTGAAGAAGAATCCATGAAAATCCACACATATCCAATATGCCACAAAGTTGATAGAAACCATATATAGGTAGAGTACATAATCCCTAGTAAAATAGAATGGTTCCACACAAAGGGTAGAGGAATCATTCTCTTACTCTATGGGATGGTGTCACTCTGATAGTCTATAGTTAATACATTCCATACCGAGTAAGAGGGTAACACTCTAACAGGTGATGAATCATTCCATATATCAGGAGGAGGTTTCCACTCTGATGGTTGATACATGACTCATTCTAAATCAATCCAATGTTTACCACTCTAATGGTTGATAACCCATGCCCTGTCTCCATGGGATGGTTTCATTCTGATAGGTAAATAAAAGTCTTCTTCCCTGTCTTAGCAGAAGGACTCCAATCTAATAGTCTGGGACCCATGCCCTATCTCTATAGAAGGGTTGTACTCTAATGTTCAATAGAGGACTGATTCTCTATGAATAATAGTGTTAGAATTTTGTAGTCGATAAAGGTATCATTCCCTACTAAGAAATAGGGTGGCACTCTAGTAGTTGAGGACCAATGCACTGATACCATAGGAGGGATCCACTAAAAGATTGAACAACTTCCCATGCTTGCCCCCATATGAGGGTTCCACTTTGTGGATATACATATGGCCCATTCCCTATCCAATCATGAAGTTTCCACTCAATGTGTGTACATCAAGTTTGGAGGACATGAACCCTGGTATGACAGTGGAGTATTGTATCTATTTAATCATTCTGACGTTCCATCCCAATCACTATCATCACAATGTTTTTTCCAAAAAACTATTCATGCTTTGAAAATCTCACATCAAACCTCGATGACCACTATAAAGAAAACCAATGGCTTATACATGGAAAACCCTCAAAATAGGCTACTCATAAGAAAAAATATGGGTTCAAAAAAGGAGATACAACAATAATAAGGTTCACAAGGTTGGATACAACACATACAAGGTCCACATTGAGTATAAACCCACCCTATTACCTATACATGCACCCACCATCACCTAGATTACTGGCCATTTAATACTACAAGGCATGTAAGTGTTTTACAAGATGTTTTTGAAGAATATAAGAGGCTCATTGTAATTCCAATGGGAAAAATATTAAACCACTAATATGTATTTAGATAAATTCATGGATAGCCAAAAGCGTCCCATGTTATCCGGATAAGCTATTCACTTGAGCAAACCATATATCAGTTGGAAAATGAATTTTAACAAATAACACTCAAATGAAATTTCATGGGATGAATATATGACCCTAAATTAAGCAATCAATATTGGCCTCAAAACATCCTCCTTAATATTAGTTTCATAATGTCATATATGGTTTTCAATTTTTATATCATATGAAGATGATATATTGGATAATTAATTCCACAATAATAATAGTAATTTAATAATAATAATAATAACAATAATAATTGTTATTATTATTTGGTGGTATGTGGGCACGATTCATGAGCCCAAATTATATATTTATCAATGAACTTTAATTGATAGACTCATCATCAAGATAAATATTCCATTGATGGTTTATCTAGATAATACCATATAAAGATGTTATGGCTTAATTAATATATTAGTAAAATAATATTGAAAATAATAATAACTATAAAAATTTGTATTATTATTATTGTTATTATTTTTCATTTTTCTTTTAAACACATTATACGATCAAAATGCATAGGATCAACGTCTCCCACAATACTATGCACACCATAATTCCTCTTAAAATGGATTTTCGTTTTTTATATCAATAATAATTATATTATTATTATAATATTTTAATACTTTAGATGAGGTTCATGGGATACATCCCATTGGACGCTAGGGGATGAGGCCTCTCATTGCCTATCCTCTATTATTTTATTACACTAAATCAATATTATTATTATTATTATTATTATTATGTTATAATTTAAACTCCCACATTTACTATTATTATTTAAATCCATTAAGTAATTTTACAATGGATCTCCAAATATTAAATAAAATGAATTTTATTCAATTAACCATACATGAATTTTTCAATGCTAATATTTTTTTAAATAATAATAAATGTTGTTTCATTTTCCATGTCTGACTACAATTCTAGGGATCCAAATTCATCTATTTCCAAACCCACACCAAGTAGAATAAACCATGAGACTCATTACATGACCAATACTATGATCCAATCCCATCGCACAACACATCATTCCCAGGTGTCTACCAGGAAAACAGGGATCACTTATCTAACCCAAACGAACTCTGATAAACCATTGTAATCATCACACGTTGATGGAATCCTAGATCGTGAATTCATACTAGCGGTACTAATCTAATATTTTCAAATACATCACCCCACTTGTTCATGAATACATCCAAAAACCATTGATAACAACATCTTTCCTTAAATAGTAATGAATTCATGGTGGGGGTGGGGTTCCGTGCTTAAAACCCCCCTAGAAATTTTAACTATGGCCCCATTGGATAAGTGTGAAAGAAAAATAAGTTATTTCATAAAGGCTCATAAAAAAAGGTGAAAACATTGAGGACCATGATTTCTTCTCCCAAAATCAAATATTATGAATATTTTTTATATAACAATTCATAATCAGGAATAAAAAAAATAAATTTAATTATTCTATAGGTATCATGAAAAAAAATCAAATGACATCATGTAAAGGAGATAGTTATCTATGATTTAGTAATTTTAACAATATGGACAAAACCATAATTGATAGGTCCTACCTAATTTATGGATTGATCATTAGTGATGAACACACAATCTAGTAATGTAGTTAGTGATTCCACTGTGTTCATAATTTGTCTCTTGATTAACCTCAATCTGGCAACCATTCATCGTTCAATGTCAATCCACCAATGAAGAAAATTCTCCAACTCCTATCACATCTATAAAGAGTTATACAAACAACCCTTAAAAATCTATCATGAAATTGAATTTATAAATGGTATAAAAAAGTCATTTCATAAGACAAATTAAATTTTTTATTTTATTAAACACACCCTCAAACCACTTCCTCTATCAGGTGTCCCATGTCGAGAAATTTTAGTTCCCATCTAGTGGAAACCCCATGCTCTAGATTCAACCGTAAACAAAGATTTCTGATCCAAGATTTTATTTGGGATTTATTCAACTTTTTCTGGTTAAATTCACATTAGGGATCTAAAATATATTTACTTCTTTTATAAAAACAATTAAAATAAAAAAAGGCCATATAATCACATGTCACCTCAATGATGAGCTTTAGAATTATTTCTCGATATACTTCAATGCCTTACATGTAAATAGTAGTGTTTCTAATATATTCCCTTCTTCAAATATTTTCATCCTTGAGAATTTAAAAAATAAAGGGTATCAATACTAAGATCACATTTAGGTCTCCCACTCCCACAAGATCCCTCTTTGGTTTACCATGCTTCAACAAAACAGACAAAAAATGAAAACAACTTCCTTTTAAGGGCCTTTATTTTCTAGTTCTCAATGCTACTGACTCAATGAAAAAGAAAACTCCACTCTCATAGCCCAGGTTACCCAAGACTATATCATAAAATGATTCAGGCATACACCTCCTTAGATGATGTATTTTTAGAACCCTAAGAACCCAACCTTACTACAAATATGTCAACTGCTCTCTCACCTTGCTCGATAATAGTCAAAAGAAAAAATCATCTTTATTGTCTGATACCTTGTCCACACAATGGGTGTCGCTCAAAATCACAAAAAATCAAACATATTAGGTCCCACAATCACTCCTATATCTAGAAATAAATATCCCATGAAGTGTATCTTCAAATCCATAACATACCAAATGAAAGCTACCATATGACCCGCACACCCAGAGCATATATAGTGCCATAATCCTTTGGATCACGTGATCCATTTTTTCTCTAATGACATGATGGTACCATCATATAAGACTACCACAAACTAGTCCTGAATGGTTATTTATATGAATAATAAGTCTTAGAAACACTGTGGTGGAGTTAAAAACACTAATGGATATCATGAAGAACTCAAATAATGCTCAACAACTTTTGGATTCCATGCTCGGTACATCCAACTCTCGATCTTAGAGCTACTGATTACCAATCCTGCGGTCAAACAAAGATCCATGTCACTTGAATCAATTGGGAATATATGTCATCAATTATTGGGCTTTGATACTCCTTCATGACAATCACATGGATCTGGTTCTATAAATCCACAGTTAACATCAATATAACCTCCTTCGATTAATAAAAAACATCACGAGGGCCAGGAAAACCTGGAAGGTCTTTTGATGCCACTAATCCACAAAATCATCCAACCACATGGTTATATCTCACAACTATATGTGGTCATTCGATAAGCTAGGGAAAACATCTGACATACCCGATTTCATGTCTATGAGGAGGTCCATATCATAGTGTGAAAATAAATCTAAAACATCGTGAATAACATTTCATCAACCGCCATAATCATTTATAGGTAGATGAGAGATTATATAATCCAGTAATCTATTTTTTAATACTATTAAATAGATAAAATGTATATAACCTCCAATGAATATCATCATCATTACTTACATAGGGGTCGCTCAAAATCTTAGGAGGAAAAATACATTAGATAAATTGGAAGACCTGCCATACTCACAAGTATAAATCATCTGATCATGGATGGTAGAGAACCATCTCATGCTTATGAAAAAATCACAGGCTCCTACGGCCATTACAAGAAGATTTCATGTGAGTATTTATCACTCTCTTCACAGAGTCTGGTCACTCCCTCAGTAGAAACATGAGTTGGCTAATCCCATCTATAGGGTACAACATCGCAATGGTTGAGAAAAAGGCCCCACACAAGTAATTATAGGTCCTTAATAGGATATATATTTAGGGAAATGGTTATTATAACTCATTTATAAAACTACAACAAGAGTTTTTTGGACTCATGTCACAGACTAAACCAGGTTTACTTCCACATAGGCATAATATCATAAATCGTAAAGATATCTATCCCATTTCCCACCTTCTCAACATAACCAGTGATGTATCTGACACATTAGCACAATAGAGGAACTTCAAGAACATTAGTCGAAGGAACTCAACCACCCCACCTCAACACTATACACTTTCAGATGACACTAACTAAACCACATTGGATATGTTCATATCACAATAACACATTAAATTGGGGGATGTATCCCTATTACGTGAATTTATAAAGCATCACGAAAAATCACCAACATAGGCATCTTCCAACACCACATGCCACCTCAAAAAACTATTACCGCCTAGGGAACTATTTAGAGGGTTCATATCCATGTTGGAAATTTATACCATATGCTTTAGTAAATTATATACCTCCTAAAATGGGGGTCTAGAAAACCCGGAAGCCAAATATATCAATATATTAAACTTTTGTGATCTCTCAAAAAGGGTGTGTCAACATGTTGTACCTTTAGAACCAAAAACAAATCCACATAGATGTATGTCACCAATAAAACTATATTATTAGTCGAGGTTTGAAAATGTAAGAACAAAAATACACTTTCCTAATTCAAATATCTACTTCACGTTGTAATGTCTCATCATGAAATGATAATATTTTCTATCAATGGAAATCGTATAATAAGTTGTACCTAAACATACTATCATCCTTTATTATCGGAGGTATCAACGGATAAATATGTGTATTTTCAATCCAAAAATGTACCCACATACTACTCAATTGGTGCTATCACTACTCAGTTCTCTCTTGGAGATAACACTTTATAGGTTGGTGGCTTAACTAAGGCCTCATCACTCAATAAGTCACCATCAATATTACTTTATGAAATCCAAGTAGGGATTAATCGCCAGATCATCATGAATATTCTCTAGATGTACCATCGTCAAAGATAATATCAGGGGAGTTGAATCAATAAGTATAGTTAATGGACACAAACTTATATGATGCATGTACCATTTAAGCATGAAACAGATGTCCAGTTAAGTCGACTCTAGGTGAATATATTCAGAGTCCCATTGTATGGATATGTCAATAACCATACCAATACATGGTTCTCTATCATCAATACTATACTCTACACACAATAAAAGTTTTTCCCTAAGTCCCAACAAACTCCTCGACAAGGGAATAACTCAAAATACTAACTAGAAGATGAACCACAAATTCAATCCCATGTATTATAATAAAACATTAGATTTTTTATTCGCATTGTTACAAATATTTCGTGTCTCATTCCAAATGATACTACATTTATGGTAGAATATCAAGCCATAACAACCCAAATCCGACAGCCATAGGCTAGTGGTGGGTGACAAGTGTAAAAGTAATAATTAAAATGGAATTCATTTTCTTAATGTACACACACGAACTCACCTTACGATATCCATGAATAAGTATATGGAAATAACAACAAAATACTGTAACATACAGTGTAAATGTGATGCGTGTAATAACATTTATAGAAATCAAATGTTTATTAAAGAGTAATCTGAAAAGTAAAGGAAAAAAATTCATGGACAATAATAAAAGATGTTTGAAAATAAATTTAACTAGAAAGTTCAATTTTGAGACAACTCATCTTAAAATCTCCAATCTTGACCGTCATTCATGATCTATGCACCTGATTATCTTTATGCTTCTCCAAAATCAGCTTCCTCTTGTACGTTGTCTGCATAAGACATGACATGTGTGGGAAAATCCCATGAAGGAATGATTAAATACATAGCTAGTAAGATGACCCAAAAACTGGAGAGGGTTCTTCGAACACATTATAGATGTTTTTGTTTTAACAGAAAAGGTCATGTCAATTACTATATGAGACAAAAAACATAATGGAAGACCTAGTTATGCTCAACAGGATGAAAAAATGATAACGAAAGGGGATATTCATCTCCATAACCATGTTAACTATAAAGGGACTTCTTGTATCCCGAATAGGGACCATATTTAGTGTTCATAATATCACAAATTAGATTGATAAAACAACAATATCAAGAAAAACATCACCATTATACACCACCGTCAATGTGAAAAAATCGTTGGAGAGGACCCAAGCCCTTGTGTAATAGGAGGGTTCCAAAAAATGTTATATGAACATTGGTTGGACTATGTAATGGGTTACACAATAATACTCACTAGAGGACCCTTACCTAGTCAAGCAGGATGGCTCTCTTATAATGGCCAAGGAAACATTCTATGTCTCTCCAGGAGGGCTCCACTTTGATGGTCGATGGATGTGTTGTTCCTCACCCAACATGAGGATATATCCCTAAGGGTCATGGAACCATTCCATGTATCCATATTACGGTGACACTCCAATAGATAAAAGGAGGAACTGTGATATATCTCCACAGTATGGAGTCTCTCTAACGGTCCAGTAACCCTACCCTATCTCCATAGGGGGTTCCACTCTAATAGTCGATAGAAGACTAATGCCTAAACCACTAGGGGGATGCCACTCTAATATACGGTAGGGAACCCATTACCTACCCAGTAGTAGGGTTCCACTGTACTTGTTGATGTATTATAAAAATAGAAGTATATGAATATGTTATGGCACAATAGAAGCGCAGGGGGGGATGAATTTTAGTTTAAAAAATTTGTATTTATTCACTAAAGAATGAACATAGTTTAAGTGATCTTAGACTAAAACAATTCACAACCAATACAAATGACCATACATTACTCGGATCTAATGTATATGAGGTGATGCAATACAATAATTAATGAAAAAATTGTATATGTATTGAATACAATAATCAAAGTAATAAAAATGTAAATGATTCTACCATATAGTGTATAGAATCTCTTAATACAATATGTAATGAATAAATTGCAATTGAAACAATTATAATAGAAAATAAATATAATATAATGAAGAAACAAAAGTACTACCTTTTTATTGATAATTGTTGAATAAATTTAATGGTATTACAAATATTTTGTCCCACATAGCAGGGTGTCCTTTCACCTCGGAAAAAAGGTCTATCTCACCACAACCATGGTAAGCCCTCGATATGATAATATGAATCTCTGTCTTCATATTCTTAGAAGCCTTTGATTAAGAAGGTAATTGGAACCTATATCTTTCAATCACTTGAAAACTCTTGATACAATGATCAGCATCAAATCTTCCTATCCAAATAATCCCTCAATCATTATCACAACGTTCGGTCACAGAAATCAAATAAAATAACTTATAGAAATACAAGAACATGGAATAAGACGTTCACATTATTTTTCTTCAAGGATTTTATATGAAGAAAGAAATAAGAAACACAACCTCTCTATAGAACATGGAAGTTGAAAAAGTTGTGTATTCTGGTTGGTATGATCAAATATTTATAGGCCTCATGTTCCAATGGTCATATTTCCTCCAACAGTAATATTTTTCCAAATAATTTGGAGGGACAGAGACACATGGCACTACAACGGTCAAATCAAACAGAATAACTGAAATTGTTTTAATTGGTATATAAACAACTCAATGACATCATTTTAGTTAGAAACAATTATGAATAATAGTGTAAAATAATGAATATGTTGAAACATGTATGCAATATTGGAATACGACATGAGTTAAATGCATCACAAGAGTACAATAAATAACTATGATACGATGGTTATCATGATTAATATTTATACCAGGGTTATGATGCAGTTATAATTCATAACATGATTATGATGCATATTTTGATAATGATTCATATCATGTTTACAATTCATATTGTGGTTATGATATATAACAAAGTTACAATGCACAATGTGATTACTATGTATAACCTGTTTATGATTCTTAATACGAATATGTCACATAACCTGGTTACGATGCACATGGATACGAAAACAACAAATGTTGTTACAATTGTAAAACAATTTATGCGTATATCAAGAGAAAACAACATATGTGATTACAATTGAAAACAAAAAACAAATGATTATGATTTAGAACAACAACATGTGTGGTAATGTTAGAAAAAAAAATATGTGATTATAAAATATGTGATTATTATTGTAAAACAATATTATATGATAGGAAAACAACATATATGATTTTCATATAAATAACATTCATGATTACGATATATGTGATTATGATGGTAAAACAACATATCTCGCTATGTTGTAAAACAAAACACATGATAAAAAAGATGTAATTTGTGATTTCAAAAACAAAAATATCAATGAGATTTTTGAATCATGTTTTGACTCAAAAATATCCCCATTTTTTAACGAAATAAACAAAATAAAAATTAAAGACTTATCACCCCTAGAGATTAACAACTATTCTGAATGTAATAGTGAATAAAACTAATTCTACCCATAGATTAAAAAAATCACTAGGGATCGTATTTTATTTACTTTTACAGGTGATTTATCCCCCTTAATTTGGTATTTAAAATTTTTTTCTTTTCCAAACTATTCCCCCCCATTGACAATTTCAAAAATAATAAGCGAAAACAGTCATTTCTACAATGGGTTAGAAAAATAGAGTATGAAACAAAATAAATTACTTGGAATGATAAAACAATTTATTACAACAAGAGTTTAAAAAACATTCTTTCATCTATTTATTTTCCAAATGTCAGAAAATTGAAAGCATCATATTATTAAATTATTTAATATCCTCCAATTTTTTTTCAAGGGAATCTTTTTGATCATTTAACGTCACATCTGGTTCAACATTAATAATTTCTTATTCCCGTAGCGTTTGTTCTAAAATACGATTGATTGTATCTTAATCATTAATAATTTCTTCCTTAGTAGTAAAACATGCATCATATGAATTGATATTATCCAATCTGAGTCAGTGGGCCTTCTCTAGGATTACATATCTATTTGATAGAAGGACAACCTCATTACATATATTCTAAAATTTCTACTTTATTTCATCAATCTATTCAGATGTTATTTCTTTTGCGGTACCAAGTCATCGAAAGTGTTCAGTTTTATTCATTCAAATCAACAATAAAATTTTGATAGAGAGAATTGAGATCATTTAACTGGTTTACAAATTCATCTTGATTATCAAAATTATTCTTGAGAAAATCATTAAGGTGGTAATACTACATAACAAACTTGTTATAAGACATGCTATGATCAAAAACACATTTTTTGAATATCTATAAATCAGCATCAAGAATCAGAATCGTGATAGAGTCTATTCTTTCATTATGATTTTTCAAAAGGATTTCATTCATGGAATTAATTTTTGGAATGAATTTTATCAACATTTACAATATATTAAAATCTTATTCCATGTACTAAATTCACTTCAGTGTGATTGTCCTTTCAGAACATGTATATTAAGTGTATTCCGAGGGATTATCATAAATGAGTATCTTTACCTACCAATTGATCTAGTTGATTCCAATTATTATCGGATTATTCTTCTTATCTATATCTAATCTCTGAATGACTCACCAAGAAGAAATATTTTTAGAATCATTCTTGGAAGGATAATGATCTAGATAAAGAAGATTAAAAGATTGTATTTTGATGATTCTTGAAGAGTGATTCTTTATGTTTTCTTCTTCATTCTCTAATACTTCTTATTATTCTTGACCACTTTCTTGTTCCCCTTCTTTATGTCCCCTTTTTTCTTCTTCTTTTTCATCATATTATTCAATGATACTCGATGTTACTGATTGATTAGATGAATGTTTCTCTTTTCCTTTCTCTACTAGATATGATTGGGTTCGAACAAGTGGATCCCTTTTTATAGTACTTGTATTTTCTTAATTATATATTATGACAAGAATATCAATTTCAATATCTTGGGCCATTGTATTCTTCATTCCCTTCTTCCTTTCTTCTTATTTTAATTTTTTATTTGATCTTATTAACAAAGACAAAGAGTTAGATGTATCCAAACCAAACTAAAGATCCAATTCTTCCCTTTCATATTTATTGGCCTTCCACTCTGCAACAACCTCATCAGAGATAGAATTTTGTTTCTTTGATTGTTTAGTATTTTTAGTTTTAATTAAATTTATTTTTCTTGATGTTTTCTGGGATGTCATATAAGATTTATTACTACCTTAATCAACTTATATTCATCTCTCAACATCTGTATCTTTATCAAGATTTATCGATTTGGGATTGAATCATAACATGAGACTCCTTATATTATCCTTAGAGATTAATGGATCACTATAGAAAGTCAAATCTGACTTAATAAGAAAATTTTACAAGATCAAACACTCTTTTAGAAACTGGATTAGAATGGTGGGAAACATGATCAACTAATATTTATGTCACTAGATTTGTGATTTTTATTTTTCAACAAAATAAATCCCCTTATTTTAAACTTCCTCATGATCACCAAATAATAAAAAACCTAATAATATGAAACTTACAAAGTCTCCATGTTACCTTTTCTTGGTACTAAACTCCCTTTCATATAGAGGTATATGAGTCGATTACCTCTTAATAAATGACATACCACTATCTTTTCCTCATGAATCAGAAAAAGTGATTCTTCATATTTTCTCTTATAAAAAGTCCAATAATATTCTGGTAATTTATGAGAAGGACATAACGCAACACCCTGAGATGGTACTCCAAGAAACATAGATTCTTGTTTTATGGATATTGTATAATTCATATCATACATCATAAATGAAATCTGGAGACTATTTTCTATCTCCATTTTTTCACAAAACTATAACACCTCATCATGATACACAAAATCTTGATCTAAATTTGGTCTTTCAACACAAATAGGTTCAAATCCTTGGAAACTTATTATCCATTTCAAAGATAAATCAGAAGTCTCATCATAGTTTCTAAAGACTAACCTTTCACCTGGATACATCATATTAGGGAATTCATTCAAAGACATTTTCATTGGAGATTATGTATTTGGCTCAAACATTAAATAAAATCTCATCTCTAATGATTTTATAGGTTATAAAAGCTAAAATGATCCCTGATTAAGAAAACCGACGTAGAAACTGATTAAAAACCTTGTTTTATTTATATTGCATCAAGAGTTGAGAGAAGAAAGAGGAGTTCGGTGTAGGATACGTTGATAAGGGATCATTAAAATAGAAACTGACATCATGGATTAGATCCAAAAGATCCAATGGTTGAGAATGATTTTAAACTATTTTTGTTTTCCTTAGAATAAAATCGTATTCAAACTGAAAATGATTAGATGTTAAATGAAATATTTAAAAAACTACTTTTTGAACACAAAAATAATTTTTTATAAACTGTACCTTTCATAGTATCATGATAATTTTATTGGTTTAAATATTTTTTTTATGATAATAAAAAAAATACCAAGAATACAATGAGACTGATTAGAATATAAAAAACAACAGAATTAAATCAATGTAGTACAGATAATCTATAACCAAGAGTATAATACAATACTGATAATCTTGTACCCAAAGAAACTAATACTATTAACATGAAACTAATATACATTAGACCAATATATGTGATACTAATACCAATTATATTGAAACTGATAAATATGTAATTCCAATAAAAGTGAAACTGCTAAACATGTAAAACTGTTAAAAGTGAAACCGATAAAAATCCAAAACAAATAAAAGTGAAACCAATTAAAATGTAAAACGGAAAGAATTGAAACCGAAACCGATTAAAGTGAAACGACTAAACATGTAAAACTGATAAAAGAAGTAATAATAAATGAAAAACTGATAAATGTAATAATATAAAATCAATAAGGGAAAAAGTCTCAAATATAAGACTAATAAGTGAAACCAATAAAATTTCATATACTCCCCATTTGAAAATGAGAAACATAACGTGAAGAGATGGATTAAATAATAAATATATGTGAATGATTTTATTACAGTGATCATTCTTAGTTTTTTAATGTATACAGATCTATCATAAGATAATGGTTTTGGGAAAATATCAGCAAGTTGTTCTTGAATTCCGATGAATTGTAAAACAATATATCCTTTTTGTGTGTGATCTATAGGACCAAAATTCCTAATATCTATGTGTTTTTAATGTGAAGGATGTTCATGGGTTTTACTGTGAAAAATGGTACTATTTATATCACATAGTATTAGTGTTTGGTAAAAATGCTTTCCATAGTCCGCGAGTGTGTGTTGCATCCACAACACATGAGGAGAAAAAATTCTAGCTGCTATAAATACAACATTATTAGTAGAGAGTGAAACTGAATGTTGTCTTTTTTCATAACCAAGAAACTAATGAATCTCCTTATAAATGAAATATTTTGGATTTCCTTTTCATATCAATTCTATAACCACCAAATTCATCATATTAAAAAAATTTCAAAACAAAATCATTCCAAATAATAGAATAGTCCTAAATCCATAATTCCTTTTATGTAGTGAAAAAATAATTTCACTACTTTTTAATGAGAATATATTGGATTAGATTGATATATTTCTCATAAGCATACTAAAAACATTATGTATAGTTCACTAGCAATTAAGTATAAAAAACTTCCTATCATATCTCTTTAAGATGATTGATATACTGCATTCCTAGCTTCATCAAGATGATGTGTTTTTGAGGTACTGATTATAGTGATTATACATTAAGTGTGGTCATATAAATACTTTTTTTGTAAATCATGATATACATAGGGTAGGGATATATAGGTTCCTTGTTGTTTTTTTGAAATTTTAAAACCTAAAAATGAATGTTAACTCACCCCTCATTCTAATTTCAATGGTAACTTTATAAGATTCACAAAAGAATAAGTTAGGGATTACAGAGTTGATCCAAATATAATGTCATCAACATATATTTTTACAATCAAAATGTTTTTGTTTTACATTTATATAAATAGAGTTAGGTCTGTAGTACCATTCGTATAATTTTTTGTAATTGAAAACATGTTAATCTATCATACATAACTCTATGGGATTTCTTAAGGCCATATAAATATTTGGTATGATTAAAAACATGACTTGAATGTTTTGGATCTACATTACTAGAAATTTGTTCTATAAAAACAAATTATTGTACAAAACCATTATGAAAAGCACTTGTTACATCTATTTGAAAATGTTTAATGTCAAAGAATTCTGTAAAGGATTATAGAATTAAAAATGATTCATGTATTGAAATTTAAGCATAGTTTTCATCATAGTCTTTTACCTCTTGTTGATTGTAGCCTTTAGCAACATATATATATTTATTTATTACAACGAATCCATTTTCATCAAATTTGTTTCTAAACACCCATTTTACACCAATTATAGTTGTTTCTTTAGTTCTTTCAACCATGTTCAACAATTGATTTCTTTCAAATTCATTTAGTTCATCTTGCATTACTTTAAACCAATAATCATCACCTAAGACCTCAATGTAAGTTTTAGGTTCAAATTGAGATAGATAAAAAATGTTTTATTTCATTTATCAAATAATTTCTAGTCCTTACAGGTGATTTACATCACCAATGACATTATAACTATGCCGATTCCAAAGAAAAAATTGATTTGTGTTATTTAAAAAATGTTAATCAACATAATATAGAATGTCTTTTTGGTAAATGTTTTAGAAATATTTTGTTGAATATTTCAATTTTCAAAATATTTTTCAATCATGGGTTGATGATCAGTTTTTTATAACACGTATATTGATGTAGGAAGGATTTGTTTAAAAAAATGGATCAGTTTCATCAAATTTAACAAGCACTGTTTCCTCAACAGTAGAAGTGTTTTTTTAAAGACAATATAATCCTTTGAAGAAGGGGAATAACCTCAAAATATTCTTCAATAATATTTGGGTGAGAATTCAAGTAATTTTTCATTAGTATTCAAAATGAATAATTTTCATCCAAATACCCTAAAGTAAGAATCTTTTGGTTTTCATCCAGTCCATATTTCATTAGGTCTATTATTTAGAAAATGTGTTGTTAAAAAACATTTTATAGTATAACATGCAGTACTAATAGCTTAATTCTAGATATGGTTAGATATTATTTATTCACTCAACTTGGCCCTTTTCATTTCTTAGTGAATAGTATCTATTCATTCAACAACTCCATTTTGCTGAGGGGTTCTTGGAGCTGAAAATCCATGAGTAATACCTTTCTTACTAAAAAATGTTTCAAAAAAAGAATTTTTAAATTCTCCACCATGACCACTTAGAATAGTTAACAATCGTAGGTTATTCTCATTTTTAACTTCGACTCTAAAAGATTTTAAATTGGAAATGGATTCAGATTTATTTGTTATAAAATAACGGCCCTTTAAATTTGGTGTAGTCATAAACCAAAAAAAATACATAGTATTTTTCTCCAATACATACAGTTTGTGTAGGATAGAAAAGATCAATGATAACTAACTGTAATCAATTAGATGTTGAAACATAATTAATTTATTTTAAACAAGTTTTATGTTTCTCTCGATGTTGACAAGTGTCACATAATTTTGAATAATCAATTATAAGATCAAATAGATCCTTAACAAGTCTTTTATTTGATATTTTACAAAGGTTCTTATGGTTATTGTTCTCTAACCTTCTATTCCATAACCAAGATATGTCTTCCTTTGATCTTTTTCAAGGTATGTCTTGGCTCATATGGTCATCAAGGTTATGTGTGTATACATTCTCATACACGTTGGGTGAGAAAATGAATTCATCCCTAGAAATGTGAACTAAAAATTTGTCCTTCCTAAAATTCAAAATGTAGTCATCATCAAATAATTGACTTATTCTTGTAAGGTTGTGCATAAGTCCTTTAAAAAACAAAAAAATTGAAATGAAAACATTCTTTAAAGATCAATATTACCAGTACCAATGAACATTCCATGAGCATTATCTATGTAGGACACTCTTAAACATTTCATTTCAATTCACTTTTTAAATAAATATTTATTTCTAGTCATATTTCGAGAACAACCACTATCCATGTTCAATGTATTCTTGTTGTTGTTAAACATTTTATATTCCTACAAAATAAAAAATTAATTTTTTGGAAACTAAACATGTTAGGATCCGAAATGTTAGACAAAATAATTCTAGGAATCCATATTTGTTTAATAAAATGATAATTATGAATTTATAGTGATTGGGTTTTATTAATAGAACAATTTCATTCACAATGTCTACGACATTGATATTTAGTGCAAAATAGAGCACTTCAGGGAACATAATAGTTTAGAATAAAATTCAGTTTTGAATGAGTATTAAAAATTCCAGAAATATTACTTAGAAGGAGAATTTGAGACTTCATTTTTTAAATTTCATTCATTCCAGTAATAAAGTTTGATAAAATATTATTAATTAATGTATTTCATATTTATGCCTAATGAATAAATTATCATTCTAACAAGAAATTGTTTTGGGGTTGTTGTTTTCGATTACATTTTTCATTAAATCAAGTTGTTCAATGTCCTTCGAAATTGTATCCATTTTAATATTTACATCCCTATGGTTATTTGAAATATTATCAAAATCATGAGTTTTTTATAATGATCTTTCTAAATATCTGATACTTATTTTGTAAGGATAGTTATTCTAGATTTTGGATTGTCAAGTTTTTTCTTATGTTCAGAATTTTTATTCTCTTGAAATTTAGAAATTCTGGATACTTCTTTAAAAGAAAGTAAATAGTCCTCTTATGAAGAAGATTCCACATATGAAGAGTACTAATATTTCTCATCATCATAATTAGAATTTATAGAAAAATTTGTGAACGATTATGCATTGTGTACCTATTCCATAAGACATTGATTTTTAATAGGTAGTCGGGCTATAAGTTCAATATTTTTCTAACTAGATGATTCATATATTGAATATACATCTAATAAATCACCCCATATTCTCTCTAATTATCATTTTAATTGAATCCATTCTTCATATTTGACTTTTAATACTTCTTCTTGTTTCATTCAAAATGTTTATCCTTCTTGAAAATACTTTTATGAAAAGGAAAATCTGGTCCTACATTGCCTTCTCTTTTACATTCATAACAAGTTACATCAAAGTCTTTCTTGTCCATTCTATCTTTTTTTATCTATATTGAAAATCATTCTTTCAAAAAAAAAATTGTTCTTTCTTCGAGAAATATTGGAAGATCATTTTATGAATGTTCAATTTCACTATATTCCTATATAAAAACAGCTTTCATAGATTTGGATATTTCTACCCATTATAGTGTATTGGATTTAGTTGTAGTAGTAAATTATACACTTCAATTATCATTCATATTCTTATTAAAAATTTCATCTCTTTTCATTGTTGTTTCGTGTTGTAAGAGTTTACCAAATTATTCATCCCGAGTAATTTGAGTAACTTTCCTGTTCTCATCAATAGTTGTCTCGTTTGATTCCCACTCATTTGAAATTATATAAAATAACATGTCCATAAGCACATAATCTTCAAGAACCTTTTCTCCAATGGATTTAAGAATATTTACAATTTTCATAAATCATAGGTGATTCATGCATACTGATTCTCCATAAGGAAAAAAACCATGATATTCATCTTAGAGCATGGAACTTCTTATTTCTAAAATATTAGATGTACCAAAATGTGTGACTTGAAATATCATCCATATACAATTGTATGCTTCACATGATTATATCTAAATATATATATTGGTGTTCATATAACATAGAAATATATTGCATACCATATAATTCTATTAATATTGCAATTTTTCATTGTTGGTGATGTTTTTCACTTCCTTGGGTGGTATTTTGTAATATATATTAAACATGAATAAAAATTTCTACTCCATTATTAATAAAAAATGTCTTCATTTGATTTATCTTTTAATCATAATCATTTCCATAAAAATAGGTGGTCTAGATGGGTTTAGGATTCCAATTTTTTAAATATTCATTCCCGCAATCTTTTAAAACAATACTTTTCCACTCCACATGTTAGTGTTGAATGTAAGTATAGACCAATTATTTCTCATAGAAATACAATTATCTTACAGTATGAAATAATGAACGTAAAAAATCAGTGGAAACCTCCTCTGATAGCAATTTATAGATCGTAATATAGAAGTATATAAATATGTGACGGAACAATACAAGAGGTTATGAATTATTGGTTTACAATGATTTTATTTACACACTAAATAGTGAACATATTTTAAGAAGTCATAAACAAATAAAATTCACAAACAATAAAAATAATCATATGACAGAAGGATTCGATGTATATGATGTGATGTAATACCACAAGTAATGAAAAATAAATATATTTTTATTTAATACAACAATTAGAGTAATAAAAATGTAAATGATTCTACTATAAAAAATATATAATATTTTAATAAAATATGTAATTTATGAATCCTAATTGAAACAATTACAATAGAAATAATATCAATAGAATGAAGAAACAAAAATTTTCCCTTTCTATAGGAAATAGTAGTGGAAATGTTATGGTTTTACAATTCTATTATCCCAAAGAGTGGGATATCCATTAAACTAGGATAAAAGGTGTATCTTACCACCACCATGGTAAGCCCTCAATTCAATGATCAGCATGACTGTCTTTCTATTCACGTATTCCCTTGATTAAGAAGTTAATCATCAACTTTTTGTTTCAAACACGTGAAATCCCTTGATACAATGATCGACAACACATATTCATTTCCTTGAAATCCCTTGATCATTATCACAATGATCAGTCTCAAAATAAAGATTGACGAACTTAGATAAATTATAGAACTTGTAACAAGAATTTTTCATCTTTTATCGTCAAGTATTTCACATGAAGTAAGAGAGATGTCACACAATATCTCTCTAAAACATGGATGTTTCCAAATTTATGTATTTTGATTCAAATGACACCTATATATTTTTCTTAGGTTCTGACAGTATTATTTCTTACGTCAATCATATTTCTCTAAAAAATTAAGAGGGACTTGGACACCTCGCAATACAAGGGTCATAAAATAGAATACATGAAATCATTTTTCATGGTATATAACCAACTATACGACATTATTTGAGTTATAATACAATAAGAACATAATTATAATCGATATAATATGAAGAAACATATATGCGGTATTGGAATATAACATGTGTTCAATGCATTACAAGAGTACGATAAAAAACATTGTTATGATGATTATCTTGATTAAAATTCGTATCATTGTACTGATACAGTTACAAAGATTAACATGATTATGATGCATTTAGTGGTTATGATTCATATCAGTTTTATGATACATAACATTATTTCACTTCACAATGTGATTACGAGATATAACCTGGATATGTTTCTTAATATGAATATGACACATATACTGGTTACATCGCAGATGGTTGTGAAAACATCATAAGTGCTTACTATTGTAAAACAATTTCTTGTGGTTACAATGAGAATAAAAATTATGTGATAATGAGGGAAAATAAACTGCATATGATTACGATATTGAACAACAACATGTGTGATTATGATGTGAAACAACATATGTGATTACAATATATGTGATTATGATTGTAAAAAAAGTATATGATAAGAGAACAACATATAAGACTTCTATATAAACAAAAATCGTGATTATGGTATATGTTATTCCAATTGTAAAATAATATATCTGGTTATGTCGTAAAACAACATACTTGATAAAAAATGTAATTTGGGATATCCAAAACCTAAAAGATCAATGGGCTAGTTTAAACATGTTTTGAATCAACAGTAGCAGATGACCCATCCTGTGATACCACATGTGGGTTCCACTCAAATAGTTAACATATGACCCATTCCCTGCCCCAAAAATGGCTCATTTATATGGAGAGATAGATGAACCTTTCCCTATCCTGAAAAGGGGGTTAGATTCTGCATATGTACAGAATGTATGGAGGACCCCAAACCTAGTTTGATAGGGGACTACCCTCTCTATCTAAAATTTTTGATGATCATTCATAATTACTGTCATAGTTATAAACAACCTAATGACCAATCACACATGTAAAATATCACATTTTTTATAATAATATACTATCATGGAAACCATCATGTTCTATGAGGAACTATACACAGGTTAATCCACTCGAAATCCAAAATTGGAGTCCAAACGTTGGAGATATGGGAGGCAAAAGGGTCATAATGAGTGACACGACACATTTGAGGTCCACAAGGAATGTGACCCCACACTATGTTTGGGTTGAATCCCCAATGGTATACGTATTTATAGACATGATGAGCTACATGGAATGTCAGACGTGTCTCTACAGAAAATCATGAAGAACACAAAAGGCTTATCATCAGATCAATGAGCTAAAATGATCAAACAATTATTTGTTTTTAGAAAGGGCCATGAATAGACAAACAGATCACATTGTTGTGCTTCTCATAGAAACAAAACAAGGATAGGTACTCACATTCCCAAATCGGATTCAAATTGAAAATAAAATAATTTCACCACATCACACATAAACAACATGCTATAGTTCCAAGCTAGAATCCAAAATTAAGCACTCGATATTGTTTGAAAACGTCCACCACAATATCACAACCACAATGATACAAATTTCATAATAATAAAAATACAAAATATTATTATTATAGAAAAATTATTATTATTATTCTATGATTCGTAGTCTCGAGTAACAATCCCAAATTAAATATATATCATTACCCTTGATATGATTGTCTCATAGCTAGAATCATTTTACCACTAGAGGTTTGATGGTCTAAAAATGTTTATGATTTTATAGCCAAATTAATGTTTAAAATAAATAGATAATTAATAATATTTTTAAATTATTATTATTAATTAACTATTTTTATTAAACCCTATATGATCAAAACATATAAGAGCCCCTCCTCCCACATCCTTGTGTGCCCCATGATTCCTCTTAAATGAATTATCATATTCTCCACAATTATATTAATAATATTATAAAAATATTATTCAATTTTAGATGAGTTAGATGTGATTCTTCCAACAGGATAATAGGTTCCCACTACCCTCATTTTGTCTTATCAAGATTCTTATTTCGATGAAACAATATAACTAATATTATGTGATAATTTAAACTCTCATAGTCATTATTTGAATATAAATCCATTAATTTAGTTTCCCATAGAACCCCGGATACATTATTTAATAAATTTAATTGAATTAACCAAATACATATTATTATATTATTATTGTCATTAAAAAAAATAACACAAATCACGTTGACCACGTCCAGCCACCTCTTAAAATATCAATGCCGAGCTACTGACATGTCCTTGTTGACTAGCCTCTTACATGGGATTCCATGCGTGAACTCAACTCAGAACGAATCCCATTTGAGCACAAAACATTATCATGGATCAACTAGGAAAATAATGATTGTTGATCCATCCTGAACCACTCTCAATAACCATTGTGTTCTTATAATACCTAGATAACATCCTCGATTACAATCCCACACCCATGGTACCAATCCAATACATTCAAAAAATACCATACTAATTGTTCATAAATTTATCCACAGATTATCAGTACATGTGTTTTTCATGCTATCACAGTGAATACAATGGATTGACCATGTTCAAACCCACCTCGACATGTTGAACAATGGAAGCTTTTTCTAATAGGCAAGAGCATAATCAATGATGGGTGAGAGTCATAGGAAAAAAGTTACAATTATCAATAAACCATATTTCATGGACAATGATCGTATATTGAGGATATCCATGGTTAGAACACGGTATAAACAAGAATAAAATAAATTTAATAAATTTAATTCATATTTGGGGCACATGAAAAAAACATACAAACAATCACATAATCAAAAGAAAATACTAATCCATGCTTACAAAATTTATAAAAATGGGAAAATCATAATTTTTGAATCCTACCATGAATATGAATAAATAATTTGTAAAGAACCCATCTACCATCCATTATGGGTTTAATTCCATTGATTATGTTGTTCATCCACTGATTTCCCTCAACCAAGTCATTGTTATTCATTCGATGTCCATCCACATATTCATAATTATCATTTCATACTCTCATATCTAAAAGTGGTTATGTAGGTACACCTAATAAATGCAACATGAGAGGGTATTTATTGGGTGGTTAAATATGATATTTAATAAAACAAACAAATTATTTATTCGTATATTTTAATTAATCACACCGGCTAATAATGACACTATAGAATGTCTCACTCCAACCAACTTTTAGTCATGCCTTATGTAAACCCCACAATCAAGATTTAAACATTGTATAAAATTTTCGATCAGATACTATTTTTGGGATTTATTTTACTTTTTCAGGAAAACATCATGCACTAGAAATAAAATATATTCATTATTTTAAAAAAAAAATATGTGCGCATCTGGACATGAATTCATGGGACATCATAGTTCCAATATCTAAACATATTTCTATAAATATTCCAGATTATTATAAAGAAAATTCATAATCTCTACATGTTTCCACATATTTATTATATTATGTGGTAATTTCTATGTTAGCTCATGGAATTGGTCCCTTGCTTCCCTGAGTAATCTTTTATATGAATGACTAGTATTTTGAATCATAGTTTTGAGTTTCTATGATCGTATTGGTGGAAATTATTTATCTATAAATTATTAACTAAATAAACCCAAGTCATGATATCTTTAGAAATTCAAATTAGAAGACAATAAATTGATCTATCATGTATGGATATTGGGAAGACATAGAGTTTAATCGTATCTAATGATACACCTTGATTATAAAAGGTGTCTAAGATCTATAAAATTTTAATGTATATTCTCAATGTGATCATCACATTATAGTCCCCTAAAATAACTAATATTCTATATCATATTAATTAGTTTGCATTTTATTTCGAATGAGTGTGCTTAAATAGGGGGACACATAATGTTGGGTGAAACACAACATATAGATGGAAATCTATAATTGAAGATACATCACTACAAAAATGTTGGTTGCACTCCCAAATGTTCATTTCATGTATAATAAAGGTTTGGGGGTGTGGCGGTGCAATTTCACTGCATTTAACCATTTTTAAATGGATGAATAAATGATAAAATTTATCAATCTTGGGATCAAAATTAATTATTCCTTCAACATGAAGGATCCTTTTCCAATTTAGAGTTTCCTAATTCCTATAGTAGCCATGAAAAGATGATATAGGTTCTATACTATGATAATTTTTTTAATAAAAATGGTATAAATGATGTAATCAAGTTTTTATACCCTAGATAATTATACCTAATCATAGTTACCCCAAGAATCATCATAAAAATTTAAAAGTCTCACATTATGTTGTTGATGTAGGGTATTTGATAAGGTTAAATGTTATATTTCCCAAACTAAACATATATAATAAGGATTTATAAAGTGGAAAACTAGGGGAAAATCCACATAGTCAACCTCTATGAAAGAAACCAATCATTAATAACCCTTTGTGGAAGATTTCACATAATCACTCATTAGGTTGTGTTTTCTAATACCATGTATATTGGGATTTAAAACAATTTAAGGTGAATGGATCAAGATCAATTTTACGGTGCCAACAAAATATTAATCAAAAATCATTCTTGGGATAGACCTATGTCTAAGGATACCATGAATTATAAAGAGACCAATTGATATTGTCCCATCCATTTTGATATTACATTGCTAAAAAATACTCCTTGTTACATAGATAGATAAAAAACAATATGAATGAAACATGGATTCTAGTTATAAAGATTCACCGACTATTGGTCCTAGCCCACTCACCATCAACTCTATCAAATATCCTTTCGAAATCACATATTATGGAAATGTTTTTTTCCAAATAAAAAATATGGAAAATTATTTTTAACATAATTACTATGAATAGATTTTCAATGTTTAATTAATATATTCATTCGGATGATTCCACCACTACTCTTGAACATTACAACTAAGCGGATTAACCCTACTGGATCCAATTAAATGAATGTAGGGAAGTGGATGTATACACTATTGGTATAAAAAATAATTGATTCAAAGTACGAAAATGCATAGTTGAAATCATAGGAAATTAACTACAAAAAATATTTAGTGAAGAAAAAAATAATAACGTAATTTAATATTTTTATTTAAATAAAAAAGTCTGATTCATGCATTCGACATAAATGTGAAATAATCGCGTCCTATATCCAAAAATGTTGAATGTAATTATTAAAAAAATATAATAATTAAAAAATAAATGGATGGGAAGAAATATGAGAAATCAATTGAGAAGAACGTAAGAAATTAATTTTAGCCTCTACTCATCTAATTTGGTCCAGGGTCATAGGAAAAATATAGACATTGATCAGTTCATGTTGTATACTTTAATTACATCATGAAATCCCTTTGGGTGGATAATGCTTTGAAATTTTCAGGATGTGTACCTAGATTTAACATTGTTTACTAACGATCCACAATAATATCATTATATTTTTAGTCTCAATGATTTGACATCTCGAATATTCATTGTAAATTAGGTTTTGATATTTTATTATTTTTTATTATGTTCACACCATGTATCTCATCAAAGTTATAAATTTGAGTTTCTCATGATTTATTCTATTTATTCATGACATGTACGTGGATTATGGTTTCTGATGATTTCTCTGGGGACCAAACATAGTGATCATTTTAATTTCCCCATATTCCAATTTTTCAAAGGTGGTTTACATTCATTAAATTTAACGCTGATGTTTTATACTTGATCTAAATTGAATGATGTGATTTTAGTTCCTCCTTCCACAGATTCCTCTATGGAAATATTGTATTACTCATGGTCTCCCTAAATGAAATAATTCATGTTTGTGGAACACATTTCTTGTTCAATCTCTATATGGATTTTAGTTAATTGTATTACTTATGTCATAATAGGGAAGAATCATTTGATCAGTAGAGTAGTTAGGATGGAAATCTCTAGGCATGTCTCGACATTGGGCACATTGGTCAAATGAAATTCTTCCTCTTGTGTGGGAATCTCATATGAGGAAACATAGCCTCTTACAAAATCCATATTGTGTCTATCATTAGGTAATGAAACTCATGGAATATGTCATCCAAGAACATTTACATCAGTAATTCCATTTATATTTCCAGTGGTATGTTTTATGTTTTTGGTCAAAAGATTTATGTTTGTTGGAGATGGATCAGAATTTGTAGTATATATGTATCAGGGAATTATTTTAATGTATTATGGATATGGGAATAGGAATAATGTATTTTGGGGACAAGGTTGGTAAATCATTACACCATATAGAGGTTTATCATATAGGTGAGTCCTAATGTTGAGTTATTTCACACCTTGATTTATTGATGAATGGATTAGAAGGCCCATTGGAGGCCAATGCAAGAACGATAGGCTAGAACACCCTTTTTAGGAAGATTCATGAGGAATTTCACTTAGGGGACATAACTCGAAATGTGGGATATACCCATGGGGATATTCCAATGGGTTTCAAAAACTATTCGTACAACTATCCCAATTCAAAATGGTTGGCCAATAAATTGTGATAAACTATATATAAGAATCATATCACAATGGGGTTTAGAAACCATTAGGATAGCTGGTATCTATGTCAATGGTCGTAAAATATTGTTTTCATAGATCTTCCATAAATACACAATGCGGGTGCCCCTCCCCTCATCCCGTCAAGTTCTATTCTTAAATCCTAATAGCATCATTAGACTTAACTTTTCATCCCAAACCAAAATGAAACAATATATAATCTCTTTTTGATTAATTTTAATTATTGTTAAATATTAAATCAATAGGAGCCAAATCATTTTTGATTTCCATAAACCAAACATTTTGATTTCAACTTTTCTCTAAAATATCATTGCAGATTATTTTTTAAATGGTCATTTAATTTTAATTGATCTTCATTAGTCTGGATTTTTGTAATCATTAATAGATATAGTTCTTGTTTATTTGGGTCAGTTTTAACCAACTTGGTTTTGTTTTGGTTCATTCTATTCCATTTTATGTTGGTTCATTATTTTATGTTAATCATTATTATAGTTCAGTTTGATTCCAATCAGTTTACTACAATCTCTATATTTATATTATAAATTTATACATTTGGAAAATTATTAGGTATGGAACATTACCTTGAAGTATAAAAACATCCAAAAATTACTACAGATTCTATGTAATTTATATATATGTTTGGTAACATCTCAACATACATTTATTTCATTTTTAGTAAGGATAACAAATCAATGTTGATATTTAATTCCATTAAGAAATCTAAAAAAATATTTGCAGTAAATTTCTATATTCACTTAATTAATAATTTCATAAATTTAAGATTTATATATATCTGAGATATTCATCATAAAATTATCCTCATATTCTCTAGGTGAAGATACTCATTATCATTATTTTTATGTAATCTAATTTAATTTTGCGATATTAAATACACATGGAAAAATATGAGGAATAGACTTAATTATTATAGAAATTGATCAAAAATATTGATTTTTTATATTCGAATTTGAAAATAGTATTTTAATTAAAATTGGTCATAACAGAACTCATATCATAGGAGATTCATTAAATCATAATTTACAAATTGATATAAGAGGAAAATTAATATTTTGTTCTTGGAATCATGAAAGAATAATAATTTTATATGAATTTCCTTTTTGGAATATAATTTCAAGATACATGGCCATTCACCTTTAGAATTTTAAAATTTTCATAATTGGATGATTTGATGGTTGTTTATATTACTCATATGAAACCTAAAAAAATATGTTCACAAATTTCTCAAATATAGAATTAATTGATGATATAGAGATTTAATTTAGTCAATCATAGATGACAATTTGATTCTAATTGGCTCTTCTAAAGTTACCTATTGAATTTTACATTTTTTCAGATTACACATACACATCTCCCATATTATCCAAGTTTATCCATCATCATTATCATATATAATAGATTTAAACCAAACAAACCTGATCAACAAATCTATAAATGGAATTATCATAACCAAACCAATCCAAAATGTCCCCACATGAATATATCCAATATCTAAAAAATTGAATTGAACCATATCAAACAAAAAAATCATACAAAATAGAATTTATTTGAACCAAACAAAATAGAATTGATTTGAACCAAAAAAATATATAATTCATTTGATCCAAACAAACCAACCTTGAATCAAACTATACCAAATTTAAACAATTGGAATTTTAATAAGCCATATGCACTTGAAATAAATAAACACAACACAAAAATGAATCAAACTATAAAAAATCAATAATAATTGACCAAACCTGACCAGACTAAAACTGAATTTAAAAAAACATTAATTTAATTTAATTTAAAAAATCCAAAAAACTAAATCAAATGAATAAGAACCACACCAAATTCATATAGAGAGTCACTATTACACATATGAAAATTTCCTTTATTCCAAACCAATTTATTCAATAAATTTCATATTAATTAAATTATACCCCTATATATTTGTTTTTTATTAGACACATTATTATAAATAATGCCTTGATCTCTAATGGATTTTGCATATTGGTCGATTCAACACCATTTATATCATCATAACAAATATATTTCAATACTTCTAAAAAGGTTCAATTGCACAATGTGGAGTGAACACACATATATCAATAAATATTTAAAAATGTATAATAAAATGGGGGTAGATTTCAATGACAACTTATCATATAAGAGAATTAATTGTGTCTTCAATCCCAACCTAGTTATCACACTGTATGTATTTCCATGTGTACAGTTATTTACCACACACATCGGGCCCTATCTCATGCCAAGAGCTACTAAAAAACTAATTATAACATTTATTGAAAATAATAACTTTATTTTAAAATGTCATAAATTCGATTGGGTCACTGAGAAATTGTGAAACATAAAATATCCTTACATATAAATAGTACTTTTTTATACATGAATTTATTCAATATGAAAAACATTTGATAAAAAGAGAATATAATAATAGAAACAATAAAAAAAATAAAAAAAAATTTTTTTGTAGTATTATAAATAATTAATACTCATTTATTTAATTTAATTCATTATAATGGTTTCATATTTATAGTATTTTTTATATATATGTTTTTTATAATTTATATTATTTTTCTATTATATAATGGTTCTTCGATTATAGTTTCATATATAATGGAAAATTCCCATTTTCATAAATATATTTTTTATTTAACATGAATCATATATCATATCTTATATGACATGTAGTATAACATTTTTTATAGAAATCATTTAATTTGGATGATCAAAACTAATCATATATGAAGAAATTTTCTAAAAAAGATGGAGATATTTTTAGATATTTCATTTTTCAATGTTTCATATAGTTTACAAAATCACTGCCCATGTTATAATTGTATTATAAGTCCTTGGTTGAGTCATGATGAATTTAGCTACCATATAAAAAATTGTTTTCAATAAAAATATTATTTTATGAATTACAATGAAGGGAAATAATAGCTCAAAATATTTATTTCCCAAATGAGGGGATTAAATTAGAGAATTTACAAAATGGTTGTGTTACATTTATTCATCACTATGAGAATGAAATATTTTCGACCAAATAACTATTTTGTATCAGAACACATGATGATAGTAATTATAATTATGATGTTTACTAGGTGAAAAAAATGAATGATGTTTTCATGAATCTAGTTTATTGAGAATGTGGTAAAAAAATATTGATGGAATATTAAATCCAACTATATCAATAGAAAAAATTTATGGTATTTATAATGTTGTAATTGATTAAATTCATAGTCTTTTGAATGAATTATGTAGGGATGATGAATAGATTTCCCAACATCATTATATGGAATTGAATCATATTGAGTAACCTAGATTTTCAAAAAAAATCATGTTTTCTTGAAAGATTGCATCTTTTTTGGGAGTAAATTATTGAATTAAATGATTGTATATAATGCTTCATATAGCAATGGATTCCAAATGCTGATGTTTTACTATATCGTATTCCATATAATGTAATGTGTTAATTTTCATTTATCACTAAACTCTATAATATTTTCACGTCTCCTAAAATAAAAATAAAAATCATTTCAATGATATAGAGAGAATGAATGATAATGATGAGTTGGTCCATCTTAAATATGGTTTCTCATGGTATACATTTGATTCTCAATATCCTGATTTCATAGCTAATGTATGTAATTTTATGTTCATTCTTTCATTTGACGTTTTTTAATTTTTTGGGTATATTTATACTTAGCACAAAGCATGGACATTTTTCATACAAAATTATAACCTTCCATCATCAATGTGTATGAAAAATCATTTCACATTTATGAGTTTAATTACATATAGACCTTTTGACCCCATAAATGATATAGTTTTATACATGAAAACTTAAACAAAAGAGTTTAATAATATTTAGAATATTGGAATGTGCACATATAATGCATGTTTAGAATCCATATTATAAATGTTTGTTGCAATTATTTTTATGATAAATGATTTTCATTCTTATAAAATTATGAATGGATGGATAAGGAAGGAAAAAATATCATGCCCTATTTTCATGAAAAATTCACGATCTATAAATCATAAATATCACCATAGTTTCAGTTTTTTACATCATCAATTGTTTCTAATGGGCCATCCTTATCAGAATAATTATCAATGGTTTGAAAATACATTAGAGACAGAAAATACAACTAATTATATGGGTGAATGTTATGTGCTTAAATATTTTTTAATATTTTAGGTTTTCATTAGGAAAGGGTCAAAAGTAATATAGAAAGAGGTATAGTGATTCCACATAAACCCATTACAATTATAATATAAATGTTATCTTCGTTGAGTTGACTTATTATTCAACCAATTTGTTACTTCATTTTATAGATGTGTTGAACATTGAAATAAATATATATGAAATGCATTTCTAAACTATTCTAAATTTCATGCTAATGAAAATGATGATTTATGATCTCAATGTGTCATAGTGAATTGGTGTATTAGGCCAGATTTTAATCCAATGTGGTTTCGTGAAATTAAATCAATAGTTCTGTGTTCTACTTATGTGATGAATCCTGCCGAAAAAATTAAATTTGTTGATGTAGTATAAAATATTATTGTTTCTAAGGAATATTCAATCAACATATAAATAAGTCAATATAAGAGTGTTGATGTTGAATTCTATCAAGACTCAAAAATTTCACATAGTTCTACATGAGTTAATTACAATAAAACCCCATTATATATATTCAATAAAATTAAGGGTTTTATTTATCCAAATTTTGAATTTTTATTAAGAAAATTTTGATAATATTTTTTCAATTTCCTTCCAATAATTGTTTTTTGGATGTTGCATCATTAATTTATTTTGAGTTATATAAAATATTTCCTCAATCATTTTTCACAATCTTGTTTCATGTTACATTACATATTCCAACATAAATTATTATTTGGGGACTATTTTATTTTAATTGGGTGTATCCATATAAAATAAATTTTTGTACAAGGAAATAATATTACCAGAATAGGAATTGTTCCAATAGTTTATTCGTGAGTGTTTATGATTCTCATGAATGTATAGATTTCTATTCAATAATTTTGAATGAATAGACTACATGATGGAAAAGAACAATGATAAATCAATAAGGAAAAATTTCAAAAATTGAACCTAGTTTCTATAGAATCCTTAAACATGGGTAATTATAGAATTATAATCCTTACCACATTATTCATTGAAGTGCGGGATATGGAACACCAAAAAGTTTTGATTAACTGTGATTTGTTTGATGACTACATAAAGTTAGTTATTAAACATGTATATATTATCTCTTCTCATGTAATTATACATATATAATAAACTATTTATATTTTTACATTCATGAACCCAAACAAATGAAAAACAGAAATCACCAATAATTATATATGATATGGATTGAGGATTTTCCTAGTAAGGTGTTATATGCTTGGTTTAAATAAGAGGTATAAATATTACTATAATAAATTAAGAAATTTAATATTTATTTATTTTTAATATTGATTAATATTTCATGTAATGATTTGTCTTGTTGATTCTATCTATATGGAAATAAGCACATTGGATTTTTCTCGTTATCATATGGTTCATGAATGAAAATAAATTGTGATCAATGTGTATACATTTATTGTAACTGAATGTGAAATGAACATGACAACACAATAAGATTGGGTCATAAAAACAAAAATATACTATTATTCGAGTGCATCAGATAGTACAGATTCATTGGAAAATGTATCGTATTATGGAGTCATTAGAAAAGCACAAATACTGGTTTATTATTCTAATGGTTGAGTCACTATGATGAAGTAATAGTGGTCAGATTCTATGAAAATTCTTCAATCATTTATTGATGATTATGGATTTTGAGTAATTCAAATGACTCTCACTCTTACTACCAATGAGTGAAATATACTAGTATCAATGGAGAATATTTTTCTAATTTGAATGATCTTCTGTGATTTGAATTTCATATCATTATTAAAGTAATCCAAATACATATTATTTTATATTGGGGATGATGGAATTGAAACCATCCTTACTCCCATTACAGAAAATAAATTTATTACATATTGTGAATGAAATAGTTAAACATTTATATTTTATTAAGAGCCTGATGTTGATGGGGGAAATATATATAATAATTCATTATTGTTCTCAGATCTTTTGGTTTGGCTCATCTTGGGTTTTCCTGGCCAGTACTCTGAAATTTTAGTTAATATTTTTTACGGTTACTTTTTTTCCAAATTGAAAATCATGTAAATTATCAATATATACTTGATTCATTTTTATTTGAGATGAAATTTCTATTTTTATATTTAACTATTTCAGAACCTACCAAACAAAAAAAATTAATAAAACCAATTGGAATAAGAAATAAGATTTATGGAATTGAAATAGATAAAATAATTAAAATGAAAATCAAATGTAATTGAAATAATTAACTAAACAAGAAAATTGAAGAATAACCAAAATCAATGTATGAACCAAATGATAAATGAGAAATAAAAATGGATAAATGACCAAATAAATTAACTTAAATTATCCAAATGAAATAACTAAAATTGAATTGGATTGAATTCAAAATAGAGTAAAACTATACCATACTGATTATAAACATGATAATTTTAATGTATTAATTATTCTATGTAATGTTTTCCATATTTTGATATTCATCACCATTAATTTCAAATGTTTTATTATATAATATTTTTTTAATGTCAGGTGATATTTTTTTTATTAAGGATCAAATCACCTTGGAGGCAATAATTATCCAGTAACTTAGGAGGTACCACTACTTGACCAGATGATTCGTAAGGGATATACAAGAGCTATTCTCACCACATGGAGTACTGAATCAAACCTTATTTATTCACTTAACATATCGTCTAGTATAACATCTGCTCCATCATTGTTATTAATCCACCTAGGATATTATGGGACCATTATTTTCACCATAACTTTCACATGATTCTTGATTATCATTCAGTTATGTGATGATGGATCCTACCCCACATCCGTTTTTTGAATTTCCACATACTTTTTCTCCATTTGGATTTCCTTCAACTACACTATCCCCGAGCATCTAAATTCTCCCTCCTGTGACTTCTCAGATGACACATTATATTATTTGGAGTAGAAATTATGTCCCACTCCTTCTGTATATGTATAAATTTATTTAGATCCTTGGGATCCAAATAAAACCACTGATGATGCTTATTTATCTATATATATAGATCCCTACTAATGTTTTTACCACAATTTACTTCATTAAAATTTATATTGATACAATATTAATTTTTTCATTAACAATTGGATCTTACAATAGGGGGTGTGGTCTTACATGCATGTGTGTTATGCGAAAACCTCACACAGAGCAGATATTGGAGTAAAATAAGGAAAATTATATTATTGGAAAATTAGGGTTATAATTTACGATTTTTTCATCACCCATTCCAAATAGTCATTCATCTTTCTCTATAAGACACTCTCATGCTAGAACCATCCAAATGAAGTAAAGGGTAACTCTTGGGGGGGAAATGTGTAATAGAATTAATATATTTTCTCTGCCACAGGTAATTAATTTATATGAATTAATATTTTAGTAACATATTATTTATTATTTTCTAGATGGTGAGGCTATAAGAAGATCATGGCTTATTGAATTTGGTTAGATATGGTTAGAATATATTTAAAAGTTGTATTGTGGCTGGCATGCTAGATTTTTTTTGTATTAGAGTCCACTCCTCTCATGAATGACTATCTTATAGAATATTATCATGAAATGAGTGTTTATTAGAAGAGTACTGAGATTAAATATATACTAGTTGTATATTTTAACAAATAAGGGTTTCCTTTCTATGGATATCACTATAATAATATAAATTGTGATATGTTATATTATGATAAATTATTTATTTCTGAAGTATTATCTTAATTAAAATAAGTATTATTTTCAATAAAAAATTCTCCAATTCATCATTATATAATATTTCTATGAAATATTCTTTTTTAAGGTGGGTTTATGTATATTTGAACATTCATATTTTTAAAATGTGAAACATAAATGATTATTCTCAGTTAATTATTCATAATAGAAACCTTTTATTCAAGTTGTTTTAATGATATATTTATAGTGAAGGTCCTTTATATGTGTAGTTAGATTTATAAATATTCCAAAATGATCTAGAAAAAAAGAATATTTTATTAGGAAATATTATACTGGGTGAAATTTTCAAACATCGAAAATTTCAAATTAATGAAAATATTTAAAGTTATTATCATTTTCAAATTATATGTTTTCAATAAAATGATTTTTAGCAATCTATTAAAGTGTTTAGAATATGGATTATGAATCAAAAAAATAATTCTTTTTTTAGACAAACATTCCATTGTATAAATTTTCTCATTAACAAACTTTAACGGTGATTTTATTATATTTCTGATATAGGCATAAATTTGGTTTTACAATGCGATTTAATATATGTTACATATCATATAAGTAGATTAAAAAGGAATATATTTAGATTGACATAGGGGTTCACCATTTGGTATCAATTTCCCAAACATTCCACTACATTCCAAAATCTATCATTTATAACGCTCCCTAGAAATTTTACTTGTCCCAAACTTTTATTAGATCCCCACACTTGTAATATAAGCCAAAATTTAGTTCCAAAAATATATGATGGGATGGATCATTCAAATATTTATCCAGATTTCATTCTTATTTATATCAATGTAAATTTTGGATAAAAAATGTATAAATTTTTTATCCTAAATTAACTACTATAATTGGTGTTATATACAAATCATCAAATGTATAAAAGTAAAAATTATTTACCATTCAATGCATGTTCTAATATATCATATCCCTAATCTTTAGTGATAGATAATAAATATATATGTAGAAAAAATATATTAATTCAATTTCTATAGTAATGAGTAAACTATTTTCTGTGGATTTTATAATATTTATTTATATTAACCTAACTATAATGGTGATAGGTGGTAAAATAATGATAAATATTCTTAATGACATGAATTCACAAGACACTCACGAGACATAATTTGACCACTAGAATACTCTAGAAATAGGTGTTATTTTAGGAGTTTTAATCCAATATTGTTACAATTTAATGATGTTTTATACTTTTAGATATGATTGGAAACCCTAAATAGGGACATTTTATAAAAGTAAAAGGTAAAAACCTGGATGGATTCAACTCTAAAATGAGTGATAAGTATTATCTATTTTTTCTATTATGATATAAAGAATTATAAAAGGGTTGTTAATTTTTATTTGGGCACGAGGATAGATAAAATACGAATAAACATAAGCATAATGAAAATATATCGAATGAACACGTGGGTCTGTAGAGATCATACATTACAGCAACCATTCAGCTTAATTTTTTATCACAATTCCTATCCAAAATCTAAATATGGATTTCAATTGTTTATATTGACTTTGACTGATTTTAAAATATTTTTCAATGGGATATTAGTAACGATGTGTCTTAAAATGTTTGTTAATATAGTGTAGTCTTATTGGCAATAAAAAATTAACAATTTTTTATTTTATAATTTGTAGTATTTTATGGATATTTAATTTAAAAATAAGTAAAATTTCATATTATATAGTTGTTTATATTTTTTTAATAATATATCCATATTAATCATATATTTTATAAATTCATTCATTTGAACCAATTTTATGTGAGTAAATTTTAATCAAAATTCACAAACAATTCAAAAAAAATTATTGATTATTGAAGGTCAAATAAATACATACTATTTAATATATAATAATAAAACTGAATAATAAATTATTATATAAAATATATATAGTTTTAGGTGATTGAATACATGGAGGACTATGATTGACTTCCTAGTGGACATGAATAACTAAATAGTGAATACTAAATTAACATAATGTAAACAAAATAAAATACATAGTGGATCGTGACATTGGATGTTATATAAATTCTTATCATGTTTCTAATGTCTTAACATTTAGGAGTAACACTTTAAGAAATTCTATTATTTTTTAATTCATAACACCATTTTATCAATCTATGGTACACTAACATCCTAGACATGTTGTTTTCAATTGATGTTCCTCTAAAATAAATTCATTGAGTTTGATATTTTCTAGAAAACTGGAATTTAATAATCCATTAAACTTTCTGTCATCTATTAATATTACTTGATCATATTCATCCAATATCCTAAAAATATATTTTTCTTTTCATCTTCATTAAGAATAAATATTTTTTTGATTTTAGTTTTGATATTCATTATTGATCACATACTTTAAATTTTTTTTTATATATTCACTATCAGTGTAGTGGGAAGTTTTGAATATTCAAGGAAATATTCCTCGAGAAATCATGTTTTATTTGAGTAGAAGGAAAAAATAGTGAAGCATGGTAAAGGAACCAACAAGGAAGATGTTTGTAATTATAAAATTATTGATTTCAAATATTAATATATATTTTTAAATTTAATTCTCAATTTATATTTTTAATTGTTTTCTTTACATGACTTTTCTGAGTATGAATTTGAAAATTTTGGGCCATGTTATCACTTCAATCATGTATTGGTATGTTAGCATATTGGAAGATTATGCTTTCAACTATGGGAAAATATTCATACGATGAGATGTTTTCCCACCTCAAGTGTTTGTTCTGGTAGCATTGAATTTGAAAAATATAATGTATAGGTAGCATAGAATATGGCTGAGGTGGAATGGTAACAATTTTCAAACCTGATGGTTTATGTAATAAATGAGCCTACAATAAATTTATGAAATTAATTGGAGTATAATGTCCATCACATATTCTAGATACCACTAAATCTTGTGATACATATATGTTAATGATTTGTATGGTATATAGTGCTTTGTGTAGTGGTCCTAGTCGTGGATAAGATGACAAAGTTATTAGAAATAGATATTTTGGGGAACACATTGAGGAAAAGGGTCATAATTTGGAATTGATGAGGGTGAGGATGAGGATGATAATGAGGATGAAGATAAAGATTATATTGAAGACAATGATGGTGATAAGGGATATGTTGATCCTTTATATTTTAGAATGATATTTATAACATTGGAAGAATCATGATATTAAATGACTGAATATATGTAATGATTTAATTTTTGGTTATCACTTGTTGAATAGATGAATTAAATTTTGGTTCTATCTATATTTATATATTTTTTGTGATGTCTATTTCTTGGTAAATTACATTGGTGGGGTGATAGTGTGGCTTCCGGTGTCTATATGACCAGGATTGGTATATTTATTTTCAGCTTCATTGAGTAGGGTGGTGCTGCTCCATGTCTAGAATAAGGGGGACTATACAAATCATTACAATTGGAATAGGTCTATATAAGTTTTTCTTTGTAAAGAGATTGTTAAAAACTATAACAAAACATATAACAATGATTTCCTTAAAATTGATGTTATATGACTTTCCCTATAAGTATGTGACCATTGTTTAGATAACAATTGGAATACCCTATATGTAAGATTATCTATCCTATACTAAGGGTATTTACTATAAGTGTAGGAAATAAATTCAACAATGTGTGTATATTATTCTTGTTCTTACTAGGTATCGATTAGAATTCCATTCCAAGGTAAGTCTAGGAGGTGATGGATAAAGATTCTATTTGGAGGGGGGATAGGAGGTGATGGATCAGAACAATAGCATGCGAAAATTTTGGGAGGTGATGGAATATAGTGATCTTCAGAGGATGATCTGGGATGATATGAATGGAAACTCCCTTTAGTGGTAGATCTGGGAGGTGATGGATAGAGAATCCCTTTGGAGGTTGATCCCGGAGGTGATGGATCAAAACACCATTTAAAGGTGAATCTAAGAGGAGATGGATCAGAATTCAAATTGGAAGAGGACCTAGGAGGTGGTGGATCAGAATTCCCATTAGAGGTGAATCTGGGAGATGATGCATCAGAACGTACATTCGATGTTTATACGGGAGGTGATGGATCAAAATACCCATTGGAGGTACAACTAGGAGTTATGTCCCTAGATGGAAAATTCCACACATTAGTTTACCATTGCCTTGATTCATACGCAAGGAGGAATCATACATACACTATCTAGAATGAATGGATAAAAAACTCATGTTGTTAAGTGTAACAATCAAAGGTGATGAAATAGGACTGATCCATGAAGCCTAAATTCAGTTAGTACGGACTATTTCTTATTGAAAGGATAAACAATGAAGATGTTGTGGGAATTATACATAAGAGATACCTTATACAGGGTTCTCAACCCATTCAAGGTGATGTGTCATCCCACGATGATCTCACATGGGGCATAATGTGTTTTTCACATAGGGTAAGGATATCATTTTCATTATTTTTTATGGACTTTGTCATGTATTTAAAACACAGTGAGTCTAGTATGTGAAACTAGTCTACCTTGCATCATTTTCCTATAATGTAGAGGGACTCAGACCCCAACCCTATGGCTAACGTAAAAATTTCTCATGTTCCTTTTGGAAGGGCATGGTGTTTGAAATTCCATGGATGTGTGGTCAATCATGAGTCCAATGTTAGCTTCCCTATGTATATGATCAAAATGGTTTAGGGTGCATATGTTTAGAATAATCAATCATGTGATTGGACTTGGCCACACATGGTGTGAAGTGGGGTGACACAAGAGATTGTGAAACGAATCATCTGGGGACTTGTGGTGAAGTTTAACCCATCCTATATTGGTATGGGAGTCAGGGGTCGTCAACCTATGTGAATGGGTGTCAACAGAAGGGACGAACCATAGATAGGCCTAGAAGTGGGGTTTCATGAATCTGGGGGCCTTACAGGGAGGTTTCTAAAAAATTATATTATCCTCATGATGGTATTTCATCAGAAGGGGTATATTTTGTAATATAGGGTGATCCTTTCTCAGATTGAAGTCATGCTTCCATGTGGGAGAGCTTCATGAAGTTTTGAAAACTTAGCAATCCTCAATTATATCAGATGGCCTTATTCTTTCACGGAGGGTCGTGAAAGGCATCTCCACTTATAGTGTACGCTATAAATAATCCAAGGGATGTAGATTCCTTATGAAAGTGTATCTTGGGGTCCATTTATTCTTTTACACATGGAGCTCTAGTGGTTTAGGAAGAAGTGGAAATTTTCTTGGAGAAGAACCTGTAGTCTCTTTAATTTTTTTAAAAAACTAAGTGTGTATTTTTAAAAACAAGGGTTTCATAATGCTTGGAGTCCATCACAAAGAATACTAATCTTTATGAATTGATGATATCCATGAGTTGAAATGTCGATGTGAGAATATTATTGACAGGCCATTATGTTTGCACAAAGAGTGTCGTGACTCAGAATCACACATCAGATGGATTAGTATTTGGTCTCTATTTGGTTGAAAATAAATTTTCAAATTAGTATTGGAACACTGTGAAAATTACCACAACATATCTTTGTGGTCATAAGATATCTATAACTCATGAATTAAACATCACAATTATAACCACAATCTCTCCATAAAACATGGGCCTCCGTGACATTCAATCATTCGTGACGGTGGCGAACATGGAAAATCAGATCACTTATAGGTATTTTCAGCCATTTTGATAAGGATTCACTTAAACCATCCATCCATTCCTTGACCACTCTCTTGGAATGAATATTTTAGAATAAAAAAGGAATCCCCTTAGAGTTGGATCCAATAATGATATCAAAGAGGGTCAAATTATGAGGTTGAATTAATGAAAATTAGAAATTATGTCCTATTTGTAATGATAATTCATGGATCCCATTCATGATACATTTTTCTTAAGAACCATCACGGACCTATATTTTTATGTATGACTACAAATAGTAGAGTTTCCCCAAATAGGGTCCACCATACTTTGACAAAATGAATATAATGTGCTCTATTTTCGTGAAGCTCAAAACATTAATGAGTGCTTGGTGATCTCGATCCCCATATGTAGAAAATTTCACAGTCTCTGTAGCTTTATATTCATGAGTTTTTCTAAAATAATAGATCAATGTATACACAACAGTCATGATACAAATTTCCTTAATATTATCATCTTTAACTAGTCTATGAGAATTTACCTTCTCAAACATGACCCTGAAATACTTCTATGTCTTGAATGAATAGGTCGATGAAAGAACCAAATATGATATTAATCGTGGGGAGTATATGGATGATAATATAGTATTGGGGATATAATATGGAGTAATGTTGATATTTAATTTATCATTGTGCTATTAAAAGAAGATGAAAGGTTGTATACACTGTGAAAGAGGCTTCCATGTTATGGATTTGGTCTAAGGGATGATGTATTCATCCTTAAGGTGAGAAATTATGAGCCTGACTACTAGATCATAAGTATTTCACAACAATACCTGGGTCATAGGGATATTAGGGTATGTATCATGAATTACCATGTGATAATCATTGCATAGTCTATGTAAAACCACATAATTGTCATTGGGAAGGATACACTAGGGGATTCTTCATCTCCATCGTAGTGTGAGACAATCCTTAATGTGTGTTTACAGGATCCACTAAAGGGGTGGACCGATAAATGGGGTCTATACCATGGTAGTAAGCTCAAATATGAATGGTCATGGGCCTATTTGTAATGTAAATCGGTGTTATAAATTGAGGATGTAGTAAAGTGAGTATGAATTTATGAGGTGTCATGGGCCTCAATGTTTGAGTTTTACCTCCACTTAGAAATCACAAAAGAGTTACTGAAAAGGTGGTCACTAGGGGACAACACATTACTTTTTCTACATGGGGAGGATGAAATTAGTTTGTTGGTCCTAAATAAATTTTTTTATACCAATTTATGTGAAAATGTCTGACATGTTTTTTCCTTCCATGAACATGTTATATGAGTAGTACCAGCTACCGACACAAACCAAGGTGCTAATGAAAATAGTGTAAGGGACCATTTAGTAGATTATGTGGAAGAAATAAATCCCATTAATGAAACTATTAGACTTATTTATAATTTATCTAAGGGAAAATGTACTCTAAATTATATGAAAATTCCCTAGGGTATCCATGTGGGGAAAAGTGAAATCTTATTGGTGGATCAAAGAGGCCATCTAGGGGTAGTAGTGGGGATACAAAATAGTATGAATCTATGGTGGTCATGATAGAGGGGGTAATTTCTATACTAATCTATGGCTTTGTGCTCCCAATAAGGGATTCGAAAATGGTTTTATGGCCAATAACATTAATTGTGATAGAAATTCTGATGATGAGGCAGCATGTTAATGTGGATATCCTGGTATTTGAGAAGTTGTATAATGTACTCATCCATATCAGTAAAGGGATTGCACTACTATGTCTGTATGCACACAATCATTTCAAGTATAACCAGGTGGTTCCAAAAATGGGGGATATGAATACCCATACCCAATCCCCAGTCCAACTACAACATTCCATACAACAATCAGAACATTGTCTGAAGCCTCCATCTCTTGTTTAGACTAGTGGACATAATAGAAAAGGACCAACTAGTAGATTAAATCATGTTTCACCAATTACATATTCCATTAGGGTTTGTTACTGGTGATTTTTTTTGTCCATCGAGCGTCAATCATATCTCACAGCAATCGAAGGTGGGGTATTTATAGAGAGTGTTGATTGCGGGATAATCTGTGTTTCTTGAAACCACCCTCAGTTATCAAGGATGTTATAATTCCTTTAGTGGTGGACTCCAAAGGTATAAAAAATGTGTTCCAAAAATCTGAATACCGATTTGTTTGAAAATATTCCCCATTTTCATGTTTAAGTATGAAAAAATGTAGAATGAGATTCCACAGACTACTACCCCATATGGACTTATCAATAAATATTTTCCCATCTAGGAGTGTTCATATCCTATGGAGATGATAAGGAACTATACCACGTGGAATGATGGAGGAGTGGTCCCACAACAATAGGGTCATGGGGGAGTGGTTGTTGGCATGTATGGTTGAGGTAGGAGCACCCTGGCGGTATAACCACAACATATACAGGGCATACATTCCTAGGATAGAGGTATCAAGACAATGGTAAGCATGCAGAAGTTGTTTAATGTAAATTTCTCCATGCTATGGGGAATTAGTTTCATCAAAATTATGTCCCACATAATTATGTTTTCCGAGATTCTCGGGATTGAAATGAGATATTTAGATAATTCAACACTCTTCACGAGATATGGAGAGATCCCAATTCAGACTAGATATTCCTCACAAGGATGGGTCACACCAAGAACAACATTCATATGCATCTAGATGAGGTGGTTATATATATATGATAGATATAGGACCCGGTCCAATCTAAGTGATTAAGTGTATGCTAATCACTTATGTGAATGTTCTATTAGGGATGACCTCCTCTACATAACTCTTAGCCAGTGTCTTAGTATCTCATTCTCCTCAACGTAGAGACTCGGATGGGTCCAAGTGGACAAACACCTACTTAGAATATCCAATGGATACAATCCCTACCATCGTTGAGGAAAATATCATGATCATGTTTATATTGAAAGTAGATAAAACCAAAATTTTATGTTTAAATGTTCTTGTACTTGTACATTGATCAATGATCACAAGGGAGGGGAGGTTCACGATGAACAGTGTGGAGAGAAAGATAGAGAACATCAAAAATTTATGTGGTGACTATGGGAGTCTGCCATGATGTCGTGGTTCTAGGTGACCACCTATCATCCAAAGCCTCACCTGCGACTATGGGTACTGGCTTATGTTGGATTACCCATGTAAGGAGAATTACCATTGAACATATGTTATCCTGTCATCCGACAACACAATTTAGGTATTCCATCTTACCTTTTTACAATTATCAATTTATTAATTCTATTTTAGAATAATTCTGAACTATTTTAAAATATCTATTCAATTGGTCTTTGGGAATCATTTTCCAACATCAACATTGAAGGAAGCATCATTGGAGGTTGAGGTTTCAAAATAAGGTGCTATTCTCTAGGTGTAAATGGCCATAGATTCTGTAGCATTCGCTTCAACCATAGGGGTTCCTTTTTAAATGACAAATTAGTTTGTTCCATCGATTGAGGGGGTAGAGATGGCTCCATATAAGTGGTTAGCTACGGAAATTATAGTGGTTTTTCTTTTAATTTTAGTTCCATTGGAGGTGGCTATCAAGGATGAGGATTCCTTGGAGGAGGAATCAATTGTTTCAATAGATGAGGTAATTGTGGAGGTGGTGTTTGAATTTAATACCCTATAATTTCACTGGTCATGGATGAAAAGGCTATGACTAGAATTGCGCACCTAGTAAGGGTTGTTAAGGAGGATAAGATGGTCTCCACAACCATATAAGTGACATAGGGGGATCATAGTCTTCTTCTACATGTGGAGGAGATAATGATGATCCATTAAATGGAATATATTCTCATCCTCTCATGCCTAGGTACATATATATAAATTATATAGCTATAATGGTTTTAAAGATCTTCCCTCTATATGCACCTACACCACCAAAATATGTCAAATATTCTAGATCAGATGATGTTTAAGAGAACAAGGTCATTCTCTACAAGGTGGGGCCATTTCCCACAATGTGTGGTGTTATCTGAAAACATCATCACTCAAACCAAAATAGTTATCATATTGAGAATTATGTGATCACTAAAATACTGAATAATCATCCAATGGACTCGTGCGGTGGACTCCGACATCTTTCATGCACATCTATGTTACTTAAACAAGAATATTGAATGAACTGAATGGATGGTTTTTTAAACTAAATGGATGGTTTTTGTAATTTCATTAATGAAGAACAATGATAATGGAACCTAGGTGCTTTACATAGATGAAGGGAAGATCAGCCACCATAATGGCTATTGTAATATCACACATAGTTAACTACTATCTATTTAATATTTTAAATAATCTATGGTCCAAATTAGTTGAGGTCCTGGATAAGGTGGTGGGGGGATACTCCTTGTGGAAAAATTCCATGATGAGTAAAACAGATCATCATCACCATTTATTTATTTACAAAAAATTAGGAACAAGAAAATTCCAAATAAAACAAAGGACTAAAGGTCTAATGGTCCAAGGAGACAAGAACTATGGGGGTCCAAAATAATACATCCCTAGAGAATCACTTATCACCGGATGCTCCCAATAAAAAAACAGGGAGACAATATCAGATGGAAAAAATCGTACACTTACCTTGGGTTGAAAGAGAAGCAATATTGTCATGAACTTTTCATTCCTTGCATCATGTTTGGAGAATATCAGTGTTGGTATCCAATAGACTGAGTAATTTCCTCCTGATGTAGACTATCAACCCTATTATGGAGATCTTACCTAATAGGGAGTTCTATATTATGATGTAGTCACTTTCCACTGCACTAAAGTGAATGTTCCTCTACCTGGATAGTTTCAGAATAGAGAGAATCGCTAAGGCTTCAGCCTGTAATTATTGACCCATAACAAAGTGGGCTTCAAAAACATACAAATCCACACCATTTGTGTCAATACTCACACCACTCCCTTCATGATTAACATAGTTCATAATCCTTAATTATTCAGTTTGTGACCCAAATGATGGGTGAACCATCGAACCAACACCCCCTGTCAATGCCATTAGTGAACAAAGTCAAATTCAACCATACAATGATCCTCAAGGTGGGGGCATCTTGAAAGCCTTTTTCGAGAAAAAAATGATCCAAATGAAAACATATAACCTTTTACACCACATCCTCCTAAGAATATAATTCCTCCTCGAAAATGGCCTTCTTTATAGTAGTCAAGATACACAAGTAACCTTCTGCAAGCACCATGGTGTGTTCTTTCAACATTGGCATTTCTATAAATGCACCATGGAACCATCACTCAAGTAAGGGGGCCTCTTTCTTGTCCCTATAATCATAACAAGTAATGTATCTGAATGCTAACCATATAGAATTATCCCAGCCTTCCAAAAATAATAGATGATATGTAGTTTCCTCTCTATTCTCCAAACAATAGGAGCACCGTGAAGCTATGTTGATTCATATCATTTTTTCATTGTAATTTTTGGATACTGAATGATTCATAATACTCCAAATTAAGAAGTTATATTTTGTAGGGATTTTATTGTTCTAGAGGGTTCCCCACCATGAATCAGTCTAGACCGAAGACATAAGGACCCTATGGAAATATTTGATTGAAAAAGAACCAAAACTTTAAGAAGTGAAAACAAATGATTACAAATCATTGTTGATATTAATAATTTTGACTATTAAACACTGATAACTATTCAAAATATCTACAAAAAAAGTTTGGATATATGTAGGATTTGTGAAAGGATATGTTGGCCATCGGATAACCCAGGAACCCCCGACGTGATCCAGAACAATTATCATGCAATAAAAAAATCTCCCCACTCCCCACGATCATTTTGTGCTACAGTTGGTGGGACACAATAAAAGGAGAAACCAAGATCCAAATAGAGGTGGTCTGACCAGCCCGATACCCCTCACTCTACATCGTATCGATAAATATACACTATAGTGAGAGGCACTTGACAATATATCAGGAATGATTAACATGCATGGAATATAGGGTACCTGATATTCTCCTCACATTGATGTCTCCCTCTTAATCAGCTTGGAACTCAACGGATGCCAAACGATGGTTCCATATGAATTTGAATCCGAAATAAATTATATCTACATTCTTTCAATGATTTCCAACCCAACCTTAGGAACATTAGTAAAAAAATCATGAACCTGAATTTCAGTGAGGACACTATTAACAAGATTGATACTACAACTGAACAATAAGAACATTATCTACTAGCTAGCCACACATCTGGTAATGCAAGAAACGATGTGATCAAAATGTCACACATGTGTATTTCCAAGGAAATATAGGGAACATGGGTAGATCATTAGGAAGAATCTATTCTTCATGTTCAACCGGTTTATCGGCGATTCGTAATGGGAGTCTTGTAATTAGTCCATGATGAAGAATATTCTCTTGTTATGGTTGATGCAATGGACACTCTAGTGATAGTACTTGTACATAATTATTTTTAATCTGCAAATGGATCACTTTATTATGTTGATAAAAATAAGTGGGTCATCGAAAAACATAATTTTTCAAATATAGGTTTGTCTCACTTTACAATGATTGGAGAAATGGTGTTACATAAAATCCTCATGTTGATATGCAGGCATAGTACGTACTGGGCCATCAAGAAAATGCTTGATGAAAGGGGTGTCCTTATCACAAGATGTGATCCATCATAAAGAACCCATATTTCTAAACCATGAATAGGACAACCACCCACATAGAGATGACGACATAGAATTATGTTAATAAACCATGTAGTGAATCCTAGGATAGCATGAACTCTGATGAAATAATTCCAATCTATGTGGTCAAATTGCATGAAAATTTCCATATATACAACCATATTTGAACAATGAACCATTATGTTATGATCAGTAATAACCTCATAGAAAATTGAAATCAATCCCTATATGGATCCTTCATTAAAAACATGTGGTGATCATCCGAGATTAATTTGGGAAGTTGAATCAGAACTCTCAAATTAATGATAATAGAATTTCTTTTATAATGGACATTAAACATACTCAAAGGCATGTAGTGGTTTATGGATGATGGATCAATGATTTTTGGAAACAAAACTGGAGTAGTGGAACTTGAAATTTGAGGCACGCTCCCTACCTTAGAAAATACCTAGATAGTTGTATTCATGTCTCCCTTTACCAAGTCCCAATCAGCCCTATAGAAAGCACTTGAGAAACAATCTGCCTCAGGGGAACTCTCTGGATTAATTCTCACCATCACATCATGAATCTCCTTCTCATTCAGGATATATCTTATATGGTCATTGTATAAGCTAGAGACGATGATGTGAATCACCTATAAAAACAACTAATGTCCACTAGGAAATCCCTCTATCATGTGAGGATTAGGACCAGCCAATAGATCATTATATGTTTCCTCTACCATGCTCTAATCATGGTACCAATCATCGATGAAGCTACCTTCTTCTAGGAGTATGTGTTTTGTGGGTAATAATTGTTTTTCCAAGATAAGAACGTGGATATAAGGGAAATTACTGTCTCCCTCATGAAGAATCTTTGTCTGTGCCTGGTTGCGAGCCACTCATTCCTCCATTTGAACCATTTCCTCAAATATATCTTTTTGCAACAGAGATCTTAAAAATTTTCAACATGCAACATGGATTCAAAGAATATTTCCATGACTTAGATATCATTAGTAAGAGTATCAAATCACTGTGATGGGGGTGTCTTTAGAGCCACACATGGAGGTAACCTTTGAGTATTCATAATTTATCTTGGAAGGAAAACCAAAGATAGCCATGAATCGACATGTATTTGGAGTCCCTAACTACCTGTGGAAACCTGGTATGCTAGTCCAAGTAAGAGAAAAGACAAAAAAATTTGTCCAATCCTACCTTGGAAGAGGGAGACCAAAATGGGGTAATGGTAAGATAAGGTGGTGACGAGGTGACAATATTTGGCATTGGGAAATTGTGAGACTAATTGAACATTGGAAAGACAACAGTCGAAGTGGGACTAGGTGTTCCAACCTCCTCTTTGATTGTTTCACCATGTGTACTTCTCACTGGTGAAGCCCATGTCCATGATACCCTTACGTGTCATGAAAAAAAAAATCACTTTAATTGAAAGGAAGGATACCACACTCATTCTCTTCATTTGGATAAGAAATGATGTTAATGTCACTTCTGACTAGCCACAGATTCACCAAGGTCAAAGGCTTTATGGTCATTCCATAAATGTTCATTTTTTATTTCATCACTGCTATCCTAAAAACGTTTGTGATAAGGAATTGTAACGAGATGGATATAATATTGGTGGTGATAATCTAGTCTGAGGCATGTCCCATGTTAACTGTAGGAAAAGAATTCGATAAAATGCAAATATGCTAGTTGGTAAGGTATACATGAATGAAGGAACTTGGATTAATTTTATTTTCAAACTCACCATGTGGGGATCAAGGATGAAAATTCCATACAAATTATAATGAATAGGTGGTTAACCAGGTGGAGAGGGAATATAAAATGGAGTCCACTTAATTTTGGTTAGATGAGCTCGAACATTCAGTACTTGGGATCGATGTTTTGGTGATCATTAAAATGAGATTCTCCAATATTTGGATGATGCTATAACCCCATTGATTTTTTGGAACCCATGATTTTTGAATGTAGATAAAAAGGGTTAACATACATGGATTTTAAATAATTTTAGTTCAATATTCAGTAAATTACCCTAATACATTCATGTGTATTTTAATAGATTAGTGTCTTTAGAAACATTGAAAAAAATATTATATCCTTGTGAATGATCATCGAAATCTCCCATAAAGATATACACCATTAGTACATATAACTAAAACCGTTCTTCATATCCTGGGAAATGGAATATAAGAAGGTGGTGACATATAAATTTCAATAAGTGTATACAAGGAAGATATTAATGCATAATCCTAAGGATTAGGGTATGATAACATGACCATGAAAATAGAATATCATACCATGCATATCAAAGATCATATGCATTAATCATGGAATAAATAATGGTATCTCAGAAGACATGAATCGTAGTGAAATAATGAACATAATCTACGAAATCAAAACATACGAATAAGACATGTAATTTTTTCAGACACATAAGAATATTCATTGTTATCTATAGTTTCCAAGTAATTATTGAAAATACGATCTTCTTAGTATGTTTTTACTCCCCATAACATATTATTAGTAAATTTTCATTATAATGGCCATATTAGTAGCATGATTTTACTCCTCACACAATCCTGGAAGTCATGGTTCACTCCCATGGCTCTCTAATTAGTCAAGGATCATTCACAACACCATCTCAGTCTATATCATAGTATATAAATCTTTACACAATGCAATGTAAGACATATAATTCCCACCTATCTCATAGTGAAATAATACATACATGTTACCCAAAATCATAAGAAATAATATCTTATCCCATGAAGTGAAATGGGTATCATAAACATGTAAACATATCATATCCTTTTGTAAATGATACAGATTTCTTAATCATTTCATCAATAGTATAACCCATGAAAGAGAAATAGATTTCATAAAAATATATATCGTGAAAGAGAAACGGGTTTTATAAAGTCTATGAAATTAACCGTATCCCATTAATAGAAATGATATTAATTGATCCTTTAGATCATTTTTGAGAATCACATGAGTAATATCAACATATTTTCTCATAGATGGAAAATAATTTTGAAATACCTTTTAAAAAAATTTCATGATGAAAATATCTTTTCTCCATTGAAAAAATATTTTTATTACATAAAACCAATTTAAATTATATTTCCTATAAAATACCTTCCAAACATTTAAAGAAGATGTGAAATCATTTCAAAAAAAAAATTTAAAAATTATAAATAATCCTTTAAAAAAATTAAAACCTTTTTCATTGAAAACACATTGAAATGTTATTAAGAAACCATGAAAACCGTTTGAAAACTATTTATTTGAAATTAATTTTAAATCTTATAAATAAATCGTGTATTTTTTTTCAAAAACAATTTCATTGAAAATAATTTTAAAACCTATAAATCATGATTCAAAAATATTTTTAAAACTTTTTCATTTAAAATACATTGATATCTTATAAATAGAGGTTAAAAAGGTTTTGAAAACTTTTTATATGAAAATTAATTGAAAAGGTATAAATAAATATTAATAACTTTAACAAAATTCCATTAAAAATGATAAAAGAAACATTAAAACATTTTGAAACCCATTTTTTTACAATCATATATATGTATCTTGAAAACCATTTAAAACCCAATTTTCTTGAAAACACATTGAAGGAGATTGAATACATTTGGAAAACCCATTTTTAAAAGTTAATTCAAAATATTTCTTAACAATTAACTATTTAATGATGTGATGTAATCTTCATATAAATGATACCGGGTAAACTCATACATGTCATATGAGGTAGAAATTAATTTTTCTTATTCAAAGTAAAAAATGATAGAAAAATTCCACAATCAAAATGTGACAAAAAGATTCATTTAAAAATTGGTAAAATAAAAAAGTGTAAAACATTATTTTAAATATGATATGATATTATAAGAATATTATTTGATCCCATTTTTAAGAAACATGGTTTCCAAAGAACATATATTTTTTACTGAAGAGTGGGTAAACTAGATATTTCCTATAAACCCTTTATTAACTATATTATATACCAACAAGTAGAAATTTAATTCCAATAATATATTATAATATCTATAGCTAGAGGATATAAAATTTCATGAATTTTATCATCATATTGTCTATAATATCTCATTTAATTAAGCATAAACATAAAATATCTAAACAAGCGATGATATTGTTTTAATAAGCAATTGCAACATGGTAACATGGGATCATACCCTCTTTGTAAGAATGGAGATCTTTAATGAATCCTAAAATATAATGATATAACTGATATTACTGATATAAAAAGTAAAATTGATTTATATAAATCTTCAAAAATAATTTAGTTGCACAACAATATTGTAGTCTAAAAAATTAAAAATTGAGAGAAAACTATTTTACTGATTTTTTTAATTTTGAAACATAATCCCAATGAAAGAAATTTTAAAAATATATATTCGAATACCAATAAATTTAATGATAACATAAATATAAAAATTAATGGTAAGTACATACAAAACATAAAATGAAGTATTTTTGAACATAGCATGTATCTCAGAGAAATAAAAAGTGAGATGAAATCCCCTTACCTTGTGTCTTGACTCTTATAATACTCATTAATACCAGATGTGAAATAAAGATAAATTTTTATAAATTTATTAAAGAACCATATTCTTGTATCAAATATAATATATGGTTTTATTATAAACTTATTTCACCCTCTTTATATCAATCGCATGTTAAGGATCCACTTAGGGAAATATTTGCATTATTCTTCACATGTGTCTCAATTTGTTATATCGTTGGTGTTTATGCATTATACCATGATTTCCAAAATATCAAAAATGGTATTAATATAATTTCTACATAATATATATGTATTATAATAATCTATTGAATATATAATTATGAAATGGAATACATCATTTAGGGAGACAGTAGGTCATACATATACATGAATTCTATTTCGGTTTAATTATCGTGTTGAGAGAAAGAAATTAAATGAAATTATATGAAATATATGAATATATATATAATCATTAAAATATAATTATGATATCATATATGTCTTATATATTCCCTAAAAACATTCCTAATACAATCCATGTAGTGTATGAATGAATCATATTACTTTGAGGGGTTGGTATCCTCAAACGAAATAATCGTATTAACACCAAATAGAATGTAATAGTATATTCATTGAAAAAAATAGAAAAGCTTAAAAAAATTATAAATCTAATATATAACATATATAAATAGTTTTTCCATCATAATTTACTATGTGATAAATGGAGAGGAAAATTAATGAATCATCGTTTAGTGAGGCGGCAGTTCGCCGTACACATAAACAGTATGCTTGTTATCCATTAAATGGAGGTGTGTGTAAGTGTCGGTTGAAACCATAGAATAAAAAATCCTATTATATTACATATAAGTTTTTTAAACAATAATGTAATAAAATATTGGATTTGTGGAGAAATAAAATAAAATAATGTAATTTAGATAAGATGTGACCTCTAATTTGGGTAACTCATTTTCATTTGTGCAAAAAGGATTCTATGGATTTCTTCCTAACCAAGGGATGGTTTCTAGGAAAAAGTGAGGATTTATAGATGTGTATGGTTTAGGGATAGTTCAACCTTATGGATTTTTATAGGGGAAATAAAAAGAGAGGTGATTGACAATAATAGGGAAGGAAAAGGACTTAGTTGGAATTTTTTATAACAAGATAGGTGTACACATGTTATTACCTAAAACCACTCATACAAAACCAACCTAAATCAATAATTGAAACCATATGGCCTAATTATGTACTTAAAATGATTTTTAACATGTTTATAGGTCAATTTTTCTCCTGACAGTTAGGTTTAGTAACTAATTAAGCTTAATTTGAACTTAATCGTTGTGAATAATTCTAATCTCTTTTGCTAATATTTTTTTATAATAAATTAAATTTAACATACTATAATCTAAATATTATAGAGATTATAATGGTCTATGTTTTTTAATTCAATTAATATAAGTGGGGAAATTAAATTTTAATTTAATCCCATAGACCGGATGAAATTAAGGGTTTTCATGGAAGAAAGAAGATAAAATGTTTATTATGTTTTTATATTCAATTTCAAAGTGAAATTGATTATAAAATCCACATTGTATTAATATATTTATAATTTACCTAATATTAAATAAATATAATTTTAAATATAATTTAAAATAAATATTTATTTAAACAGATACGTAGTTTTTAACTAAAAACATTATTTTCACCATTCATCAAAAAATGATGTCTGTCAGAAAAACCCCAAACATTCTGCCTATGATAATTTACAAATGAATAAAATGTAGTTTATTATATCAAATCAAAAATCTATATGTGTCAAAAATTAATTATTATTATTAAAGTCAGCCCATTAGATAAAATTTCATTTTTAAACATCAAAATGACTTTATTTAAACTTATATCACTCATTATTAATATGTTTTATCTATATAAAACAATTGTAAATAATATTTTTAAATTATTTATTTCTTTTAATGTTAATATGTTTAACATATATATTATTATTATAATATCATTTTACTAATAATAACAACAAAATAATGTTTCGTCAAAACATATGTGTTGCATCTAACGTATTCCATGTCAGGGTTGCATGTAGCACCAAACATGTCAGTATTTCATATATCACAATCCATGTTGGTGCCATGTGAGTGGAATGTTTGACATAGTGTTTTAATATATATATATATATATATATAATTATTTACATTTTCATTTGAAATTCAAAATATAATAAAGAAAAATTAATTCAAAAAAAATAATTCACAAAATATCAGGGTGTTACATTCTTACACCCTTAAAATGAATTTCACCCTCAAAATTTAGTCAGGTTGTCAAAGGATTAATAATTTAATATTTTATTCATAGAAATCAACATCATATAACTGAATACTAAAACATAATATTAAAATGGAATGTCGGAACCATAATAGTTACCCAAAGTAACTACTATCAAGTTTTTCCCATAGAAGAACATCTGTTGGGAGTGATGAGTGGAATTTTACGAGTAGTGTAAATATTTATAGGTAGTTTTTGAGGTCAAAAATAAAAAACAATTGAATTATGAAAATATTTTGATGTCTTTAATGTCAGAAATCTATAATGGATTAAATGCTCATCAATTCAGCAAAATAAATGTATTAGGAATTCAAATTTTCCTTTCATCATTATCCTATCTTTGAGTAATTATTAATTGACCAAGAATATATAGAAATATACTCACTTCACATTATTCTATAAAAAATATTTCATTCATTATTTGTTATTTTTTTAATTTCTAATTCATCCCTTAATTCATGTGATAGACATCTAGAAATTAACTTTAATAAATTAAGTGATAAAATACACTTTTAACGGATCTTAAGGATCCTAAAATAATGCAATGTACAACTACATAACTTTTATTATTCATTAAAAAATTAATATACTAAAAAAATTAATACATAAACATAAAGTAACACTATTGTTGAATCCTAAAATGATATTCATTAAAAATAATTATACATTAACTAGGACATCGCATAGGCCAGTGGTAGGAGTGAAACCCTTATAATCTGTTTGTCATGGAATCAAGACCCACATCGATTTTAGTAATGATTTTTTGTTAGCCGAGATTCATGATATCCTTTTCTAATCTCAAACCAATAAAATTTAAAAAATTTGATTTAAATCAATGAAATAATGTTAATCACTAAATAGAATTTTATCAAATTTTTACCATAAATACTCAGTACATAACAATATCATTCGATGTTTATCATCAACTTCTCATTAATGGATAAATTTATAACCATTATAAATGATGAAAATCTGAAACCGAAGAAAGAAAGTCACAAAATAATCTTAACACTGATTTCCTGATAAATTGAATAATAGATATAGGATGTAACTTTTCAAACATGTGAACACCCTTAGGGTAAATTCGCTTATAACATGGTAATGACTAGAATTAACATAAATCCCTTTTTGAAAATTTAAATTCTAATATATTCTATATATTACTAGATGTCTTCCTTTCAATTCATTTAGTTTTAAACACCATCCTGGATAGTATGAACTACTAATCAACATGTACTTAATTAGTTCTAAGGTAATCAATAGCTTCAAATTGACATATTCATACCCCTCGTATCTTCATCCAAACAAAAATTTTAATTACATAAAACATACTAAGGTATATCTTTCCCTTAATCATGGTTATACATGGACATCACCCGACCATTATATCATATTTCCATTCCATTATATTTATTAATAATGTTCTTTTAATTCCATTTTATTAAACATTAATGGAATTATCCTAATATATTTCACACTTCATATAACAAACTTCTTGATTCCAAATATGTAACACTATTATTATCCAACATTATCCAAATTCCACTAATAAGGATACCTCATCCTATTATACAATATTTCATTTCTTTCACATTTCATATGTAGCCTCATCATCATCATCATTGTATCCACTACTCACACAACCATCCTAGTTCCCTTCTGGATGTTTCAATTTGGGACATTGAGTTTCATAATAACAATTTACTCTACACTGAAAACACATAACATTTGATGTTTTCCTAGAGAGGACTATATTATCATCCATTTTGTAAATGGAACTCTTTATCTTTCCCATGTAGTAACTTTATTTTTTTCTTTCTTTAACATTGATAAAACATCATCCCATTCTTCTAATACATTCGTTTAGGTGATTCTGTCAAAAAACATGACATAGAGGAAAGTGATTTTTTTTCCTTCCATGGTCTCCATTAATTGATCTCTCAATGATATCATTATTTATCATCCTTATTGATCCATAGAGTTGGTAAATCTACACTTTGGTAATCATGTATTATAGAAACAGAATATGAATGATAACAAAATCATTCACTCCAGTTATGATCCAATGTGAATTCTCATCGTAAACTCATCCATCACAATCAAAATTAATCTAATTCATTCATGTTCCCTCCATTGATTAAAACTAGAAGAATATTGTGACCATTACTTATAAAAGAATAAATCCAAAAAATCATGAACATAATTACATATATGATGTCTAAATCATGAAATAGTCCTTAATCTATGACAAAATTGGTTCATCTTAGGTTATTCACCATAAATTTATGTTTAAATACTTCATGATGTTACATGAAGAGTTTTGGTATTTCCAAATAATGTCATATGAGTGTCAAACCATGTATATTGTAATCCCCATCTAGATATACCAAATTACACTAAGTTATGCCTAGAACATCTTGTTAATGTTTCAACAACAAGGTACATCACATCCAAATCCAAATCCACTTATAGTATCTATATAGGGATGTATTTATAGGAAACCACTCACTCGATCCTCTGTATATATTCTAGGAAATGTTCTTAAATGTTAATAGATCTATATTAATATCCATATATGCATCCTTAGACCTTTCTTTATAAATATACCTAGGTATCTCGTTAAGGTTTTATAATACAAGTTTTCAACGGTTCACTAAATAGTTCCTTTAATACAAACTATAGACTCCCATGTTTAACATACATAGATATTACATCATTTTAGATGAATATTCAATACATTACAAAAAATACATGACTGAGGACCACAATAGTTATGTGTCTTTGGAAACAAGGAAAATAATATTCTATCCATGTAAAATATTTTCATCACCACCCATAAATATCTCCACCTTTAGTTATTAAACCTAAAACATTTCTTCAAAACCTGTGGAAAGGAAACATATGAAATTGGTGATATCAAATTCTTATTAATGGTAAACAAGAGAGATAAGTATGAAAAGTCATAAGAATAGGGTTATGAGAACATGACCATGAAAATATAATACCATTCCATGCTTATAAAATATCATATATATGAATCATTGAATATTTTATGGGAGTTCCTAATACATGAATAATAGGGAAACAAATAACATAATACATTAATGAAAATCATTGGAATAAAACATGGAAATGAGGAAGACATATAAAAATATAATATGATTTCCATAATTTCCATGGAATCTCTTCCAATACCATCACTATTGTATGGGTTTACAACTAATACGATATTGGTTTCCAATAGTTCGCTTCTATGGCAATATTAATAGAATGAGTTCACTCCTCATACAATTTTGGTAGTCATGGTTCACTCCCATGGACATATAAGTTATCAAGGATAATTCAAAGACCATCTCAGTCTATCTCATTAGGTAAAAATCATTTCCCAATAATTTATAGGGAGATACTGGTCTCACCTATATCATTGTGAAATAACACCTACAGTGTTCCAAAAAAAATATAAGATTTCATTACATAACACATGAATTGAAATGGGTATCATAAACATGTAAACACATCATAACATGTGGAAAATGATAATGGTTTCATATTCATATGATCAAAAGCATTACCTGTAAAGGAGAAATGGATTTCATAAACATATACATCATTAATGATAAATGTGTTTCATAAACACCGTAACATTAAACATAACCCATTCATATACATAATTATCAATGAAAATTTAGACCATTTACTAGAAGGTCATTAGGAACATCAATACATGGCATCATTGATAGAAATTAATTTTGAAATAAATTTTAAAAACTTGTATTGGGGAATGAATCCATTCTTATTTGAAAAGGACTTTTTAATTCATTAATCAATTGGAAAATCATATTGTTATAAAATACCATTAAAATATATAAATATTACATGAAATCAATTTAAGTTAATTTTCATTTATAACATATAAAAGAAGATTCAATTTTTTAAAAAAACGTTCTTGTTTTTAAACACATTGAAATTTTATATATAAAACGTGAAAATATTTTGAAAACCATTTCATTAAGAATAATTTGAAACAACATAAATAAATCATGAAAATGGTTTGCAACCCATTTCCTTGAAAATTCATAGAAAACTAAAAAATAAAATAAGATAATGTTTTGAAAACCATTTATTTGAAATTACTATGAAAACTTATAAATAAATCTTGAAAATGTTTTCAAAACCATTTATCATGAAATATTAAAAAATATTCTTGAAAGCATTTTGAAAACCAATTTTAATGAAAACATATAAATGGATCTTGAAATAATTTGGAAAAACATTTTTAAAAATACATTAAAATTGAATTTCATTAAAATAAATCCTTCAATCTATAAAATTAATCATCATATAAATGATGGTGGATAAATTAGTACAAGTCATATTAGGTAAATGAAATATTCATTTTTCACTATAAAATGTGTAGAAAAATTCCTTGAATCGAATGTGACAAGTATATTCTTATGAAAATATGTAAAATATTGAAATGATACAAATTTATTTTAATGATAATAGGATATTGAAAGAATATTATATAAATCCATTTTTAGGAAACATGTTTTTGAATGAACATAGGTTTCAGACCTAAGAGAGTGTAATGTGAGGATTTCCTAAAAACAATTTCTTAAATGCCTTATATACCTAAGAGAATAACAATGGTACCAATACATGATTATATTATCAATATATAGATTATAATAATGGTATTGATATTTACTAATATATGGATCATAAAATTAAATGAAATAATGAGTAAACATAATCAATACCAAAAACTTATTATATTGTTCCAATAAACTCTGTTTACATGGTAACATGGGATCATACTCCCCATGTTTGAAAAAGGAAATTAAATTTATCATAAAATATCATGAGAAATAAAATATATATATTATAAAAAATTTAATGTATAATTTTATACATCTTGAAAATTAATTTACATTCATAACAAAACACAAGTCATAAATACAGAAAATTAAGATAAAACTATTTTACCAATATAGTAATTTTTGAAATGTGAACCCCGTGAATGAAATATCATAAAATGGATATGTGAATTCCCATAAATTTAAGTATAATATACATATAGAAAACCAATTTTTAGAACATTCTCGATGAAAAAAGTAATGAGTGTTGAACATAGCATGTATTCCACAAAATTAAAATGTTTGAAGAAATCACAATACCTTCAGTATTGAATCTCATCATACTCATTCAAAACCACTATATAATAAACATAAATCTTTTATAAACCATTAAAATAATCATATTGTTATATATAATGCAATATATGGTTTTATTATGACATCATATTACTTTCTTGGTAATAATCCTATGTTAAGGTTTCTATTCGGGTAATATTCAATTTATTCACTTCATGGGTCTTAATTTGTCATACAACCGGTGTTATATTCTATATTATGATTTAAAAAATAAAAAATATGTTATAAATATATTTTATATTCATTATATTTGTATTATAATAATATATATATTGTATTATTATGAAATATAATTCACCGTTCGTGGAGAAGATAGGTCGTACGTGCGCATGAACCCTATTACAGTTTAATTTTTATGTTGAAATAATGAATGTAAAAGAAATATATTCATATAAACTATTATATATCATCATTCTAATAGATTTATGACTTCATATATGGCTTATATATTCATTAAAACCATCTATAAGACAATCTATATTGTTTATGAACAAACCACATCACATTGAGGGGTGGTAGCACACACATCATCAAATAAAATTATCGAATTAACACCAAATGGAATATAAAAAAGGTATTTGTAAAAAAAATGAATACATAAGATTAAATAAATAAAACATATTATATATAAAATATAATAATATATATTCAATCATAAGATCTACCATGAGAGGAGGTTTGGACAATTTAACAGTCATTATTTAGTGAGGGGGTAGTTTACCACACACATAAACACTTTGTTTGTTATCCATTAGATGGAGATGTTTGTACATGTAAATTAATACAATAGAATAAAAAATACTAATATATTAAGTATAAATTTTTTTTGATTGAAATATGGACAACAATGAATGTGGATGGTGTGGAGAAAGAAAATATATGAAAGGACTTGAGAAAAGATGCTACACCTTAATTGGGTAACTTTTTTTGGTTTTTTTCGAAAAATATTCCTTGGATTGAAATCACCACAGGGGAAGGATTATAATAGTAAGCTATAATTTATATGAAATGAATCGGTCTAGGATTGGATAATATAATGATGTTTTAATGGTGTTAAGATGAGGGAGAGGTGGTGTCCTTTTATAGGGGAGAAAAGGACTAACTTTGAATTTTTGAAATAATGTTAGGTTTACACATTTTCTAACTTTAAATAAGTAATAAAAACCCATACTTAATCAATAATGTATGTTATATTGGAGATTAAACTTCCTAAAATGGATTTTGGAAAAGAGGATAAGTCAATTAGGCAACAATGTTTAAGGTTAATCCCAAAGTAATCATTATTTCCCATTAATCTTTGTGAAACGATTAATGACATTCAACAATATTTTTGGAAAAAAATATGTTTATATTATTTAACACATAAAATATTAAATAATAATCTTTTTTATTCATGTTTTTCAAAATTCAAGTCACCAAACCTGAATTATTATAACTAACACTAATACCACATACGATATAAAATTATATGGCTTTAAGTTAAAACAAATATAAAATGTTTATTAATATTCTATTTTATTTTTAATATTGAAATTTATTATAATGACATAAATTCAATTAATTTATTTATAATTTATCTTTTATGGCCTCAAAATTTTAAAACGTAATTTAACGTTAATAATTATTTAAAAGAAAAATAGTTTTTTCATAAAAAATCAGAATTTGTCACTATTAATAAATTTTTTGATTCCCAGAAAATTCACAAAAACTAAACCTATATTAATTTATAATTTAAAATCAATTTAATTATTATTACATTAAAAAATTAAATTTATAAAATTTTCTTAAAATTTATATTGTTGTTATAAATTATTCCTTCAAGAAAAGAGTATTTTTAATCATTAAATAGACATTAAAAAATTATATCATTCATTATCAATTTGATTAATCTATTTAAAAATTATAAATATTATTTTAAAATATGTTATTTTTATTAATAAAAATATATTTTACTTCAAGATTATAATTATGACATTTAAATATTTATAACAAAAAATAATGTTTAGTAGAAAAATATTTTTTTCATGTAACATTCGCCAAGTCGGTGTTGCGTGTCGCCCAAGCCATGTTAGTATTGCATGTAGCACAATCTAAGTAGGATCCGTGTGAACGAAATGTTTGAATTACTATTTTATTATATATTCTTATATATACATACAACAAAATTCCAGTGTCACGTGATGTGAAAAATATTAAAAAGGTAAATTAATTTGAAAAAATAATTGAAAATATCTTTGGCTGTTACAATGAACATTTTTTCATCATGATTAACTGTCACACTTCCACCATATTTTAAATGAATAGATAATCCATAAGAACATGTGCGTTATATTAGGTGTCATAAATAGGTATGATCATGTGATTGATCATTCATATGACAGTGTTAGAAAAACATCAAACACTCATCAAATTCTATTGCGGATATACCTTCAAGAGTGATAGGGTCATGATAGGTTTTGTATGGAGAATGTGTCTCTATGAACAATAAACACACATTTCCAATGTGGGCTAGTTTACAAATGGGCTAACCATGTGTATATTTAATTTTACACGATCAAAGGAGAATAAATAATGTGATTCTTGAGGCCCAATACTTGGAACCCAAAGGGAGTGTCATGATGATACCTGATAAATGTTGACCATGTTCAAAACATATTATTTGTACCATTTAGTTGAAAATGGGGGAAAACAAATGAAGGTAAACCATCATCTCTGTTCAAAATAGGGTACATATATCAGAATGTCATCCAAATATTTCCTAGGCCACACTCTTCTTCACATAGAAGTTCCATCTCATATGTTGAGTGATGGCCAATGAAAATGAATTATGTGGTAGGTTTTCAACACTAGAAGAAAGGGATTCTCATGAAATGACCTAAAATTCGTTACAGTTCTACATGATGCAATAGTGATGATTAACATGTTGTTTAATATCATATAGTGGTCTTTGGAAACAGTGTTTAATGTCATCTGATGAGGACGATGTATCAAATAGTTCATCACCTTGTTTTTGAGACATATTGTGTTTGGATTAAAATTTTCATAACAAACAAATTATTCATCATGTTAGGATGATAGTCAAACCAATGTCCATTTTATAGTGTAGGGTTGTAGTTTAAAATCACGTGAATAGATGGAAGTATCTAGTTTCTCTGTGGTACCCAACATTGGTCGAAATAATGAAATAAATTGGGGAATTTAATGAATTGGGTCACTCATTATATTGAACGATTAAAATATATGATTTACAAACATTGGGGATTTTGGGATGTTGTCTAACAATGTAGGGAATAACTTTCCATCTGGTGGGATTTCCACCTGAAATGTCTCTGGGGCGTTGAGGGGAGATTTAATAGGGACTATCATGTCATCTTTGAAATTATCCCTATCTTTTCAGGTATATCTATTAAATAATTCATTTTTAGGATCATAATTATAGATAATGGGATCATTAATTCAAGGATCGGAACTACATGGATCATAAGGAGGGTAATTATGCTTATCAGGTGGGTTTGATGATTTATACCTCAATCGTATAACATCTCCCCCACCATATACTATAACTGAATAGATGATACTAGAAATATTGATAAGAGCGAAGTGGAAATGGAGTACATTTTGGCACACTGGAGGAGGGATGACATATATTCTATAATAATTCATTGATTGGTTAGAATTCAATTCATAGGAAATCCATTTGTACTCTATATCCAGAGGGAGTATGGTGACCTCCATGGACTCTACATTGATTTTTTGTAATACATCAAATTTATTTGGGGGTTCATTATGATTTTATACATTCCTTATATGTTAATAGGTAGGTAAAAATTCATCATTAGTAGGACCATAATGTATATGTGTCTACCTCTATTGATTAGTGTGGATACATATTGAATGATCTTCCTAGTAAAATATCGTCCCTTAGAGAGTATCTTCCCAATAAAACCACTTTTTGATAACCCTATCCCTTTGATCATCCGGAATTTTTTGGATAACCATATTTACCATAATGATAACTAGAGGGGAAACTTCATCATTAGTAAAGTGTATGGAATTCCACAGGATATGGTTGAAATGGAGGGAAATATACAATCCCAAAACCTCTGTTCAATATGTGTGGAGAAGAATCATCCATTATTCATATGAGAAATATATGGCTCTTGATACATTATTTTGGATGGCGAAATAGTATATCTATGACCCCTAGTGACAATAAATAGGTAGAAATTCTATCTAAACTCTTTAACAATTAAACATGATGGTATTGAGGTGCGCTTGAATATCAGGATTGGATAAATAATGATCATGTCGGTATTGAAACATCACAATTTTAATTTGGAAGAAACATAGAGCTTGGACCAAGGTAAGGGTTTATAGGATTTCAATGTTTAATGTCACAAGAGACCATATACCTATTGTTAGATTGTCATTAGTCAATGTCTCATATTACCCCTCTTGTTTTGAGGAAGGGTATTGCTCCTGGTTGGCCCAATCTCCAGTTTGGTCTCGCCGAGACATGGGCGGAGATCTTGATGTTGAATATTTTTTCTTCTAGTATACTAGGGGTGGAGTAAAAATATGAGACAAAAGTCTTCTACATTATATAATTTATATTAATGGGGGTTCCTACCACACCATCACAAAAATAATATGATGGAGTGTTCAAACCTACCTCATGGGTAAGGGAGGAAACATTCATCTACGACTTGGCAGAGTTCTCATGATATAAATTTGTTAGTCTAGACCCTAACATCTACATAAATTTTTTAATGGAGGTCGAATGATGGGAAACTATAGGTGATAGGGATAGCATCACTATAAGCCCATAAATTGGAGGTAGAACGTCCGTTACATTTATGTACCTATAGATGGAACTGGGGTTCCATGGATCTAAGCATTTGTGTTTTAGAACATCAGATATCATGATCATAAACACGGCTTCTACAATTAGGGTGGATATGAAATTGTTGATACATCTATCCCTTTAGAATCTAGGTGTTTGATGAGTTCAATGATGAATAGTATTATCATGTGATTTATCATTATATTATGAGTAATCTCCCATATTCACATGGATGGTTCTTTATGCGAGGGTATGTCATATGAATAGGGATCTCCTCTAATAGTGTTTTTTTAGAGTTGGCAGGACCTCCTCTTTAGAAGGTTGGGAATTGGGGAAGACCTCCTCACTAATTATAATTTGTGAACAAAGGATCATCTATTTGACTGGTAACTATGTAAGGAGGACATCGAATATTATAGGAAAGAATAAGGGAGGTCTAACACACTGGTTGTTAGTTAAATCGAAAGGAACCCTCATGTTGAGAAGTATGGACAGGGCCTACGAACTATTTTTCAAAATAACTTGGAGGACCTCCACATTAACTTTTGATGATGTGGGTGGGGGATCTAATTTTTTTTAATGAAGTGGGGATTACCTCCTCTTTGGTTGTTGATAAAGAGGAGAGAACCTCTACTTTGGTTGGTAGTGACGTAATGAGGATCTCTATGTTCAATAATATGAGTAAGAGAAGAACATAAAAATATATTACTGAATGATCTATGATGACCAATAATTTCATTATTAGGATCAAGAGGAGGAACTTATCATTTCATCTCCCATCATGGGATTACCAGTAATAGCTATCGAAGGTGCTGAAAATGGAAACAGTTAACCAAGCCTTCTAGTGAGGTGACTAGGTTCTCAATCCCAATAAATAAAATATTGGTTTATATTATACTATTAAAAGGATATTGTGTGATAAACTAGTGGAAGAGAGTACCCTATATTTTTGGTAGATAACCCTTTTTGAGTATCATTCTACGACCTTTCCTAACATTTGCATTAGGTTTATTATACCAGGGCTGACTGAGAATGGTAGAATCCTGCATAATCTTTGTTCTGTGAGACCATTCAGTGTTGGTGTTGATGTGGTATGGTAGGAGACATCATTGGTGACACATCGGTTGTTGGAAATACTTTTGATAAATTATCATCCCCTGCCTCCCTATTGAAGGAAATTTAGTCATTGTTGATGATCATAGAGGGACACCGTATGTGGTTTTTCATAAGAATGGTGGCTGGTTTTCCCAGGTGGGTCCCATGGGGTTGGCAATGTTGGAGAGTTCCTAACACCTCTATAACATGTATATCAATTTCCATGGTGTGAATGAACCATTTTTTATTGGTACCAAAAAGTATGGGAATCTATCACCTTCCTCTAGATGATATACATTGTTGAGAAAGGATGTGGGATCCTAATATACATGGATGTAGATGAATTCATGTAAGAGGTGGAGTTGTGTTGGATTTTTACATCAATTATCCTCATTCCCCACTACCTACAGGTACTAGGTTAGTAGTTTTTTAGAGACTGAGTCCTGTAAGGCATGTGGATTGAATATTTATAATAGATATAGGTAAATAAATGCCCAATTCCCAATCATCATTCAAAATTATAAAGCCAAAATGGGTCCTCAGTGACAATGTCAGAAATCTAGGATGCCACTTTTGAACCCCCCCAATGCAAAAGTGATTTTTCTGTTGGGAAAACTAACTTCATTGGGGTACATGGAACTGAATATTTGAATACAATGAAATTTTAATTCACTTATTCCAATAAATATACTAGTCCTAATGGTGGATCAAGAAGAGTGTCATGTATGGTTCACCATTTCAATAGTAAATCATTATTCCAACACCATCTAGTTCCAATACCATAATATGGTGTTCATCATTACTAATCCACATTATTAAAAAAAGAATATTTTGATGTTAGGTTCACTATTTTAGTTGATAATCATTTTGGGGGACATGCAAGGTGAAAAATTTCATTTCCCTCTTTCCAAAATTCCATAGTTTGGTGGCCTTCATCAAATTCATCAATTATTTTCCATGATTAGAACATGATAATGGGATGTCGGCTAAACATTCAATGGAGTCAACCTTGGAAAATTTTCCCATGTTTAGGTCTCCCACAATTATTTCAGTCATTTTTGTGGTACTCATTACTAATTCCATATCAATGTGGGCATTGATTACTTGTACATATTATATCCTAATACAGAGGTAATATTTGATTATTATAGTATTCATGTTCTTAATATCATTTAATTTATACACATTAGGAATTTTTTTCATCTCAAATAAAAATTCTTGGGAGGGAATATCATATGAGGAATCTTCGGTAAGGAACCCAAGGAATCTAGTGTTAATCACAAGGTGATGATGTAAGGAGAGTATGTATTTATAGGATTTCTTCAACAGGGATTATATGTTTATTTCATACTATAGGTATTCTCGATTTTTTCACATAACGAACATCCTATGAGAATGGACTAAAACATCACTTACAAAATAATTGTGGATGGAGTTTAACTTCTTACAGAGATAAGAATAGGGTAAATGTCTTGAGGGTAAATGGTTGTTAGGTGAGAACATTCAATGATGGTTGATTAAGGAGGTGTGTCCCTAGGATGGAATATGTAAAACATGGGTTTACCGATGAATAGATTGTAATTACATTTCGAAAATGATATGGTAGGTGGTTTCATATGAGAGAATATGTTACACCTATGTTCACTATAAAAGAATCAGAGTTCCCTTTGGAGTCAGATCATAGAGTGATGGATTAGAACACCATTTGGAGGTGGATCGGAGAGGTGATGTACCAAAACACACTTTGGATGAATACCAATGAGGTGATGAATTAGAACATCAATTAGATGTGTATCTAGAATGGGACGGAATAAAACACCCTTTGGAGGGGGATACAGGATGATATAGATCAAAATTAACATTGGAAAAATATTTGGGAGGTAAAGGATAAGGATTACCATTGGTGGTGGATCTTGAAGGCAATAGAAGAAAACAACAATTGGGTAGGATCTGGGAGGAGATGGATCAGATTTCCCTTTGGGGGCCAACAAGGGAGTTTGTGGATCAGAATTACCTTATATGGTGGATCCAAAAGGTGATGTATTTGAATTTCCTTTTTAAAAATACCAGGGAGGTGTGTCCCTAGAAAAGAATATTTCACACCAATGTTTACGATTTACTAGATTGAACAACAGGAAGGAATCACATCTATAATTTTTGGAATATTGGGAAAAAACCTTTGTAGTTTAAGTCCATGGTTTATAGTCATGTGACACACCGATCCGTGCAGTTTAACATCATACAATATGGGAAATCATGGTGTGAAATGAGTGTCTACAACATATGGTGTGGGTATTACACATATAAACTTCCATATATGGCTTCTTCAACCCATTGTGGGGGGAAATTTGAAAAACAATTGTGATTGTACATGGGGCATCATGTGTTCATCAAATAGGGTAAGGGTATAGTTTAATGTCATTTTACGAGGAAATTCTAATGGAAGTTAACATCATACAACTAAGATGTGGAACTAGAAATTTTTACATCATGTATCTTGGAATTGGAGGGAATCACTCCTCCCCCCCCCATGGCTTACATGACCACTCCTCATGTGCCTATGGGAGGGGCATAGTGTTGGCACAATCTTGGAGAAGTGGTTAATCAAGTGGCTGAATTAATAATCAATTTTATTTGAAGGAAAGGATTTTATGGTACCTATTAATAGATGGAACATGTAGATGGGATTTCCCTGATGTAGTTGGAGTGATATGGGAAGACATATAAATAGGTGGAAATAGAAGCTCAGGGACATGGGGTGAAGTTAAATAGTTCTTGTATAGATATTGTCATCATGGGTACTTAACATCCACAAAAAAAACATCGGCATAATAGAGGAACCATGGAGAGTATAATAATATGGGTTCTATGAATCCTGTTTTCTCGTAGATAGGTTATTTACAAATATCATGTTCCTCTTAGAGGTCATGGAAATCATGATGGGTTATGCATTTTGAAATAGGGAGAAGCTACCTCAGAGTTAACTGATGATACACAGGCGGGAGAATTTAAAATGTTGAATGCTTCCTGAATCCACATATCCCATAGGGGTTCTTATTCATATATGAATGGAATGGTACTTTGTGAATGTCTTCTCTATATAGGATGGAGGCTCTCAAGAATCCAAGGGAGGTTGTTTCATAGTTAATGTGTACCTTTGGGGGTCCATTTTCTCATTAACTTGTGGAGATCATGTGGTTTCTGAGCAAGGAGAAATTTTCAGAAGTTGAATGGTATGTGTCCACTTAATTTTATGAAAATAGGCTATTAATAGAAATTGTGGTTTCATGATGATTGGAGTTCATCATGATGATTTAAGAGCTTCATTTATGGACCTTCTCTCTCGGTCAGAATGTCAGTGCATAGATTTTATCTTTGGGACTCTACATGGGTTTGGAGACTATAGAGACTCTAAATCACATGTAATAAAGAATACGATCATGTAACATCATGTTTTTAGGATCTTCTTGAATTTTTAGTGGTACATAGTGTAAATTACCATCATGGAATTGTGTGTCTGATAATAGTTTGTGTGTTGAGATTGATGATTCACGATGATTATCATTAGGTATCTTGGTGGAGAAGGACTTCATGAGATTCAATCATTAACGAACATTTTATGCTTCCCAAAAAAGACACCTATAATGTTTTCTGGTTGTTTTGACATAGATTATCTATGAACTAACTTTTCCTTTATTGACATCTCTTATGTAATGCGTATTCTAGCATCATCAATCATGCCCAGTATATTGGTTTCACGCAATAAAAATTGTCTGCAAGGTAGTATCATTAATGAGTATATTTTGATTACCATATATTCATGATGTGTAGGTTTGGTTTTTATGTTGTTTCACTATCTCCTCTTATGATACTTTAAATCATGTTCCTGAAAAACAAACCAAATACCAATTTATTCTTGAATAACGCATAATTAAAAATATTATTTTACAAAATTTTGTTTTTTTAAAACAATTACAACAATTTTTAATTCTTCGTATCATTATTATTTAATTTTAAATATTTTTCATTTTTTGAAATCTTTCTATTTTCATTGAATACTTGAAAATGATGTTTTTTTGTTGAAAATATACTTTTCATATAGATAATGTACCTTTTTGAATTTCCATGGTAATTTTATATATAAATTAATATTAGTTCAATTATACTAAATTTTATCTAATTTATTCATTTGAATCAGTTTCATATTTAATATTTTTTAATAAAACATTTTTTTAAATATAAAAATTATTCCAATTTGAAACCCTTTTTCAACATTTTTGCTCATATAATTTTAAATTGGAATCATCCACTTATGTAAATTTAATTTTAAAAAAATATATATTTTTTCATAAGAATAATATATATTATTTTATATTTTTGAATTAATTTTTCACCATTATGAATATAATGAAATAAATTATAATTTATTTCTGCGGTTAATATAAAAACTTATTTTAAAGCTGTTAAACTAAAAATGTAATTGTTGGAATGGGATACCAACATCTCCAACACCCATGTTGTGGTAGTATTGTTATCGTATCACCTAGATATTTTATAATAACCACTTTTGGATGATTTTCATTATTATAATGACTTTGGTATAATTGATTTTTTTGTAAAAAATCTAGGTTTTCACTCTCCCCAGTTATAAAAGGTGACCCCTCTCATCCCCTATTCACACTTAGAAAACCTTTTGAATTGGAAAATACCAACACATATAAATTCTATACTCCCATTCAAACATTATACTCCATTTTTTATCATAAATTTATCCTTGTATGTATTTTAGTGAAAATTAAAGAAGTTATCTAAAGAGGATGCAACATTCTTAAAAGGGAATTTTTAAATTATTTCATATTACACCAACATAAAATATTACTAAAATATTATCATATAATAAAATAATTATTATAAAATCACCGATATGTTATGTTTTTATGTTTATTACCTAAATCCATCTCATCGTCAATCTAATTGGAAATTTAATTGTTAATTGTGTTTGCAGCGGACTACTGCCCAAGGAACTGATGTAAATAGTTTTACATTATCACAATTAATCCATGGACATAATAATGTATTCAAATAATATATTTTATATTTATTATATTATTATTCTATTATATTTATTATATCACATCAAACTTTTTACATTCCATGCCGTATAAATGTTGACAATGTTGATCGAGTGTACGGTGAACATCCGCCTCACGAAGCGATAAGATTCATTTTTCACATAAACTTTTGAGGGAATTGAAAAAGAATAAATTTAGTGAATATATGTGATATATGTGAAATTATATATATAATTTATGATTAATATATCATTCACTTCCTTACCCTTTCACCCATTAAGGGATTGATAACATTATTTGTGGGTATGTATGACCTACCATCACCAAAAAACGATGTGATTGATTATTCATTTTCAAATTTCAAATAATAATTATAAAATTATTCCTAATAAAAATTATATTTATAAAATTAATATAACAATGTAGATTATTCATCCATATCATATATAGGAGAACTATAAAATTCTAGGAAAACATGCATTGAAAAACAAGACAATTAGTAATAAAAAAATGAAATTAATGAAATATCATTAAAAAACCTATGTTATTATTTAATAAGATGATAATATAAGATATTATAATATGAATATGAATCATGTATATAATAATAATATTTTAAAATAATTTTATCCGAGGTTAAATCATGTGTAATCAAATGTAACTTTTAGGCAGGGAACATCGTCCCAATTTCCTCTCACTGAGTCATATTCTATTGTTCTATGAATAATTTCATTTATATAGTGTACATAATTAACCTTTCATAATTAATATCATGAATAATTTAGGATTAATGGTATTTTTTGGTTTAATATGAAATATTTAATCGAAGTGGATTTGGCTATAAAATTATCTAGATCTAAATAATTTTAAGACACAATTTATTTTCATTTAGTTCTATTACTTATTAAATTTCTTTGATATAAATTGACAATGATTGTAAAAATGTATTATTATATTATTATCTAATTCAATATTTCTTGTTTGGATTTACATTTGACACACATAATAAATTCATTGATTAATTAAGGAAATATTTATAAATCAATGTTCATTACTCAAAGAATACTTTAGTTGATAATGAATATAATTCATGGATTAAATTGAATATTCAATACATGAGTAATACATTGGACATGACGTGATGGGTGGGGACCTAAATTATATATCCCCTCGATGCATCAACTGGAATCATGTGAAAAATAATTTATCCAAATTAAATATGTTTCTACCAATAATTTTAAATCATCATATTAAATTTCATTATAGAAGATGCATCATCATTCATCAAGTCATAAAGTCTAATACTTAAGAATTTACTCCATCAATAAATAATTTCTTTTTATTAATAATGATATTTACATTGTTATGTTATATCTTGTGCATTTAGTATCCTATTAATAATTGAATGTCAATTGTATTCTGTTATATACCATACCATATTTATTATTCTTTATCTACGCATGTTAGTCAATTCATTTAATTGGTATGTGTGTTTAGTTATTTAACATATCATATTGACTATTCTTAATCTATTAATTATTGTAATGTTATTTAAATGGGTTATTTGTTATGTTTTTTTACCTTGGATGATGATTATTCCTTTTCTATCCATAATAGATTCCACTATATATAACAATTACTAGGAAATTTAGCTCTCATAATTTTTTTTATTTTACAGTATATGTAGAAGAAATCATTGAATGATTTTTCAAGAATTCAGTTCATTTTATTTTTTAATGTATTATGTTTTTATTTAAAATTTCTAATGAAAAAAGGGTATCTTGTTTGTATCCAGTTATCCAAAACATATAGAGTAGTCAGTCCATTTGAAATTTATCCACTAGTATATATGACAATTTAAAAAAATTGGAACAAACTTTAGGTTACTAGAGTTTGGGGTTTTACTATTGGTATTTAAAGAAATTTTGTAGAAATTGTGGGAAATAGATTACGGAAAACATATATTAAAGAACAAAATCCTATGATCTAAATTTTGGATAGTAATAAAATAATATCCTATTGTCTTATTAAAGAAGATATTATATGGAATTTCCTAAAAATATATCATTGTCTATATAAAATAATTTAACATTGTTCTAGAATAGATTTACCTACGAGTGATAACTCTGAACATAATTAATTTGGATTGACCTGATCATCAACTAATTCACATCAATGGGATGTACTAAGCAGAATGTCTGGCACACCTAGGATATATTCTTATGAAAATGAACATTTTTTTTACAAAAATATATTATGTATTTGAAAATATTATTACCATGAATAACATTTTTAAACCTAAATATATTAATTTGATAAATTTATGTTTGATCAGAATTTTATTTTTTTAAAATCCTATTTTTTATTTTTTGTGATTGGTGTTTAAAAATAATAAATATGATTTCAAAGAAATTTATATAAATTATAATAGTCAGTTTTGTATATTTTTTTGTGAAAATGTAATTCAATGAATATTTCCCTTGCTATTTTATAAATAAGTTTAATGGTATTGATAACAATTATGTTATATATTTTCATTTATGTGGTAGAATTTATGTGTCATAACAATTTGGGTATATTTTATAAAAAAATGTTACAATGGTCATACAAAATATACAACACACTTATTCCCTGACAACACATAACAACTAGGAAGGCTACAGAGTTAAACCCATAACCATAGGGTCATAAGGGTTAAATATCTACCATTAGCCTTTGTAACATTTTTCTTTAATATATAATTATTTTTACTTGTATTATTTTATGAATGAATATTATTTATGAAACCACGGTGTTCCCATTGAGGTTTAGAGATTAATGTATTCTATTAAATAACTTATGTTAACTATATTTTTTTGGATAATCGTTATAGAAAAAATAAAATACTTTTCTATCATTAATGGATCTTACGATATGATAAAACTAAATGTATTTACTTGAACAATGAAATATTTTTTAGTTATCAATTTCATGGAGTAAGCAAGTAATTTTATATTGATTGAGAAATAAAAAATTGAGAAATATTGGATATAAATATTAACATATCAAGTAATTATGTCTCATTATGTTCATGGATTATAAAATAATTAATCAACATTATGAAAATGATCTTGAAAAAATTAATATTCTCTTTAGATCCGATGAATTAAATAGTTTTTAAATATTTATATATTAATGTTTTGGAGGACCATACATTTCCACTAATCCGTAAATTTATTTTGATCAATGACATCATTCACTCTCTAAAATTATTTTTGAATTTCATACAAAACCACATATTAACTTCCTAGCAATGGTCACAAACATTGAAATCAAATTATGTATTATTCCAAATAACTATTGAAATTTGTTTTCTCTCCTTTTTAGACGAAGTCTAGTAATCCCTTTTATGATTTGGGTATTTCAAAATGTGTATTTCCAAATTTCATACACTTGATTTCTGATATCATCATTAAATATGAAGGAAAAAATTTATTTAAGGATGGAGAATATAAAATTTAACTTTTTTAAATTATAAAAATTAATCAATGGATTATTTTTTATGCAACATCGAGATCAATCAACCTACATGATAGATTTATTTAAATTTAATCTCATTGATATCTTACCTAACAAGAAACCCTAAGCCCAAATGAACCAAATTATAGTATACTTGTATAACCTTAAATTACATTAGAAGATATTAATATTAATAAATATATTATGAGAATTATATCTATAAATTAGTTAGAAATAAATTAATACCATTTTAATGAAAAATTATTTGTTTCTAAATAAATATTATTTTATATGAAATAAATTACACAATATTTTCCCACATAATTTAAAATTAGTTTTTACCAATTTTATAAAATTAATTTTGTGGTATGAAATTAAATTTTTATATAAAAATATATATATTATCTCATGGTGAATATTTGTGACTTTATTGAAATTTCATTTTTCGATGATTATTGAAAAATACTGATTAAAATTAAAAATAACATTTGAATTTAAATAAATGTAAAGGTAATATTATATTTTATTAATATGATTAACATAATATTAGTTTACAATATTACAAATATCTAATTTTTTTTTAATTTTAAAAAATTTCATAAAAATTATGATTTTATGACATTCTATTCTTATGAGACATTTTCCGTACGAAGCCAACATTTTCATCTCATATACAGATATTATGTTAGATTGGTTTATTCTAATTATCTGAAAAAAATTTCAAAATAATTATAAAATAATTTTAATTATAATAATTTATATTCCCTAACATCTAAAACATAATTTCTAACCATTATGAATAGTAATTATAGAATAAAAATATTTCCAATAGTTATGGTAAAATCTGATTTACTAAGGGCTAAAATTAAAATCTACAATTTAAAAATAAATTTAGTAAGTATCCAAATCACATTTACTCCAACATATTGATCTTATAACCTATACGGTTTGATAGTGACACATTTTGTTGTATTTTAAAATGATAAAAATGTTGGTGGATTTGAATATTTTAAAATATTCCACATGTGTTCCATCCCCCGGATATAAAAGGCCACCCCTCTCCTCCACTCTTCACACATAAAAATACATTTTTTGTGGAAATAAAATACCAAATCACATAATTACTGCCATAAAAAAACTAGTGATATTTTTTGATAATTAATTCATCCTAAGAAGGATTTTTGTGAAAAACTATTCAAGTTGTCTTAATAATATATATTGTTGTGGAATGATAGTTTTTATTTTATTTCATCTTCCTCACAAATATAATATTATTAAAACATGATCACATAATAAAATAATTATTTTTTATATATAAGATATTATCATTAAAATTTATTTTACTACATCAATCACCTCTACGATCAAATTGGAAATGAAACGATATCTCGTGTATACGTCAGACTACCACCTCATGAAACAATGTAAATTATTTTCCATTACCACCATAAAAGGTTGGATATATTGATATATTAACGTGATGTATAACTACTTTTTATATTATGATACTTAAATAGTTATAATATCACATATTCCTACTTAATTTTTATGTATTTTATATTACTATAATGTCACCCTTGTGTATGGTGGACTACCACCTCACGAAACGGTGTGATCCATGTTTCACTAAATATTTACATGGAATTAAAAAATGAAGAATTTTATTGAGTTTATTTTATATATATGACATTATATTTATATTATATAACTAATATATCACCAATATTCTAAATATTTCATCTGTTATGTGAATAACAACATTTCTCATGCATACGTATGGGAATCCGTCTTCATAAAGCGATGTGATCGATTATAGATGTAAAAATATCAATAATAATTATAAATTTTTATCAAATGAAAAATAATTATATTTAAAAATCTTATATCATTATGGATATGATCTATGAATATGAAATACAGAATAAGTTGAACATTCTTCATAGAAAACATGTGAGAAAACAAGGCAATTAACACTTTAAACAATGAAAATAATGAAAGGTAACTCAAAATGGTTGATAAGATCATATATGAGGATCATATATGAAATTTGTAATTTGATTATTTTTTAGTATACATTAAAAAAATTCTTACAACCATTATATTTGACGTTAAATCATGTTCAACAAAATGGAAGTGTAAGGTAAGAGAATCTTTCCCAATTTTCATTCATTATAGAATATTCTATTTTGGAATGACTAATTTATTTTAAATAGATTCAACAATTCCCCTTTTAAATGTAATATAATAAATTATTCAAAATTAATGGTATATTATTTTTCATTTTTAATTTTCTCATCTAATGGTATTTTATTTGAATATTACCTAATGGTAATAAAATTTATAAATATACTAGTTTCATTATGTTATATTACATATTAATTACGTTTATTATATAATATTTTTATTTGAGTACATAATTTTTAATTAATTATTTTATTTGAATTCTTATTATGTGGATTTAAATTTAATGAACATGATATATTCATTTATAAATTATCACTTCAGTGTTCAAATCATTTTAATAAATTCCACATCAATTAACATATTATTAAGACAATTTTTTAAATACGATCCAACTCAATTTTATGTGGTATATTTAATAACCATTAATGCATTTAACATGAATAAATATTTATTCACTGTGGTAAATGTTTCAATTCAAGGTATCCATATTATTTATATCATGGATATAAATAATTCATAAAATGTATTCCATTATTAAATTCTATGTTGACTTTGAAATTTATTTTATTGACTAAGGAAATGTTGATAAATATGTGTTTATTAATCAATGTTTATATTGTTTGAAAAGGAATAATATTAATGAATTATATTTGTTATTAAATATATGTGGAATGACTTGGACATGAAGAGATGTATGGGTCATGAAATTATACAGCCCTTCCATGCATCATCAAATTTCATGAGAAAAAAATAGTTATCCAAATTAAATTGTATGTAATATGTTGTTTTAAACCATAGTGTGAATCACCGTGATGGAAGAGGTGTATTTATTCCTAATATCATTAATTATAATAATTAATTATTTCATCCTTTAATAATTCAGATATATTTATTATCAATTGAAATTTTACAAGGAAATAATCTCTGGATGAATTTTATTCAACGATTATTGATTAAATAGCATATGTGATCAGATATTTAAATTTAAAAATTAATTATTCCTTTTCTATTACTAATATTAAAGTTATTTAAATGGAATTTGTGTTCAATTAATTTCCATTCAATATTTATTACATATTATTTATTCCCTATAATCATGTTATTTAAATGGCATGTCTCATCATTTATTTACTATTCCATATTGATTATTCCTTATCCATTAAAAACTCATTTTTATTGTAACTCTTACTAGTAATTTAAGATAACACTTTTTTTAAATTACCACTATAAGTATAATAAATATTTTAGTAGTTTTCAATGATGTAGTTAATATGAATTTGTTATATTTTATGATTGATTTACAATCACTAATGTAAAATGGTTATTATATATGTATCTGGTTCTTAAAATTTATAAATTGATTGATACATTTGTATTTTACCTCCTTGTATATATGAAAATGTAGTGGAATTTAAACTCCCTAGGGGTTACTAGAGTTTTATTTGTTATAATATTTCTATTCCTCATTTAGATGATCTCAATTGTGAAAATGAAAAAATTATTTTTCACAATAAATGAAGGGAAAGACTGAATTAATCATTAGTTTTGATTTATAAATCATTATTACATGTATTATTGGAGGACTTATTTTCCTGGTATTTATTACAAAAAAGTTTGGGTCATCATGTTATCCCATTTACTAATTATGGATGAAAATTTTATAAAATTAATTTTTTTCTTGTGAACATATATTATTCAAATATTATATATAGAAGTGTCTTTTTATAAAACTTTTATTTTAATGGATTATTAATTTTTAATGAAATTTATTTCTCACAATATTTTATTATTCCCTCCCCTCTAATATCAATAAATTGATGATTAAGAAGTATAAATGATGTGATCTTGGAAATTTATTTTCATATCACATGTTTTGTATCCAAATCAATATATTAAAAATTATATTTGAGAAAAAGATTTTGGTTTATGAGTTGATTAATGGTATATTCTGGTCATTATTTCGAATTGGATGTTTGAAAATTAATATATACCCATAATTGTATTCATTAATCACTTTATAGAAACATTAAAGTTGCTAAGAAAACCAAAAATAGTGAATTATAGGTAATAACATCATAAGAAGTTTCTATTTATAAATTGTTAGTCCAAGATGGGTTAAAATATCCTCAAGTTAATTCATCTACAAAATAATGGTAATAATTATATCACATGGAAATAGTTTTAATGAATACACATACATTCATTAAAAAGGGATTTTTAAGGAATAAATAATTTTATATTCTTTAAAAATAGTATTTCATAATAATGGGGTGAAAGTATTTTTGAATTATTTTAACAATTCAATGGGAAATGATATTATATAGAGGAAATGAATATAAATATATATAGATTTATTATATATTTGAATTTTTTAGGCCTGCTATTTATGATAATGTTTTATTTTAATTGGTTTCTTTTTTGAATTATAGATTTATATCACCTAGAAGATTCATGGATTGATGAGGATGATTTGTGATGGATATTCCCTAGATTGACCTAATAATGTCTAGGATTACAAGGTCCTATAAATATTTTTTGGTGTTATATTTCTAAAAAAGTGAGTATATATGTTGGACAATAGTTAAGAGATGAGTTTTTGTATTTCAGATAGAATTACATGATTCTAATAACCCTAACCCATCATGGGGTATGTTTTCCATATAGTATTATATATGGTCTTGGTCATTTGGTTTCTATTTTAGAAAAGGTATTTAAGTGTTGATTATGGCTCTTTTATTGGAGGAGTATTTCATAGTGTATCACTATAAAGTGGTTGAATCATTTTTTCATGTTGTGGTTTCAGATGTATTTTTATGTTATTTCCATGAAAATTTTGAATTGTGGAAATAACCATTATTTCATCATTATATAAATGTCAGATAATAAAATATAAAATATTACCTTCAGTAAATATATGTTCATCATATATATGTATTTTCTATATGAAAAATAACATACACAAAATAATAAAAAAAAAATTTTATTAAATAATCAGAAAATATTACATAGGATATATATATATATAACCAATAAAATTTATAATAGTACATTGTCTAAATAAATACATTCAAATTAAATAACAAGGATTTCAAATTTTGCAGCATGGTGGCCTCCAAAAGGTATCTCATGCACAAACAACACTGTATTTTTAAAACAAACAATTAAAAATAATTTTGAATTTTTTACATGAAAATTAAATTAGTTTGATATAAATTTCTGTGAATGAATAATTAAATAAATAACACATATTTGAATGAATAATTAACTAAATCATAGTATTTTTATATATGAATAAAATTTATATTAAAGTGGGAGATGTAACTGATCCATAGATTAATAACATGATAGTGAATATAATAACTAACCATTGAAATAGAAGCATGCCACCAGAATATATTCAGATACATAAATTTAATATTTATTATTATTAAATAAATTAATTAAAAATAATATAACCTTATAAAATGATGTTTCAGGTTATTTAACATAAATACTAAATATATAAACATATTAATAAGGTGTTTTTACTATATTGTGAAAAATAGTAAATTTTATATAAAACATTATATAGTAGAATTAATTTAATTAAAAATATAAATTGGATAAAATTATTTTTTTATTTAATTATTTATCATATAATAATCTTGAAATAAAAAAAAAATTTTATTCTCTCATAGAAATGAGACTCATATTTTTTATTAATAAAATAGATTTAATCATATTTTATGATTTTATATAAAATTTAAGCGTTTGATAAATGAAATATAAAATTTTTGAAATAAAATTCATATCATGAATCATAATGTAAAAATTACCCGATGGTTATTTTTGGGTATCATTATGAATAAGTTATCTTTTATTGAATATAAAAAATTACTTTTTCATTCATATAGATTAATTTCTTTGATATCATCGACAATAAAAAATGACTAAAAATTTTATGAATGAACTATAATTAATTAAAATATATTTCATGATACGAATAATTCATTAAAAATCAGAAATATTGATTTAAAAACTTATAAATACATTTTAAAAAACTGTGTTCTATAATAATCTACGAAAATGAAATATCTGATTTGGTTCATTGTATTAAATATTTGAAAGGATTAATTTTATTTTCGATATGTTTAATGACTATAAACTATTTTATTATTATAAACCACTAAAATTTATATTAAAAAATTCTATTAATATTTTTTATCTCAAAGAATAAAATAATACATATTTTCCCCAATGATACAGAAAATAACCAATTGGGACCTCTATAACCAATGAAAGTGGGGGGGGGGGGATCATCAGTCAATATGTTTTATTTTTTTTCAAAATATTTACCTCTTGTATGACATAAATGTCTATTATAAACACAATAAACAAGAATAGAAAATAGAACATAAGAATTTATAAGGATTATATAGTAACAAAAGTATTCTCACACATAGATATTATGGAATCTTATATGGATATTTAATGTATTAAAAAATTTAAATTCCAAAGGACCACAATAGTTTAGTGCAATTGTGAAGATGGAAAGAAAAACACTAGTGCATAAGTGACCTACATCATTTCCAAAAATGTCAATCAAAACTATCACCATTCATATATATATCATACATAATAAATTTCTCCATATGATTTTAAATGGAACATACTAATAAGTCTAAAAAAATGATTAGTAAAGGTAAAAGGGGAGATACATATGCATGATATTAACATGATTGTATGAGAACAAGAGAATAACATTTGAAAAAACATAACATATATAAAAATTATAAAAAAATGACTCATGAAATAAATAATTATAGTTTATAACAAATTAATCATATATAATGTAAAGATCATGATCCATGATAGTATAATATTTTTATAAAACTTATATTTCTCATATATGGATCAAAATTAATCATTTGAAAATGTATAAATAGAAATTGGTTCACTTTCAATGTTAAGTACACAAAATAAGGACCTCGTATAAACATATGGACATCTAACTAGGACCAGCCATGACATTCTAGATATTTAATGATTTTTCCATAATAACAATAAGAACATGTAATTGGATTCCTAAATGACATTTTTAATATGAAATCAAGATTAAATTTAAAATTATAAGAATAAAAGAATTATCTATACATAACATCATAGTTGTCAGGGATTTCTCTTAGCACTATTATAGTATATAGAGTCCCTTATAGTATGAGGTCACACTCGATTTCCAACCTATCAATATTAGGAGATATAAATCATTACCCATTGAAATTTTAGGAGATATAGGTCCCAAACGTTTTTTATAACATAAATACCATCTATGGTAACAACATAACCAATATAAAATAATAAAAATCATATATATGGGTTCCATAATATCATTAATCATTCTTCATTTTAGAACCAACGAAATGAAATGGGTTTCCCAAACATTTCCTCATAACATAATGAGTGGAAAAAAATCCTTATTATTTATTTCATCATTTCATCAATTCATAAACTAAAATAATGTAATATAGTTTTATATGAATATTATTATTTTATAATCCATAAGAGATAAATCGGTAAGATAAACATAAATCATTAAAATAAATATAATGAATAATATCCTTGGATAATATACTAATTAAATAATATGTAACATCAATTAATGTTATCTTAGATATAAAATAATTTGGAATGAATAATTGGGAAATTTGTTGGTAGAAAATATTCTTTATTTAGAAATAATTTTTTAAAACCTAAACCATTAGAAACATACTTTCTGTTGAAAAAACCATGAAATCTTATAGTGTACGATTTTAAAGTCATTTAAAACATTTCTCATGGAAAATAACATTTTACCTTTGAAAAAAAAACATTTTAAATTATAAACCGTTTTTAAATTATTATTATTTGAAAATTATCATTAAGTAATATAAATTAATAATCGATGTAATTTTGTTTCATGACATCGGAAAATTCAGTTCATGTCGTACATGTAAAAATGACGATTCCATTTACATTTTATGCAAAAGTGAAACATAAATAGTTGTTGAAAAGTTACATGCATATTTTATTTTAAATACACACTTAAAAGTAAACCATGTAATTTTAAAAAAAGACATAAGATATTTTATAAATAATTATTATTTATTTTTTTAAATAATCCTTGTTTTGATTAAAAATAGATTTATAATCGAGGAGAATAATAAATTCATATTTGCATAAAGAAATTATTAATAATTTGTAATAAAAATTGTAAAATGATAGCATTAATATATGATGTCATGAATATCCTAGGTATAATAAAAGTCATTTCATTAGTTGATTTATTTCTTATCTGATTTTATCATTAGAAACATAGGTAAAAATAACCCTGATAAACAATGAGATTATAACATGAAAAAATTACAACTTTTGTAACATGAAATCAAAATATCCATGATGGAATAAAATAAAATTATACTAAAAATTTCATGATGATGAAAAAATCATAATATTACATAATAATGAAAATTTATATACACATCATCAGAAACATAGGTGTGTAACATAAATCACTTCTCAAATTAGTAAAATTGATACAAAAATATCTTAACACTTTTGTAGCATTTGAAAAGAAAACCCAAGGAAAGAGAGTTAATAAAATGGATATATAAATCCCAAAAATATATTTTCATAATCATCTGAATATATATTATTTGGACGAATATTTACCACATAAAATAAATATCGGGTGAATAGAAAATATATATCAAAAAGGTAAAAAGTGTGATAAAAATACATTAACATAAGTCTTCAATTCCATCAAACATGGTAAAAAATAATTTTTAATAAATATATTCTTATTATAAATGTTTTAAAGAATCGTATTCATTTATATAATACCTTATATTATCTTATATTTATTTTTTTTATTACCCATTTTGTAATAACTGTCTCGACCCATCCAAGTGGGGCCCGAGTCACAACTCCCCAATCCTGCTTCCAATAGGCTAGGGGATGGTGACTAACAACTAGTAGGCATGTTACTAACATGGGAGTCATTTCCTATAAACATGTACACACACACATACAGACATCTCTAATCCCAAAATGGTGAAAAGTAAAAACTACAAAAAAGGAAATGCATTCATACAATTAAATCCCATCCAACAGAGTACGACAGGAATGTTAAGTACAGTAAGTGTAAAACCATGGGAGAAAAGTACAAACCCACCAAAAGGAAGTCTGTAAAAAACTCCAACCATTATGGAAAGGTACTAGGACATTAATATATTTCCTTAGAAACACACCTCGGCCCGCCTGATCTCACTGAGCACCATCCGGTCCTGGTCTACCTAGTATCATGTAAAAGGCTCTCTCATATGCACAAGACACGACACGTGAGGTAAAAGCCCATGCAGGGGTGAGTATAACAATACCCAGTAGGACGCCCCGAAACCAGAAAGGAAATACAACAAGGGAAATAACACAAAGGAAAGATATAGTTAGCTCCAAACTGTATATGTCTATAGAACATATAACATGAATATCCAGGTATACTTATACGTGATAAAATATCATGAAACCACCACTAAGATCCAGTTCAATGATTCCACTAAGCATGTAACAAGGAGAACACACTCCTAGGTCTGAACAGAGAGACATGAAGTACTCATTCTAGGAGAACACACTGCACAAGTACTTGAGAACATGATGCTCAGATGAGGTTCACAACCAATAGACATGGGGTGATTCCAACAACTCAGTCTGAACTATTCTTCTAAGCATATGATCGGCACCCGGGTAAAGTTGGTCACGTCGATACTAAGGACTTGGCCTAGGGTACCAGGAATGAATAAATTATCCGTCACCATGTATAATAGTGGGGATTCCAAAAACTCTATTCAGGAAGTCCTGCTGAAGAGATCATAGTCCTGTATGTAGGAAATCATATTGGAAACCTTCAGTAGAAAGACCAAGGTGATGAACCCTAAAGAAACAAGTGCAAGTCACATAAGGAAACTACCACAAGCCATGTAATATAGGTTACACGACTTGTAGTATGGTTGCACATTGTGTTCCTTGACCTCGAGTACTGCCCATGTAACGGCCTGTGTCCTCTGTCCAAGTTGTGTAAAACAAAACTACATGATGTGTAAAAGGATCACACGTTGTGTTCCTTGTCTCCAGGTACGGCCCATGTAAATGGCCCATGTCTGGATTAAAAGACGTATAGGAAAGAATATACAGGGCGTGTATGTCTAAGCACACGTCGTGTCATGTCAACTAGGAAACACCCATGTACCCTGGCCATATGCCTGTACACAGTGTCCGTCCGTGTCGCCTACCCATGTACCAGTACAGGGGGTGTCCCGCGTACCTGGCTGTGTCTGGCTGGCGAAGAGTATGCACACAATGTCTGTGGCCGTGTACCCAACACGTGTTCATGTACTCCCAGAGTACATGCCAGGTGGTCCACCAATGAACACACGCCATGTAGCCTATACTACACACTGTGTAGTCGAGATTTTTCCATAAATTTTGTCTTCCTCCTCATTCTTTGGCCGATATTCCAGATCTCGATTATGTCATCTGTTATCCACGAAACTCAAGACGGTGGGTTGCCTCATCATCGAGATGTCGAATCTGTGGGTTTTGGGCTTTTAATCGGCTCTGAATTACAATTCTGTCCACCTGCGCGGAAATCGTTTGAAGAATGATATATTCTGATCCACTTCGATCCGACCTTCGAAACTGTCGTCACACCTCCGCAAGATCACTACGGTGGCGGTTCATCAATTCCGGATTGGTGCATTGCAGAACGAATTCCCAACGATCCATTGTTCATCTCCCCATGAAGAACACGAAGAACACACGAAATAAAAATGGAATAGAATCTAATTGAAACCAATTTGAGGAATGAACCTCCACCGCCGTTCATCACAGCATTGATCCGCACCCATTAATAGGCTTAAACGAAGCATAAATCATTAATAATAAATCAATAAGGATCAATTTCCCAAAATCCCCGCAAAAGCCCATCCCGCAATTATGATCGATCTGCTGGCTAATCTGTTCGTGGATTAGTCTGTGTTTGTCGTAAGAATCAAGAACGGGGAAAATGAATCACAACCAGATCAAATACCCAACCTTGATATCCAGCGTTCGTTGGAGAAGATCTGGTCGCCGCGTCGTCATCGATGCGTTCGGACGTTTCCTCCAGAGCGTCAGGAGCCTTAAATGGTTTCAGGGTAATGAGGTTTGTAACGCTGGACCCCTGAGTAAACCTTTATTTAAAAGGAAAAAAGATATTGATTTTTTTGCTTCAAATATTTTTAATAAAATATTATTAATAAATATTTTATTATGGTTACGTCCAAAAAACAGATTTCACCACCAGTCTGCGCCAGCCGATGTCAGGTATCTTCGTGGGTAAACCCACTACTCTTGATGAAACAGTTCCCTCAGATTTCCTATTTGAGCACCCAATGAAGATTTATTCCGCTTTTTCAAGAAAACCCCTGGCAGGCGTAAATTTAATTATTTAATTTAATAAAAAACATTTGTTCTGGGCTCACCGGGCCTCGGAACTTCACGCCATCTTGAATACTGGTCTTCAAATAATTCCCACATAATATTAAAATAAATCATTGAAAAATATGATTCATTACATCACACACACCTTAGGGATTTTACATCCCCGAAAAGCCAAAACAAGGGCTCCACAAAAAGATGTGGGTACTGCACACGAATCTGAGCCTCTCACTCTCACGTGCTCTCCTGGAGATTCATGTTCTGCCACTAAACATGCACCAAGGGAATAGATTTTCCACAAATGATCTTATCTTGTCGATCCACAATCTCTAGTTGGTACTCAGCAAAGGTCTCTCCATCATCAATGTCCAGCTCGCCCCGGTTGATAACGTGCGAAGGATCATTCACATACTTCTACAGCTGCGACACGTGGAAAACATTTTGTACGTGGTCCATATGAGGAGGTACATCCAAATGGTAGGCCACCTATCCAACTCTACTCAAAATCTAAAAAGGGCCGATGATCCTCAGAGATAGCTTGCCACCTCGGCCAAATCTCTGCAATCCCCGTCGAGGTGAGACACGAAGGAACTCATGGTGTCCCTCCTCGAACTCCAAGGGCCTTCATCTCCTATCGGCATAAGACTTCTGCCAACTGTGTGCATTCTTCATCCTCTTATGGATGACCTGCACCTTCTATGTAGTATCTCGCACCATCTCTAGGCCCATGAGTGCTGACTCCCCTGGGTAACTCCATCAAAGTGGGGACCTGCAAGGTCGCCAGTACGAATCCTTGAATGGTTCCATACCAATAGTGGAATGATAACTATTGTTATAATAAAATTCTACTAGTGGTAGGTGATCCTCCCAACTACGAACGAAGTCAACAATGCAATCATGTATCATATTCTCCAGAACCTGGATGGTCTGCTTCGTCTGACCATCATTCTGAGGATGAAACGATGTGCTCAGTCATAACTGAGTCCCAAAATCTTCATGTAATCCCTTACATAACCGGTATGTGAAACGAGCATCACGATCTGAGACTATCATGGATGGAACTCCATGACATGGAACTATATCTTATACATATAGGTGTCCCAATCTCTCTACTGAACTCTGCTTCTGAATGGCTAGGAAGTGGGTTGACATGGAGAGTCGATCAACGATCACCAGAAGGCATCATGTCCCTTGGATGTATGTGGTAAACCCATCACGAAGTCCATGAATATCTCGTCCCACATTCACGTTATCACCTTAAGTGGCTGAGTCAATCCTGCTAGGACCTAGTTCGTAGCCTTTACTTTCTGATAAGTAAGGCACCAAGAAACAAACTCTACCACACTCTTCTTCATTCCTGGCCTCCAGAACTGACGTTGGAGGTCCGGGGACATCTTTTCCACACCGGGATGCACCACCAAAGGAGATTTATAGAACTCCCTCAGAACCTCCTCCTGCAACATCTACATTACTATTATGCGCCCTCTGAAAATAACAGTGTGCTCCCATCCTTTTGAATATCCATCAGCAGCATCACTTGCATATATCTGACCATGTAGAGTCCCATAGATAGCATCCTCATGTTGCTCTTCCCAGACTCATTGTAAGAGTGGAGGGGTAACTACCATCGACTGATGGTAGGCTCCCTCATCCATATCCATAAAGGATAACTGTAAAGAGTCCAACTGTCTTGTTGCCTCATCCAGCAACTGCAAAATGGATTTATTGCTGAGAGCATCTACAACAACGTTCCCCTTCCAAGGATTATAAACAATCTCAAAGTCATACTCCTGGAGTAACTCAAGCCATCACCTCTGTCTCAAATTCATATCCTTCATGGAAAATATATATCTGAGACTCGTTTCATTAGAGTAGACGATAAACAGCTCGCCCATCAGGTAGTGCCACAACATCTCTAATGTGAATACTACTACTGCCAACTCAAGATCATGGGTCGCGTAGTTATGCTCGTGTGGCCTCAATTGTCATGAGCCATAGGCAATCACTACATTCCTCTACATCAAGACACAACCAAGCCCAGTTCATGATGTGCGGCAGAACACAATGTACTCGACACCATCCTCTGATAATATCAAGATCAGGGTGCTCCTCAATCTCTGTCTCAACTACTGAAAATCCTACTGGCATCTCTCGGTCCACACGAATGGTTTCCCCATTCAGTTCAATGCTGTCATGGGTGATGAAATCCTGGAGAAATCATGAATGAATCTCCGATAGTAGCCTTTCAACCCAAGGAAACTCCGCTCCTTCATGACGCTCTAGTGTGGATCCAATGCTAACACTGCCTCTACATTGGCTGCGTCCATTGCTACACCATCTATTGAGATAATGTGTCCCATAAAGTGGATCTCCTATATCCAGAACCGACACTTAAAGAGTTTACCGTACAACTGGTTCTCTCAGAGTGTCTTGAGAACCATCCTTAGGTGCCCTGCGTGCTCCTCCCCAAATGCAGAATACACACGGATATCGTCAATGAAGACTACTGCAAACCGATCTAGATAGGGCTGAATGATCTGATTCATGGGTCCCATAAACACTACCCTAGCGTTTGTCACGCCGAAGGGCATCACCAAGTACTAATAGTGACCATAGCATCATCTGAAATCCATCGTCGGTATATCCTCATCCCGTATTCACTACTGTATATAGCCTGATCGTAGATAAACCTTCGTGAACCATCGTGCCCCTCTGAACTGGTCGAAGAGGTCATCTATCCTCGTTAGTGGATACTGGTTATTTACGGTCACATGATTCTAACACCAGTAATCCACACACAGCCTCATGCTCCCATCTGCCTTTTTGGAAAACATCACTAGGGCCACCTATGATGAAAAACTGGGTCTCACGAAGCCCTTCATCTGCATGTCTTCCAGTTGCACCCTCATCTCATGAAGCTCATCAGGAGTCATCCGATATGCTGATGCTGATATCGGTGTCATCCTGGGTTGCAAATAAATGTAGAAGTCTATCTCCCCACGAATAGGTCATCTAGGGACATCCTCAGGAATGACGTCCTCTTACTCAGCCACTACTACTGGAAACTGTAAACTCTTAACATCTGTTGCGTCTAGGGCTAGGGTAGCCAACTGATATGAAATCGGTTATACCTTCCTACGTAGGAGTCCATCATGCGCTACCTGGGTCTCCTTTTCACCAACGAAGGAGAACCTTGTTTCATCACTGTAGACACACCGCACCCTTATCCTAAAATAGTCTATCTAGGCATGAACTATGGATAGCCAATCCCTACCATTAATAACATCATAAGGCCTCGAAACTACCACTAAGAGGTTCCAACCAAAACTCACTTCTCTACGGGTCAGGTCATAGTGTCTGTAATGGTCTGTTATCTCTAAATCTCTTCTAGACGGTGTTTCTAAATGTAAGGGTCGAGTCAATGGCTCAGCTGGAATCTCAAGGTCTCGAGCAAGATAAAGTTCCAGAAAAGAATGACTAAAACCTATGTCTATCTGTATGGTATCCAAAGTACAAAAGACACATATTGTACCTCTAATCATTCCAGGAGAACCTGGGTCAATAGCCTCTTCTACTTGTAGCTATCCCCGCATCCTCCCACCAGCTCCCTGAGCCTGTGGTGGACCTTCTAGGGGTGGTGGTGGAAAAAGTTCAAAATGCCAACCACCTCCAGGTGCTCTGATAGCTCTTCTACCACATCTGCCGCCCCGCGGATCTGTCTCCTCCACACGTTGCCTCTACCTCATTGGTCCATCCACTGCTCCCATTTTAGAAGTATGGAGGGTTGGACAATCTCGAACGATATGTACCATTCCTTTACATGATTTGCATCACCTCTCTCGAGGCTGGATGGATGCACCCATTGAACCATACATGGCAGATCCCCTATCCTGGGACATCCTCTGAAAACGTTTCCAGTGCCTGGGTCCCTGACGTCGTCCCCCTACTTCAGAGGTCTCCGCCCCAGCTCGCTCACTGCTGGGAACTGCCAGTTTTCTCTACTCTGTCAAGAAACTTTCAACCACCAAATCCTGCTCGAGAACCCAATCAGAAGTAGGAATTCTCATAGGAACAATTCTAGCTCAGATATCTCTGTGCAAGCCCCGCTCAAAAGTCTGAGCTCAGAAATACTTATCCCTGACCATATCCATCGAGTACCATGAGACATCAGTAGACCTCGATGAATACTCAGTCACCATTATGGTTCCATGCTGGAGCTGAAGAAGATCTTGTATACGTACGTCTCTCAGGGTAACTGGTGAAAACTTCTCCTTGAAGATATGCTCAAACTCTGAACAAGAAAGAGTTGCCTCATCATGGGTCTGGATAACCAAACTCCACTATCGCCATGCTGAGCCCTATAGAAGGCTCACTGCCAGGATCACCATATGGACTGCTGGTGTCCTGACCAAACGGAAGACTCTGGCCACTGCATCAAGCCAGTCCTCTAATGCCTGAGGGTCAGGCACTCCTCAACACCTTTTGTTTCTCTGTCCCTGAAACTCATGGAAAGCGCTCAGCCTGCGCTCCTCCTCTGCTAGAACAACAAGCACTAAACACTGCTCTACAGGTGGTGGAATAACTGGCACACCAACCATAGGTAAAACTTGGGATCTGGTCCTTGTATCAATGCTTTAACACTGATTGGGTCATCCTCATGATAGAGCTGCTGGATCCTAGCGTGTTCACATCGTGGAGGCATCCTGTAATGAAATAAAGTGTATCTCAGTCAGTGAGTATATCTGGAGAGGTGACTGAAGAAGGACATGGAAACCACAACCCATTCTTATAAGAAGCATATAATGTTATTATCCCCTGTAACTAGTGTGCTAATGTTCCGGGTCGAAAAGCATGTCATCATAGTCCTGGTGTATGGATACGTCGGCTGCCCGCACCAGCACTGGGGTCCCTGTCTGGAAAACCGAACTCGAAACACTTAACACTTTTTCCCCAAACCAACTCACAGACTCTCGGTCCTAAGATAGAACCGAACACCTCTGATACTGATATGTCACGACCCATCCCAGTGGGGCCTAAGTTGAAACTTCCCAATCCCGCCTCTGATAGGCCAGGGGATGGTGACTAGCACCGAGTAGTCATGTTACTATCATTGGAGGAATTGCCTATAAACCTGTAAGCAAACACACACATCTCCAAGCCTACAAACCATAAAATAAAAAACTACTAAAAAAGTGAAAAACATTCACACACTAAAATCCCAACCAAAAGAGTATGAAAGGAAACTAATGTATAGTAAATGTAAAACCCAGGGCCAAAAGTACAATCCCCCCAAAAGAATGTCTTCAAAAATTCCAACCTATAAGGAAAGGTACTGTGACTGCAAACTGTAGTCATAGGAATACACCTCGACCTGCCTGATCTCACTGAGCAAAGTCAGGTCCGGATCGACATTGAATCCTGTCAGAGGGTCACTCGTCTGCACAAGACATGTCACGTTCGGGCAAATCCCATGTAGAGGTGAGTATAACAATACCAATTAGGACACCCCAAAACCATAAAGGAAATACAATAATGGAAATACCAAAAATGAATGATACAGTCAGCTGCACACATTATATTTCTATAGAACAAATAATAAGAATATCCAGATATACTCATAAGCGATCGACTATCGTGAAAACACCACTAAGATCTAGCAAGAAGATTCCACTAAGCACATAACAAGGAGAACACACTCCTTGGTCTGAAGAGATAGACACTAGTACTCGTTCTGGGAGAACACACTCAACAAGTACTTGAGAACATGATGCTCATATGAGTATCAAAACCAATAGCCATGGGGTGATTCCAACAACTCAGTCTGAACTAATCTGCTAAGTAGAGGATCAGCGCCCGGGTATAGTTGGTCTCGTCAATAACAAGAACTCTACCTAGGGTACCCAGAATGAGTATACGATCCATCTCCAAGTCTCACAGAGGGTATTCCAACAACTCTATTCAAGAAGTCCTACTGAAGGGACGAACCCTAATGAATCTTGTCCAAGTCACAGAAGGAAACTGGCTCAAGACATGTAAAACTGGTTACACGACATGTTGTATGGTTAAACACTGTGTTACATGACCCTAGGTACTTCCTGTGTAACAGCCCTTGTAATCTACCCAAGTTGTTTAAATCTCAACTACATGGCATGTGAAATGATCACACGACATGTTCCTTGAATTCAGGTACTGCGCTTATAAATGGCATGTGTCTGAAATCGCAGTCGTATAAGAATGAATATAAACGACATGTATGTCGAAGAACACAATGTGTCCTGTCAACTGGGAAACACCAATGTACCCTAGCCATATGCCAGTACACGGTGTCCATCCCTGTTGTCTGCCCGTGTACCACTACATGGGGTGTCCCGTGTATCTGGATCTGTCGGGATAGGGAAGGGTATATATGTCGTGTCTTTGGTCATGTACCCAACCTATGTTCATGTACTCCCAGAGTACACGCCAGGTGGTCCGCCGACAAACAAACGCTGTGTAGCCCATTCTACACGTTGTGTAGGGGTGTTTTTCCAGAAACACCGTCTTCCACCTCGCACTTTGACCAATCTTCTAGATCTTGATTCTGTTGTCTGTTTGCCACGAAACCCAAGACGATGGGTTGCCTCATCATTGTGATGCTGAATCCGTGGTTTTATGGCCTTTGATCGGCTGTGAAATCCCATTCCGGCAACCCGTATGGAAATTTTTCCAAGAACGATATCTTCTGATCCGCTTAGATCTATCTTCTGAAACCATCGTCTCCCCTCCGCAAGATCACTACGGTATCGATTCTTCAATTTGGGATTGTTGTTTCGTCGAACGAATGCACAATGATCCGTGGTTCATCGCCCCGTGAAGAATGCGAAGAACGTGTGAAAGAAAAACGGAAGAGAATCCAAATGAAACAAATTTGAGGAATGAACCTCCACCGTCGTTTGTCACAGAGTTGATCCGCTCCCATTAAAAGGATTAAACAGAGTAGAAATCAGCAATAGTAAATCAACATGGATCAATTTCCCAAAATCCCCGCAAAATCCCATCCCGCAATTACGATCGATCCACGAGCTAATATTTTTGTGGATTAGTCCACGTTCATCGTAGGAATCAAGAACATGGAAAATGAATCAGAATGAGATAAAATGCCCTACATGGATCTGTGACATTTGTTGGCGATGATCTGGTCGCAGCGTTTTCATCTCTATGTCGGGTGGTTTTCTCCAGAGCCTCATTGGGTTTTAAGGTTATGAGGTTTGTAACCCTGTACCCCTGTGTAAACCTTTATTTAAAAGGACAAAAGATAAAGATTTCGCTACATCAATGATTTTTAATAAAATAATTCTAATTAATATATTATTACTTTTACATCCATAAACCATATTTCACCCCTGGTCTATGCCAGCCGATGTTAGGTCTTCTCTAGGGTAAACCCACTTCTCTGGACCCAGCGGTGCCCTCAGATTTCAAATATGAGCACCCGATCATGAGTTATTCTGCTTTTTTAGGAAAACCCCATGTGCGCATAAAAAATATTATTTAATTTAATTCAAACATTTTTCTGGGCTCTCCAGGCCTCGGAACTGCAGGCCTTCTTGAAGAATAGCCTCGAAATAATTTCGACATAATATTAAAATAAATCATGGAAAAATCCAAGAAATTAAAATAACTCAATATTCAATTTATATTTCAGGTAATAACTGGTTTGTTTTTTATAAAAAATTTTCATTGATATATTTCACATTTTCATACATTAATAATAATTTAATAATATATAGATTGTAAAAAATTATATAAATTTCATATATATTCATTATATATTTATTTATAATAATCTATAAAATATACAAATTAGAAATAAAATTTCCAGGAGATAGTATGTCGTAATTACACATAATCGTTGATTCCATTGTTTTTTTGGATTTAATGAAGGCATATAATATTATATATTGTCTTTTAGAAATTGTTTTTATCTCATATATATCTCATATTTTTATTAGACTTTTCCTTAATACATTTCATGTATTTATTAAAAGAATAATGTCAATTTGCGCGGAAATAGTTTGACATACACACAAACAATGTTATCATATTACTACAAAACAAGAAAGAATGAATGCATACTTGATATAATAATTAAAAAATATTAATAACATCATAAATATAGAATATATCATATATAAATAATAAATACATCATTATTTCCATCCGTGATTTGTGGTAACAGAATAGTGGAAATCCTCTATTCATGAGGTGGTAGACTAATTTACATATTAACGATGATTTAATAACCCATTTGATTGAAGGGATGAGAATTTTAGGTCATGAAATTATAATAAATTATTTTAGTATATTTAATAAACATATAATAATATATAATATTGATATAAAAATAAGTAAACGGGGGTTGGGAAGAAATAATTTAAAAATATTTATTGATGAACACTACTTCTACTAGTATCCTCCATATATATATAGAAAAATCCTTCCAATGATAAATTTATAACAAGAACAAGGCTTATAATTTGAGGTTGGTGTAGAATTCATTCAGTTCTATATTTTCATATTCAAAATGTTTTGAATGTTTAAATAAGTGATGATAGGGGAGGCATTTTATTAGTTGGATAGAGGAAATTATAACGCCTCGACCCTAGTTACCCAAAGTCGGTGCATTATTACATAACATTGGCATGATCACAAGGAGATCATGTCTCGAAAGACGGATCAGTTTAGTATTTTTGGAAACAAGATTCATACATATGTTCAACTTTACATCTTGAATAGAAATAAAACAATATATATTTCATTAGAATCATCCAAGCCTCCTAGATTATGCCTGCAGGTCACTCATAACTAACATTTTTATATCCTGGGAAAAAAACATTGAAAGGGGTGAGCTGAAACGCTCAGTAAGGGTATGTAATACATCAGAAAACGACATAAATATTATGCATGGTAAATAATTGAAACGACATGCCCATACCAATAATATACATGAATACTTTTAGGGAAAAAACATGAGATGAGTAAATAATGACATAATAAAAAATAATCATGGGTATTCTACTAGTCGAATGACCACATGAACCATCAATATTATTTCCATAATGAGGGAATGGATAATGCCAGACATTCTAAAACATTTTTTCAAGGCCTCAGCCAAGATGGATAAAATGATTTAGGCCTCGGCCAAAACCATAAATCAAATTGGGAAAGGGCCTCAGCCAATTCCACGTCTAGTTTTCTCATGAGATCTACCGATGCATCGAGGAGCTATAGCAGGATCCACCTGTCACTAACTAAGTCCAATAGATTCCTAATATGAAAAGGATTAAACATATCATAAACATTCTTATTAAAACTAGGATAATAAATTTAAATACTTTAACCATATGAAATGAATGGTATAAAAATAGCACATCCACAGTCATACATATCACAAAAACATCAATACAATATGGATGTTTTGTATCATAATAAATCAACTTCAAATAAACTTAAAATCCATCAAAGGATGTTGACATAGATGAAATCAAAACCTTTTTTTAGAGAGACATATCATTTTATAATTTGAAATCATTTAAGAGTAACATAAAGAAAATATTTATTTTGAAAATATTTCTATAAGCTTGTAAGGGAAGCTTTGACGATCTTATAATGGAGGAAAATAGCTGCACCCTCCGTATATGTTAAAAAAGCATTCTTATAATAATTTTGTCGAAAAGGTTAAAAAGGACCTTGTTTGGAAAAGTACGAAAATATTCCTTTATAAACCTCTTATAAAAGTCAAAAAAGGGTATAAATGACTTTAACCCATATTCTATAAATAATAATAATGTTTTGAAATTCATTTTTAAGAAACATTGATGTGGATGATAAAGAGGTCCCAGTGGATATTTACATATAAACAACCCTGAATAATGAAGAGAATGTGAAATAACCCTTACCTTGTACTTTACCTTGGTTGATGGTAGGTGAACCTCATGTATAATAGTGAAATAATTGTTATTTAATTATACAAGAATCATATACATTAATATGATATCATATATGATCTTTTAACATTGCTTTGTTAATGATATCTTAGTATTATCGTCATTTCAGATGTTAACTTACTCATTTTCTTTTACATGTTTTGTTACATATTCTGTGTTAGTTATCAATAGGTTGTATTTCATTCATATCCAGAATTATATGAAGTCCTTAAACATTATTTTTAATCATAAAATGAGAATTATACTTGAATGGATACCATGGGGATTGAATCTCATCGTGTTCCTGGAGATGGTAGTCTGTACCTACGCACGAGCGACAATATCATTCATTTGATATTAAAATAATATATGATTGGATGTTATATCATATATAGATAATCATTATCATGTTATATTTATTATTTACATGAATTACACATCATTATTATACCCATCCAAATAATAATGTTTTGAATAACAATCATACCACGACATGGAGACGATAAGTCGTACGTACGAACGTATGGTGACATGTCATTCATAGGATGGATAGAATACTGAATATGGTTATACAATATTTATAATAAAATCTCATTATGTAGAAGATACTGGAGTTATTATTTTATAATGCGAATAACAAAGAAAGAAGGAGTTGGAGAAGAAATGAACTTGAAAAAGGGTGGTGAAAACATTACCTCTTTTTCGGGTTCTTCCTTTTGATTTGATCCAAAGGGATCCGTAGGTTGGTTTCTAATCAAAATATGAACTCTATGATGAATTTATGTAATTTTAGAGAGTATGTTTGTAGGGGTTTTCCTATCCAAAAGGCATTTAATGTGTGAAAAATTTGATATAAGTGGTGTCCTTTTATAAGGGGGAGGAGGGGCACCTTAAGAAAATCTAGAAATATTATTTTATAATATACTAATATTTGGTTTATAACGGCTCCAAAGAAGATTATTTAAATGTTAAGGTGGGTATGGGACTAACACCACTCAACCAATAAAATTTAGATAGGTTTGGGTCTTTATATAAACCTTATATTTTAGATTTGACTCTTAGTTAATTAGTTTGACACTTATCATGGCAATTTGTATTTTTAGATTATAGAGTTTATAAACATACTATATACCTCCAAGCGACCCCCAAGTGGTCCATTATTTATACATATAGCATGATATAAGTCTCTTGGTTGATCCTTAGATTATTAGGAATGGAATATCAATTAATAATATAATATTGGTTTTATAAACTCTTTTATGTCAATTTTGACACTATTGGGTGTTGTGTTATTGATAAATTCATAACAGAATTATAAAATTGAAACAAATTTATATAAATAATCCTAATATGTCAAATTAACCTATAAAATTATTGGAATTTATAAAAAGTCCCGAATAACATTTATTTGTTTATTTATAATATCAATTTTCTTAATCTATCATTAATACGGTAATTACTGCATCATTATTAGGTCATAAATAAATTACATAATTTAAGTCTAAAAATACTATGTAAAATACCATTATGTAGGAAATCATTTTATCTTTCTAATTAATATTTATAGTCAATAATCCAACATATATAACCCTATGTAAAAATTGTTTTTCTAAAAGATATATGCTTATGTCTTTTTTGTATTTATTTTAACTTAATTAATATAAAGTGTCATTATCCCGAACAAGTGGCTTCATGGGGTCCCAAAATCGACCCAAAAATGCCCATGGTCGGACATGTATCAACAAATAATGTTAGGACATATTTTAGGGTAGTTTATTATTATTATAATATTATTTGTGTACACCTATTTAAAGGATTTACTCTTTAACCATGGTAAATAAAATTTTTACCGAAGTAATTATTCAAAATGTCTAAAAATTAAAGATACCTAAATACACAATTTGGACATCCGGATTCCAAATATGGAATCCATTTTTCCATATTCAAAACATATAAGTGGTAGAAAATAATTTAAAATTAATTTCATCGTTAAAACAAAAAGCTTGTTTTTAAGAGATAATAACTATCAAAAGATTGACGCTTGTTTGTGTCTGGTTTAATTGAGAAATTATTTCCAATGACCAAAATCATATTAAATGGTAAAAATATATTCTAAATATACATTAAAAACAGTAAAATTCATAATTTCTCACTATTAATTATTTTTATTAAAAAATTTGTTTTTAATAAAAATCTAGTAATTTTCACCATTCATCAAAATATAAAAGTTATCCAAAAAGTATCAAAATTTCATCCTAGGACAATTTTGATATTCCGAATGTAAAAATGAATTCAATTTTGAATGATAAAATGAATGAAATTTCAATAAGTGGGTATTACTATTCATAACGGCTACATTGATTGGTCGTGTTGTGTTAGAATCTTGAAGTTGTGTAAAACACACGAAATTGTATTATTTGAAGAGAAGCGTACCGTGGAAGCTTGGGGTGTTACATTATCCCCTACTTCAAATAATTTCATCCTCCAAATTTCTAGAATATTATTTTATAAAAAGACTCGGGTGGTTCTTATTTATATGTTACACGGGTTCCCACATTGCCTCTTCCATTTTATGGTTTCTCCATAGAACATTTACCAGACGAGTCGTCCGGTTTCTGAGCACTTGTTGTCTCATAATAAGAATCCTGATGGGCTATTCGCAATAAGAGAGATTGGGTTCCAGTTCTAATTCCTCATAGGTGAGTACATGCATTGGGTCAGGCATGTATTTTCTCAACAGTGATACATGGAAGACATTTTGAACTTTCAGGATATTTGGAGGCATTGTCAAACGGTAAACTACATCCCCAATTCGTTATAGAATTTTGAATGGTCCAATGTACCTAGGACTAAATTGACCATTCTTACCGAAATGTATTACTCCCTTCCATAGAGATACATTCAAGAAAACATGATATCCTACGTGAAATTCCAAATCCTTCCTTTGATTATCTGAATAGCTCTTCTGCCTTCTTTGAGTTGCTTTTATGTGTTTTTGGATTACCTTTAACTTTTCCATTATTTACTCCACTAGTTTCGGGCCAACAAGTTTTCTTTCACAAACATCATCCCAACAGGTAGGTGTGCGACATCTCTTTCCGTACAATGCTTCATATGGTGTCATCCAAATACTTGAATGGAAGCTATTACTATAGGAAAGTTCCACCAGAGGTAAATATTCATCCCACATACCCCGAAAGTCATGTGAGAATGATCTCAACATATTTTCTATGGTTTGAAAAGTCCGTTCTGATTGTCCATCTATTTGAGTGTGATAAGAAGTTCTCAAACAAAGTTTAGTATCCAAGGCCCTCTGAAGACTTCTCTAGAATCTTGATGGAAAACGGGGATCAAGATCCGAGAAAATCGATAGGGGTACTCCATGAAGTCTCAGAACATCATTAATATATATTTTTCTAGATGTTCAAGTGGTAAATCATCCCTTATAGAAAAGAAATGTGCTGACATAGTAATATGATCAACAATGACCCATATTGCGTCATTCCTTCTAGGAGTCTTTGGTAGTCCCATGAAAAATTCCATCGTGATATTATCCCATTTCCACTCAGGTATTGGAAGAGGTTTCATGACTCTTCAAGGCTGTTGCCTCCCAGCTTTCAATTGTTGAAAAACTATACATCTTGACACAAAATCAGAAATCTCCCTCTTTATGTTTTACCATCAAAAATGTTCCTTTAAATCTATATACATTTTGTTGCTCCCAGGGTGTATAGAGAAATTGTAACTATGAGCATCTTCCAACAATTCCCTTTTTAAATCAAGTATATCGGGAACACAATGTCTCTTCCCAAATTTCAAAATTCTATCTTCATACCCAACTTCACTCAATCTCCCATCATTCACAGCTTTAATCTTATTTTTAAACTCTTCTCATCGGCTTGAGAACTCTTTATCCTTTCTAGTAAATATGGTTTGGAAACCATTTGAAAAAGTGTCGATATTTAACCATCCATGGTTATTCCCATATCCATCTTTACTAGATCCATGTATTTAGGATCCTTTTTAACACTCATCTTGTTCAAAACTCCATGATCATTTCTTCTCGAAGAATATTCCACCATATATGCCTTCCCCGGGAGGTAGTGTATCATTCAATCATAATCTTTGAGTAGTTCAAGCCATCTACTTTGCCACATGTTGAGTTCTTTCTGTGAGAAAATATTCTTCAAACTCTTGTGATCAGTATAAATCTCATATTTTTCACCGTAGAGATAGTTTCTCCGAATCATCAGAGAAAATTGTATAGAAGCTAACTCAAGATCATGAGTATGATAGTTTTGCTCATGAATTATCAACTGTCGTGATGCATAAGCAATAACCCTATCATTCTGCCTAAGGACACAATGAAGTCTTTTCTTTGATGCATCCCTATAAATAACGAATCCATCATTCCTCGATGGTAGAGTCAATATAGGAGCATTGACTAATATTCTCTTTAGTTATTAAAAAAATTCTTTACACTCTTTTGTCCAGAAAAATTTAACCCCTTTACGCATAAGGTTCGTTAATGGGTTAGCTAATCGGGAAAAATTCTGGACGAAACGTCGATAATAACCAGCTAGAACAATAAAACTGTGTACCTCAGTTATACTCAATGGTGCTGGCCAGTCTTGGATTGCCTTGGTCTTTGAATGATCAATAGGGATTCTATCCTTAGAGACAATATGGCCATGAAAAAAAATCTCCCAATCCATAATTCACACTTGCTAAACTTCCCATATAATTCATGTCTTCTCAGAGTCTTCAATATAAAGCGTAAGTGATATTCATGATCACTATAGATTTTCGAGTATAAAAAGATATAATCAATAAATACCACTACAAAGTCATCAATATATTCCTTGAAAACTCTGTTCATTAGATCCATGAATACAGAGGGTTCATTAGTCATCCCAAAAGGCATTACTGTAAACTCGTAATGCCCATACCTGGTTCGAAATGCTATCTTCGGAATGTCTTCCTTCTTCACACACAACTGATGATATCCAGATCGAAGGTCAATATTTGAAAAGTATTGATCTCCATGCAGTTGGTCAAATAAATCATCAATGTGATGTAGGGGATACTTGTTCTTAATTGTTATAGCATTGATCTCCCCGTAGTCAATGAACAACATCATAGATCCATCTTTATTCTTAACAAAAAGGACAGAGGATCCCCATGGAGAAACACTAGGGTGAATCAATCCTTTATTACTCAATTCCTCTAATTGATTCCTTAGTCCATCTAATTCCAAAGTGTCAATTCTATAAGGGGTTTTCGATATGGGCCTTGAACAAGGAATTAAATCAATGGAAAACTAACCTTCTCTTTCTGGAGGATGTCGAGGCAAATCTTCCGGAAACACATCTACATATTCTTTCACGATATGTACATCCTCTATTTGAATATTACTTTCCTCACCCATAGTCATTTCATTCTATTCCTCCCCAATAATTTAATTTAGTTGAGCTACTGAGGGTGGATCAGGATAAGAATTAGGTGGAGACCATTCTTCTCTAAAGATAAGGTGTTCTTTGTCATCATAATCAAGAATAATAACCTCCTTTTTCATATAATAAATCTTCATATCATGGTCTAAAATCCAATCCAATCCAAGGATTATATCAAATTCAATCATAGGTATGATGATGAGATCAGCGGAAAAAGAACATTTATATGCTCTAATGTGGATTGATTCACAAAACTTCGATGCAATGATACAACCCATAAGAATTTTTACTGACAACTCCCTTGTTAAATAAAATCGGAAATATCTAATATTGTTAGAAAACTGGGAAGATATGATATAATGCGATGATCCAGAATCAAATAATGCATTTTCTAAACCTAAGGAAACATTTAAATTACCTACCACCATGTCTTTCGGGGCTTCAACCTCAGCAGTAGTGATTGCATAAGCTTGGTCTTGATCCCTTGGCCTTTTCTGAGGTAAGTTTCCATGACGCTTAAGACATTCATTTGAATAATGTCCCATATCCTTGCAATTGTAGCATTGAAAATCTGTAGCATCTTTCTTTCATTTACAATCACCAGCCAGATGGCATTTCTGTCCACATTTGTGGCATACTCATTTTCCTTTTAGACTGGCACCAGGTTGTTTCCTTCCACAATTATCACTTGGTGGATATTCAATTCTACCCTTCTTTCCTGTTTCCTTATTTCCTTTCCCAGAGTGTTCAGTAGGTCTCTTCTTCTCTTGCTTTGATTTAAAGTCATAAGACATAGAGAATTACTTTCTATCTTGATATCACACGAGACAATATCTTTGTATGATGAGATGGTTTGTGAGACCAATGCTCGATGGAGAAATGGATTTAACGCAACAAAGAAACAGTCAATCTTACTCTTTGGGTTACGTATATAATTAGAAGCATGCCTTGCTAACCTTGTAAAGTAAGCCTCATACATTGCGACATTCTCATCCTCTTTCTGCCTCAGACTCATAAATTCCCTTTCGATATCTACTCGATGGTCTCGAGGAAAGAATTTTTTTAAGAACAACACTTTGAACTCCCTCCATTCCATATCTGATACTTGATCATATTCCTTCGTGTTTCATATCAATGACCACCATTGATCAGCACCTCTAGTGAGGTGATAAACTGCCATGACAATGTTTTCCCTTTCACTACTTCCCAAGGAATGGAATATTTTCTCTAAGGAATTTATCCATTGCTCAGCTACTATGGGATTTGTACTCCCTTGAATGTCGGTGGTTGTTTCCTTATGAAGCGATCTAACATTGATCCTCCACGCTATGGATTTGGGTACTCTATATGGGTAAGGTTATTATTCATAACCTGAGTGAGTTGTCCCAGTATGGTGATTAGCTATTCAGCACCAGTTGCATCACTAGCTCCATTATAATTATCTTGAGTAGGAGGGAAATCCCAACATAGAGTGCCTGCATTGATACAGTTTCCATTCCTTCCACTAGGTGCCATTTCTAAACAATGGCATAAACTAGATTAGTTTATGAATCAAAATACATAATTCCATACTTGTAAAACGCATAAAATAAATTCAACTGTTTATGAATATAATCCATAATCATAAAAAAAGTTTTCTTTCAGGAAGTATATACTCATAACCCATCATAATGGTTTGTAAAGAAAATTATAATTATCCTAAGCATATCCCCCAAGAGTGTCGTAACCAAGAGTGCCGCAAGGCCCGTTGTCATCCACCAGTTCCCGTTCGAGTCTAGCTCAAAGCGGTGTTTTCGGGTTTTTCGCCTATGTACATCTGTTCCAGAGCCGCCTCAACCTGGTCATATCCAGACAGAGATGTATTGCTCGGAAAAATCAAAAAATCTATACAATTCCAAAATTATAGGATATTCTTATATACTAATCCTCAAAGTCTATCTTAGGTCTATGTTCTCTAATCAGTGTTTATCTAAATCTAGTTTCCATGGTTTGTAATAAACATCCTCTGTTATCAAATATAACTCCTCGACCCTCGTTTCCCAGAGCCGGTGAATTATTAAATAACATTGGCATGATCACAAGTAGATTATATCTCGAAGGACCGATCAATTTAGTATTATTGGAAACAAGATTCATACATATGTTCAACATCACATATTGAAGAGAAATACAAAAAAATATATTTCATTAGAAGCATCCAAGACTCCTAGATTTTGCTTTCAGGTCACTCATAACTAACATCTTTATATCTTAGGAAAAAATAAATCGTTGAAAGGGGAGAGCTCAAACACTCAGTAAGGGTAAGTAATACAACAGAAAATGACATAAATATTAATCATGGTAAATAATTGAAACCACATGCCCTTACCAATAATATAAATGAATAGTTTTATGGAAAGAACATGAGATGAGTAAATAATGCCATAATAAAACATAACCATGGGTATTATACTAGTCAAATGACCACATTAACCATCAATATTATTTCCATAATGAGGGAATGTATAATTCCGGACATTCTGAAACATTTTGTCAAGGCCTCGGCCAAGACGTCTAAAATGATTAAAGCCTTGGCCAAAACAATAAATCAAATTTGGAAAGGGCCTTGCCAATTCAATGTCTAGTTGCCTCATGAGACCTACCGATGCATCAAGGAGCAATAGCGGGCTCCACCCATCACTTACTAAGTCTAGTACATTCCTCATACGAAAAGGATTAAACATATCATAAACATTCGTATTAAAACTAGCATACAAAATGTCAATACATTAAACATAATCACTGAACGGTATAAAAATAGCACATCCACAGTCAAAAATATCACGAAAACTTCAATACAATATGGAAGTTTTTTATCATAATAAATCAACTTCAAATAAACATTAAATCCATCAAAGGATGTTGACATAGATGAAATGAAAACCTTTTTTTAGAGAGACATATCTCTTTATATTTTGAAATCATTTAAGAGTCACATAAAGAAAATATTATTTTTGAAATATTCTTATAATCTTGTAAGGGAAGCTTTGACGATCATATAATGGAGGAAAATAGTCGCACCCGCCGTATTAGTTAAAAAAACATTCTTACATTAATTTTGTAGAAAAGGTTAAAAAGGACCTTATTTGGAAAAAGATAGAAAGATTCCTTTATAAACCACTTATAAAAGTCGAAAAACAGTATAAATGACTTTTACCCATATTCTGTAAAATAGTAAGAATGTTTTGAAATTCATATTTAAGAAACATGGATGTGGATGATAAAGAGGTCCCAGTGGATATTTACGTATAAACAACTTCGAATAATGACGAGATTGTGAAATAACCCTTACCTTTACTTTTCCTTGGTTGATGGTAGGTTAACATCCTATATAATAGTGAAATAATTGTTATTAAATTATAAAATAATCATATAAATTAATATGATATCATATATGATCTTTTAACATTGCTTTGTTAATAATATCTTAGTATTATCGTCGTTCCGGGTGTTAACTTACTCGTTTTCTTTTACATGTTTTGTTACATAAGCCGTGTTTGTTATGGATAGGTTGTATCTTATTCACATCCAGAATTATATCAAGCCCTTAAACATTATTATTAATCATCAAATGAGAATTATACTTGAATGGATACGATGGGGAATGAATCTCATCGCGTTCTTGGAGACGGTAGTCCGTACGTACGCACGAGCAACAATATCATTATTTTGACATTAAAATAATATATTATTGGATGGTATATCATATATACAGAATCATAATCATGTTATATTTATTATTAACATGAATTACACATCATTATTATACCCATCCAAATAATAATGTTTTGAACAACAATTATACCATGATGTGGAGACGGTAAGCCGTACGTTCGCACGTATGGTGACATGTCATTTAATAGGATGGATAGAATACTGAATATGGTTGTAGCATATATTAATAACATCTATGTATATATAAAATACTGGAGTTATTATTTTATAATGGGAATAACAAATAATGAAGAAGTTGAAGAAGAAATGAACTTGCAAAAGGGTGGTGAAAACATTACCTCTTCTTTGGGTTCTTCCTTTTGGATTGATCAAAAGGGATCCGTATGATGGCTTTATGATCAAACTATTGCATCTACATTGAAGTGTGGGATGTTTATAGGGTATTTGGGAATGGTTTTTATGATCCAAAATGCTTTGAAGTTGGGGAGAATTGGTTAGAAGTGGTGTCCTTTTATAAGGTGGAAGAAGGGAACCTTAGGAAAATATAGAAATATTATTTTATAATAAATTCATATTCAGTTTCTAATGGATCCAAAGTAGATTATTTAAATTTTAAGGTGGTTATGGGTTTAAAACAACTCAACAAATATAATTTAGATAGGTTTGGGTCATTATATTGAACTTATCATTTAGTTTTGACTCTTAGTTAATTACTTTGACACTTACTATGTCACTTAGTATTTTTATATTATATAGTTACTAAACATACTATATACATCCAAAAGACCCCCAAGTTGTCAATTAATGATACACCTATCATGATATAAGTCTTTTGGATGATCCTTAGATTTTTAGGAATTGAAGATCAATTAATAATATAATAATTTTTTTAAAAACTCTTTTATGTCAATTTTGTATTTTGTTTTTGATAAATTCATAACAGCATTATTACTTCAAAAAAAATTATATAAATAATAATAATATGTCATATTATCCTATAAAATTATTGAAATTTATAAAAATTCACTAATTACATTTATTTGGGTATTTATAATATCAATTGTCTTAATCTTTCATTAATACGGCAATTACTGCATCATCATTGTGTCATAAATAAATTAAATTATTTAAGGTATACAAAATATAAGTAAAATACAATTATGTAGGAAATAATTTCATATTTATAATGAATATTTATAGTCAAAAATCCAACATATATAACCCTATGTAAACATTTTTTTTCAAAAAGATATATGATTATGTCTTTTTTGTATTTATTTTAACATAATTAATATAAAGTGTCCTTATCACCAACAAGTGGCTCCATGGTGTCCTAAAATTGACCCAAAGATGCCGATGGTCAGACAGGTATCAACCAATAAGGTTAGGACACGTTTTAGGGTAATTTATTACTATTATAATATTATTTTTTACCTTTATTTACCGAATTTACCCTTTAACCATGGTAAATAAAATATTTACCGAAATAATTATTCAAAATGTCTAAAAATGAAAGTTACATATTTACACAATTTGTAGATCTTGGTTCCATATATGGAATCCATTTTTCCAAATTCAAAACATAGAAGTGGAAGAAATTAATATAAAATTAATTCTCATCTTTAAAACAAAAAGCGTGTTTTTAAGATATAATAACTATCTAAAGATTTACGCTTGTTTATGTCCTGTTTAATTGTGAAATTATGTCCAATGAACAACATAGTATTTAATGGTAAAAATATTTTCTAAATATACATTAAAATAACTCAAATTCATAATTTATCAATATTAATCATTTGGGTTAAAATAGTTTTTTTAATAACAATTTAGTAATTTTCACTATTCATCAAAATATAAAAGTTATCCAAAAACTACCAAAATTTCATCCTAGGATAATTTTGATATTCTGAATCCAAAAATGAAGTCCATCTTGACAGATAAAATGTAATAAACTTCAAAAGATGGGTATTACTATTCACAAAGACTACTTTGATTGGTCGCGACATGCTAGAATCTTGAATTTGTGTACAACACACGCTACTGTATTATTCAAAGAGAAGCATACCGTGGAAGCTTGGGGTGTTACAAACATACTTTTTATTTTTGAAAACAAATAAGGGCTCTCATTTTGTTAATAATTCCAAAGTTTAAAAAATAAATCATTATTGAACCAAAAAGGTGTATATGTTGAAATAAGTCCCTAAAATAGTTTTATATAAAAATTATACATAATATATCTCTTATAATATTTGTTTAACCCACAAGAAACCCATTTTACAATTACCATTTTAATTAACATTCACAACCATCACTATTTATCATTTTTAGACAATATGATTTTCATATTATAAATTATAAATTATTATAATTCCAAATCTAGAATACAATTTTCAAAATTTCATTCAAATAAGATTAAAAAATTAATTTAAAAATAATCCAACAGATGTGATGTGGTTGTGTGGTTTTAAAGAAAAAATGTTCATAAGTTAATATGTTTTGGTCTCCAATTTCATAGAGAAATACAAAAATTTACCTAAATTGGAGTAATTGATGTATTATATAACTAATTATAGAATAAAACAAATTTAAATTATAATTTATCATTATAAATAAATCAAATGAAAATTATGTTCTCAAGTAACATTTTACATTTTCACTATTCATAAATAATTGAAATCATTAAGGAAAATCAAAACAATTCTCCCAATGATAATTTTGACTTTATAAATTAATAAATGAATAAAATTTTATAAAATTATATATCTAAAATATTGAAAATTAAATTTTATTATTTTTTAAATAAACACTTAGATATATATTTTTTTGAAAAAAATGTATTTTAAAAAATATAAAGACTTTATTGAAAACTATATAATTTATTATCAATATGTTTTCATTATATGAATCATTATACATAATATTAAAAAAATTATTAATACTCATCACTATGTTTAATTTTCAGGATATAATTGTTTAGTTTTTACTACTATATTATAAATATATCTTGGTTTTAATAAAACTCTCTATCATGTGAAATTCATGCTAACCCAATATTTCATGTATTGTATTGATTAATTGGATTTGTCTGTAGTGTAGTAAATTTAAGAAAAGAAATTTATTTTAAAAAATAATAATTCATAATATCTGATGGTGTTACATTCAACCACCCTTAAATTTAATTTCATCCTAAATATTAGTCATTCTAATACATAAAACTGTGATACTTATACCTCATTATATCCTCATGTTTTGATATAGCTTCCTCAAACTGTTTCTCTAACCAAAAAACATTGACTATGTGAGTTGCGTTTTTTCCTATAACATTCAATTTTGATACAAATTCACTACCAGTCATTCCCCATAAGACATACCACATCCCAATGATACGACCCCAAAGTTCAGTACATGCGATGGATCGGGTATGTACTTCTATTAAAGTGATACATATAAGACCTCACGAACAAAGGAACTGTTCAGTGAATGTTCCAAATTATATGTGACTTTCCGGATATGATATAGTATTTTAATGGGGCCAATATACATTTGTCTATGTTTTACATTATTTATTTCATGGATAAATTTATTGAATGTCCTTATCTCCATATTTATATTCTAGATTTCAATAATGAGTATTAGTAAAACATTTATATAAAAAATATTATACCCCTACATTTTGTTGAATGGATCTAACATTATCTTCAATCTCATAAATATTCCATGGCCATGGTATCTTTATTTTGAGAAATTCATTATAGCATGTTTCATTTACACAAATTATTCCATAAAATGGACTTATAAGGAGTCATTTAAAGGGACGATAAATAATTAATAATGCCACCAATCGCATTTCAATGAAGCTATCAATCACAACAATATTTGAAATTTATATTATAAGATATAATAGTATACTCTAATCATCTGGCCACATTTTGTAAATTCATTAGTCCTAAAATAACATTTCTTCACTATATATAATTCTGAATAATCTCATTTACATAAATTTCTATTAAAATATCATTAATATTAATAAACTCTATTCCCAAAAACCCTAAAAAATTGAGTAAAAAATGAACATATAAGTTTAGTTATAAAATTAGTGGAACCATTGAAAGACTGTTGGTGTTTCCTCATTAAAAACCAAATATAACATTGTTCCCTCACGTTCCCATTTTCATATTCACCATGATACATATATTGATGAAACTCGATTAGCAAAGAAATGAGGTTTTTTGTTCTATACACCATGGTGTATGTCTACTAAGGTTGAAATTAATTTAATTTTCCATTTCATTTCATATTAATATAGTTTGTTTGGTATAAATTCCATAACTATGATCTTATATTTTTGTGCTTTAAACATTTATAATAATATAATGTACCACAGTTTCAAAAATCAGTTACGATGTTTAGATAAATTAACTTTCTTCTTAATATATGATATCATAGGATTATCCTTATCCTTTAGTATTCATAAGATATACAATTCATTCATTATGGTTCAAAAAGTGTTGGTTAATTTCTAAATTATATCATACTAGAATGAAAAAATAGGTTTTTAGAGAGGCCAATTGTCATACACCAGTTCCTACTCCAGTATTACTCAATACTGTTTGGTCGAGGTTGTTAAAATTATATACATCAATTCTAGATTTATATACAATTATACTATCTAGAAAATGATATATATTTTGGATACAAATTTCTCTATTCTTTACCAAAAATTAATGACATTTTCCTACCCTCAGACTCATCCTTCCACTTATCCATAGAAATTTCATTAGGAATATCACTATAATTTTTCTTCTATGTTTCCAAAGGATTACTAAACATTTTATACGATACCATCAATAGTTACCGAAGTATTTCTATATATATATGGAATCTATTTAGTTGAATATAAAATTAAATTAAAAATTACCTGCCTAAGGACCATAATATATTAGTTCCGATGCAAACATGAAAACAAGAACACATGTCCATAAGTGAGAGACATTGTCTCCCAAAACAATATTTATAACATGATCCCTTCTTAGACATGTCATAAATAATACTTTTCTTTATATCATTGTAAATGGGAACATAATAAAGGGAGATCTCATATGCTTATTAAGTGTAAAAAAATAAAGATATATAATCATGTCATGATCATAAGGGTATGTGAACATGATAATAATATTTTAAAAACCATATCATGTATATCAATGATATCAAAATTGATTCATGGAATAATGATCTGATGTTAATAAGAAATGAATCATATGAGATTAAAATAACATGATACATGAGTGAATTACAATTCCATAAGTCTTGGGTTTAAGGAATGTATATCAGATTTAAACAATTTGAAAATGTATATTTAGAAACATGTTAACTTATTCAAATAATGACATGAAATTAAGCCCTCACATAAACTTATGGCCATGAAACTAGGTCCATGAAAAACATTATAGACATGAAACACATGTCCACACATAACATTATGAACATGTACTCTCAGTCACACATAAAATTTTCAACATGTAATTAGGTTCACACATAACACCACGGACATGAATGACCGAGCTATGGATAACATCCAAATAGTCATGGTTCACTCTCAAGACTATTATAGAAGATAAATCCCATTAAATAACTAGGTATAATATCCATTGTATTCATCTATATCTCATGAGGCCTAAATGTTTCCCCAATGCATTTGAGGGAGATATATGCTCCTCAGCTTTGGTTATAACATATCCTCCATCTATGTGTGTAATATTAGCATCATCACATATTGAAAATAATATATATATGAGTCATAATATCTTAAAAAATTTGTCATATCATAATCTATGAAATTAAATGGGTTTAATATACATTTTATCATTACATAACCAGTACAAAATAAAATGAATTCATAGTCATTTTATGATTCTTTCAATGAAAAGCCCATTTATAAATAAGATTATTACATAATAATTTGATCATTGTATAATCAATGGAAGATAAAATTATAGAATTATCATAAACTTTTTGAGAAATTATAAGAATAGTGTCATTATATAATATTAACAGTAAATAGAAAGGATCTTCATACAATGTAATCGTAGATTGAAAATAACGTTGAAAGCATGAATGGTACATTTATTATAGGAAATTATATTTTATTTGGAATTCAATATTAAAAAAAATTAAAATTAAGAAAATATATATATTCGAAAATAACCTTAAAACATTTGAAGTAATGTTTTAAAAATCATTTTAAATGTATCTTGGGGAAAAAATACTTACATCTTTGCAAAACATATTATGCATGAAAATAATTTCAATGTATTTTTTTCTTGATAAAAAACATTAAATAATATAAAGTATGTTTCAATGTAATGATGGTTCTTGAAATCATAAAATTACATTAAGGTCATACATGTAAAATCAAAAATGTCATTCATAAATTTCTATAAAATATAATGGGGAATTGTTTAGAAAATGTCATGATAATTCCATTAATTATTTATTTTAAATGTAAAACATGGGAAAAATTTATTTATAAATAATAAGTGTGTAATAAAAAAATTTTGAAAATATTATTAGAAAACATGGTTTCAAATGAAAATAGATTTTGAATTTAAGATAGAAATAAATTCTTATTTCATTTGGAACATTTTTTTATAAATTTAGTGTACCAAATAGTATAAAATATCAACATTAATTGTGGATATCATGAATTACCATATGATAAAAAATTATTAGGAATTTTCTAAAGATGATTAATAATATTTTATAATCAAAAACATAATAATATACATATCCTGATAAATATTGAGATTTTAACATGAAATTTATACCTCTTTACTAACATTGAATCATACTCCCTATGAAAGAATGACATAAAATTTAATTTGAAATATCACGAACATTAATAAATTCATTATATTATATATAAAAGGGTATTTATATATAAATCATGTAAAATATATGTTCACAACATATCATACGTCTTAAATAATGAAAATTGGGAAAAATATTTTCTACCGCTTTTGTATCATTTGAGCTAAACATCCCATGAAATAGATATTCTAAAATAGATATGTAAATTTATGAATGTTGTATATAGATGAATAATAATTCACATTGATTTTCATTTTCATAAACCACATTCAATTAATAGGTGTCTAATTTTTCATGTGTCTCACTATGGTAAAAAATGACACAAAAATACCTTACCATCCGTCTTGACATCATTAGTACTCGGTCAATAAAAATAAAAAATTGAAAATTTATATTCATATATTTTATAATAATTTTAATTTATATTATACCATGTATGATTTTATTATTAAAATTTATTATCTATTATTAATGAGTCTAGGTTACAATTTCAATCTAGATAATAACCACTTTGTTTTTCATAAATGCTTTGATTTTTTATATTTCTTGTTCTCTTACATTAATGTTTTTTATAAATATCAAAAAATTTAACAATGATATAAATATCATAGATATTCATTATATAATTATTTAAAATATTATATAGAAGATATAAATAAGAAATTAAATACATTATTCGTGGAGATGGTAGACTACACATATAGATGAACGTTATTTCCATTTTCATGTCAATTATAAAGAATAAAGAATAAAATTTTTATTATAATTCCAAAATAATTTTTGTGTGATAAAAATATCTTATGATTATTAATTCCATAATTAATAAATTCCATGTAAAGTGTTAATTAATGAAGTTACATTACGATGTTGTAGTCCACAATATAAACGAATTACATTATCATATTCCCAAAAAATAGAAATCATGAAGGTAGGTATGATATAAAAATTAAAGAATAAAAAAATATCATATAGATTATTTAATCAATAAAAACATAATTATTTCCAGTTTTTATAGTTTTAATGAGAAAAAAAATTACCACAGTTCATGAGGCGGTATTCTATCGTACACATGAATGATTATTTTTATCCCATCAGGTTGAAATAGAGATAATTTTTTGTCATGATGTTCACATAAAAATGATTGATTAAATTTAAGATATAAAGGTAATTATAAATTCATATCAAAAAAATATTTAAAATGATTGAAGAAGAAATAAAAAAACAATAATTGAAAAATTTTATATCTTCATCAGGTATCCTCCATAGGTTTTCAGAAAAAAAATTCTAAGATGGATTTTCATAAAACAAATTACTTATTAGATAAGGAAAGGAATGTTGGAAAGTGTTTTGGGGTGATTTGATTTTAACAAATGATGTTTTATGGTGTTAATAAGAGATGAGAGGGGCAGTCCTTTTATACGTGGGGGAGAGGACACATTATGTATTTTTGATAACAAATATGTGCTCATATGTTTTACAAATTCCAAAAGGGAAAAGTATATTACTAGAGAGCAGCATATGATTAATTTTAAAAATATGGCAATAAAATAGATTCGAGACAAGTTTATTGGTTAATAATACACCTATCATTTTAGTTTATGCCCCATAGTGAACCAATTTTTTACATTAACAAAGAAAATTAATTTTTACTGTGTTCACAAATTATTATTGTTTAAAAATAAGATTAACTAGTTAGAAATATTATATTCTTTATATTTCATCTGTTGAATAATTATTTACAATTTCCATATACATAAGTGAAAAAAACATATTTAAAATTAATCCAACATTCCCGGTGAGAATGTGGGGTTTTAATGATAAAAATATCAATAGTTTAAAATGATTATATATCCAATTTAAGGGTGAAATTCATTAAAATGGACTATATTGGATTAATATATTTATAATTTATCTAATAATATTTTATAAAAAAAATAAAAATATATTTTTAATTTTTAAATAAAATAATTGAAAATAATTCATTATATTAAATTAACTAATTTTTCTCAATTTATAGAAAATACAACCATTCAACAAAATACCAAAAATATACCATAAGATATTTATGACATTATGAATTCGAACATAAATGTTATTTTATAATATTCATATGAAAATTAAGTTAAAAATTAATTTTAGGATTTTTCAACTAAAATTCATAAATAAATTATTTTAGAAGAATGTATATTTATAAATATAAAGACATTAATAGAAAATTTCAATTTTATTTATTAATATGTTTTTATTAAATAAATAATTATACATAATATTTAAAAACTATTATAAATATTGATATATCTATTTTTAAAAATTTTGTTATAACTACAGTGTTTGAATTATAATATTAGTAATATATCATGGTTTTTATAAAAACTAGGTATTGTGTGAAACACAAACTAACACTATATTGCATATATCATTAAAATAAAAAGTTGATTCATTTTTCAAAATCCATAAAACAATCTAAATTTATTCAAGGACAATAATTTATTATTACCCATGGAATTACAATTCACTATTCAATAAGTCCAACATCTCTAATTTATGGTTTAGAAATAATATGAGACCATACAATCTACTAGAAAGAAATCATTTTTTATAAGAATAATGGTTTATCCATCTTCTACAATTTTCTATTGACAATTGACTGTAAATGTTCTCCTAAAAAACCTATATGATAATCATTTTTTAATTTAAATAATAGGCTTCCCCCAAAAGGCTTTAACAAAACAACACTTTGATGATTAGATATTTTACACTCATGCTTATACAAGTTAGTTCTTCATATTCTAAAATTTCCTACATAGAAACGAATAATATAATTTTCTTTTCTTTATTTTATCTCTTATTATTTCTTCCTATGATAACCCCTTCTTTCTCACATACCATACACAAATCTTGATCTATGAAAACATTAAATATATATCATATAACATTAATTACCTTTATCTTATTCTATATATTCATTATTTACAACATTATGAGAATAAATAAATATTAATTACATTGATTATATGAAATTAATGTACCTGAATAATTCTATGGATGACTATCCATTAAAAAAAATATTATCAATTATTTCATCTATGAATACATGATCATAAGATTCAACGAATTATTAATTTAACATACCCCATAATGACATTAACACCATCATTTCTTTTCACTAATGATATATGTATAATCTATTCATCCTAAAACTTATATTATTCCAAAAAGTAACACCATAAATAGATCCAAAAAACTTTGCATCTTAAATTGACCATGTATTCGGTTATTTAAATTTATTAAGAATTTTAAATTGTATTTACTTATTTATTATTCACCACAAAAAATGTTTTCCAATTTTATACATTGATTTCTTACATATTATTTTAATATTTTCTCTCTAATATAGCCAAATCACATTTTTAACTCTTTCACTTATGTGATAAAATTCTAACACATGGAATATTATAATATATATATATATATATATACAATTCCTCTATATAGTTCACTAATATACTCAACAAATTCTACCATTTTAATATTTATCAAATGTAATATAACCATTATGTAAATATCTTTCCCTACATTACCCATGACATATTCAAATCATCACACATTAACCATTTATCATATATGTTGCCGCATATCGAAATTCACTTACATGAACATTTTACTTCATAAATTTCTCTTCTAGGAGAAAAATCAAGTATCTATACTCAATATATGATAATAATTTCTATTTTGAGCATTTGGATATGTTGCAGTGCATTCGACTACAAATATCTTTCCATATAGGGAAACCGTGAACATTGATATTCAATTACATAGAGCATGTATCGAAATTCACATGTAGGATTTTTAATTTCATCAAACATTTTCCACATACATTATTCTACAATATTAAACTTTATTCCTTCAATAAAATTCGTTTCTTCAAGCATGAAGATAATAATCCTCCAAATATTTAAGCATTAGAAGAATATGTCACTATTCATCATCATTTTTGAAACTCCTCCTATAAGATAAATGTATTTATTAATTTATAATAAAATAAACAACCATAATGTTTCCCAATTATTTTTCTTCATCTTCTTTATCAATATTACTGTAACGACTCAAAACATCATGGCCTCAACAATCTATTTATTTTTTTTTTCTAACCAATGAATACAAATCAATAATTATTTGATGTTGAGGCTATGGATTGCTATCCAAAAAATATTCTAACAGTTGAGCCAGATCATTGTAAGAAAAAAAAATCTGTGAACAATAATACCATGATTTCTTTAAATTAATGATCTAATATAACGGTAAATGTATTTTATTACTGAAAACGTCATCATCACATTTTCATAACTGAAAATAACTATAAACTATAAGATAAAATTCTATTATACACATCAACAAAGTGTATGCTGAGGAATTTACATTAAAAACATGTTAAAGTAGTTAGTATGGATGAAACTTGTTTACATCGTAGATTACGCCATTTAGAAATAGTCCCACATATATTTTCTCCAAAAATAAAAAATTCAAATATCGATGGTATGTTTTTTGGTGCCATATTTCTAAACTATGAGTATAAATATTCCAATAAAAGAAAAGTGTTGCGATCAATTGAATACATAAATTATCCTTTATATTGTGATGTTGAAAACACATAATCATCGTTATCTACCAAAAAGTATTAATTAAAAACAGTTTACTAATAACTATAGCAATATGATCTATTATTAGTACAAACCCTATGATGAATTTATTTCCATCCAAATGATCCTTGATGGTGTTATATTAAATATCAACATGATTCATTCTTGAATGTCTAACTTGATTAATTTTTATATTGATAGAAATTTCATTATCATATAATAATATATGTTGATGGTTTAAATCTATCAATAAGTATAAAAATTAAATCATTATCCACATTATGTATTCTTAGCTTGAGTTTATGATACATAGAATATTTTATTATTATTGATATTAACTAATCTTTGATTCTTTTTAAACCATATCACAAATAGTTCACCTAGAATGATGAATCCACCTGACATGGATCTTATTCAATTGGAAAATACATTTAAGTCTATATCGATATAGAACAAATAATTAAAATTTCTATTACTATCACATTTATACTATTATATGATCAAAAATATCTTCATCTAATTTTTTACCCTCTAAAAAATGCTCCAATTCAATTACACCATGAAATATGTAACAAATGGTAATAACATAAACCATGATTGTTGTATAAGAAGTTAGATATTAGTCAATTTCATTCAATTTCTAAATTCAATAGGATAAATATCCCTTACAAGATCAACTGTAAATAAAATTTTCCACTAAGATAGTTATTGAAAAATGTTTTGCATTTTATATTCCAAATATTTTTATTAAAACCCTTAAATATTTTTATTATGGTATAAAAATATGATCATTTTATTTAGATATTTAACAGAAAATTATTTACTCTTTTCTCAATGTATAGAATTTTGAAATAAAATATTTATATCTTTCGCGACCAATTAAAATTATTTTCATTATTTCCTATAAATTTGATATCATTAACATAAATAACCACAATAATATTAACTATATGATTTTCATCCATGTAGAGGTTAGTGTCTACTGTTACATTATTATAGAAAAGATTCATTGAACTGGATTCCTACATAAAATAACATTTTATTTGGTATTTATTTAACCTAAAAATTAATTCATCAATTTACAAAAATAATTCACCTCTTTACCATGATATAAATAATAGTTATACCAAATAATGAATTAATTTTCTATATCCCCATGAAGACTGGTGGACATTATATAAAATTGTAAAATATTTTTTTAGTAATAATAGTGTATATTTTGATGTCAAAAGACTCTTGAAAATGGTAAAAACTAAATGTTAATGATAATTAATTATACAATTGTTTAGACCATACCAATACATCGATGTTTTCTAATGACCACATTGTTGGTTCCAAATTTTGGTATGATGAAGAAGAAATGGAAAGCCTCAAGGGGATCCCTCATGAAGACCGTTCGTGGAGCCCCAATAGCACTGCGGCCTCTACGAAGCAAGGAGGCGGGCCACTCCCTGAACAGATTTGACATTTGCGAGCCCGCTGCTGGGCATGGTTGGAAAACACTCCACGAATAGATTTTTCCATCATGAGACCTCAGTGGAGCAGGGATGCAGGATTCTCTGCAAATAGATTTTACATTCACGAGCCAAGCGCAGATCATGGACGCAAGACGCTCCGTGAACAGATTTGACATTCACGATCACGCCGTGCAACATCCAAATCTGTCTTCACGCCAAGAGAACTCTGATTCATATCCCCTCATTCGTAAAAATACCAACCTATCACCAAGTCCAACAGATGTACAATCCGACCTTTTGACTTCTTAGATCCCAAATCTCCAATCACTCTCTCCTCTACGAACCATGAGCTACATGAGGTATTTTTGCATCGTCAAATGCCTCTTCCCCGGATTTAATTCTCCCCCTCTTTAGAGAGGGATACCACTCATGGAGCCCACAAGCCTTCGCAAAGGAAGTGGACACCCAAGGGGACCTGGGTCATTGTAGAGCATTTATGATTTGTGAAACACCCCTCTTGTACACGTGATCCACATGCTTGGCAGGGTCACTGTACATTACGAGGCACATTGCTTCACAACACCTTTCTTTGCGAGGCACCATTGCTTTGTAAGGAAGTGCTCCATGAGTGACTATCCACATAGCACATTACCACCTAAATAGACTTATACACTATACATAGGCTAGGACACTCCACTTTGTGAAGATCACCCCTTCGTAAGCACCCTCCACTGCATGGAGCACCAGATCTTCACAAGGCCCCTACCTATGAAACCTTCTGCTCTACAAATAATCTCTTGTTCGACCCTATGGGTTTTAAAAAAGTGATTTCAATGCCTCTTGGACAGTACCTCCCATTGAATTTATTCTCCTCATGGTTCTTCTCATAGGCATGGTAATAGTTATTTCTTCTTCCAACTGCCATGCTAACATGGACCCCTCAATGGATCTCTCCATAACACCCCCTCATCATGGAATTGCCTATCCTTTCTCTTCACCAAGTTGCAGTGGGTTATGGTTATATAAGTCATGGGGTGTAGATATAACCTACCTCTTATGAATTTAAGGTTCTCAAACAGAAAAGCACCATCATCCTTAAAACAAGACTTTAAACTATGACCTTTCCCCCATGCATCCAATGTGGGGTTCCTCCGGCTCAGGCATTCTCCACACCCACTAGTCTCCGTGGGAGTGAGATCGTCCCTCATAGTGGATGATATCTTCATTATTGGAGTGGTGTTTCCTTATGGGGAATGGAAAACCATCTTGGTGTAAGCCCCCCTGGCATTTATTGTAAGAGGTAGCACCGCTACTCTACCTTTCATCTCTGGTGCCCAAGGACAGAAAAGGGCGTGAAGGGGAACGGTGCTCCTCCTCTCTTCCATGATGAATCCGTCTCTCACTGTCCTTTGTCACCATCAGGCCTTCCTCCGGGAGTAAGTCCCAATCTCCAACTTTTTGTGCCGCTCCATGTAGAAGCCCCATTTAACTTCTCACAGATGCACCTTTCACGGTGTGATTGCCTTATCATTGTTGCCTCTTGTTTCTCACACCGAGAATGAATCACATGGTCTTAGAGTAAGCATCGACTATGACTTCCATGAGAATCATAGAGTGTAATCCCCACACCCATCCTGAACTATGTGGACTTTGATCCATGACAAGGCATGGTAAGTAGGAAGCCTTCCTGATGTTCAAACCCAACACCAGGTCGTTCCGACCACCTTCTTGTCAACTAACCCACACCCATTCCCTAACTATGAGGACTTCGATCCTTACCAAGGCAAGGTATGTTGGAAGACTCCTTAATGTTCAAGCCCACCATCCATTGGATCCTAGGTCCTCATTCACATTGGTTCACCACACCCGGTCGTACTGACCCCAATTCCCGAACTACTAGGACTCCAATCCTTGTGAAGGTAGGGTACGTAAGATTCCTCCCTGAGGTTCAATCCCACCATACATTGGTCCCCAGGTTCTCATTCAGGTTGGTTCACCACACCAGGTTATACCAACCCCCATTTCTGAACTACATGGACTTTGATCCTTGCTATTTAAAGGTTTGTAGGAAGCCTCCCTGATGTTCAAGCTCAACAGACATCAGTGCCGACCCCCGTTTCACGTTGGTTCACCCCCGTCCTGCATGAAGTTAAACTATATGCCCCTTTTGTCCCATATCCATTGGTAAGCCATTGTGATCTCTACCCAACGGTAAGACGTTGTCATCCCCCTTTATGGGGTCCATACATGGTCCTTCCTAGTGGCGTCAGACTGATCTTGGGCAGACTAGAGTGTAATCCCCACACATTCTAGAACCATGTGGGCTTTGATCCCTATCTCCTTGACAGGGTACATAGGAAACATCCATGAGGCTCAGCCCCAGTAAGCGGTAAGCTGTTGTTGGCCCATTTAGCAGTAAGCTGTTGAAGACCCCTATCAATGGTTATCCATCGTCTGATGAATTATGTGTACATTGATTCTCATCGATAGGGATACGTAGGAATCCTCTCTAAGGTTTAATCCCATCACTCATATCTCAGTCTAATCTATCCCTTAATCCCTTGTGTTCCGGGAAGATCATGCCCCATCCTGGAAGATCTATTTCTTTCTGATTCCACCCATGCGTCCATTCTCACTGGTCTCCCCCTCAGGCATCCTATCGTCTCACCGAACTAAGTGGAATTTGATTCCCTACCATGGAGATATTTTGGGAGTATCTTTGAAGCTCAATCCGACCATCATTGTCACCCAGAGTCGACATCATCCCATTATCCATCCACTACACATAACCACGCATCACCCATCGTTATTTTTACCTGATCCGCCACATTCGGGTGAGATCATGAAAATTATCCTCTTCGCTGCTCCTAGTAGTTATTGGTAATCTAATGACTTTTTTGCCTCAACATCATTGTTACCTCATGGGGGGAACACCTATCTGATCCAATCTAGTTAGTTTTTTGATAATTCTGATCTGTCTCTACTAGACGTTAAACTCGTGGGGTACCCTGTGTTAAAACATGGGAATTTGTGGAAAACCTCAGATACATGCCTATGGAATATGATTCCACACATACAAGGTGGGATTCCTCAGACATCTGTGCCCTAGAGAAGCCCTATAATAAGGGGATGAAACACAGACATGCCAGTTTTCCAGCATCCTGACATGCCAGTGGTGTCTCAACATGACTACTCCCTGGACCAAAGGTTGCTGCCCTGGATGGTCCCTTTGGAATGTCCTGACAAAAGAATCATAATTAACTGTCATCCATAAAGACATGGCATAGGGATGAGTATCATGAACTATGTCTTAGTCTATAAGGGAGACCTGAAATAGGTGATGAGTTTTGAGTAGGATTCCATGGAAGGAAGAACCGACATCCCATCATCCTATTTCTATCAACTGGAAAACATTCCTGAACAAGTGACGGATGTCGCCCGCCTTTGTAATGTGGGAATACAGGGAGAAAAATTGATGTGCGTCCTCAATAGACAGATCTGTGTTCCCTGACGAAGGCGTCAGAAACAGAAATGGTGAACCCGACATGAATATCATCTCCTCAACATGGAGACTAGTAGCGTTCGAGGAATTAGTAGAATAACATTTCACCTGATCCAGTCATTCGACACTGGTCCCGCCAAGAAAATAGTGGGCCTAGTGTGAAAATAACCATATTTTGGGGAAGTCGAAACTTTAGGCATCTTGGTCTATGACGTTGTCATCTGGACCCCTCTTACCAGTCATGAAAGATGGAATGTCACTGGGGAATTGGTTGTCGATTCCTTTTTCTTTCATCACTAATGAGTTATTATCCCTACTCTCAGGAACTAAGTTTTTGTATCCAGAAATCGATCATTGCCCGCCCACCAATGCAGGGGCAGGGGCAATGCCAATGTGGCAGTCCCACATTGTTTTTCATCTCCTGCGATGGTCTCCATAGCCATGACCACAAGATGCCCACGCCCCATCTCCCCCTCAAAACATATATAACGAAGGGTAATTAATGACCTTGTTCGCCACTACGTGGAGGAGGGGATCATCTCTATGAGGGACATGGCCCGCCTAGATTTAATGGTTTCTGCGCCTCACCGTCAATTCCGCCCCCAAGGGTTGCGCTGGGTGCTGCTACTCTCCACCTCAAAATATAATCTTTTAAAGAGCCTGCCCTGCAACGCCTCGATAACACCCTCCCCTACGCCGATGAAAAATGGGATGTCCGGGTCATACTTATCAGAGTCCCATTCTAGGGGCTCCTAGAGAGGGCTCCCAGTAGGCCGTGTCAGCACCGATGTCTAGTCCTATGGGCTGAGAAGTAGGTGAGCCATGTGCATGCACCACCAGCTCCAGTCTGTCTAACCTGACGCCAATGTCGGGCACAAGAGGAAGAGGCCACATGGCAAGGGGCGTCAATGTCATCATCCACTATGGCCCAAGCCACCTATGACACATACAACCCACTCCATATGTATAATCAATCGGGACATTCATACACCCGACTTGGATCGAGGCCCCAACTACCACATGGGCTGGTTTGGTCGACTCTCTTAGTCAACATCATAGTCAGTGGCTACCGCAGACTAACTCATGGCAATGACACCCTGCACAGAGATCCTCCCCACACTACTATCATAGAGAAAGTGGATCTTCCCTGCTTCCAAGCCTAACATGGAGGTCCACCCCGTGCCACCTTCTGTCTAAATGATGACCTCCCCACGGTAGTGACACTCAGCGCGAAAGTCTCTCTTGTGCCCACTACACCAGATATGGATTCATTCCACCCACAGATCGTTGGTAAGGGGGTGTTGCATATCCAGTCACTCTTCAATGTGGGGACACTACCCGTGTCCTTGTATTAGCTAGAGGAAGTCCTCATCACCCCGGAAACCAGAGGGGTGGTGGTCATCTTCAAATCACCAACACCTAGCACAGAGGACTTACCATGTTCGGCCTGACCAGTATGAGGACCTTCCTAATGCTATCATCATTAGAGGGAATAAGCATGGAGTTCAAACATGTGCTCCTATCTCCTCCAGCAGAGTTACTACCCACTCTATCACTTCCAATAGAGATCCTCCCCCCGTCCCATTCGATATTTTCCCGGGTGCTCCTCGCACCCCGGCAGGCTCAGACGGAATCCCTCTCCGCCTCAGAACTAGTACGGTCGAAGGTACATCTCTAGATGGAAATGTACCCTTGTGCGGAAGAACCTTCCCTGGGCAGGAAGTCAGGTCGTCGCCGCCATAAAAATAGCACTGAGAATATTCAGACTAAGATCAAGCCTATCCACTTCTCATATTTCGTAGTGTAGTAAAACTCAAAAATAGAACCCTCCCCTCAGTCCTCTGAGTCAAAAATTGGGGAAGGAATGAGGGGAATCAGCCTCATACTCCCAGAATGCGAGATATAGAGGATTCATAGCTCCCTCCATAGGCATATCCAGGAGGAAAAAAATCTGGAATGTCCCTAGGGACCGACCACGAAGTCACCACCATCATCTCCAAAAGTGTCCTCTACCTCGACTAGAGATTACGGAGAGCTATTTTTGGGATCAATGGAGGAAGAGGAATGACATAGCCCACCATTTGTGGTCATTGATTATGTTTTCGAAACCCTGGTCTCCAGTCCATATTATCATGATATAGCGGCTAGGTCGCTACAGTACTCAGAGGATAGCCCGAAGTGCGACGGTTTTTCAGCTCACTCCCCATATTCTACATAGGACATCCATCCGTCCCAACAGTCTACATCAGTATTGTTGCAGGTTCCTCATCGACCTCCTGTTGACGAGTGGGGTAATGAAGGGACAGACCCAGAATCTGATCCATAGAGATTATGGATCATCCTCATAGCGGACCACTTCCCTAAGACATTTTTTCCGGCTGCAATGCCGAATTTTTGTGCAATGGAATCCCTCACCATAGATGAACTTGATTATTTCCATCAAACACTCTGGTCAATGCACTTCATCCTTAACCACCAGTGAGTGGCATATATTAAGATCCAAGTGCACTTCAAGGATATCAGTGAACAATTCTGTCTTATTGATCTGGCTGCACTCCCCATGGCCCGGAGCCCTGTGTCACCAGGTCACCATAAGGTCCTCCAGTAAAGATGCATCCAGAGTATCAGGGATCTAAAAAGATTATCATGGAGGCCTTCCCCACATAATGATCTGTGACTGGGGGAGGTATTTTTCCCTCTTCATCAGTCCTATCCGGTGGCAGCCCGACCTACCATGTGATATTGGGGACATTCCCTCGGGAAGGGTCGTTGTTAACATGGATAACCTATTGGATAGGGAAAATGAGATAGAACTCATTAATTGTGACCTCCACTCTAAGGGTGTGTCACCACTATTGGATTCATCATGAAAGTTTATTTGCCAAAATAGAAATCAGTTGGGTCTCCATGCACCAATCGAGGAACTGGTTCTCAGCTGGAATATCAGTAAAGGTAAGGAGAATATCAGAGCCACCAAGAACTCCAACACATCCCCCACAATATAGAAGATAGAGGAGGACCCATAAAAATCTAAAATGCATCAGCAACTTTCTGAGCAAAATAAGTTGGACGACGACCTCCAGGCCGAATGTGCTGTGGAAAAACATCCAAACTATGGTGATCCTTAGCCAAGACAGTAGGGGCATGCACTACTTCCCCTTGGCAAGCTACTCCCGAGAAACCCTAACTATCCTACTCCCAAAAATAGGGTTGATGCCGGAACATACGGAAGAATAGTGCGGTATTTCTTGCCAAACACTCTAGAACAGCGTGGAACCTAAGGGACCCAACTCATGTTCCCCCAGCTACCTCGAGGGTGGTTCCACCGGACTCTCCACAAGCCTCTGGGACTGATTACCATGTTGATGAACCCGACAATGTGCTGGTGGTTAAGGATCCCCATTCAGACAGGGACCCCCACATATATGATCCGAAAGATGGAATCATTGGCCACCTCAAGGTGTTGGAGACACGACAGGTGGGACTCCCACCTAACGACAAGCCACATATAGCATGGGTGAATGATATACCATCACCCCCGGGTTTATGGAATCCCACCTTTTCTCCCTTCAATTGGATAGGGGACCCTCCCCTGCACTGGGCCCACTTCTTCTCAATGTGTGGTCCCATGTTAGGCACTCCATCATGGTAGGAGATCACAAAACATCTGTGCATTGTGTAGACATTAGAGGGACTGACGTTCGTCTAGTGTATCCTGCTCCCCATCGGGTCAGTAGCTAGTTGGGAAGGCCATATGTTGAAATTCCTCTAGAAGATCAGTTCTAACACCCGGAAGATGAATATCTGAGACCTCTTCATGTTCAAACAGAGTCATGATGAGTGCATAATAGACTTTTTCACCTGGTGGAAGGGGTTCTCATACTCCCATGACATGCCACTGACATAGGATAAATTACTAACAATGTGTGTTGGAAATGTTAAGACGGAACAGGTTCCCTCTCTGATCACCCAGAACTACCATGGTTCATTTTGAGACTACTCTGATAATTCCCATTGCATGGAAGAATCCCTAAAATAGGCCACCCAGGCACGTATGTTACCTCATGAAAGCCCCGCGAGAAGGGCCACTAGGGTTAAGCCCGCCGTAGTGGCCCAAATAGAGCCCCCCAGATAATAGGAATTGCTACATATGGCACTGGCTCTATAGCCTCGCAGGGGCCCTCCAACTAAGGTGTAGCTTCTGACCCAACATCACCCACCTTAGAATTAGAAGGTTCCCCCGCGTAATTCGCTGCAGCCTAGGTGAGATAACTAGGTGCCACCACCTCGATAGGCTCCTCCAGCCCCCATTGGGGTCAGGCTCATAGGCCCCCATATCTATACAGAAGAAAACGAACCTACTTCATTAATGAGGATCAGGTTCCCTGCTATTTTTGAATCACCTTAGAGAAGGGGATCGTATGCTTTCCAGAGTGAAGAAGTCCAAAAGTGTCAAACCTCACTAATCTCCCAAATTACATCCCTTATCACCAGATCTTGGGGCATACTCTCAAACCGTGTTATGTGTTCAAGGACTGGCTTCAAGACTAGGTCAATAACAACATAGTCAGGCTGGAACCAGCTATAGTTTAGGCAGCATGTGTCTTTGTAAGGGTAGACAGTAGTAGCGACTGGGAGGGTGAGTGGTGTCAGGTTTTCAGTCATGGATCCCAGAAGTATGATGACTGGATGGCTCTCAAAATAGTTTCTCATGCCAGTAGTGTCATTCTAGAAGGCCTGAATTGTCCAGCGCCTTCAAGAGATGCAGAAAAAACTTTTGTATTGTCATCTCAGCCATCCTCTTCCCAAAAGAGAAAGCATCGACAACGCAATGGAAAATAAAGTCCCCCATCGATGCCATCATCATCTCGTACTCTCGGTGACTTCATGCCCCTGGAGATGGCGATTCTTCCCAAAATCCACCTAGGAGTGGATGACTATTCAAGTGATAGTCAAGTGTAAGCCATGGTTAACATTTTAGATCAGGTAACCCCTACATGATTCTTGATGACAATGAGAATCAGACAGACCATCCCAATGTCCCCATCCATTTCTAGTGTCGGTGAACCTCCAAAATATGGGTCCTTGAGGAAAATTAGTTGGCGCCTACTTCCAGGCCATGAATGCCATTGAAACTAGATATAAGACTCAGCGCATAGCTTAGAAAGCGCAAAGGACTCACCTGGTGGATTCAAGACCACATTTTTTGTCATTCGTGCAACTAGATCAGGGTGAGCAGCCCAAGCTTCACATTGTCCCGCAACCCCCTGCTACAGACCGATCTAAGTCATTTGGCCCTCGTCCGGGTGTCACTATATATGCTTTGACTAGTGAGCCGTGGGACGTTCCCAGCACCATCCAGCCACCTGTTCATTCTGCAGGGTCCACCATACCTCACGCTATAGAGCGACCCCCTGTATGTTGAAGTTCGCGCCTGGATTTGAAGTACGATATCCTCAAACACCTTTCTAGCATTCCTATGAGTCTATCCATAATCTAGGCCCTTCGACTATCACTGTACATGATAGAGGCCCTCACTGAGTCTTTATGAATCCTCCTCTAGTTCAAGACAGAGGTAGAAACTGAAGAAGCCTTTTATGTAGAGGCTCTCGAGAATGTTGATTGCCATGACACCATCTAGTTCTCTAGAAAAGACGAAGGATCTCCCATACAGGGGCACATTCACCCATTTTACATCACTAGATATTTTAGTGGCATGAATTTTCTCCAATGTCTTGTTGAAATAGGTTCCAGGATCAACCACATCCTGACTCAGACACTAGGAAAACTAGGATTATCAGAAGATAATATGTTCTATTATGACCTATGAATCCAAGTTTATGAAAGAACAGAGCAAATACCGGTTGGTAAGATCCATTGTATGACCTAGTTCAGTGGACTAGTTTATATTACCAAGTGTCTGGTTGTATCCAAAGACACCGAATATAGTGCATTGATGGGCAGGCCAGGGAGCCAGCTGCACGTGGAAGTTCCCTCATCACACCTCTACTACCTCAAGTACTCCATTAACAGTCGAGGGGGAATGATCCTAGGTGATGCATCTACTTTTTACACTTGTGAATCCCACTATCTAAATGTAAAACACTACTAGAGCAAAGAGATGTAGATTTAGACAAATGAGATTGAGCATGCCACGTATGTGATCAACCTGTGGACACATCTGGATGATGCATATGTCGTACCGATCAACCGATTGGAGGATACAACCCAAGATATGGGAAAATTATTCATTGTGTCTTGAACGTGGGGAGAACCCATTACCAAGTCTAATAGACAGTAAAAAATCACCTCATACCCCTATATGAATCTAGCTAAAGTGATCCTAGAGCCTCTTACAGCCATAAGATATTGGGATGTCTGCCCAATGGCAATGACAGTTCGTCATACATGCTTTTTTCGTTATTCTTTGATAAATCGGCTCAATTGAATGTGCCACTACTACATTTACATCATCAAACATGACCCGTTGGGGAAAATACCAGATGGGATCGGATCGATAGCCTTCATCGCTGTGGTTGTGGCAGCACAAGATTCCATGGATGCGGCGTCCACTACCGCTCAAGCTGATACCAGTATCCCATCTAGATCTGCAAACTCAGAGGCAACTCCTGCCATGGATTATACCTCCTCTATAAGTGGAGAAGAGGATATAGAGGATGCTCCCCATATCATTTATGTGGGTGTCTCCACCACGGTTGATAAATTGGTATAGGTGAATCTCGGTAGCGAGGCGGACCTGAGACCAATGTTGATCAGTTCTACCATGCCCCCTGAGGAGAAAAAGCGGTACAAGGTATTAAACGTCGCCATGATGTATTCACCTGGTGTTATGATGAAATTCCCAGACTAGATCTTTAGCTAGCTATCCCCCACCTTGGTCTTCTAGTAAATCATCGCGGGTTCATGCAACCACCCAGAACGATGCACCCTTCTCATGGTTCCATTGTTGAGGCTGAGGTTGACAATCTCATCAGAGCCAATTTCATTAAGGAGGTTTAGTACCCCAAATGGCATTCCAATATTGTTCCAATCATGAATGAAAGTTGAAAAATCAAAGTCTGAATCGACTTCCGAGATCTCAACAGTCACTTTCTGAAGGATGACATTCCCCTTCCTGTAATGAAGCTCTTGATCGATAATACATCAGGGTTTCAAGCCCTCTGCTTCATGGAAGGGTACTCTGGGAATAACCAAATCCGAATAGCCCATAAGGATGAGGAGTCTACATCCATCAGGGAACCATAAAATACTTTCTGTTTCCATGTCATGCCCTTCACTTCAAATAATTCATGCTCCACCTATCTAAAGGCCATGCATTATATATTTAAACCACTCCTCGAGACATTGGTGGAATTCTATGTTGACGATCGGGTTTTCAAATCCCTCTAGCGCCAGGACCATCTCAAGGACATTAAGAAAGTGTTCAGCATTCTGCATTCTCGCTACATGAAGATGAACCCATAAAAGTTTGCATTCAGAGTCACCTCTGTCATGTTTCATGGATTCATTTTCAGATACAGGGGCATCGAGATCAAACCAGAGAAGATCAAGGCCATTAGCCAGATTCCTCCCTCTAAAAATATTCAGGAGCTTCGAGGTTTTCAAGGCCGCTTAACCAACATGCGTCGATTAATTGAGAATCTGGCTGGCAAGTGTAAGACCTTTTCTTGACTGATGAAGAAAGTCACTACTTACGAATGGGACGAATATTGCCAGACCACATTTGATGAAATTATACAGTACCTTCTTGTACATCTGGTCTTAATGCTACTCATCTATGAAAAGCTGGTGGTCCTTTAAGTATCCACCCTGGAGGAATATTTAGGAACCCTTCTCTCCCAGATGAACTATGAGGGGAAAAAGAACATCCTTTATTACCTCAGTTGTGTGATCCTCGATACGGAGACCAGATACTCCCCTATCGAGAAGAGTTGCCTTGCGCTGGTATTAGCTGTGTAGAAATTCTGACATTACATGCAACACCACATGGTATTGCCGGTGTCCCGGGAGGATCCAATAAAGTACCTCATTAAATGCCCCATGTTAATAGGCCATCTAACTTAGTGGGTGGTGATTCTACAACAGTTCGACATCAATTTCATCCCTCAGAATGCCATCACGGGACAAGCATTGGCATATTTTCCTGCAGCACATCCCGCTCATGGTGACAAGTTTTTGGACCTGGACTTTTCCGATGAGGTGATCCTCTTAGTGGACCAATCCATACCATGTTGGAAAATGCACATTGATGGTGCCTCTAGGATCCCAACCTATAGGAGGCTCAATTATCCCATACTCAACAGAGTAGGCATGTGTATAATTTTTATTACCCCAGCGTAAGTAATTTTCCCATACTCCTTCCTTTTTTCAGAAGGTTGCACCAAAAATGAAGCTGAGTATCAGGCTCTTATCACTGGTCTAGAGCTAGACCTCGATATTTACGTGCCCCATTTACATGTGAATGGGGACTCCAAAATTGTCATCAAGCAAATCAACGTTTATTATATCATCAGAAATCCGGAGCTTATATGATTGTTGGACTGTACTCTACAACTATTGGCCCAGTTCGCATCTCGTCTAGAGGTTACCCATGTTCCTTGGTCACAGAACGGTAGAGAAGAAGCCTTGGAAGGTCTAGATTCATCACTTGCAGAGACCGAATATGATGATCTGATTATTCATGTGCCGCACTGAAGTGTCATTTCTCATGTCGCCCAAGAGGATGATGATGGCCCTCAGGTAAGCGATCATACCGAAGGCGCCTCCATGTTAGGACCCCCAGATCCCCATCATGTAGTGATTGTAGGAACTCCTTAATAGAGGATTACCTAGGTTGAATATCTCCAACATGGTACCCTCTAGGCAGACTAGGCCGAACGCGAGCGAACTGGGGGTCACGCATTGCAGTTCACCCGCCAGGATGGCCCAATACTTAAGAGGATCTTCTAAAAACCCATGATCAGTGGTATTCTCCTCTGATTCATTCAAGAAGTCTGGATTTATCAGGTCATACCAGAGTTTCATGCTAGTTCTTATAGGGATCATCAGACTGGGCCGAAGCTATCTCACCAAATCTAGAGACTGGGGTACTTCTGTCCCTCTAGGATCCATGACTGCTTCAGGTTCTCCAAGATATTTAATGCATTCCATGTTCATGCTAACTTCATGCATTGTCGACCAGAGCCTCTCCACACTACCAAGTACTATTGGCCCTTTGCAGTCTGGGGACTCCATATCATGGGACCTTATCCATCGGTGACATCTTGCCAATTCTTGTTCATCCTAACATCTACATATTTCTTTTTCAAGCATGCAGAGGTAGTTTCTCTGATGGGGGTCCAAGCTCGTTCTATTGTAGACTTCGTGAGCTCCAATACCAACTACGGGTTTTGAGTACCTCACATCATCCTCATCGATAAAAGCACAAACATCCTAGCAGCCGAGTTAAAGAAATTGTACGCCAAGTAAAACATTCGTTCGAACCAAACCTCCGACTACCATGCACATGAAAATGGACAGATCGAGGCATTCAATTAGATCATCTATAACATCTTGAGGAAAATGGTTGGTTAGAGCAAGAAGAGTTAGTTGGAAAAGTTCCATAACACCCTATGGGATTATTGGACAACGCCTCATAATTCCACCCAGGTAACCCCATATTCCTTTGTCTATGGAGTGGAGACCACCCTACCCATCATGATTTATAATACAACATTGTGCACATTGGTCTATGAATAGCATGCACAAGATAAAGTATGTTAAATTTGTCTGCCTGAATTTGAAGCACATGATGAGAATAGGCTTCGTGCCCTGCACAATCTGGAAAGGAATCAAAATAAGATAACCATATCTTTCAACAATAAATTTCACCTCCACTCTTTCTTTCAAGTTGAATTTTTTTAGCCCTTAGGACACCAGTGATACCAGGCAGGAAACCACACTAGTTGGATCCCAAATGGGAAGGACCTTACATCATTCATAAGGTTTACTCCAATGGAACATAATCACTGGTTACAATTGATGGTGATCTTATATATCCCCCCACAAATGCTATATTACTCATGCAATACATTTCTTGATCCCACTGGTCCAGTATGACCCTAAACTGTCGGGTCCTACATGACCCTAAACTGCTTCGTCCCGCATGGCATTAAACTATTCATCATCCCACATGATGTTAAACTATTAATCATCCTCACTACACGAAATTAAACTGAATAGCCTCTATGAACTACATATTGCTTGATTCCCAACCTTATGGGATATGTATGAACACTTAGAAACATGGTCTTGAGTACAGCCCCCAAACTCTTCTTTTCTACTATCTCCATGTGAATAGTTATCTAAGAAGATCCTTACACAGTGTAGTGCAGGCTTCTTTAGCTCCACTCATATTAGGAGTATGAGGGGCGCTACACGTGCTCCCTTATCATTCTTCTAGCTCTCCCACAACATCACCACACGACGTTAAACTACATGGCCTTTGAGAACCACATACTGGTTGATTATCATCCCCATGGGATATGTAGGAACACCCAGTCATTTGGTCTTTTGGCCTAGCCCAAATGTCAGAATTCCCCCTCTGGTCGGGACAAATGGTGTGGTATAGGATTTTCCCCAATTCGCATTGAGCTCATCACAATTCCTCCATACATCCCACTACCCGGAGATGTTCATCACGCTCACCACCCTGCTTGATGTCAAAATTCTTGGGCACAATTATGCTTCACCCACTTTTTTTATTGGGACCCCATCATCTTTCACATCCAAATGGACCACCGACTGGCATGGTTGATTGGCCTAAGGTCTATTTTACCACTTCAGGCCAATGTCCATGAGGTATTTTAGAAAAAAATTGATACAAGTCACGTGTCACGAATATGTCCAGTGGTCGATGCTCATTTGTTCTCCCATTTCATGTCACACTATAGTGACACATGGTCTCAAAAATGGTCAGTGGCTATCCTTTTTCTTTGTCACAACCCCGTAGATCCCAATCATTGAATGTGGTGGTTCATATTTCCTGTTATATCTTCAAGTTGTGACTCCCTTCAGGCAATGCCATCTATCAGACCATTTAAATAAAAGGGAAAACAGAATCTGACTCCTTATTTCCCACACCGAGCACTGCCCACGTGGAATTCGATGCTATGATGAGGTGGTAACTGCATAACAGGCGGTATGGCCACATTTGGGTAGGATTCCCATTTTTAGGTCACTTTACCCCTTTGTTTCCCTAGACCAAGTTCCCATTTAGGACTGTTTGGTGCAGTAAGAGCTGATGTCCTCATTCATGCCATGCTATTTCGCCACACCACACATATCCCCTGAGATATCCCTTCCTTCATTTGTCATTCATTCTTCGATCATAGGACCTCCTATGCTTCGTGAGCCACATCACAAGGGTTTCTGTCCCCTTCTATATCAAGAAGGGCCTCAAATGGCGTGGATGCTCGGCCTAAGGGCCCTCCTACCATTACGGGCTAACATCCTGAAGGATTGAGAGAAGAAAATTGATAAAATTCATGTGTTGTGAATATGGTCAATAGTCGACTTACAATTTTATTCCCCGAACAACATTGACACAAGTATTGATACTGTGTTGCGAAGCTGGTCAATAGTTTTCCTCTATCATTGTTGTCGCTCTGTGGTATTCAATCAACATGATTATTACCCCTATCTGTCCCATGTAAATGACATTAAACTGGGCATATAGGGTTTGAACTATACAACCCTAAACTAAGACAATGCTCTTCCTCACTGCAGGATGTTAAACTACAAACTATCTAGGACATTCCATTCGAGGCCCAGCCTTAGGACCCTTGGACATTTAGGGCCCATATCCCTTGTTCTCACATAGGGATGTATGGTGTGGTGTGCGATTATGTCCTCATTCACGTCGGGTTACTTGCTGCACCATACACCTCCCTTGATTGAGATACCTTACCCATATCTTCATCCTCACTACAACACGTTAAACTACACACTTGTTGGGACATTCCATATGAGTCCCAACCTCAGGCCCCTTGGCCATTTTGGGATGCTAGCCCATGTTTTCCCTATGGGTTGTATGATGTGGTGAGGGATTGTTGGGTTAGTCGTCATGTCGTACAACCCCCTCACTAGTGTATCCTATCCCTATCCACATCTCTACTAGAACTAAGTGTGGCTTGATTCCCCTCCATATGGGTTACGTAGGACTGCCTGATCTTCTAGAATTCGGGTCCAGACAAATCTCTTAGAGATATCCCTATTATCTAGGCCAGTTGGAATGCTTTCTTCCATGAGAGGGATATATGGTGTGGTATGAGATTATTTCCTCATTCACATCGGGTTTGGGACAACCATGACATGTACCTCTTTCTCCAGAGAGTTTACAGTCTCATTTTAGTGTACTAATATTTGTAAATTGGATGCTCTCATGTTGGGCCCCTTGACCCTCTGGGGTGGTTTACCAATGTTCCTAAGATTACTCTGGTCTAGATCCTAGAGTGTCAGATTCAACATGGATATTTTTTCATCCACTTTCTAGGCATCCTGTTCCCATTTAATTTGGGATTACATTATCATTCACACCCAAAGGGATCCCCAAATGGCATGGATTCTAGAAAAAAGGGATCTCCTACCATTACGGGCCAATGTCCCAAAAGGTTTTAGAAAAAAATTCGATACAAGTCCCGTGTTGTGAATATGGTCAGTGGTCGACACTCATCTATTTGTACCCATTTCAGGCGTACGAGATATGGATACTATGTTTCTAACATGGTAAGTATTAATCCTCCATCCCCACAGCAACCCGATTAAAGTAAAAATATAGTTCATATGATTCACACAACCTTCCACCCCATCATGGCCAAGTGGAATCTCGACACTCCGGGTGATGTCCCTCAGTGCAGATTCACACGTTAGGAGGAAAAAGTTGTGATATAGTATTATTTGGGGCTCTGCACCAATTTCCCCATAAATTCATTCCATGTATTGCAAGGATCTCCTCTGCCCATGTTTCTTAAACTGACTTTAACTCACGTAGTATTAGGGATAGGAATGAGGTCTGCACCTATTTGGAAGGATTCCGTATCTCCATGGTCCGAGCTCAAATACTGTAAACAATGATCATTTCTAGAACTACATAAATCTTGATTCCCATTCTCATGGGATATGTAAGAACAACTAGGAATCTTGCCTTTCAGTTCAACTCAAGTTCCACTAATTTATCTCTTCGGTTCTTCCATGGAGATTTAACTCTTGCCGGACTACGTGGTGTGGTATGGGATTATGTCCTAATTCACATTGGATTTGTATTTTCCACACAACATATGCCCCTTCCAAGGATTTAGTTCCTCCTAATTTTCATCGCACATGACATTAAATTGTATGTTTTCCTACATGACATTGAAAGGCATATTCAAGAACAACGTGTCGCTTGATTCCCATTCTCATGGGATACGTAGGAGCACACAGACATCTCTTCTCTGCGTCCAGCTCAATTGGGAACTAGTTTCTCCTTCCCCTTTTCCTCTAATATTTCATGTCCCCTAGGCTCGAGGTTTCCCTCATGGAACTGTGCATGGCGCGATGTGGACCAGGTCCTCCTTCAAGTCCGGTATGATTTATCTAACCATGCACATTCCCCTCCTCGCATCATCTCTCCTATATATTTCCAAGACATATGATGTTAAATTATGTCACCTGGTCCTGTTACATGACCCTAAACTGTGACATTATCTTGCTGGCCCCATGATGAAAAAACAGAAATGCATTGTGGTGTCCTCACTCGAGGGGACATCATGTTTGGTATTGGTCACACACCATAGCATTTTTTAATGCATGTGCATGGCTTGATTCTTTTGGAAATTCCTAGACATTTCCTATATCCGTCGATTTAAAAAATAAACACCCTTTCATCAAAATGGACAAATGAGATATATCAAATACGGATTTTTGGTGCAAGGTTCAGACCCATGCAACCATATTATCCCTGTCACTCGTATATTACCATGTGATCATCAAGAACTACATATTCCATGATCCCCAGCCACATGGGGTACATAATAAAGGCCCTTCATCTTGTATCAGGACTATCCTAACCATTGTATTCGGTCCCTCAACCTAATACATCCCCAAGGAACACATGGTGGTCTGAACCCTAGGTTCCCATTCAGGTCAGGTAGTGTAATTACATCACTATGTGTCCCCGGCATTTCTAATCATCCATGGTCTGAGGTCAATAACCATTAACTAAGACCATTCCATCATCCTTGCCACAATATTTTAAACTGCACGACACCATCCAAAAATAGGTTTGTTTGATTCCCATCCAAATGGGATACGTAGGTATGCCCAGGCATCATGTCCCCTGGTCCAACCATAGGAATATACAATCTTGTCCCTTATTTTACAGCCCCTTTGCCCGGATCTTGGTCCAAGAAGAATGACCTTTAAACTATGTGCACTATCTGCACCATATGACTTTAAACTATGTGTTTGTCGTCCTTATTAGCTTAATGTAAGACAACCGATCATTCTAAGACCTTAACAGAGAGTTCATGCTTAGAATTATTTTTAATCCATAATCTGTATTTTGCACCCACCAAATGAGTTTTCACCACGGTGGTGTAATTTCAATAGTGTTGATATCCATTCGAAAAATCCATCACTCTACCATACACACTTTGCGTTCCCCTTATTTTGACACTTTCCCCCGTACATCTGAAGGAACACCCTTACAGTACGGATGCTCGGTCTATGGCTCACCTACTTTCCTTCGCTAACGTTCTGTAAGAAAAATGGACAACATTTTGAGTCAGGACATGTGTTTCAAACATGGTCAGTAGTAGGCCCTCATTTGTTACCCAATTTGAGGATAACGCAATTCAGTTACTGTGTTTCGAACACAGTCAACAATTTTCATTCATTGTCACACAACCCCCACAGGGTTCCAATTTTTATGTATCGTGATTCACATGATCCACTCCACTATGCTCATATTAATTCAAATTCCCCTAGATTTACCCCTTTCATGCACAAGATCACATTGGGAAAATGGTGATTCGACTATTTTGAGATATTCATTCTCCGGTTAGGTCTATCCCATTTCCTCCCGGAAATCTAGACCAGTTGTTCAAACCCTGGATTCCCAAATCATGGTTTGCAATCATATATTTTTATGGGGTGATAAGGTGTTCATCCCTTGTTTCTCACATTAGGCCCGACCCATGTGATCATAGAGAATGATCATAGGACGCTCCATGAATATAATGAGAATGCAAGAAACCAATGTAAATAACAGAACTTATGCATTCTATGTCATAACAAAATCAAATCATGAATGTACGTTTGAGAGTTTTTAATCATTACAGTACCTGGGGGTTGATTCCCCCCAAGGATGGGTAAACCCCGTCCAAAGAGCAGAGTAGCTCTGCCACCCTCTAGCTAGTGGCGTTCAGGATTTGCTGACACCGATTTAGTTCCCGCACCTCCTCAGCAGCGATATGGAAAAATTCATCATCATCATTCTATGCTCATTCTACATTAGTCCGGATGACAGTCCTCTCCTCAGAGGCTCACTTCATTCCCTCTTCACCCTCTGCACGTTGGGACATCCACTACAATGAGATATCTTATGCGCATCAAGGGAAGCGGAATGCTCATCTGCCCAGTCCTACAGTAGTAGAACATCATCTTTGGCCTCTCGGAGCCTATTGATGTTCGCCGCTTTCCTTTGCTGGAAGCCCACACTACGGCCATGGTTATACTCTCGAATATTTTCCCCCATAAGATCTCAGAAGATCATGTGAGGATGCTGGGCATCCACTCCCCCAGCACACAGTTCGTCCAGTCATGAGAAATGGTTGTCCATCTGATCAAGCTAAAGTTCTTGGGGGTGTTATTAACCAAGCGTGTGATCAACTTCCATGATTGGTGACATACTACATTGTTGGCCTCTTCATCAGAGGTCTTTTCATCCTAGTCAGCGCGGTGAAAAGGATTATATGCATGGAATTCCCTTAGAGACTCGTCTGTAGGGTCTGCATCTAGCATTTGATCAGGCATGGAAGGACCTGGGCTATTTGATTTATCATCATCATCGGATCCCACCTCTATAATCATACGCACAATCCAACTGACGGTCCCACTATAGATTGAGAGAACTGTAGTTAGGTCGGTTTAGACCTCCACCTCCATGATCACCAACATTCCCCTGGGAAGGATGCCACCAGAAATCCTGACCAACCTCGACGCAGCAGCCCAATCCAATTGAAGAACTGTGCAAATAAAAAAGGGACATGATTGTCAGTTAAAATGGTTAGGGATGGAAGTAATAAATTTTGTATTGTATAATTGCATAGATCTAATTCATGGGATCGTTATTGGGTTGAAATCGTTGGGACCCCGAGACATGGCCCCCTATATATGGTCAGGAGGTCCGAAAGCATTAAAGGCTCCACCCGAGGTGTCCTGGCCCCTCTGGATGCAACAATTGATTCAACCATGTGTTTATATCCAAATGACCCAGAATCAGCATTCGTCAAGGGATGAGAACGGGTTGGTTGTATAAGGTCCTCCAATGCAGTTCCAATGTTAGTAAAGAGTATAGAATTCTTAGAAGTGAACTCTGAAGAAGGGGATCGAGATTTTACCTCAAGGGTGTCTTTGAACTCTTCATGATCTGATTCATGATCCCCAGCTTCTCTCTCCTCTAGCACGCCCCCTCTACCGGTCTCGTCTCCTTTGGAATATTCATCTAATTTTTCCGGATGAGGGAAGCGCTCTCTCAGTTCAGTGGATGACAGTTGCCAAGGGACTGTACAATATAGCAGCACCATGACATAGTCTTTCATTAGATGTTGGGCACTCCAAGAATGCACGACGTCCCCCAGCTTTACTAGGTATTTCTATGCCTCTTCTTGGGTCACCGCAATGCCATCCCGGATAGGGCCTATCCCCGGTCAATCCATCTCGAGATGGTTTAGGTGCTTCCACAACTCATCAAGGCCAGGGAAATGCCTGTTAACTTACCAGATGTCCCAGGCCTCTTGGAAGATAGAATTATCTAGCATATCAATGTGCCAATGTCACTTCCCCAGAGCCTGGGTAGATATTATATGGAATTATCTCGGTGGACTTCCCTCTGGATGAATCGTTTCTTCCAGAATCACCAGGTCCTCTACCCCTGTTAGATCTATCGCAACTGCCTCAGCCTCAACTGGTGCAGGTCCTGCCGCCACAACAGTATCTCCGCCATGAGTTGCACTTTTTGCCTTCTAGCCCTGACCCCATGGTTGGGATGGCTCACCATCACAGGCCGAATGGTTGGCTGCTTCAGCATCTCCCCAAGATAAGCTGCCTTCCAGCTTATGGTGTATTCCTTCACCAGTATGAAGGCTGCAGAAGGTGGAGGTAGTTCGTTCGGATTCTTCCCATATTACCGTGTGAACATGAGCCACATCTGCCACATCACACATGAGTGTTCCTTTTAGAGCACCTCCAAATAGACCCACTGTGCCAGTCACTGCATGTACCATAATTACCTTTCAAGCCGATGTGGGGTGTACGACTCGTAGAGGGGCTCACAGTCCACCCTTTCCACCAAGACTCCTCCTCGAAAGGCCAATAAATATTCCCATTGTTCTTTGGTTCCCTGTAAATAAATAGTGAATACCCCCGCCAGTAACGAAAATGGGTGAATGTTGATTTCCTCCACCTTCCACACCTAGTTTAATACAAACAGTGTGGTCAACTTGGCCGAAAACCTCCCCGTGACATTCAGGATCGATGGAAGTTCGATCCAGGAGGCAAGATGGGGTTTGGGTACTCATAAACCCCCCTGATGTGTGTCTTTATTCACCCATACAGGAGGTTGAATGGCCCACATATCCTCTATGGACTCTTCCCCCCGCTGATATGCCACAAAATCTTGTATAATTTTCCAGCATCAGAATCCCAAGGTTGACTCGCCCTCCCGTTGCCAATATGGATGCAATGATGAATGTTCTTGGTCGCATACCCATGTTTGTATCCCTCACAGATAGGATCTTACCATAGATTGGAGTAGTGATGAATTTCGCCAGCATGACTATCAGTTGCTGCTCTGTGCTTACACTGAATACCCAGGTCTTTCGCAGACTATCCACCAAGAGACACCAGTACGAGTTCTCCTTTCCCTGTTGATCCCCCTTCGGGAAAGTCCAAGGCCTCACCGGAAACTGCCAATATTTCGAGAAATTCAGAAACTACATGAACGACCACCTAGAATGGACATCTCTAACTGCTCCCTAATCCTCCCCCAGCACCAGCTCCATCAATCCCATCACCATCCATGGAATTTTCTCTGGATCCTCCAATGCACTCATTACGGAGTGGAATTCGTCATACATATCCCCTTGTATCGGGACCCCTGAAATCTGGTGGACATCCCACAAGCTGATAAAGACCTCCCCATGGTATAAATGGAAGGTATTGATCCTCGATGACCATCTGATCAACAGATCTGACATTAGCTGTTTTGGTTGATAGATATGGAAATGGGAGGCTCTAGACACCTCATAAAAACCCACTATCCATAGCTCTTCCCCTAACTCCTCACGTGAGGAAACTAGCTAGTAGGCCCATGTCCAATCATCTGTGATGTTCCCACATTGGCGCAGGTCCCACTCCTGCGACCACCCCTTCCATAGGAACCTCAAATATGCCTTCAATATAATCTGGTACAGGGGGGAGACGTTTACGGCTGCAATACCTCCCCATCCACATTATTCAGGTGATTGTATAGGTAGTCAGCAACGACGGGTCTGAAGTCTTCTCGGGCATGGTTGTCAGCCGCCCTATACCATTCGTGTTGGCACGGCGTACTCCTAATCTAGTAAGCTAGTTCGTCAGTACATTCGTCACGGATGAAGACGTCATCTCTCATCCCGAATCCGTACAATGGAAACCTCTTACAATGAGGGTAGTTCTTATGGATCTCCTACAGCACCACCACCAAGGTACCATGTTAATAGTCGATCTTAATTAACTCTCATAGACCAAGACTATTTACCATCTCATCCCTCCGAGCGGCATCCACAGGGACACCCTGGGAAGCTTCTTGATGAAACATTCAGTTTTAAAATTTGGATAATTTTTTGCTAGGTTCCTGAATCTCGTTCATGAATCTCGTTCATAAAGTCTGTTAGCAGGGCCTTGCCTAGGCCTTAATGTGAAAGATCACAATGTTCTGCCACGAAGTCAAAGACTCGTTGTGTTCTACAAAGACCCAATTCACGGAGAGAAATTTCGGAGTACGTGGAGCATTGCAAATCAAGAGCACAAAAAGACAAATTCTTGGAGAAAGGAAAATAAAAAAGAAAGTTCATATCCCCCTTTAATAGGAGACGACCTTCGGAGCTTCACAGCGCATCCTTATCGCGCCGAGCATCATGGCATGCTCGCCCTGTGCATCTCCTATCTGCCTCACGAACCCTCTTCATGAGAAATCTTCGGGAATGAATGAAGATTTTAGCAATTAACCCTCAGACATCAACCCTTGATTTCTCTGTGACTCCAATTCTGAGGTGGGAATTTGTAGGAACAAAAATGTGGGAAGAAGAAGAAGATATGTAAATCTTGAATGGGTGTCCAAAATATGACCGTTTTTTGAGCCCTAATAGCACTGCGCCTATCACGGAGCAAGGAGGTGGGCCGCTCCGTGAACAGATTTGACGTTTGAAAGCTCACCGCGGAGCAAGGAGGCGGGATGATCCACGAACGAATTTGAGGTTTGCGAGACCATAGAAGAGCAAGGATAAGGGATGCTTCGCTAACTAATTTGACATTTGTGATCCCGCTGCAGAGCAAGGATGCAGGATGCCCCACGAATACATTTGACTTTCGCGAGACCACCAAGGATCAACCAAATCCATCTGCGCACCTAGTTAGCCCTGATCTGTGGCGCCTCATGCCTATAAATACCATCCTCCACCACGTCCCACATATGGAAGATCCGACCATTCGACTACTTATATCTCAAATCGCGAAACACTCTCTTCTCATCGAACCAAGAGCTACTCGAGGTATTTTTTCATCATGAAATGCCTCTTCTCTGGCTTTAATTCACCCCCTCTTTATAATGGGATGCCTTTTAAGGAGCCCAAGGGACATCGATAAGGAAGAGGATCCGCAAGGGGACCTGGGTCATCATGGAGCATTTATGCTTCATGAAACACCCCTCATGTACAAGTGATCCACATGCTACGGTAGGGTCCCTATACTTCACGAAGCACATTACATCACAACACCTTGCTTCGTGAGGCACCTTTGCTTCATGAGGTAGTGCTCTATGAGATCCTTTCCACTTTGTGAAGAACCTCCTACATGGACCTACTCCCAATACTTAGGCTCGGACACTCCACATCCTGAAGCACACCCCTTTGCAAGCACCCTCCATTACATGGAGCACCAGAGCTTCATAAGGCCCCTGCCTATGAACCCCTCTACTCTGGAAATCTTCTTTTTGTGCAACCCTCCAGGTATTCATGAAGGGATTTTAATGTCCCTTAGACATTACCTCCCAATTCTTTGTGTCGCCCCATGCTTCTACGCATATTCACGCTAATAGCTGTTTCTTCTTTGCATAGACACACTAACGTGGACCCCTCAATGGATCGCTCCGTAAAACCCCCTCATCATGGCGGTGCCTATCCCTTCTCTTCACCATGGTGAAAAGGTTACCAGTTATGTATGTCCTAGGGTGCGGAGATAACCTTCCTTGTCTGAGATTCAGGACAATAAACATCCATGTTCTATAGTCCTCAACACATGATGTTAAACTGTGACCTTTTCCCAAGGCATCCTACACGGGGTTCCACTGGCTTGGGCATTCTCCACATCCACTGGTCTTCATAGGACTGAGATCGTCCTTCATAAGGGATGATATCCTTATTATCAGAGTGGTGTTTGTTTGCAGGGAATGAGAAACCATCTTGGTGTAAGCTCCCTATCCTTTCTTATTGGAGGTAGCACCATTACTCCCCTATTATTTTCTAGTGCCCAAGGCCAGCAAAGGGAATGATAGGGAACAATGCTCCTGCTCTCTTCCATGCCGAATCCCTCTCCCGCTGGGTTTTTTGACCACTAGTCCATCCTCTTGGAGTAAGTCCCAATCCCTATCACTTTGGGTTGCTCCACGCATAAGCCCCATTCCACTTCCCATGGACGCACCTTTCGCGGCATGATCGTCAAGTCTTTGATTCCTTTAATTTCTCACACAGAGCACGACTCACAAGGGCATAGAGTAAGCATCGACCATGACATCCCTAGGAATCCCAGAGTGTAAGACCCACACCCATCCCAAACTAAATAGACATTGATCCATGCAAATGCATGGTACGTAGGATGCCTCTCTAAGGTTCAAGCCCAACACCCAGTAATTCCGACAACCATCATGTCGGTTCGCCCACACCCATTCTTGTGCTATGAGGAATTTGATCCTTCCCAAGGCAATGTACGTAGGAAGCCTACATAAGGATCCATCCCACCATCCATTGGAACCCTTTTCCACATTCACATTGGTTCACCACACCCGATCATAACAACCCCCATTCTCGAACTACGAGGACATTGACCCTTTCTAAGGCATGGTATCTATGAATCCTGCTTGAGGATTAATCCCACCCTCTATTGGACCCTAGTACCACATTCATGTTGGTTCAACACACTCGGTCGTACCGTCCCCCATTTCTAAACTACAAGGACATTGATCCATATTAAGGCAAGGTACGTATGAAGCCTCCCTACAGCTCACGCTCAACAACCATCAGTGTCGACCCCCCCCCCCCTTTCACATCGGTTCACCCCATTCATCATGACTGTAAACCGTATGACTCTTTTGTACCCCATCCAATGGTAAGCCATTGTGATCTCCACCCAATGTTAATCTATTTTTGTTCCCCTTGTTGGGGTCGATACTTAGTCCGCCCTAGTTGTGTCAGACCAATCTCGGGCATCCTAGAGTGTAAGAACCACACCATCTGGAACCTTGTGATATTTTATCCACGTCTCCTAGAAAGGGTACGTAAGAAGACACCCTAAGGCTCATCCCCAGTCTATGGTAATCCATTCTAAGCTCATTCAGCAGTAAGCCATTGAAGTCCCCTATCGATGGTTAGCCATCGTCTGATTAACTACTTGAACTTTGATTCCCTAAAACGGTGATACATAACATTACTCCCTAAGGTTCAAGCCCATCACTAATGTCTTATCCTAATATATCCCTCGATCCCATATGTTGTGGGATGACCATGCCCCATCCTGGAGGTTCTATTTCATTCAGATTCCACCCATCCATCCATTCTCACGGGTCACCTCCTCAGACATCCAATCGTCTCACTGAACTACGCTGACATTGATTAACTACCAAGAGGATAAATAGGAAGTCTCTTTGAGTATTAATCCCACCATCATCATCTCCCTAATTCAACTTCATCCCATTCTTTATTCACTTCACAGAACTACCCATCGCCCATCCTGATTCTTACCCAGACCGCCACATTCTGGTGAGATCATGAAAATTCTCATCTTGGCTGGTCCTAGCAGTAACTAGGCGACTAAACATGTGTTAGCCCCGACATCAGTTTTCCCTCAAGGGTGGGGGGTAAACCTATCTTATCCACTCAAGTTAGTGTTCCAATAAGTCAGATATGTCTCTTCTAGACATTAAACTCTCACCGAACAATATGTTAAAACATGGGAAGCTGAGGAAAACCTCGAAGACATGCCTATGGAATATAATTCCCCGCATTCCACATGGGATGCCTTAGGATTTTGTGCCCTAAAAATCCCTATAATACGGGGAAGAAACCATGACGTTCTACTGTTCCAGCATTATGACATGCTAGTGATGACTCAATGTGACTACACCCCCGAGTGAAGGTTACTGCCCTGGATAGACCCTTTAGAATGTCTTGATAGAAGCAGCATAATTAACTAGCATCCATAATGATATATCACTGGGAAGAGTTTCACGAAATACATCTTAATCTATAAGGTAGAAATGGAATAGGTGATGTGTTCTGAGGAGGAATCTATGGAAGAAAAAACTAACATCCCATCATCATGTTTCGATCATTGAGAAAACGTCTCTAAAAAAGCAATGGAAGTCACCCGCCTTGGAAAATGGGAATGCGGGGCAACAAACAGTTTTGCGTTTTTGACGGAAATATGCATGTTCCCCTATGAAGATTTTCATATATAGACATCAAAATTTTTATAATAGCCCAGAACCCACAACCCAAGATCATCTGCTAAAAAAAGTTTACAATGGATTTGATGCCCAAAATCGCGATAAAATATTATCTAGGAAAAAATGAAAAATTATTTTCAAAGATAAATCAATTACAAACCCAATATCATTTATTTAAAACATTTAGATAACTAAAAACAAATTATTTTATACCAAATCATGTGTCTTCAAATAATCATTTTATCCACTATTCCGAACATTTTTTATAATAATATTTTTTTAAAATTCCATCATATATAATTATTCACACATTAATCCTCTCTATTAATAAATCACTTTTCTTCTTATTTATAACATAGTGAGAAGGAAAAATTTATAAGGGATATATAAAATTCTTATTAATGGTAAAAATAACCAAGAAAAAAGAATTGAATTTTTGATCGTTAGATTATCATACGAGAATGATAACCTAATAAATTTATATTAGATGAAAATAATATAATTTACAGCCATTAAATGATTATAATAAATAATTTGGAATGGAATTAATCATTAACATAAGAAAATATTCATATAAGTACACAATTATGATCCATCTTAGAGAAATCCTTGAACAAATGGACCATTAAAAACTCATTGGATTTTGAGAGGGAAGTTGTAACAATCATTTGGAATCAATATCATGTCACCCATATATTGACTATTAAAAATGGAATAAAATTCCTTAAATAATAAAATAATATATTTGGATAAACATAAAACTATTTATCATTATCCTATTACCTATAGAATTATAGAGATATACCGAGCTCACTATTACACGGATTATAAGAGAACTAGACTTCCTAATTTTTTAATAGAAAACCCCATCATAATAAAAATCACATATGAACAATGACATAAATAAGGTAAATAGAAATTTAAATTAATTATATAACTCAATAAAAAATAATTATTCCATTCATAACACGTTCAACATGTTGAAATGAAAATGGTATTATGAAAATATCATTGAATCTATAACAATTCATCTAGAGAAATTTTAAGGATAGTATAATAAAATTATATCCTTAGTCGGGCCTGGGAAAACTCATTGGTTTTTCATTGATGAACCAAAAATACCATAACAATATCGTTAAATACAACTATGATGTAAATATACGTCGCACATTGAAAAAAATATTAGGCAAAAAATACAGATATTTATTATATAAATAACTTTTATAGAAAAAAATATTAATTTTTTTCATTGAATCATCACAAAAAGTAATGGAAATGACTGTGGGGAAATCTATTAATGTCATAAATGTTAAAAACAAACATTCTTTTAAAACTCTTGTAATGATATCGAAAATTGAACCATGACTAAAATTTCAATAAATTTAATTTCAAAAACATTTATTATATGTTCAAATAACACATAAAATATTATTCGAAAATCATTATTTTTTAAAAAATAATTCCTAGAATAATTTTTTAAAACACATATATGAAAGAGAATGTTTCATAATATTATGGGAAATTCAATATATGTATAACATAAAAAAAATTATCTCGATTTTTCCTTATTAATATTGGATAAAATTGAGATTATTAATATAAACAACATTCAATGCTATATTATATGAAAATATATTTTGTTTAATAGAATAATATCATATTAATTATTTGAAAGAACCATTAACATAACCATAATTTAAATGAAATGAAATTATAACATAAATCATTTAATATTAATGGAAATTCATGTTTCTATCTAGCTGGATTAATACCAATTACATAGCTTATAGGTAAATTTCTATGTGGTGAAAGAACATGGTCCGATGGCCGAATTTAGTGTCATTTCCTTATCATCTTGCTTGCATCACCAGGCATGTGGCATGTCTACATCACCATACACCCATATCATGCATATATAAAATTATGCTCATGTCATGCCTGTGTAAATTTATGTATTATAACACCCCCAGAATATTTATAATATTATAACATAATTCATTTGGATGTAGTAATATTGGGTTTTCCACTCAGGATATACACTAACTACAATCATAAATCCTTTTATGTAATTGGAAAATTAGAATGAAAATTTATCGAAAGAAGGGATAAGTACTCATATTTAAATCCCATTAATAAATTTAAATTACCTATAATGATTTATTCATGGTATATCATGTATAAAATTCATGTAAATAATGTTGCATTACATGAATCGTGTCCCAAGAAAAAGAGATTATGATAATGAAATCACTTTCATATATAAGAACATTCAATTCGATAATTATTACATGAAATTATTTTATAATCATATGTAAAAAAAATTAAAACATGTGTAAATAAAAAATGAAATATTTTATATAAAATCAATAGTAATCATCGAATAAAAAAATCAACAATATAGAATTATAACCAAATAAATGAGGATTCAGTTTAGAAACTCTTTATATGTTTATAACTTTCAATTCAAATCCCATTGAAATAACTAATTTTAATTGGAATATATTTTAAACTAATGAATTATGAATTCATGATATGACATGTTATAGGGTAGTAGATACACCATATAAATAAAATTACTTGCATGACGTTAAAATATTCCTCAATGAATGGAATATAAGTAGAAATCATTTATCTTGAGTACACAACTTCCAAATATGTCCATTAAAACATATATACATTATTTAATTAATTGGGAACATTTTGGAGGGTTAAATTTTTTTAAACCATTTATATAATATATTACAATGAAAAATTTAATTTTCCAATACAATAAGTTTTCATTAATGTGTTTTTTGGATGATCAGTTCCTAATTTCAAAATGATGTTGATATGTCGATTGTGGTAAAAGGGGGTATTAATTGATAATCTCTAAAATAATAATCCTAACATATTTCATATTTTCAAAAATTAATAAAAATTTTAAAACAACCATTAATAATGAATATGAATAATGATTTAGGTTACAACCATGGAGATGGTAAGTTATACGTATGCATTATTACTATTTCCATTTTTCAATAAACAGGAGTGGAAGAAGGTAGGTATTATTTTATAATAAATTAATTATTATTATATAATAAATTAACTATTATTATATAACAAATATCATATTATATAATTATATTCTCTTATAATTGTTATCCATGTGAGGCAGCGATGAAAAAAATTTCACGTTAATTTTTGAAAGTTCTAATCCACATGTACTCAGAAATGATGTTATAATTTTCCAAAGGATTGGATGAAATAAAGTAGTTGAAATATTTTCTTTAATGATTTATAAATATTAAATTAATATAATAAATAAAATTTAAATATATTATTATAACCATCTATAAAATGTGGTGATGGAAAATGATTCACATCATTTCCTGGAGGCGGTAGTCCACATGTATGCAAAAATGATGTTTTCAATCCACATAGTTTGGAAAATAATATAACGAAGGAATATTACATACACATAATAAAATATAATTATAGATTATATAATTATTTTATTATATGATCCTGGATTGAAAATATTATGGTGTATTATTATGATGTAATATGAAAACACACAATTAAGATTTTTTCTTGTTTCTTCAGAAAACCAACTTTAGCTTACACATTAAACCTTCTAGGTAGGAATTTTGATGAAACTAGAGACTCTATATAATAGAGAGGAATTTTTTTGATATAAATTCTATACTATTTAGATAAATATATTGTACAAAATATTATAATAAGAGAGGACAATATGCTTCTCATTTAAATGTTAGGTGAAGGGCACTATTGATTTTTTTCAAATCATTTAAATATTATAAATTTAAATTAATGTTTATTTGTTTTTAAATTTGGATAAATATTATGTTAAATGTGATATATTATTTAAATATACTCATAAATGCTATTGATACTAGTTTTTAGTTCATTTTGACACTTATCTCTTTAGATTGATATGATGTTAACTCTTTTTTCTCATAACCATGATTATATGTTTTTCAATCATTACGAGTTTTGAATTTACTTATATGTTTAACATGGGTTAATAAATGGACCATTGATGATATTATATAACGTATCCCATTACACTTATCCTATTTCAATATTTTTATGAATTTTAAGTAATTTTTTAAAATATTACATAACATAAAATATCATTAATTGTTTTATGAACTATTAAAATATATTTACATTAATTATATCAATGTTGTAATATAATTTGAATAAAAAATATTTAATAATAGATTATATATTATTTAATTCCATAATAGTTAATCAACACATCATTTATTACAAAAAAACATTACCTTTCATGTTTTCAAAATCATTGACATTCATATTTCTAATGTTTGGACAACCATTGTGTCAGAAATGTGTAAGATTTAGGGTAATTACACAATCACTAAAAATCAGAAAAAATTAATATTATAAAAATAAAATATTTAATTTCAAAAATTAAAATTTTAACTCAATCAGTATTTATATTCACTCAGATATATTTCATGAAATCTTTTATAACCTGTTATTTTAAATTTTCATTATGTTACACAAGAACCACACTAGAATTTGGATTAAATTCTTGTTATATTAATCACAAATTCATAAACACCAAAATATATAATATATTAATAATCATAGTACCTAATCTTGTTTACAATAGACATAATTGTTGTCAAATATTTTCTTGAAGAAGCCATCATTCACTATTCTTATGCAGCTTAAGCATTATATCAACACTGAAAATGATTTCTTTATTTATTAGGAAATAAACTATAATTTATAGGTTTTAAATTTAAATATATTATATATGTAGTATAATATCATGAAAAAAATGTTATATTAGTTTAATACATTTTTATATAATATTTATTTCATGGAGATGTTAATAAATACATAATATTTCAAAAAAAAAATTATTCGTTAAAATATTAACCAAAATTTTAACTTTGTCAGAAAAATATTTAAAAATTAATAATCTGATAATTTTGAAATTATTAATCCAATAATTATATGAATTTTATAAAATAATATTCTTATTATTCTGAGAAATTAATTGTAATATAAATCTCTAAAAGGTAATGAAATTTTATTTTTAAACAAATGAAGATTAAACCCAAAAAAAATAAACATTTACAAAAAAGGATAAATTTAGTTTCAATATAATTAATTATATTTGTAACTAATAATGTATCATAATATTATTTTTTGGTTAAATTAAATTATTATTGTTACATTAAAATGAAAAAATGATGTTTTTTACAAAATTATGTAATTTTCAGTATTCACTGAATAATAATCTTCTCTATTAAAAACACCAAAATTTCACCTAAATATAATTTTTATATGAAGATTTAAAAAATATATAATTATTATATAAAATAATTTTATTTATTTGGATTAACATAAGTATAATATTCTAACTAAATAAATTTCGAACCATTTTTGACAAAAACCAATTTCTGATGAATTAAAATGACGTTTTTTAAATTTAGTGATTATTTACTAATAATTTATGAATAGATTTTTTATTAATACATTTATATATATATTTAATAATTGTTTTAGTTATATTCATAAAATGAAATTCAATACTAATTTAATAATAGTCATATTTTAATACTAATATTTTGTTGTCCGTTTATGCTCGGGGTTTGTGTCGCATATGCTATCAAATACAATGTTCCTATTTAAAAATATCATCATGTAATTTTATCCCCCAATTTAATAATTTCCTTTCAAAAAGATATACTTGGTATCAATAATAAATGGTTTGAAATTTTTAAATAAATTTTTAGAAAAACCACATCTCAAAAAGAGTTACAAAATAATTCTTTTGAAAATTGTTAAAGGGAAATATAACTGTCATTTGAAATAAAACATAACTAGGCTTCCAAATATGATAAAATTAGTTGGAAATATAAAATATTGACATGTAGGGAAAAATAACTTCTAAATAACAATGGAGTTTGATAAAGAAGGCTTATCACAAAAAATTTAATAATAATGATATTTTCTACGATTACTCAACCAATAATCAATGTGCTGTATAAAATTCCATAGATTAAGCAGAGGTGAAGCTAATAACATAATTCCACTGTGTGCATATCAATTTATAGAAGATTCATAATTCCTTTTCCGTTCACATTGAGAATTTATGAAAATATACATACTTTCTTTCCATAGAATCCATAAATGCAATTCCAACATTGGGTTATGTCTTTAAACCCATTTCCAACAATTTCTCATATTTTACTTCAAATGATGAGTATTAATATTTAATGCATTAATCCATATAATCAAATTATAATTTAACATCATGTATATAATATGATTAAAATATATTCTTTAGATTTTAAAATCATATTTCATATCACATTATAATATAATAATCAAAATGAATAAACCTTCATATGAAGAAATAAAAAATTCATCTCTAAAAGTAAACAGTATTACAAGATTATCAACATAATTCATTTGATAATAATTATTCATATATCCCATATAAACTCAATAAAATCTATATTAATTACTTTTCATACCTTAATTTTTATCTCATATCTTTTATCTTACATCCCCCTAATTGTAATATCATTCATCGGAAATAGTCCTTCATGTTAATTCAAAGAGATACATATAACTCAAAAAAATAAAAAATATCCTAGAAAAATCATTCATCAATATAAAATCAAATAATTAAAAACATAAAATTGGTTTTAAATCCCTTTGATCTTATGGAAATCATTAAACATATATAATCGTAATGGTATCGATAACTCGTAATTTATCCCCCTATAAAAATTTCATAATATACAAATTTGACTCAAACATTTTCTAATATAAAAAAATAACAGTCCTAAACCAACACTTCTAGATCTGGTTAAAAACCCATAATCATAACATTTTGGGATTTGATACTATTAAACAAGAAAAAATTTTAGATATCCAAAAAATATAACAACGTTGTAATAATTATACCACTTACACACTGAATACCTTTCTAGTTTTTTGCTTTATAGAATGAAGACAAACTCTTATATATCAATACCCATGTCTTCAAATGGGAAATATTTCCACTCTCCCTAGATTTATTATATCCCGCAATGACTCTTCAATGTCTGCACTAAAATTACTCTCACAATAATCCTTTTTATAAATTTATAATTTCATATAACCTTTAAACATTCAAAAATGTAATACATATTAAGGGGGATATCAAATTCATAGTAATAGTATACATAAAAATTCAATATTTAATATTCTTTATGAGTATAAGGTAGGTATATGGGTAGATAAATTTGTCCTTGGGCCTTTCAGATATGAAATGGGTCTCCCTCTACACATATAAAATGGTGTCTTTGGTTTTACAATAAAAAAGAGGGTTTAGCATGAAATTTATTAAAAAGTTTAATAATAATTATAAGTTGAACTAGTAAATATATATGATAATAACATAATGTAAATATTAATAATTAAATGTGTATCATAAATCTTGAGAAATAGCATAATGATTTAGCATAAGAATATAGTTATATATGAAGGCAATGGGGTGATAAATAAAATAAATCCTTCAACTAAAGACACATTATTGGATAATATAACTATAATATCATATAATATCATTATCAAATCACTCTTATAATAACTTTTATATGTTGTATAAACTAACATGTAATTTTCAATATTCCATGAGGATAATTTTATAATTGGTTTACACTTTCCAATTTCGCATTAAATATAGGGGCTATATCGATATCACTTTTTCTAATTTTATAAATGAACCATTGGTCCTTGGTACAGAAAAAAATTAATTCATAATCTTAATCAATTTACATTTACCATAAAATGAAATATTTATATAGACATTAGATTTAATCATAGAACAAAGAGAAATTACAATTACTTATTTCATAACATGATTTATCTATAGAAAAGAAATGTGTTCTTTAAAAATCATTCAAAAAACATAATCAACATTCATGAAAAATAATATGTATGGAATAATTCTAACATATCCCCATAATAAAGTAGTTATAATCAATGGGTTTTCTATTTTTGAATCTAAAATACCGTGAAAAGGTCATAAAAAACATTCTTGTGGGAAATAACCATTCCATTTAAAAAATATCTTTCTAAAAATAAAATTACACAAAATATTGAAAATATTACACTTATTTTAAAATAACTACTGAATATTATAAGGGATTATTCAATTAAAACACTGTCTATTAGGGTCGGAATATCTTTTCAAGTCATAAATGTTAAAAATAAACTATATTTTTAAACATTTATCAAGATTGTAAAAAATGACCCATGTGAATTAATTAAGAAATTTAATTTAATTTTATTAAGATTTTGTAAATGAAAATGTAAAATAACTTAAGTAATATATTTATGTTTATAATATAAAATTCAAAAAATTATTTTATTTGTGGAAGTTAAATATTCCATGTTTCATTGATGTTATACGATCTGTAACACATACCAAAAAATTACATAATGTTTCATTTATAAATTATATAGAAAAAAATAGAATTCTAAAATTATTCATCAATATATTATAAGAAAAAAAATATTTAACAAATTAATATCATATGATTTCCTAAGGTGGACCATGAATATAAATGTTTTAGAAAAGGAATGAGATTTTAACATAAAGCCTTTAACGGTTTAGAAGTATTTGAATAAAAACATATTTTAACAGAAAACATAACATATCTCTAAAATTTTAATGTATTTCAATATTTTATATCTCAAAACTAATTAATATTTTATTATGGAAACAATATATGTTAAAATTGTTCATGACATAAGACATGTATCATGAAAATGAGTTTGAGACAAAGAAAAATATTTCAATGATCCTAACATTATATATTGTTATTAATTCATGAAGTGATTAAGTTCAAATATGGAAATAAAAAAAAAATTAAAAAATAAAATAAAAAAAATACAGATACATTCACACATAATAATGGCCTAAAAATTATATGATGTTAAATTATATCATAATGAATTCAAAGTGAGATAAAGAACCCTTAGGACATGGTAACATTCCAGAAAAATCAATTTGAATAAATTATTTTCAATTTTAACCTATTACATTGTTATTTATGAAGTATTAATTATATAACATGTTAAGCATTAATATATATATGATATAAAATAAATTATTTTCACAAAAATTAAAATATCCCTCTATGAAATGAAATTGACATCAAATTCTTTACCTTGAGTCTAAAAATTTAATCTATGTTCATTAACTATTATGTAATAAACATATATCAATAATTTAAATGTTTTGGAACAATTAATATTCCCATTATATTCAAATTAAATCAATTATTTCTTTAACATATTTAAATGCATAAATAGTTAATTTCACGTTAGGTGTTTTTGAGGATGTTCTGTTCATAATTTTAAAATTGATTTGATGTGTTAACCATGATAAAAGGGTTCATTATTCAATCATATCAGAAAAAATAATAATATAATAGTAATAATTTTCATAAATTTATTATAATTTTAAAACCAACCATTAATCATGGTTATGAAAAATTAATTATAATATAATCATGGAGACATAGACCATCTGTACACATGAGTAACGTTTTAATTATTAAACGAATAGGATGAAAATAAGGTAGTAATTATTTTATATTTCCATATTTATTAATATATAATAAATATATCATTATTTCATTATGTAAATTATATATATAATCCATGTGATGTGGTGAACAAAAATGAATCACATCGCTTTGTAGAGGTGGTAATCCACACAAATGCACAAACAATTTAATCATTTTTCAATGGATTGTATAGTAAGAAAATATAATGACATGTAATATTCAAAAAATGAAAAAATTTCATTAATATTAAACATAAACTTTAAATAAGTCCTTATAAACAAATCTATGAGGATGTGATGAAAAATTATACAAGATTCTTCATGGAGGTGGTAATCCACACTTACGTAAGAAGGTTGATTTGTTCCTCATATGATGAAAAATGTTTTTAATATGGCTTTTACCATATTCATAATAATATCATACAATATAGTATATGACAATGTAATTATATAACTGTGTCTTAATAATATTTTTAGGAGGTTGAATAAGAAATAATTTGAAAACAATCAATATAAATTAATACATCTTGTTCAAGAAAATCACCATTAGTGTACACCATAAGACTTCATGGGAGGTATTTTGATGAATTAATACCCTATATGGAATCAAATAGAATTGGGTTGCGGGTATAGTTTTAGGTATTTCCTGAAATAGTGTTTTGAAAGCACTATGATGAAGAGGAAAGGGTGTAGCCTTTTATAATTAATAGGAGGGAAAATGTTGTAAATAATGAAATAATTGAAACATTTTAAATACACATTCATAAAAAATATGTTTTAAATTTGATAAATTTGGATTTAAATATGACATAGTATTGTTTTAATAACATAAAATATGATTAAGATAAGTTTTAGGTCATTTTAACACATACCTCTTTAGTTTAACCCCCCTAGTTAATCCTTTTTATCCACATAAAGTGTAAAACAAATTTGAATCCATACTAGTAATAAATCAACATAAAATATAATTTTCTTTACCAAATTATAAACATATGAATTACTCTTACATTTAACAATAAAACTATTATCATTCATCATTTAATGTTTTTTAAATAATTTCTAAAAATGATGTATATCATTAAATATCATTAATTTTGTTTTAAGAAATATTAAAATATTTGGAAATTTATGAATATTTATGGAATGGAATTAAAATATAAATTATTTTAAAAAATTATTATTATTAGCCATAAAATTACTCTGACGCCACAAATTTGAAAATATATATTACATTTTAGATTTTTTAACATCATTCACGATGATATTTCTATTATATTCACAATCATTGTTTCAGAATTGGGTAAGAATTTAAGTTAACTATATTATAACCAAATATTAATAATTAATTACAATAATAAAAATAAATGTATTTATTTATAATTAAATTATTTTATTATTTTATACATCTCTATATATGTTAAATAACATATATTTCATGAAAATTTATTTAACCTGTTATTTGGACAAGTTCTGGTCTTATACAAAAAGAACACAAAGAATTATTTAAGTTTACTCTTATATAACTCTAAAATTAATCTATATTACTAAATTTTAACAATAAAAATTAAATTAATTAATAAATTAAGTAAATTTATTAGTTTTTACACAATATTTTGTACAGAACACCAAATTGGACTATCCCATTTTTGTTAAAAAACTACGTCACCATTAAAATTTCTTTTTCAAATCTTCATGCCATTATATGTATATATTTTGTTTTTTAACAATTTTTTATTTTTTTTTATTTTTTCATATCAAATTCATTGCATAAGTTTCATGAATTTTTATATCATATTTATTTCATCTTGATATCAAAAAAGGTGATGTATTTCAAAAAAATGTACTTTTTAACTATTTATTATAAATTTAACTTCTTTAGATAAAATAAAAAATAATGGTAGGATTTGTTTTACATGATAAATAAAAATAATTTATTGTCAAGTAATAAAATAAATACAATTATAGTAAATTACTTTCCATATAAATTAATTAAATTAAATTAAAAAAATTCAGAAAAATGTGATTTAAACCTGTCTTGTTCTTGGTATTTCGTCCAAGAAACACCCAACGGCTCTGTATCCATTGATTGATGGACCTTCTTTCCAAAGGCCGACATTCTCCAGATGGTCTGACCAACGACTCTTAAGAACTCACATTGGTCGAGAGGATGTGAATTAGGGACCATCGCACCCTTTTTGGGGTGGAATTATTGCATGTTCCAAGTCTCTATTATAGATTTAAGACGTATTCATATGTTCGTGAATCTTTGGTTTATACCCAAACATAGTATCCATGGATTCACCCCTAGTGGGCAAAGGTCAACTAGATGCAGGGGTTCTGAATCAATTATGCCCGAGGTTTACAATCCCTTATTGGATTAATGACCCCGAATGGTTGGAACTCGATTGAGGCAGCACTATGAGTGGCATGGTGAACCGATGTGGAGGTGATCGGATCAACTGGTTGTTGGGATTTAATCTCATGGAGGCTTCCTACATACCCTTTCTAGGAGGCAGGGATCAAAGTCCCTATAGTTCTCTTAGGTGTCGGGGAACCGACGTTAAGAGAGACCAGGTGGCCTGATGGGTGTTGGGCTTGAACCTCTTGGAGGCTTCCTACGTACCTTGTCTAGGAGTCAGGGATCAAAGTCCAAGTAGTTCGCTTGGGCTTGGGGATTACGCTCTGGGGCAGCCCAGAATGATGGATTGGGGCTTACACTCTGAGGAGGCCCAGAATAATGGAATGGGGCTTACACTTTGAGGAGGCCCAGAATAATGGATTGGGGATTACACTATGTGGAGGCCAATAAGAGGATGTCATGGTTTATGATTACTCTAAGCCCATGTGAGTCATGGTCGGTTTGAGAAACAAGAGGCAGCAGAGACCAGAGGATCACGTCGCGAAAGGTTTGTCCGTGAGAAGCAGAATGGGGCTTACGCATTAAGGGATCCCATGGTGATGAATTGGGGCTTACACTATAACGAGGCCTAGAAGGTGACAAATTCGGGCTTACACTATGAGGAGGCCCATAAGGTCAAGTCTTAATCCATGATGAATGCACGTAAGGTTAGGGTTTACTCCAATATGGATGCCCACAGTGACCAAGCCCAGAGGGAGAGGGAAGGGGTGGTGCTCCTACCCTGTCACCTCTATTATTCCCTAGAGAGATACTCGGGATATTATCGAGGTTCATGGGGATGGCTACCTTCAGACCGATATGTCACCCCCTTTCTGGGGAGGGGAGAAGTTCCTGACCGCCGAAGCGTGTGGTCCCCGTCCTCGCGGGTAGATTCAGGAAGGGGGATCTCGGGCTCGGACCCCGTATTACCGTGGGAATGTGAACATAATAATGCTTCGGGAATCCACACAAGGGTCAGGGAAACACCTTTTCCCTATTTATGGGGGGTATGTGAACTCAAAACAGCACGCTGATGCGCCTGAAAGTTACACCACGTGGATCTGGTGGCTCTGGTGGAGGCCTTGGCTCAGGGCTGTGGAATAGGCCAATGAGGGAGTCGCGGTGGACCTGGCTGGATCGAAAGGATTTTACCTGGCTCTAGAAATGAGAAAACTGATGTATTTGGGTAGCCACCGAGATATATGGGTGGTGGAGCCCTTCGCGTGGGGAAGTGACACGCGGTTGGGGAAGCCGTCCGCGAACTAGGGTGGTCCGTGGACTGATGGGAATCCCACGAACCAAGGTGGTTCGCAGCTTCAAATTCAATCCATGAACAAGGATTCCTTGCACCTATGGGTTCAATCCATGAACCAGGGTGGTTCGCGGCTTCATGTTAAATCCGCAAACCAGGCTGGTTCCTGAAGGGTTCCAGGAGGGCAGCGGCGACAAAGGGCGGTGCCGATCGGAGGCTCGTCAGTCTGGGATTCATCCACGGAGGAGGGTGCTACACGGTACGATGGATGGGAAAAGAGTCATAAACTCCCTAGTCAGCAGGGAAGTCATCGGCGGAGGGAATAATGTAATGCCCCGACCCCAGTTACCCAGAATTGGTGCATTATTACATAACATTGGCATCATCACAAGAAAGATCAAATCTCGAAAGACCGATTAGTTTATTAGCCTTGGAAGCACTAGATATATTCTTAAACTATTACATTACATCATAAAAATTAAAACTACAACAACATAGTCTCCATAGTCCACAATCTTATCCCCTCATACTATCCCTACAGGTTATTCATAATTTACTTGTTCACATCCTGGGAAAATTAAAACATAGAAAAGGGGTGAGCTCAAATTCCCATTAAGGATAACAATATAGGTGAAACTTTCATAAATAAGAATAATCATTTAAGGTAATGTATAACTAAAACAATAGCCTTTTAAACTTGAACATTAACATAGTATGGAAAAAATAAAATGAAATAATTCCATTTACTTATTCACATGGATATTCTACTAATCTAATAATCACATGAAATATCAATAACCACTTTAATAATGATGGAATGCATAATGCCAGACTATCATAACCACATAGCCAAGGCCTCATGCGAAGTCTACAAATAAGATTTTTTCATGTCCTTGTGCCAAGACACTGGTTTGTCTCATGAGACCTACCGATGCATTGAGGATCTATAGCGGGATCCACCTGTCACATATTAAGTCCAATGCATTCCCATATGAAAAAGTTTAATCATAAAATAAATATATGTATTAAAACTAGCATACGAAATGTAAATACTTCATCCATAACCCACGAATTGTATAAAAATGACACATCCATAGTCAAACATATGACAAAACCTTCAATACAATATAGATGATTTGTATCATAATAAACCAACTTCAAATAAGAGTAAAATCCATAAAAGGATATTGACATAGATGAAATCAAAACTCTTTTTAGATAAATATCTCTTTATATTTTGAAATCATTTAAGAGTAATATGTTTATAAAATAAAACATTTTCTTTGAAAATATTCTTATAATCTTGTAAGGGAAGCTTCTACGATTTTATAACGACGGAAAATAGCAGCACCTGCCGTATAAGTTAAAAAAACATTCTTACCTTAATTCTTTTGAAAAGGTTAAAAAGGACCTTGATTGGAAAACGATTGAAATATTCCTTTATAAACCACTTATAATAGTCATTAAGGGTATAAATGACATTAACCCATATTCTAGTAAATAGTAAAAATGTATTGAGATTCATTTTTAAGAAACATGGATGTGGATGATAAAGAAGTCCCAGTAGATTATTACGTATAAACAACCTCGAATAATGAAGAGATTGTGAAATAAACCCTTACCTTGTACATTTCCTTGGTTGGGGTAGGTTAACCTCCTATATAATGGTAAAATAATTTTTATTAAATTAATCAAGAATAATATACATTAATATGATATCATATATGAGCTTTTAACATTACTTTTTTCATAATATCTTACAATTATCGTCGTTTTGGGTGTTAACTTACTCGTTTTAAAATATATGTTTTGTTACATAAGCAGTGTTTGTTATGGATAGGTTGTATATAATTCATATCCCGAATTATATCAAGTCTTTAAACATTATTTGTAATCATCAAATGAGAATTTTTCTTGAATGGATATGATGGAGAATGAATCTCATCACATTCGTGGAGGTGGTAGTCCGTACGTACGCTAGAGTGACAATATCATTATTTCAATATTAAAATAATATATAATTGGATGGTATATCATTTATTCAAAATTAGTGTCATGTCATATTTATTATTTACATTAATTAAAAATCATTATTATACACATCCAAATAATAATTTATTGAATAACAATTACACCACGACGTGGAGACGGCAAGCCGTACGTACACACGTATGGTAACATGTTATTCAAAGGATGGATAGAATACTGACTATGGTTGTACCATATTTGTAAAAAATCACAGTATATATAAGATACTAGAGTTATTATTTTATAATGGTATAGAAAGAAGAAGTTGAAGTAGAATGAATTTGATAAAGGGTGGTGAAAACATTACCTATTCTTCGGGTTTTTCCTTTCAATTTGATCAAAAGGGAAACATAGGTTCGATTTCTGACTAAAGGAAGGCCACTAGGATGAATTGAGGGATGTTGAGAGAGTATTTTGGTAGATTTTGGCTGACCCAAATTGATTTGAAGTTGTGAATTAATGGTAAGGGGGACTGGCCTTTTATAAGAGGGGTGAGTGGCACCTTTGGAAAAGCTAGAAATATTTTTTTATAATAAATTCATATTCGGTTTATAATGGCTAAAAAGTGGATTATTTAAAGATTAAGGCGAGTATGGGTCGAAATACACTCAACCTATAGAATTTATATAGGCTTGGGTCATTATATTAACCTTATATTTTAGTTTTAACTCTTAGTTAATTAGTTTGTCACTTACCATGTCACTTTGTATTTTTATATTATATAGTTAATAAACATACTATATACCTCCAACAGACCCCCAAGAGTTCCATTAATGATACAACTATCATGATATAAGTCTCTTGGCCGAACATTTGATTTTTAGTAATTAAATATCAATTAATAATATAATGTTTTTTTAAAAACTCTTTTATGTCAATTGTGACACTATTTGGAAAATAGATTTTTGTGATACTCATAACAGAATGATTACATTGAAAAAAGTTAATTAATTCAATAATAACATGTAATATTATCCTAGAAAATATGTGTAATTCATAAAAAAGTCTCAAATTATATTTATTTGGGTATTTATAATATCAATTATTTTAATTTTTCACTATTATGGTAATTACTGCATCATCATTGTGTCATAAATAAATTAAATTATTTAATGTATAAAAATTATAAATAAGATATAATTTTGTAGTAAATCTTTTTATCTTTCTAATTAATATTTAAAATTAAATTTAAACTATGTATAACCCTATATTAAAAATGTTTTATTAAATAAACATTGATTTTAACTCTTTTAACTCTTCTTTGAATTAAATAATCATAATTGTCCTAATCTAATCCAAGTGGACCTAAATGATAATATTTTACTCATAAGGTTGTTTTTGGTTGAGATACACTTGTCCAATAGAATTATGACATGTTTTAATGTAATATTAATATCATTTTTACCCATAATTACCCTATTTTATTTTTAACCTTGGTAAATAAAAGCAAAAAGTTACAAGTCACCAAAAATTATTTTCATCTCATTGAACCACATTTTAGTCCTTGATATTAACCGTGTCTCCCAGATTTTTGAAATTCCACTCACATAAGAGGTAAAATTATTTTTTATGAAAAATTCATTTTTTTATCTACCACATAGTGGTTTCACTATTCATCAAAAAATGAAGTTTTTTAGAAAAATACAAAAAATTCACCCTAGGCAAATTTCGATATTCTGAATCCAAAAATGAATTCCATTCTGAATATTAAAATTTATAAATTTAAAAAAAGTTTGTATTACTATTCATAACGACTAGTTTGATTGGTTGTGGTGTGTTAGAACTCGATGTGGCGTACAACACACGCTATTGCATTATTCAAAGAGATGCGTACCGTAGAAGCTTGGGGTGTTACATTCACCCCTCCTTCAAATAATTTTTTCCTCAAAATTTCTAGAATACTACCGCATGAAAAGACCTGAGTGGTTCTACATCATAAGTTTCTCGAGTTCCCATGTTCCATCTTCCATATTATGGTTTCTCCACAAGACTTTTACCAGACGAGTTGTCTGGTTTCTCAGTAATTGTTCTCTCATATCAAGAATCTTGACAGGCTCATCGCAATAAGACAGATCGGGATCCAGTTATAATTTCTTATAGGTGAGTACATGGGTTGGGTCAGGCATGTATTTTCTCAATAGTGATACGTAGAACACATCGTGAAATTTGTAGAGATTTGGCGGCATTGCCAAATAGTAAGATGCAGCCCCAATTCATTCTAGAATTTCAAAAGGTCCAATGTACCTAGGACTAAATTTACCATTCTTACCAAAACGTATGACTCCCTTCCATGGAGATACCTTCAAGAAAATATGATCACTGACTTGAAATTCCAAATCCTTCCTTCCATTATCCGCATAGCTCTTCTGCCTACTTTGAGCTGCTTTGATATGGTTCTGGATTACCTTCACCTTTTCCATTTTTCCCTCAACCATTTGTGGGCCTACAAGTTTTCTTTCATCAACGTCATCCCAACAGGTTGGTGTGCGACATATCTTTCCCTATAACGCTTCATATGGTGCCATCTGAATACACAAATTGAAGCTATTGTTATAAGAAAATTCTACTAGAGGTAAATATTGATCCCACATACCCTGAAAGTCAAGTGAGCATGATCTCAACATGTCTTCTATGGTTTGAATAGTTCATTCTGATTTTTCATCTGTTTGGGGTGGTAAAAAGTGTTCAAATGATGTTCAGTATCCATGGATTCTTGAAGACATTTCCAGAATCTTGAATTAAAACAGGAATCACGATCTGAAACAATCGATAGGGGTACTCCATGAAGTCTCACAACTTCATTAATATATAGTCTTTCTAGTCGTTCAAGTGGTAAATCTTCCATTACACGAAGAAAATGTGCTGAATTTGTAAGATGATCAACAATAACCCATATTGCATCGTTACTTCTAGGAGTATTTGGTATCCCCATGACAAACTCCATCGTAATATTGTCCCATTTCCACTCTGGTATGGGATGAGGTTTCATGACTCCTCCAGGGTGTTGCCTTCCAGCTTTCACTTGTTGAAAAACCATACATCTTGGCACAAAATCAGCAATCTCCCTCTTCATGATGTCCCACCAAAAATTTTCCTTCAAATATCTATACATTTTGGTGCTCCCAGGGTGTATACAGAAATTGGAACTATGAGCATCATCAAGCAATTCCATTTTTAGATCAGGTATATCGGGAACACAAAGTCTCTTCCCCAATTTCAAAATTCCTTCTTCATACACAATGTCTCTAAATAACCCATCATTCACAACTTTATTCTTCTTTTGAAATTCTTTATCATCAGTCTGAGAACCCTTAATCATTTCTAGTAAAGATGGTTTGGAAACCATTTGAAAAAGCATTGATGTTTCACCTTCCATGGTTATTCCCATGTCCATCTTCACTAGATCCATGAAATTTGGATCCCTTTCAATTATCATATTGTTCAAAAAACCATGATATTTTCTACTCAAAGCATCTTCTACCTTATTTTCCTTCCCCGGGTGGTATTGTATCATACAATCATAATCATTGAGTAATTCAAGCCATCTCCTTTTCCTCATGTTGAGTTCTTTTTGTGAGAAAATGTACTTCAAACTCGTGTGATTAGTATAATTATCACATTTTTCACCATAGAGGTAGTGCCTCCATATCATCAAAGTAAGTATCACAGCTGCTATCTCGAGATCATGAGTAGGATAGTTTTGTTCATGAATTTCCTACTGTCGTGATGCATAGGCAATAACCCTATCATTCTGCATAAGTACACAACCATGTCATTTCTTCGATGCATCACTATAAATAACAAACCCATCATTCCCCAATAGTAGAGTCAGTATAAGATCATTGACTAATATTATCTTCAATTCTTTGAAACATTCTTCACACTCTTTTGTCAAAAAAAATTTAACCCCTTTACATGTGAGCTTTGTTAATGGGATAGCCAACTGGGCAAAATTCTGGACGAAACGTCGATAAGAAACTTCTAAACCAATAAAACTGCATACCTCAGTTTTACACGTAGGTGCTGGCCATTCTTGGATTGCATTGGTCTTAGAAGGATCAATAGAGATTCCATCTTTAGAGAAAATTTGGCCAAGAAAAGAAATTTCATGAAGCCATAATGCACACTTGATAAACTTACCATATAATTCATGTCTTCTCGGAGTCTTCATGATAATGCGCAAGTGATTTTCATGATCATCGGAGATTTTGGAGTATACCAAGATATCATCAATAAATACCACCACAAATTAATCAAGATATTCCTTGAAAACTATATTCATCATATCCATGAATACAGGGGGTGCCTTAGTTAATCCAAAAGGCATTACTGTAAACTCGTAATGCCCGTACCTGGTTTGAAATGTTGTCTTCAGAATGTATTCCTTCTTCACACACAACATATGGTATCTAGATCAAAGGTCATTCTTTGAAAAGTATTGATCTCCATGCATTTGGTCATATAAATCCTCAATGTGAGGTTGGGGATACTTTTTCTTTATTGTTATAGCATTGATCTCCCTGTAATCGATACATAACCTCATAGATCCATCATTATTTTTAACAAAAAGAACAGGGGCTCTCAAAAGATAAACACTAGGGTGAATAAATCCCTTATTCCTCAATTCCTATAGTTGTTTATTTAGTTCAACTAATTCTATAGTGGCCATTCTATAAGGGGTCTTTGATATAGGCCTTGATACAGGAATTAAATCAATGGAAAACTCAACTTCTCGTTCTGGAGGATGTCTAGGTAAATCTTTCGGAAACACATCTACATATTCATTCAAAACAGGTACATCCTCTATTTGAACATTATTTTCCTCACCCATATTCATTTTATTCTCTTCCACCCCATTAATTGAATTTAGTTGAGCTACTGGGGGTAAATCTAGATAAGAATTAGGTGGTGACGATTTTGCTTTAAAGATAAGGTGTTCCATATAATCATCATCAAAAATAGTAACCTCCTTCTTCTTACAATAAATCTTCACATCATGGTCTGAAAGCCATTCCATACCGAGGATAATATCAAACTCAATCATAGGTATGATGATGAGATCAACAGATAATGAACATTTATTTGTTTTAATGGGGACTGATTCACAAAACATTGTTGCAATGATACATCCCTTAGGAGTTTTAACTAACAACTCCCTTGTTAAATCAAATTGGAAATATATAATTTTCATAGAAAACTGGGAAGATATGAAACAATGTGATAATCCAGAATCAAATAATGCATTTTTTAATCTTGAGGAAACCATTAAATTACCTACCACCATGTCTATTAGAGCTTCTACCTCAACAGTAGTGATAGAATAATCATGGCCTTGATCCCTTGGCCTTTTCTGAGTTATGTTCCCCTGACGCTTAGGAAATTCATTTGCATAATGTCCCATATCCCTGCAATTGTATCATTGGACATCAGTATCTTCCTTCTTCCCCTTGCAATCGCGAGCTTGGTGTCCTTTTTCACCACACTTGTAACAGACTCTCGTTCCCTTTAAGCAAGTACCAGGGTGTTTCTTCCAACATTTACTGAAGGTTGGATATTCAACTTTTCCCTTCTTCCCCTTATTTCCATTCCCATATTGATTAGAAGATCTCTTCTTCTCTTTCATGGCTTTAAAGTCATAAGACTTAGAGAATTCTTTTTCTGTCTTGATTGCACATGGGACAATGTCTTCATACGATGAGAAGGATTGTGAGACTAATTATTGACGGAGAAATGGTATTAACCCATAAAAGATATGATAAATCCTTATTATTGTGTTACGTATATAATCTCCCGCATACCTTGATAACCTTGTAAAATTAGCCTCATACTTTGCGACATTCTCATCCTCCTTTTGTCTCAGACTCAGAAATTGCCTTCCAATATCTGCTCGATGGTCACGAGGAAAGTAATTTTCTAAAAACAGATCATTGAACTCCCTCCATTCCATATTTAATACTTCATCATCTTCCTTCATGTTTTGAATTAATGAACACCATTGATCAGCATCTCCAGTGAGGCGGTAAACTGCCCTGATAACTTTTTCCCTTTCACTACTTCCCAAAGCCTGAAATATTTTCTCCAGGGAACTTATCCATTGCTCAGATTCCAATGGATTTTTATTCCCATTGAATGTTGGAGGTTGTTTCCTCATGAAGTTTTCTAATATTGAACCTCCACGTTATGGATCAGGGTTCTCCATATGGGTATGGTTATTATTAATAACCTGAGTGAGTTGTCCCAATATTGTTATTAGTTGATCAGCAACAGTTGCATCTCCAGCTCCACTATAGTTATATCGAGAAGAAGGGAAATCCCTACATGGTGTATGTGCATTGATATAGTTTCCATTTCTTCCACTACGTTCAATTAATAAACAATGGCATAAACTTGATCAGTTTATGAATCAAAATACATAATTTCATACTTATAAAACACTTAAAATAAATTGAACTATTTATGGATATAATCCAGAATCACAAAAATGTGTTCTTTGAGGAAGTATATACTCATAAACCCTTCATAATGATTTGTAATGAAAATGAGAGTTATCCTAAGCATATCCCCAGGGAGTTTCGTAACCAAGAGTGCATCAAGGCCCATTGTCGTGCACCAGTTCTCGTTCGAGTCTAGATCAAACCGGTGTTTTTGGGTTTTACCCCTATGTACATCTGTGCCAGAGCTGCCTCTACCTTCTCGTATCCAGACCGGGATGTATTTCTCGGAATGCTCAAAAAATCTCTACAATACCAAATTTCTAGGAAGCTTATCTATACTAATCCTCAAAGTCCATCTTAGGTCTATGTGCTCTAATCAGATTTTATCTAAATCTAGCTTCCAAGGTTTGTACTAAACTTTCTCTGATACCAACTAAAACGCCCCGACCCCAATTACCCAGAATCGGTGCATTATTACATAACATTCGCATGATCACAAGAAATATGAAACCTCAAAAGACCGATTAGTTTAGTATCCTTGGAAACACTAGACATATTCATAATTTTTTACATTACATCATAAAAATGAAAACTACAACAACATAGTCTACATAGTCTGCACTCTTATCCCATCATACTATCCCTACAGGTCATTCATAATTTACTTCTTCACATCCTGGAAAAAATAATACATATAAAAGGGGTCAGCTCAAATGCACAGTAAGGATAACAATATAGCAAAAACTATTATAAATACAAATCAACATTTAAGGCAATGTATAACTAAAAAAAGGCATTTTAAACTTGAACTTCAACATAGTATGGAAAAAATAAAATGAAATAATTCCATTTACTTATTCACATGGATATTCTACAAATCTAATAATCACATGAAATATCAATAACCACTTTCATAATGATGGAATGCATAATGCCAGACTATCATAACCACATACCCAAGGCATCGTGCCAAGACTACAAATAAGATTTGGTCAAGGCCTTGTGCCAAGACACTAGTTTGTCTTATGAGACCTACCGATTCATCGAGGAGCTATAGCAGGCTCCACCCGTCCCATATTATGTCCAATGCATTACCATATGAAAAGGTTTAAACATAACATAATCATTTTTATTAAAACTAAAATAAACAATGTAATACTTCATCCATAAACCATGAATGGTATTAAAATAAATCATGCACTGTCAAACATATCACAAAACCTTCAATACAATGTAGTATTTTTTTATCATAATAAATCAACTTCAAATAAGCGTAAAATCCATCATAGTATTTTGACATAGATGAAATCAAAACTCTTTTAAGAGAAATATCTCTTTCTATTTTGAAATCATTTAAAAGTCATATATTTATAAAATAAAACATTTCTGTCGAAAATATTCATATAATCTTGTAAGGGAAGCTTCGACGATTTTATAACAGCAGAAAATAGCCGCACATGCCGTATAAGTTAAAAAACATTCTTACCTTAATTCTGTCAAAAAGGTTAAAAATGACCTTGTTTGGAAAACGACAGAATGATTTCTTTATAAACCACTTATAAAAGTCAACAAGGATATAAATGACTTTAACACATATTCTAGTAAATAGTAAAAATGTTCTAAAATACATTTTTAAGAAACATGGATGTGGATGATAAAGAAGTCCCAGTAGATTATTACGTATAAACAACCTCGGATAATGAAGAGATTGCGAAATAAACCCTTACCATATACTTTTCCATGGTTGGGATAGGTTACCCTCCTATATAATGGTAAAATAATTGTTATTAAATTATACAAAAATCATATACATTAATATGATATCATATATGATCTTTTAACATTGCTTTGTTAATAATATCATAGAATTATCGTCGTTTTGGGTGTTAACTTACTCGTTTTCTTTTATATGTTTTGTTACATAAGCCGTGTTTGTTATGGATAGGTTTTATATTATTCATATCCAAAATTATATCATGTCCTTAAACATTATTTTTAATCATAAAATGAGAATTATACTTGAATGGATACGATGGAGAATGAATCTCATCGCATTCGTGGAGGTGGTAGTCAGTACGTACGCACGAGCGACAATATCATTATTTTGCTATTAAAATAATATATAATTGCATGGTATATCATATATGCAGAATCATTATCATGATATATTTATTATTTACATGAATTACAAATCATTATTATTCCCATCCAAATAATTATATATTGAATAACAATTACACCACGACGTGGAGACGGTAAGCCGTACGTACGCACCTATGGCCACATGTTATTCAAAGGATGGATATAATAATGAATATGGTTTTAAAATATTTCTGATAACATCACAATATTTATAAGATATTGGAGTTATTATTTTAGAATTGGAAAGAAAGAAGAAGTTGATGAATAATGAATTTGAAAAAGGGTGGTGAAAACATTACCTCTTTTTCAGGTTCTTCCTTTTGATTTGATCAAAAGGGCTCCATAGGTTGGATTTCTGACTAAAGTAATTCCTATAGGATGAATTTAGGGAAGTTTAAATAGTATTGGGGTAGAGTTTGGCCAAGCCAAATGTCTTTGAAGGTGTGAATTAATGAGAAGGGGGAGTGCCCTTTTATAAGAGGGGTGATGGGCACCTTTGGAAATGCTAGAAATATTATTTTATAATAAATTCATATTCAGTATATAATGGCTCCAAAGTGGATTATTTAAAGTTTAAGGTAGGTATGGGTAGAAAACCACTATACCAATAGAATATAGATATGTTTGGGTCATTATATTAACCTTATCATTTAGTTTAAACTCTTAGTTAATTAGTTTGACACCTACCATGTCACTTTGTATTTTTATAATATATAGTTAATAAACATACTATATACCTCCAATCGACCCCCAATTAATCCATTAATGATACAAATATCATGATATAAGTCTCCTTACTTAACCTTAGATTTTTAGGAATTGAATATCAATTAATAATATAATATTTGTTTTAAAAACTCTTTTATGTCAATTTTGACACTATTTGGAAAATTGAATTTTTTGAAAATCATAACAGAATGATTACTTAGAAAAAAGTTAATTAAATCAATCCCAACATTTCATATTAACCTATAAAATTAGTTTCATTCATAAAATGTCTCAAAGTATATTTATTTTTGTACTTATAATATCAATTATTTTAATTTTTCAATATTATGGTAATTACTGCATCATCATTGTGTCATAAATAAATTAAATTATATAATGTCTAAAAATTATAAATAAAATATCATTATGTATTAAATATTTTTATCATTCTAATGAATATTTAGAATCTAATTTACCTTATGCATAACCCTATATTAAAATTTTTTTATAAATAAACTTTTATTTTAACTCTTTTAACACTTTATTGAATTAAATAATAATGAATGTCCTAATCTAATCCAGGTGGACCTAAATGATAATATTTTATTCCTAAGGTTGTTTTTAGTCGAGATACACTTGTCCAATAAAATTAGGACTTGTGTTAAGGTAATATTAATATCATTTGTACCCTTAATTACCATATTTACTTTTAACAGTGGTAAATAAAAGTAAAAAGTTACTATTCACCCAAAATTATTTTCATCTCATTGAACCACATTTTACTCCTTGATATTAACTATGTCTCTTGGATTTTCAAAATTCCACTCACAGAAGCGGTAAAATTATGTTTTATGAAAAATTCAGTTTCTAACTACCACTTAGAGGTTTCACTATTAATCAAAAAATGATGTTTTTCAGAGAAATACCAAAAGATCACCCTATGCTAATTTCGATATTCCGAATCCAAAAATGAAGTCCATTTTGAAAAATACAATTTATAAATTTAAAAAAGTGGGTATTACTATTCATAACGGCTAGTTTGATTGGTTGTGGTGTGTTAGAACTCGATTTTGCGTACAACACACGCTATTGCATTATTAAAAGGGAAGCGTACCGTAGAAGCTTTGGGTGTTACAGGTATGGTTCGCGGTTCTACTTTTTATTATTTAGGTTCACAGTTCACCAAATTATTATGCATTTTCCATTTCCTTTTTAATTCATATACCATCTGTGGTTTGCGGGTGGGAATTTCACTGTTTGCGAAATCCGAAGCCTTCCTTCAATCGATCTCCTTCGTCCAAATCTGATCTGATCCTCGATCCAATATCCTTTTCCCCCTTGGTCTACTTTTATAGAGTAGGGAAAGGAATGTATCTATGGCCAAGCAGCGCCTTTTGCAGATGCCCATTACCAAATACCCAGTTCACAGCTGACTTGGTCAATCTGCGATTCACGGTGGGTATCGATCACTCCCCTCCTTCACGAGGCGAACTCAGGGAGGGCTCCACGGCTACGGAGGGTTCTGCCTCCATTCCGCGAAAGACAGTGGGTGCGGTATGAGCCGATCGACGCAGTTCGTGGTTGGGGTGGTTTGCGACGGTGAACATGACTGGCGCCCATCCTGCCTCGCGACCGCGGAGGCCCTCCGCCACCATTTCGCGAACGACAATGGTTCACGGAGGAGGTTACTCGTGGTGCCTGGGTGCTATGTGGTACTTCGATGGACCAGTTCGCGGAGGGGGTTCCTCGTAGTGCCTAGCCACTTTGTGCTTCCGTGGACCGGTAAGAGAACCTATCCTTTTGTGTCTCCTCTTTGATTATTTTACACCAATTATTTGGGGGATTTGGGTAAAATTCCCTTTGTGGATTTTTCAGGACCCCACAAATTCCCCCCATAGGAATGGGGTCCGATCAGAACGAAGAGGATGCCATTCCGATGCAAAGTGGTCCAAAAATTGAGATGGTTTGCTGTAGAATGGTGGACCCGGTGGGGGACCATACCTATAAATACGGGGATCCCTCATTTGTCATTTATCGAATTCTTCGCAAAACTAGAGCTCCTTCGCCTCCGCGTGTTTGCTCCTTCACTAAGTGCCTCGTCCGTGAACAGTCTTCAACTTCCGTGAAAAACTTCTTCCTTCGCGGTGACCTTCACCCACGAACCGACTACCCAAACTTGAACCATTACAATTAATTAATTAAAAACTAAGAGTTGAAGGGTTGTGGAGGAAATTGCTTAGTGGTTCCGATAATCCACGGACTAAATATCTCTTAAAGTCCAAAAGTATTCGAGCCTTCCGAATAAACTCGAGATTTAATTTCCATGGAGCAACTTTGTTTGCGGCTTCCTGGCCAATGGTCTGCAGGCCAGGGCATCGCGAACTGATTTCGCAAAGGTCTGGTTCACAGAATAATGTCATCACAAACCATCCTCCAAGGCCTCCTTGCGGATTTTTATTATAAAGGCTTTTGACCATTTATTTTGGTTATTCTTGTCCAGATTTTAATTCCGGACTAATTTCTCTCATTATGTAGGGAGAAAATATGGTTCCCCCTCATTCTGCGTTGATGCCTACTGTAAATCCCCTCTCAACCGCCACAGAGAGACATTCAACTATGATTATTAGAGGGGAGAATGTCAAAGTGGACCCTAGCCGGTCCCTCATTCGTGATGACGATGCATTTTAGAACCTGCTCTCTCCAGAGCTTCTGAGTTATCCATTATCTAATCGGCTCCACCTCTATGCCTTCGGTCTTAAGGACGATGTCCCTATCCCCCCTACTTTCGCAGGTCTCCCTTCTCCTTTCCTGGAAGCGCCTTCAAAATGAATTCAGGAAAACATTACCCAATACAGGGACACAGTCTCTAATTTTGGTCTGAAAAACACATCTATTTTGAGAGGCTCTATCTAGACCCAAAGCGATCAGTGCAATCAGGACTATTCTCAGAAAGCTTTCCATAAGGACTACCCTTATATTATTAATCTTACTTAAAGGGATCCGGATGCGGTTTGGTTTCCCAGGTGGGATCTTTGGTCCGGCGGGCTCTTCTCAAATGATTGGGCTTGGGCTTTCTGGGTCCCTCACCACTGCCAGGAGTCTCCCGATTCCCTGGAAGCTGTCAACCTATACTCCACAGTGTGCGCTTCCTAATTTTTTGTCTACCCACCGTCTTTGAACCTGCCCGACATGTTCAGCCACTGGTGTTCAAGCACTAATTCTTTCCACCTTTCCCACAGTGAAGCAGACATCAGACTGTGGGACATCTACCATATATGAGGACTGTCGATTGCTGGTGAGATGTATGAAGAATTTTTACCCACTCCCGATGCATGGGATGACATTGAACTGGTTCCTTTATTGGAGAAAGAGCTACTGACCATGGAGGAGCAGTCACTCGGTCAGGCCTTGCGTGCCCGCTCGATTATTCCTTACGACACTTGGATATTATTATTTCTGAACACCACTGGTCCTACACCAAATATTAAGCATCCCAGGACTCATCCTTCCCAGAAGTCATGAACCATTCAATGTTCTTACTGGGCTGTTCTGGAAGCAGGTGACTACCTTTTGTGGCGTTACGAGGCACGCCCTGGTGTGTCTCTTATCCTCTTGTTGGCCGGTCCGTTTGCTATGATTTTGAGCGGATGGATATTTCCTTCCCGGGATGTTAACACAGGTGTCCAGGCATGCACCTTGATGATGGCAGCCGAGTTAGCAGAGGGCCGCTTGGTGAATTTAGATGTGCCCACATTGGCCCGTATCTACGAGCTACTAAAACAGTTGCAGTTGGGCGGGTCACCCAACCGTCTAAGTAATCCATTTTAATTTTTGTACGGCTGGGTGGCAGACCATTGTCGCTGTTATGAATATCATCACAACATGACCATCCTGCTTCCTACCTTCGGCCTATGCTACTGGATATAGACGGGGTTCGCTTGAAGTCTCTCAACTCTATTGAAGTCCTCAAGCCCCTGAGTGACTTCACCCAGTTCATCTTCACTCCCTACCCCGCCCCTTCTGGCATCTTAATCGACAACCGCTAGGTTAGCCTGGAGGAGCGCTCTTACATGGTCTCCCCGCGGGAAAGGTTTCTGTCCGCACGGATTGACGGTGTTTCTTCGTGCGAGCTGTTTGACCCGTATTGCTTTTCTTGCCAGTTCAGGTGCATGCATGTCCAAGCTTCCCTTTCCCCTCCTCGGGCCCAAGGGCTGCATCCAGCCAAACTTCATTAGTGGTGGCTGATGCTGACGTAGGAGGGATCTGACTCAAGCGTTCCCCTTCCTGATATGGGCACGACTATCGTCCTTTCCCTGGAATATGCAAAAAAATGGGTAAAATAGTGTCCGGATGGGATCCTAGGAAGGCTGTCCGATAGACTAACAAATTGGGAGGTATTGTGGCTATTGCTTCCACTACACATTCCTTATCAGTTTCAAGAGAGGACCGACTGATGGCCCACCGATCAAAGTGATTCAGAAAACTTTCGTCTCCCAACATTGTGGTGGACGTAGTTCAGGCAAATTCATCCATCTTGTGCATGGATGATGACAACCCTGTGGTGTCAGGACCCAGTGAGACCATCCCGGAGGTTCTGCCAGTCGATATCGGGCTTTGAAACTAGGTCTCCATGCCTGAACCGGGGTTAGGAGCTCTAGACTTTCCAGCTTCCGAGCCAACTCCTAGTGAGCACACGTCTGCGCGGGCTGCCATGCCTGACTTTATTCTCGTGTCGTCCAGTGAGGATACCAAAGATCCTTGCATCATGGCGGACCACAGGGCAGTGCGCAGGTGGGCCTAGCCCCGAATCTATGAGATCATCACTGAAACCCCCTTAGCTGAAATGGTAACGAAAACCGAAGCTATTCGTCAACTCTTCCTGGGTTTGGGGTCGGGTGGCTTTGACTATTGGTAGTTCCATTCCCTTTCTTGCCAAGTTGTCATGGCCCGCGAGGGAGCTGTCACTAATGAACGCAAGATTTCTCACATTGAGACCACTCATTGTGGGGCCCATACCTTGGAGGAAACAACAAAAAAATCTATATCAACTAATAGCACAGGAGGCGATCCCTCGAGATCAGGTGGCCATCCTGTCCTCTGAGTTGCATGAATGCGAAGTACGGGCTGCAATTCTGAGGGATCAGTTATTGGCTATGACTGGTCATCTTGATGCCACCAGAAAACGGATCAACGATCTCCAAACCACAGTAGAGCGTATTTTTCCGATGGATGAGGCTAACATCAGGGAGAAGGCAGTGTTGGAACAATCCTTCAACGACCTTCGCCACACAGTCGTTGATCTGTTGGGGAGAGTAGGTCAAGCCCCTTTATAACTGTCAGAGCTACTTTCGTATCTCCTGTTTTACATACCCCTCTATCTCCCATCCTTTTTTGTATGAATGAGATACCCCAGCTTTTGGACGTCCTCTTTTTTTATCTTCTGAATGATATATAGTCTCCACTAATCACTAATTGTTGTGGAATTTGATTGTTACTTTGAACAACCATTGTGAAAATAACAATTTACTATATCAGAACTAATCATAACTCAAGAAAAAGAAGCTCTAATTTTTGCCTCGACCATGTGATCCAGCAAGCATAGTCTGACTATTTGTAGGGTTTTATAGGAAAACCCGACAAACTTTTTGTCTTTTTCTCCTTTTAATGCCCTGATTTTTCCTAAGACCATTCGGTATAGACCCAGTGGGTATAACCCTACATTTTATTAGGTCGCCCATTTCGCGTTTTCGTCCTAACAGGCTTTATGCCTCTTTCTTCTATGAGCAGTTTATAGACCCGCCGACAAGACCATCATTACTGATATTTTAGGTCGAACAAATTTGACCAAATATGGTGGGGTGATGGCCCCAAGGGAGTTCAACTGATTAAAAGATGTCTTAATACCTTTCAGACGCACGTGGGGGGGAACATGTTAGAATTTGAGCGGCATGCAGGGCATGTCTCAAGGCATGGGAGCCGTGTCGGCATACAGAGGCAGGAAGAGCATTGCCTAATGAAAACATACCATTGGTAGACGGGCCAGGGCAACCAATATGTACAGCCGCTGAGGTTATGGTATGCATAGTCATACAAAGGTGTCCTTAAGTCAAAGAATAATACAGTTCTGATGGCCAGGGGACTTCATGGAAGTTGGACTTATGGAAACAACGATGGGTAGCATGGAAAGGAATGAAAACCACCTTGGGTGACTCAAAAGCGGAATGTGACATCTCAAAGGGTTTTGGGAACCTCTATACTAATCAGGAGTGTGGTATGGAGACCACCTCCCTATGAATTTAGTTAGAGTAAGGGATGATTGAGGCTCTACGTAGTTTAAAGTCATGTAGATGGAAAAATTATCTGAAATGTAGAGACTTCTCTGGGTTCTTGGTAATTTTGTAAAAAATGTTCCTCCATATTCAGGTAGGATTGTAGGGGAGGTTGGTAATCTTTAGCTTAGAGGGTTTCTGAATCCCATGATAGAAATGGGGCTCATAGGCCAAAAGGCGTACAGAGAGAAGCATTGCCCAAAGAAAACATTCCTTTGGTAGATGGGCCAGGGGCGATAAATATGCAGAGCCACTGGGGGAATAGTATGCACAGTCATACAAAGGTGTCTTTATGTCAAAGATTATTCACTTCCGATAGCTGAGAAACTTCAAGGAAGTTTGAGATTTGTAACCACCAGGGGTGGCTTATGAGAGTTCGACTTTTTTCTGAGTACATAGTGTGGCTTATGATGATAGTGTTCTTGAATACGGGGGTAATATCTAGAAAAATCTTCCTAAGAATAGGTGAAGTAATTATTTATCATGCTAGTGTGAGGGAGTGGTTCTTGCAGGTCTAACCCGTGCACTGGAAGTCATTGAAAAGCCTCTGTTTCTTACTGAACACGTGATAGGTTAGACCGTGCAGTTTATCGTCATGTGGTTGAGACATATTCCGTGCAGTTTAGCATCATGCGGTAAGGACAAGGGGAATTATTTAATGATTGTCGTACAGTTTAACATCATGCAGCGAGGACTGGAGAAATTTTTTAAGGGTTTCTATGTAGTTTAACATCATGCAGTAAGGACGGATTCTGTGCAGTTTAACGTCATGAGGTAATGACAGGGATATCATTAAAGGTTGTCTTGCAGTTTAATGTCATTCGACGAGGATGTAGGGCATTATTGCGAAGGATTCTCTTAATTATAATATAACTGGGTTTGAATACATCAACATGCCCCAGACGTGGAAGGGGGGTTAACAGTGTAAATCATGGTTCTGAGGCTTCTTGGTTCAGGAAAGGTGATATGGGGGTTCTGAGGCCGGTAAGCGTACGAAGCTGGGAAGAGTGTCACCTGATTAAATCGTTCCTTTGATGGATGAGCCAGGGGCTATCATTATGCAGAGCCGCTTAGGGCATGGTATGCATAGTCATACAAAGGTGTCCACGGGTCGATGTCTTTCCAACTTTGATGGACATGAATGATTTTGAGGATCCACAATTATCTGGGCCATGAATTCTAACATTTGGCAGGGGAATGCCTGGACATGTCAGGTATTTCCGTCCATGGTTTCTTGTTGAGTTTCAAAGAGCCTCATGCGCTGATTTATCTTTCTCACGGGGGTGTGCCTTCGCTCCGCACAGTTTAACGTCGTGCGGGGAAGATGATGTACTCATAGTTTATCGGTCACAAAGCTCAGACCATTGGGAGACTATTGTTGCAGTCACTTGAAGGGTAATTGGGTCATGATATCCTGATATACTTAATATAAGGTGCGAGATGAAGGTCATATATTGCAACATTGTGCTTTCCCGAATCAGGAGGCGTGGTGTGGGGGCTCTTAGTCTGGTAGGCGTACGGAGCTAGGAAGAGTGACGCCCAAGGAAATCTTGCCTTTGATGGACGAGCCAGGGGCTATCATTATGCAGAGCCACTGAGGTCATGGTATGCACTGTCATAAAAAGGTGTCCCCAAGTTGATAACATTTCACTTTCGATGGACATGAATGGTTATGAGGATATGTGATTGTTCCCAGTGCAGAGTTCGGAATGTGGGGATAATGGTGTTCAGGTATACAGAAAACATCCCCACCACAATTGTCTGTTGAGTCAAAGTAGCCTAGTCATGGCATGATGTTTGTTCATGCAGGTCGCTATGTGAACCATTGACAATCACATAGGCTATCCAGATAGGGATACCTTGGCAGCATCTAGATGTGAAAAGGGTAATGAACTTGTAATCCACTTTTCCATAATCTTCTGGGTCAAAAGGTATGGTATGGGGGCTCTGAGGCCGGTAAGCGTACGGAGCTAGGAAGAGTGTCACCTGTGGAAATATTTCCTTTGGTAGACGGTCCTGGGGCTATCAATATGCAGAGCCGCTGAGGGCATGGTATGCATAGTCATGCAAAGGTGTCCACGGGTCGATAACATTCCACCTCCAATGGCCATGAGTGGTTATAAAGATCCATAATTATTTGGGCCGTGAATTTTGATGTATGGAAAGGATGTATCCAAATGTGCAAGGATTATCTCCATCTCGTATCGCCATGTGTCCTGGGTGGGTCGCGATGTAGTCCGTGCAGTTTAACGTCATGCGGTGAGGATAATCCCAATGCAGTTTAACTTCAGGCGGTAAGGATGAAATTGACCCAACGTGAAAGAAAAAGGGGGATGTGTAGTTTAATGTCATGTGGTGGGGATAAATTCCATGCAGTTTAACGTCATGCGGTATGGATGAAGATATACACCCCATGCAGGTCTGGTCCATACATGGGGGAAAGGGCATTTCTAACATCATTGTCCATGCAGTTTAACATCATGCGGTAAGGACGAGAAGTACACCTCGTGCAGTTCTGGTCCATACACGGTGGAAAGGAGGCATTCTTAATTTTGAAGGGATGGGCCAAGACCGGGGATCCTATCGTCGCTACGTATCATGTGAGGACCTGAATCAAGCCGTACATAGTTCTCTAGAATGAGTACACCCCTCGTAGGTTTGGCCTATACGTGGGGGATGGGCATTCTTAATTCTTTTTATTCGTGCAGTTTAGCATCATTTGGTAAGGATGGACTCCATGCAGTTTAACGTCATGTGGTGAGGACGTGAATACACCCCGTGAAATTCTGGTCCAAACACGAGGGAATGGGAACTTTTGTTTTTCTTTTTGAGGTAGCTGGGCTAGGGTGTGGAATTCTGGCGTCGCTACGTATTCCATGAGGGAAGGAATCAAGCCTAACGTAGTTCTATGAAAGATGATACATCCTGTGCAAGTCTGGTCCGTACATAGGGGATGATGGCATTTTTTTGAGGTGTCTGGGCCAGGATCAGGAATCCCAACGTCGCTACGTATCCTGTAAGGTCAAAAATCAAGCCGTACATAGTTATTTGTAAATATGATACACCCCGTGCAAGTCTAGTCCGTACCCAGGGGAAGGGGCATTTTTCTTTGAAGTGGTGGGTCCGGGATGGGGAATCCCAGAATTGCTACAAATCCTGCAATAGAAGGAATCATGTCGTACGTAGTTCTGTTAGAGATGATACACCCTGTGCAGGTCTGGTCCATAGACAGAGGAAGAGGGCATTTTTTAGGTGGCTGGGCCAGGATAGGGAATCCCGGCATTACTATGTATCCTGTAAGGGCATGAATCAAGCCGTACATAGTTCTTTGTAAAGATGATACACCCTGTGCAGGTCTTGTCTGTACCCGGGGGAAAGGGCTTTTTTATGAAGTAGATGGGCCAGTATAGAGAATCTCGTCGTCACTATGTATCCTTCAATTGTAGGAATAAATCCATATGATGTTCTGTGAGAGCCGTGTAGTTTAACGTCATGCGGCGGGGATGGAAAGATGAAATCTGTGGAGTTTAACATCATGCAGCAAGTATGGGGGTCATTTTTAATGTTTCTATGCAGTTTAACGTCATTCAGTTAGGACGAGGGCCGTACAGTTTAACATCTTGTGGTTAGGACGAGGTGCTTGGCAGTTTTAGTGTCATACAGCTCGGACGATGTGTACATCTCATTTTTTTCTTCATCCGTGCAGTTTAACGCCATGCGGTGAGGACATACTCCATGCTGTTTAACGTCATGCAGTGATGACAAAAATAATTATCAGACTCTATGCAAAATACTTCTTCAGGAATCTCGCATTGGTAGGAGTTTTAGTGAATTTCCCATCCATGGACATTAGGGTGTATGCTCTGTTGGAGTACACCTTGTGCACAACATTTGGTCCCTCCCACTTGGGTTCCAGCTTTGGAGGTTTCTTTCTAGGTATCATTGAGGTCCGGAGGACCAGCACTAATTCTCCTTCTAAGAAAGACCGGAGGTGGACCTTTTTATTAAAGGATCGCGCGATCTGGTTCTGGTACACTTCCAGGTGGTATAGAGTGTGCAGTCACTTATCGTCAAGATGTTCAAATTCACCTAGATGCTTTACTAACTACTCATCATCAGATAACCGATCACATATGGCAACACAGAGTGAGGGAAGTTGGAGTTCAATGGGCAGGACTGTCTCTATGCCGTACACCAATGAGTACAGGGTAGATCGAGTAGTGGTGTAGACTGTGGTTTGATAATCCCACAATTCATGGAGGAGTTTATCCGGCCATTACTTCTTTTCTTTGTCCACCATTTTATGGAAAATGTTGGATATGGTCTTTTTGAAAGTTTCTATCTGTCTGTTGGCCTCTGCATGGTAGAGGGATAAGTGGTTATCCTTGATACCATACTCTTGGTATAGCTCTTCCAACTCAACATATTTGAAATTGGTGTCGTTATCCATCAGTATGGTATGAGGGACACCAAATCTGGATATGATATTGGTCTTCATGAAGCTAACAATATTTCTTTCCCTCACTTGCTTGAGGGGTATGGCTTCCACCCATTTGGAAAAAAAGTCGGTCGTTGTGAGGATATACATTAGTTGTTTGGCCGTGGGGGGAGGTTATGGTCCCACGACATCCAACCCCCAGATGGAAAATGGCCAGGAGTAATTATCTTGATTAAGTAACTCCGGGGGCTGGTGAATGAAGTTGGCATGAATCTGGCATGAGTGGAATTTTGTGGTAAAACATTCACAGTCTCGTGCCACTGTAGGCTAGTAGTACCCAAGCCTTCGAACCTAATGGGAAAGCTTAGTTCCTGGTTCATGTTCTCCACATGCTCCTCTAGGTAATTCAGTCATGATGGCAGTAGTTTCTTCTCCGTCAATTCATCTGAGGATCACTCCATCGAGGACTCGTTTGTAGAGGACCTCTTACTGACCTACACCACCATATAGGACAAAATTTGTTGCCCTTCTCTGTATTTGCTCTCATTCAACCCTGTCTGATGGACACTCTCCCCGTTGAAGGTAGTTCATGATGGGGATCATCCAGCCGGTAGCAGGAGCATATGGCTCGGGGACAGGACTGACATCGTGGATCTCTTCCGTCTTAGTGTAAAAATATGGAAATACCATTCGACGGTGAGAAATACTGATGAACATTTCATCCCGGTCTAGGTCGGTTAGGGCTGTGGCCACGTTGGCTAATGCATCAGCCTGTTCATTCTGGGATCGGGGAATATAATTCAATGTCGGTTATGTGGAAAACAAAGCCATTAACTCTCAAAAATGGTCAAACAAGGGTATCAACTCTGCTTTTTTTAAAATCATAGTCACCATTGACTTGCTTGATGACCAGCTCCGAGTCACCTTTTGCCTTAAGGTGTTGTACTTGTCCCTGGAGTGCGAGATCTGGGCCTGCAATGAGGGATTGATATTCTACTTCATTGTTGGTACATCCCTTTGATTGGAGGAAGGAATACGGAAAAACTACCTTTTATGGGGACACGAGTATTATCCCCAGACCCACATTATTGAATCTGGGATCTTCCATCCTCTTCCTGGTGGGGCTTCGGGATGCGCCGTCAGAGTACATTTCCCATGTTGGGAACTCATCTTGAACTGAGAAGATATCTTCATTAGGTAGTTCAGCATCCGGTGCAGTGGTCCTTGTTGAAGGGTGCTCGGCTAGGAAGTCTGCTAAGGCCTGGCCCTTGAAGGCTTTTTGAGGCACGAATGGGATGTCGAACTGCTGCAGGATGACCACCCATCGAGATAGGCATCAGGTTAGCATGGGGAGGCTGAGGATGTACTTGAGCGGGTTACTCTACGAGATCAAATGGACCACCTGATGATGCAGATAATGTCACAGCTTTTGAATCGCGAAGACCATGGCCAGACATCTCTTCTCAATATTTGAGTATCGATTCTCAGCACCAAGCATGGTTCGACTGAGGTAATAGAGACTGTTTTCACTGCCGGCGTCGTTCTTCTGTGTGAGGAAGGCTCCCAATGACCATTATAGGGCCTTCACATATAGAATGAGAGGCCATCCTTCGACCGGGGGGAATGAGCACCGGTGGGATTAAGAGGTACTTTATCATGTTGTCGAACGCCTTTTAGTAGGTTTTCGTCCATTGGTACGTGCCCCCCTTCTTCATCAACCTGGTGAAGGGAAAACATTTGCTTGCCAGGTTGGCTATGAACTGCCTAATATAGGCCAGGTGCCCTTGGAATCCTCTCAACTCAGTTAGATTTCGTGGGGGTGGTAGGCTTAGGATAGCCTTCGTCTTCTCAGGGTCGACTTTGATGTCACGATGGCGTATGACGAAGCCAAATAATTTTTATAAGGTAACCCCAAAGGAGCATTTCAATGGGTTCATCTTCATGTTATGTTGTCGAAGCTTGTTAAAGATAGTCTCAAGGTCCGATAGGTGATATGAGTGTTGTCTGGACGTGACTACTAGGTCATACACGTAACATTCAATGAATTTCCCCAGGAACGGCTTAAAGATCTGATGCATGGCATGCTGATACGTGGCACCAGCATTAATGAGACCAAAGGGAATGTCCCTATAACAGAATACCCCTTGAAGGGCCTTGAAGGCAGTGGCTTCTTCATCGTCTCATTCCATACTGATTTGATTATATCTGGAATAGCCTTCCATGAATGATAAAGCCTCATACCCAGCCATTGCATCAATTAACAACTCGGTGATTGGAACTGGGAAGTCATCTTTCGGACAATGCCGATTAAGGTCTCTGAAGTGAATGCAGACGCGGATTTGCCCGTTCAATTTCATGACAGGGACGATGTTGTCCAACCAAATGGGATTCTAGACATCCCTGATGAAGCCTACCTTAATGAGCTTATCGACTTTAGCCTCTATCTTGGCACCATGTGAGGGGTGTGTCCTTCTAGTGGCATGTTTGTAGCCCCAATGGCCATGTGGAAGACCCAGGTGATGGATCGCTACCTCGGGATCGAGTCCTGGCATTTCGTGTGTAGTTCCATGCAAAGACATCCCGATTTTGCCTTAGGAAGGTCGTATATACCTCATGTTCCTCGGGAGACATGGCCGCACTAATGAGAGTGGACCTCGTGTATTCTTCGGTACCCAGGTTTATTTCCCTGAGCTCGTCCACAATGGGGGAGATACCCTCCTCAAATGCTGGAGGTGAATCTATGAGATCTTCCCCCTCTCCTTCTCCCAAGTCCTCATCTTCTTGATCTGACGAGGAGACAGTTTACTGTCTGAGCCTTTGAGGGTTTGAGGGAGAGGCATTGTGGGCATCCTTCCTTGAGTATTCGTCCCCCAATCGAGGGTTGGTAGACGTTCCTGCATTTTCATGCTCGACCATCATGGATGAAGTCATGAGGAAATTTGAATGCGTGCCCGAACATGAACTCCTAATCTCAACATGGTTGATGGGCAGGACGTAATCTCTACCAAGCTGCCTGAGGGGGTCATCAGGGACCATTTCCATGCCATTTTGAGTGGGGATCCAGTTGAATCCATTGATCAAAGGATTCTTCTTCATTTTCACATAGAACCCAGCGTCGATGTAATTTGACTCAGAGATATCTAAAGGGGCCTTGTCGGTGTGTAATGTCCCGCTTTGTCTGTCGACGCATTACATGATATACTGGTGGTAGGCTGAAGGAATGGCCATGTGCTTATGGATCCATGGCCTTCCCAGCAGGGCAATTAATGTCGCGCTCTGTCGTACCACCATGAATTCTGTGTAGGCTACCAGGTCACCAAAATGGGTCTTTAGCTCATTCTGTCCCATTGGTTTCTGCTCAATCTTGTCGTAACCTAACAAGGTTGTGGCCGAGGGAATTAGATCGTCCTCACTGTATCCCAACATACGATGTGTCCAGAGGGGAAGGGGGTTAACTCCAGAGCCATTGTCTATAATAACATTTCAGATCACAACACCATTTAGTGTGCCAGACACATATAGCAGTCAGATGTGTCCTTGCATGATTGCATCTTCTTCCTGATCAGCGAAATAAATCACTGCATTGCATTCAGCTGGGCCAATCTCTGTCCTGTAAAACTCGGCGGCAGCTACCACAGCTTGGAATTCCTGGGGTCTTATCACAGTTTCAATAAGCGCCTCCCTAAGGTCAACTGTCAAACTCAAGGCATCCAGGATTGACAACCTGGCTGGTACTGATGCCAGCTGCTTAAGGATGTCGTATTTTTGCTCTAACGGCCGACACTTCTCCGTTGGCGGGAGAGGCTTAGTGGGTGCTTTGGGAGCTGGAGCATTTGACGAGGAGGGACAGGCTATGGGGACAGATGATGATGGTGTTCCCTCGTTTTGAGGACTTGGCCCGGCCGGTCAGTTTGTACGCACTAGGCAACCAGACACTTGCTCCACCTCTGGTGGGTATCGTAGAACAAAAGGTCCAGAGTGGATTCTTGTGGAGATGGATGGGAATTCCCTCTCCTGTTGAGTCCATCAAAGGGCCCTCCCATTGGTTTCCACGATATTTATGGTCTGGGTCGGGGTCCAACCGTAGGGTTGGTTTTGGCCACGGCCGTGCCTCCCCTGGTATCACCTGCCTCTGCGATTCCTCCTCCTAGCTCCTCGTACAGGAAACTCAGGTTCATAATCATGCCCTTCATCAGGGAATGGTTCCATGAGATGGATGACGTTGATAGAACCAATGATTGGATCTTCATCCTCTGACAGGTCAACCTAGTCGGTTGTCTCTGATGGTGCTATTTGGTGGGTTGGTGCATGTGATGCCAAATTGAAGGGAATGAAATATGCCATGGTTGGGGCTAACTTTGGCCCCATCACAGACTGCTACTCTTGCGATTGATTCTTCCTTCGACTCTGTCCAGATGACCGACTTGTGGAGGGTTGGGATGCCTATGTGGTCAGCTCTGCGGCTCCAGGGGATGATGGTGGATACACCGGCTGCTGTAGTTGAGCTCGGTGTATGCCCTGGGCTCGGTTGATAGTCTTCCGAGTCATCTAGTTGTCAAACTTCTGCCCCTTCTTGCTGGTGACTTTCTACCACCCCTCCTTTTTGTCGGAGTTGGTGGTAGAGATACATGCCACATGCTCTGGGGGTGGTCCAAGCACGACTTGTCTGGAATCTACCATCCTCTATAGAAGGTCTTTGAAGATAAAGCATTCTCAGATATTGTGCCCTAACATCCGGTGGTAGGGGTAATAATCTGGCCTATCATTGCGGCTGACTTCTTCAGGTCTCCTCGGTTTTGGAAGGCAGAGGAAGTTGCAATTCAAGGCGGCAATGAAGTAGCCACGAACATGATCATCTCAGAACGAGTATACTTTTTGTCTTTGCTCCTCAAACTAGTTCTGCTTCGGTCCTCTCTGACCGTCCCGTTTAGGCAGGGGCGGCCACTGATATGCAGGGGTCCTTGAAGATTCGGTGGATGCCTGAGAGGTGGAGTAGGCACAGGGGCCGACTTGAGCGTGACAGCAGACACTTCAGCTCTAGGAGCTCTCTTAGCAGCAACCTACGAGGCTATTCGGGGTTTTGAATTAGTCCGCTGAAGTGAGTCCTCAATTATTTGGGCAATGGTCAAGAGATGGATGAAGCCAGTGGTGCACTCCACTGGTATGAGCGGTGTTCTCAGCTCATCTCTAAGATTATCGATGCATATGGCTAGAATCTCATTTTGAGGCATTGGCCTATTTAGAGAATAGGTCAGACCTTTCCATCAGGTGATGAAGTCTGAGACCCTCTCATTTACGCTCTTCTTGTAGTTCATGATATCACTAACCGTTGTTTTAGGCAACGTTGAACAGAAGTGGAACAGGAACTGCTGCTGGAGGTCCTCCGAGCTCTTTATAGACTGGGCTGGAAGACTTGTATACTAGATGAAAGAGGATCACTCCAAGGTACGAATGAAGCATCTGAGCTTCACTACTTGTTGTTGTTCCAGAGTACCAATCATACAGTCAAAATAGGACCCATAGTGCATCAAATGATGCTCCGGCTCACCTGACCCTTTGAATATGGGAAATACAGGGCTCCCAAAATTGGGTGGAGGTTGTGTGTTGGTCACCCAATCAGGGTAGTGTTTCTACTCTGACGGTTTCAGAGCATGTCGACCTTCCATTTCTTCCAACTGAGCTGTTAGTGCCTCAATGGTATTGGTGAGTCCCTGGTTTACATCCTGTTGGACCAGGTCTTGGGCAGGCGTAGCCCGAGGCATTGCCTGAGGATCTGGATTGGCTGGCACCAAGGGTGCATATTCCGTTCGGATTACCCTCGGAGGGTTTGGGCGTACTTACTCTAGTTGCCTCCTAAGTGGAGGGAAATATTGGTATTCTTCATCCACATTTAAATAGTTGGACGGACCAAGAGCCTCACTAGGCAGGAGCCCTGATCGTGCTTCGCTTGCCAGGGAAAGCCTTATCTTTTGAGGTTCACCTACTAGGATTTCATGAAGTGGCTCTTCTTGGGACACACTTTCAATAAGGTGGTTCCTCTGGAGTAGCTCGGCGTTAAGCCGCCTCAATTCTTTCATCTCTTCTTCATGTCGAGCGAACCTCTCTTCAAGCGTCAATGTCGTTTTTATCGAGAGAGGGGGACGGGTTAAGGGTAACCGCTCCTTTGTTCTTATCCTTGTTGGAAGCTTGCACGGTAGGAAGAGGGAGGTTATATCAAGGGGTGGCTATATTTAAAGCGGCCCACTGGTTTCAGGTGTGCACACCTGGGGGTTCACGGTGAGTCACATCCCGACTTGAACCGTCGTCTCCTGATCCCTCTTGATTTTGATTTTCTCTGGTGTCACCCACGTGGCTAGCCTCTATGGCATTGATGAACGCATATTGTGGGGTGGAGGGGATGTCATGTTCCAAATAGGAATAGGATCTCCCACGTCTTCGGTTGGACTTCCCTCTCATGACCTGGGATTTCCCACAGACTTCTGGACGAAGGGTGACACAGAGAATTCTTTGATGCGACCTTACGGTGCGCCTAGCTCTCTGAGGGGATGATGATTCGAATGACGAGATAGGACGGGAACCACCTCTTCTGATTGTCCTCCCTAGATGAGAGAATACTGATTCTCATGGTGGAGGTTGTTGTTGAGGGGGTAAAAATGTCCCCCATCCCTGAGGGTTGGTGCTGGCTCCGTTCCCTGGACGTTGAGTCTCTTCCTGATTGCATTGGTCTTATGAGGGCATTTGTTGTTAAAACTGCCCCCGGCCCTACAGGCTGGGGTTGACCCTGGATTGCAGCAGTAGATGCGACTATCATGACCGGCCTGATCTCGCGTTTCCCCATCTGGGGGTGAACCTGATCTGGTGCTGAATTCACCTGTGGATCAGTCCCTTCTGGGGAGGCAGGAAGAGATCATTGATTGTCCTCTCTTAGGCGAGAGGCCTACTGTATGCTCTCGGTGGCCTGATTCAGGAGTTTTTGAATGGCTCGTTCCCACTGGGCCTAATGCTTCTGGGACTTACTCGAGGCCCGACTCTGTTCGGTTTGATGCCTTTCCAGAACACGAGGTCCACCAGATTTCCGTCTCGATGTGATGACATTACACGATACCATGTCGAACAGGTTTTTATGGGCGGGGAGCGGAGTGAAATTCAGAGCTCCGTGTTCCCCCCATCCCCTGATATGGACACCTGTTGGAGCATCACCGATGAGGTGGAAAGTTTTGTGCAGTTCACAGACGCAGGGAGCCTCCATATTCTCTTTATGCCTCTCAGGGCGTTCTTGTCACGTCGAGGAAAGGGCCTCCAGGTCAGTGTGACGTAGGAGGTCCCCTATCTTCTTGACGTGGTCTACATACCCATCATAGGGCAGGAAGCTTGACTTCAGCCGGCACAGGGTCCCCCATATATTATGGCAGATGCCATGCATGAATTATTTCGACAACTCCCTGGGTATGTTGTACTGAGAGGTGGCTATGGGCCAAAACATGACTGGTATATCATTCATGGCTAGTCGTTTCCTCAGGTGCAGCATATCAGCATACTCCCCCGCCTATGATTCTTCCACCTTGTCTGCCCAGCTGAGGCACTCACTGCTAGTTTGATCTAAGACAGTGGGACTGGTAGGTGATGAATCACTATGTAAGCAATTCCGAGGTGGTTCAGAAGATGAACGCGGCCTCAGACCGTCTCCTGATTGAAGAAGGGCGTCGTTAGTGACAAGCTGGGAATCTGACATGCTCGATTCCATACATCTGAGTGCCTCGGCATATGAGGGCTTTTCGGAGCCTGATTCGGTAGGAGTAGGACCTTCCTTTCGATACAATATGTCATCGCGAGGTGGTCCTCTGCAATGATGGCCATAATGGTGAGTACTACCATTACTACTTTATGCCTCACAACATAGAGAACTTTTGTAGTACACACACTAGGGAGGACCTCCAAGGCATGTTGCAGCAAGGGGAGGACCTCCAAGGCATGTTGCAGCAAGGGGAGGACCTTCTGGCTGTGTGGCGTTGTTACGAGGAGGACCTTCGCAACAACTGCCATCATGGTGAGGATCAACATCATGTCTTGATGTTCAACGTGCATCCTGGGGAGGACCTTTAGGACACGCCATGAAAAGGGAGGACCTTCTTGTTTCTTGTGGTCATTGCATGGGAGGACCTTCACAATGGTGGCCGCAGTGGCGAGGACTACCATAAAATCTACGCCAATGGAGGGGACTACCATTACTGCTGCCCCAGGGAGAATATCCGTGGGATACATCCTAGGGAGGGCCTCTAGAATGTACCGCAATGAGGGGAGGACCTTATCGTTGCTCGACGTCTCTACAGGGTGGACATCCGATATTATGGTGGAGAGGACTACCAGTGTGACCTGATTCCTGGTTGTGTGGAGTTTCTTTGCTGCGTAACCCCTGGGGATGACCTTCAGGGTAGGCCACGACAAGGGGAGGGCCTTATTTTCATGATGATACTTCACTACGGGGAGGACCTCCATAGTTGCGACTATGAAAGCGAGGACTACTATCACAATCTGTGGTCCCACTGCATGGAGAGTGATTATAGTGTATACCCCAGGGAGGACCTTCAGGGTGGACCGCAACAAGTGGGGGACCATCTTACTGCTTGATATTCTGGTCACGTGGAGGGTTTTCGTGACTCGCATCAGGAGAGAAGATCACGTGGCTGATCGTCAAATGACCACGGGGGAGGCCCCCACGGGTGCTCTGGGGAGGACTTTCAGAGTTGCTAGTAGCGACATTGTGGGGAGGTCCTTCACAACTACTACTGCCACTCCCATAATATGGTAATGGATGTTCAGGGTTTCGAGCCTTTGATGTGAGCTTGGAAGCATCGGAAACCCCATCTTCCAGCAGAGCGGAGTCATAAACCCGCTGTCTACTTTCCGGCTGCCTTCGGCACATTCTGGGTGTTCTTTTGTGGGCAGTGGGGACCATCTTCTATTGAAAATGACCTTCACCTCCTTTGTTTCCCTATCTAATTGGGTCCCATGACGTTTCCGGGATACGCCGATGAACATCCTGGAATTTAGTAGAGATATATGATAGCTCCGGGGCATCCACCGTGATGGATGGGTATCCCCCAGTTGGAACGAGTGAAGCTGCTCTATCTGGTTTCCCTTGCATCACGGAATATTGCAGGAGACCCTCCTGGGCTGAAGCAAGGATTAAGATCTGCTTTGAGGTGGCTATCTCATCTCTTAGATGAGTCGCCTCTATTGGGGAGACGGGCTCACGGGCCCGAGTCCTTGTTGTTGTGGCCAATGCAATTACATGCTGGAAAGTCTGCAAGATATGATCTGTGTTCCATACCTGCTCCTCCATCATTTCCATGATATGTTGAGAGACATATATTTCTGGAACGAGTATGAAGGCCCATTCCAGTATTGGAGTAGGAATATCCTACTTCGGTCCTCCAGTTGTCAGTGGGTACTGACAATTCTCCTCTGTCGGGGTATGTGAACAAATCTTCGCCTGTACTAGGATACGAAGGTTTCTCTCTCCGTTTTCTACCACATCAGGGAGGCGGACATTACTTGCATCTGCAGGGAGCTGGCCCTGTATATATTGGTTTCCCACCATATCGAGTAGGTGGACTTTGATGGCGGGGAGACGTTCCCACCGATAATTTTCCATCACATCTGGGTGGCGGGCTTTTTTTATCGCCACCATATCAGGATGGTGGGTGTCTGAAGCAACTTCCAGGAGATGGTCCTGCAGGTTCCAGGGCGCCACTATGTTGAGATGGTGGGCTTCTCAACCCTGGGTAGGGAGAGGTGTATGCCTGGTAAATGTCGTCCTGCGTGAGTGACGGGCTTGATGCAGCTCGTCGGGGATGCACTCCGGCTCATGCGATGCCGCTATATCTGGATTCCAGCCTCGCGAAGAGTGAACATATGTAAGTGCATTTTTGTGGTACGTGTCTGTGACTGAGCAGTGAAGCTCCTCCTCAGGGACCATGGTGATTACTGGTCCCCGATTGTACGTCTGCCGCCCTCGTCGAGTTTTCCGAGGGGCCGGAGCTCGTGGAGCGTGGGCCCGAATCCTCGGGGAAACATCTTCCTCGGTGCGAGGATGTTGGGTCGCAGCATGACCGCGATGACGCCATTCAGTGCGGGCCTTGGTGCGGAACCCCCGTTCCACAGGGATGAAGTCCTCAAAGTCGACCTCATCCGCCTCCTTAAGATAAGGGAGGTATGCATTGTTTCGTTTCGGGGATAGGCTCCCGAAACAGTTGGAGACAATAAGAGGGGTTGTCTGGGTCCGCCTTTGCTGTCGCTGCTGGGTAGGCGACTGAAGAGCCTTGATGAATTGGAGGGCGCATGTGGCCACCTCCACCATTGGGAGAGTACCATCCATGTGGTACTCTCGGATCAGCGCATCTGAAACCCAGCGTTGAAAACGCTGTGTGGGTGACGAGGTCCTCCATTGCTGAGGATGTCTCGTCCTTGCGTCGTTGGAAGAACGCACTTGTGTGTTCCTTTGTGATGCCATTGGATCGAAGGGAGATCTAAAGTAGTTCCTACGAAACATTTTAGCAAATACAAGCAGAAATCCCGTCAAAGCAGCATCTCATAATCCCATGCGTAGTTAATGACCTAGATTGGCCCTCCTTTGGAGCATAAGGGGGCACTGGGTGAGATTAAGTTGAACCCGTCATTTTTGGTTAAAGATTCACATCGGGTTCACCTTTTTTTGTCTTGTTCTTGGTCTTTAGGCCATGAAACACCCAACGACTCTGTATCCAATGACTGATGGACCTGCTTTCCAAAGGCGGGCATTCACTGGATGGTCTGACCAGCGACTCTTAAGAACTCACATTGTTAGAGAGCATGGGAAGTCGGGCTCATCACACCCTTTTTGGGGGGAAATTATTGCATGTTCTGGGACCCTCTTATATATTTAAGACGTATTCATATGTTAATGAATCTTTGTTTTATACCCAAACATATTATCCACGGATTCAACCCTGGTGGGAAATGATCAACTGGGCATAGGGGTTCAGAATCATTTATGCCTGAGGTTTACCATCCCTCGTTGGATTAATGACCCTGAAGGGTTGGAACTCGACTGAGACAGCACTAGGAATGGCGAGGCAAACCATTGTGGATGTGATCAGATCGACTGGCTGTTGGGCTTGAACCTCATGGAGGCTTCCTACGAACCATGTCTAGGAGGAAGGGATCAATGTCCATGTAGTTCGCTTAAGTGTTGGGGAACAGACGTGAAGAGAGACCAGGAGGCCTGATGGGTTTTGGGCATGAACCACATAGAGGCTTCCTACATACCCTGTCTAGGATGCAGGGATCAAAGCCTAGGTAGTTCGCTTGGGCTTGGGGATTATGCTCTGGGGCATCCCAGAATGATGGATTGGGGCTTACACTCTGAGGAGGCCAAAAATGATGGACTGGGGCTTACACTCTGAGGAGGACCAGAATGATGGATTGGGGTTTACACTTTGAGGAGGCCCATAGGAGGATTTCATGGTCGATGATTAAACTAAGCCCAGGTGAGTCATGCTCGGTGTGAGAAAAAAGAAGTAGCAGGGACCAGAGGATCATGTCATGAAAGGTGCTTCCGGGAGAAGCGGAATGGGGCTTACGCATGAAGGCGGCCCATGTTGATGAATTGGGGATTACATTCTAAGGAGGAACAGAAGGTGATGAATTGGGGCGTACACTCTGAGGAGGACCATAAGGTTGAGGATTACTCCAAGGTGGATGACCATAAGGTCGAGGCTTACTCCAAGATGGACGCCCGTAGTGACAAAGCCCAGAGGGAGAGGGAATGGGGGTGCTCATTTCCCCGTCACCTCTCTTATTCCCCGAGGAGATACCCGGGAGAGTACCGAGGTGCATAGGGACTGCTATCTTCAGACAGATATGCAGCCCCCTCTCTGGGGAGGGGAGAAGTGGCAGATCGCCGATGCGTGCGGTCCCCCATCATAGAAAGTAGAGGCAGGAATGGGGCTCTCGGGCTTGGACCCCGCATTACCATGGGAATGTGAACCCATGCATGTTTTGGGGATCCGCCGAAGGGTCAGGTCAACCCCTTTGCCCTTGTTTACCAGAGGTATGTGAACTCAAAACGGCACTCTGATGCGCTTGAAAGATACACAACGCGGATTCGGTGGCTCTGGTGGAGGCCTTGACTCGGGGCCGATGAATAGGCCAATGAGGGAGTCACGGGGACCCTGGCTAGATTGGAAAGAATTATATGTGGCTCTGGATATGAGAACATCGAAGTATTTGGGTATCCACCGAGAGATATAGGTGGTGGATCCCTTTGTATGGGGAAGTTCCCCACGACTGGGGAAGCCGTCCGCGAACCAGGGTGGTCCGTGGACTGATGGGCATCTCGCGAACCAAGGTGGTTCGCGACTTCAGGTTCAATCCGCGAATTAGGATGGTTCGCCGCTTCGGGCTCATTCCCTGAACTAGGGTGGTCCGCGGCGTCGGGATAAATCCGTGAACCAGGGTGATTCACAGAGGGTTCCAGGCGGGCAGCGGCGGCCAATGACGGCACCGATCGGAGGCTCTTTGGTCGGGGCATCGTCCGTGGAGGAGGGTGCAATGCGGTACGACGGGTGGTAAAAGAGCCATAAACTCCCTAGTCCATGAGGAAGTCATTCGCGGAGGGGGTATGGTTCGTGGTTCTCCATTTTATTATTTAGGTTTTCGGTTCACCAAATTATTATGCATTTTCGAATTCCTTTTTAATTCATATACCTGTTGTGGTACGCGGGTGGGAATTTCGTTGTTTGCGATATCGGAAGCCTTCCTTCAATCGATCTCCTTCCTCCAAATCTGATCCGATCCTCGATCCCTTATATTTTTTCCCCTTGGTCTACTTTTATAGTGTAGGGAAAGGAATGAATCTGTGGCCAAGCAACACCTTTTGCGGATTCCCATTACCAAATACCTGGTTCACAGCTGACTTGGTGAATCCGCGATTCACGGTGGGTATCGATCGCTCCCCTCCTTCACGAGGCAAACTCAGGGAGTGCTCTGCTACTACGGAGGGTTCCGCCTCCATTCTGCGAACGACAGTGGGTGCGGACTGATCCGGTCGATGCGGTCCGTGGTTGGGGCAGTTTTCGACAGTGAACCAGACTGGCGCCCATCCATCCTCATGACCGGGGAGGCCCTCCGTCTCCATTTCGCGAACGACAAATGTTCGCTGAGGGGGGTGCCTCGCGGTGCCTGGGTGCTACGCGGTACTTCCATGGGATGGTTCGCGGAGGGGGTGCCTCGCGGTGCCTGGCCACGTTGTGCTTCCGTGGACCGATTTGCGAACTGGTCCTTTTGTGTCTCCTCTTTGATTATTTTACCCCAATTTTTTGGGGGATTTGCATAAAATTCCCTTTGTGGATTTTTCAGGACCCCACAAAACCCAAAAAGGAACATATACAAAAATCAAGGACAAAGATACTTTTTAAGTATTTAGTTGGATTTTTTTTTAATAATTTCTTATTACTTAATTTTATGATTTAATTAAAATAATAATTTTACTTTTAAATAAATATAAATTATATTTTTATAAAATCGTTATTTTTCAATATTAATAGAAAAATAAGTCATTTTAGAAAAAAATATATATACCCCGAAGATAATTTTTTTTATAATTTTTAAAAGTATACCATTTATATAAAATAAAATTTATACATTTAGAATAAAATAATTATAATATTATCTCACAAATATAAAAAACCATTTTTTAGGATAATAAATTTGGATGAATAAAAATGACATTATTAAAAATCGTGAATTTATTTTAAAAAACCATTATCAACACATTTTTATTAAAAATGTAAATATTTATATATATCATAATTTTCTTACTTTTATGCATACCTAAATATGAAATGGCTCTGTTATAGTTGTAATATTTCAATAATAATAATTCATGGATTTTTTTCCATTGTCTTGTGTTACATACATGCAATCAAACATAGTGATATTGTCTGTGAAATGATAGGGTCTTTAAATGTTTGTTCCACTCATTTCAGAAATCACACTAGGGTATATTAAAATAAATTATACAAGTTTGGTTATGAGATCATGTGTCTTACTTTACTTCATCTAATCTAATTATTGATTCCTGGTTCCAATCTCCTCTTGATTCCATAGAACATATACAACATCTTGTGGCTCATTCTATGAAAAAGGTATTTGAATCTATCCCCATTTTTCATATTGTTGTAAATTTTTATCTTAGATCACTAATGATATGTTGAACCTCTATATTTTACCTTTTCATTGGATGATATAAACTCAATTTCCCCCAATATATTAAAATGAATGGATCAACATATTCAACAGATACATGTTCTATATTATCATATATTTCTAATACATACTCATGTTTTTTACTTAAATAAAACTCAAATAAATACATTTCTAAATGTGACCTATATAAGAAGAAAATTTTTATGTGAATTGTTGAACTAAAATATTTAATCCATTGAATCGATAATTATAATGTTCAATTAATATTTTTCTGGTGATATAAACAAGGATTCAATTATAACTATCATCCGAACCATTTTTTATGTGAATATGGTTCATTATGTTCCATGAAAATTATATTCTTCTCAATATAACCATAAAAAGTCATTCTATATTTTAGTAACCTTATGAGTTCATATATTCTTCAATGAGTTCATGTATTCCATTTTACCACATATCCTATATTTTTTGAAGAAATTGAGAGAATTTAATTTTTGTTTTCAAAAAATAATACATGTAATACATGTGAAATAATCAATAATGTGAATAAAATCTATATCTATATATTTTCTATTTTTTCCTCATAATTCTAATAATGTGCGGATGAATATGTTCAGTGGGATGTGACTTATATATATCACAATTATTATGCAATGAATATAAAAAATTTCCTTCTAGGAATTTGAAATAACACAAATATCCTATTTTGAACATTTTTATTGATATCCTGTACACTTCCTCTTTTCATTAAATTTCTTATTTTTCTAGGACACTTATATCAAATAATTATATAAAAAATTCTATTTTCATCCATCATAAATAGATTGTAGGATTTTTATGTAACACCAACCTATAATATTTTTCCCTTGGCAATATATCATTTTTTCAATAAAATCCAAATCATTAAACTTTTTAAATATAAATCCATATATTGTGAATATTACATCATTTCATACATCAGAATTTTTGTAAGCCCTCCACGTATTTTTTTTATCCCAACAACAAGTTGTGCACTTCCATATTTCAATTTTTCTTTTCCAATGGGTGTATATCAAATACCATCTATTCTAAGAGTTTCATCATTTTAAAAATTCATTGTTCCTTCTTTTCAGTCATCTGCATTGATCAAACTATTAAAATATGTATTCATGAGTGAAGAGAAATAATTTTCCAAAATACACGGTTGTTCTCATTATGTATTATAGAGTGAATTTTCATCCACTAGATACTTCTATTTTAACTTTTCTTCCATTGCCTAAATAATTTGAGTTTTTTCATCAAAACAATATCAGGATGAAAAAAAATACCATTTAAAATAATTTCTTAACTGATCACACCTGCCACATATAATTTTTTGTGGCTAGAATCATCTGTTAGTATTCAAACTATATTTTTCATATTTATTTTGAATCTATCTTATTTGAGTTGGATGACATCCCCTCAAACACTAAATCAAATAAAAATTATATTAATTATTTTGTTCATGATTAAACCAATGCATCTTCTATATATGATCAAAAACCTCCAAAATATCATGAATATCCCGAAAATGTATATTATTATTTGTAACCCTTATGTTGTCAAAAAAATGATTGTATTTCAATCGTCTTATTTACTATAAATATTTTATCTATTTTTTGAACAATAATTTTCATAACCTCATAATATATTATTATTTATAATATATATCATCATAGAATTATTAGAGACACTATCTACTCCAGTATTTCATAAATGTTTTATTTCTCTAAAATTCAAAAAAATTCTAATTCACTTATTTTATATATATACAAGAATATATTGTGTTTATTATTCAACATATTACAGTTCAAAATATATTCTTCGTTGTCATTATATTTTGTAGTATATAGTTTTTTATCTATCATTGATTAAAAGACTTTATATCTTTTATTGACTTGTGAAATTGAATTATTTATTTTTTATCATCCTTATTCAACATCAACTATTTTTTGTTCGTACAAGGTCAAATTATTTATCTTTCTCCCTCATATTTTCTTAACTCTTACTATTATGTATTTTATCATGATCAAGTAATTACATCGTGTTTTAAATATCTTATAACAATCGTTATTTTTCTTCACTAATAATTGTTTCATGAATATTAAAAATTTCAACCATTTTCATTACATTATCGTCCAATTTCTCTAGATTTTAAATTTTTAGAGTGAAATTAATTTAATTATCTAATTAATAATATTTTTATCAATGTTTAGCCTTCTTATTCTTCATGTTTTCCCTAGTCATTATTTGTAAAATGATCAACATTCACCTTTGAAATAGAAAACCCCCCAACACTTTCATCACTAAAATATTTGCCTCCCATGTCTTAACCATCATCACAATTGTCAAATTTGGGAAAAATATCATTTTACAGTTAAGGAACATTAAATTCCTTCATTTTGGACGATTTATTCTATATTATACCTTATTCATTAGTGTTCTTCTTTAACTTCCATATTCATCATAACTATCTTCATCATACATCTGTATTGTTTAATTTACTGCAATTTTTCCAATGTATCTATAGTTAAATCATGTTATTGGTAACATTAAATTATAGGTATATGTGAATTTTTTTTCCTAATTTTAGAAAATAAAACAACTAGTTCATAGAAAAGTTTAGTCAATTTATCTTCAAAATCAGAGTCATGGACCTTTTTTTCAATAAAAACATTATTATTTTTTTCATTTTTAGTGGATTTGAACATGGTTCCATGACATTATTTTCACTTGATTTTGATAGAATTCACTTTTCTCATAAACTTTGTAATTATATTACTATTAGAATTATACAAATATATTTTTTTAGGATCTCTATCATATAATAATTAATATTTTTTCCTCAAATATATCAGGAAAAATTCTCAATGTCATTTCAAAAATTATTGAGCCTTTTAATTATTCAAAAATTCTTCTTAATGTGATTATAATAGTATAATCCAGTATAAAGATATCACTAATACATTAATCATATCCATGTTTGAAATCATTGTTTTTAAATATCTAAATTATTAACATATCTCTATTTAATTATTCTACCTTTATAATAAATATATCAATTATCAATACTTTTTTTATCCATTGTTATTCCATTAAATCATTAAAAGTAACTTTCTTAGAGAGATTAATGAATAATATTATTATCATATTTCATTCCATATATTCCTCTTATTTATAGATATTTATGGTGAACAATTATGTGGATGATTGTAACCATATAATTCAACTTGTAGAACTTCCCATCAAATACTTAATATATAGGGTAACATTCTATCTATACATATATGATAGTTATAACTATCAAAGATATGAATAATCAATCTATATATCATGATATAAATACCCATTAAATATTATTTATCTCAAAACATAAAATATAATAGAGTCAATTAAAAACCCCACCTATAATACCAATTTAATGGAGTATTTAGGATCGGTGTTACCACTATGAGGTGGATGAATCATGGGTCATTTTTTTGTATTCAAAATTTAAATAATATTCAATTACTATTTCATTTAAATGATTTTATTGACACAAAAAATAATAAAACGCATTGGAATATATGAATCATCAATTTTCACTCCATAATAAGAGTATATTTTCCATTGAATGATCTAGAAATTATTCAATTTCAAACATAACACTGGAAAATAGTCCATGTTGTTTTCAATAATCAGGGTTTATCTATTACATTATTTAGATTATAGTCATTTTATAGTACATGTGAACCAAAAATACATTATCTAATAACGATTTTACTATATTAGAATTGAATTTATACAAAATTATTTAACACGTCGTCACTGTGAACATCATATTATGTACACATTCACCAATATAATGTAGTTCTTCTTCTTTTTCAATTCCTAATATATTAGTGATAAAAAACAACTTCTTTTCTTCTCATATTCTTTGGAACTTTTTCAATGTTATAACACTATATTTTTTTCAAATACCCCACAAAAATCATGATCTATAAAAACATTAAATATATGGAATAATATACAAGATACCTTAATATTCCTCTATATATTATTTATTTACAGTACTTTTTGAATTAATAAATTTCAATTAATCAAATTTTGGGTAATTTAATAAACCTGATAATGTTTCCTATTGACTAGCTCTTAAAAAAATAAATAAAAATATTTCTTCATAACATCTATATTCCCCTGTTTCTGATAATTTAAAATATAAAACACCCTAGAATAGTTGGACACCTTTTCTTATTTTCATTCATGATATGTATAGAAATCATTCAACCATAAATTTAGATCAACCAAAAAACCTCATTATAAAAATTCCACAAATATCATCATCTTAAAATGTATGTGTATCCATGTTTGAATTTTTAATATTCAGGGGTAATCATCATAAAATCCATTATTTTTTTTCATAAAATTCAGTTCAATTTCATATTGTAATATCCAATTCATTACATTGAAATATTCTCTATAACGTAGCCAAATTTCATCTATGAATTATTTAAACTTGTTATTCAATTCTCAAAAACTGAAAATTATTATCCATCGGAAAATCATATATGTGAAAATTTCACCTATATGCTCCATTTACGTACATAATCTGTACAACTATGTGACATATTTTTATATTTATTATAAAATTCAGGTACATAGATTCACCTTCCGGAGACACTGTTTATTAAGGTCCCCATACATGACCCATTTCATCTATGTGAGGTCATATAGCAAAACTAACATATTTGAACATTTGTCAACATGACCAGTTCACCAATGTGACCAATATTTTCATGAAAACTGTCGTATATCCAAATTATTCATAAATGGATATATTCTTTGATAAGATCTTAGATAAATAGTAGTAAATTCAAGTATATGGATTTTATTATTGAAGGAAAACCCATACATCGATATTAATTTATATAGATCATGTATTAAAATTCACATACATGTTTTAGTAATTATTAAATCAGTATCCATTAACCATATTCCATAATACACAACTTTATACCTTCTTTCAAAATTATAACACCCCATGCTTCTACGGTACGCTTCTCTTTGAATAATGTGATAGCATGTGTTGTACGCAACACCGAGTTCTAACACACCATAACTAATCAAACAAACCATTATGAATAGTAATACCTACTTTTTGAAATTATATATATTTTATATTTCAAAATGGACTTTATTTTTGGATTCAGAATATTGAATTTAGCCTAAGGTGAAATTTTGGTACTTTTCGGATAACATTAATATTTTGATGAATAGTGATAATTACTAAATTTTAATTAAAAAAAACTTTTTTAATCAAAACAATTTATATTGATAAATTGTGAATATGAGTGGTTTTAAAGTATATTTAGAATATATTTTTACCATTTAATACAATTTTGGTCATTGGACATAATTTTACAATTAATCCGAACATAAACAAGTATCAATCTTTTGATAGTTATTATATCTTAAAAACAAGCTTTTTGTTTTGACAGCGGGAATTACTTTTAAATTAATTTTTGACACTTCTGTGTCTTCAATTTGAAAAAATGGATTCCATATTTGGAATCAGGATGTTTAAATTGTGTAAAGTGGTAACTTTTATTTTTATACATTTTGAATAATTACATCTATAAATATTTTATTTACCATGGTTAAAGGGTAAATCCGGTAAATAAGGGTAAACAAATAATATTATAATAATAAAATATTACCCAAAAATGTTTCCTACCTTATTTTCTAACACAAGTTCGACCATAGTCATCTTTGGGTCGATTTTGGGACCCCATGGTGCCACTTGTAAGTGATAGGGACACTTTATTTTAATTAAGTTAAAATGAATACAAAAATGACACAGGCATATATGTTTTAGAAAAAAAATTGACATAGGGTTATATATGTTGGATTTTAGACAATAAATATTCATTAGAAATCTAAAACGATTTCCTACATAATGATATTTTATTTATAATTTTTAGACATTATATAAGTTAATTTATTTATGACACAATGATGATGCAGTAATTACCATAATAGTGATAAATTAAAATAATTGATATTATAAATACCCAAATAAAAATAATTTGAGACTTTTAATGAATTAAAATAATTTTATAGGATAATATGACATATTAGGATTGATTTAATTTATTTTTTCGAAGTAATCGTTCTGTTATAAGTTTCAAAAAAATCAACTATTGAATAGTGTCAAAATTGACATAAAAGAGTTTTTTAAAAAAATATTATATTATTAATTGATATTAAATTTGTAAAAATCTAATTTTTGGCCAAGAGACTTATATCATAATATATGTATCATTAATGGACTACTTGGGGGTCTCTTGGATTTATATGTTATGTTTATTAAACATATAATATAAAAATACAAAGAGGCATTGTAAAAGTGAAACTAATTAACAAAGAGTTAATACTTAAAGATAAGGTTAATATAGTAACCCAAACCTGTCTAAATTATATTGTTTGAGTTGTTTTTTACCCATACCCAACTTAACCTTTAAATATTCATCTTTGAAGCCATTAGAAACCTAATATGAATTTATTATAAATTAATATTTCTAGCTTTTCCAAATGTTCCCCTCACCCCTCTTATAAAAGGGCACTATTCCTTCTCATTTCTTCACACCTTAAAAGCCATTTGATTCGGACAAAATTTTACCAAATACTCTCCCAACTTTCCTCACTAAAACCTAGAGGCCTTAGTTGGATCCTAAATCCAACCTATGGAGCCCTTTTGATCAAATCAAAAGGAAGAACCCGAATAAGAGGTAATGATTTCACCACCCTTTTCCAAGTTCCTTTCTTCTTCCACTTCTTCTGTCTTTGTTGTTACAATTCTAAAATAATAACTCCAGTATCAAATATATACTGTGATGTTATTATAAATATGGTACAAACATATTCAGTATTATATCCATCTATTGAATAACATGTCAGCATACGTGCGTACGTACGGCTTACCGTTACCACGTCCTGGTGTAATTGTTATTCAATATATTATTATTTGGATGGGTATAATAATGATGTGTATCTCACGTAAATAATAAATATAACATGATAATGATTCTGTATATATGATATAATATAAAATTATATATTATTTTAATATAAAAAATAATGATATTGTCGCTCGTGCGTACGTACGGACTAGCGTCTCCACGAACGCGATGGATTCATTCTCCATCGTATCCATTCAAGTATAATTATCATTTGATGATTTAAAAATAATGTTTAAGGACTTTATATAATTATCTATATGAATAAGATACAACCTATCCATGCCAAACATGCCTTACGTAACAAAACATATAAAATAAAACGAGTAAGTTAACACCCGAAACAATGATAATACTAAGATATTATTAACAAATCAATGTTAAAAGATCATATATGATATCATATTAATGTATATTATTATTGTATATTTTAATAACAATTATTTCACCATTATACAGGAGGATAACCTACCCTATCCAAAGAAAAAGCACAAGGTAAGGGTTATTTCACAATCTCTTCATTATCCGTGAATGTTTATACGTAATAATCTACTAGGATCTCTTTCTCATCCACATCCATGTTTCGTAAAAATGTATTTCAAATTTTTTTTACTATTTAAAAGAATATGGTTTAAAGTCATTTATACCCTTTTTGACTTTTTATAAGAGTTCTATAAAGGAATCTTTTCATCGTTTTCCAAACAAGGTTCTTTTTAACTTTTTCGACAGAATTAAGGTAAGAATTCTTTTTCTTATCTTATACGGCAGGTGCGGTTATTTTCCGCCATTATATGATCTTTGAAGCTTCCCTTACAATCTTATAAGAATATTTTCAATGAAATTGTTTTATTTTATAAATATATGATTCTTAAATGATTTCATAATAGAAAGATATATTTCTCTAAAAAGAGTTTTGATTTCATCTATGTCAACATCCTTTGATGGATTTTACGCTTATTTGAAGTTGATTTATTATGATACAAAACTTCTATATTGTAATGAAGGTTGTGTGATATGTTTGACTAGGGATGTTCTATATTTATACCATTCATAGTTTTTGGTGAAAGTATTGACATTTCGTATGCTAGTTTTAATACAGATGTTTATGTTATGTTTAATCCTTTTCATATGGGAATGCTTTAGACTTAATATGTTACTGGTGGAGCCCTCTATATCTCCTCAATGTATCGGTAGGTCTCATGAGACAAACTAGTTTCTTGGCACAAGGCCTTGAAAAAATCTTATTTGTAGTCTTTGCACGAGGCCATTGATATGTGGTTCTGATAGTCTGACATTATGCATTCCATCATTATGAAAGTGGTTATTGATATTGCATGTGATTATTCGATTAGTAGAATATCCACGTGAATAAGTAAATGGCATTATTTCAATTTATTTTTTCCATACTATGTTGAAGTTCATGTTTAAAAGGATTTTGTTTTAAGTTATACATTTCCTTAAATGTTTATTCTTATTTATGAAAGTTTTTGCTATATTTTTATCAGTACTGGGCATTTGAGCTCACCCCTTTTCTATGTTTTATTTCTCCCAGGATGTGAAGATGTAATTTATGAATGATCTACAGGGATAGTATGTGGGGATATGAGTGTGGAATATGGAGACTATATTGTTGTAGTTTCATTTTTATGATGTAATGTAAAACATTATGAATATATCTAGTGTTTCGAAGGCTACTAAACCAATCGGTATTTCTAGATTTTATCTTTCTTGTGATCATGCCAATGTTATGTAATAATGCACCGACTATGGGTCACTGGGGTCGGGGCGTTACAGTTGGTATCAGAGGAAGTTTAGTACAAACCTTGGAAGATAGATTTAGAGAAACTCTGATTAGAGCACGTAGATTTAAGATGGACATTGAGGATTAGTATAGAAGAACTTCCTAGAATATTGGTATTGTTGGAATTTTGTGAGTTTTCCGAAAAATACATCCCTATCTGGATATGAGCAGGTAGAGGCGGCTCTGGCACAGATGTTCCTAGGGGTAAAACCCGAAAACACCTCTTTGATCTAGACTCGAACAGGAACTAGTGTATGACAACTGGACTTGCTGCACTCTTGGTTACGACACTCCCAGTAGATATGCTTAGGATAACTCTCATTTTATTTACAAATCATTATGAAGTGTTTTTGAGTATATACTTTCTCAAAGAAAACATTTTTATGATTATGGAATATATCCATAAATAGTTCAATTTATGTTAAGTGTTTTATAAGTATGGGATTATGTATTTTGATTCATAAACTAATCTAGTTTATACCATTGTTTAGAAATGGCACCTAGTGGAAGAAATGGAAACCATATCAATGCACGCACTCAATGTAGGGATTTCCCTCCTGCTCACAATAATTATAGTGGAGCTGGTGATGCAACTGGTGTCGATCAGCTAATCGCCATACTGGGAGAACATACTCAGGTTATGAATAATGACCTTACCCATATAGAGCACCCTGATCCACAGCGTGGAGGATCAATGTTAGATTTATTCATGAGGAAACAACCACCAACATTAAATGCGATTACAAATCCCTTTGTAGCTGATTAATGGATATTTTCCCTAGAGAAAATATTTTAGGCTTCGCGGAGTAGTGAAAGGGAAAAAGTTATCACGGTAGTTTACCACCTCACTAGAGATGCTGATCAATGGTGGTAATTGATTAAAAATAAGAATGAAGATAATGAAGTATCAAATATGGAATGGTGGGAGTTCAAAGATCTGTTTTTATAAAAATACTTTCCTTGCAACAATCAAGTAGATATAAATAGGCAGTTTCTGAGTCTGAGACAAAAGGAGGATGAGAATGTCACAATGTATGAGGCTATCTATACAAGGTTAGAAATGTATGCTGGAGATTATATACGTAACCCAAGAAGTAAGATTAATCATTTCTTTGATGGGTTAAAACCATTTCTCTGTCGAGCATTAGTATCATAATCTTTCTCGTCGTACGAAGACACTGTATCATGTGCTATCATGTCCTAAAAGGAATTCTCTAAGTCTTATGACTTTCAAGAAAAGCAAGAGAAGAAGAGATCTGATGATCAATCTGGTAATGGAAATAAGTGGAAGAAGGGAAATGTTGAATTTCCATCCTATGGTAAATGTGGGAAGAAACACCTCGGTACTTGCTTGAAGGGAATGGGAGTCTGTTACAAGTGTGGTGAAAAAGGCCACCAAGCTCGTGATTGCAACAGGAAGAAGGAAGCTACCAATGATCAGTGCTACAATTGCATGGATATGGGGTATTATGAAAATGAATGTCCTAAGCGTCAGGAGAACTTACCTTAGAAAAGGCCAAGGGATCAAGGCCAAGATTATGCTATCACTACTACTGTGTTTGAAGCTCTGAAAGATGTGGTGGCATGTAATTTAATGGTTTCCTCATGTTTAGAAAATGAATTATTTGATTCTGGATCATTGCATTGTTTCATATCTTCCTATTTTTCTATGAAAATCAGATATATCCAATTTGATTTAATAAGGGAGTTGTCTGTTAAAACTCCTAAGGGAAGTATCATTGCAACAATGTTTTGTGAGTCAGTCCCCATTTGAGCACATAAATGTTCTTTATCTGCTGATCTCATCATCATACCTATGATTGAGTTTGATATAATCCTCGGTATGGACTGGATTTCAGACTTTGATGCGATGATTTATTGTAAGAAGAAAGAGGTTATGATTCATGATGATTATGATAAGGAACACCTTATCTTTAGAGAAGAATCATCACAGCCTAATTATTGTCTAGATCCACCCCCAGTAGCTCAACTAAATTCAATTATTGGGGAGGAAGAAAATTAAATAACTGTGGGTGAGGAATGGAATGTTCAATTAGAGGATGTACATGTTGTGAAAGAATATGTAGATGTATTTCCAGAAGATTTACCTGGACATCCTCCAGAACGAGATGTTGAGTTTTCTATTGATTTAATTCCTAGATCAAGGCCTATATCAAAGACCCCTTATAGAATGGCCACTGTAGAATTAGTTGAACTAAAGAAACAACTAGAGGAATTGAGTAATAAATGATTTATTTTCCCTAGTGTTTCTCCATGGGGAGCACCTTTTCATTTGGTTAAAAAGAAATATGGATCCATGAGGATATGTATCGACTATAGGGAGATCAATGCTATAACAATAAAGAACAAGTATCCCCTACCTTGCATTGATCATTTATTTAAACAACTGCATAGAGCTGAATAGATTTCAAATATTGACCTTTGATCTGGATACCATCAGTTGTGTGTGAAGAAGGAAGTCATTCTGAAGACAGCATTTCGAACCAGGTATGGGCATTATGAGTTTATAGTAATGCCTTTTGTATTGAGTAATGCACCCTCTGTATTCATGGATCTGATGAATAGAGTTTTCATGGAATATCGCGATAAATTTTTGGTGGTATTTATTGATGATATTTTGGTATACTCAAAAAGCTACTAAGTTAATGAAAATCAGTTGAGCATTATATTGAAGACTCTGAGAAGACATGAATTATATGAGATGTTTAGCAAGTGTGAATTCTGGCTTCCGGAGATTTCTTTTCTTGGCCATATTGTCTCTAATGATGGAATCGATGTTGATCCTTCAAAGGCCAAGGCAATCCCTGAATGGACAGAACCTTGAATATTACTGACGTACATAGTTTTATTGGTTTAGCAGGTTATTATTGACATTTCGTCCAGAATTTTGCCTGATTGCCTAACCCATTAATGAAGCTCACATGTAAAGGGGTTAAATTTGTTTGGACAAAAGAGTGTGAAGAATTTTTTGAATAACTGAAGAGAATATTAGTCAATTATCCAATATTGAATCCACTATCTAGGAATGATGGGTTCATTATTTATAGTGATGCATCGAAGCAAGGGCATGGTTGTGTCCTTATGCAGAATGATAGGGTTATTGCCTATGCATCACGATAGTTGAAAATTCGTGAACAAAACTATCCTACTCATGTTCTCAAGTTAGCAACTGTGATCTTTGCTTTGAAGATATGGAAGCACTACCTCTATGGTGAAAAATGTGAGATTTATACTGATCACAAGAGTTTGAAGTATATTTTCTCACAAAAATAAGTCAACATGAGGAAAAGGAGATGGCCTGAATTAGTAAAGGATTATGATTGTACAATACACTACCACCCAAGGAAAGAAAACTCGGTGGTAGATGCTTTGAGTGGAAAAGACCATGGAGTATTGAACATGATGAGAATTTATAGGGATCCAATTTTTATAGATCTAGTGAAGATAGACATGGGAATAACCCGGGAAGGTGAATCATCAATGGTTTTTCAAATGGTTGCCAAACCATCATTACTAGAAAGGATTAAGAGTTCTCACACCGATGATGAAGAATTTCAAAAGAAGATTAAAGTTGTGAATGATGGGAGATTGAGAGACTTTGTGTATGAAGAATGAATTTTGAAATTCGGGAAGAGGCATTGTGTTCCCGATATACCTGATCTAAAAAGGGAATTGTTGGATGATGCTCATAGTTCCAATTTCTCTATACACTATAGGAGCACCAAAATGTATAGAGATTTGAAGGAAAATTTTTGGTGGGACAACATGAAGAGGGAGATTGCTAATTTTTTGTCAAGATGTATGGTTTGTCAACAAATGAAAGCTGGAAGGAAACATCCTTGTGGAGTATTGGTACCTCGTCCCATACCTGAGTGTAAATGGGACAATATTACTATGGACTTTGTCATGGGACTACAAAATACTCCTAGAAGGAACGATGCAATATGGGTTATTGTCGATCGTCTTACCAAGTCTGCTTAATTTCTTGCTATAAGAGAAGATCTACCACTGGAACGTCTAGCAAGACTATATATTAATGAAGTTGCGAGACTTCATGGAGTACCCCTATCGATTGAATCTGATCGTGATCCCCATTTTACTTCAATATTCTGGATGAGTCTTCAAAAATCCATTGATACTGAACATCATTTGAGCACTGGCCACCACCCTCAGATAGACGGACAATCATAACAGACTATTCAAACCTTAGAAGACATGCTGAGATCTTGTACACTTGACTTTCAGTGTATGTGGGATCAATATTTACCTTTTTAGAATTTTCCTATAACAATAGCTTCCATTCGAGTATTCATATGGCACCATATGAAGCGTTATACAGAAAGAGATGTCGCACCCCATCCTATTGGGATGAAGTTGATGAATGAAAACGTGTAGGTCCAGAACTGGTGGAGGAAATGATAGAAAAGGTGAAGGTAATCCGAAATCACATCAAAGCAGCTCAAATTATGAAAAAGAGCTATGCCGATAATCGAAAGAAGGATTTGGAATTTCAAGTTGGTGATCCTGTTTTCCTGAAGGTATCTCCGTAGAAGGGAGTCATATGTTTTGGTAATAAAGGTAAATTGATTCCCAGGTACATCAGACCTTTCGAAATTCAAGAACGAATTGGGGCTGTAGCTTACTGATTGGCAATGCCGGTAAGTCTCTCCAAAGATCACAATGTGTTCCACGTATCTCTGTTGAGCAAATACATGCCTTACCCAACGCATGTACTCACCTATGAAGAATTAGAACTAGAACCTGATTTGTCTTATTGTGAAGAGACCGTCGGGATTCTTGATACAAGAGAACAAGTACTGAGAAACCAGACGATGCGTCTGGTAAATGTTTTGTGGAGAAACCATAAGATGGAAGAGGCAAAGTGGGAGCCCGAGGAACTTATGATGAAGAACCACCCGAGTCTTTTCATGTGATAATATTCTAGAAATTTCGAGGACAAAATTATTTGAAGGAGGGGAGAATGAAACACCCCAAACTTCTACGTTACACTTCTCTTTGAATAATGTGATAGCGTGTGATGTACGCAACACCGAGTTCTAACTCACCATAACTAATCAAACTAGCTGTTATGAATAGTAATACCCACTTTTTGAAATTATACTTATTTTATATTTCAAAATGGACTTCATTTTTGGATTCTGAATATCGAATTTAGCCTAAGGTGAAATTTTGGTACTTTTCAGATAAATTTAATAATTTGATGATTAGTGAAAATAACTAAATTTTAATTAAAAACAACTTTTTTAATCGAAATAATTTATATTGATAAATTATGAATTTCAGTGGTTTTAAAGTATATTTAGAATATATTTTTACCACTTAATACAATGTTGGTCATTGGACATAATTTCACAATTAAACCGAACATAAACAAGTATCAATCTTTTGATAGTTATTATATCTTAAAAACACGCTTTTTGTTTTGACAGAGAGAATTAATTTTAAATTAATTTCTGCCACTTCTGTGTTTTGAATTTGGAAAAATGGATTCCATATTTGGAACCAGGATGTTAAAATTGTGTAAATAGGTAACTTTTATTTTTAGACATTTTGAATAATTACTTCGCTAAATATTTTATTTACCATGGTTAAAGGGTAAATCCAGTAAATAAGGGTTAAAAATAATATTATAATAATAAAAAATTACCCTTAAATGTGTCCTAACCTTATTGGCTGTTACAAGTTCGACCATATGAATTATTGGGTCGATTTTGGGACCCCATGGTGCCACTTGTAAGTGATAGGGACATTTTATTTTAATTAGGTTAAAATGAATACAAAAATGACACATGCATATATCTTTTATAATAACAATTTTTACATATGGTTATATATGTTGTATTTTTGACTATAAATATTCATTAGAAATATATAAATATTTCCTACATAATTATATTTTATTTATTATTTTTAGACATTAAATAATTTATTTTATTTATGACACAATCATGATGTAATAATTACCATAATAGTGAAAAATTAAAATAATTGATATTATAAATACCCAAATAAAACAAATTTGATACTTTTAATGAATTACACTAATTTTCTATGATAATATGACATATTAGGATTGATTTAATTTACTTTTTTTGATGTCATAATTCTGTTATAAGTTTCACAAAAATCAACTATTGAATAGTGTCAAAATTGACATAAAAGAGTTTTTAAAACAAATATTATATTATTAATTGATATTAAATTCATAAAAATCTATGGTTCGGCCAAGATACTTATATAATGATAGGTGTATCATTAATGGAAAACATAGGGGTCTCTTGGTTGTATATGGTAATTTTATTAACCATATAATATAAAAATACAAAGAGACATTGTAAAAGTGAAACTAATTAACTAAGTGTTAATACTTAAAGATATGATTAATATAGTGAGCCAAACCTGTATAAATTCTATTGGTTGAGTTTTTTTCTACCCATACCCACTTTAACCTTTACATAATCAACTTTGGAGACATTTGAAACTGAATATGAATTTATTATAAATTAATATTTCAAGCTTTTCCAATGGTGCCCCTCACCCCTCTTATAAAAGGGAACTCTTCCTTCTCATTTCATCACACCTTAAAAGCCTTTTGGTTGGTAAAAAATCTTCCCAAATACTATCCCAACGTCCCTCACTTAAACCTAGAGGCCTTATTTTGATCATAAAGCCAACCTAAAAAGCACTTTTGATAAAATCAAAAAGAAGAACCCGAAGAAGAGGTAATGATTTAACCACCCTTTTCCAAGTTCCTTTCTTCTTCCATTTCTTCTTTATTTGTTGTTAAAATTATAAAATAATAACTCCAGTATCATATATATACTATGATGTTATTATAAATATGGTACAACCATATTCAGTATTCTATCCATCCTTTGAATAACATGTAACCATACGTGCGTACGTACGGCTTACCGTCTCCACATCGTGGTGTAGTTGTTATACAATATATTATTATTTGGATGGGTATAATAATGATGTGTAACTCACATAAATAATAAATATCACATGATAATGATTCTGTTTATATTATATACTATCCAGTTATATAATATTTTAATATCAAAATAATGATATTGTCGCTCGTACGTACGTACGGACTACCGTCTCCACGAACGCGATGAGATTCATTCTCCATCGTATCCATTCAAGAATAATTATCAATTGATGATTTAAAAATAATGTTTATGTACTTGATATCATTCTGGATATGAATAAGATACAACCTATCCATGAAAAACATGGATTACTTAACAAAACATATAAAAGAAAACGAGTAAGTTAACACCCGAAACAACGATAATACTAAGATATTATTAACAAATCAATGTTAAAAGATCATATATGATATCATATTAATGTATATGATTCATTTATAATTTAATAACAATTATTTCACCATTATACAAGAGGTTAACCTACCCCAACCAATGAAAAATCACAAGGTAAGGGTTATTTCACAATCACTTCATTATCCGAGGTTTTTTATAGGTAATAATCTATTGTGATCTCTTTATTATCCAAATCCATGTTTATTAAAGATGTATTTCAAAACATTTTTAGTATTTAAAAGAATATAGGTTAAAGTCATTTATACCCTTGTTTAACTTTTTATAAGAGTTTTATAAAGGAATCTTTCCGTCGTTTTCCAAACAAGGTGCTTTTTAACCTTTTCGACAGAATTAAGGTAAGAATTTTTTTTAACATATACGGCGGGTGCAGTTATTTTCTACCGTTATAAAATCGTTGAAGCTTCCCTTACAAGCTTATAAGAAAATTTTCAATGAAAATGTTTTATTTTATAAATATATGAATCTTAAATGATTTCAAAATAGAAAGATATATTTCTCTAAAAAGAGTTCTGATTTCATCTATGTCCACATCGTTTGATGGATTTTATGCTTATTTGAAGTTGATATATTATGATACAAAACTTATATATTGTATTGAAGGATTTGTGATATGTTTGACTGTGGATGTTCTATTTTTATAACATTCATAGTTTATGGTGAAAGTATTGACATTTCGTATACTAGTTTTAATACGGATGTTTATGTTATGTTTAAACCTTTTCATATGGGAATGCATTGGAATTAATATGTGATGGGTGGAGCCTGCTATAGCTCCTAGATGAATCGGTAGGTCTCAGGAGACAAACTAGTTTCTTGGCACAAGGCCTTGACCAAATCTTATTTGTAGTCTTGGCATGAGGCCTTGGCTATGTGGTTATGATAGTCTGGTATTATGCATTCCATCATTATGAAAGTGGTTATTAATATTTCATATGATTATTCGATTAGTAGAATATCCATATGAATAATTAAATGGCATTATTTCATTTTATTTTTGCCATACTATTTTGAAGTTCATGTTTAAAAGGCTTTTGTTTTAAGTTATACATTTCCATAAATGTTTATTCTTATTTATGAACGTTTCTGCTATATTGTTATCCTTACTGGGTATTTGAGCTCACCCCTTTTCTATGTTTTATTTTTCCCAGGATGTGAAGAAGTAATTTATGAATGACCTGCATGGATAGTATGTGGGGATATGAATGTGGAATATGGAGACTATATTGTTGTAGTTTTCATTTTTATGATGTAATGTAAAACTTTATGAATATATCTAGTGTTTCCAAGGCTACTAAACCAATCGGTCTTTCGAGATTTTATCTTTCTTGTGATCATGCCAATGTTATGTAATAATGCACCGACTCTGGGTCACTGGGGGTCGGGGCGTTACAAAAATATAATTTGAAGTATCAATAATAGGCACTATCAGGATATATAAACACTACTGTATTACTTATGTTTTCATCATCTGATTTTAAACTATTCGTTTTGGATAAACTAAATTTTCAACTGACAATAATGTACAACACCATATGCATTCCCATTACTTGTTCATTAGTTTCACTATAAATATTACATTAACGACATGAATTATATGAGTCTCGATAGATACACATCCCACTATCTTATATAATTTCTCCATTTATGGGACTTTATTATTTTAATAAATTTCATATTTTTTAAGATTTTATCTTCTATTATTATGTTATAAAAAATAATTTTCTCCCATTATCATATTACATCACCTAAATGAATTTTGATTTATTATTAAAATAATATTAATTATATATATATATATATTCATTAAAATTGATTTATAGATTTAATATACCATTAATAATCCAATAATATTACTTATATTAATCTTCAGTAATATAATTTTCATGATAATAATGATATAAATGTAAACAATTGTAGTAATGTAATAATAGTTTAAAAATTATTATTGAAGAATATTCATTGAATTGTACGTATTTACATACATATATAACTGAAATACATATAAAAGGGCATTAAAAATAAAATATTATAATTTTGGATCTTATAGAACAATTCAAATATGTCCAGCAACAGATATTATTACATCAAGGTGTTTTTGGAATAATGAACTGAAAAATTTCAAATTCGTTGAGATAAAAGTAGTAACATAATAATTTTATAAATCATGATAATAAATTATTTATAAAGAGAAACAAAATTTGAATAATTATTTTTTCAATTAATTTATTAATTTAAAATTAATATTCAAGAGGTTATTGTGGCATCTGAAGTAATTTGGGACTACAATTATATGGTATTTTCTACTCTTTGTGGTACTTTGGTTTATCATATTTATCACCCTCCATATTTATATGTTCAACATTATAACATTAATTAATTTTATTTTTATGTATATTTAAATATTTTTATTAATATAATTATCCCTTTCTCCCTTAATTTTCTTCAGATATTAATATCTCTCATGGATTCTTTTCTAACATAATCAATAAATTACATACAATAATTGAATAGTTTAATCAAAAATTTATTTAGATTCCACTAATATTTATTTTATTTCCAAAAGATAGTATTATTTTACCAAAAATTTATTTTGGATCAATCCATTATTTTTATATCAAATGTTCTTATAAATTTTTAGTATATTGTTTTTCCTTTAAATAATATTTTTTATAAAGTGTTTGATTTCATAAATCCTTCTTCATATTTGTAATGTTTTTTCCATAATTTGTTGATATAAATTCATGAAAAATGATCAAATACTTGATAAGTATAATCTATGATTTTAATATATTAATGTATTCCTATTTAACATGATTACTTTATGATTAATAATATTTGGATTTATAATGTAATCTATTTCATTATGATGTGTGTAATTCACATTTATTCATTATGTATGTTTATTTCATATGTGTAATACATATAAATGAAATATAATGTGTAAATATTGGTAAATACTTATAATTCAACACAATATATTGGGTAATTATTAATATACTACAAGATAAATATGCATAGGTATGATGTAGTTAGCATTTTCCTCAATATTTTACATTAGTATAATGTCACTAGATTATTCAGTAATTTTAATATATCTTCGAAGTTATACATGACCTTTGTGAAAGGTGAAATTACTAATTTTAATACCAAATATTATGATCCTCAATATTATCATTTTCTGATTATAATTATTCTTTTGTATAATTTTTTCATGGGATAATATTGATCCATTATTTTGTGACCCCATGCTATACATTATAAAATATGAATATTTCTCAACGAATGAATAAATGTCTTTTTCCCAATAAAAGGGTTTTTTATCTTAATCATTATTTCATGAATATATCCAACATATCCCATGTTTTTATAAGAGTATGGTGATTTCTAGAATAAAATTATGAACCTAAAAATAAAAGATCACATAGTTCGTTTTCAAATTTTTTATGGGTATCTAGTCTCTTAAATCAACAAGTAATAATTTTCTTGGTTATTTAATTTTTCTATTAATGATAAAAATAATTAAATACTGTTCATGTGATATATTTTTATTTATAATCATGGTTTGAATTAGAGTAGTTTCCTGAAATTGTTTTGTTGTATTTTAATAGGATTCATGTGCTAGGTGGAAAACATTACCATTTAGTGGACTGTTTATTATGGTAATTATTGTTTCAAAGAAAAATAATAAAATTACAGAATAACTAAATATGTTGTATACATTATGGTTGTCGTAATAATATATATATATATATATATATATATATATATATATATATGAAGTGTTTTATGGATGTTAAGGGAGAATTATAATTTTATATGATATGGTTTTGGATTTGTGATAAAGAAGATATGCCACAATGTGGTTTATTATCACTATGTTCTAGTTTGTTGATCTGTGATTGTTTTTATAAATTTGATCCTTCACATCCATTCATTGGATTTTGTTGTTTCCCTAAAAACATTAGGAATCCATGGGTATTGTCATTCATGATTTTTAATAACATTGGTGGATCATTAATTCCATTGCTTCATTAGACAGACTCCATGGGATATAAGATTTTCTATCATTGTAGGGTCCTGAAAAATCTGGAAAGGAGATTCTACCCAAATTCTCTAAAGAATTGGGGAAAAGAATGAGGAAAATCAAAGAAGGGACACAAACAGGACTGGTCCACAGACCGGTCCCATAAAGATGCGACGTGGCCCGGCCCCGCGAAGCACCCCCTCCGCGAACCATTGACATTTGCAAAATGGAGGCAGAGATCCTCCGCGGTCATGAGGTAGGATGGGCGCCAGTCCCATCCACTGTCATGAACCGCCCTAACCACGGACCGCATCGACCGATTCAAACCGCACCCACTGTCATTCGCAGAATAGAGGCGGAACCCTCCGTAGTGGCGGAGCACTCCCTGAGTTCGATTCGCGGAGGGGGGGGGGAGCGTTCTATACCCACCGCGAATCGCAGATTGACCAAGCTAGCTGTGAAATAGGTATTTGTTTATGGGCCTCTGCAAAAGTTTCCGTGTATCCACAAATACATCCCTTTTCCCACTCTATAAACAGAGACCAAGGGGGAAAGAAAAAGGGATCGGATAACGGGAATCAGATTCAGAGGGATTGGAGATTCGGAAGGAGATCGGTTGAAGGAAGACTTCGAATTTCGCAAAATGTGAATTTCCTATCTTCGGACCACAGTAGGTATACGAATTAACAGGGAATTGGAGAACTCATAATTTCTTGGTGACCGCGAACCTAAGATAACAAAAAAATAAGGAGAACTGTGAACCATACCCCCTCCGCGGATGACTTCCTGACGGACCAGGGAGTTTATGCCTCTTTTCCCATCTGTCACACCGCGTAGCACTCTCTTGCGTGGGTGAAGCCCCGACCGATGAGCCTCCAACTGACGCCACCCATGGCCACCGCTGCCTACCTGGAACCCTTCGCAAAACACCCTGGTTCGAAGATTGAACCTGAAGCCACAAACCACCCTGGTTCGTGGGACTCCAATCAGTCTACAGACTACCTTGGTTCGCGGACGTCCTCTCCAGCTGCGTGGCACTTCCCCACACAAAGGGTGCCACCACCCATACCTCTCGGTGGCTCACAAAATACTTTGGTGTTCTCATTCCCTAGGCCAGATAAAATCCTTCTGATCCAGCCAAGTCCTCAGGGACTCCCTCATTTGGCCAATTCATCGGCCTCGAGCCGAGGCCTGTAATAGAGAAACCGAATCCATGTGGTGTATCTTTCAGGCACATCACCGCGCCATTTTGAGTTCACATACCCATGGTATGTAGAGGAGAAGGGGTTACCTCTACCATTCAGTGGATTCCTGAAGCATTTCTGGGTTCACATTCCCACCGTAATGTATAGTCTGAGCTCGTTAATCCCATTTCTGCCCCTCCACTTGTTTAGGGTTCCTCGGAGATCGTAAAATAGCCATCAGAAGGAAGCCCTCATGCACTGCAAGAGAGCAGATGGGCACAAGAGCACCCCATTTCCCTCTGCCGCTGAGTTTTGTTGCCACGAGCATCCACCAAGGAATATTCCCCGACCTTCTGGGCCTCCTCAGAGTGTAATCTCGAATCTATCATTATGGTTTGCTCAATGCGTATGCCCCAATCCACTTCTCACAGACGCACCTTTTGCGATGAGATCGTCTAGTCCTTGTTGCCACTTATTTCTCACACCGAGCATAACTCACATGGGTTTAGACTAAGCATTTACCGTGACATCCTCTTATGGGCCTCCTCAGAGTGTAATCCCCACAATGAAAACTACGGGTACGTTGATCCATGTCAATGTGTGGTACGTAGGAAGCCTCCACAAGGTTGAAGCTCCCCACTCGGTCTTTTCTTCATGTCGAGTTCCACCCTCGTCCAGCATGATGTTAAACTGTATATGTGAACTACATGGAATTTGATCCCTGACTCTTAAACAGGGTTCGTAGGAAGCCTCTAAGAGGTTCAAGACCGATCACCATCGGACCCCAGGGTCCACATCCACGTCGGTTATCCGATGCTCCTATGCGAACTACATGGAATTTGATCCCTGCCTCCTAGGCAGGGTACATAGGAAGCCTCCATGAGGTTCAATACCAACAGCTGGTCGATCTGACTATTCTCCACGTCGGTTCACTGCGCCACTCCTAGTACTGCCTTTAGCGAGTTCCGACTCTTGGGAGTCATTAATCCAATGGGAGATGGTAAACCTCAGGCATAAATGATTCTGAACCCCTGCATCCAGCTGACCATTTCCAACCAGGGTCGAATTCATGGATACTATGATTGGGTATAAACCAAAGATTCACGATCATATGAATATGTCTAAAATCTATAAGATCGTCCCGAAACAGGCAATAATCCACCCCCCCAAAGGTTGCGATGAGCCCAACTTCCAATCCTCTTGACCAATGTGATTTCTTAAGTGTCATTGGCCAGACCATCGGTCGAACACCTACCATTGGAAAGAAGGTTTTTCCATCATCGGATATGGAGCCATTGGGCGTTTTGAGGCCCAAAAGCCAAAACGGATTGAAACAAAAAATGGTGAACCCAACGTGAATCTTTAACCAAACATGACAGAATTATCCCAATCTCACCCTGTGCCCCCTTAAACTCATAAGGTGTGCCATACAAGGTCACCAAATATGCATTGGATTACAAGATGCTGCTTTGATGGGTTTGCTATTTTTATTTGTTAAAACATTTTTTACAGGTACTTTCAGAACACCCTTCGATCCAGTGGCATCACAAAGGAACTCAAAAGTGCGTTCTTACAACAACGCAAGGACGAGACTTCCTCAATAATAGTGGACCCCATCACCCACCCAGCGTCTTAAATGCTGGGTTTCGAACACGCTGATCCAAGAGTACCACGCGAATGGTACTCTCCCAATGGTGGAGGCGACCATGCATGCCCTCCGGTCTTCCAGAACACTCCAGTCGCCTGCTCAGAAGCGGCTGCAAAGGAAGATACAGATATCCCATGTCGCGGTCTCCAACCGCCTCGGGAGTCTATCCCCGGAACGGGACAATGCGTACCTCCCTTATCTTAGGGAGGAAGATGAGGTCGACATTGAGGATATCATCCCCACCGAACGGGGGTTTCGCTCCAAGGTCCCCAACGAAAGGAGTCCTCGCGGTCACACTGGGACTCAAAATCCTCGCGCTGCGGAGGATGTCTCCCCGAGGTTTCAGGCACACGCTCCCCGAGCTCCGGCCCCTCGGACCGCCCGACGAGGGCGGGAGACGTACAATTGGGGACTGTTCATCACCCTGGTCCCTGAGGAGGAGTTCTACTACACAGCCACAAAGACGTACCATTAACAGGCACCTACACTTATTTCATCCTCCCAAGCCCGCCATCAAGACAAGGCCGCATCATACAAGCCGACCCGCATCCCCGCCGAGCTCCATCAAGCCCGTCGCTCATGCAGGATGACACATACCAGGCAGACACATCTCCCTACCCAGGGTTTTGAAGCACACCAGCTTGATGTGGTGGCGACCCAGAGCCTGCAGGACCAGCTCCTAGTAGTTGCTTCTGACACCCTCCATCTTGACATGACGGAAATCAACAAAGCCCTCCACCCAGATGTGGCGGCAAATGGTAGGCGGGCACGTCTCCCCGCCAAAAAAGGCCACCGACTCGATACTGTGGGAAACCAATATATGAGGGGCCATCTCCCTATGGATGCACGAAAAGTATGCCACCCCGATGTGGTGGAAAATAGACAGATAAACTAGCGTATCCCGTTACAGGGGAAGATTCATTCACCTGCCCCGAAACAGAAGAATTGTCAGTACCCAATAACCATTGGAGGGCCTGAGCAGGATATTCATACTCCGATACCGGAATGGGCCTTCATACCCATTCCATCCAAAGATGTCTCTCTACATATCCAGGCAATGATGGAGGAGTAGGTATCGATCCCAGATCTATCTTGCAAACATTCCAGCATGTAATTGCATAAGCGGCAACAGCAAGGACTTGGGCCCGTGAGCCCATATCCCCAATTGAGGCGACTCATCTAAGAGACTATATAGTCACCTCGGTGTAGATCTGCATCCCTGCTTCTTCCCAGGAGGTCCGTCAGCTATATTTCACGACTCAAGGGCAACCAGATCGAGAAACTTCACTCGTTCCATCTGGGGGACACCCGTCCACCACGGTGGATGCTCCCGAGCAGGCATATATCCATGTTAAAAGCCTAGATGTTCATTGGTGTATCCTGGCAGCATCACAAGACCCAATTAGATATATACCCAAAGGTGAAGGCCGTTGTCAACTGAAAACGGTCCCCGCTTCCTGCAAAAGAGCGCCCCGAACGCGCCGAAGGTAGCGGGAAAATAAATAGCAGGTTCATGACACTACTCTGTTGGAAGCTGGGGTTCCGGACGCCGCTAACAACATGTCAAAGGGTCAGAACCCTACCAACCCATTACCATATTATTGGAGCGGCAGTAGTAGTTGCAAAGGTCCCCCCCCGCAATGTTACTACCAGCAGCTCTGACAATCCACCCCATTGCACCAATGCGGGCTTCCACCGCGGGAATATAACGATCGATCACGAGAGCCCCTCTATTGATGCGAGCCACGGAAACCCTCAACGTGACCAGAAGATCAATCAGCAAGAAGGTCCTCCACTTTCTGCGGTCTGCCATGAAGGTCCTCCCTAGGTTATACGCTACAAACACTCTCCATGCAGTGGGACCATAGATTTTGATGGTAGTCCTCACTATCATAGTCACAACTATGAAGGCCATCCCCGTAGTAATGTCTCATCAAGAAAAGATGGCCCTCTCTTTATCATGGCTTGCCCTGAAAGTCCTCCCTAGGGATTACGATGCAACAGAACTCCACATAGCCAGGCATCAGGTCACGGTTGTAGTCCTCTCCACCATGATAATGGAGGTCCTTGCAGTGGAGACTTCAAGCAACGAGAAGTCCCTCCTCTCATTGCTATACACATTAGAGGCCCTCCCCAGGATGTATCCCACAGATATTCTCCCTGCAGCTGCAGTAATGGTAGTCCCCTCCATTGTCATAGTTGTGATGGTAGTCCTCACCACCACAACCGCCAATGCGATGGTCTTCCCTGCATTGGCCCCAAGCAACAAGAATAGAGGAGTCACTATTAGGGGAGTATGACGATATGCTGCACCTGAGGAAACAACTGGCCTGGGATGATATACCAGTCATGTTTTGTCCCACGACCACCTCTCAGTTCGACGTACCCAGAGAGTTGTTAGAAGAATGCATGCACAACATCCTCCATAATATATGGACGACCATCTGCCGGCTGAAATCGGGCTTCCTGCCCTATGACTGGTATGTAGACCACGTCAAGACGATAGGGGACATATTGCATCATATCGACCTGGGGGCCCTTTCCTTGACATGAAAACAACAACCCGAGAGGAGCAACAGGAATATGGAGGCAGCATGCCTCCGTGCACTGCATGAGCTATGCTACCTCATCGGTGACGCTCTGATAGGAGTCCATATTAGGGGATGGGGGGAACACGAAGATCTGTATTTCAATCCACTCCTCGTCCAAAAGAACCCGTTCGACATGGTGTCTTGCAACGTCGTCACATCGAGATGACAATCGAGTGGACCCCCTATTCATGAAAGGCAACACACCCAACAGAGGCAGGGCTTGAGTAAGTCCCAGAAGCGTCTGGCCCAGCGGAAATGATCCATTAAAAAAACTACTGAATCAGGCCACCGAGAGAATCCCGCAAGCCTCTCACATAAGAGAGGCCAATCATCAATCTTTTCCCGCCCCTAGAAGGGACTGACACACAGGTGAAATCAGCACTAGAGCTGGTTCACCCCCAGATAGGGGCATGCGAGATCCGGCATGTCGCGATAGCCGCAGCCACTGCTGCAATCCAGGGTCAACTCCAGCATACATGGATGGGGGAATTTTTATCAACAAATGCCCCCATAAGACCAATAAAACTAGGAAGAGACTCAAAGAACTCCCTGTGTCATGCTTCGTCAAGAAGTCTGAAGGCAATCCAAGGTTATGAATGGGAAGGCCAGCCGAAGACGAAGGAGGTCCTCTTCTTATTTGGAAGATGACATCCCCTCCACCCCGCAATATGCATTCGTCAATTCCATAGAGGCTAACCCAACTGTTGACACCTGTGAAAATGAAAATCCAGATGGATCGGGAGATGACAGTTCTGGTCAGGCTTTGACTCACAACGAACCCCCAGGTGTGCACACCCAGAACTAGAGGGTCGCTTTAAATATGGCCGCCCCTTCAACTAACCACCCTCCTCCTTCCCAGTGAGATTCCAACAAGGATAAGAATAGAGGAAATGTTACCCTTAACCCATCCCCTTCTCTTGATAAAAACAAGCCACTCATGCTCGAAGAGTGGTTCGCTCGATAGGAAAAAGATATGAATGAATTGAGGTGTCTTAATGCCAAGCTGCTCTAGAGGAACCACCTTATTGAAAGTGCGTCCCAAGAAGAGCCACATCATGCGCTCCCATCAAGTGCACCTTAAAGGCTTTGGCTTCCACTGGCAAACAAAGCACGATCAGGGCTCCCACCCAATGAGGTGCCTTTTTCGTCCAGCTACCTAAACATGGATGATGAATATCAGGATTTCCCTCCACTTAGGAGGAAACCAGAGAATGTATGCTCGAACCCTCTGAGGGTACCCCAAACAGAATATGAACCCTTGGTGCTGACCACTCCGGATCATCAGGCAATGCCTCGGGCTACGCCTGCCCAGGACCGGGCCCAACAGGATGTAAACCATGGACTCAACAACACCATCGAGGCACCAACTGCTCGATTGGAAGCTATGGAAGGACGATGTGCTCTGATACAGCTGGAGTTGAAACCCTACCCAGATTGGGTAACCGACACACTGCCTCCACCCAATTTTGGGAGCCCTGTATTCCCCATATTCAATGGATTAGGTGATCCATAGCAGCATTTGATGCAATACGCATCCTATTGAGACCTTATGATGGGGACTCTGGAACAACATGAAGCAGTGAAACTTAGATGCTTCGTACGGACCTTGCAAGGAACCGCCTTTGTATGGTACATGAGTCTGCCGACCTAGTCAATAAAGAGCTGGGAGGACATCCAACAGCAGTTCTTGTTCCACTTCAACTCAATGTTTCCTAAAACAACGGCTAGCGACCTCATGAAATGCAAGCATAGGGAGAATGAGAGGGTCTCAGATCTCATCAACAGATGGAAAGGTCTAACCTATTCTCTGAATAGGCCAATGTCTCAAGATGAGAAGCTAGCCATATGCATCGATAATCTTAGAGATGATCTGAGAACACCACTCATACCAGTGGAGTGCACCACTGGCTTCCTCCATCTCTCGTCCATTTCCTAGAGAATCAAGGACTCCCTACAGTGGACAAAGTCAATGTCCCGAATAGCCTCATAGGCTCCTGCGAAAAGATCCCCTAGAGCTGAAGCATCCACTGTCACACTCATACCGGCCCCTGTGCCTGCTCCGCAGCTCAGGCCTCCGCCAAATCGTCAAGGGCCCCCTGCATATCAGTAGTCACCCCTGCCTAAATGGGAAGATCAGTGAGGACCGAAGTGGAACCAGTTTGAGCAATGAAGAAAAATAGTTTACTCGTTCCGAGACAATCATGTCTGTGGCTACTTCATTTCCGCCTTGAACTACACCTTTCTCTGCCTCTCGGAGCCAAGGAAACCTGAAGAGGTCAGTCGCGATGATGTTCCAGATTACTGCCCCTACCATCCAATGTTGGGGAACAATATCCAAGAATGCTTCGTCTTCAATGAACTCCTACATAGGATGGTAGATTCATGACAAGTCGAGCTGGGACCACCCCCAACACATGTAGAAAGTATCTCTACCACTAACTCTGACAAAGAGGAGGGATGGCAGAAAGTCACCAGCAATAAGGGGCATAAATTTGACAACTGGATGACTCAGAAGACTATCAACCGAGACCAGGGCATAATCTGAGCTCAACTACAGTAGCTGGTGTTGCCACCAATAGCCGCGTAAGTCACAGAGCCGACAACATTAGCCTCACAATCCTCTACGATCCAGTCATCCAGGAGAAATCGAAGGAGGAAACAATCACAAGAGGAGAATTCCGCGACATGGACCATGTTAGTACCAACCATAGTAGACTTTATGCCCTCGAACATTGTGCCACGGGCACCGACCCATCAAACGGAACCATCAGAGACAACTGACAATGTTGACCTGTCGGAGGATGAAGAGAAAATCTTTGGTTCCATTAACATCATCCAACTTATGGAATCATTCCCTGACAAAGGGTTTGGTTACAAACATGAGTTCTCTGCATGAGGATCCAGGAGGAGGAATCACATAGGTAGGGGATACGAGGGGAGGTGCAACCACGGCCGAATCCAACCCTACAGTTTGACCCTGACCCAAACCGTTAATATCATAGAAACCCATGGGAGAGCCCTTCAGTGGACTTAGCAGGAGAGGGAATTCCCCTACACCTCCACAAACGGACACTCTGGTCCTGTTGTTCTACGATACCCACCAGAGGAGGAACAAGTTTATGGCTGCCTAATGTGCATAAATAGACTGGTCGGGCCAAGTCCTCATAACATGAGAACACCATCAATATATTTCCCTGTGACCGGTCCCTCATCGTCAAATGAACCATCTCCCAAAGCACCTGCTAAGACTCTCTCACCAATGGAGAAGCGTCGACCACTGGGGAAAAAATATGACATCCTTAAGCAGCTGGAGTCAGTACCGACCAAGTTGTCAATCCTGGATGCCCTGAGTTTGTCAGCCGACCTTAGGGAGGCGCTTATCGAAGCTTTGATCAGCCCCTGGGTGTTTCAAGATGAGGTTGCTGCCGCCTAAATTTATAGGACAGAGACTGACCCAGCTGAATGCAATACGGTGATTTCCTTCACCAATTAGGATGAAGATGCCTTCATGAAAGCACATATCAAACCGCTATAAGTGTCTGGAAAGGTGAATGATATTGAGATCCAGAAAGTCTTTATAGACAATGGCTTCCCCTACGGACACTCCGTAAGTTGGGCTATAGTGAGGATGACTTAATTCCCTCATCCACAACTCTGTTGGGTTACGACAAGAGTGAGCAAAAACCAATGGGGCAGATTAAGCTAAAGACCCATTTTGGTGAACTAGTAGCCTACACGAATTTCCTGGTGGTCCGGTAGAGCACAACATTCAATTCCCTACTGGGAAGACCATGGATACATAAGCACATGCCCGTTCCATCATCATATCACCAGTGTATCATGTATTGTGTTAATGGATTTAGTGGGTCATTGCACGCCGACAAGGCCCCTTTCGAGCTCTCCGAGTCACATTACATTGATGTCAGGTTGTATAAGAAAAATAAAAATAATCATTTGGTCGATAGTGTCGACTGGGTCCCCGCTCCAAATGGCCTGGAAATGGTTCTTGATGACCCCCTCAGGTGACTTGGCAGAGATTAGGTCCTACCCATCAACCACGTGGAAAGTAGGAGTTCAAGTTTGGACACGCACTCGGATGTCCTCATGACTTCAGCCATAACGGCCGAGTGTGACCATGTGGGAACGTCCGCTGACCCTCAATCGGGGGGCGAAAGCTCAAGAAAGGACGTCCACGACACCTCACCTATAGACTTCCAAGAACATGTGACAGGATCTCTCTCCTCGTCAGACCAAGAAGATGAGGATTTGGGAGATGAAGAGGGGGATGATCTTAGGGATGCACCTCCTCATTTTGAGGAAGGTATCTCCACCACTATGCACGAAATCTGGGGAATAAACCTGGGTACCGAGGAAGACCCGAGGCCCACTCTCATTGGTGCAGCCATGTCTCCCAAGGAACATGAGGTATATACCTCCTTCCTAAGGCAACATCGGGACGTCTTCGCATGGAATTACATGAAATTTCTAGGACTCAAACCCGAGGTATTGATGCATAACCTAGGTCTTCTAGAAAACCACCGGGGCTAAAAATAGGCTTCCATAAGAACAAACCCATCACATGTTGTCAAGATAGAGGCTGAAGTCGATAAGCTCATTAAAGCAGGCTTCATCAGGGAGGTCCAATACCCCATCTGGTTGGCCAACATCATCCCCATTATGAAAAATAATAACAAATCCGCGTCTTCATTGACTTTAGATGCCTTAATTGGCATTGTCTGATAGATAACTTCCCGGTTCCAATCACCAATTTGTTAATTGATGCAACGGCTGGGTATAAGGCTCTATCCATCATGGATGGATATTCTGGATACAATCAAATCAAGATGGATCGAGAAGACGAAGAAGCCACTGCATTCCGGGTCCTTTAAGGTGTATTCTGTTACAGGGCCATGCCCTTTGGTCTCATGAATGCTGGTTCCATGTAGCATCATTCCATGCATCGAATCATTAAGCCATTTTTGGGGAAATTCGTTGAATGTTACATGGATGACATAATTGTCAAGTCCAGACAATGCTCGGATAACCAGTCAGACCTTGAGACTGTCTTCAACATGCTCTGACAACATAGCTCGTAGATGAACCCCTTGAAATGCTCCGTTGGGGTTTCCACAGGGAAATTACTTGGCTTCGTCGTACGCCATCATGGCATCGAAGTAGACCCTGAGAAGACAAAGGCTATCCTGAGCCTGCCACCTCCTCCAAATATCACTGAGTTGAGGGGATTCCAGGGACACCTAGCCAATATTTGGTAGTTCATAGCCAACCTAGCAGGAAAATGTTTGTCTTTCACTAGGTTAATGAAGAAGGGGGTCACTTACCAATGGAAGGACGACTGCCAAGAGGCATTTGACAACTTTAAGAAATAACTCTTAATCCCACCGGTGCTCATGCCCCTAGTTGAAGGAAGACCTCTCATCTTGTACGTGACTGCCTTAGAGCGATCACTGGGAGCCTTCCTTGCCCAAACGAATGACGCGGGCAGTGAAAACAGTTTCTATTACCTCAGTCGAACCATGATTGATACTGAGACTCGATACTAAAATAATGAGAAGAGTTTTCTGGCCTTGGCCTTTGCGGTTCAAAAGCTGTGGTAGTATTTGCAGCATCATGAGGTCCATTTGATCTCACGGAGTAACCTGCTCAAGTACATCATCAGTCGCCGGATGCTAACAGGACGTCTATCCAGATGGTTTGTCATCCTGCAACAGTTCGACATCTGGTTCTTGCCTCGAAAATCCATCAAGGTCCAGGCATTAGAAGACTTTATGGCAGAGCACCCTTCAATGGGGACCACTACACTGGACGCAAAACTACCTGACGAAGATATCTTCTCTGTTCAAGAAGAGTTCCCAGAATGGGAAATGTACTTTGACGACGCATCTTGAAGCCTACCCGGGAAGAGGATGGAGGATCCCAGATTCAACAATGTGGGCCTGGGTATAATACTCATGACCCTAGAAAATGAAATTCTTCCATATTCCTTCCTCCTGTCAGAGGGATGTACAAATAATGAAGCAGAATATAAAGCCCTCATTGTAGGCCTGGAACTCGCACTTCAGGCACAAGTACAACACCTTAAGGTAGAAGGAGACTCAGAGCTGTCCATCAATCACGTCAATGGTGACTATGCTATTAAAAAGGAGGAGCTATTCCCCCTTTTTGACCATGTCCGAGGGCAAATGGGGGAGTTCTCCACTGAACTAACATTGAATTATATTCCCTGGTCCGAGAACGCTCAGGCTAATGCATTAGCCAACACAGCCACAGACCCTAGCCGACCTAGACTGGGATGAAACTATCATCAGCATTGCTCACCATCGAATGGTATTGCCATTTTTTCAAGCTATGTCGGAAGAAATCCACAAATTCAATCCTGTTCTCGAGCCATATGCTCCTGCCACCGGCTGGATGACCCCCATTGTGAACTACCTTCAACGGGGAGAGGTTCCATCAGACCGGGCTGAACGAGATAAAATACGGAGAATGGAAATCAATTATTTTCTATATGGAAGTGCGGGCCAGTAAGAGGTCCTATACAAATGAGGCATCAATGGAGTTCTCCTTAGATGCATTGACGAAGAAGAAACCGCTGCTGTTATGACTGAAGTACATGGAGGAGCGTGTGGAGCACATCAACCAGGGACCAAGCATTCCCATTAGGTTCGAAGGATTGGGAACTACTGTCCCATAGTGGCATGAGACTGCGACTGTTTTACCATGAAATTCCACTCATTCCAGATTCATGCCAACATCATACACCAACCCCCAGAGTTACTTCATCAAGTTATTACTCCTAGATGTTTTCCATCCGGGGGATGGACATCGTGGGACCATATCCTCTAGCCAAGGCCAAACAACTGAAGTATATCTTCACGGAAACTGACTTCTTTTCCAAATGTTCAGAACCCATACCCCTCAAGAAAGTTGGGGCAAGAAACATTGTTAGCTTCATGAAGCCCAATATCATCACCATATTTGGTGTCCCCCATACTATACTGACGGACAACGACACCAATTTCTACTCTGTGGAATTGGAATAGCTATACCATGAGTACGATATCAAGGCTAACCACTCATCCTGCTACCATGCAACGACCAACAGACATATAAGGGATTTCAAAAAGGCCTTGTCCAATATTCTCTAGAAAATTGTGGACACAGACAAGAAGTCATTGCCAGATAGACTCCTCCATGATTTGTGGGCCTATCGAACCACAAACTGCACCGCTACTCAGTCTACCCAGTACTCATTGGTGTACGACATAGAGGCGGTCCTGCCCATTAAACTCCAACTTCTCTCACTCCGTGTTGACATCTTTTATCAATTATCTGATGATGAGCACTCCGAACAGTGGCTAGGTGAATTAGAACAGCGAGACGAGAAGGAACTGCACACTATGCACCACCTGAAAGTGTACCAAAACCAGATCGTATAAGCCTTCAACAAAATGGTTTGCCTTCGGTCTTTCTTGGAAGGAGAATTAGAATATGTCCTCCAGACCAAAATTATTCCCGGTAAGAAGTATTTTGCATAAAGACCAATATATCTTCATCCTACCCGCACGGCGGTAAACTACACGGGTAAGAAAAAAATTAGGGGATCGTCTGAGCTGCATGAGGTTAAACTACCAAGCACACAATGGTCCGAACTCTATGTCCTTAATCTAAGAATACATCGTCCTTACAGCATGATGTTAAACTGAACGGATAACATGAGTTAAGAATGCCCCTCCCCCCGTGTATGGACCAGTCCTGCACGAGGTGTACCCACTGTCTGAGCTGCATGACATTAAATTGCCAAGCACCCAACACTCAAAACTCTATGACCTTAAACTAAGAGTATTTAATCCTCACCGCATGACGTTAAACTACCCTGACAAGATGATTTAAAACATCCATCATCCCATGTGTACAGACCAGACCTACACGAGGTGTATCGTCTTTCAGAGAACTACGTGAGGCTTGATTCCTACCCTCACAGGATACGTAGTGATGCCAGATTTCCACACCCTAGCCCATCCACCTCAAAAAGAAAAACAAAAATTCCCATTCCCCTGTGTATGGACCAGACATGAACGAGGTGTATTCACGTCCTTACCGCATGACATTAAACTGCACGAAATCTAATAATACCCATCATCCTCATCGCATGATGTTAAATTGCACGGATTTCATTGAAATACGTACGGCTTGATTCCTGCCCTCGTAGAATACGCAGCGACACCAGGATCCCCAATCCTGGCCCAACCCCCTGAACAAATGATATAAAATTCCTTCTTTCCCCCATGTTTGGACCATACCAACACAATATGTACTTCTTCTATAGAACTACATGTCGCTTGATTCCGGCCCCCGCATGATATGTAGCGACGCCAGGATCCCTAGTCCTGGCCCATCCCCCTCATCAAAAAATTCCCTTTCCCCCCGTGTGTGAACCAGACCGGCACGGGGTGTAATTTTCATCATTACTCCACGACATTAAACTACACGGACAATGATGTTAATAATTCCCCATTCCCTCATGTACGGACCGAACCTGCACGGGGTGTATCTCTTCATCCTTACCGCATGATGATAAACTGCATGGACGTCGTCCTCACCACATGACACTAAAATGAACGGACTTCGTTGCGAACCACCCAAGACACATGACGATACGATATGGAGATAATCCTTGCTCATTTGGATGCATCCCCTCCATACATCAGACTCCACGACCCGGATTATTATGGATCATCATAACCACTCATGGCCATCAGAAGTGGAAAGTCATCAACCTGTGGACACCTTTGCATGACTATGAATACCATTCCCTCAGCGGCTCTGCATAATGATAGACCATGTATTTTTTACTAAAGACATGATTTCCACAGGCAACACTCTTCCTAGCTTCATATTCTTACTGGCCTCAGACCCCCATACCATACCTCTTGATCCAGATGTTTATGGTTAAGTTGTTTACAAGTTTATTCCCCTTTTCACATCTGAGTGCTGTCAGGGATTCCCTATCTGGCTAGCCTGTGTGTCTTCCGGTTGTTCACATAGTGACCTATATCAACAAACATCAATCCCGGACTAGGATACATTTACTCAAATAGAATATTTCAGTGAAGATGTTTCTTGTATACCCGGACAACATTTTCCCCATGTGCCGAACTCTGCACTGTGAGCAATCACAGATCCTCATAATCATTCATGGACATCAGAAGTGGAATCTTATCAACTCAGGGAAACCTTTTTACGAATATTAATACCATGCCCTCAGTGGCTATGCATGATGATATCCCCTAGCTCGTCCCTCAAAAGCAATATTCCATCAGGCGGTACTCTTCATAACTCCGTACGCCTTCCAACCTCTGAGCCCCCACACCATACCTCCTCATCCTGAGATGCTCAAAGTTGAAGTTTACGACCTTCATCTCCCAACTTTTTCCAAGTATATTGGAACATGTTGACTCAGTTGTCATTAGAGTTACTACAGTAATAGTCACCCAATGGTTAGTGCTCTATCACTGATAAACTAGGAGTACTTTGTCCTTAATGCATGACGTTAAATTACATGGAGTGAAGGCACAAAACCGAACACAAAAAATATGATGAGAACAGGGGGCTATTTGAAACTCAATAATAAACCAGGGATGGATATCCCCGACATGACCATACATTCCCCTGCAAAATGACAGACTGCGTGGCCCGGATAATCAAGGATCCTCATAACCATTCAGGGACCTTGGATGTGGAATGTTATCGACCCGTGGAAACCTTTTTATGACTATGAATACCATTCCCTCAATAGCTCTACATATTGATAGCCCATGTAATGTCTACCAAAGGCATGATTTCCACAGGTGATGCCCTTCCTAGCTCTATATGCTTACCTACCTCAGAGCCCCCATATCTCCTCTCATGATCCAAGAAGCCCCGGAACCGTGATTTACACCAATCAACCCCCCCCCCACGTCTGGGGCATGTTGAGGTATTCAATCCCAGTTACATTCTGATGAAGATAATCCTTTACTAAAATGCACCCATCCTCGCTGCATGACGTTAAACTGCATAGAAACCTTTAAAAATGCCCTCGTCCTCACTGCATGACGTTAAACAACATAGAAAAATTCAAAAAATGCCTCTCGTCCTTGCCACATGATGCTAAACTTCACAGAATATGTCCCATCCACATGACGATAAACTACATGGTCATACTCGTCATGGGATCAATGAGAAACGGAGACTTTTCTCCATCCTTCAGTGAATGGATCAGACCTGCACGAACCACCGACTCACACCCGTGTGAGAAGGAATTACTTCACCCATTCTCAGGAAGTATATTATAGATATTTCCCCTGTGTTCAGGCACCCTCTCATCATAATCCATACTCTACACTCAGAAAAAGCCGAACTCTCATAAGCCACCCCTGGAGGTCCCAAATATAAACTTACCAGAAGTTACTCGGCTATCAAAAGTGGATAGTCATTGAATTAAGGACACCATTGTATGACTATGCATATCATGCCCTCAGTGGCTCTGCATATTGATCTCCCCAGGCCCATCTACCAAAGGTAAGATTTCCATAGGCGATGCTTCTCTCTGTACGCCTCATGGCCTATGTGCCCCCATTTCTACCCCAGGATTCGGAAACCATATGAGATATAGTATATCAACCTCTTCTATAATCCGACCTGAATGCGACGGAACGCCTTGGACATGATTATGGAGAACCAGGAGAAGTCATTCCATTTCAGATGATGTCACAGCTTCATGACATTAAACTGCACCTAGCCCCAACCGTCCTTTACGCTAGATAAATTCGCATGACATGAACCATGCTTCCACACTCTTGATTGATACAGATGTTCTCAAAAACTTTAAGAACCACAAACCCTTTTTGAGCCACCCTCGTTGGTTTTCATTATTTTTCTAAACCACCCATCGTGTTTTCCATGAGCAGGGCTTCCATGAAGTCCCCTGGCCATCAGAAATGGATAATCCTTTGACTTAAGGACACCTTTGTATGTCTATGCATACCATGCCCTTAGCGGCTCTGCATATTAATTTCCCCTGACCCGTCTACCAAAGGTAAGTATTCCTAAGGAAAAACTCTTCCTACCTCTGTAAGCCGACACGACTCCCATTCCTTAAGACATGCCTTGCATTCCATTCAAATTTAATCATGTTTCCCCCAATGTGTGTCATAAGAGTATTGAGACATCATTTAATCAGTTGAACCCTATTGGGGCCCTCGCCCCACCATATTTGGTCAAAGATGTTCGACCTAAAACATCAATAGTGATAGTATTGTCAGCTGGACTTTAAACCGCTAAAAAAAAGAGGCACAAAGCCTTTTAAGACGAACACTCGAAAAGGGCGACCTAAGAAAGAGCAGGGTTATACCCACTGGGTCCACACTAAATGGGCCTAAGAATAATCAGGTCATTAAAAAAAGACAAAAAGTTTGTGGGGTTTTCCTACCAACCCTAGAAATAGTCAGACTATGCTCGTTGGACCCCATGGTCTAGAAAAAAGTTAGGGTTTTTTTTCCTGGTTCATGATTAATTCTGATTTGGTGAATCGTTATTTACACGACAATTGTCTTAATTAGCAATCAAATTTTGTGGCAATAAGTAATCGACAGAGACTATATTTTGTTCGAAGAAAAAAGGGGGCGGGCATCCACAAGCTGGGGTATCTCCCTCACAAAAAACGGGGGGGGGGGGGGTATGTAAAACATGGGATACAAAAGTGTCTCTAATAGTTATAAAGAAGCCTAACTCGCTCTCCGCACTAGATCAGCGACCGCGTGGCGAAGGTTGTTGCAGGACTATTCCAACACTACCTTGTCCCTGGTTTCAACCTCCGCCATCGGACGAGTACGCTCCACTATTGTTTGGAGATCGTTGATCTCTTTTCTGGTAGTTTCAAGATGACCAGTCATAGCCGATAACTGATCCCTCAGCATCGCATCCCATTCTTTGCATTCATGATACTCGGAGGATAGGATGGATGCCTGATCTCGATAGATCGCCTCCCATGCTATCAATTGATGGAGCTTTGTTGTGGTTTCCTCCAGGGTTCAGGCCCCACAATGAGTGTTAAAGATGTGAGTAAGCTTGCATTCACTAGTGACAGCTTCCTCATGGGCCATGACAACATGGAAAGCAAGAGATTGGAACTGCCGATAGTTAAAGCAACCTGACCCCAAACCCAGGAAGAGGTGACGAAGATCTTTGGTTTTAGCGGCCATTTTTGCTAAAGGGGTTTCAATGATGATTTTACAGATCCAGGCGAAGGCCCACCAATTAACTTTCTGATGGTCAGCCATGGTATGAGGATCTTTAGTATCCTCGCTAGATGACATGATAATGATGTCTGGCATGGAAGCCTATGCAGACGTGTGCCCACTAGAGGTTGACTCAGAAGCTGGAAAGTCTGGAGCCTCTAACCCCATTTCAGGATTGGGGACCAAGTTGCTAAGACCAGTATTGTCTAGCATAACCTCCAGGATTGTCTCACTAGGACCTGAAAAAATAGGGTCATCCCCATCCACGCACAAGAAGGATGGATTTTTCTAAACTGCGGCCACCACATGGTTGGGAGAGGATTGTTTTCGGAGTCTCTTTGATCGACGAGCCATTATTCGGTCCTCCCTTAAAACTGACGAGGAAGGTGTGGTGGATGCAGCACCCACCATACCTCCTGATTTGAGAAACTACTGGATATCCTTCCCTAGGATCCCATCAGGATAGTATTTTTCCCATATTTTTGAATACTCCAGGGAAGGGCCGGCATCCGCCCCCCGTGTCAGGCAGAGGAATACTTGCGTCAGACCCCTCCCGCGTCGTCATCAGCCACCACTGACGAAGTACGACCAGGTGCAGTCCTTGAGCCTGAGAAGGGGGAAGGGAAACTTGGACATTCATTCACCCGAACTAAATAGAATAGCAATAAGGGACATACTGCTCGCACAGAGAAACCCCATCGATCCATGCGGACAGAAATCCGTCCTGCAGAGAGATCATGTAAGAGCGCTCCTCCAGGATCACCCGGAGGTTGTCAACTAAGATTCTAGAAGGGGTGGGGTAGGGAGTGAAGATGAACTGGGAGAAGTTGCTCAGAAGCTCGAGGACTTCACTCAAGCTGAGGGACTTTAAGCGAACTCCGGCTATATCTAGTAGGGTAGGAAGAAAGGTAGGAAGAGGGATTGAAGTGGTGTGACGATACTCATATCAACGACAATGATCCGCTACCCAGTCGTACAAATGTTTAAATGTCCCGCTCAGATGGTAGGGTGACCCGCCCACCTGCATGTGGCTCAGTAGCTCATATATACTGGTGAAAGTGGGAATTGCTAAATTCACCAGGTGGCCCTCAACTAACTCATCCGCCATCCTCAAAGTGAAGGCCCAGACACCTGGGATAACATCCCAGGAAGGAAATAGCCATTCGGTCAGGAACATAGCAAACAGACCGGCCAACCAGAGCATATGCGACACACTAGGGCACACCTCGTAACCCCTTGAAAGGTAGTCTCCCACCTACAGAACTGCCCAGTAGGAACCTGGGGAGGTTCGTGACTGCTGAGAAGGATGTGTCCTGGGACGCATAATCTTCGGCGTAAGACCAGTGGTGTTGAGAAATAACCCTATGCAATAGCTTTAAGGAATAAGCGAGCGGGCATGCAAGACCTGACCCAATGACTGTTCTACCATAACCCACAGCTCCATCCCCAATAATGGCACATGTTCGACATCATCCCATGAGTAGAGAATGGGAAAAAATTTGTCATACATCTCGCCGGTAATCGTAAGTCCTATCTGGTAGATGTCCTACAGACTAATGATGACTTCACCATGGGAAAGGTTGAAAGTATTAGTACTTGATCAACACCGGATGAACATGTTAGGTAGTATCAGCGATGGTGGGTAAACAGCGAATTGGAAAAATCCACACTACGGAGTATATATTTACTAATTCCAGTGATTCAGGAGACTCCCGACAATTATAATGGACCCAGAAAGCCCAGGACCAATCATTTGAGAAGAGCCCTCCAGACCGAAGATCCCACCTGGGAACCCACCCTACATCAGGATCCCTTCAAGCAATGTTTATAATAGAAGTGTAGTCCTTAAGGAGAGCTTTCTGAGAAAAGTCTTGAGTGTACTGATCTCTTTGGGTCCATACAGAGCTCGTCAGCATAAATGTGTCTTTCGGACAAGAATTTGAGATTATCTCCCTAGATTGGGTAAGGTTTGCCTGAATGAATTTTGACGGTGCTTCCAGGAAAGGATAAGGGAGACATGAGAAAGTAGGGGGGATAGGGACGTCATCCTGAAGATCGAAGCCGTAGAGCGGGAGCTGATTTGAAAGTGGATAACTCAGAAGCTCATGAGAGAGAAGGTTCTTCAATACACTGTCATCAGGAATGATGGACCGACTAGGGTCTTCTTTGATGCCCTCTGCTCTATGAATCATAGTTGAATGTCACTCTAAGCTAGTTGAGAGGAGCTCCATGGCTGGCCCGGACGGAGAATGAGGGGGAACCATATTTTATCCCTGCACGATGGTAGCCAATAATCGGTTAGTCTAGAATAAAAATCTGGACAAAAATAACCAAATATGTGGGTAAGGACCCTTCATAAGCAAAGCCCGCAAGGAAGCCTTAGAGGATGGTTCATGATGACATAATCCTGTGAACCAACCCTTCGCGAAATCAGCCCGTGAAACCCTGGCCTGCGGAGCGTTGGCCCGGAAACCGCAAAACAAGTCGCTCCACGTAATTTCAATCCCGAGTTTAAGTGATTAAGTTCGAAGACTCAGATACTTTTAATGTTCAAGAGATTTTAGTCTTCGGAGCATCAAAACCGCGAAGCAAGTTCCTCCGTAGCGTTTCATCAATTACTTTTTAATTAATTAAGAGTAATGGTTTGCGGTTGGGAAGCTGGTTCGTGGGTGAAGGCGACCGCGAAGAAGGAATGGTTCGCGGAGGTCACTGCCGGTGAGCAGATGAGGCACTTCATCAAAGAGAAAAGACGTGGAGGCGAAGGAGCTCTGGTTTCGTGAAGAATTTTGTAAAAGACAAATCAAGGGCTCCCCGTATTTATAGGTGTGGTCCCCTATCAGGTCTACCTCTCTACTGCAAATCATCTGAGTTTCAGGACCACTTTTCTTCGGAATATCCTCCTCTTCATTTCGATCGGACCCCATTCTGATGGGGGGTATTTGTAGGGTCTTGAAAAATCCCCAAATGAGATTCTAGTGAAATTACCCAAAGAATTGTGGAAAATAATTGGGAAAAATCAAAGAAGGGAGACAAATAGGACTGGTCAGTGGACCGATCCCATGAAGACACGACGTTGCCAGGCCACACGAAGCACCCCCTCCGCAAACCATTGTTGTTCGTGAAATGGAGGTGGAGAGCCTCTGTGGTCACAAGGTAGGATGGACACCAGTCCAGTCCACCTTCATGAACCGCCCTAATCGCGGACCACGTCGACCGGTTCAAACCACACCCGCTGTCGTTCGTAGAATATAGGAGGAACCCACCTCAACTGGGGAGCACTCCCTGAGTTTGATTCGCGAGGAGGGGGGGGAGTTCAATACCCACCGTGAATCGTGGATTGACCAAGTCAGCTATGAACCGAGTATTTCATTATGGGATTCTGCAAAAGGTGTCTTGTAGCCACAGATACATCCCTTTCCCCACTCTATAAAAGGTGACCAAGGGGAAAAGAAAAAGGGATCGAAGAATGGGTCTCGGATTCGGAGGGATTGGAGATTCGGAAGAAGACCAGTTGAAGGAAGGCTTTAGATTTCGTAAACAGCGAAATTCCCATCGGTGAACCAAAACAGGTATATGAATTAACATGGAATTGGGTAACTCATAATAGCTTGGTGAACTGCGAACCTAAGATAATAAAAAAATAAGGAGAACCATGAACCATACCCCCTCCGTGGATAACTTCCCCACAGACCAGGGAGTTTATGCCTCTTTTCTCATACGTCGCACCGTGTAGCACAGTCCTGCACGGGCGAAGCCCTGACTGAATATCCTCCGACCGGCGCCACCATTAGCCGCCGCTTCCCACCTGGAACCATGGGCGAACCACCCTGGTTCACAGATTGAACCCGAATCTGTGAACCACCCTAGTTCACGGGAGACCAAGCAGTCCGCGGACCACCCTAGTTTGGGGACGGACTCTCCAGACACGTGGAACCTCCCCACCCGAAGGGCGCCGCCACCCATACCTCTTGGTGGCTCTCCAAATACTTCGGTGTTCTCATTCCCCGGGCCAGATAAAATCCTTCTGATCCAGCCAAGTCCTCTGCGACTCCCTCATTGGCCTATTCATTAGCTCCAAGCCAAGGCCTCCACCAGAGCCACCAGATACATGTGGTTTAACTTTCAGGCACATTAGCATGCCATTTTGAGTTCACATACCCATGGTATGTAGAGGGTAAGGGGTTGCCTCAACCCTTGAGCAGATTCATGAAGCATTACTAGGTTCACATTCCCATGGTAATGTGGAGTATGAGCTCAGGAATCCCCTTTGTTCCTCTCTACTTGTTGAGGGTTCCTCGGAGATGGTAAAATAGCCATCAGAAGGAAGCCCTCATGCACTCCAAGAGAGGAGATGGGCACATGAGCACCCCCTTTCCCTCTCCTGCTGAGCTTTGTTTCCATGGGCATCCTCCTTGGAGTAAGCCCCAACCTTTTGGGCCTCCTTAGAGTGTAAGCCCCAATCTATCATTATGGTCCACTCCATGCCTAAGCCCCACTCCACTTCTCATGGACGCCCCTTCCGCGACGTGATTGTCTGGTCCTTACTGCCTCTTGTTTCTCACACCGAGCATGACTCACGTGGGCTTAAAGTAAGAATTGGCCAAGACATCCTATGAGGGGGCTCCTCAGAGTGTAAGCCCCACAAACTGAACTACAGGGACTTTGATCCATGTCAAATCATGGTACGTAGGAAGCCCCCACAAGGTTCAAGCCTGCCACTCGGTCATTTCTTCAGGTCGAGTTCCACCCTCGTCCAGCATGACATTAAACTGAATATGCGAACTACGTGGACTTTTATCCCTACCTCCTAGATAGTGTACGTAGGAAGCCTCCATGTGGTTCAAGCCCGATCACCATCATACCGCATGGTCCACATCCACATCAGTTCTATGATGCTCCTATGAGAATTACGTGGACTTTGATCCTTGCCTCCTAGGTTGGGTACGTAGGAAGTCTCCATGAGGTTCAAGCCCAACAGCCGGTCGATCCGACTATTCTGCACATCAGTTCACCATGCCACTCCTAGTACAACCTTAAGCGAGTACCGACTCTTCGGGGTCATTAATCCAACGAGGGATGGTAAACCTAGGGCATAAATTATTTCGAACCCCTACGTCCAGCGGACCATTTCCCACCAGGGTTGAATCCGTGAATACTATGTTTGGGTATAAACCAACGATTAGTGAACATATGAATACGTCTTAAGTCTCTAAGACAGCTCCAGAATAGTCAATAATTTCCCCCAAAAAATGGTGCGATGAGCCCGACTTCCCATCCTCTTGACCAATGTGTGTTCTTAAGTTTCGCTGGCAAGACCATCCGGCGAACGCCTGCCGTTGGAAACCAGGTCCGTCCATCATCGGATGTGGAGCCATTGGGCATTTCGAGGCCCAAATGCTAAAATCGAATGAAACAAACATATATATAATTATATTATTTATTTATTTTACATGATTATTAATGATATAAATGTTTTTTTGGTTTTGAAAGTGTTTTTTTAATGTATCAATGGATGATAGAAAAGATATATGTTTATCTAGAGATCATTAGAGGTTTTTTTGTTTTTTGATCACCAATTTTATTATCATACTACAATTATGTCCATTGAGATTTATTTTAGGTGAGGGAATTAGATTTATATATTACTTATTTCATGTGAATTTTGATTAATCAATTATTAGTTTTTTCTAGGTAAGAGTTGTAATTGGCATTTGTATGATAGTTTTTTTATTAGGAAGGGTACATAGTTGAAAATGATTATTGTTATTTTCAATGTTATTTTTATTTTATTATTTTTAATTACATTACATATTAATATTACATCTAATCTAAATTTTTTTTAAACCATTTGAGGACTTAGTTTTTCAATTGGAAATATAAATTCAGGTAGATCATATTGTAAAAATTCAAAATATTAAATTTTTGATATGATTGATTATTATATTGAGTTTCAATTGATGATATAATGATGCATAATTAGAAAATAATATTTATTTTTTATTAATAGTATTATTATTTTGTGTAATTAAAATTTTGAATGTGATAGTGGAGTAAGAAGTATTGTTTTTCATTATGATTTTTTCCGTGAAAATGGTCTTGATGGGGATATATCTTAGTGATGGTTTTTAATATGGTGGATGATATATTTTTGTTGTAAATTATGTTATATTTTTTATTTATGTATAGATAATGGAATGATTATATAAGAGAATATATAAATTAATTTATTTATTTGTCAAATTGGAATTATAATTAGATTTTTCAATAAATGATCTGTAAAAGATGATAAATTTTAGTATTGTATATTTTTTGTTATAAATAAAAAATGAAGTAAATTTGGATATATTGTTTTTGGAATTAATAATTATGATAATTTTAATGTTATTGGTATATTATATTAGTAAAACTAAAGAAGATAATTGAAATTGAATTAATTTGGGGGATTATTTTGGGATTGTTGTGTTGTTGTGATGTTTGTAAGTGGTGTTTCTATAATTGGAAACAATGGATTATATGTAGTTTTACTGTTGAAGTGATTGGATGTGAGAGTGGAAGTATTGTATTGGATGTTTAAACCATGGTTGGACTTATGTGTTATTAAATATCTTTTATAAATTTTAATATATTTTATACACCCCAACCTGCATTAGGTAATCATACTTATTCCCATAAGAGGCATTGGGTTCCTTTTTTCCGCCAATACCATGGATGTATATGATATAAATAGATGACTACTAAAATATTACACATTCTCGAACGTATGTAATATGATTTTAATGTGATGTTGAGACAATGAAATGGTAATTATGTGATAAAATAAGTACGTTATTGGGAATCGGTTTTTAGTGTATTTGGTATTTGATTTTGGATATGAGATTTTATTAGTGATGTGGTATGAGGTTGTGGTATGTTTATATAGGAGGGATACGAGTTAAATGATTCATGTCATAATGATGTGAGTGTGAATAAATTAGTGGGGAAGTTGGTGAATGATAACATTCAATATAATTCCATGATAACTATATTACGATTCTTGAATATGTATTTTGTGAGTATGAATAATTGAGTTTGGGATAATAGTTTTCCTATAAAAAGTGATTATTTGGTCACACTATTTATTTACCATGAAATTAGTAAAATTATTCCATATTTAGATTAGAGTTTTTGGGATAGATCTTATATGTATACTCATTTGTACTATTATGTAAAATATTTAACGATAGAGTTGATGACCAAGTTTGCCATTACTATCTGTTGGGGTGGTGATTTTTTAGAGTATATGTCACTACTGTTAGAGTATTTCATTCAATGTATTTGTATGTATTTAGTTGTTAAATGGAATTACATGCATCTTTTTTGGGATTATTGGTTGTTATTATATATATATATATTGGATTATTATCTTTTCATTGATTATTTTCGTAATTCATTCTATTATTTATGGATTAAATGATCAACACCAGTCACAATCTCTTGGAATATTAATTATGGGATTAAGGGGGCACTTATTAATGCTCTACCAACTCAGGTGGTCTTCCACAAGAGGTTGGTAGAAACAGTGTAGTATAAGATATTTGGTTGAGATATCATTTTGAGTTTAGAGTTTGATGTTATTGAAGAATTTCCTTGGTATAGTAGAGCTATAATATTTTTCAACATTTAACATTTCATATATGATAGGGATATTGGCTATGATATAAACATGGCTCATTTGATCAAATATCACGAAATTAAGATAATATAATATAATAATTTGATGATATAATATTTATTCCAATGTATAAACCAGGGTATGGTACGTTCATCATAACTATTTGTGACTATGATTGAGTTGGGGAAGATTTTCAAAAGTCCAAAATGAATTTATTTAAATAATTATTACATGATTATATACTATAAGATTATATTTTTATAGTTATAGTTATGTATGGTGGATGGATACCTTGAGTTATTTAGGATTGTAAGGTGAATTTGGATTATATTGTTGATGGTAGGAGAGTTAATTTCAAAGAAGTTTATTCAATCAAGAAAAAATTACATAATATTTACTCTTACAGTCTACTGAAGTATAATGGGGCTTCCCTAGATAAGGATATTGAGTGATGTATGATTAATATTAGGATTAAATTTGGGGTGAAAGAAACGTTTCATAAACATTAATTTTTTATTTATCCAAATTATTTAGGAAATATTATTTTATTTTATCTCTATAGAAATTGATTCGATTACATATTGGTTAAAGATGGAGTATCTAAATTGATTGGGGAGACTGTAGAATCCAATGGATTGGGTTATAGTTTGGTTTACATGTAGACAACATATTCCAATATGAATGAATGAGTGAGAAAAAAATAATTACTATTTCTATATATAGTAAATGTTTGTTTATAAAGTTGATTATTCTTCTATTGATGTTTGGAAAGGATAATATGATTGAAAAGGATAAAGAATAATATTTTACCAATTAATATTAAGAAATATTCTATATAATTCATTTTTAGAATCATGTTAACTTGTTAATGAGATGAATGTGATTTTAATGTTGATCAGTATACAATATATTAATTACTTAGGACCTAGTGAATATTAAAATTCATATTTTTTATAATCCCAAAACTTATAATATGTTCTTATACAATGATAAAATCTTTGTGAATTTTAGTAAATATATAGAAAAAGGGTGATAATCCCTTGATGTTATATTTGGGACTTTTTGATATTATTTGATGTGGTTTTTTGTGATTGATTAATTTTAAAATATTTTCCCTTATTTATATAGAATACCATAGTACCTATGTGTAAATATATTTTAATATAAATTATCCAAATAAGATTAACGCTATGTTTTTAGTGGATGTGTCAGTGAAATAAAGAATCTATATATGAGTAATTTAATGATATCAATGATTATGTATGTTTTATTAGATGGGTGGAAATGTTTAACTTATCAATGTAATAGTTTTTAAGAGATTAAACAGGATATGTATGAGACAATATATTATTTTAAATGCTATAGGTCATTTAATTTAATGTCATATAAGATTAATTTAGGGTTCACTTAATATAATGCCGGATGATTTAATGCTGATGTAAAATTAATATTCTCTAGTGTAAGAATAATATAGGCTTCTATTGAGTCAATGTAAAATTCATTAGATGTTATGTATGTGTTATATTATTAATGATATAGGATTTCTAAATAAAATCAATTTTATTCATGTGTAATTAAATTATAATGATTATAAGGATTCTATAAGATCCTTGAATAAGAATTTTAGTTATTTAGTTGTTGGTATTTATTTACATGTCATGAAGATAAAATCTATCATTTTAAACAGATGAATACATGGAAAATTATAAACTAATTTGTTGTTGACAAAATTTTTAAGGGATTTCAAATTAAAATATGTTAAATGACCTACATGGTCATGTCGATATTATAAAAAAATAATTGAGTTGATTAGAAAAAAGTAAAAATTTTGAATAAAGGGATTGCATGAGACTGATATGATGTGCTTAATTAAAAATGTATCATTCAGGTCCCTATATAAATGGATATTTTTTATTGATAATTAATATATGTGTTTCTTTTGGGATGAATAATAGAATGTTTTGTTTATTTTAAATATTTTTTTGGCCATTTTTCATAAGATTGAATATTTTTTTGGAATGTACAGTGGATTGTGAGTTACAATACATTTTAGAAACTCTTTTTTGTAAGAGAATATTTTATAATGTTATTATAATCATAACATGGGAAGAAGATCTGCATAATGTCGTTGGATCATTATGGATGTTTTGATTGTGTTTTCCTAAATATTTGAAAACCAATTCAAAAGATTAGGGATCCAAAACTTCTAAAGAAATACCTCTAATAGTGTTGAAATTAACCAATATTAGTGCTAGAAAATCAATCACTATAAGAGCATGATTAAAAGCCATTAAATTTTATATATGACATCATATAGCATTGATAATTATGGCCTTTATCAACGATTCTAAAAGAGATGATAATGTTATCCCTTTATCATCACTAAACATGATCTGACAAAGGGACTTTAATTATTGATTTTAGATGAACTTGTCAATGATGGCTTCATCCACACATTTTACAGGACTAATAAAGGGGCCCTTTATCACAATTTTTTAGAAGTGTTTTAAAAGGGTAATATGATATTGTGTAAAATATACACCACACAATAAAACCAAAAAAAAACAAAATAAATAGCCACAGAAAATGGAAAAAAATAATGATTCTAAATGAAATTAATGTAACATTCAAAATACAATAAATAATAGTATTGCAGTGACATTAAAATTATTAAATTATACAAATACCTAAGTAAGTCCAAAACATCATTGATATTCAAAAACATCAATTTTACATTGTCAGTATCCCCTAACCTTAACTTTTGCTACTTTCAAACAAAACTCCTCATCTAGAGTAAAAGAATAAAATTGTATAAGAAAAAAAATTATTATTTTAGTAATACTATTAAAAAATAAGCTATATATAATTTGTTAATTTTAAGGTAATCCTTGGGTTATGCTAGTTACACAATGTATTAGATTGAGTTATTGTTTATCCATTAATGTCTCAAAACTTCTTGTATATATTCAATAATTATCACAATGAATAATAACTAAATGATTATATGATTAAAATGATAAGGCAATTAATTATTTAATTAAATATATAACAGTGAGAAAATTATTTAGGATCTCTTTCTCTGTTTTTATGAGATGATACTCATTTTAGGCAAAAGTTACAACTAATAAATTAATAACACAATTGGAGTTATACTGGTCACACCGTGCATCATATTGTGTTGAAGATGATTCTTACACATAGAAAATGAATTATGGGTCATTATCTTAAAGAATAAAAGTGATATGAATTCATTTTTATAGTTTTCATTATGTCACTTGTTTTTTATATAAAAATTTCATTTTAAACCGATGAAATAAACATTGAGTAATAATAGTCATATAGTTTTTTTGGTTTTATATGATATTGATTCCTAAAATTCATAAATGACCTAAAATTAATATTTGATAATTAACAAGACAATTCAACTGTGTTTTCACTTTTTTTAGAGAGTTACACATTTTGAACTAAAATATAAAAATTAAACTATTAATGGGAAAATTGTGTCATATCAATAACATTCTGTATCTGATTGAGGTAAGGATGAATATTAATCAACAAAAAAGAAATTCTTCATCATTTTAATAATGTATAAAAACAATATTATGGTATTTTAATGGGTTTGAGTATGTCAGTTCCTATTTTCAGTAAAACTAATGTAAATTTTAAATAAAAATAAACTCCTCATGTCATACGGGTCTCATAGTGAGTTGGTCTAAAGTGATAACTATTCTTACACATCACATATGTCTTGTGGACCATTTTTATTAAGTATCAAAAAAATCCAAATTTGAGTCCATTGTTTTTAGTATGCCACAAGTGTTTTTTAGTAAAATGTCAATATAAAATGGAAATATGATGTTTGAGTCACATTGGTCACATCATGTATTGGTTTAATGTAATAATTATTACTATATATAAAAACTAATTGTGAATAATTGTGAAAAGTTATTAAGAAAATAAGATATTGTTTTCATGGTTTTCAGTGACTGACACGTTTTGAACAAAAGATCCAATTTAAAACTTATAATGGAATGTTTGAGTTATAACAAGAACATTAAGAATCAGATTGTTGTGAGGATAAATCCTATAGATCAAAAAATTACTTATGGAATATTTTTCTAATGTATCATACCAATATGAATTCACTTTCTTAGATTTTTTGTTAGTTATCTTTTTTACTAAAATTAATATCAATTTTAATTTAAAAGACACACATGGAGTCATACTAGTAACATTATGCATCATATTTAGGGGAATCAGTTTCATACATAACAAAAATGAATTATTTATCGTTTTCTTAATGTATAAAAATAATATTAATGCCTTTTATCGCTTTTTAGTATGTCAGTTTTCATTTTTACTAAAATTTATGTCAATTTTTAATAAACATATACAATTGGAGTTATACCAGTCACCACGTGAATCAAATTGAAATAATGATGATTAATACATTTCAAAAATAACTTATGGTTTATTTTACTAATGTATAAAAAAATATTAATTTATTTTATCATTTTTAGTATTTATGATGTATCTTTTTAAAAAAATTATCCCAGTTTTAAATACGAAGGGACCCATTGAGTCATACATGCCATAGAATGTATATGATAGAGGTTCATCTAAGTCCCAATGCCAAAATTATTTATAGATTTCGTTCCTAAATTATCAAAACAATACAATTAAATTTTATTAGTTTTGCATATATAAATTTTCAATTTTACAAAAAAAATCATTTTATTTGAAAACACACACATGGAGTAATACTAGTCACATAGTGTGTCATTATAATGTCATACAAATTCATACTTTCTATAAATGGATTATGATGCATTTTCCAAAACTATTAGGAATTTCCGAGTGTGTTCTCTCATTTTTCTATGAATGAAACATTTAAAACTAAAATATAAATTTTAAACTGATAGCAGACACTATGAGTCATACTAGGAACATTGTGTATTTTATTGAGGGGTGGAATGTTCCTACCCATAAGAAATTTCTTATAAATCATTAGATTAATTTATCAAAAGAGTATGAATTCATTTTATTAGGTATTGAGAATTTTCCATGTCTTTCTTATAATAATTAATTCCAGTTTTTAATAAAAAAAGGCACACATTTAGTCATATGAATAACAAATTATTAACATATGGATAATATTACATATGTTTCAAAACAAAATTAATCTGTTTTCTTAGTTTTTTGTTTGAAACTATTCTTTTTTATAGAAAATCCATTTTAATCATGAAACAGACACTTCGAGAAATACATATAATATAATTTGTATGATTAAAGTGATAATGAATCCTATAAATAAAAAATGTATTATAAAACATCTTCATAAATTTTTAAGAAATTATGAGTGTGTTTCATCAGTTTTACATTAGTGAATATTTACGAACTAAATTGTCAATTTTAAACTAACAACAATCAATTTGAGTCATAACAGGTATACTGTGGGTCATATTAGGGTGACGCTGATTCATGCATGTAAAAAATTGAAATTTAGTGTATTTTCATAATGTATATAAACACTATAAATGTGATTTCTGGGGTTTTGATTAATACACTGGTCTTTTATACCAAATTAATATCTATTTTGAATTAAAAAATACATATTGAATCATACTGGTCACACCATGCATGAGATTGATGTGTGTCTAACGCCTACATATCAAAAATGGAATATCTATTTTTCTAATAGAATTAAAACAATTTGAATGAATTTTTCTTTTTTGAGTACATCACTTTTCATTTATACTAAAATTTTATTTTAATATAGAAACACATGATTTGAGTGATACGATACACTTTTTGTGTCATTTTTTTTATGAGAATGATCCACAAAAAAAAACTACTTATGTATAATTTTTATAAATTATAAATACAATATTACTGAAATTTATTATTTTCTATTTAGTGGTTGTTTTTTAACTAAAATGTATATTTTAAACTAATAATAGAAAATTTGAGTCACTCTAGATGCATATGGTATCAAATTGATGGGAGGTTGATTCCTACTGGCCAAAAATGTGTTGTGGATCATTTGCTGAATATTTAATAAAAATATGAATTTGTTTTCCTTTCATTGTGAATGTCACTTGTCTTTTTTTACTTTAATTAACATAAATTATAAATAAAAAGTCGACATAGAATCATATCAATCACATTGTGTGTCATATTGAGGTGTGGAAAATTCCTTCACATAAAAATTTCCATATGGATCATTTTCCAAAAGTTTTAGAATAATATGAATGTGTTTTATTGTTTTTTATTATGTTTCTTTTCATTATAAAAAAATATAATTATAAACTATAAACACACATATTCAGTCATATCATTCACATTTCATGATAGTTTGATATCACACAAATTGTTATATGTTAAAACTAATGTATGAATCATTTAACTAAACTGTCAAAACAGCCTGAGCACTTTTTCATAAATTTCAATGAGAGATAACTTATGAAAAAAGTTGTCATTTTTAAATTTATAGTGGACACCGTGACAAATACAAATAACATCATGGATGAGATTTAGGTGCAGCTGATTCCTAAAAGATTATAATTAATTATATATCATTATAATGAAATATGAAAATAATACATGTGAATTCTATTTGTTTTCTAAATTTCACATATATTTTTTACTAAAATTAATGTCAAATTTAATGAAAAAGACACACCTGGACTCATAATGGTCACATCGTCCATTGATATTATTTTAGGATGATTTATACATGTAAATAGTGAGTTATGTATCATTATCCTAATGTATAAAAATAATCAAAATGTGGTTTCTCATTTTTGAGCATGTAACATGTATGTTTTTTTTAATAAAATGAAATTTTGAAATAGAAATAAACAAATTGAGTCATATTTCTCACATCATGTGTCATATTTCAATGAGGATGATTCCTACATGTCCAAAATAACTTATAAATCAAATTTTGAAATTATAACGTCAATCCAACTGCATTTTCAAGGATTTTAGTGGGTTACATGTTTTGACTAAAATTTCATGTTTAAACTAATAACAGACACATTGAGTCACACCGAGATCATCATGTATTTGATTGCAGTGTGGATGATTCATACATGTAACAAATAATTTCTGGATCATGATCTTAATGTATCAAAACAATTATAATTTTTTTTCAATTTTTTGTATGTCATTATTTTTGAAAAATATTTAATGTCAATGTCAAATAAAAAGACAAATATTGAGTCATAAAAGACATATATTATGTTGGATAAATGTATGAATAATTCCTAAAGATAAAAAATTACTTATGGATCCTTTTCATTAGGTAACATAACAATATTATTGAGTTTTCTAGGTTGTGAGTATATCGTTTTTTACTAGAAGGAAATTTTAATCTTGAAACATGCACATTATGTCATACCGGTCGAATTCTATATTAGTTTCATTTGAAAATGATTCCTACACATCAAATATTATATATGAATCACTTTCCTAAATAATCTAGAAAATTAGAGTGTATTTTCTTAGTTTTTAGTGAGTGAATAATTTTGAAGTAAAATGTCATTTTTGCATTGATAATTGGCACATTTAGTCACACCCTGAATGAAATGTATCAATTTTAGTTGAAAATAATTTCTACGCATAAAAATTGACATATGGATTGTGTTTATAATGTATCAGAAAAATTTAAAATATTTTTAATAACATTGAGTTTTTCAGTTGCCTTTAAAAAAATAATGATATTTTTAAATAAAAAGACACACATTTTTTTATACCAGTCAAACTGTGCATAATATCTTTTTGATAATAATTCCAAAATATTAAAAATGATTTATGAATTTTATCCCAATTATCAAAAAAATGAGTTTCTCTTTTGTTATGAGAATTTCATTTGTGTTTTTAAAAAAAATGTATTTTTAAACCTTGAACAAGCATATTGAGTCTTAATAGTCACATCATGTGTAATTTATAAATGGGACTAATTCCTTCTTGTCAAAAATGTCTTCTGAATTAATGTAATGAATTATATAGATAATCCGACCTTGTTTTCTCTGTTTTCATTTAGTTTCACACATTTTGATCTAAAATGTAAATTTTAAACTCATAATGGACACTTTGAGTCATACTAGAAAAATCGTTTATCATATTGAAGTACATATATTTATTACACATCATAAATTACTTATTGATAACTTATGTGATTTATTAAAATAATTTTTACACATTTTTTTGAGTTTTTCACGTATCTTTTTTAGTAAAATATAAATTTATGTAAAAATACACACTTAGATTCATATCGACCACAAAATTTGTTTGATTGTGGTTTATATGATTCATTCCCATCATAAATGAATCAAGGATTTTTGTTTGAAATTTTAATAAAGATATTAATTTTTTCAATAGTTTTGAGTATGTAGTGTGTGTTTTGACCAAAAACATATTTTTTTTAATAAAAATATGCAGTTTGGTTCATAATAAGAACAAAATATATTAGATAGAGGTGAGGATAATTGAGTACGTTATATTTGTTTTCCTATAAACTATGTATAAATATCCGTAATTTATTGAATAGGTTTTACACTAATATAAGTGGAATCCTCTTGTTTCTTTAAAAACTATATGTTTCTTAAAATATAGGGTTTCCTTCACCATTAGAAATGAACATGTTCATTTTCTAGATTATTGTTAATAGTTGAAAGAAAATTATGACCTCCCAAATGATATTTGAAAAATCTAAAGAAGTATTTGATAAAAGTTGTAATGATATTAATGTACAAATAGAAGATAAAATGATGATAAATTTAATTAAATAATTTGTCGTAATTTTACTTTTCATAATGGTTGTATAATTTTTTGACACATATCCTTATTGTCTTTATTTCAATTATATCCTCAATGTCCAAAATAATATTAGAACATGTATATTAAAAAAACCACCCCAACATGATATAAGTAATCATCTGATATATGAAATGAATTTTTATTTTATAATTACTTTACAGAAATAATTTAACATAAATATAAAACCATACATTAAAAGATGTCAATTTCAAAATTATAACAAACATTTCTAAAATACAAATGGAACTATTAATCCTATTTTTATAAACAATGATTCCAAAATATATCTTCATTTATTCACCCATTGGTGATTCAGATGAGTGATTTTAGAATCACTATCCCAACAATATGATATACTTATAAACATTAAAATAACATAACATTGACATACTAATAAAAATTCTTGTAAATAAATTTATCACTTTTGGTTGCTATAATAATTATATACAAACATTTTCTTTCTTTTTTTCTACTAAAAAATATCTTCACACATTATATATTTTTGATAATACTAAAATTTAGTGTATCCAATTATTTATTTGAGGAAAAATTAACCATTAATGAAATAATATTATCATTCATTGGTTGAATTAAAAAATATATTTTTATTTATGTAACACCCAGACCCAAGTTACCTAGAGTTGTTGCGTTATTTTAATACATTGGCTAATTACAAGGATTCATATCCCAAAGGACCGAACAGTTTAGCAGTCTTGGAAAATAGATAATAGATATGAATGTTACATAAAAAATTCTAACAAAAAAACAAAAAAATATCTTTGAGAACACTATTAATACCCTTGAATAACCATATATATCAATCACAATACAGTTTTTCACATCATGGGAAAAATAAATCATAAGAAAGGGGGGAGCTCAGATGCTCAGTAAGGATATCAATATAACTGAAATAATCATAAATATGTATAAACATTTAAGGTAATGTATAAGACTAAAACAAAAAACTTATAAACATAAACATTAGAATAATATGGAAACGATAAATCAAATAATTTCATTTACTTATTCCTATGTATATTATACTTGTCTAATAATAACATGAAATATGAATAACTAATTTCATAATAGTGGACTGCATAATGGCAGAAATCTTAACTACATAGTCAAAACCTCATGTCGGGACTAAACCTAAAATTTTTATAAAGGCCTTGTTCTAAGACACTAATTTGTCTCATGAAACCTATAGATGAATCGAGGAGCTACAGTGGTCTACACCCTTCACTTACTACATCCAATTCATTCCTCATATGAAAATGTTGAAACATAACATAAACATTTGTATTAAAACTAACATACAAACTGTCAATAATTTAACCATAAAACATGAATGGTATAAAAATATCACATCCACAGTCAAACATATCATAACTAATTCAATACAATATGGAATATATAATTATAAACAATGAACCGCAATCATGAATAATATTTAGTAAAGGATGTTGACATAGTTGAAAATGATCAGTAAAACTCCTTGAGAGAAATATCCCTTTTTATGAAAAAATTTATGAGTCACAAATTTTAAAGGAATTCATTTCAAATAGATTTCTGAATCAATGTGTCCCATACCAATTTGAAACATTTTAACAGAATTAACATTTTAAAACAATCTTTTCCATATAATTAAACCTTTAAAATATTTTACAAATCATGGACATTAATTAAAAAGATATACAAAAATAAATCATTAAAACATTTAAAATGAAGATCATTATAAAGGGTCCCCTCTAAAAAAATCATAATATAATCATTTTGAAAACATTTTAATGAAACATGGACAGGGATGATAAAAATGTCCCATTAAATAGTTACACATAATCAATCTTGGATAAAAATGAGATTGAGAAATTGACAATTACCTAGTACTTTCATTGGTCGAGGGTACATTTAACCTCCTATATAATTAACATAGTATGCTATTCAATTATAATAGAACTATATTAATATTTATGATAGCATATCTATGATTTTATACTAAAAATTTAATAATAATTTCTATTTTAAGAAAACATTTTGGGTAATAATCGCTTTCTTTATCATATGTGTTATAACTTGTTATCATTGACCGTATAAATTATATAATGATTTAATTGATTCTAGAATATAAAACATTATTTATCTGACATATATATTGAGAATATAAATATGTATGATAGGTAGATATATGAAATAGAAAACATCGTTTATGGAGATGGCAGGTCGTACGTACGCATAAATGTCATTTCCATATTCATATCATATTGAACGGATGTAAGTGAATGATATATGTGTATATATATTAAAGTAGAACAATTATTTCATATATTATATAATTATTAATAATATATTTTTTTATAATCATCGTTGAATGGTGAACATGGAAATGAATCTCATCACGTCTTGGAGATGGTAAGCCGTACATACACATGAGCGACAATATCATTCTATTGATGGTGAAATCATATGTAATTGGATGGTATGTTATACATAGAGAATAATTAACATGTTATATTTATTATGTACATTAACTATATACTCATTATTATACCTATACAAATAATAATGTGATGAATAAAAAACTACATCACAATGTGGAGATGGTATGCCATACGTACGCACGTATGGTAACATTTTCATTACTAGGATGGATAGACTAATGAATACACTTGTACCATTTTAATAATAACATCAAATTATTTATCAGGTACTGGAGTAATTTTTTTGGTATGGAAACAATAAATAAATAGTAAGAGGAAGAAAGAAAAGTACTTTGAATGTGGGGATTAAATAATTACCTCTTCTTCGGGTGTTTCTTTTTTATTTGAAAAAAGGGATCCATAGGTTGGATTGAGGATCAAAATAATGCCTAAAAATTGGAGTGAGGTTTTTTTGGGAGTGTATTTGAGAATGTTATTTCTATGAAAAATGGATTTAGAGGTGTGAAATTAATATAATGAGAAGTGCCTTTTTATAAGAGAGGTGAAGGTTAATTTAGGAAAAGCATGTAATATTATTTTAGTATAAAATAATTTTCACTTTATAATTACTCAAAATGGATTTATTTCTAGGATATGGTTGGTATGGGTCAAACTATTTTCAGCCAATAGTTTTTAGACATGTTTAGGTCACCATATTAACCATGTCATTTATATTTAAATATTGATTAAATAGTTTAGTATTTACCATATCTCATATTATTTTTATATTATATGGTTAATTAACATACTATAAAATTCTAATAGAAACCCATGTGGTTACATAATGAAATATATAACCTTATCTAAGTCCCTTGTCCAAATATTATATTTTTAAGAAAATCATAACATTTAATAATATAGTATTTGTTTAAAAAAATCATTTATCCCAATTTTCACACTATAAAGTATTCTGTTTTTGGGAAAGTCATAAAAAATCACTCTAAAATAAATTCATCAAATAAGCCCTTGAATTTAATATTCCACTATAAAATTCATGGATGTCATCAAAAAACGCAAACTTACAGGTATTTTGATATTTATAATATCAACTGTTTTAATCATTCATTAATAATGTAATTACTACATCATCATTGTGTCATATATAAATTTAATTATTTAACGTATAAAAATTATAAACAAAATAATAGGATGTATTAATTATTTTTATCTTTATAATGAATATTAACAATGGAATTCATATTAATTTTAAACCTATATTAAAAATGGTTTAGTTATTAAATGGGGAATTTCTCTCTTTTAACTCTTCTCTAATAAAATATAATAAATCCAATAATCTAACCCAAAAGGATAAAAAGGATCATATTTTTTTTCCTAACATAGATTATAGTTGAAATAAACTTATCTAATATAATTAGGATTTGTGTTTGGGTAATTTTAATATTGTATTTTTCATTAATTACACTATTTACTTTTAATTGTGGTAAATAAAATTCCAAAAATAACTATTCACAAAAAATTATTTTATTCATATTGAACCAAATTCTACTTACAGATGTCTATATTTTGTTTCTTTATTTTGATAATAAATTCTACAAAAGCTGTAAAATTACATTTTATGCAAATATGCAAATGTGCCTAGAAGGTGGGGTTGGTAAAAGACATTAAAAAAGATCAATAAAAGTTTATATGTCTAATATAATTATAGGATTAATCATATTAATTATATTGTACTAATATATGTATTATGTATCTATTTTTAATTTAAGATAAATTTTTAATTAAAAATAATTAGTTAAATGAAAATGCAGTTATTATCTATAATGCAGTGTTTTTCAATATTCCTCAAAAATTAATTATTTTCAGAAAAATACCCAAAAATCACCCAAAGATATTTTAAATATAAAAAATCCATAAATGATGTCTCATTTACCAAATTCAAAGAATATAAGTTGCATTAATTAATTTAAAATTAATTCCTATTGTCAAAACAAGAAAGTAGGATTTTATGAAGAAAAAACTATCATAAGATTAACATGTGTTTATGCCTAATATAAATGTGAAATTACGTACAATGAAAAAAATTATATTAAATGATAAAAATATAATCTAATTATATATTAAAACCACTCAAATTAATAATTTGACAACTTAAATTATTTCACCTAAAAAATTTGTTTCAATTAAAATTTAATATTTTTTTCTATTTATCAAAATATGAATGATATTTGAAAAGTACAAAAAAATACCAAACTAAATTTTTATGTCTTGATTCTATGTAAGAATTTAGTTTCATTATATTGAATAAATAAACCTGTCAAATATTTTATTTAAAAAGGATTCTACATTAAAAGTTTGTTTAATTTCATTTTTTAAAAAATATATCTCTTTATGAAAATATAAATTTGTTCTTATAGAATGAATAAGAAGCACATAATATGGATGTTAAAATTATATAAATTATATTAAATTAAAAATTCAGTTAATACAATTCATAACTGCATCTTGAACTGCTGGCTTGGTATGTTGCGGTGTGCTCAATCTTGGTGTTGCTTGTAGCACAAGATGTTGTATTACTTTAATGAGATAACGTATTATGAAATCTTGGGGTCTTACATTATCCTCTACTTAAATAAATTTGATCCTCTCAATTTGAAATTGTCCATCAAAAATAAAAGGTTAAAAATAGAAAATACCTTTGTGGAAAAACCACATCAGAAGTTGGGATAAAAAAATTAGTCTTAATAAGAGGGAAATGGAAATGAAAAATTCACCTCCAAATTATGATCTCTAATAAGAGAAAGTTGGTCGAAAGTAGAGAACCATAATTAGTGGGAAAAATTAAATATTTCTAGGTAGTGATTGAGGTAATCAATCACAAACAAGTGAAAAATAAATGGGATATTTATCGCCTAAAATCCATAAATCTATGATGATTTAAAATATCATCAGTTCAACACAAGATAATCTATTAGGATAACACATTTTTTGTTTCTAGTTCCTTTCCCTATTGTTTTTAAATTAATTTTTTCATAGGAAAAAAATAATACATGACAAGTAGGGTTCTATCCTTTAACTAATTTCTACAACAAACACATATCTCAATACAAAATATAATTGAACTCAAAAATATTCTATTTATCCTAATAATATAGGGTTACAAAAATAATGAATTTATAATTCTTCTATCATATCATTTAATAAAATATTATACAAACCAGGACATCATGTAGCTTAGTGGTAGGTGATACACCTTTTTCGCCTTTGGTTATAGGTTCAATTCTTGTAGCCTTAACACATGTGACGGATTGTCACCCAGCCTCCAGGTTGTTCTTTTATAACAAACCAAAAATAATCTTAAGAATTTTTTTAACCTTAAACACATGTATCCAATGTCCGACTTAATTCATTATTACCATTATACTTATCCAAAATACTTATTTTCCAAACTCACAGTCCAAAATAAATAAGGAAGGTAAACAGAATGATGATATACTTTTCCACTTAATAACATGTGAATACCTTCATCATGTATTCTCTTAAGACATGCTATCACCCTAAATCACCATGAAATCTTATTGAATACATTCATCCTCCATTGCACCCTTCAGAATACTGTATATACTAATTAAATCCAAAATTTTGAATATTACAATAATGATAGAATAAAAAAACCATTAATTAGTTATAAGGATGTCAATAATTCCCAATATACATTATCCAATTTAATTTACACTTATTCAAAAATCATTATATCAGTATCCGGACCAAATTAAAGTTTGTTTTTCTCTCAACCATATATTTTCCAATATGTTTTACTTGAATCTAAGTCACTTTACATGGTACCATACATTCTCAAATCCATAATAAAATAGTACTTCAGTAAAATCCTTATATACTCTAAAATTCTTATATCATGAAAATCATTAATAAAATACATATGTGACACAATTATTTAATAATGACATAAGACCAATAATCACTCCTCTTCATATGTGGTAGTGTCATAATTTGACTATAATCTAATAGCATCATTTGAGGTATACTATGTTGATTTGGACATTGATTAGTATAGTTTCCAAACTCCATACCGATGATGTATAGTACTTTTGAATCCTTTTTATTACAAATAAAATCCGGTAATTATTGTCCTTTTTTCCACACATATAACAAAATCCCATTCCTATTAAGAATTTACTAAGGTGATTCTTTCCATGGTTATCACATGTGGCAAAATACTTATATCTCTTCATCCCTTTATCCAACCTTTTCACTCCCATCTCCTTTTACCATTTCATCTCTTAAAATACATAGGACTCAAAGAATTCATTACTTATCTTATTATCACATGATATTATTTCATCATATGACGAGAATACATGGGAGACTATTTCCAATCGAAATGTTGACTTAAGAACACGAAAGATATGACCCTTCTTACTCTTTGGGTCATTCGTATTCCTAGAGTTCTTGTTCATTCTATTATTAACCATTTCGAAATGATGAAATACACAATGATAGATCATATTTTAATGTATAATCCAAAAACATGAAAAATTACCAACATTAACTAATGATTTTCACACATCTATTCTCATTATCTTAAACATTTTTTCTTTTCTGACATTTTTACTCATAAATCCTTCATAATGGTATGTAATGAAAATTGGAATTATCCTAAGCATATCCCATGGGAGTGTCGTCACAAAGAGAGATGCATGGTGCATTCTCATGCACCAGTTCAAATTCGAGTGTAGCTCAAAAATGTGTTTTTGGGTTTTACCCATATATACATCTATTCCAGAGCTGCCTCTACCAACACATTTCCAGAAAGGGATGTATTTCTTGTAAAATTACCAAAATCCCTAAATTTAAAAAATTTATGGAAGTTCTTCTATAATAATCATTAAAATTATATTTTAGAGTAATGTTCTTAAATTAATGATTATCTAAATATATTTACAAGGGTTTTGTTAAACTTTTTTAGATACCATCTGTTCCACGCAGATCCTAGTTACCCAGAGTAGGTGAATTATTTTATTATAATTCCATGATTACATGGAATCACGTGCCGGAGGACTGATTAGATTAGCACTCATGGAAAATAGATTACATATATGAATGCTACATTACAATTTCTAAAATAAAATCAAACAAAAATAATCCTTTTAGAATGTCATTATTCCTATATCTTAACCCTACTTACCAATCATAATAAACATTTTTAGAATTCTATGAATAATAATATATAACAATGGGGTAAGCACAGATTCTCAGTAAGGATAACAATATATTGGAACCTGTCATAAATAAACATAAACATTTAAAGAAATCTATAAGACTACAACACAAGGCTTTCAAACATAAACTTAAGCATAATATTGAAATTATAAAACAAGTAATTCCGTTTACTTATTCACATTGATATTGTACAAGTTGAATAATCACATGTAACATCAATAACTAATTTCATAATGACGGAGTGTATAATACCAGACATCATAACCACATTGTCATTTCCTCGTGCTAAGAATAAAAAACAATTTTTCAATGTCCTTGTGCAAAGAATCTAATTTGTTTCATTAGACCGACCAATGCATCGAGAAGCTATAGCGGACTCCACCCATCACTTACTCTGTTGAATGCATTTCTAATATGAAAATGTTGAAAAATTACATACAAATTCTTATTAAAACTATTATATGAAATGTCCACACCTTAACAATATACCATAAATGGTATATAAATAGAACATCTGTAGTTAAACATATCATAACTCATTTAATACAATATGAAATAGTATTATAATAAATCAACCTCCATCAAGAATAATATCTAGTAAAAAATGTTGACAAAGTTAAAAATGATCTGTAAAACTCTTTGAGAGAATTATCCCTTTTTATGAAATGATTTAAAAGTTCTGCATTTATAAAGGAATTAATTTAAAAGAGATTTTTAATCAAAGTTCCCCATACCCGTTTGAAAAATTTGAAAGGAAATAAAATTTTAAAATAATCATGTCTTTATAAATAAATGATTATAATCATTTTTAAAACAAGGATTTTAATTAAGATATTCAGAAAAATAAATCATTAAAACATATAAAATGATGATCTTTCTAAAGAGTACCGTAAAAAAATATTATTATATTAATTTTTAAAATATTTTTATGAAACATGGAGATGGATGATAAAAATTTCCTAGCTAATACATTCTAATAAACTATCTCAGATAATAATGAGATTGAGAAATTAACCATTTCCTTGTACATTCAATTGTTAGAGGGTATGTTTATCCTCATGTATGATGACCAAAATATGTTATTAAATTATAATAGAGCCATATTCATATTTATGATATCATACATGATTCATTTATGGCTTTATACTACCCATTAAAAAATAATTTCTATGTAAAAATAACATTTCTGGTAATAATTACTTTCATTATCAAATGTTTTTTAACTTGTTAATCTTAATTTTATAAGTTATATCATTATATAATTTCTCCAAGAATATAAAAAATTATTTTTTGTATCATATTTATTCATAATATAAATATGTATAATCGGTAGATATATGAAATTTAAAACACAATTTATGGAGACGGTAGGCCGTACGTTCTCATAAACGCCATTTCCAATTTCATATCATATTTAAGAGAAGTAAGTGAATGAGATATATGTGAATATATATATATATATATATTACATTAGAATTATTATGTAACATATTACATACTTATTAATAAAACATATTTTTATAATCATCGTTGACTGGTGAACGTGGAAATGAATCTCATCGCATTGTGGAGACGGTAATTCGTATGTACACATTAGCAATGATATCTTTATATTGATGACGAAATAATATGTAATTTGATGGTATATTATATATACATAATCATTAACATGTTATATTTTTTATTTAAATTAATTATTCTCATTATTATACCGATCCAAATAATGAAGTGTTGAATAAAAAACTACACCATGACGTGGAGACGGTAAGCTTTACGTATATACATATGGTGAATTTTTCATTAATAGGTTGGATATAATAATAAATATTGTTGTAACATATTTATAATAACATAAAAGTATGTGTAGGTTACTTGAGTTATTATTTTGGTATAGAAACAACGAAAATTATGAAGTGTTAGAAAAAAACCATTAAAGAGGTGCTGAAATTATAACCTCTTCTTCGGGTGTTTCCTTTGGATTTGAAAAAAAAGATATCCTTAGGTTGGATTTATGATCAAATTAATGCCTCTAGGATGAATTCAGTATTTTGATTATACTATTTTTGTAGGGTTTGGCCGAGCGAAATGGATTTGGAGCTGTGAAATTAAGAGAAGGGGAAGTAACCTTATAGAATGATGTGAGGGTCATTTTAGGAAATGCTTGAAACATTATTCTACTATAGAATCATTTTTTTATTAAAAATGGCTTTAAAGAGATTTATTTTGAATTTATGGTGGTTATGGGTCATAATATTTTAATCAAATAGGTGTTAGAAATGTTTAGCTCACCATATTAACCTTATCTTTTAGATTTAACTCTTGGTTAAATAGATTAACATTTACCATGTATCCTTGTATTTTTATATTATAGGGTTTATTAAAATACAATAAAATTCCAATAGAACCTAATGTGGTTCTATAATAAGATATATAACCTTATATAAATCACTGGGACTAATATTATATTTTATGGAATATTATAAATTTAATAATATAGTATTTGATTGAAAAACTCATTTATCCCAATTTTGACAATATTTAGTATTAGGTTTTTTTGAAAGTCACAAAATGTTTATTACTTGAAAAAAAAATCATTAAATCAACCCTAAAATGTCATATTAACCTAGAAAAGTTGTGGATTTCATTTGAATCCACCATTTATATTTATTTTTATATTTATAATATCAATTATTTTAATCATTCATTAATAATGTAATTACTGTATAATCATTGTGCCATATATAAAATTAATTATTTAATGTATAAAAAATATAAATAAAATACAATGATGTATAAAATATTATTATCTTTCTAATTAATATTTATAGTCGAATTCATCTTTTTTTTATCCCTATATTAAAAATGGTTTTGTTATTAAATTGTGAATTTAACACTTTTAACTCTTCTTTAAATGAAAAATAATAAATGTCCAAATCTTACCCAAATGGATCAAAAGGATCATATTTTTGTCCTAAGGATTATTTGGGATGAAATAAATTTATCCAATTGAATTAGTACATGTCTTGGTGTATTGTTAGTATTATATATATCTTTAATTACCTTATTCACTTTAAACTGTGGTAAATAAATTTCAAAATTTACTATTCACCGAAAATTATTTTCATCCTATTGAACTATATTTTACTTAAGTATGTCAATAGTGTGTCTCCTATTTTTGAAATTCAATGTACAGAAGTGGTAAAATTATGTTTTATGCAAATTTGGAAATGGGCATAAAAGGTGGGTAAAAGACCTTAAAAAAGGTTAATAAAATTTTATGTGTCTAATATTATTAAAAAATTGACTCAAGTTAATTAAATTGGACTGATATATGTATTATATAATTATTTTACTTTATAATAAATTTATAAATAAAAATAAATATTTAAATGAAAGTGTTTGTTTTTATCTATAACATAGTTTTTTAACTATTCATCAATAAATGAATGTTTTCTTAAAAATACCAAAAATTCCCCCAAAGTTAATTTTTATATGAAAAATTAAAAAGTTAGTTATATTTTATAAAACTAAAAACATATATGTTTCATTATTTAATTTAAAATTAATTCTTGTTGTTAAAATCAAAAAGCGGGTTTTTGTGAAGTAAAAATTATCAAATAGTTGGCATGCGTTTAAGTACAATTAAAATTTGAAATTACATAAAATGACATAAATTATATGAAATGATAAATATATAATCTAATTATACATTAAAACCAAAAATAATAATGTTTTAATACTTTAAATTATTTTGATTGTATAGGTAGTCTTCCATTAAAACTTTGTATTTTTTACTATTCATCAAAATATGAATGTTTCTAGAAAAATAACAAAAAAGTATCCAAAATATTTTTTATATCCATATTATAAAGAATAATTTAATTTCATTATATTGAATAAATAAATGTGTCAAATATTGGATTTAAAAAGGGATCACCATTAAATGATGGTGAAATTGAATTTTTTTAAAATTACTTCTTTTATTTGAAAAATTGAATTTATTCTTATATTATATCTAAGATACACAGAATGTCAATTTTTTAATTATATGGAGTATATTAAAAACTAAAATTTAGTTAATACAATTCATAATAGCTTTTTGAACATCAATTTTGTTAGGTCAGGGTGCGCTCGAACTTGATGTTGTGTATAGTGAAAGATATTTAATTACCTTAATGAGATAATGTTTTATGAGATCATGGGGTGATAAAATTTATTTTTTTATGGAATATAATAAAATCTATCATTACTATTCACATTCATAGAGTGTAAAGTTTCCATGAAAAACCATTTAATGTTTTTATTGAAAAATATCACTATGAACCATTATATTTTTTCAAAAAACAATAAAGTCCATTATTAATTGGTTATCAATTTTTGATAGTATAAAACAGAAGTATAGACCCTTATATTATCCAAATGGATCGAAAATCATCTGTATTCATTATTTCCTTATACATTTTTCTATATATTTGTATATTCTTTTACATATTCTAGTGGATGATGAACTCTAACATAACATCATTAATATTTGTTCACCATGATGGGAGAATCCCTATTAATGAGTATTTTTTGTTTAGAATGATGATTTTTTTTCTTTCTGATCATCTAAACCTGATTCAATTTAAATAATTAAGTTGAACATGATTATTATTGTAGAACCAATGCACACATTTTTTATTGGGATATGGTAAAAAATTATCAATGTACATATGAAGGTCATATAAAACGCCACTAATCTTGTAATTATTGTTATATTCTATGTGATATAATAGCCGAATGATTTAATTACACATCACATGCATTCAAAAAAACTAATTATTCAATCCCAATCACTAATGTAAATTTTTTTGTTAATTTTTTGGATTGAAATATCATGTTTTATATTTTATCTTGTATCTAATTGATGATCAAATAACCTATATAATTACCCCAGACACCAAAGTGAGACAAATAGAGTGTTATTTTCATCTATAAATTACCACCAACTATTATAAAACCCTATATAAATAATTAGTCAAATTTTATTATAAAATTGATAAGTAAATTAACTGAAGACAGTAGATAAAATTATTAAACATTTAACAAAAAAAGTAGTATGATGTCACCTATTCCTGATGACTATAAATTCTAACACCATGTTTTCAACTAAACTCAAAAAAAAATTTATCTCATACATTATAATTATCAATGAAAAATGTCAAAAGTAATGTGTAAGAATACTGATATTATTGTTTCATAGACCAAAAATACTTTTATGTTCATAGCACATACTATATTACAAATATAGAAGGTAAAAACCTAAATATGTTTCTAGAAAATATTCAATCACCATGTACACTACCTAATATTATGAATACAAATTTTCTTACTTATATTGAGTATGAGGATTTCCTTAAATCGTTGTAGTTTTCAAAAACTAAAAAAAAAATAATTAAGATATATTTTTTTCTGAAATTATATTTTCCTTTTGAAATTAGTTATTCAGGGATGATGATATTTTCATAGTTTATAGTATCTCCTATAAATATGAAAAAATAATATCCAAATCCATTTCAAATATCTAGATAATAACACTTTATAAATATTTGAAAAAATATCTAAATTAGTCTTCTTTTTTTGTTAAATATTTCACTATATAATTTTATCTATTTCCATTTTAAGTAATCTATATTCATTCAATGTTCACTCATCGACTTCATGTTTTGATTTATCCTATAATTCGAAACCATAAAATAATAACAAAATTCTTGTGGAAAAAATGAATAAAAAATATGATTACAATTATATATATATAATTATGATTTCATTTCTTATTAAATTTCATAGTACACATCATTTGTGTGAGGTTAGTTACATATCCATGCATTGGAGAGGAAAAAAATAAATATTTTGTTTATCTAGATTGACTGTGATGATCTTCAAATAAATCCAAAAAACTATAAACAAATAATTAATGGCAAATAATAAATAATTTATGGGAATAGATTATACAATTTTACCCCCGTATTATATGCATAAAAAATATTTTGTTCTAATTTTTTCTGAAACAAATTGTATAGTAAATATTTCTTCTTTTTTACTTTCATTCTTTTAAGAAGGAGTTTCTTGCCTATAAATTATATAGTGGTTAAAAATTACAAATCATTATTATTAAAATTTTCTATTTATATAGTAAAAATATAAATTCTTTTGGAAAATTTGATTAATAATTATATTTAATGGAAATATTATATTTAAAATTGTAATTACACATTAATAAGATATACTTATATATATATATATATATTCTAAACTAAACCGCACACAATCCAAATGTGAGAGTCTCATTTATACTCATGATATTAACTATGTCTATATTGAATGTTCCAAATATTTCGTAATCATATTCAACGTGAGAATTATTTCAAATTTTATAGTTGGTGTATTTATAAATTATTAATGATAATCATTATTTTGGTGGAACTGCTAAAAAAAGGTACTACCAGATGGTATTTTTTATTTCATGGTCGGCCAAATAGATTTTCATAATCCAAATTTATGTTTACTTATCTCTTTGTATCTATGAAATATAATAAATTAGTCTTGAACTAATTTCATCGATATTTACTTGTTTTACAGAGGAATTTTTTTTATTAATTCATATTTTCCAGATTATTTATTAATTAGATGACCATTCTACGAATGATCTGGTAGTATCATTAACTATTTTAATATCTGAATCATCAATTAGAACATGATTATAGCATGGGAACTTCCTTAATACATAATATCATGTTGTATTTTAGGATTTTATCATTATATGTCTTGTCTCCCATGATATTATACACAATACCCCTCGCAATTTGGTGATGCGTGGGAGTTGGAGAATAGAAGTCAAATATAACATTTCCAAGCGTGAATTTAGTTATATGATGTTGTGTGATTCACATTTTTAAGTAATAGAAAGGAAAATATTTATTACCAATGGTAATGTATGTGGTTGTGGGGAATTACTCGCCTCAATTACAACATAGTTATTTGGCTCTTTATATGGGAATCCTTGTTCCAACACTAGTTTTCTTTTTTTTTTTCTCATATATTGGTCCCCCAAGAAATAAAATAAAATAATATAATTCAAATAATATATTTTTGTCTTCAATAATATCCCCATATTATGTGTATATTCTTGCGGTTTTATCATCTTGAAATATGTTCAAGGAGAAACTCTAAAATCTACTCTAATAGAACAACTATATTGGTTTGGTCTCTTCAATACTATAGAATATGTTTTTCATTTATTATGGACATTTTTATTATTGTGTCTAAACCATATATAAAATACATGGTCATAAATAGACATTTTTATATAGTACTTTTATAAAGAAAAAATAAGTACTATTATGTCATACTTACACATTTTTCGCATACAGCTTTTGTGTTTCCTTGAACTAGTTTACACTATTAATTTATTTGAGCATCCCTCCAAAGAACATGACGTCTGATGTAAGTGGCATCATATTTTTATCCATCAATATTCATAAAATAATTAATTATATTTTTTTTAATATCAAATTAAATTTTTTTATAAGAAATACATACACATTTATTCAGTAGTGATGTGAACCCCATCATTGGTATCTGATATGTGTATATTGGTTTTGAGTCACATTCATTATTTTTAATAATATTTTGAGGTTTCATAAATTGGATTTTTTTAAATGGGGACAATAATGAATGTTAAATAAAATATTATCTATTAAAATTTACCTAAAATGACTTATCACCAAAAAACTATTGAATTCATTCAGTGTCCCCTAGGTTATAATAGGGGCATAAATAACTCTTGGGTGGGGATTTATATTCCCCTCAGAATCCCTATGATTTAAACATTTAAGAGGATTCTAAAATCACCTATGTCACTTTATAGTGGACAATAAGACATATATTTTATGACAATAGTCTAAATTAATAAACTCTACAAGGAATAATCAAAATTAGGTCAAGGATTCATTATTTAAATATTTAATCATATAGGGAAATTAGATAATAATATTAACCCTATATATTCATTTCAGGATTACTTAAATATGGATATTAAGTGATACCATGAATCTGTATCAATCAAAACATTCTTCCTCATTATGATAGTGAAATATTCAATTATCATTTACATATTGGGGTCAACATGTTGAATTTATTAATTCCATCAAACATAAAATTTTATACCCATACAGCATGCCTTGATTATTTTATGCAACAGTATGATGATGCATCATTCTTGTTTTTCTTAAAATATGATGTCGTTCCACAAAGAATTTATCAGTTTTAATATCAATTTCATTTCTTTGATTATAATGGTTACATATTCATACTCATAACACTTGTCCACAAAATTAGTCAATATTTTATTTAGAATATGTTAATATAGTAGAGAATATATAACAGAATGGGGAATACAATTATATATTATAAAAATTATCCTTATCATTGAAATATATTTAACTTCATTAATATTTTAAGGTATTTGATCTTTTATTGAGAATTCAAATCACCTCAATGTGGTCCCCTATAATGTACATTATATTATTTACCACAGTACCACCAGCTACTGATTATGATCTCCTAATGAATGGGTCGTCATCAATTTTATTTTCATTTGACCCAATAGATTATATAGTCACTAGTATAAAAATCAACCAATTTTTGTTTTGTATATTTGATTCAATAAATAACCACACTCCTTGTTATTCCCTTATAAACATATCTTCATTTTCTCATTACACACTAAAATTAACCTTCACAAATCTCATCACATTATCATTCTTTGTAGTCCTATTTCAACCCATTTGAATGGAAAAATATGAACATGAAATTCTATTTAATCCAAATCATATATTTTTTTTATTTTGAAATATGAAATATTTTCAGAAATTGGATTTATATCCTTGGAAATGAATATGTTCATCACTTCCACAATAAGAATAACTCCAATTTTTTCAATATACTGGGGTCGTGATTTTATTACTTTATATAATATATAACCATTGATTTCAATAGTAGTATAAGATATAAGATTTTAATTTATTCCCCTAGCTAGCCATCCATGTCATTATGAATGTGAATTCATATTTTAAGATAACTCATTATAAATTAATATTGGAACCATTATATAAACTGATTATTATGTATATTTGACATCCATCAATAAGTACGTGACTGATTCAAAACCATATGAATTTTTTTTTTATTAAATTTATTGATCTACGTATTCAACAATATAATAAATGTAATAGTTCCCATTCTCCCAATTTGTGATGCTAATTGTAAAAAATCTATCCTAGAAACCCATTCACCCATGTGGAATCAACTATGATAAGACATTGAGAGACATATTATATCAAAATCTATTATGAAATTGATACCGAATTCAACAAATTATTTATCAATATATTATTATGAAATACAACCTTATTGTTAATATCAATTCATGACATACCCTATTAAAATCATCACATACAATTCAATGGCTGTATATCTAGTCATTGTGGAGAAGACCACATATTCGAAAAACTATATCCTAGTGAACAATCATGTAGACCAATATATCAAAGAATGATGGTTATAATAACATCTCTATCTCAAATAATATGACTCTAATATCCTTATTAAATAGTGTCAACTTCACCAGGTCTATAATCATACAGGATTTTTATTTGAAAAAGATGTTGAATGTGGTGAATGTATATGGAAAATTTTTATGCTGAATGAGATTCCAAGGAACATGCATCAAATATTTCATCAAAACTTGAATTTGGGTGATTTTTCTCCCTATAACTTCAAATTATACATTGGAATGACAATATTGATATTTTATGAATACCCCTCCATAATATTTACCCCTTTAATGGAAATGAAAATTGGAATACTTTCTTCCCTAGATAGGGTATATTCTACTGGAGGAAGATATTTTTTCCTTTTACTCTTCATCAGTGCCAACTATTACCTTATCCCAATGTAAATCATGTGTATGGTATCCTTGATTTCATATTTCGTTTATGGTATTAGTTAGTAATGTTCAAACAAAACTATAAGATACATTATTTTCAACATTCAAGAAATTAAGAAAATTTATGGCATACAAAAATTATAATATAATTATACAATGAAAATTTATAACATCGTTCAACTAGAATTAATATCATTTTTAAAAAATGGTTTTCTAAAAATAGTGTCAACAAAATTTAATTTATTTATTATATGATTACCCGTTAGTGGAGTTGGTATGGTACCTTGTTTGGTATTCCCATTGAATGCGGTCATCAGGGATCAATATTTATGTCATCGAGGTGAAAATCATTAATTTATTAAATTCCCAATTTTCTAGAATTTTGAAAATAAAATGACTATCTTTATTCTTCACTAAAAGGACACCCAAACATTTCTATTGTGATTAAGAGTGTCAAAATTCCAAAATCAAGAATGTTATTATTCATACTGTACAATATAGACCTCAATTTCAATTCATCAATTCTATGAGAATAATATATTTTAATACCTGCCTCCCACAACGAATTTTAATATTTGATTAGTGGTTCCAAATAGAAGTCAATATAATTACCAAGATTCTTCCATCCAGATATTATTACAGAAACAATGATGTAAATTTTTATTAATTCATAGTAATAGAGGAATGATATAATTAACCAAAATGATGGGAAATGTACTGTGAGTACAACTCTATATACCAAAAGTATTTGTTAATATATATAAATAACACAAGATGAATGTATCTTAGATTATTTTCAATTTTATGATAGTCATAATTAATTATCCTACACCGATGTAAGTCTACAAGATATCATAGGTTCTCATTTTTAATTTATTTTGCTTCATTCCATGTCAATTGTTCCTCGTTTTCCTGACATCGATATAGTCTTCTAAACTATGAAATGATAGTAATGTACAATGAATTTTTCAATTATCAAGAATTATTTTTATTGTATTAATATGCACCACACACAATGAATTTAATGATTTACACATGGTCCTTGTGAAAAAAATATGAAATCAATTTTGACAAACATTTATTTTTCTGTTATAATTCCTCTTGAATGTAAAATTAGTTTAGAATCATCGGTTCGATATAAATTTTCCTTTTTTGGATGGATATCATTTTAGAGACCATGTAGTTCAGTAAATACAATTTCACTCTATCAACTTTCATAATTAAAATTACATAACTTCAATGCATCTAATAATGTTTTTTATTTAGTAAAAATGGTATAAAATTGTCTCTAAGAAAATTAATTTAAATTATTAATCATTGTTTGACATTCATGAAGGTCATCTTCAATTTCTATTTTATTTTCCTGCATGTAATACCCTTCATCATTCTTACTGTTATTCATATAATATGATCCCTAAATAGAATTATCATCCCAATCAGTGTTATGATACATTTTTTCACCATGATTAGTATGAAAATTAAATCTATGATTTACTCCTTGAGAAATATAATATTCATCCAACTCTTCAAGACTAATGTTTCTTGAGTTAAATCAATATTAAAAAGGACAATGTATTTGATGAAGATTCATTTTCATTACCTATTGAATACATAATTGAATATTTAAGTCTATCTTCATACTCATTTTTCATATGATTAGTGTTGATTAATATTAAATCCATATCAATCATACAAGATTCATTAAATAATAATTTTACTGAAAAATTAATTAAATATAGATATAATTTTCATTATCAAAGGATAAATTTATAGAGAATTCTAATAAGAGGAACTATAAATTTTATTATTTAAAGCAATTTATGTATGATTTGAAGGAAATTTATAATTTAATTTAATTATATAATTACCCCAATATGGTTGGTGTTTTCCTAAAAATTCATCTAAATGATCACTAGTACCATGTGTGGGATGGTTACTACTTAGAGAAGATCTATACACATATTTCATGACCAAAAGAGATGATAGATGGGTATCAAGAAATAAAATCTAATAAAAACTATTTGGGAGATAAAGATAATAAGGATGATATTTGTTTCCATAAATCTCAATTTACCTTTTCTGGGAGTTGGTGAAGAATCAGACTTCATTTCATAGTATGTCCCCTAAATCAATGAATGTTTCTCATCGACACAATGGTTTAATAGATGAGATGATAATATAACACATTTTAACAGTTCTATTAATTATTTACAAACCTTTACCAATTATCAGTTGATTGTGATACATGATCACCATGGATGGAGTATACTAGAATCAATATCTCATGAAAAAAATATTACACCAAGACTACAATATGCTCCCATGGGGGAAATAGATACATTATTTTATAGTCCTTCATATTTTAAACATTATAGTGTGGCTCATATTATGTATAATAGGAATAAAACAAAGAAATAATATTTCCTAAAATTAATTTTATAATATGTGGATGAATTTATATAATAATTTCTGGTCAGGGAGTGATATTAATTAATAAGAACATAATTATCTGATGTCTTTGAACCTTTTTTGAATTCCATATTGAAACAAAACTCATTAGAAAAAACAATTAAATTATATTTAAGTCAAAAAATAATAATTAAATATTTCAAATCTCAACTCAAATCCACAGTAAAATGAAATTTCATCTATTTTAATTTTTAAAATCCCATTGAAAATTAGGTTTTTAAAAATTTCAAAGGAAAATCTAGCAATGATTTTTCAGAACAATATATAGGGAAAAATATTAGTGAAAAAACAAAAAAAAAATTGTAAACTCATCCAAACACATCCTTTTTTTAAATCTCCATTAATTGGTATCATTTCTAATAAATAATTTTAAATAATATATAATGCATTGAAAAAATTTGAACACAATTATAAAAATTGATAAAAACTATTTAAAAAAATTTCTTTTGACATTAAAACACATAGCTCTCTATCATGTAATTTTTTACATTTATATAAATATCAATTTTAATTTCAGAAATACTCTAACATTATATTTTGTAATCCCACCACTTTTTTGTTTATAAAGTATAGTAAAAACCCATTACAAAAAAATCCTAAATCCTAATTTCATAATAATAACATTCTATAAAATTATTCAATGAAATGATACACCATCTGTAATTTAAAAAAACATTTCTGGAAATTCATTATAGATAGAAAAGAATATTTTTAAACACCATGATAAAAAATACTATATTAAAGAAACAATTACATTCCAATAAAATTAATTGAAATAATAACATGAGATATTCATAATCAAATGATTTTAAAATAGAAAATCATGGAAGTATATAGATTTGTGCATGACTTCTCCGTAGGTTTTGTAGATTCGCATGACAACCGGGTAACATCTTTTATAGAATAATAAATAGCATGAACATGGGCCATTAATTGGTCTAAGACAATGATGGTAATGGATTTCCTCTAATTGTTCTTCACAATTACCTAGAAACTGATGAGTCTAGAATAATATCATAGTCAACTCACCGGGGATACAAATATTATCAAATCATGTCAGAATACATTAAAAATATTAAAAATAAAATTAGTTAAGTCAATTAATAGTTATTACACATATAAACTCAATATATATCATGAATTATAGTGATAAATAACCTTCATATATATTATTTCATGTGTTCTGTTATCCAAGATCCATGAAACAAGAATCGTCAAATAAAAAGTGTCATTGGAAACTATTTTGTAATAAATATTCCAAGCTCATCCAACCAAATCTCTTGAACTATTAATCTAGAGGACCCAAATAGAGTTCCTTATTTCTTTGAGCTTAGGGAAAAAACCATGGTATCAATGTATATACAATTGGGATTTATTTCACCCTTTAATAACTTTAAAAAAATAATGTAGTCCTTTTTTGGTTTTTTTCATTGTGGTCTATACATCAGAAAACCATGGATATAAACTGAATAGTTAAAAATAAATAATAAATATAATAAATGATTCATAATAAAAGTAACTAAAAAATAACAAATTATATCTAACATTAGAGTAATACTGAATCATGATTCTTTTTAAAGGAATATAAAATGAAAATATATAGGATTTCAAAATTTAATAATAAAAACATCAAAAAACTATGACATAGTTAAAACATATCCATGTGACCCACGGTCACTGACCTCCACCGAAATGTCTAGAAAAGGATACATGAATGACATCCAAATTTCCATAATAACCTGTAAACATATATAAAAATATAAAATCTAGATCAACTCATATGGGTGTATGTACAGGGAGTGACTAAATAGGCCTAATAATACTTCACCAAATACTCAATTAAATTTCATTTATAAAAAACTTCACAAAAAATAGGCATAAAAACATTTGAAAATATTTTTCAAAAATAGAATTTATAAAGGGACAATATATCATACATTTATCTGTTTTCAAAATCCCATTGAAGAATCTTTATGGAAAATAAAATATAACCACGATTAAGATCAATAAAATTATACAGTAGTGGACAAAAAAATTAATTTAAAATCACCACATCAAAATTCAAATTTTACAAACCAATGTATGAAATCATTCATTTAAAAGTGAAAACACCTAAATATATTAAAAAATTCACATTATGGAATTGGAAAATAGATCAAAATCATGTTTACCTGTTACAAAAATTTCATCAATCAAATTTTGTAATAAAAAACATAAACTCAATAATAAATTTAATATATAATATAGATCAAATGAGATCCATTATAGCAATGATGTGTCAAAATTTTTAAAATATAAATTGTCACAACATGTCCATTGACATTAAAATGGGATGAAAACATTTTTTAGTGGGGATATCAGAGCTAATATAATCAAATGAAAATGATGAAATGTCACGACCTGTCCCCCGGGGATCGTACAGTGACTACTCCAAGACTGCCTTCCAAAGGCCAGGGGCTGGAGACTAGCACCAAAGGTGGAAGTACCAAAAAATGTTAAGGCATTGCCTTTATAACTTGTAAACGCACAAAACAGAGCACATGAGTGGATACAAAAAACTAAGACAATTTTATAAAAAAAAGAGTGCTGAAAAGTAAAAGGGGCTGAAAGTACAAGCCCAACTGCAGAGTACAAGGAACTGGAAGTACAAGTACAACTGAAGAAATGAAAAAAAGCTGATGGATCATCCTCCGGGATTCCTACCTGATGTGTAGGTATATATGGCCTCCTCAGCACTCCATATCCTTCAGTCTCCTCCATGTACCAACTCTTCGTAAGGTCCACCTTCAGGTACCATCCAGTCTTGGTACTCTCAGCCATGGTCTGTGATGTCCGTCATCTGCATCCAACACAACGAGGTGCGAGCATATCCCATTCAAGTGTGACTACAATAATACTACGTTGGGACTCCGAGACCCTCAAGGTCTCAAAAATTCCAACAAGGATAAACCCCAATGTATGAAGTCCCCAAATAACCCCACTTAGGTATATTCCCATACATATACCTATGTTATCAAATAATCCATATCAATCATGAGGAAAACACAAAAATAATTTCTCAACTCAAACCAGTATTTTATTCACATTATCGAAACCTCAGCTACTGGAGAACTCATACTCTGTTGAGTATATTGGACTTGTCACAAAACCAAGAATGAATCCCACTAACCTTGGATGGATGAGTTACTCCTCCTGTCGAGTACCATGGGTATGCTGCATCACAGAGAGGTGCTCCCCACCGTGGGTCTGCCACCTCAACCAGGTGCTCTCTCTCATATCCTGAAGAGGTACTCCCCCTGTCGAGTACTGTGGGTCTGCAGCCACAGCCATGCGCTCTTCCGTTGTGGGTATGCGGCCACAACTATGCGGTCCCCAATAGGCAAGTTTAGTCACTCCGAGTCAATCGGTCTGTAGTCCTCGTGTCTCAGCCAGCTACTAGGTCTTAACACTCTACCCGCTAATCACTGGAAGGATGTGCTCCACGAGTTACTGGTCGATAATCCAACAATCATGAAATACCATTAAGAAGTATCTAAAATGTATGCTACTTCATAGGGGTCTCAACGCAATGGACGGTGCATCAATCAGACGCTCGGTCTGTGAGTTATTAGCCTTTCAGTACCAGGGGCCCAGTTGGATTCGTGCACAATTCAACCTGACCATATCTCAACTATACCCCAAACTCTAGTGGTTTATTCTCAAAGGGAACGTCACACTCCAATATTACTAGCGTCGCTGACGGTTCGTCAAATGGTCGTCTGGTGCCAAAGATATTTCCAAAAGAAAATAATGGGTCGAAGTGGGCCTGGGTCCGGTCTGACTTGGTCAGACCGACCCGTCCCGACCCAGTATGGCTGGAAATGGTTTGGGTCAATTTGGCATAACCCAATGGTCTGGCCCGGCCCGTTGGGCATGCTAGCTCATTGGGTTCAGCTGGCCCACTAGGCCTAGTCCACCAAGCCACGAGGGTGCATAGAACCACAAGGGCGTAGGGAAAATCAGCCCGAATAATCCCAGAAGGGCACTACGAGGGGCCGTTTCAGCCGGGGCGCCACGAGGGTGCGGCCAGTTCGGCCTGGCTAACCACGGCTGAGGCGTGAGGGGAACGATCGGTGAGGCAGTACAACGCGGCTGGGGGGTAGGGCACGACAGGTAGGGGCGGCGCGGCAGGTGAGGCAGCGCGACTGGGGTGCGGCCGTAGGGGGTGGGGCGGCAGGTGGGGTGGCACTTTTGGCGAGGGGGGCCCTGCCGGCACGGCGGCGCGACCATGGTGTGGCGCACTAGAGGGGAGGCTTGGACGGGGGTGGCACGGCCGGGTGCGGTGCAGCCAGGATGTGGCGCGGCCATGGTGTAGGGGCTGGTTCGGCTGGTGGATAGAACATTTTGGGGGCATCAATGGTTGAGGAGGCCACGGGAGGCATGGTTGTTGCCTTCGATATCGTTTTGAATAACACCACAAAGAAGATCGGTGGGGGGGGGGGTCAGGCCATATTTTTTTCTTCCACACCCTCAATGTTTAATGTGGTAGAAAATGGTTCATCAAGAATATAAACAAATAAATGAGCATGGAAGATATTATTAACTTCAATTCTTCTAATCCCCTCATCAATTTCAATTCCCAACCCACAAGGAAAATATTCGCAGATCAACTCGATAAAATGTCGATCTGCATTCTTTGTTTTTAGAAGGAAAAAACCAAGTGAATAAAATCATACTTAAATAAAATCACTACCTTGTTTGTTGTACATCGACAGAGTCACATGGAAGAATACAGATAGTTGGGAAACGATAGACGTTAGTGTCATCAGTGTTTTTCTCGATCGTTGGTTTGTGCATCGGCTCGTCGTAGTCTAAGATGTCCTACTTCAGAGGAAGTCCTGAGGAAGAAAGTTATAGTCGAGGCCGACATTCTTTTTTGGTGGAGCGTTCATCCACAACGGAATGTCGACTTCATTGAGTAAGAGTTCTTCGTTGGTGAAGCTTTCTACCCAGAACTCTAATCCTCCTTTTCCAACATTTGTCTAATAAAAGAATAAGTTGCACCTGCAAATAATATATTATCTATTATTTAGTTTGATAGGTTTAAAATTCAAATTGTAGCATTTAATTAAATGAGATGGCTCAATTATTTAAAGGGGGAGGGTTTAAAACATTAAAATAGGGGGTGACACCATTATGATAAGGAAGGTCAAGAGATTGTCTCTCATTTATGAGGGAGTTGATAGGTTTCCTCAATTAAATGGGGGGGGGGGGGGGTTAGTACTGGGTGGTCCCCACACCACAACCTCTCGTGGGAGGTTAGGTTCGGGTTGGCCCAACCACCATAACCTTTCATGGGAGGTTATGGTCTCATGTTCCCCACCTCAAAATTTCACATGGTTGGTTATAATAGATAATATAAAATAAATCATGCATTTATTTTATTTTATTATTTCCATGAAAATACGAAAAACTAACATTTACCATCGACCAACTGTTGTCAAGGTGAAAGTATTCCTAAATGAATATTGGCACTATGAGTTAAATGGTGACCTTAGAAATAAATTTCGATCAAAGGATAAAAATTTATAAAAACCCACTCATAAGATTACTGAATGTACCCGATGAAAACTTCAGAAATTGATATTGGGCTCCCGAGGCCTCGGAATCCTACGCTGTTAATTTTTACAGACTGTTAAAATTCCCATGTATTAAAAAACATTACAAGGAACTTCTTGGGATTTAAATTCTCCCAACCTCTGGGCTTTATGTCCCTTTAAGCTACAACTCTAACTAAGGGAGAAAGTTGGGGTACTGGGCATGAATCTGAGGCTCCCCCTCACATGTGCTTTCCTAGAGGTTCCAATGCTGCCAGCGAATGCACACCAGAGGTATCGACCATCCATGAAGGACCCACAATTGTCGATCCTCAATCTCTATTGGAACCTCCATAAAAGTCCCCCTGTCATCAACATCGAACTCTCCATGATCGATGATGTGAGAAGGGTCGTGCAAGTATCTCCTCAACTGGGATAAGTGGAAGACATCATGCACTCGGTGCAACTGGGGTGGTAGAGATTAGTGGTAGGACACCTCTCCAACTCTACTGAGGACCTGAAATGGTCCTATGAACCGCAGAGATAACTTGTCACCTCGGCCAAATCTCTGTAAACCATGTCGGGGTGAGACCATTATAATGACATGGTCTCCATCCACAAACTCTAAAGGTCTATGTCTCCTATCAGCATTCGACTTCTTCCTACTCTGTGCAGTCTTCAACTGCTCCTGGATGATCGAAACCTTCTCCATGGTAGCTCGTACCATCTCTGGTCCCACTAGTGCTGACTCCTCTTGGTCAATCCCGCACAAGGGTGATCTTCAAGGTCACCCATATAATGACTCAAAAGGTTCCATCCTAATGGTGGAGTGATATCTGTTGTTGTATGAAAACAACAACAATTGTACGTTATCCTCATAACTGCGAACGAAGTCTTGGACACATGCATAGAGGTTGTCCTCAAGGTTCCTAATGGTCCGCTCAGTCTAACTATCCATCTGAGGATTGAAGAAGGTGCTCAAATGAAGCTGCATCCCGAATGTTTCCTACAACCGCATCCATAGTCAGGAAGTAAACATTGTGTCATGATCAAAGACAATAGACGAAGGTACTTCATGTAGCCACACAATCTATTGCACATATATGCATCTTGTGCTCTTTACGAAACCCTTCTTTCTGATCAGTAAGAAGTGGGCTAACATGGTGATGCAGTCAACGATCAACCAAATCGAGTCATATACCCTAGATATATGTGGAAGTCCTATCATTAATTCCATTGATATCACATCCCACTTGTAATTTGTAACCTCTAAAGGCTCAACAAAGCCTGATTTTACCTGATGCTCCACCTTCACTTTCTAAAAAGTAAGGCACCAAGAAACAAACTATGTGACTTCTTTCTTCATTCACAGACTCCAGTTCTGTCGTCGGTGGTCCTGATACATCTTCTCCCCTATTGGATGTTCCGCTAGAGGGGATGTGTGTAACACCCTCAACACTTCCTCCTGAAGTGTCACTTGTACCATGGTACATCATATAATGGGGATGACGTAATCCACACCTTTTGAAAATCCCTCTGGTGCCTTTCATGTGGATATCTGAGCACGTCGAGCCTCACAGTTAGCATCCCCATGCTGGGCCTCCATGACTCATTGATGAAGTGGAGGAGTGACTATAAGAGACTAAAGAAAAGATTCTCCATCACGTTCCACGAAGGATATCTATAATGCAGCCAGCTGCTCCTTCACATCCCCTAGCAACTGTATAACAGATCTCTTGCTGAGTTCATACAAAACAATGTTCCCCTTCCCAGGTGTATAGAATATCTCTAAGTCATAGTCCATGAGGAACTCAAGCCAATGTTTTTGTCTAATGTTTAGGTCCTTCAGAGATAAGATATACTTGAGACTCTTGTGATTAGAGTAAACGGTAAATCTTTCTCCCATAAGATAATGTCGCCACATCTTCAAGGAAAAGACCAATACTACTAACTCCAGGTAATGGGTTGCATAGTTCTTCTCATGCTGCCTCACCTGTCAAGATCCATATGTGATCACTTCTTGATCCTGCATCAGGACACATCCACATCCAGTTCTTGATGTGTCCTAGAAAACTATGTACCATATGCCTTCCTCTAGAAGCCTCATGATAGGGGCACTAATCAGCCTCTCCCTCAGCTCCTAAAAGATTTTCTTGCATCTCTCCAACCACACAAAGTTTTGACACTTTTTTGTCAATAGTAATTGTGGTACTGCATCTTTGTGGAAATCCGGCACAAATCTACTGTAGTATCCATCCAACCCCAGGAAACATCACACTTCTGTCACACTCCATGGTGGATCCCAAGAAAGTATTGCCTAAATCATTGCTGGATCCACTGGAACTCCAGCCTCCGTGAAGACATGTCCCATAAATTTAACCTCTCAGACCCCAAACTTGCACTTCAAGAGCTGACCATAAAGCTGGTGATCTCAGAGTGTGTCTAGTACTACCCAAAAATGGTATGCATGCTCCTCTTCAGTGGTCGAGTAGACCAGAATGTCGTTAATGAATAATACTATGAAGCGATCAAGGTATGGATGAAAGATCGTATTCATGAGTCCCATGAACACTACTGTAGCATTCGTTATGCAGAATGGAATAACAAAGAATAGGTAGTGGTCATACCGACATCTGAAGGTCATCTTCTGCACATCCTCATCTCCAAATCTGATCTGGTGATATCCTGATCGAAGATCTATCTTCAAGAACCACCATGCTTCCATCAACCGATCAAATATGTTGTTAATCATTGGGAGTGGGTACTTGTTCTTCACTGTCACCAGGTTCAGGAACCGATAGTAAACATAAAGCCTCAAGCTCCCGTCCGACTTCTTAGCGAACAGAATTGGGGCTGCCAAAGGTAAAACACTTGGCTGGATGAATCCCTTCCCCTGGATGTCCTTTAGCTATACCCGCAGCTCAAAAAACTCCTCAGGAGCCATCTGATATGATGGCGTAGATATCAGTGTCATCTCAGGGAACAATTCAATGTAAAAGTCCTCCTCTCTACAAGGAGGTAGACTTGGGACATCATCTAGGAAAATGTCAGTTTACTGGTCCTCCAGAACCGGATAACTCAGACTTTTCACATCAACAACTCTGACGGTAAGGCTATTCAATTTATGAGTGATCAGCTACTCTATCATCCGATCAAGTCCATCATGTGCTGTAAAGGCTCCCTTCTCACTGGTAAAGGTAAACCCGATCCCATCCGAGAGGAAAAACCACATTTTTCACCTAATACAATCAATATGAAAATAGATTGTAGCTAAGCAATCAATACCCAAGATGATGTTGTAAGACCAAGAGGCCGCTACTAAGAGATCCCAGCTAAAGCTCTCACCTCCTAGAGGAAGCTTGTACTACTGCCAATAGTGCATAATCTTCGAATCTGCTCCATTAAGAGTCTCTAGCCGTAAAGATCGAGCCAATGGATCTGTCGGAATCTCGGAGCTCCAAACGAGGGCAGTGGTAATGAAAGAGTGACATGAACTTGTGTCTATAAATTCTGCAACTATGGTAGAGTAGACACATATCGTACCACGAATCATCTCCTTGGAACCATGATTATAGGTCCCAGATGCCGGGAGATGAGCTCTTCCCAATCCACCAGTTCCATGCAGTCAAGGAGGACCTTCTGGTTGTGGTAGCAGTATCAACTCGAATCAGTATCCACCACCATTTGCATGACCAGCTCCTCTACCACATCTTCCTGCTCCTTACGGGACACCTTGATCAAAACTTTGCCTCTTCCTTGGCGGTCCTTTGACCGTCTATTGATCATCCGAACGACGGGTCAGACAGACACAATCCATGTTACCCAGCCCACCACATGAGTAACATTGCCTGCTCCTGGGATGACTGTATCCACATTTGGTATCCCGTACAAATGACTATGAGTCATACATTCATCCACATGTAGTTATGGTCCTCTTGGCCCTCTACGACATCTGTCAGCATCCAGATGTAGATAACTTTTCTATGTGTCGACTACTGGGGGATCTCACTACTGGAGACTGCTTAGTAGGGAAACTCTATATTAGGAGGGCTCTATTTAACAACACCGCCTGCTTCGGTATGCTGAGTGAGATCACCGAAGCATTGATATCCCCTGAGACCCAGCTCAAAGGTCCGTTCCCTGAATAGTGGGTCCCGCACTATATCAGTGGAGTAGCATGGGAGGTCTGTGAACCTCGCTGAGTACTGAGCTACCGTAATGCTGTTGAACCGCATATGTAGTATCACCTATTTGCGCACTACGCGAAGAGTCGCTGAGACAAAATATGCCCAAAATAGGCTCTCAAAGTTAGCCCAAAGAAGCTCCACCTCTTCATGAACTTGGACCATCATGCTCTACACTCTGCCTATTGCTTCATATAGTGGGCTGGCAGCAAGGGTCACCATGAAGTCTGTTGGAGTCCCTACCATTCTGAAAACTCTAACCACAGCCTCTAGCCAATGCTCAGCCACCTTTGGGTCTCTATCTCCCTTGAACCTGGGTGGCCTATGGCGCTGGAACTCATGAAACATGCTCAACAGGTGTGAAACGTCTGTTGATGGGACTTATGGCATCAATGGCCCAATGAGTAATGTTACCGCTGGTGCCTATACTAGAAGATGGGCCATGCACTGATGCCTCATCGCTCGGTGGGATATCTAAGCATACAATTCTCAGATCTCTAACTGGCTGTCTGATGGGAGGCATCCTGAATGAAATAGATGTTACAAGGTCAATAGATTATACCTAGTGAGCTGACCTTGATGATATGAATTAAAGAAATATTTTCAAAACACACACGCAATTAGTTTCTTCATGCACAGAATCGGAAAACCGAAGTCATGGTCCTGGTGTATGGATATGTCGGCTGTCGCACCAACATTGGACTCCTTGAAATGAAAACCACACTCGATGCACATAACAATATTGCTTTATAAAAAATAATGATCAATGTTCGATATTATATGGTAGAACCAACTCCTCTGATACCACTTTGTCACGCCCCACCCCCCAGGGCTCGTGTCGTGACTACCCTATGCCCGCCTTCCATAGGCCAGGGGTTGGAGACTAGAACCAAAGCCGTAATTCCATAAAATTGTGAAGTAATTGTCTTTATAACATGTAAATTCACACAACAGAGCACACAGCTAGATACAAAACACTATGTAAACTATATAACAAAATATTGCAGAAAATTAAATTGGCCATAAATACAATCCCAACTATATTGTATAAGGAATTGGATGTTTAAGTACAACTCGATAATGGAAAAATAGTTGATGGGTTTTCCTATGGGAATCCTACTTGAAGTGTAGGTACAAATGGCCTCCTTATCACTCCACCTCCATCAGTCTCCTCCGTGTAATGACTCATTGTAAGGTACACCTCTGGGTACCGTCTAGTCAAAGTACTCTCAGCCTTAGTCAGCGCTGTCCGTCATCTGCATCAAACACAATAAGGTGTGGGCATTTCCTGTGTAGGGGAGATTATATTGATACTCAGTAGGGACCCTGATACCCTCAAGGTATCACAAAATCCAACAAGGATAAACCAAGAAGTATGATATAAACATATAACCCCACATAGGTATATGCCCATACATATACCTATGTTATAACGTAATCCATCACAATCATGAAGAAAACACACAAGTAACGAATCATCCCAAACCATTATTTTATTCAAATTTTCCAATCCGCGGCTGCTAGGGAACTCCTCTGTCGAGTATAGTGGTCATGCCGCAACACCAAGAGCACTTCCCACTATCCATGTACTCTTAAGGTACTCCTCCTATCGAGTATTGTGGGTTTACTGCATCACACAGATGCGCTCCCCACTGTGGGCCTACTGCCACAACCAGGCGCTCCCCCCATAGCATACAGAGTTACTTCTCCTGCCGATTATAGCGTGTCTGCCGCCACAACCAGGAACTCCTTCACCATGTGTCTGCTGCCACAACCAGTTTCTCCCCATAGGGCAGGTCGAGTCACTCTGAGTCAATCAGCCAGCAGTTGTCAAGTCTCAACCAGCAACTAGGTCTCCACAATCTGACTGCTCGTAACTGGATGGATCTGCTCTACGAGCTACAAGTCGATACACCTACTATCACAACGTCCCACGAAGAAGTATAGGTCTTTTATGTCATTGGGGTATCAACTCCATAGACGATGCATCAATCAGACACTCGATCTGCGATTTATTAGTTTTTCAGTCCTAGGGCCCGGTAGGATTCATGCACGATCTAACCTGAATGTATCTCAACCATACCTCGAACTCCAATGGGGTATACTCAAATGTACTGTCATGCTGCCAGATTACCAGTGCCACTAATGGTTTGTGAAACTGTCATCCGGTGAAAAATATATGGCCAAATGAAAATAAAGGGTTGAGGTGGGGCCAACTTTGGTCTAACCCTCATAGATCCATCCGACCAGACCCAGTTGGGGCTGGTCCGATTTGGGTCATCCCGGCCTGATTCGTTAGTTCTAGCCTGGCCCATTGGGTGGGCCTTCCAATTGGGTATAGCTCGCCCCACTGCTCCCAGCACAACAGGCTTCGAGGGTGTAGAGAGCAGCAAGGGAACGAGGTAGCTCGGCTAGGCTCAGCCCGGAAGGGCGCCGCGAGGGATCGGTTTGACTAGGGCACCACGAGGGAGCGGCCAGTTCGTCCGGGGGAGCGGTCGGGGAAGTGGTGCAGCTGGGGCACAGCGCCCAGCCGGTGAGGGTGGCATGACTGAGGTGAGGGGCGCAGCCGGCAAGGGCAGCGCGACCGGTGGGGCGGGGCGGCTAGGATGTGGTGCGGCCTGGAAGCGGGGGCCGGTTCGGCGGCATTCGGAACACAGCGGGATAGTCGCGGGTCATGGAGACCTCATGGGACGTGGCCATCTCCTGTCTCTCCATTTCGAAGAACACCACAGTGAATATTGGCAGGGGGTCGAGCCATGTTTTTTTGGACCGCACACTCCATGTTTATATTGGAAGCAAACAGTTCATCAGGAACATAATCAAAGGAACGAGCATGGAAGATATTATAAACATCAATTCTCATAATCCCCACGTCATTTTCTATTCCAAACCCACAAGGAAAACACCAGTAGATCAACCTGATAAAAATGTTTATCAGCATTCTTTTATTTTTGAAGGAAATAACCCAGGGAATAAAATCATACTTAAATAAATTACCTACCATGTTTGTCGAATGTCGATGGAGTCGTGGGGATGAAGACCGATCATTGGGAAAATACGGACATCGGTGTCGTCGGCATTTTCCTCGATCGTCAGTTTTTGTGCCAGCTCGTCACAGTCGAAGACGACCGACGTCGGAGGAAGTCTCGTGGATGAAGGACAAAGTCAAGGTCCGCGTTCTCCATCAGTAGAGCGTTCTTCATTGGTGGAACACAATATTTGTGGAGGAAGCTTTCTTCGTTGGAGAAGCTCTCTCATGAGACCTCAAATCCTTCTTTTCTATCAATTTTCCACTAAATTAATAGGTAACCGCTTGAAATAATAGATTCTATATTATTTAGATTGATGGGTTTAAAATTCAAAATATAGCATTTAATTGAATTAGATGGATCAATTATTTAAAGGGGGAGGGTTTCCACCATTAAAAGAGGGGGGTCGTGTCACCATTAAGTTAAGGGAGTTCAAGAGACTCTCCCTCATTTATAAGGGATTTGAGAGGTTCTACGCAAATAAATTGGGGGGGGGGGGGGGGGGGTTAGTCTCGGGTGGTCCCCACATTGCAACCTCTTATGGGAGGTTATGTTCGGGTGGGCCCCACCACCATAACCTTTAATGGGAGGATAAGGTGTGGTGGTCCCACCTCCGACTTCTACATGGGTGGTTATAATAGATATAATAAAATAAATCATGCGTTTATTTTATTTTATTATTTCCTCGAAAAACCCAAAGCCTAACATTCACCCTCCACCAACTACCATCGAGGTGAAAGACTACTTAAGCGAATACCAACACTGAGAGTTCAACAATTCCCATGGATTACAATTCTGAGCACCAGTTCAAAATATAGAAAAACTAGCTCGTACGTTTACTGAAAGTACCGGAACATAACATCAGAAATTGATTCCGAGCACTTCAGGCCTTGGAATCACGCGCCATCAATTTTCACATACTCGTAAAATTCCAAAATATTAAAAAAATAATTTACATGGAAATTCTATGTCTTTACATGAAAAATGGAAGAATTTATACTATATCTATTCCACATTGGTTAATTGAAATATTTTTTAAAGGATATCGAACATTATATAAATATATACGGTAAAATTAGAAAGCGGATGATGAAGATGCATGGAAAGAATCAAACACATTGAAGTAGTAAAAAGGCATTTCCATATCATAAAATGGATCCATAATGGAACAAATATAATGATTAACTATACTGGATGAAAAAATAATGAAATAAAAAAGAATCAAAAACCATGAAACCCTAAATAGTATGGATTCTAGAAAAAATATAGGAAAATTATCCTTATGAAGAACAAATATAGGAAATAAATTATCGGGGAGGAGGATAAAATATCATACATTGTATTTCAACCTTGATTCATCTGAGAGAAAGAAGAATGTGAGGACCCACAATAGGAGACTTCAGAAAAAGCATGAAAATCATGTCTGAATCAGTCACGGTTAGGGTTCATTGAAATAGATTGAGGAGACATTTTTCTGCACTTTCAAAGAAGTGTTTAAAAAGATACCATTTATCAGTGCTAAATTAATATGAATTTGATAGTAAATATCACTATTAGGGTTAAAAAAGCACTGATAAAATCCATCTATATCGGCGTTAATGTTTTAGTTGTAGAGACCCAAATCTTGACATACATAGAAATTACATTACTTTTTCAGAATATATAATACATAAAAAATAGAAACCAAAGGATCTTAAGAGTTTACTGTCTTTGGAAACTAGGAATATAATCTTCTAATAATGGTGAAAGATCTTCAACATATTCCATAAAGATAATATTTTTCTTCTTACCTAAAACAATTATTTATATCCTGGGGAAAATAAAACATATAAAGGGTTAGCTCAAATTCTCAGTAAGGGTAAGCATGTAGAAAATAAAACAAACCATATACATTTGAACTTCAAAACATGAACATAATATTTAAACATCAAAATGTTGACCAATGAAATAAAACATGGAAGTACGTAAGGAATAGATCATAATGCATCATCAATCATGATAAAATTTCGTGGGAATAAACCATGTAATTTTGGAGACCATTAAGATCATGTTATGATTTCCATAGTTGCCATGGCATTGCTGCCAACACCATCTTAGTGGACAAAGTCCCTTTCTGAATTGAGTTCACTCCTCGTTCCAGTCCTGTAACACTGAACCAAATTAAATTACCATTCTCGCCATGTATATCTCATGAGATATAAATCATTACCCAATTCATTGGAGGGAGATATAGGTCTCACATATTTCATATCAAAATCATTCCTTCATGTGACACAAATCAATCATAATTCATTCATCATAACCCAATGAATAAAATGGTTTTCATAAACATCATCTAATCATAACATAATCCATATAAAACAAATCGATATAATCTCATCATAAGAAAATTGACACAATGTAAATCATAGAGACATTATATTTTAAACATACACATTTGAAATAATGTCATCTTAGATTGAAAAATTGTTTGAGAAAACACTTGAAATGAATTCTTGAGGAAAATATCCTTTCTTCTTCAAAATCACTTTCTTTTCACAAAATGCCATGAAATTTTAAAAGAAAATGATTTTTTTTAAATATTCATTAAATCTTGTAGAGTGAAATTCATAAAAATAAGGCGTTATGAAACCGTAAAAATCCGTTCATGCCGTATGAGATAAAAAACATTCTTCTCATACTTTTTACGGAAAAGCAAAAAAGTACCTTGTATATTAAAAAACCGAATGATTCCTTACATAGAATGTAGTAAAAGTCATAAATGGGTAAAAATGACTTCAAAAAATACATGAAACCATTTTTAGAAAATAGGGTCACGGATGATAAATATAACCCCAGTTAATACATACGAATAAACAAACTCCGATAAAAATGAGATTGGAAATGTTATCCCTTACATTATGTCCAATTTCTTCGGTATGTGTCCGAGACTCCTGTATAGTGGGTTTAAACATATTACTAACTTGTAACAGAACCATAATAATTTTTATGATATCATATATGATTCACTTATAACATTATATTATTTGTTCATTTGTCAATTCCATGTTAAAGCAACATTTTGGGTAAAATCGTTTCATTGATCGTCCGTGTTTTGAATTGTAATTATTAATATGATTACATTGATCATGATTACCTAATTACAGAATATAAAACATGATTTATATATAATATATATTCATAATATACATATATATAATAGATCTATAAATGGAATGAAATATACCTTTCATGGAGACGGTAGGCCGTACGTACGTATGAATGTTGTTTTTCGTTTCCTTATTGAATTGAATGGAATTAAGTAGATGAAATACATATATATATACATAAATATAGTATAATTATTATGTAATATATTTCATGATTACCTATTATATATATTTTATAATCATTCTTGAATTGTTAACATGGAAAATGAATCGCATCGCGTCGTGGAGACAGTAATTTCAATGTACGCACGAGCGATGATATCATTCCCATGATCGTGGAATTGTATTGAAGTGTATGTATAATATTTCATAATAAATATCACTTTACAATAACCATATATAGTTCTTTATTTACACCATTATACCCATCCAAGTAAGGTGGTGGTGGAAAAAATATTACACCACGGCCTTGAGACAGTATTATGTACTTATGCACGCGTGGTGATTTCGTTTTCCATAGGATGGATAGAAGGTGAAATGGGGTTGTTTCATAATTATAATATAATATCATTATATAATTAATACTGATGTTATTATTTTATAATTAAACAACTAAAGAAGAAGAAGTAGAAGAAGATAGAAAATTGAAAGAGTCGGTAGAAGAGATTACCCCTTCCTCGACGCACATCCTTTAAACTTCTTCATAGGGCACTAGAGTTGGTCTTTTGAAAAGACCAGAACCTCTATGATTTAACTAGATAGGTTTATATGAGGAATTGTTAGGGGTTGGACGAGCTTAAAGGCTCAAAAGGGTGTGAAGAGAAGAGGGAAGGGGTTCCCTTATTATAAGGGAGGAGATGGGCACCTTATGAAATCATAAAATATTATTTTATAATAAAGTCATATTCGGTTTTTAATAGCTCTAAATTGATTAATTTATATTATATAGTGGGGATGGGTCTAAATCCTCTCACCCTATAGGTTTTAGACAAGTTGAGGTTGCTATTTTATCCTTATCATTTAGATTTAACTCTAAGTTAAATAATTTAACTTTTACCATGTATTTTTTGTTTTCTTACAATATATGGTTAATGAACATACTATAACAATCCAAAAAACCCCATGTGGTTCATTATTAATATATAAATCCTTATCTGTTTTATTTTCCTGATCCTTAGTTTTTTAGAAATATAATAACAATTAATAATATAATATTTGTTTTAAAAACTATTTTATGTCAATTTTGACACTATTTGTTAAATGATTTTTGATACAATCATAACAACATGATTAGTTAGAAAAAAGTTAATTGAATCCATAATAACATGTCATATTAAACTAGAATATTAGTTTAATTCATATTATGTCTCAAATTACATATATTTGGGTATTTATAACATCAATTATGTTAATATTTCATTAATAAGGTAATTACTACATCATCATTGTGTCATATATAAATTAAATTATTTAAAGTCAAAAAATTATAAAAAATTACCATTATATAGGAAATCCTTGTATCATTCTAATTAATAATTATAGTAGAATTTAACTTATGTATAATCTTGTATTAAAATTGGTTTAGTTATTAAACTTTGATTTTAACTATTTTAACTTTTCTTTAAATAAAATAATAATAAATGTCCTAATCTAATCCAAGTGGACCTAAAGGGTACTATTTTATTCATAAGGTTGTTTTTGGCCGAATTACACTTATCCAATAGAATTAAGACATGTGTTAGGGTAATATTAATATTATTATTACCCTTAATTACCCTATTTACTTTTAACGATGGTGAATAAAAGTAAAAAGTTATTATTCACCAATTTTTTTTTATCTTATTGAACCACATTTTACTTGTTGAAATTAACCATGTCTCTTAGATTCTATAAATTCCACTCATAGAAGTGGTAAAATTATGTTTTATGTAAATTTTCAAATTCTCCTAGGAGGTAGGTAAAAGACGGTGAAAAGCTCAATAAAATATTTATATATCTAAAACTATTATAAAATGACTCTAATGAATTTAATTGAACTTATATAGGTAATATGTATCAATTTTGACCTAAAATAAATATAAATAAAATAAATAAATATCTAAATAAAAAGTTTGTTTTTAAATAGTAACCGAGTGTTTTCACTATTCATTAAAAATTGAAAGTTTTCAGAAAAATACAAAAAATTCACCCTAGGATAATTTCAATATTAAAAATCCAAAAATTAATTCCATATTAAAGGATAAAATTTATACAATTTCAAAAAGTGGGTATTACTATTCAAAACAGCTAGTTTATATAACATATCTTTGTTTAGAGAAACTCGGTATTGCGTACAACACACGCTATCGTGGAAGGTCGTGATTGCGTGTAATGCAATCCAAGTCAGGGATGCATGTAGTGAAAGATCCTATTGGTGTAGCGTACAACACACAACATTAATGAAATTAAAAATAATAATTTTCATAAAATCTCGGGGTGTTGCATTCTACGCCCTTAAAATGAATTTCACCCTCGAAATTCTTCGGTGTTATAAATGGTTTACTACTCGAAAGATTATTTAATAGAAACCCACGTCATAAAACTTAAAACCCAAAATTATCTTTAAAAACTAAATTATGAAACATAACGGTTACCCAAATTAACAAATAACTGGGTTTCCACATTGGATAACATAGGTGAAAATGTGGATATGGAAGAGAAATATAACCATGAACATCTGACGAAGAGTGGTAGAGGACATGGCAATGAAATATCCAACAATCCAAAAGCCATAAATTTTTGATGATCTAAGGTACCATATAATTAATCAGATATAAGGGCACTATGACAACATTTTTGGATTTCATGATCACTTCCCTAAAGTTGAAGAAATGGTAATTAGGATAAATACATTTTCTATTTGGGTATAATCTCACCATTGGTCATTCCTTGGAAAATTTCCACATAATATATTAAAGAAATGAAGTTGAATTTGTTATTCATGAAGTGTTAACTGATCATGTGATAGAATGATGGGTCCCTCCATGTGTCTCAAACAAAATGTTAGAAAAAGCTATCAAAAATACATAAGTCCATATATAGTGAGATTAATCAAATATGGTTCCTAAAATGCACTAATAATTAATATATCATACTACGTAATATAATAAAACTAGTTTCTACTAACCAGGTACTTACTATAGGCCAGTGGTAGGAGATGAAGGCATGTCACACTTCAGTTGTGGGTTCGCTTCCCCCAGCCTTGTCTGACGTGATGGGTTGTCGCGCATCCTGCAGGTTGTTCTTTTTCTAAAACTATATTATTTTAACATTCCTTAAATAATATTGAAAACAGTTCTAGCCTTAATGAATATTTACATATGTCCAACATAATCCATTCCAATCATTAGTCTTATACAGAATACTTATGTCCAAGCTCATAGTATAAAGAAAACAATTACTAGAAATTTCATCTGCCGAGAATGTGAATACCATCATTTATCCCCCATATATCATAAAATATATCGTATTGGTCAAATTAGAAACTTTTGAATACCTTAATCATGAATTATCTTGAAAAATTAATACACATTGACCATTAGTGAAATCATGAATGCTGTCAAAATTTAGCACTTTCCCCATACCAAAATCGCAAAATTTCAATATACTCAAACTGTGATATAACATTGTCCTTATATAATTCATGAGCTCTTTTCAATTTTTCTTAATCACTTCATTATGCTCATATCATAATCTTTCCAAAAATATTTCATTCAGTTTTCATGGTTACTGGTACCATATAATTATTGAAAACCAATACATAGATATTCCAAAATTCCACGATGCCGTAAATGAGATTCCATGATACACTTTTGAAATCCCATTACATAAACACTTAATCATTACACAATATAATTGTCATACTCAAAATCACAAATAGAGATCTCATGTGACATAACTTTATCCTTTTCCTTAAGAGGTTTCTCACATTGATCATCATTAAACCTTGGATTAGAGCATTGATTAGCATAATGCCCCATTTCCTTGCAGTTGATGCATTGAAGTGTTGGTGGTGCGTTCTCTGCAGTATTATCTTTATTCACATCATTAGCAACCCTTTTTCCATTACTTTGACACTCAGATACTCGATGACCTTCTTTTACACACTTAAATCATTTTGTAGCCCCTTTAAGACAATCTCGACCATGCTTCTTTCCACACATTGAGTATAACGAAACATTTATCATCTATTCGCCATTATCCTGAGATTTCTCATTGAACTCCATGTTTCGTTTCTTGTCAAAAACATGAGATGGATTTGTAACAGCAACATCCATTTCTACCTTGATATCACAACACACAATTTCTTCATAGCCACTGAAGTCTCGTATAGCTAATTCCCTTCGAAGACTTAAGTTTAAGCCACTGAAGAATCGATCAACTTTACTTTCAGGTTGGATGATAAAGCCAGATGAATACCTTGCAAGCCTTGTAAAATTCACTTCTTATATACAAACAGATTCATCATCCTTTTCTTTAATCTCAAGGAAATCCTTTTCCTTATTTTTTCAAAGAATACGAGGGAAGTACTTATTAAAAAATATGTTTTTGAACTCATCCTATTCCATGGATTCAATTTCATCTTGGGGCATTGTATTCTTAATTAGAGTCCACTACTAGTCTACTTCACCTTCTAAATGGTAAACAGTTTGAATAACATTATCATGCTCTGAATAGAGAAGTATGTAAAATATCTTTTCAATGGTACTGCTCCATTGTTAAGCAACAAGGGGATCAGAAAACCCATTGAAAGATGGTGGACGTTTCCTCATGAAGGAATCAATAGAATATTGTTCCCTTCTCTGATCATTTGGAAATCCAGAATGATTCATAGATTTTGTAAGTATAACAATTTTATTTTGCACTCCATATCCCATCACATTTGGTTTTTTAGGATGAAAATCATTGCAATGTCCATTACTTTGATCAGCATGGTTCCTTCGGGTTCTAGCAATCGTCTAAAACCCAAAACGAATAGTGTGAGAGGACAAAATCATGCTAGGGAAAACAACATAATTAAGGGGGATTAAATTCAATATCTAACATCTTACGTTTAATTATAATATTGTTACAGTATTTCTATAACTATAACCTATACTTATACTTAACTATAGGGACATCCCTATACATACATTAGAAATATCTCTATGGATCTCACTAAAGTTTTCGCATCCTAGTTTCAAAAGGTTAACTAATCGTTTCCTCAAATAGAAACTGTAGAGACACAAATCTTGACCTACATAGAAATTACATTACTTTTTCAGAATATATAATACATAAAAAATAGACACCAAAGGATCTTAATAGTTTAGTGTCTTTGGAAACTTGGAATATAATCTTCAAATATTGTTGAAAGATCTTCAACATCCCCAAAAAAGATCTTATTGTTTTCATTACTTAAAACATTTATTTATATCCTGATGAAAAAAACTGATAAAGGGTGAGCTAAAATGCACAGTAAGGGTAAGAATGGATAAAATAAAACAAACCATATACATTTGAACATCAAAACATGAACATAATATTTAAATATCAAAATCATGAGCAGTGACATAAAACATGGCAGTACGTAAGGCATAGATCATAATGGATCATCAATCATGATATAGTAGCCTGTGAATAAATTATGTAATTGTGGAAAATATTATGCACATGTTGTGATTTCAATAGTTGCCAAGGCATTATTGTCAAGGCCATCTTAATGGACAAAGTCCCTTTCTGAATCGAGTTCACTCCTCGTTCCAGTACTGTTACACTGAACCAAATTAACATATCGTTCCATCAATTTTTATCTCATGAGATATAAATATTTACCCAATTAATTGGGGGGAGATATAGGTCCCACCCATCTCATATTGAAATCATTCTTTTGTGTGTGAAAAAACAATCATAATTCATTTGTCATTACCCAAAGAAGAAAATGGGTTTCATAAACATCATCCCATATTATCATAATCCATATAAAAAAATCGATGTCATCTCATCATAAGAAAATTGAAACCATGTAAATCATATAGACATTATATTTTAAAGGTACACATCTGAAATAATGCCATCTTATATGGAAAAATGGTTTTGAAAAAACACGTGAAATGAATTCTTGAAGAAAATATCTTTTCTTCTTAAAAATCATCTTCTTTTAAAAAAAATGCAAAAAAATTATAAAATAATAGGATTTTGTTGAAAATATTTATTAAATCTTGATGAATAAGCTTCATGAAAATAAGGTGTTATAAAACCAAAAAAATCCATTCATGTCGTATAAGTTAAAAAAACATTCTTCTTGTACTTTTTCCAGAAATGTCAAAAAGTACATTATATGGTAAACAAAAGAATGATTCCATACATACCATGTAGTAAAATATAAAAATGGGTAAAAATGACTTTAATCATATATGAAACCATTTTTAGAAACCATGGTCATGGATGATAAATATAACCCCAGTTAATACTTACGAATAAACAATCTCGAATAAAAATGAGATTGGAAATTTATCCCTTACCTTATGTCCAATTTCTTCTATATGTGTCTGAGACTCTAGTATTGTGGGTTTAAACATATTATTAACTTGTAACAGAACCATAAAGATATCATACATGATTCACTTACAACATTATATTGTCCGTTCATTTGTGAATTCCATGTTAGAGCAGCGTTTTGGGTAAAATCATTTCATTTATCATCCATGTTTTGGCTTGTAATTATTAACATGATTACTTAGATCATGATTACATAATTATAGAATATAAAACATGATTTATATATAACATATATTCATAATATACATATATATAATAGATCTATAAATGGAAATAAATACACCATTCATGGAGACGGTAGGTCGTACGTACGCATGAACGCTGTTTTTCGTTTCCTTATTGAATTGAATGGAATTAAGTAGATGAAATACATATTTATATACATAAATCCATTATAATTATTATGTCATATATTTCATGATTACCTATTATATGTACTTAATAATCATTCTTGAATTGTTAACATAGAAAATAAATATAATCGCGTTGTGGTGACGGTAATCCGTACGTACGCACGAGTGATGATATCATTACCATGATCGTGGAATTGTAATGAAGTGTATATATAATATTATAGAATCAATATCACTTTAAAATAATCATATATTGTTATTTATTTACACCCTTATACCCATCCAAGTATGGTGGGGGTGGAAAATAGATTACACCACGACGTAGAAACGGTATTCTGTACGTACGCACGCACGGTGATTTCGTTTTTCCTAGGATGTATAGAAGGTGAAATGGGGTTGTTTCATATTTATAATAACATATCAGTATATAACTAATAATTTTGTTATTAATTTATAATGAAAAAACTAAAGAAGAGGAAGTAGAAGAAGAATGAAACTTGAAAGCGTTGGTAGAAGAGATTACCTCTTCCTCGACGCACCTCCTTTAAACATCTTCTTAGGGCACTAGAGTTGGTTTTTAGGGAAGACCAGAACCCCTATGATGTAACTAGAGAGGTTGAGAAGAGTAATTTTCACGGTTCGGCAGAGATTGAAGGCTCAAAAGGGTGTAAAGATTAGATGGAAGTGGTTCCCTTTTTATAAGGGAGGAGAGGGGCATCTAAGGAAAACATAAAATATTATTTTATAATAAAGTCATATTCGGTTTTTAATAGCTCCAAATTGATTTATTTTTAAAATATGGTGGGGATGGGTCGAAAACCTCTCAAAAAATATGTTTTAGACAAGTTTAGGTTACTATTTTATCCTTATCATTTAGATTTAACTTAAAGTTAAATAATTTAACTTTTACCGTGTATTATTGTTTTCTTACACTATGTGGTTAATAAACATACTATAACAAGCCAAACGAACCCCAAGTGGTTCATTTTTAATATATATATTCTTTTATATGTTATTTGTAAGATTATTATATTTTTAGGAATATAATTACAATTAATAATATAATATTTGTTTTAAAAACTATTTTATGTCAATTTGACACTATGTGGTAATTGATTTTTTTTAAATTTATAACAACATGATTAGTTCGAAAAATGTTAATTGAATCAATTATAACAAGTCATGTTATCCTAGAAAATTATTTTAATCCATAAAAATTCTCTAATTACATTTATTTGGGTATTTATAACATCAAGTATGTAAATATTTTATTAATAAGGTAATTACTGCATCATCATTGTGTCATATATAAATTAATTTATATAATTTCTAAAAATTATAAAAAATATACCATTATTTGGGAAATATTTGTATCTTTCTAATGAATAATTATAGTCAAATTTATCTTATCTATAACCCTATATTAAAAATGGTGTAGTTATTAAACATTTATTTTAACTATTTTAACTCTTCTTTAAATAAAATAATAATAAATTTCCTAATCTAATCCATGTGGACCTAAAGGGTAATATTTTATTCCTAAGGTTGTTTTTAGCTAAATTACACTTATCAAATATAATTATGTCATGTGTTAGGGTAATATTAATAACATTTTTACCCTTAATTACCCTATTTACTTTTAACCATGGTAAATAAAATTAATAAGTTACTATTCACCAAAAATTATTTTTATCTTAATGAACCTCATTTCAAACCTTGATATTAACCGTGTCTCTCGGATTCTCAAAATTCCACTCATAGAATCTGTAAAATTATGTTTTATGTAAATATTCAAATTCTCCTAGGAAGTAGGTAATAGACGGTGAAAAGTTCAATAAAATTATTATATATCTAAAATTATTATAAAATAAATCTAATGAATTTCATTGAACTTATATAGGTATTATGTATCAATTTTGACCTAAAATAAATTTAAGTAAAATAAATAATTATTTAAATAAAAATTCGGTTTTAAAATAGTAACCCAGTGTTTTCACTATTCATTAAAAACTGAATGTTTTCAGAAAAATACAAAAAATTCACCCTAGAGGAGGGGTAGAGGACGGGTCATTTTATATTTGATTATGAAGTGGAATTTCGGAAAATAGACATTCTTTAATGTATATGGAAGTTAATTTTGAAGTGTTGTTTAAAAAAAGTAGTAAAATACGGGATATCTGTCATACAAACATTCATAATAACAACTTATAGATATTATTATGATATTTTAAGTATTTAACACTTACATTGCCATTTCTCAGAACGTTTTACCTTTAGCTCGGTAACTCAATATATTCCTATCTAACTTGTATTAATTCCAAAAGAAGAAACTGACTTAATTTAATAATTGTAAAATGTTGATTAAATGTTTAGATAATGTCTAACCTATATATATATATGATAAATTAAACTTTTAATTTATAATATATATATATATATATATTCAATTTTAAATAAAAATTATTTTTAAATGTTCAATGTTCTTAAATTTATTTAAGAACATGATAAATTTAATTTTTATGATACTAATATTTAAACAGTTCTTTGAAAAATATACCCATTTGACAATAAATGAATTCAATCGCCTCCCCCATTGAATTATTATTTATTTTTGTAAAAATAATTTTTTTCAATACATAGTTATTAGATACAAAATTTAAATATTATATAAAAATATAATTAATAATTATAATAATAATAGGTACCAAATAAAAATATATTTTATAATAATATATTTTAACAGTAATATATATTTTTAATTCATTAAAAATATATTTTATATTCATGAAATATATTATATTCAAATAGTTACTAACAATTTCACAACCTCAATATACCTATGGTTTATATGCTTATGCAACAACCATATATCAACTGACCATATGTCAAATGATAATATATATATACTGGTAAGATTTCAATCAAATATATTGGCTTACATATGATCATTGAATCATTTAGCCAATTTTATTTCCTTTCATTACAAAAATATATATATTTTATATTTATTTAAAATATTTCCATAATTGTAATCAGTGTAATAATCCATATAGAAATGTATGAGGATAATTATTTTACTGACATGATATTTTTATTTACATGTGGTTTTGTTCCGCTTATAATTTTCCGATCGATTTTTCATATTATCTTATCATAACTTATTTATTTTTATCACAAATTGAAATATTTTGGTTTGATAAATAGTGTTTTTTTAATTTTTTCCCATTTGGAATAATCTATTCAATAATTTATTCATTTAATGGAAAATAAATACTCAAATATATGAGTGTTGTAGATCAAAATAATACATATTCACTACCCCACATGAAATCCCAATATGTTCATTCTATATATTTCATCATAAAAACACATTGTCTAATATAATTATATAATGAACCAACCACTTTTGGAATCCAATATTTTGAAAAATTAGTTTCTTTCTGGGCCCCAAAATTCCAAATTTAAGAGGACATAGGTGTGAAATATCACTATTAGTGTATCATTACATATGAATATAATGAACTATATTTTGTAAATAATGAACTATACATCATTAATAAAAAATTAATTCATTTACTAACCAAAATTAATGAATAATTCTTATATATACATTTCATGTTATTTAAGCCTATGCCATACATGATAAAAATCTATAAATCTACCAACTAATATATAGATTATGAAAAGTATAAATCAATATTATATTTCAAAAAAGTCTCTAGAGTCTCCTGATATGGTTCTTTGACACCAATACTGAATCTATCATGATAATCATAAAATAAATACAACAATCATGGTGGAGTATATAAATATTGGTAGTATGAATATCCTTTAAATATAGTGGTGCTTATGTTAATCATGCATACTAACACATTATTATATTAAATAAATAATGCCAGAATATTAAAAAGTAATTCCCAGGAGTATACAACTAAACCACATCCATCCTAGACCACAAAATCATCTCACATTCAAAACCACATGAACTTACCCATCACCCACAATCATAGAACAACTACTATAAGAGAAACCACCACAAATATATATCCATGTTATTTTTCCAACCATCACGACTTTAATAAAATATTATTATATCGTTTTATACCCAAAGAAAACATTATATAAAAAATTAGGCCCACAGATTAGTTGTCAATCATTATAAAACTAATTATAATATCTTTATCAATATGTAACTATCCACCCACTTGGAAGTAATTATAATATCATAATCATTATGTAATTATCCATTTATAAGGAACTGAAAATCCCGTCAATATCAATTAAATTGAATTTTTCTATCTCAAAATACCCTCATTCATCTCGAGGTGTCCATACATTGGGGATCCTTAAAGGATATATATAACATAAAGTAATATGCCTGATATGTTTATAGGTTATATAATATGCTAGGATTGAAATGTGATAATTCATGAATTAAATATGATTTCATGGAAGATTAATCATTACATAATTGGATACATTAGAGAAATTAATATGGCATAGATTAAATAAAATATTGAACAACCTCCACATTCTCATTCAAACGTATAGTATAATTATAATGGGTTATAAAAAAATGATATTTCATGCATGAAATGTTATTCCATGCTTGAAATGGGATTTTATTCCGGAAATGATTTCCTTAATGAATGTATTAATGTCTGATGTAATTAATCATAATTAAAATTACGAAATATCATTTACTTTGATAATTTTTTTAGTAGAACTAGCCTTCCATCTTAGTTATAATTATAGAGTTATTTCTTGAGATATAACACATGTTGTTTATTCATTAATAGTTATATGATTTGGGTGTTTAATTTTCTCATGTGTTATAACAAATGAGTAAATGAGATAATATTCATAGATAATATAATAAGAATATATAATGATACTTTCATATGATTATGATGTTTAGAATGCCAAAATCCATGGTGAAACACCTCTATACCCGAATATCTCTCAATTTACTTATTTGAAAAAATGATACCATCTCATCATGAATTGAAGATGAGTTTCTTTTTAAAATATGATGATTTAGTATCCCATGGATAAATAATGTAGACTTGATTTCGTTAGGCTACCATTGGTTACCTTTTTCAATCCTATGTTATATGTATTAATAGGGTGAAATATTCAAGTTTGAAATTTAATCCATATATAACGATTGTCACTTCAATGATTGCAAGTATTACTTATTATAGACATATTTTGATCACGTGATAGTATTTAAATCAGTTCCACAAATTCAATTATGATTTAATAGATTCCTTTAAATCCCAACAGTGGTTTTAGAGATTCCCATGTATTTTTATTTATAAAATTATCTGTAAAAATAAATAAATCAAAATTATATTTCAAATATCCAGATAATCATAGAATTCATTTTTTGGATTTGATATTTATTTCAAATAATACCTTATGATATCAACATATCATAAGTTGTTATTTAGAATAAATTCATGCTTTTATTCTGATCAAATCATAATGTAATAATTTATCATAAAATAAGATTTCATATATAGTGTTTATGAAAATATGTTGTTACATAATTATAAATATAACTCTATATATCATAAGTTATTATATAAGATATCATAGAGCGTGACTATATATATCCATAATAAAATACAGTTAGAATCACATTGTAGGATTATCATATTGGATGAAATAGTTATCAGTCATAAAGTATAATTGATTACATATAGATTTTTTCAATATCAATCAAATTTTGTGACTCTATAAAATCACAGATGGAGATTTAGAACGAAAATGTTTACTTTTTTTCAAATTCAATTTTAAATTAAGTTATTTTTTTATAAAATGTTCGAATGTAATTAAAAAAATACTATATAATATTTATAAATTTTTTAATTATACAATATTTTAGATTAGATAATTATTTTATTAATGAAAATTTATTATTATTATTCTATTGATATTATTTTTTATTATTTATTCTTGTTTTCAAAATTTATATAGAATACTTTGTAATATTAATAGAATTTTTATATATGAAAATCTTGTTAGAGTAAATTATAAAGAGCTCATAAATATAAAATATATAGATAAAATAAGATGATTTTAATTTTATATATGAATTGTTAATAATAAATTTTAATTGTTCTAATTAAATAGGGGGATATTATTTGGTTTATTATTTAATCCTATTTTTAAATGTTTTGACTTTTGATTTGATAGGGTTCAAATAATGTTTTAGTATTTTATTTCTAATTTTTTAAAAAATATAACATAATTAAAATGTTATCATAAAATGATTTTACTTTATAATATTAATATATATTTAATAAAAAATACTATATAAAAAATAATATAAAGAAGTTAATATTATGAAATAAATATAAATAGACCACTTTTAATTGTTTAGGAATATTAACAATAATTAAGTCTAAAATTATAAAATATTTATAGGTATGAATTTATTAAAGAAATTTGTATAGATATTAATCTCATGTTTAAATATTTGAAATATTAATTTAAATAATTATTATTTAGTAATTATAATAATATTTTAATGAATTATATTATAATTTTTAAAATTTATTCATACAAATTTAAAAATCCTTTCACTTCAAGTGAGGAATGTTTATATAAATAAAATTTCAGTTTTTCCCCTTTGACCAAAATTTATAATTTAATTTACTATTTTAATATAAGTTGTTGAAAATCGTTAATATATAATTTGTATTATAGTAATGATTAATTATAATATATTTTTCTAAATTCATCCCTAGATAGATGGACATTGATTAAATAACCCCATTGGCTAGGAGGATTATTCCTTGTTCTAGAATGGTTGGTGTATTTATATATGTTCTTATGTGCACACTAATGTAGATATTAACAAAATCATATAATTCAAAACATTTACAAGAAGTGTTTGAGTACCTTATTAATGAGGTGAACATGGTTATCTATTACAATATTTTCCTTCGATTTTTTGTGAGAAACACATACTATTGGTTATGTTATGCGTTACACATCATTATGGTAAGAATATATTTTTTTATTGGATGGAATGTGATTCCAAAACGAAAATGATTTTTAGAAACCATACATAAATAAAAAATATGATATGATTTGATTAGATTAAATACTATATAAAATACATTGTGTTTTATTCCTTCCAATGAAGAACTTTTCAATACCTCTACCATCCAACATGTTCAATCATGCCAAATATGGGTTCCCTGTATTATCATTTAATTAAATATAATGTAATTGGAATGTATATATTATCCACTCGTAGCTCATTCTAAAGCTGTGTTCCATGGAAGTTTCATCTGTTATTTGTTTTAAAAATTCTTATGAATAAAATTTTCTAGGGTATACTAATATTATTATGAATTAAGAGAAATAGATAGGAAGTAATCCACTTAATTGATCAGAGTAAGATTCTTCTAATTGAATGCCTAATAGTATTATACTATATGGGTGGGTAGGTTACCTAAAAATATTGATAAATGTTTGGAAAAACGCTATAGTGACCTTGAGATTTGAGAAATATTAATAAATACCCATTAATAGATATACAATATTTTAAAAGGTTTTATCTTTTGTTTAGGATATCATTTCATAAATTTCGTTATTTAATGGTAATAAAACATGATACTAATCTATTAAAAGTATCTTTCATAGAAAAATATCACCATCATTATAATAAAAACTAACTTTATGAACAATCCCCTAGGATACAAATAATATAAATTATCTAACATATGGTTTAATTATTCTTTCCATAAAAGTGTTATAGAATATAAAATTTATATAATTAATGGTAATATACACATTATCTCTTGTCCACATTACTTTCATATATTTGTATTTAGACATAAATTTTGTGAAGGGAAATGATAATTGAATTCTAAATGTATTCATTTTTGTTATCCCTAACTGATGTTAATCATAGAGTACTATTAGATATGAAAAAAATTTAAGGTTATAATTATTATAATTCTTAGATGAGTTATGAAGCATTCTTATCTAGATTAAAAAGCGTTTATTTGTTATAGATGACACACTATGTATAATACACGGAGTTTTATGCACTATGTATATATAATACTAGGGACACATGGATCAGATTAGAGTGCATATTACTTGAGGTTGGTGAGGAGCATCAATTTTATGGTACATTTACTATGAAAACAACTAGACATTATCTAATTATCTGGTAGTAGATTATGTTTCATACAATTTTTTTAGTTGGAGAACAACCAATATGGGATTTGACTTCTCATATGACGAGTTTGAAATATAGGCCATCGATTGATATAAAAAAGGACTTGTTTTTTCTCACATATATGGTAAATATGATTTTTCTTCTATTCTGATTAAGGATATATCATTAGACCAATCATAAAGGTCAATGATATGTGATATATTCATTGAATTGAATAATATATACTCTATGATTCAGAAAAATTATATGATAAATATATAGAATTCACCTACATTTTCTCCCCTGATCACTCGATGTTTTAGAAAAGTGGATCGTAAGAGAATACACAGTAGAATGAGATGTGGATTGTGCACATAGGTAAAATGATATAGATGTTTGGAATTTATCAGGATAGATTCATTTATATCTTTAGTAGTGTTAAATAATTCTTTTCATAAACTTATAAATATAGTTGTTCAAATTTAATGTAAAAACTATAAAGTTTGATGTGGTTACAATTTTAGGTTGACTATATTGTAATTATTCTGGAATTATAGAGTTTATCTAATATATTTTAATAATAAAATCTATAGTGTTATGGGTGGGTATTCATTGAATATTTTTTATGATGTGATATACCGTGAATATGATGAAATGATTCCAAATATTTTTTGGATGACATCCAAAATAAAATTTATACTATTTCACAAGTTATTGTATATGATACAATATAATGTCAAAATACATAAAGTTGTTTATGATTTAGTGAATGTGGGATATTTAAGGATATATATTCCCTATGTTAATATCCATGAGATATTTATTGGTTTTATTATACAATATTATTGAGATTTCATAAATCATGCCTAATATATATCCTAATGAAAAATGCCTCATTCAATCATTATATATGAATGAGTTTATTGTTTGGATTTATTTATAAAAACAATAAAAATTACTATAACAAGACAAACGAACCCCAATTGGTTCATTTTTAATATGTATATCATTTTTTATGTCATTTGGACGAAGCTTATATTTTTAGGAATATAATAACAATTAATAATATAATATATGTTTTAAAAACTATTTTATGTCAATTTGACACTATTTGGTAATTTATTTTTCTTAAATTCATAAAAACATGATAATTAGAAAAAAGTTAATTGAATCAATTGTAACATGTCATGTTATTCTAGAAAATTAGTGTAATTCATAAAAAGTCTCAAATTACATTTATTTGGTTATTTGTAACATCAATTATGTAAATATTTCATCAATATGATAATTACTGCATCATCATTGTGTCATAAATAAATTAAATTATATAATGTCTAAAAATTATAAATAATATACCATTATGTAGGAAATAGTAATATCTTTAAAATGAATAATTATCGTCGAATTTATCTTATGTATAACCTATATTTAAAATGTTTATTTATTAAGCTTTGATTTTAACTATTCTAACTCTTCTTTAAATAAAATAATAATAAATTTCCTAATCTAATCAAGGTGGACCTAAAGGGTAATATTTTATTCCTAAGGTGGTTTTTGGTCAAATTACACTTATCCAATATAATTATGACATGTGTTAGGGTAATATTAATATCATTTTTACCCTTAATTACCCTATTTACTTTTAACCATGGTAAATAAAATTAAAAAGTTACTAATCACCAAAAATTATTTTTATCTTATTAAACCACATTTCACACCTTGATATTAAACATGTCTATCAGATTATCAAAATTACACTCATAGAAGCGGTAAAATTATGTTTTATGTAAATATTCAAATTCTCCTAGGAGGTAGGTAAAAGACGGTGAAAAGTTCAATAAAATTTTTATATATTTAAAATTATTTTAAAATGACTCTAATGAATTAAATTAATCTTATATAGGTATTATGTATCAATTTTGACCTAAAATAATTTTTTTGTAAAATAAATAATTATTCAAATAAAAATTCGGTTTTAAAATAGTAACCTAGTGTTTTCACTATTAATCAAAAATTGAATGTTTTCAAAAAAAATACAAAAAATTCACCCTAGAGGAGGGGTTGAGGAATGGTCATTTTATATTTGATTTTGAAGTGGAATTTTTGAAAATAGAAATTATTTAATGTATATGGAAGTTAATATTGAAGTGTTGATTAAAATAAATTAGTAAAATATTGGCTATGTGTCATACAAACATTCATAATAACAACTTATAGATATTATTATGTTATTTTAAGTATTTAACACTTACATTAACCATTTCTCAGAACGTTTTACCTTTACCATGGTAACTCAATGAAAATAAATTCATTAACTCATTATATTATATTATATGAGAGAAGATGCCACATAATAAAATGAAATATTATATCATGTATAAAATGATATCTTCATTGAATTTTTTATTATTTATTTGCATCATTATATTTTATAATGTGAGATACCAACACCTTTTGTAATTATGGTAATATATATTGTCTTCCTCTTCTATTTTTATTGTAGAGTTGTTTCATGATATGTGACTCATCGGTTTTAATCTTATGACAATTATATTAGTTATTTGTATCATATAATCATGAATTACAATTCATGAGTAATGTTATAGCTGCTGAGTAGTATCTAAAAAATAGTATAAATAAACCACCAAATGACCATAGTGGTTTAAAATCTAAATCCCATAGTCAATATCCCATTATCCTAATGCTCACTTCTCATTCATATTTATATACAAGATGATATCTCATTATGAACAGAATAGGAAATAAATCCAAAAAAATTGATGATTCAACAACCTATAGATACATTATAGAGATGGAATACCATTTATCTATCCATGGTTATCTTCTTCAAATCCATATTATGGAGACAATTATGGTATTGTGGATTGATAAATAATGGTTTCCATTTACAAGGTTCTTCATTACAATTTTTTAGTTATTTTATATTATTTAATCTTGGTGATATGTGTGTGAGATTTTTACTACTTCCACATATAAAATTAATCATTAATAGACCCCTTATAATCCAATTCTCACCCACCAAAACCCACATCAGTCATGTAGTTTTCCACCATGGGTGGATTCTCGTTGTATTACACAGTGTCCACCTACTAGTACAATACTCTCCTCACCCATCTTAATATCCACCAAACCTCATATATGTAATATCATTGAAATCACACTCCCATTTCTATCAAGAAAACATAATCATTATATTTCATTATTAGATACTTATAAACATGACACAGTTTTGTCTGTTTAAAACATATATGATCAAAATGAAATACTAGATCCCTTATATTCCCAATGAATATTTAGGTTATAGTTTCATATAATTAAGGCAATATTTTTAAACTATAGCCTTCAACACAGTATCAATTTTTTCATAATATAACCTTTTTAAAATGAAACACAATTTCTATTCATGAAATTATATCAAGACATTCAATATAACTTATACACTATTCAAGAACATATTTAAACCATATGGAAAACATTTTTAAATATGGTAAGAGAATATACCTATCAATATGATATATAAAAATAATAAATATGTTAGATCGATGAAAACAGGAAAACCTATAAAACATTTACCATTATCCCAATATACATAGAGAGAATGTAATAAATAACAACCATGTAAATAAATGCACGGAGTTCTCAAATAAAACCATTAAAATCCATAGATATAAATTAGAATCCATTTTAGGAAAATTAGAGATTCATACACATAATATATGCTAAAATTATGTCAAAAATAATTGTTGTGTAGATTAACACATAAGAGAACCCTACATGGTTAAATGCCTAATTCCTATTGAACTCTAAGAACGTTACAAAATACATTGTAGATATAATTTTTTTTAACCCATATGATATGATATATCAGGCTCATTCATAGTCATATATATTTTAAATGTACCATATCATGAATGTAAAAAAAATTATCTTCTTTTTTATTATAAAAACCTATATAAATTGTTTTAATCCCATATAAAAACCAATTTTATATATTTAAATACCATTACTTTTTAAAATATACTTTTCAAAATTGAAATTCTCAAAAACAAATGTCAATAAAAATTTTTGATAAATAAAAAAATTAAATCTTTTAGGGAGTTTTAATAAAAAAAATATTATTAACAGTTGTGGTAAAGACCATTGACATTATATACATTAAAATAAAAAATTTACTTTTAGATTTTATTAAAATATATTCATAAAAACGAATCCCTATTGAAAGCCTTTGAAATAAAGTAATATGTTACTAAAAATATCATTTAAAATTCATTTACTTCCATATGAAAACATTAAAATATTAATGTATATGGACATGCAGGAAAAGGATAGTGAAAATAAATATTGGGAACATCAAAAACAATGTTTTTATTATAATGTTTCCCTTAACTAATTTTTAAATCAAACATATACTAAATATTATCTTGAATAAAAAACATATAAAAATTATTTACACTATTAGGTGAAATTTTAATTTTAATTGTTAATTTTAGTTTATTCCTTACTATTTGAAGTTTAATTACTTCATCAATTATTTTTACATTCTATGTTTTAATGATATTTGGATAATATATCCAAAATTACATTAGAAGGATTCCTATGGTAAAAGTGGTAGATATTAGGTAAAATATTTAATAATAATAATTAAATAATTATAATTTTAATACATCGATTATATCATTTATACAATCCTTGAATTATTGTCATGAATAGTAAACCACATAACAATCCTGGAGATGGGGGGTCATACTTACCCAAGAGTAACATTTCTATCTTTCAGTGATCATGATAAAATGATGTTAGGTATTATTTTGCCTTTATAGAAAAATTTTAATAACTTCGATAATACATTTTGTCTTAAAAAAATATATTATACATATGATTTCACTATAAAAAATTATCATATCCTTTCATAGAGGATATAATACACAAATATGGATGAACAAAAATATTATTTTTAAATGAATATAAATTTAATAAAATATAAAATAAATTATCTTATAACAATTATATATATATAATGGATATCATAAATTAACATTAAATACATCATTATGTCAATCCTTAAGATGTATTGATAGAGAAAACATTACTTCGGTTCATAAGGCGATATCCCATTGTCGACATGAATGATGATTTCATTTCCCATTTCATATATATGTATATCAAAATAGGCTATGGAATTAACATAATAATATTTTATAATATGTAATTTTTTTTATTTAATAATGTTTCAATAAAATTAATGACATAAAAATTTAACTAAAACTAAAGAATTTGGTCAAAAATAATACCTCTTATTCAGAAAACCTCATATTTTAACATCATAATCCCTCTAATGATGATAATATTTCGAAAACATGACAAATATATTGTTTTAAGGGATTATTGGAAGGTTTTTGGGTGGGTATTGTCCGAAAAAATGGTTCTTTATGTTTGAATAAAAGAAGATATGAGGTTCTCATGTATAAGAGAGGGTAGGGGAATTCTTACAATTTTATAACAAGTAAATAAATATATAATGCTCAAGGAAAAGTGGTTCTAAATTTATATAATTACAATATAATATGATTTTGGTTCTAAATAATCTCACCTAGTAAAATTTGATCATTTCTAATTTTTTACACTCATCTCATCATTTAACCCTAAATTATCAATTTTTACGACAAATGTGATATAAAATTATTTTTTTCACTATATTCGTAAATAAATATACTAAAAAAGTAATAGTGGAAAATAAATGGAGTTAAATTTATATTTTAAACCATATAACATTTAAATGTTCATAGATACGTTTTTTTAATTTTAAATGAATTAATAAATATTTTTTTATCATAAAATACCATTTATATAAATTTTTGAAATGTATTATATAATATAATATAATATGTGTCTAACGAAATTAATATAGTTCAAAAATGAAATTTATTTTGACAAAAATATTATATTTTATTTATTCAATCTTCCAATCAATATTTCGATTTTTCTGATATCATTATTATCCTTATCATTTTCATTAACTCATTGGTTAACAAATTTAAACATTAATTGTAGTGATAATGTTTTCAGTATTAAATGGTAAAATGTGTATATATAAGGATTAAATTTTTAAAAAAAGAAAAAAGATATGTATTTTTATATCAGTTTTAATCCTCATTTCTATTTTTAAATATTTTTATGTTTTTAATAAATTTATTAATGTTTTATTTCAGAAAAAATATCATCAATGACCATTTTGAATATATTCATTTAATTTGAAATTTAAAAACACATGATAAAATATTATTTGAATAAAATCCCTTAACACATATATAAAATGATATATTTTTCAAATAAATCATTGAACAAAATAAATCAATAAAATTATACTACTTTTAATATTTGTATCCTAATTTATTTTATTTTTTAAAAATCGAATAAATATGTTGTAAGTGTTGGGATATCATTTGTGGTTATTATTTCCCCACTTAATATTATAAATATTTTATAATATTAAAAATAATTTATATCTAAAATATCAATTCAGAACTGAACATATTTGGTTTTATTCAAGTAAAAAATTATTATAGATATTAATAGATAATGAGTTGTATTTTTAATATTAAATTTCAATAAATTAATGTAAATGTTATAATCCATGAAAAATGGCTATAAAGACAAAATATTACAATCAAGGATAGTTAGGGTGGAAAAAACTATTAAAGTAATTTAAATAAATGTTTTTTGGATATTTTTAGGCCTTATGAAAATCCATTTTACATTAATTACCCAATTTACCTTTTGCGAGGTGATAATTATTTAGTATAGATACTGTTTATATTGACGTAAGTTAAATGGGAACTCGTTACCAATTCCATAAATAATATGTTCAAATGAACAGTCAGTTATTTAGGGTACAAATTCTAGAATTTAATGATATTAATTTAGGAATTATCATCTCAACACAATGAAATACTTTTTTTTAGAAATTAGTTTGTAACTCAGAAAAGAAAATAAAAATAATTATATAATACATTAGATAATATCTAATTAATTATATTATTAATATATAGAAGATTTATATAAAAATTTAATATTAAATACAATTCACAAAAGAACATTTTAATAAAATGAAAAACAGTTTTATAAATTACTAATTTTTCACTATTAACTGTTAAATAATTCTGTTATGTAAAATCCGAAAATTTCACTATAAGATAATATTTTTGACTATTTAGAAAATAATATAATTTTTTTAAAATAATTTTTCTATCAATGTAAATAATTAGTTATATTATCTGTTTTGAAAAAAATCAATAAAATGTTTTTGAAGGAAATTTTATTTTGAATCCTAAAATGACTTTACTAAAAATTCAGAACATCGTTATTACAAATTAATATGAAAAATTGGAATATAATAAACATTTATACATAATTTCAAAAAAATATTTATTAATACTCTAAATGAAATATTGATGGTTAGTTTATAATATTTTCATAATAATTTTTCATTGTTTGTTTAATTGAATTATTTTCTGTTGTATACTCTATCAAATGTAATGTTATTCTAAAAAAATTACAGGATATGAAATTATGCATATTTATTAATTACTATCCTTAATATTTGATAGTGATGATGGTGATCAGAGGTATATAATTGAAAATAGCATTATTGGAAACTCATATCATGAATAACATTAATAAAATTCATTTTATATAGATAAAAATGTAAATATGATGGATATTTGGAATAATAAATAACTTGAAATCAAAATAGGATTAAATTAGTGTGACATCAAAATATGGACATTGTGGAAAAAATGATTTCCAATTAATGAAAGAGAGTGATAGAAATTATTGATCCCATCAATGTGAATGATCATAGAAAAGTCAATGACCACAAAACCATAAACCTTTAATATGTAGAAAATTCCATCAATTAATCTGAAAAGATTGTAATAGGATAATATTTTTATTTCACCGTCCTTTTCCTATAGTTGAATTTTTTTCATATAAACATTGAACATAAGGAAATATAATTACATAAAAATTATAATTTCATAATTTAATCAAATTCAAACAAATTATCATCTTTTTCATTAAATGATGATTAGTAAATATGGGATTTTATGACTGATACATTAAAATAAACATTTAAATAATAACATAACCCCTAAAAGGATAATAAGTTATTCACCATACATTTAGCCATTATCCAAAACCAAATTTTTCATTACAAGTTTATATGATTACAAAAATGAAAAAAATATCATATGAGGAAATAAAAAATTAATCACCATTTCATAACAAACAATAACAAAAATATCAACATATATTCTTTTATAGAAAACAAAACATAAAAAAATTCAAAATGTTTCATTCTATGTATAAAACCCAAAAAATGAAAATTTATTTCATCTCAATTTCTTCCATGATAATTTTCACATTAACAACCAATTAACATTAGTTACACTTCATTTCATATACTAAAAAACGTTTATTTCCTAATAATATAATCATTAAAATATGATAATAAATTCTATAATATACTAGAATCACCATAAATCCAAATTAAAATCATATAATATTCATAAAACATGATAATATCGATGATTCTATGAATCCTTCTCTGATACCAATAATAATAGCTCTAAATCCATACAACTGAGTATACTACTAAAACACAATCTTTATATTTCATCATTTGATACCGATAAACATGAACCAATTTGAACCCTTAATAAAATATAACATAAAACGAAAATGTTGGATCAGATATATAAAAAATGAATTTTTTTGTTAATAGCTTTTTGGAATTATGAAAAACACTTTCATTATGGAATCATCTAATGAGTATATATTTTTTCCAATATAAAACAAAAAATAATTGAATCACATCTTCTTTTCGTAAAAAATCATCATGACATTCAAATTAACTACGTCTTTAATCATAACATATCTAAATCCTATGAAAATCATTTTAAAAAGGGATGATATAAAAATATTAATATGGTATATAAAATTTAAAAAAATAAGACTAGTAAAAAACATAAAACCTCAGTAAACATTCACCTTTATCATAATATTCATTGAGTATAATCAATAAATAATAGGCACATGAAAACCAAAAATCATATTCTAAGATAATATATTTAATAACCATAACAAACTATTATATACCCTTTCAGAAAAAATATAGAAACTTATTGATTACAGTTAATAAAATTGTATCAGAAATAACTAGATCCTAGTCAAATACATAGGAGAAACCTTCCAAGATAACTCATTCCGCCATTCCTTTGAAGAGTAACAACATTTCCCAATGCATTAGAGATCTATAATGGGTATCACCCATCATATAAGTTATATAAATATCTTGTACTCAACATATATACTTTTCAATTAAAATATCATGAATAAAATATTCTTTTCTGGTATTTTTCATCAGAAAACTATTTTATATAACATTTACACGTATAAAAACCCTGTTGTTGACATTGGAATAACAATTTAATTTAAACCCGTTTTGAAATCCAAAATACCCATAATATTAATGAAATTAATTTTATATATGAAAATGAATTTTCTGAATGGAATTCATAGATCATGTAATGGTAATTTTGGTATTAAATATTATTAAGGTTGTATATGTTAAAATAAAATGTTCCTTTTTTTCCTTTTTATAAACATTAAAAAAATTCCCATTTGAATTCCATCAAGAAAGAGTAAAAAAATTTAAATAAAATTACGTTTATAATTAAATTTTTTATAAAAAACATTTATAAATTTAAAAATATTTAAATGGATGAAAAATATTTATAAAATAAATCATGGATACATTTAAAGAATTTTTTAATGTATAATGTCCCTTACTTTGACACTGAATTTTCACATAGCTTCATTCTCATCTTGGATAATAATATTTTGTTAATATTTTACTATCATGATATAATTTTTAAATTTTGGTGATCCATTTATTTTATTTATTATCTGTTCATATTTAATTGCTTAATAAATTATGTTCATGTGAGACATTTTGACGATATTTGGCTTGTACGTCCAAAATTACATAATTAGGATGAATATGGTCAATTGTTTAATTATGCAATCATATCATGAATAATATATATAAAAGTATTAACATTTTTATACATAATTAAAATTTTAAAAAATATTAATGAATTTTATGGAAAATGAAATTCATTATCGACATAGTGGTACATACATACCCATGAGTAACACATACATTTTTCATTGATCATGATTAAAAGAAAGTAATTATGATGTTTCCATTCCAAAAATATAATTATATCATAAATTTCATGTTATCTATTTAAATAAACTTATTTTTTGTATCCATGTCTTTTTTACGAAAAATTAATCACATCACTCCATGTATGTGGTAATCCACACCTATGCATGAATGATGTTAACGTTTTAAAACTAACAGAACAGTAATAATATATGTGATACATTATCTATTGAGAATGGTATATATGTCATCAAAATAATATATACAACATAAATCAATATGTTTTAATATCTATGAGTGGGAATTATGGAAAAATAATTAAATTGGATCCTGATGTAGTATTCCTCTATACACACAAATGAAGGATTCATTTCCAATTTCATGGATGAAAATATGCATATAGAGTATTTAATTAAAATAATATTTTTTCCATATATAGAATATGTTTTTATACATATTAATGCATTATTGATGAATATTTTAAGGATGTAGAAGAAGAAATAAAACTTAAACAAGCGTTTAAAATCAATACCCATTAATCAAAAGATATCATTATCTTTACAAATTATTCCCAATGAGGTTGATATTATACCCAAAATAAGACATAAATTGTATTTTAATGGATTTTTTGAAGGTATATTGGAAGTTATTTTTTGAAAAATGAATTATTATTGACTTTTGAACTAAATCAGGGAGGTTATTCACTCTTATATGTGAGGAGAGTAGTCTTCGATGAACTTCATAGAGTATTGAATTAATATAAAATATTTCTCGTTGAAAATGGATCCAAATTGATATGATGAGAAGATAATATTACTCTTGGTATAAATAATCCAACATAATAATATTTTAAAATAATTCGATGATTTTTCCCTTATCCCATTGTTTTAACCCTATTGAACCTTAATTTTTATTAGAGTGATATCAAAGTTCTCCTCACACTACATGCACTAAGAAATTAATTTTAATCAGATATGTGTGTAGAAAATTGAATATTATTTTTTGCAACCATACGAAGTTTATTTTATTAAAGATAATATTTTAATAAATTTTAAATCAATAATAATTTTTTTAGTAAAATCACATTTATGAAATTTTTGAAAATACATGAAATATTATATAATATTATGTGTTCAAATTAGTTATAATGGTTCTAAAATTTCATTAATTTGATGATATTGAATTAATTTTGTTAATAAAATAATCCATTCAAATTTTTAATGGTTTTGATATCATTATAAACCTTATCATTTGGAATGAGCCCTTTGTTAACAATTTCTATCCATAACCATTATAATATCTTTTTAAATAGTAATGGGTTATAATTTTACCTATAATGTTAAAATTTGAACATAAATGGACATGGAATGAAAATTTAGACCATTGACAAAAATAATAGTCATTTTTTAAAATATTTATAATTTTTAAACAACTAAATAAATTCTTATTTAACATTAAATGTCACTAAGGTCATTTTTGACACTTTTACATTAATTTGACTTTGAAAAAACACAAAATAATAGTGTATAGAATATAATACAATAGAACTTCTATAAGATGTTATATTTATATAAAAACTAATTGTAAAAAATAATATAATAAAATAATTATAAGATTAATATTTTTAATATCAATTTAATTTTTAAATTATTTATGTTTCATCACTTGAATTTATTAATAAATTACCATGAAATGAAAAATAACAAATATTTACAATTACCATTTATAATGTAAAATAAAATTTTTTTATACATGTAAAATGATATTATTGATATTAAATGAAAAATAATGAAAATTTTAACATTAAATTTAAATGAAATAATAGAAATGTTTTTATTAAAATAATGAGGATATAAATTTACACATTATTGAATAATGGGTATAATATTTTTTAAAAAAATATCCAATATAATAAATAAATGTATTATGTAGAGTATTAGAAATTATCACATTATATTTAACATAAATTACTTGATTTACCATTACTTAGTTGACAACCATTTACTACAATTATATTTCATATTGAGAATAAAATAAAATGGAATAGTTAATAAAATTTAGTACTTATAATTAAAAATATGGAATACGTTTTTTCTGAATGAATTTATATAATTGGAATGAAATTCATTTCATATTAAAATCAAAAATGCAGAAAAATAATAGTTTATAGAAGAATGCGTTTTTATGCTCAAAAATGAATTTATACAAAAAATTATAAACATGATAACAATGTATTTAATTTAGATGATTTATATCTAAAGGATTATTAAATGAATTTAATATCATATTCAAAATATCTTAGTACATTTTAATTAAATGAAATGGAAGTTTCCAGAAAATCAATATTTTTCACTATTCAATGAATAATCCAAAAAATATAACCTAAGATAATTTTGATATTATAATTAAAAAATAATATAAATTTTTTAAATAAATTTATAAATTATTTAAAAAATATTTATATTATCATCTTAAAAAAATAAATAAAAATCAATTTTGACGAAAATTTATGTTTGAAGAAAAAATGAATTTACTAAAAGAATGAGTATATAATTATTTTGAATATATATATAAATATTAATTATATTGAACTTTTAGAAAAGTTTTTAAAAAATAATTTAAGAATATTCCAAAATGAAAAAAAAATTATTGGGTTCTAATGTTAACATAATAATATTTTATTATCTATTTAAGATCAGCGTTACATAGTGTATATGATTTTTAATATAGTTACCTTTCTAAAAATATTAAAATATCACAGTATATATATTATTCCTAGCTACACAACACACACATTATTTATTAACATCATAATATTAATCATCATCATCACCATCATTATCGTTTATTACACATCACTACCACATAAATAATCACATATTCTATACATTTTTTAATCATGTAAGTGAATTTCTACCCCCATAATCATTTTATTTTACCACCTAAGAAATAACACATATAATTTTCAAATGTCTTAAAATCACATGACATAGCTTTAAGATTCTCCAAACTAGTAATAACCAAATTCATATTATAGATATTAATTCAACACTATCATTCCAAATATCCTGAACTAAAAAAATAAAATCTCATCACATGGTCAACATATATCAAGGACACATTTTTATGTAGTCTAGATAATATTACACAACATTTAATATCCACATTATCATTTATTCATGAAAAAGAATTTCAATGGTGATTTATCAATAATTTGAGAGAAAATGGCATTAGAATCTCACTATAAATTAATATAATCCCATTAAAATCAGTTTTCAGAATCCTAGTAATATTTATAAATGCCCCACATGATGTTGAGATAGTGTCAAGCCATAATATCATGACCATATTATATTTATACCACCACACATAAATTTTGGCCAATTTTTTTTTCAAATGTACAATATGGAACATACTCATTCAAATATGTCGCATCCCTGGTAAATCATTTTCATTGCCTCCCTAATGAATTTTAACGGATAAAAATAATATCCTATAATGTTTATAAACCCCTTTAAGAAGTTTCACATCCCATTTAAATGTTCACAAAACTACGTATATTGAATAGTTAATTCTTCTCAATAAGACTTCATGATTTTCGAGATACAATTTCAATTTGGAGAATTATAAAATATAAAAAAGTATTCATAATTAAAAATAAAAAACCATTTTTATCAGAAAAATTGCCAAATTATCATCACATATATCATAATCGATATTCATCAATATTCAATAGAGACACTGACACAAATATTTATTCATATTATATTGTTCATATAATTTATTCTCTCTAAAATAATAATATATTCTTATATAATATATATTTCCATTTATATTCACATTTCAATTCTATCATTATTAATTAAATAAGTAATATTTTTTTATGTTACTCATCCTAATTAAATTATTTAATAATAGTAATAATTCAAATTATTTGATTTCGTCAACCATATCTCTTTTAAATTTTGAACATGTTATCCATTTTTAAAACAATGAATTATATAGAGAATAAATAAAATCAAATATATTATGGATTCATAGAATTTATAGAAGAGATGAGTGTATTGAGTCACCTACCATGATTACAAAATGAAAAGAAGTTGAAATTCTATGATGGATAATACCAATATTAAGACTAATGTCATTCTTTATTCACACTATATGGAGATAAATTCTCACCAATTCCATGGGTATTCCTTATTTGACAGGATATACAATAGATATAATCCTTCAATAATGATATTGATGGTAAATTAATTCTGTTTATTTAATTTTATAAAAAACCGATATTATTTATACCATTTACTTCTCTCTTACTCTTTAATTTTTTTAATTCAATTATTATAACTCTACAACCATTCCGTTGATGTAGAATACACCACCTAGAATAACTAGTTATAATATATCCTATAGTATATCTATAGCCCGACCACTTTATAAAATATCTCACATGATAAATTGTTAATTTAATTGAAAATATTATTAAAAAATAACTTTGTGAATAAATAAAAATAAGAATAATGTTCCTCAGAAACATGATATCTTCAAAGAAACCATACTTCTATAAAATATAAAAAAATTAATAACCAAGGAAAACATCATATGATAACTCTTATAAACTACTTAAAATTTCATTTCAAAACTATAAAATGTTTATTTTACCCTTCATGGAGGAGAAACATAATATTTTTTTAATCCCAAAATTCAAATTTCAATGTCTCTATAAAGAATCTATGATTATTGGACCACATTTAGTATTGAGAACAATAGAGATGTTATAGTTTATTGAGGAGAATACAATGGATACATTATACTGGGAAAATATAATATTTGGATAGAAGGAGTCATAGTGCATCAAATTATCCCAAAAAAATTAACTTACACTTATGTTTACAATGTGATTATTATTTTTATAGAATTTTATAATTATTTTTCATTATGATCACATTATTAATTCATTACATAAAAATCAATTAAATATGGAAACATTAATATTTTTTGATATTTTCATTCAAGAAATTATGTTTGGTATTCATGACATAACATTAAATACAAAAATTAAACTTGAAAAAAATATTGGATTTCATGGTTAATTTGAATCATTTAATTCGGTTAAGCATTCTAGTAAATTTGATCCTAGTATTTCTAATTGAAACAAATAAATTAATTTTAGGGAATCTATCTAATGTTTTAATGACTCTAAATGAAGATCTCCCAAATTAACAAATCCAATGGGTTAAACATTTTTTTATAATAATATCATTTGGTGTTGAATAATTATACTAACAATAAATTTTTTATGATTCATTACTTTTTATGGATATAAATGCTTGGGAATATTAAATTTTAAAATTTTAGAATTTTATTTAGATATCAAATCAATTTTTAATATTTTAATAATAATTATGGCTATATGTTTCCAAAAAACATTAAAATTGTTATTTTGATCATTAATTTACATAATAATATATATTAAAATAATTTTTTCCAATTGTTTTATTTTTACCCAACAAGACCAGTTAGAGGAATACCCATGAAAAATTATTAAACAATGTAAAAGGTATACTAAATAGAATAGAATAACACAGGAAAACATCTTTCCTACATCCAATCGGTTCCATCCAAAATAAGAAAACTACATGTCATAATAATCATACCATTCTCTATATCTGTAATAAGGTGCTTCTTACATAGTAGTTTATTCCCACTCTGAAGACATTTCATGTTGCTTCAATATATTAGTGTACTTATTTATAAGGTTCATCTTATCCTACGTTGGTTGCTCTGTACAGTATTACATGTGTGACAATGGGATAGCCCCTCATTCCTCTACAGTCATCCCTAATTGTTTTATTTTTAATGGGTTTTATAGTCATAAAATATATGAAGGTAATAAATCGAAGGAAACCATCCATACCACTTGATAATAAATTATTGTTTATCTTATATTCAAAAATTTATACTATTATCGAATAACAAATTATTATTGGATCAATATAAGTGTATTAAAGGGGATATTTGTATGCCCATTTGGTTTAATTTTTTTACTTTGACTTATATATAAACATAAAAAATTATTGGTTTATGTGTAAATAATCTGTCATTCGAATATGAAATCATATTTCATGAATCATTTAAGGATGAGAACTAATATATTTTCACATACATTTATCACTAATGATGTTATAAGGTAAATTTTCAACATTAGTTCTTTCTTGTCTTATGTAAGTATTATTAATTTATAAAAAAACACCATTAATCTTCCAATAACCCCTATTATCTATAAATTTAAAATGTTATTAATTTATTATTTTAGTATTTATTTACATTGAATATAGTATAACTTGTAACATAAAAAATTATAGACAAAATTTACATTTTAGTTTTACACTTCATGTCCAAATGGTCACATTTTAGGATCATGACATGGGATCAATGATAAATATATTTTAGTGTTTCTTAAATCTAGAAAATTTTTAAATTTTTTCAAATTTTTCTTTTCCCCTAATATTCATTATAATATATTTTTATTCTATTAATTTCATTGTTTTCCTTTATAGTCATTTTCTTCATTGTTTTTATGGTTTTTATTTTCTTCAATTCAATGGTTTAATCAAATATTACATTTCAAATGTTTTTGGATTATATGTAATATGAAAAACTCAAATTTTATCCATAAATACAATCTCATAATAAAATTATGAAATCGATTTTAAATAAAATATATATTATTAATGAATCATGTTGGAAGAATGGAATTTTTTTTATTTGATCACCATTCAATGACGAACCAATAAAAGGGATTTAATAGAGCTACACACACCCAAACAATAATTATTTTTTGTTTCACTCATTTATGATATTTATATTTTTTTGGAGCCATTAAGAAACATTTCTTGAACAATAATGAGGATAATATTTTCAACCCATGATATTCATGTTCACCCAAAACATTATGAAAAAAATTTATTTAAATATTTTAATATGAAACAATTACTTATTTGAGAATGAGACATGTTATTCATGATATACAATTGAATCATATCTTATATATAATGTGTCATATAATTATTATTTTTCATATTATATTCCAAAATATACAGTAAAATGATATAAAGGTGAAACCATCACTGAAAGAAGTGGCCAATATATTCATTTAAACAACTCTTTTCAAATATCAAAAAAAAATTATATAAATTGGAGGTCGATGTGATTCAAGTAAGAAAAGATTCATGCGATAACATGACGTTCTTATAACCCCAAGAGAAACAAAAAAAAATGTAATGGTGGTTTCTCCAAAATAATCCTCATCCACTATCCAATATTGATTATCCATAAATAAAATATTTCATTATATATCCCACTCTTAAATATCATAACTTATATATTATCTTAACACTGAAGAACTATTAAATTTCTAGGCATGTGGGATAAAAACGTCATAATGTTTTGATTTTATTTAAAAAAAAATTATATAACCAAAATTGGTTTTAATTTAATCATTTTTAGAGTAAAAATAATATTAAAAATAATATCCATAATCATAATTCAAAGATGATTCAATTTTGAAAAGTATTCCAATATTTTTTTAGAATGATTTAAATGGATGTTACTAAAAATCATTTTATGGATTAGAATTTTTTAAATATTTTATAGTAGTTTAAAATATTATTTATACACTGTTTCCTCACGGAATCCGGGGATGACCTCCTGGACGGGAGATTCAAACGTTCCGATCGGTTTCTAACGGGTTTGTTCGTAGAACCGGAAACATCCAATGATTCCACATCCGTTTGGACCTACTTTCCAAAGGCAGGCGCTAATTAGCTTGTGGACTAATGAGGCTTAGGAATTTGCATTGGTCGAGAGGATGGGAGGTCGGACTCATCACACCTTTTTGAGGGGAATTATTGTCTACTCCGGGACTCTCTTTATAGATTTAAGTTATGTTCGTGAATCCTTATTACATTACCAAGTATAAAATGTGATTTCCTTTAGTTTTAACAATCAATGATTAAATATGCAAGAAATTTAGAGAATCTTTTATATGTATTCGAGGTTCTTCATCGATAGAGAATCATCTATATTTGTTTATAGATTCTTGGTCAATTGTATCCTTCTAAATATTTATATAAAAAGTCTCTTGGTCATTTTATGATGACCTGGCTGGTTTTAAAGCCACTCAGTGGGGCACTTGAAGTTTATTGTCATTCAGAAGGACAGAGATTATCTCAAAGTTTGGATCGAACCCGTAAATGGGCTACCTACGTATCCTTTGTTTTGGAAAAGGAATCAGAGCCCACGTAGTTCGAGTTATGGAGTATGATTTTTATGATTTATGGCTCAAAGATGAATGTTATAATTACTTTTACACTCTAAGCTCACGTGAGTCATGCTCGGTGTGAGAAACAAGAGGTATTGGTAAAAATTTAGACAATTGTGCCATAAAAGATGCAATCATAAGAATTTGTTTGGGGCTTATGTATGGATGACTGCCCAGATAGATGAAGGTTTAGGATTTACTATTAGGGAGAAAATCCATGAACAGGGTCCATAAAGTTAAATGTGCTTCATGGAGATTTGAATACTCTAATCTTGGGGCTTACTCCTAAGGAGGATGCCCAAGATAGGAGGGGACTTATGATTGGGTTTTACTCCTGAAAAGGAAACCCAAATCAAAGGTAAATTATGACTGGTTAAGAGAAGTTTAAGGGGACTTGGGGATTATTCCTGAAAAGGAGACCCAAGGTTATGACTGAGTCTTATTCCTGAAAAGGAGACACAGCTTAAGGGACTTGGGGATTACTCCTGAAAAGGAGACCCAAGGTTATGACTGAGTCTTATTCCAGAAAAGGAGTCCCAGGTTAGGGGACTTGGGGCTTACTCCTGAAAAGGAGACCCAAGGTTATGACTGAGTCTTATTCCTGAAAAAGGAGACCCAGGTTAAGGGACTTGGGGCTTACTCCTGAAAAGGAGACCCAAGGTTATGACTGATTCTTATTCATGAAAAGGAGACCCATGTTAGGGATTAAGGTTTGGGGCTTACTCCTGAGGAGGATGCCCAAGATTGGGAACTTGATTGGGGCTTTTTCCTGAGGAGGATTCCCATGATTAGAGGATTTGATTGGGGCTTACTCTTGAGGAAGATGCCCAGATTAAAGGTTTTATAACTGAGTATTATTCCTAAAAATGAGACCCAGGTTAAGGATTCTCTCATCTTAAAGGATGAGGTTGAATGAATGAACTCTCAATCTTTGGTGACATAAAGATGTTTAAATCACTAGGTTTTGAGAGAGATTCCACAGAATTCCTTTCAGATAAGAAAGTCAAATCAAGAAATCATGCCATAAATGGCTTTGAAGAATGTCTTGAAGACTAAATCTTGAATAGGAAAGGTGAAATGGCTTAAGAGGGGTAAAAATGGGCAAGATGGGCACCCAAAAAGATAGGGGTGCGCAAGTCTTGAAAGGCGCGCAAGTCCTGCGGCGGCGCGCAAGTATTGGTCGCGCAAGTATACTTGCGCGACATGAGGGGTACTTGCGCGATTTTCAACCAGCATTGAAATGCTTGAGCGACTCTTTATTAAACCCTTTACCATCCTTTTGAGGTTCTTCCAGAAGAGGGACGCGCAAGTTATATTGAAGGAATTAAGTAGGCGCGCAAGTGTTTGATAAGTTTCAACACTTAGGCCTTCCTTCTTCTCCTTAGATCTTCCGTTCTAGGTAAGAAATTACCTTAGAAGTGTTCCGGAAGCTTTGAGAAGAGACTTGGGCGTCGGGAGCTTCAATCCGAGTTTCTGGAAAAAGATCCTCTCGAATGGGGGGCCCACAGGGTCTATTTATAGGCAAAACAAGACCCCGGGCGGTTACCGAGCGGTTACCAATTAGGGCGCGCAAGTCACTTGCACGACCATGAGGCGGCGCCCAAGTATTTTCACGACCACTATGTGGCGCGCAAGTGTACTTGCGCGACCATGAGGGAACTTGCGCGACCTATGGGCAATTGTCTCCTTCTTCATCCCTTTGTCGATTTTTTATGTTTCTTCAAAGGATGAATCACTTTATGCTCAGATATTCCCCTTTTCCGATCTTTAGATTCTGTGAAGAAAGGAGCATCAACAAAAGTCCCCCCTCAGAGTTGGATCCTGAGAGAAATGAGGATTTGACTCTGAGGAAATCGAATCCCTCCAAAGGAAAAGGGAGGCGCGCAAGTCTTTAGTGCGCAGAAGAAGGCGCGCAAGTTTGCGTCGCGCAGGCCTTAAGCGCACTGGGTGCGGCGTGCAGGTAGGCTTCCTGGCCTATAAATACATGGCCTCACCTCCGTACAAGTATCCGGATTTCCGGACTTCATACCTTCTCGAGCTCTCGCCGCGCAGGTCACCTAAGCCGCGCCAGTCTCTTTTCCACTGTTCCCTCGCTGTCGTTCTCCTGTAAAGGTATTAGGGCTTACGCGGTAATACTTGCGCGACAAAAACTTGCGCGGTATATGTATCACTTGCGCGACATACCCCTACTTGCGCGCCTTAATGCCTTAGCCATTTTTTCAAATTCTTTCACAAATTTTATGAAAAATAAACCCATTTAAGAGTTTTAAATTTATTCAAATTTTTGTGCAGATTCAATGGCTCCTAAGGGAATTGGAACGACTGATGAACTGGCTAGCAAGCGGATTGATGACATGATGAACATCATTGGCCATGATTATTATGATATCTGCAACATCACTCTCCCAGATTTGGCTAAGTACTTGAAGAAATATCATCCTATTTTTCCAAAGAGCATCCATCTGCCTCTGTGTGGTCATGGTCATCTACAAGGAGTCAATATTCCAAATGCAAACAATTATACACCTGAGATGCAGCTGCGCTGCTACTCCTCTATTTCGGTTATGTTGTGCATTAAGAGCAACAATAATGGTGTGAACTATCAAGTTCTTCCTCTATTCCATTTCCTTGCAGATATGAAAGTGGAAAACCCATGGGTTGAAATGTTTTCCACTGTCAGTTGGTGGAGAGAAGACAAACATGGCATTAGAGAAATATCTGAAAAGAGTACTCTCTCCAAATGGCTCTTTACTTCCAATGCTCCATTCTCAAATCCATGTATCCATCTTTCAAGTCTCTTGGACAGAAACAGAGTCACTATTTGATCAGCAGAAAATTTTCTCAAATCGCACTCAAGAGTATCCTTTTACAATTGTTCCAAGAAGAGCTAGTATCACTACATCTCTTATTGTATCCAGTTGAATGAATGAATTCCTGGTGGTTGCTGATGAAGCTTTGGATTCCGTAAAATGAAGTGTTATGTTGAAAGCCTCTTGTAATTCTTGAAAAAGAGAAAGAGACTCCAGTCTGTGGATGTCCTTCTAACTCTTGTGTATCAATGAAAAACACTTTCATCTTCAATCATTTGTACCTGTATTCTTTCATTACCTGCTTCAAATTTACTTAAGCCAATGGGCCTAGCAAACATAGTTTGATTTTTACTAGGATTATTACAAATAACCCTACAAACTTTGAACCTTTTAACTGCTCAATATTACCTAAATCATACAAAAAATGTATATTTAGTGAGCTGGAACTTGACTTTTATTCAGAGTTCCTTTATCTTTTGTGGGCAGTTTAAAGTCATGCATGCCGGACATAAAGGGGCTAATGTTTAAGGTCGAAATAGCTTTGACCAAAAATGGATTAAAATGGATTCAATTCCTTGAAAATTTATCTGAAAACATATTACCATACTCAAGTATGAGGGAAAATATGTAAACTATGGCTTAAGAATATTTGAATCTGAGGAATGATATGAAAAAGAGCTAAAAGTCATTAGAAGAAGTAGTTTCCAAGAATGAAGTTACTATTATTTAACAAAACCCGTTAGGGGGTTGAAATATGCAGGGCCACCTATGGGCATTGGCTGCATAGTCAAATAAAATAGCATCTTTTGGCTGACAAGTCTGTTATGTGGACTGTTTATGCAAGGCCACCTATGGGCACGTGCTGCATAGTCAGGCAAAAGAACTCCCAGAAATTTACTTTCCTAGTGCTAAAAGCCTGTGAAAGTTTATGGAGATTCAAATTTTCTAAAGCATCGAGTTTGTTGTATGGAAAGAGGTACTTGAATATGGAGAAGATATTTCCAAACAAGAATATCGAAGAACTGGATAAATATCACTCCTACGAAGGTCTGACCCAAACGTAGGGAAGAAGAATAAACCATAGACTTGAATACTTTCAGATCATGAAAAAGGATATGGGACAAATACGTTAAGGATGGCTATTTTTGCGGATCCCTACATACTGTCGTTTAAGACAAATAAGGACAAAAGAGGCATTCTTCCCAAGAATGAAGTTACTATTATTTAACAAAACCCGTTAGGGGGTTGAAATATGCAGGGCCACCTATGGGCATTGGCTGCATAGTCAAATAAAATAGCATCTTTTGGCTGACAAGTCTGTTATGTGGACTGTTTATGCAAGGCCACCTATGGGCACGTGCTGCATAGTCAGGCAAAAGAATTCTCAGAAGTTTGACATTTTTGTGAATAGAAGTCATGAAAAGGGTTATGAAGATCTGAAAATATTTAAGGTTAGGATTATAATACATAAATATGGGTATTGTCCAATGTATATAGAGATACATAGGTCAATGAAAACCATAATCATGTTGTGGCTGGGTCCTAAATTGAAATTTTGGACTTCACTACGTATCTCATAAGAATAAGAATCAAGCCATACGTAGTTCTTGAATTGTAGTTTAACGTCGTGCAGGACGAAAGTATGAGTGATCTTAGTTTAGGGTCATAGAATTTGGACCATAATAATGAATACACAGTGTGTGTTTTCATGAAGACTTTTCAGCCAAGGGACTGAAAGTGAAATTTGGGGTTAGGCCCAAAAGACTTGGGACTGGATTCGAGGGACACTCGAATGTTCCTACGTATCCCATAAGGATGGTAATCAAGTCCACGAAGTTCTATAACTACCCTTTGTACAAATTTGGTTCGTACATGTGAAGGGTGAAAGGGGATTTTAGTGCAATGATGGTTTTAACCTAAGATAAAATGTTCAGGCATTACCATGTATGCACGTAAAAAATGAAAACCATGATTGAAAAATCAATGTCAATAATAGTTCTCTTTCAAATGAGGAAATCAAAGAATATTGTAGTTTATTGTCGTACCGGACAAAAGTGTTGTATAGTTTAACGTCATATAACAAGGACGAAAGTGAATCAATGTAAAGATATTGATTCCAGGGGCAGTTTCACAAATCAACATCATATGAGGTTGTGGTGAACCGATGTGAAGAGATTATTTTTGGGCTTGAACCCTGGGAGGTTGCCTACATACCCAGCCTGGAGGGCAAGGATCAAAGTCCGTGTAGTTCAATTAAAGAATGAATTAATGATCAAGTTGTTTTTATGGACAATGATCTAAAAAAATGTTGTTGGGACTTACACATGGTTAGTGGCCCAAAGGGAGTGTTATGGTTGATGTTCGCTCTAAGCTCACGTGAGTCATACTCGGTGTGAGAAACAAGAGGTAATAACAACCTTAACGATGCACAGTTTAATGTCATGTAGGACATAAAAAAAAGGGACTATGCAGTTTAAAGTCTTGCAGTTAGGACTATTGGTGCTGCACAGTTTAGTGTCATGTAGCAGGGACAAAATATAGTTTAATGTCATGTAGGACATATCAAGGACTTTTTGTACAGTTTAGCATCATGTAGTTAAGACGATGGGGACAATACAGTTTAACGTCATATTGGACGAAAGGGGGATTGTGCAGTTTTAATGTCATGCTAGACTTTTGATGATTATATAGTTTAACGTCTTTCCAGACGTGAGGGACTTTTATACAGTTTAGCATCATGTAGTTAGGACGTCACAGTTTAATGTCTTGCTGGACATATTTGCAAATAGTTTATGGTCATATACATGGACCAGGGATTATGCAGTTTAGGGTCATGGTGGACGGTTCATGGAACTTTTTCACAGTTTAATGTCGTGTGGGACGAAGTTGCAGTTTAAAGTCATACTGGACCATTACTGTATAGTTTAACGTCATATAGCAAGGAGGAATTGGTGCTGTACAGTTTAAAGTCATGTAGCTAGGACTAAGGTGAACCAATATGAGGATATCAGTTCTGGGGACTTTTTACAGTTTATCGTCATGTTGGACGTTGGAAGAGCCACACAGTTTAATGTCATGTTGCCAGGACACAATATAGTTTAATTTCATCTCAGACAAAATATAGGAACTTCTGTACAGTTTAATGTCATGTAGATAGGACATAATACAGTTTATTGTCATGTAGGACAAAATCAGGGACTATGCAGTTTAAAGTCTTGCAGTTAGGACTATTGGTGCTGCACAGTTTAGTGTCATGTTGCAGGGACATAAGTGCGAATAGTTTAAGGTCATATGCATGGACCGTGTACAGTTTTGGATCAGGGAACAATATTTTGTGTTTATACAAAATACTTCTTCAAAAATATGGCATTAGTTGGAGTCGTGATGTGTTCTCCATCCATTGAGATTAGAGAATACGCTCCATTGGAGTAGACCTTATGTATTGAATAAGGTCCTTCCCATTTTGGTTCAAGCTTGGGAGGTTTCTTTCCTGGTATCATTGGTGCTCTAAGAACCAATACCAATTCTCCCAGAATGAATGAACGAAGACGAACTTTTTTGTTAAAAGCTCGTGCTATCCGATTCTGATAGATTTCCAAGTGGTGCAAAGTGCACAATCTCTTCTCATCTAACTGTTCCAATTCATTCAAACGCTTTTGGGATTGCTCATCTGTCGATAACTGATCACAAATGGCTATTCTGAGTGAGGGCAATTGAACTTCAATCGGGAAGACTGCTTCTGTTCCATATACCAATGAATATGGAGTAGACCGCGTTGCATTGCGAGTGGTAGTCCGATAAGCCCATAAAGCATGATAGAGTTTATCAGGCCATGACCTCTTATCTTTATCCACCATCTTTTGTAGTATATTTGAAAGAGTCTTGTTGAAGGCCTCTATCTGGCCATTAGCCGCTGCATGATATCGAGATGAATGGTTGGACTTAATGTAGTATTCTTGATACAATCTCTTTACCTCAGCAGAACAGAAGTTGGTGCCGATGTCCGTCAATATGGTATGAGGGACACCAAATCTAGTAATGATGTTAGACTTGATGAAGCTAACAATGCATTTAGAACTGACTTCTTTGAGAGGTACTGCCTCTGCCCATTTGGAAAAGAAATCAGTAGCAGTAAGAATGTACTTAAACTTCTTGGCCGTAGCTGAAGGGTAAGGTCCCACCACATCCATTCCCCATGTGGAAAATGGCCATGAGTATTTAGCTGTATGAAGCAACTCTGGAGGTTGATGAATGAAGTTGGCATATACTTGGCATGAATGACACTTCTTTGTGAAATTAACACAATCTTGTATCATTGAAGGCCAGAAGTATCCAAGCCTTCGAATTTGATCAGACAATCTATGTCCAGACTAGGGGGCACCACAGACTCCTTTCTTCAATAATTTGGTAAAGGGTAAACTTTTGCCTGCCAAATTGGCGATAAAACGCCGAATATAGGCTAAGTGTCTTTGAAGTCCTCTTAATTCTTTCAAATTCTGAGGAGGTGACATACCAAGGATTGATTTGGTCTTCTCAGGATCGACTTCAATACCACGATGGCGTACAACAAAGCCGAGGAATTTTCCTGAGGTTACCCCAAAAGCACATTTTAAGGGGTTCATCTTCAAATTTTGTTGTCGAAGCTTGTGGAATATGACTTCCAAATCAGCCAAGTGATCAAAAAGTTGTTTGGATTTAACCACCAGATCATCTAAATAGCATTCAACAGATTTCCCTAGAAAAGGTTTGAAGATACGATGCATGGCGCGTTGATATGTTGCACCTGCATTCTTTAAACCAAAGGGCATCACCCGGTAACAAAACACACCTTGAGGAGCTCTGAAGGCTGTATATTCCTCATCTTCTGGGGCCATTCGGATCTGATTATATCCAGAATATCCATCCATGAAAGAAAGTACTTCATAGCCAGCCGTTGCATCAATTAAGAGTTCTGTAATCAGAACTGGAAAATCATCTTTGGGACAATATCGATTAAGATCTCTGAAATCGATGCAAACCCTAATTTGTCTGTTCTTCTTCTTTACAGGGACAATATTAGCCAACCACATGGGATATTGAACTTCTCTGATGAAGTTAGCTTTGATAAGCTTATCCACTTCAGCCTCGATTTTGGAAGCATAGGTTGGGTGTGTTCTTCTCGCGGCTTTCTTGAATCCTCGATGTTCTTTTGGCAAACCCAAATGATGGGTGGCAACATCAGGATCAAGGCCAGGCATCTCTGTATAATTCCAAGCAAAAATATCTTTATTTTGCTTAAGAAAAGAAATATACATCTCTTTCTCTTCAAGGGTCATGGCCGCACTAATTAAAGTGGGGCGTGGATCTTTCTCTGTACCCAGATTTACTTCTCTGAGTTCATCCACAGTGGTAGAGATACCCTCTTCAAATGCTGGAGGAGCATCTCTAAGATCTTCCTCTTCCTCTTCATCATGTGTTATTTCTTCCGCTTCTACTTGCAATGTAGATGAAACAACGAAATTCTCATGATCATAAGAGATGTCAAAATTTTCACATTTTGAAAAAGAAGCTTCCATTTCCGACCCTAAAAAAGGGTTTTCTTTGGGAAATAAAGAGAAGATGATGGATTGAGAATCGACATCAATATTCACCTCTGGTGTTGCTATAACTTCTTCTGGCCTGATTAGCGAAGTATAGACTTGTTGGATTTCAACAGACGAAATGAAAACGTCACCACTTATGCTTTCATCACTGCTTGGTAAGTTACCAATTTCTCCCATGTTGTCTGGCTTAATTGCCGTAATTGACATTATGGATCTTTCCATAAGAGTATTTTGATTTGGGCCTATTTTGTCAATTTGACTGATAGGTAACACATAATCTGTACTCACATGTGAAAATGGATTTATTGGAATTTTTTCCAAACCATATGGAGCATTAACATTGGTAATTTCCTTCATTGTAGATTTTTCTCTTCCCTTCATGTGATAAAATTCCGCCTCAATGTATTGAGACTCACATGTCTTGAACGGGGCCTTATCACCATACAATGTTCCAACTTGACCATCCAAATAGTATTTGAGACATTGATGGTATGTTGACGGAATAGCTGCATGCTGATGTAGCCAGGGTCTTCCAAGCAAGATATTGAAAGCTGAGTCTTGATCAACAATCATGAAATCCGAATTGGAAACAAGATCTCCAAACTGAGTTCTGAGCGTAACTTCTCCCAGTGGTTCTTGTTCATTTTTATCATATCCTTGCAACATCATGGTAGAAGGAGATAAATCAGATTCCGTGAGGCCCAATCGACGAAGTGTGCGAATGGGCATGAGGTTGACTCCTGAACCATTGTCAATAAAAGCTCTTCGAACATCTATACCATTGACTTTGCCAGATAAGTACAAAGGTTTTATGTGCCCATGCACAACATCATCTTCATCTTTATCAGTAAAAGATATCACTGCATGGCATTCTGCAGGATTATTCTCTATGTGATAAATTTTAGCTGCAGCAATTTCATCTTCAATATCCTGAGGACTTGACAATGCTTCGATGAGTGCTCCCCAAAGATCTCTTGATAGATTCAAAGCATCCAAAATTGATAATTTGGCTGGTACTTGGGCCAAGTGTTTCAATATATCATACTTTTGATCTAGAGGCCTGCGTTTCTCAATAGGAATATGCGGTTTAGCAGGTACCTTGGAAGCAGATGCTTTGGAAGCTGATGCATCTTGTATTGAAGTTGGCAACATCTTTGGTTTTGGAAAATTAGACTGATTAGATCCATTTACTTGTTGAGATAAAGAAGATGGAACCTTTAATCGATCTTCCAAAATAACTGTGCCGAAGCTGAGTTGGCCATTGGCAGAAGAATTTGCTTGTTCTTTTTGAGCTCGCTGAAGGGCTCTACCACGTGTTTCTGCTGCATATACAGTGCTAGTAGGGGTAGAATTAGAGTAGTGGCTTCGGAAAGATCCACGTCTTCCCCTATATCCTGAACCTCTAGAATTTCCTCGGGTTCCCTTATTTGATACAGGGAGTTCAGGCTCATCAAGACTGGAATATGAATCTGTTAACTGAATCATATTAACATAACCAAAGATTAACTCTTCGTCTGATAAAGACTCTGCCTGGTTAGCCTGTTTAGGCTGTGCCGTTTGGTGGGACGGTGCCCGTGGTTTTGAAGTAGATGGCATGAAATCTGCCAGAGTCAAAGACAATTGAGGCTTTGATACATACTCATCTTCTTCTGATTCCTCTTTCTTTTTTGAATTGCGCTGCCCTTTTGAGGATTTGTCTTTTGATGGAGGATTTACTGCAGCTTTTGTAGGAGACACAATTGGCTTCTTCAATTGTGTTCGCAAAATGGAATGGGTCCGATTGATTGTCTTTCTGACCATCCAATCATCATATTTTTTCGCAGTTTTGCTTTTGACTTCCTGCCACTCACCTCCTTCTTCTGGATCTGTAGTGGTAATACACGCTACATGAGCTGAAGAACCCTTCAATTTGACTTGTCCCAAGTCGACCATCTTTTGCAGGAGGTCTTTAAAGACAAAACACTCCTGGATGGGATGCCCCAACATTTGATGAAAGGGACAATAATTGGGACGGTCTTCATCTCCTTCCTTGTTTGGCCTCTTGGGCACTAGTAATTGAACCAAATTATTTTCCAGAGCTGAAATGAAGTAACCAGGAACTTGCTCACTTCGGAAAGAGTAAGTATTACTCTTCATATCCTCAAATTGTTTTCGTCTTCGATCTTTTTGATCATTTGGACGAAACATCCTTTGTTGTTGGCGTTCAGGAGGTGGAGCCCTTCGAGAAGATGAAGGTTTTGAAGTAGAAATAGGTACAGGTGCTTGTTTAAGCATAACTGTAGCAGTTTCTACTTTACCCATTCTTCTTCCTGGAGCTGGTGGAATTACACGAGATTTAACCTTAGCCTGTATAAGGGAATCTTCAATCTGCTGAGCGATTGAAGTAAGGTCTCGAAACCCTCCTGTGTATTTCACAGGGATCAATGGCGTGCGTAATTCGTCACGAAAATTTTCCACACAGATTGGCATCAATTCCTCCTGAGGGAGTGATAAACTCAAGGAATACGTTAATCCCTTCCAACGAGAAGTGAAATCAGAGACTCCTTCATTCTCCCTTTGCTTGCAGTTTGTAAGATCGAAAACTGTCGTTTTTGGCAAAGTTGAGCTAAACTGAAGAAGGAATTTTTGACGAAGATCCTCCCATCCGATGACTGACCGGGATTTCAAGCTTGTATACCAGACAAAAGCTAGTCCTTGCAAGGTTCGCACGAAGCATCTGAGTTTCACTGCTTCTTGCTGCTCTGGAGTTCCCATCATAGGATCACAACAAGACACGTAATGCGTCAAATGTTGTTCAGGGTCTCCTGATCCATTGAAAGTATGGAAAACATGGTTTCCAAAACTGGATGGAGGAGAAATTGAATCTACACATTCAGGGTAAACCTTCTTTTCAGTTTGAACTTGCGCCCGTTTCCCTTCCATAGTTTCTAACCGAGCTGTTAATGACTCAATAGTAGTTATTAACTTTTGAGAAACGTCAGGTTGAACTTGGTTTTGGGTAGGTGCAATGAATGGAGCTTGGAAAGACGTGGTGGTTGGTGCTGCAACTGATGGTAGTGCTGCCAACCGTTGTTGCGTTTGACCCATAGGATTAGACCTCTGTGGGTGTACTGACAAAGGAAGATATCCTTGATCCATCTCAGTAGTTACAACAAATTCCTTCGGCTGTCGGACTTCAGAATTCTTAAGAAGAAGACTACTCTGAAGTAGTTCTGCATTCAACCTTCTTAATTCTTTCATTTCTTCCTCCGGTTGTGCAAATCATTGCTCTAATGAGAGCGATTGACCTCCTTAAGAGGAAGGGTGAGAAGTAACCTGATTCTTTCCTTTCCCCTTATTGGATCCTTTTCGGAGAGGGGGAAGTGGGTTACTTGAAGGAATACCCAGATTATGGGTAAGCCTTTGATTACGTGTGCGCACACCGTCTTCATTTAGGTCTGTGTGTGTGACTTCTTGAGCAGAAACCTCTTCGTCTGATCCCTCTGATTGAGCCTCATCTGGTGAATCAGCAGCAACAGCATTGATGACATTAATGGATGCATATTTCATGGAATCCTTTCTATCAGCATTACTGTGATATTGTCTCCTTCCATGTCCATGACGAGACATGGCATTCCGTTGACTTGATCCCTCAGGAATTTCTTGGAGAACCGTCACTTGAAGAGAATATCCTGACATCTTGGCTCTTCGTTCCTCTTGAGGCTTATTCCCTAATAGAGAGAATACTGACTTTCTCTGAGGGAGGGATTGAAGATTTGAAAAAGTCCCCAGTCCGGTGGACTGGGGGTGTTCCTGCTGTTTCTGCTCAACTCCTCGAATCCCATTCGTTGACTCTGAGGGTTGGGTTAGAGAAGTCCCCAGTCTGGCAAGCTGGGGTGTCTCTTAACATGCTATGTCTGAGATCCTCTTGAAATCTCTCTTGATCTTGCGAATCTTTGTTCGGAAATTAGCTGGATGCATCAACCTGTATCCACTTTTATCACCTGGTTCAAGAGACCGTTGGATGATTTCCGAAACTTCTGTCATTTGATGACGTGTTTGCTCCAGACGAGAGGCTTGTGCAATATTCTCGCCTGCTTGATGTAGGAGCAATTCAACAACTTGTTCTCTATATGCTTGATTTTGAGAGGAACTAGTTGAAGCTTGTTCTCGAGCAAGTTTTTGATTATGAACAAAACCCATTGACTGTGGCCGGCCATGGGCAATAACATTGCATGAGACCATTTTCGGCGGGCTTTGCTGACCAGAAAGCATTGTGAAATGTAGTGCTCCGTGAACACCCCATCCTCTAATATGAACATTAGAAGGAGCATTGGAAATTAACTGACGCAATCTTCTTAGTGAGCCAAGGCATGAACATTGAAGGGTTCTCTGTTGCTTTTCAGCCTTCGGATACCGAGAGACTGATAGAGATGCCAAATCAATCTGGCGTTGTAACCCTTCTATTATCTTAAGATGATTTTCATATTCATCGTAAGATAATACCTTCTTCTTTAATTGACAATGAGTTTTCCATATGTTGAGACGAATATCATGGATTCCATCATCCGTCAACATCTTTGGAATGTCGTACTGGGAGTCAGCCAAAGGCCAAAACATGACTAGTACTTCACCTTTTTCCAGTTTTTTCCTCATGTTCAACATTTCCTCTTTATCATTAAATGAAGATTCTTCTACCTGTTTTGACCAGAGTTAGTGTTTCCTTGTTGCTTCATCGGATTCAACAAGACTGGTAGAGAAATCACTATTCATGCTGGAAGATGAATGACCCAGGGAAGGTTCGGAGAATAACCTGAACCCCAGGCTATCTTCTGATGGAGAAAGAGTTTCACCTGCCGATAGTAAAGCATCAGACATGACTGGTTTTACGTTTGCAAGTGCCTCGAGATAGGAGGGCTTTCTCGTCACTACATTGCCTTCTGAAGAATTTCCGAGACAATGTGAATCACTACTGCGGAGAGGACTTTCGCAACGAAGTTCATCACCATGAGGAGGACCATCATGAAGGGTTACAGCAAAAGATGAGATCTCTTGCTCCTTGGTCTTCTGACCACACAGAGGGTTCCTGTGGTTCTCATCTGAAGAAGAAACTCCAAGATTGACCGAATTTTCATGAAGCAAGCCTTCATGAGGAAGTGTCTGTTGAAGACCTTCAGAATTAATGTTCCTGTTATTGGGAACTGAGGGAGTAGAATCTTGAATTCCGACAGATAAATGTCTGAGGGCTTTAAGAACTCCAGCATCGAGCAAGGCATGATTACAGATTGGCCTTTGATCTCCTGACTGTGCTGAGCGGATCTTTTTCTTAGATGCCTTCTTACTCGCTTTAGAAACCACTTGATGACGAAAGTGATTGCTTTGAGCAGGTGTATGTGCCTGATCCGGAAAGATGGTCAGGTTAGGCTGATAATCATCGCTCAAATCAGGTATATGTGCTTGACTTGGTTGCCTGTATGATATGGGGGAGTATGCCCCATAACCCTCTTGGACTGGAACAGATGTGTGTGTTTGTTCCGGAGTGAATCGTTGATGTGTCAATCCATTGCTAGGGATAGATTTATGTGTCTGTCCCTGAGATGATGCTGAAGTTGTTATGATATCCTGGCAAGCATCCAGAATATGAGCAGGAATTTGCTTCTGCTCTTTCACCATTGACAAAATATGTTTGGTGATTTCAGCCGCCGGAACGGGGATATACGTCCATTCCGGGCTTGGAGTAGGTGTATGTGCCTGCTCCTGTCCTCCTTTTCCTGTCAGTGAATCCTGATAGTACTCAAGTGTGGAGGCAGAGAGTTGAGTCTGCCTCCTGTTTGTCGTCGGGGATTTCCGACTGACTTCTCCGTGCGCTACCAAGCGAGACTGTTGGTAGGCCTGATTAGTATTAGCAGGTGTATGTGCCTGCTGATTACACTTCGCCAAACGCGGTTGAAGAGATCCATCATATGTAGTCAGACGAGCCTGCTGACTAACTGCTGATGTATAAGCAGGTGTATGTTCCTGCCTATGGTACTCCGCCGGAATTTCCTGGCGGGATCGGCTTGATGCTGCCAGACGAGTCTGCTGGACAGCGGGATTAAAACGAACAGGTGTGTATGCCTGCTCGTTATTTGCCACCAAGTTAGGTTGGTGGACTTCTCCGGATATGGCAGGGATGACAACCTGCCTATTGTTAACCGGATTCCGTCTCTGGCGGTTCATCTTGCCTGCTCGGGTTTGAGGAACCTGAGCTGAATGCCTGGAGTCGGTACCGTCATCATGTTGAGGGTGCACTACTGCACGAGTCTGGCGGCGATTGTTGATGGGAGCCCTTGAGAAGGACTCTTGTCTTTTTGAATTAAGGCCCCGAGGGACCTGCTCATTCACTCCCTCGGAGTAAGGGAGTGAATGGAAATTGCGTTCCGGGGATAACGACCCGAAACGGTTAGAGACGGTAGTCAGCACCGCCTGCTTCTTGATTGCTGGCCGCCGTTGTCCGGACGACCAGGTAGAATTGTTAACTTGGAGGGCTTGACGAGCGGCCTCCAGAGTTGGGATAGTACTGTTGCGACGGTACTCCTTAACCAGTGCATTAGAAACACAGCGTTGAAGACGCCGAGTTGGTGATGTCATCCTCAGAGCGGATGACGTTCCAGCAGGATTAGCAGCATTGGTTTTCACAGCAGCAGACCTCACAGTAGAGGTGTTTACAGCAGCAGTATTCACAGGGGTGAATTTACGGAAAGCCATTTTTGCAGAAGATCTTGAGAAAAGAGTGCCTGTTCCATGTAACAGTTATAATCAAGATGAATCCGGCCACTGCATCTTTTGGATGAGCATATGTCAATGATTGCCTTGTTGGCCCAAGGGGCCTAACAAATAAGAATAACATCACTTTTACTATGGTTAAGGATTCACGTCGGGTTCACCATTTTTGTTTCCTCACGGAATCCGGGGATGACCTCCTGGATGAGAGATTCAAACGTTCCGATCGGTTTCTAACGGGTTTGTTCGTAGAACCGGAAACATCCAATGATTCCACATCCGTTTGGACCTACTTTCCAATGGCAGGCGCTCATTAGCTTGTGGACTAATGAGGCTTAGGAATTTTCATTGGTCGAGAGGATGGGAGGTCGGACTCATCACACCTTTTTGAGGGGAATTATTGTCTACACCGGGAATCTCTTTATAGATTTAAGTTATGTTCGTGAATCCTTATTACATTACCAAGTATAAAATGTGATTTCCTTTAGTTTTAACAATCAATGATTAAATATGCAAGAAATTTAGAGAATCTTTTATATGTATTCGAGGTTATTCATCGAAAGAGAATCATCTATATTTGTTTAGAGATTCTTGGTCAATGGTATCCTTCAAAATATTTATATAAAAAGTCTCTTGGTCATTTTATGATGACCAGGCTGGTTTTAAAGCCACTGAGTGGGGAACATGAAGTTTATTGTCATTTAGAAGGACATAGATTATCTCAAAGTTTGGATCGAACCCGTAAATGGGCTACCTACGTATCATTTGTTTTGGAAATGGAATCAGAGCCCACGTAGTTCAAGTTATGGAGTATGATTTTTATGATTGATGGCTCAAAGATGAATGTTATAATTACTTTTACACTCTAAGCTCACGTGAGTCATGCTCGGTGTGAGAAACAAGAGGTATTGGTAAAAATTTAGACAATTGTGCCATAAAAGATGCAATCATAAGAATTTGTTTGGGGCTTATGTATGGATGACTGCCCAGATAGATGAAGGTTTAGGATTTACTTTTAGGGAGAAAATCCATGAACAGGGTCCATAAAGTTATATGTGCTTCATGGAGATTTGAATACTCTAATCTTGGGGCTTATTCCTAAGGAGGATTCCCATGTTAGGAGGGGACTTATGATTGGGTTTTACTCCTGAAAAGGAAACCCAAATCAAAGGTAAATTATGACTGGTTAAGAGAAGTTTAAGGGGACTTGGGGCTTATTCCTGAAAAGGAGACCCAAGGTTATGACTGAGTCTTATTCCTGAAAAGGAGACCCAGGTTAAGGGACTTGGGGATTACTCCTGAAAAGGAGACCCAAGGTTATGACTGAGTCTTATTCCTGAAAAGGAGACCCAGGTTAGGGGACTTGGGGCTTACTCATGAAAAGGAGACCCAAGGTTATGACTGAGTCATATTCCTGAAAAAGGAGACCCAGGTTAAGGGACTTGGGGCTTACTCCTGAAAAGGAGACCCAAGGTTATGACTGAGTTTTATTCCTGAAAAGGAGACCCAGGTTTGGGATTAAGGTTTGGGGCTTACTCCTGAGGAGGATGCCCAAGATTGGGAACATGATTGGGGCTTATTCCTGAGGAGGATGCCCATGATTAGAGGATTTGATTGGGGATTACTCTTGAGGAAGATGCCCAGATTAAAGGTTTTATAACTGTGTATTATTCCTAAAAAGGAGACCCAGGTTAAGGATTCTCTCATCTTAAAGGATGAGGTTGAATGAATGAACTCTCAATCTTTGGTGACATAAAGATGTTTAAATCACTAGGTTTTGAGAGAGATTCCACAGAATTCCTTTCAGATAAGAAAGTCAAATCAAGAAATCATGCCATAAATGGCTTTGAAGAATGTCTTGAAGACTAAATCTTGAATAGGAAAGGTGAAATGGCTTAAGAGGGGTAAAAATGGGCAAGATGGGCACCCAAAAAGATAGGGGCGCGCAAGTCTTGAAAGGCGCGCAAGTCCTGCGGCGACGCGCAAGTATTGGTCGCGCAAGTATACTTGCGCGACATGAGGGGTACTTGCGTGATTTTCAACCAGCATTGAAATGCTTGAGCGACTCTTTATTAAACCCTTTACCATCCTTTTGAGGTTCTTCCAGAAGAGGGACGCGCAAGTTATATTGAAGGAATTAAGTAGGCGCGCAAGTGTTTGATATGTTTCAACACTTAGGCCTTCCTTCTTCTCTTTAGATCTTCCGTTCTAGGTAAGAAATTACCTTAGAAGTGTTCCGGAAGCTTTGAGAAGAGACTTGGGCGTCGGGAGCTTCAATCCGAGTTTCTGGAAAAAGATCCTCTCGAATGGGGGGCCCACAGGGTCTATTTATAGGCAAAACAAGACCCCGGGCGGTTACCGAGCGGTTACCAATTAGGGCGCGCAAGTCACTTGCACGACCATGAGGCAGCGCGCAAGTATTTGCACGACCACTATGTGGCGCGCAAGTGTACTTGCGCGACCATGAGGGAACTTGCGCGACCTATGGGCAATTGTCTCCTTCTTCATCCCTTTGTCGATTTTTGATGTTTCTTCAAAGGATGAATCACTTTATGCTCAGATATTCCCCTTTTCCGATCTTTAGATTCTGTGACGAAAGGAGCGTCAACATACACATACAACCTTAAATACATAAATAACATATTTTACTATGTTATATGTTATAGATACTTATTTTTATTCTTCATACTAGTTCCCTCGATTCATGGGTTCTATAGTATAGTTTTTTATATTTTATTCATGACCTGGATCAGGTTAACCTTTCTTGTGGATGAAACAGGTTCTACATGACTCAAGAACTTCTCTACATATGTCAAATCATTCTAAAAGGTGGTAATGTTCTGTGAGTGAGGTATGAATATGTTTCACTCAAAGGTAATTTTTTTTATAAATCATTGGGATGGAAATGTAAAAGCCTCTATCTCATGAGTAAAATAGAATTAAAATTCATCATTACTAAATTCCATATATAAAAATGATAACACCCAATAAATAATAAAAAATATATTCATAATGATACTAATTAGTACATAAAATGAAAAAGATATCATGTAGCTAGATTATATATAGGTAGTCCCAATGAATAAATGTAAACGAAGTAAATGCAACAAACTATTATTGATTAAAATACTCTTATGAGTACTTTATTTTAAAAATCATAATTAATTTAAATAAAATTTGATGGAAATTGTCATTTTTTATATATAATTACTTTACAAAATGAAAAGGAGGTAAATTAATTCGTGTTGTTGTTATATAATATTACGAAAATCTTGTGAATATAATCATTTTTAATATTACACAGTTTTTTTCTTAGTTTTCTTTTTATAGTTTTAGTTATGTTTTTTGATAATTTATGTTTTGTAATCCTTTTTGAATAATATCATATTAAATTAAATCTGTCAGCATATTATTATTTTTATTTTTTTGAACATTCTAATTTATGGATTCTAGGGATAGATAGATATAGTTTCGTGTTTTCAATCTTATGTGATAAAGGGATTGAAGTGATAGAAATTCATAAATACTTCTTACTAGGGAGATAGAGGGATTCGAAGGATCAGAAGATCAGGAACCTTCTAATAGGTTTATGTTTATGGATTCCATGGATATAGATAAATTCACCATTAATCATGTCAAAACATCTTCAACATACCTTAGATAAATGTGTGGATTTTTAGTATCCGTTAATGATGTTTTTGGAATATAATAAAATAATTGTTTTTATTTTATGCAATGTATGGACATTTAACATTTACTATATTTTGACTTTCCTAAATTTTTTACAAACTATATTTCCATTATTCAAAGCCTTTCATCATTTATTTTTACTATGTTTACATTATTTCTAAAAATATTTAATTTCTTTTATCATATTATTACTCTAATATATGAGTTTATAAAATATTTAAAACTAAAAGTAAATTTAATACTTGAATTGGTTTGAATAATTGAAACCCACTTTTCATATCAGAATTCACCATTCCTCCTATATTTTAGTTCATGTAATTACATATCTTGTGCCAAAACTAGTACAATGTGCCTTCTTGGACCTATCCCTCAGTTCATTCCAAGCTACATATTGACCAATAACAATAGTCCCCTTTCCACTTCCTAGATTGTATAACATAATGATTGCTTAGGCACAAATGTTAAGACCGTATTGTAGTTACATATCAATAGTCCCACAAACATAGTGTCCCATTTTATATCTCAAAAAATAAGGAAATTTAAATTTTGATACAATCATAAATAAAGTAATCAATCCCAATAAATAACAATTATACATGTCACACACTTCGACTATCCTTAGCTACCCTATTTGACGCACACCTACATCAGCCAATACCGACATGTCTCTAAAAATATCATATAATAATTTACTGGGAAGTACAATAACAAATCATAGTCATTAGTCATTACTGAAAGCGATATTCCCTAAATCTATACAAATTTTATACATTCATGGTTATATTGAATGGTATGATAACAATGATTATTTAATACCATATTGAGGGATTTTCATGAATAATATTTGTAATTATATATTTCAAAATCCAAGGAATTAATCATTAAAGCATGAAATGAATGTGTATTAAATGAATCATTTATATGAAAAATGATTCTTCATATTCTTCTAATCGGTTAAAAGTTTTTCTATGATTATAATATATATTTATGTGTTACATAATGAATGAGAAATTTTAGGGAGATCAGATAGTGTTTTTGAATACTATAAATGGAGGGGTGGAGCCAATGAATGTGTTCAGTGAAATATAGGGATTCTCATGTAAAGAATCATCCTCTTTCCCACATTATATTAGAAGGAACATGAATTAAAGTATAACTGTAGAAAAGTATTTCTATTTCAAATGTGATTTAGGTAATTCAATTTCAAACAGTAGAGGATGGATTCATTCTAGTTCCTCTGAGTGATCTTGTTTATGAGTATTGGATAAATAAAAATATTTTAGTTATACTTAGTGTAAGGCACACTTTCATGTTATTAATTTTATATACGTCCTGTTTTTTCGTTTTTTTCATGGTTTATCTAATATTTGAGTTTATCGTGTCTTCTTATGTGATAAATAAATTTCATTTGATATAGAGAAACCCATGAATTTTATCAATGATTTACTATGATCATTGATTAATTAAATCATGATAAAAAAGAATATTATTAATAATGTTTATTTATAAATAAATATGATAAATTATTTACAAAATTGTTTGTTTTATGGCATATAAAATTATAATCATCATTTGGATCATCATTTCAAATACAGCATTTTATAAAAAATTGTAAATAAACTCTTTGTTTTTTGGTGTATAGTTACACGTGATATTTGATACCATAATGAGATATAGAATCATGGATGGTTTATATTATATTGGAGCATGCATGTTTTTTATTCATAGATAAATTAAATAACACAGTTATGTGTATATATGAATTTCCAATTAATAGTATAGAGGCCTCCAGTATATATGATTAACCAAATGTGGTCCTCTATTGTATCTTCTTACAAGTGGGTAAGATTTTTATTCTTATAGAGTATAAAATGTTGTGTAACACATACCCCCATGTTTTATTGCACATAAGAAGCATTATAAATCAATATTTTCCTTGATAACTCACAAGGGAAATATTACCTATCTATCATTTATAATGTTATAGATTATGTAGTTAAATATATTATAAAAAATGATCTTTTTCTAGATTTTAATTATGAAATCATTTAAATGGTTTGTAAATTTATTATAAATTATAAGGATGGTATCTGGAAATATTTATTTAATTTGAAATGTGTTTTTTAGTTAATTATAAATATAAAGTTAATCATGTATTAATTAAATATTAATAAAATATGTAATGAAAAAAATATTCAATAATAACTGTGGATGATATTAAAAATTATAATAAAAATTATGTTATCAGACTCAACTTCGTATTTCATGAATGTATCAATTATTTTCAATTTTATTATTATTCATCCATTTCATAGTATTTTTCATTGAAAATTAAAGAAATATTTTCATTAGTGGGAATCATATGGTTAACCCAAAGGTAGTGAAAATCACGTGACCTCATCATGCATAGGGAAATAAAATATTTTAGAGGTGTCCATATGGATGGAAAATGATTTATTTAGTGGCGTAGAAAACCCTTGTCACATCATATAGGGAAATAAAAATCATTGTCATGGTATGTGGATGAATTGGAGAACTATGTCGGAAAACCATGTTTCATGACTTATTCATTAAAAATATGTACATTCCAGTGAATTGAAAAATTATTTAACTCCTATGAAGCCTATATTTTCCAACATTCTCAAAAATTGAAACATCCCCAACATAATGAATTTATTCCACCCTGATCCTAGTATCAATTTTACTTCCATTTTTTCAATTTTCTTCAATGAAAACACTATCTCAAATAATAATTCCAATTTCCATGTAATATTCCTTCTTTATTAATGTTTTTCTCTTTACCCCAAGTACATGGTGGATTAGGGTTTGTACTAGATTAAACTATGGAGTTCTTTTTAGGGGAAATTATTTCTTTTCAGTGGTCCCTCTCTAATATTTTATTTGATTCACATAATTTATAATCATTAGAAATAAAATATGGTATGTGGTTGCAAAAGATTCCTCAATTTTTTTATCACGTATTTCTTTCTTATTGTAAAGATAATTTAAAAAATTAAAACAATGTTATACAATAATTGAATATTGTTATGAGTAAAAAGTTTATTTAAAATTTGAATATTCCAAAAAATAGTATTTATATTTATTTAAAAATGAATGTATTATATATATATATTATATTTTCATTGGATTTGTAAGTTGAAATTCCCCCATTTAAATGTAAAATAGTTTTATATGATAACATGGTTACTCTATTGAAGGGTAACATCAACTTGAAAAAAAGATGCATACGTGAGAGGACTATGAAAATTATATTATCGAATAACACATCCATCCTAGGATTTCATGTAAATGAAAATTAGTGAGCCAAGTAAGATTATGGATCTCATCAACAACAACGACCCAAACCCTTTCTTCTTCGACGATCATTCCAAACACAAGTTAGGTTGTTGTTTTATCATATTAATCACTTTTTTGATTATCACTAATAGGATGTGAATAAATTCTTTTAGTGGATTTATTCACTAGTATATTGATGATTTGTGGGTGATTTAAATAGATTCCTAGTATTTTTAGAGTTTATATTTTTGAATTTTGGATCCAAATTGGTCATTCAAATGAAAAAAACCAAGGCCTACCAAAAACATTATGAGGTTATTTCCTATTTTTCATTTTCTTAATTTCTTCCCATGTTCTATGCACCATCATCAATAGTATTCCTTTGTTTGACTATTTAATAAACACTTGGTAATTGACCATTTCATTTCTATTTTTTGGATAAATTAATTGACATTATGGGTTGGGTTATATGATATATGAAGTGATCTGGTTCAGATGATTTAAAAACATATTGAATTTAGATTTTTATTACATCACTTTACATTATGTGTAGTTTGGAACATGGTGTGTGTTGTTGAATAATGGGAGTCAATTTATGAGTGGATCATATGACAAGAATCTGTCTTCTAGTTATTTATTGGTCTGGTCAACCCAGATCTATGATTTCTAGGTGAGATTTAAGACTACATCCAAGTATGCACTAGTATGGGAAGATACATGAGAATTTTTTTAACCTATAAAAAATTCATTAATACATACTATTTATTCTAAATAACAAATGAAATGAAGTCCCTTCATATGGTTCTAGGTTTTACACATGAAATAAAATATCACACAGTATGTGAAATGTGTCACATGCTATGTCATCAAGGTATTGTGTCTATGTGCGTAATATAGGGTAGCCCGGTACTAACATGTAAATGTAATAATGAATGGAAGGAGTTCACCAGAACAACTCAACACTCAAGAACATCCAGGCACATAGACATGACCAATGTATAAGGTCATGAATAATGGGAACAAACTTAAGTCCATGAGCATGGTATATAGATCTTAGGAATACCTGATGTTGGACTGACATGTTATGTACTCCCAATAAACTATATTCACATTTCCTATAGTAGTTTGAGGATTTTTTTCACTTCAGTGTATACTATATTACATAGGGTTCATTCCATAAACCCACCCTCCATGAGGTTGGTGTGGGACACCATGTCCTAATTATAGAGTATGACACATCTATGGATCATACATAGATAATTTTTTTAGGAATCCCCTGTGAGGCCTAGTGTTGGATCTCCTATCATATATTCTTAACTATGTGGGGTTCTACGAATTATAATAACCAATATACATGAATATTTCTCCACAAAAATGAAGGTTAATCATGTAGGGTTATCAATTTCCCCAATGATCCATCAGTGTAATCTACAATCTATGTATTGATCCATACACTGTTATAGGACACACTTCATCCTAGCGAGGCTAAAATTACTAAACTCTAGGAAGAGTAATATAATCATTATTAGGTGCATGTATTGTGTTATCCCAAATTATCAATAATTTGAAATCCCTAGAAAAATTAAAGGATTGACTTTTGGTTGTGAACACACCAAAAGATTTAATGTAAATCAAGGGTATATCTGGGGGTTATGAATATGTGTATCACATTATGATTAAAATTCCCTTACGAAGATCTGACTACTCTATTTCGTCATTATGATTATTGATTTTAGGGGGTACTATTATTATTTTTCATAATAACCCCTACATGGGATCTACCCACACATTTCATTCATTATATAAACTAAATTCCATTTGATAGGGTCCTTGGATGACTAGAATTACATGTATCTTAAGTGAGATGGATAGTAGATGGATCATACCATGACATTAGTATGAATGTAGTCCCCTACATCTAAAATATTTGATATCCTTTATTGTTTTTGTGGAATTTAATATTTTCCATTATGATTTCAGTAATATTCAATATTATTAATATTGAATATATTTTTATAAATTTATTGGTATCATTATATTTTACATTTATTCATTACATGCTTATCTATAGATGGATTATTTATAAAAGTGCCATATTCTAAGGGTTATGAAGCGTGTGATATTCCTACTCAATGTTTGTTGCTAGACCTATTCTATTGAATCAAGGAATGGTGTGTCACACTAAGATTATAAATCTCTAGGATGGACCCAGTTGTTTGTGTCTTGATATTTTTTTATCAGTGGAGCCACATCATAGGACAAGAGTTTTTAGATTTTATACCTCTGTCGTTGGTTTGGGATCTAAGGGAATAATGTTTAAGTGTTTTGAGTTCAGCTCTCAGGACATGGAATCCAGTGTTGGTGTAGAAGCCGTCTTAGCTATTTACTAGTACTCTGATAAAAATATTTTTGAATCAGTTATAATAGGCATTAGTCTCCAGAAAGACATTGGTACATGCTACATATGGAAATATGTTTTTTTCCATGTCCTTTTTGAGTTAGTTCTCTAGATATACTCTTAAAATGTTATACTATAATCAATATTACGATGTAAACTAGATGATTAATTATAGGGAATACATATTAGGGTCCCACATATGTTCCACCATGTGATGAGGTTTCTATTGAGGGACATTTTCATGACGTGTTACCTTCTTGTGTCTTAACATCCATATATCCACCTATCGAGAATAAATGTATACTGAAAATAATTATGGGTGAGTAATGATAGATTATTGAACATTAAATGTTTTAGTGACAAAAAACCCTTTGGTTTCCCTATGATACAGACACCTAGAAAGATGAGAATTTTTTTGAAGCAGTTACAATAGATTTCTAGCTTTTTAGCACACCTAGTGAATAGATAATTGTCCATGTCATGAGAATTTTTCAAGGATCCACGGGGACATTATGGGGAATAGTGACTCTATAATTTTTTAATATTTCCCATTAATTTGTAGAGATTTAGTTCCGTTTCATTGATATGTTATGTCCAAATTTTTTGTGATAGGTTCATTCCAATGAACTCCTAAGGCTTCAGTAGGGAAGCATGACTGTTGTTGAGTACTCATCATGGTTAAAAAGTCTCTCACAATTATCTATTGATAGAGTTTTTGATATGTTATTCTACTAATAAACCTTTGATAAGGGCCAATGTGGAGATATCAAGGATATTGTGATACTTATTTTCATTCCTATCTATGATGGGGTGCTGGAGTGAGCTTTGTTAGTAGAGAGATTGTCACGACCTGACCCAACCTGGGGATTGAGCCACAACTAACCTGAGGATGCATTCAAAATACAGGGGGTGGGGATAAGAAAAAAGTATCACTAAACATGGAGAGGCATTTTCCATAATACGTGTGCACAGCGACATCCTACTCAGTGAAAATTGGTATAGGGATTGAAATAAAAGAATCAAAAATGCTATAAATATATGAAATATTCATGGGCCACTAAACAAGAATGATGTATAGTGGTGTATAATGAAAATTAATAAGGGGATAATACATGCCCAAACAAAAAGTATATCTCATAGTGAAAAAATATAAAAGATAATACTATTGAGAGAGAACACCACCAGTATCCAAACCCCCAACTATCGTAGGTGGTACTAGCACACCATATCCGTAACCTCATCTAATGTTAGGATCTACATGCCCACCATAACCAAAAGAAATGAAACATTATGAGAAAATACCTTACATGGGTGAGTAAATACATATATAGTAGAATTCCCTGAAAAGATGGAAGGGGAGTAGTAAGAGAGACGACTGAAGAGGGATGCAGTGGATAGAACTAGGTATTTTAAAATGTTATAGCTCATCCCAAAAAGAGATTTAATGTGAACACAGAAAAATTATATTATCTTGATAAGGTGAGAAGATAAACATATCATTGAGTCTTCACTACCTATTGCAAGAGAGTGGAGTCATGTAACCACATGAATCTGACAATGGAACGCATGTGGCATACCACAAGCGTCATCAAATCTCTTTTAAAGTTCGTAAATATAAATAAGGAGTGGGTACTTATATAAGATATATATATATATATATTATTAGTCCAAGAAACTCATTAGAGATAATATGGTGATATCAATATCACATCTCATCCCAAGAAGATGAGTAGAAAACAGTGTCAAGGTAAAGATCATCTGTGATGCCCATCACCTCATGCATCTGCACTAGAAACACAATTCAAATGGATAAAATAACTACAACGTGATTCTATATTCTTTGGGAGGCACTGACTGGAATGCATGTTTTTACATCACGTCCTTAGGATACATCTTGGTGGGGGAAGGCATCCCTCTTTCTCCTGAGTCCAAAGGTACATAAGACAAAACCTCATCACTCTAATGCATAGTCAAGGGGTAACCACATTGCAGAAAGGATATCATTCCCTGGTATTATAGGAGGTTCCTACTCTTGTAGTCATTGATTTATTCCATTACCCAGTCCTACTGGATGGTACCACTTGGAAATTCATTAGCGAACTCCACTGCCCGGTATTACTAGAGGGTATTCCCGATGATCCATCAGGGAAACACCAGTACCTAGCTCGAATAGAGGGTTAGACCAGAAATATTTCAAAAGGATGCACCACTACCCATCCAATTTAGAAAAAATTAGTTGAATATTAAAGAACCCATCTACACAATCCAACTAGGGGTAAATTGGAATGATCATTGGGGAAGGCCACTACCCATCCAAGCTAGATGGTAAGACTCGAACTGCCTTGTGAAATGCCACTGCACATCTAAGCTGGAGGGTAAGCTCGGTATGTCTATGGTGAATATGTATTATAGATTCCATCATCAAGTGCCCCATCAGGTCATGAAAATTTATAAAATTTCTCATCGAATAAGAAAATCCACATTTGAGGGCCCCATTACGTTCTATGCCTAAAACACATTAGGATAGGGATCTCACGGACAAAAATCTGAGCTCAAACAAAGGTGATATGTATGTTTGATGATTGATTAGTAGTTACCAGGTAGTACACAACATGTGAGTGGACCCACATAGAATGTAATCACTATTCACTATATGGTTGTGTCTTTGGTTGATACACAAGTCACATCCATATAGGGGTACACACTGTGTAGGTGGAATAAATTGTGTGTCCCACCTATCCATAGACCATGAAACATCTTATAGCCGTGTCCATATAGTCAGACCATGTTTCCATTTACTTTTTCACACGATGTGTATGCCCACACTAAATTCTATCCATATGGCCAACCCATTCCAAAATAATTCTACATGGACTCCCCATCTATGTGAGCCATCACAAGGAATCTCCAACTATGGAAGGTGTAAGGACATGTAATGTAATGATACCCACTGTGTTACCCTCATGTGTTTCGAAACCATAACACCCCCACTAAGGGGGATACAACCAATGTTTTCATCATCCTTCATAGCATGTAGTTGGGTTTTTCTGGAAAACCCAAATTTATCCCAATAGTTAATTTTGCTTCAAATCTGGTGAATCCTTGGTTTATGAGGCCTCAAAATGATCTCAAAACACCGTATATGGCTGAAAATATGATTTCTTGTAATTTCTCACTATGAACTAACATCATTCGTCGATTAGGGTTTACTCGATCATTACTCACAGATGTGTGTCTTTAAACCTTGATGATTTGGCCCCAAACCATTGGAATCACCATAAAATCGTCACAACGATTCAATATATATGCTCTACTACCAAATCAGTTGATGATTCATCGATTTTCTATAATATTGGTCACCTTATCATGCTTGGGTATCCATAAAACTCTGGAATCAGGATGCATGGGATTTGATTTGAAAATAACATGAAGAAAGGAGCAGAAAAAGAATAATAAAAAAGTTTTTAAACATCACCAGGCAATTTATCATGGCTAATAACTGAAAATGGGGATATGGTATTAGATGAACAACTATATAATTGATTAAATTTCAATACTGATCGCATTAAATGTTTCCTATCAGCACATATCAATGAAATTATAATCATTCATATAAATTCATTTAATATAACTGTGTAAATACTTGAAATATGATTCCTACCTATATCATGGATCAATTTTTGGGAAATAAAGTTATTGTGAAACAATCAGTGGAAGCTGGTGAGTCCATTTTGCGTGGACCAGCCTTGATCCTGAGGATTATCAAATTTTGTTCTGTGAAGTAATTATCCAAAGATATGATTAATCAATAACTAGGGGAATCCAGAAATTATGAATCCAATCCATTCAAAATACTTAAAATGAAAACATTATAATCATTTAATTAGGTCCAATGTTAATTAATCAATTAATTCCCACAACGGACCTCCAACGAGTGTGTGGATTTAATTTCCAAACCAACTCATTTTATATCACTCCTTGTTAAATATTCATATTCTTCCCCTAACCATGGTCTCAAAATTCTAACACGATCAAATGTTTAGGAGTTATATCATTTTATTTATTTAACAAATCATGAATAGTGTAAAATATATTTATTATTTTTTAAAATTTATTTTGGGAACACAATGTCTCAAAATTGCACACCGTCATAGCACCTAGCATTGAAAATATATTTCAAAATATTTTACAAACATATAATGATAAAATTTGTCTATACATAAATCCCTACTTCAATATTTTCATTCCCTAAAATATAAACTATGAAAAAATATGAGGATACTAACCCTCCATATTGAATTCCCGCTCCATGGAATTTTGCAGCATTTTTTTGTGGTACCACAACACGGGAACCGAAGGGATGGTCTATCCTCATAAGGTTTTCTCACAACAGTCATCGATCACCATCATGTCCTCTACATTGGTGAATTCATCCTCAATGTCTAGCTATCCCTAATCATAGATGTGAATATATTCACGCATGTATTTTCCCAACTATGACACATGTAAGGCATTAGGAACCAACTCCTATTGTTTGGGTAAGTTGATGTAGTAGCTAACCTCGCCAACATTCTGCATGATCTCTAATAGGGTGATAAACATCAGGGATATTTTCCTCCCTGGACAAACCTTAACATTACTCATCAAGGGTTGACCCTAAAGAAGTTTTTGTCTCTCTAATGGAACTACAAGGGTCTATAAGGGGGATCTGTATAATATCTCTATATACATTAGGTTTTCTTCATCTATTCATGGATGACTGTCACTTTCTCCATGGGATCCTATACCAACTTTGGTCCCATGATAGATGACTCTCTAACATATTTCTATCACAAGAGAAGCTTACATGGTCTCCCATATAGTAACTCAATAGGTGTCTTGCCTATGGTAAAGTGGTTTCTAGTTTTTATGTATAATTTACTAAATAATAGTGATTCTCCAACCTCTGTTTGAAATCCAACACCCATGACCTAAACATACCCTCTAGAAATTAGATATCACCTTTAGTCTCCCCATCTTTCTTGGCGTGAAAGGTAGTAATCATCAACAAATGGGTCAAGGATTATTCATATTGGAATCTCCATAATCATGATATGATTCAAACATCAAAAATTGAGACAGTATTTAGTGTAACCCTATGAAAAAAGAAGATCATTTGTGTGTACAACTACACCCAAAATCTCCACCAAAATATGTTACAAAATAGAAATGATGTGTGATGACTTCATGACTCGGTCTAATATCAATAGGATGATGTGAAGGACCTTAACTATCTATGGAAGAACTATGCTGAAGTCATAGATATTCCTTCCCATAACCAGTTTGGGATCTCAAGAGGCAGTAACAAACCCGTCTGATATTAGTGCTCAACCTTCACCTATTGACAAGTGAGACACCATCTGATGAACTAATATACTATTTTTCTGATGGTGGACAACAAAAACTAGGAATGGTGATCTCATTACATATTCCCAACACCATGAAGACCAACTAAAGTGTATGTATGTGAATCATTCACCACATCCTCACCTATTATGATCAGAACCACTGTTCGCCCATGGAACATGATCTCATGATTTCCCCCATCAGATTACCCATATGGTGCGCAACCTTTAGAAACCTAATCACATAAAACCTTGATGGCGATGTCTCCAAACTACGAATCTCTCCCAAATTAGAAGAGCAATAGAGTCATCACTAGATACTGAGGAATGTTTATACACTCATTATCTATATGGGCCAACTATAGAGAAGCTATCTAAATTGAATATTATTTCACAAAGAGAGACTAAAACATCATGCTATAGGAATCTGCTACAATTTCCCCTTTCCTGTAGTATAAAACGTCTCAATGTTTTAGTTTTCCAGAAACTCCAACTAGTGTCAATGCCTCAAGTTTATGCCTCTCTGAGTGAAGACATACATGAGGCTCTTCTGGTCTGAGAAAACCTCAACACACTATCCAAGAAGGTAATTACTCTACATTCATTAGGAGTATACAACCACTTATAGATATTGGCCATCACTCACATAGTTCTAAAAATATGTGACTAATAACACTTCTATTAAGCGATTATGGGTTTTCATTCCATCAACATGCAACCGAACCATGATCTTGATGCACCAAAATACACCACAAACGCAGCGCCTTCCTCTGGTAGACTTAATAGAGGAGCATATACCGGCCTCTACCTAAACTCCTCAATGGACTTCAGGATCTGCTCATTCCATGTAAACGATTATCCCTTAGGCATCAAAGCTATCAAAGGGGATGCTACTATAGATAATTCTACCACAACTCTCCTATAGCACCCTTCGAAGAAAAGGAATCTCCACACCTCCAAAACATTCATGGGTGGTTACCAAGTAATAACTACTCAATATTTTTTTGGATCCATGACAAAACCATGTTTAGAAATGAAATTACATAGAACGTGAAACTTGTATATCAAGAATAGGAACTCCAAGAGATTATTTTAAAGATGGTTCACTGAATGTAAATCAAAGACCATAATTAAGTGATCTGCATGCTCCTCCTCTGTTTTAGAGTAGACGAGTATGTCATTGATAAAGAAAAAACAAAACTGACCCATATATGTCTGGAAGATGTGGTTCATCAATTTTTAAAGATGGTGGGGGAATTTTTCACACCAAAGGGCATCACAGGTAACTCTTAGGGCCCAAAGTAGCAATAGAATTCCAACCATGGAATATAAACCTCATGATCCTTCAACTGGTTCTTTCCAAACCCATGATTGATCTTGGAGAACTATCTTGTAACTCGTAAATGACCAAAGACGACTTCATTATCCAAAGGGTTAATTTTTCTATATCGAGTCATAATTTTAGTGATGATAATCCACACATGGAAATAATTTCACGTCTTTTTTATTCATTAATATAACCAGAGCTTCCCATGGAGACACATTGGGTCTGATGAAACGATTCTCTTGTTGGAACTCCAATAGTAATTATAACTTTTTGTGTTTTTTTCATTTCATATTATATTCATTAGAAGATATATGTGACATCCCTAGTATAATTTCAATGAAAAAAATAAATCTCTAAACATGGATGTAGTCCCTAAATATCTTTAGGGGAGACGTCTATATAATCCCCAACAACTGAAGGAACCAAGATTCTGGAATATTATACTGCACAAAGGGTTACTAATTCAATATAATGGGTAATAAGATTCTATCTTCTACTCAAATCACTAACCTATCATACTCTGTGGTTTCTCTCACTAAAAAAGGAGAACCTCTTTCCATCAATGCATAGTAATATTACATGTCTAACATATAATTTTATTTTGGCATAAACCATAGTAATAAAATACATTCCCATGATGAGGTCGTATATTTACATAATGATGACCGAACGTCCCCTCTTGAACATCTCTCCTCCAATCTATAGCTCTCACTATTGACAGATGAATGATATATAATAAGCATTACCAATATAAACATCACGAAAAATATTCTCTGCTATGTTTACTTCTATTAGCTCTAGCACTCATACCAAGAGTCGAGAGAAAACTGAATAACTATAATAGATTTCTACTAATACTGAAGTAGGTGTAGTATAATGAAATATCATACCTTGAATCATCTCATGCACTGTAGGAACATAGACATCCAAAGCATGCGGTTGTCTAAGTTATTTGTAACCATCTACCAGAACATGATGTGGGATTCCTGGTGGTGTTGGCAGAAGGACATCATACCATCATCCCCACCTATAGCTCCTCCTGCTCCTCTGCCAACTCCACCTTCCTAGGGTCCACCTTGTCCCCACATGGGAGATCCCTAATCACAGTAATGTCTATACTACGGTGGTACATCTTCTATCTACCTAGGATTCTCATCACGTCTAGTTAGGCATACTCAGGACATGTGACCTTCCTAATCAAAAGAATAGCACTGGACCTCCCTGATATTCCTTAGTGCTCTACACATCCACTACACTATAAGAACACATCCCTAAGTATACTCATGTAAGGTTCTCCTATTTCAAGATCACTACAAAATTTTAGCTAATATAGTTGTCTCATATCTATCTTCCTCACTGCCTGCTTCAACAATCTATAATCCATATGAATGAAATCACTCTATATCATGTTCCCACTCCTGCACCCTGATATAGGTGGGGATGCTTAGGGGCTCTATGTTGGCTCATATATCTCTGTGGAGTCCATTCATAAATAGTAATTCTCGAATTTATCCATCACTACCCATTTCAAGAGAATACTGCATATGTTCTTGAACCTAGATGTATACTCTACCACTATAATCCCTATTTATAGAAGATTTATAATCTCCTAAATCTAATAAAATCATATGTAGGAGGGTCAATTCCACACATAAAACAGTTATTGGATGTCATCCCATGATAGTGTTGACTAATCATGCATCTAGCTAACTAGGAATAAAAAATTCCAAGATACTCTATTGAGCATTCTAGATTAAAATCCAACCATTTGATCCATGAGTGTATGGATATGCCTGATGATATGGACCACCGATTATATCCAATCCTTCTACTTCTAGAGGATCGGGGAATTTGGGGAATCTGAGTGATCTATGATTCTAGAACTCATGATGTTCGCTCATCCTGCACACTCCATCATTCTACACTACATGTAATATATGCTAGTCAATAGGTGGAGGTGTTCTACATTCCCAGCTAGATGAATGTGATAATGAGTTGTACCTTGAACAGAGGAATCACCACACCTAGGGTCATTGTAAAAAATATGTGCTTGTATGATAGTTTGTTTTCATCACATAGAGATATTGTAAGGATTAATATGGTAAGGTAAGCATATAGAAATATATATCAACAAAAATAGAGATCTAACTCAATAAGGATTGTCAAAGGATTAGTCCTATCTAATGTATGCACCATTGATTGTTGAAACAAATATCTCAGTATGTTGTGTTGACAAGAATGAGGTCACGGTCATAGTGAATGCATATGTATGGTATATTACAATATCTAGACTCATATGCCTAAGATCCTCTCTTGAGAAATATTCACATTGTTTTAATAAACCAAATAGATTTTTTTGGGTGAATGCCCAAAAAAATATCAATGGTCAAAAAACCTCTAATATAAACCTTTTAAAACCCAAACTAACCTGGGGGTAGAGACAAAACAACCCCAATCACTCCTCTATAGGCCAATGGTGGAAACTTGTGTGGTAGGAACACTAAACTCGGGGAGGCATTTCCATAAATACTTATTCGCAAGCATGTATCCATCCTAATGAAAATGTTTATAGGGATTTATATAAAACATGAAAACCATTTATAAACATACCAAATATGCAATAACCACTAAACAGAAAGATGCAGACTAGTATATAATAAAAAGTTAAAGGGAGAATGAAATTCCCAAACCATCTATAGACCATAAACTGAAAAAACATGTAAAAGTGTAAACATTTGAGAGAGCCCAGCTCCTGTATCTGAACATATAACCACCATAATTGGTCCTAGAAACTTGTATCCTGAAAATATTTTAAATTCACTATCAACCAATCAACCATCACTAAAATACATGACACATGTTGGGAAAATACATGTAGGGGATTGAATATACATTCCCAATTGAATTCCACAAAATGGTGAAATTAGAGCATACTAAAAAGGGAAGAAGTTTCAAGAACTTGGTATAGTAGAAGAGTACATCATAACACAATAAGATAGTGAAAGAAAACATTTCCAAGAAAAAGTAGCTCTCCACAGTGAGAAGATGGACTTCGCGTCGAGTCCTCCGTACCTTTATTAGGAGAATAGACTAATCAAACAATGTGAAACATTACATGGAATGAACATGGAATTCTCCCCATGTCCTCACCACTCCGGGAAGGAGATTAACTATAAACATGGTGTGGGTACTAAATTTGTTTATATAAATATTAGCATAGTAAAAGAAACCCAATGAGGAGATTAATGGGATCTCCATATCACAAGTAATCACAATAAGATGAGTACCCAACTGCTCCAAGGTAAAGTCCATTTGTGATTCCCAACACCCCATGCATCTTCCCAGGGCACAAAATTCAAAGTGACACAATTATCAAACCTTGATATTATTGAAAATGGGAAACATTGACTCACTAACATGGTGTTATGTCACCTCACAAGGACACATTTTTTTGGGAATGTAACCCTTTTTTCTCGTGAGTTTAATGGTTTATCAAAACCCACCTCTTCACTATGCCATATCGTTTAGGGGTCACTAGTTTTAGGAATGAATATAATTCCATAGTATGAAAGGAGATTCCCACGATGGTAGTCAATGAGGAACTCCACCACCCTAGCCTATTAGAGGGAAACACTCAAGAAGGTAATTGGGGAACTCCACTGCCCAGTCATACTGGATTTTATGCTTGTTGAGTCATTAGAGAAACAACACTACCCAGCTTGGAAGGAGTGTTATTCCTGGATTATTTCATCAAGGAACGCCAATTACCAGCACAATTGGAAGATACGCCCAAAAAATTGAGGAACTCCACTTCCCAATACTACTAGAGGGTAACATAGAATGATGATAGCGGAACACCACTACCATGAAATAATAGAGGTTAAGACCGAAACATCCATTGTGTAATTCCATTTTCTATCCAAGCTGGTTACTAAGCCCGGCATCACTCTATTGAATCTGTATGAACACTATCATTATCGAGTGTTGGATAATCATGTACCAAACATGGAAAATATCACATAATATATCAAATTCTAGTTTCAATTCCACCATGTTGTGGTCATTGAAAAAAATCAGGATATGAATCTCAAGGGAAAAATTATGACATTAAACAAAGTAGATATAAATGTTGGAATAATACATAAAAGATATAATGTAGTACAATGTGTGTGGTCTTACATCACTTCATAGTCAAGTATCATGTTGATACAAGGCTACCAACCGTGTAAAGGTACATGCCGTGTAGGTTGACTACATGGCATGTCCCACCCATCTGAGTACGGTGCCTTGTCTAATGGTTGTGTATGTGTACTCCGAACCCATGCCCATGTACATTGGTACACAACATGTTGTCCATCTTGAAATACAACCTGCATGGCCAACCTGAATATGTGTACTTCTAGATAGAATCCCCATCCATGTGAGTCATCTAACAGATTTTTCTACCATATAATGGGTACATTGAGTATAAGGGGTTGTACATTCCTTGTCACCGACTTATTTTTCAGAATCCTGGAACCGTTATTGAGGGGGATACATGTTGTGTGTTCTTCTCATACATTGATTATATTAGGGATTTTTCTAGTATTCTGAAATTTCTCCCAATAATTAATCATGTTTCAAATCTAGTCAAAATACCTTGGATAATTCATTGAAATCATCCTAAAACATTGGGGATGTGAAAAGAACAAGGATCCACATTGTTTCTTGCCACGAATTGTCCATGTTAGTCGATGAGGGTTTGGATGGTCATTCTTCACACTATCACGTCTTTGATCCTTGATGATATGACATCAAACTGCTCTATTTTCCATTCATTCATCATGAAAATTTCATATATATGCTACACTATCAAATCCGTTTAAATTTCATTGATCCACTAAAAATTGAAGAACCATACTTAGCTCTGATCACCCAAAAACTGTCAGACCAAGAAACATGGGGTCCCATTCTTGAAGAATTCAATGAATAGAGAGTAAAATGAACAATAAAATACGTTTTAAATGTAATCAAACAATCATTTTTTGGGAGTTCAAAAAATGGGGATCTTAGGTTAGATAAAATATATAAGTAATTGATTAAATATCAATACCCCGGAACTTGACAAGTTATCAATTGGTGAAGATAGAAGAAATTATAATGGATCTACTCAATTATTTTAATTTGAAAGCGTAAAGCAATGAATTTTTATTCATGCCCCTATCTCAGATCAATAGTTTGTGAATAAAATTCCATCAAATGGTTAGATAATGTTGGTGTTTCTATTTCACTTCGACTATCCTTGATTTAGTACATTGTCATTCATTATTCATCGAGTGGATTCTCTATATGGTGATTAACAGCTCAACGGAGAAATCCAGAAATAATGAAGCCAAACCTTCCCAAATCCCTCTAATTACCTATTTATAAAATATTAATCCGGACAAAATGTAATTAATTAATTAATTAAATAATCAAATATTTAAATTAATGCACCAGCATGGAGTGAGGGGTAGAAACATCCTGCGCTATCTCACATTATTTAGAGCCTAGGGAAGACACCACATAATGGACCCAACCATGCTATCTAAATTCTAATACGATGGAACAATTATGATTTATCCAATTTTCTATCATTAATTTTATGCATTCAATGTTTAATATTTTTAATAATTTCATAAAATTTATTTCAGGAAAATCGGGACCCAGAATTTCCTGCGTTTTATGTTCTAATCTCTGAAAATATATTTCAATATATTTCAATGTCTTACAAGTAAACAAGAAGGACACTACATACATATCATTATGATAATAATCCAATAGTTGGATTTAATAGTTGGAACATATGAGCTGAGACATTTGAATTAGGTAACCTATAAAAGAACATATGATCTAGTCCTAAGATATAATTAAAGAGTTGACCACAAGACTAATGGTATGCAGTTCAAATCTCTCATGAGTGTTCTAGTCATTCTTGGGTGAGGAAAATTTACTGTTATCATAGTCGGGGGTATCCATTGTAAGATTTGTTGACATTGTGTATATTTGATAGAGATATGGTAAACTAACCAACAAGGAAGAGATAGTTTTTCCAAAATGGAGATCTATAGTGTGGTAAATGTGGTATAGGAGTATGTGAAATTAACTAAAGGTTAAGATAGTTTCAAATGTTTCCATCAACAACTTATATTATCCCGAATAGGCACAAAGAGCTGGTGGTCTTGTATTATGACACATGAATGCATTAGAGGCATACATCCTTGGGGGTATTGGGGTATTTTTAGGTATGTTCTATATCATTTATGAATTAGCTATATTATTGGTAAAAATTTTATTTAGTAAATATTTTTTCCGTGTCCCTATTCTGAAACATATATATTCCGTTTCATCATTTGGCTAAACCAATGCATTTTGAGACTCCTACTAGTAGGAATTCCATTATCACACACTTATTTATATGTTTTATACTGACTCTTAGTGGAGAGAAAATCCATAGGAATATCATTATTGATGTGATTATCCATTATCAATTCATGTTTCATATGAAATACCTACATATAATTCATGCATATATTAATTATTTATGGCAGCAGATATGGGTAGTCTATGTATACGAGATGAGGATTTCATTCATTAGTGATAGGGTAAATTAGGTAGAGAATAATTGGATTATATGATGGAGGATTGAGATGCCAAATCATCAATTGTATATTATTAACCTTGGTAAACAGATGTTATGACCATTTAGCTTCCAATAGTGGCGGCATAGTATTAGGACGTCTTCCATGAATATGTTTTAGGCATGAATCGCCACTAAGAGATAGAATTATGCATATAATTCACCTATGGAATTCATGAATATATATTCCAGCATACTATATAGGTCTCTTAGAGTTTCATGAGCTGAATGATCATTTAATGGTGTTTTAGATGAAGGGAATTTACCAAGAATGTGAGTCACCTTAGGAAACAAAAAAGAAATTTTCACAAAGAAGATGGATAGTAGATTAAGGATATGTTTTATTATTGTCACCTGAAATAGGTGGCTAAGAAGAATAAATATTAACAACCAAAATTCGATGACTTGTTTGGCCATTTAATTTTGGTGATATATTTCATTAATATTGACATAATATCTAGATATCAATAACTATAATTTTTTTGTGACGGAATTCCAAAGATGTTGTTATGATGTGGATATTATAGGTATGGGTACATAGTGACGTATTTTAGAATGACAAATTATGGAACAATGTTAAAGTGGCTTGTGTACTGGATCATTATACATTTTATAGGCTGGTTTTCATTGATATTCATCTATGATGTCCTGGTGTGCATGGAGTCTGAAGAGCAGAGGATTCTAATGGGAATGGTCTGGAAATAATTTTAGAGTACAATATTTATGGGATGATCTCAAAGTGTTATTTCAAGATTCTCTAGGCACACAATTTATGATAGGTCATCATAGTAAAGATATTATATAAGGAATCAATGATGGTTGAGTCAGTGTTATCATGGTTTCCACCAAAGAGTGTGACCGAGGTATGATTCCTCATATGGTAAGTAGGTTACTATCAGATTTCTGTTCCCAATTTTAACAAAAATTCATCATAATTGATTCATTTTACAAATGTTGGTGTCCTTTAATGTTAAAAAAAAAGAATACAATATTAATTTTAGGAGGTATGGCATAGGTTGACAAGGCCCTCCTTCGTGACACTACTATAGTTGGGTGTTTAGTATGTAGTGTTTTTTGATTCCACCCGAACTTGGCTAGGATGAGTTCTAATGTAGAGAAGGATAATGATCATATATGTATCATATGTGGAAACCTCATGATAAAAACTACACAACACATTATTAAGAGATGGATGCGGTGGTCTTCACTGAGATGATGTTCTGAAACTATCTTAAGTGTGAGTAGTTTATCATCTATTTTGATTATAAATGAAACATGTATATATTTTCACAAAATAAAATCATATTAGTAGTATGGAAAATGAAAATTTATTCTTTTAAATGAATTTAAAAATGTATATAGTCTATGTAAGGAAAATATTGTTGAAAATTACCTCTCAAATATATATTTTTCATAGTTTTTGACTGATGCATCAAAGAAATTAGCCTTATTATCCATTTTTTTTCGAATAGGGACTACGTGAGTTACCTAGATTCAATGTATATTACCCTTACTCATCTAAAAAATGTTTGGGAGAATCATCTTAGTGAAACCTACTATGAGACCTTGTGTATATAGATATTGACTGGATGTAATTTTAGTTGATTTTTTGAAGGTGGGGAGCATTTCGTCATTTTAAAGGGTGTATCATGGTAATAGTGACATTGGTAGAGTATGTATTAAGGGAGTTTTATAGACACCCATTGATGGTATATCCAATTGTTGAAAATTCTGAAAATAACATTTGATTTTAGTTTTTTTTAGGAATTACAATGTCTCTTCTTAAGTTGGTCACTTAATGCCTCATTGGTCACTAGGTGAAAGCTATGATCCATATTCCAATGGGATATGATCAACCCCATCAGCTGATGGAATGGAAGTGGGATGTGATATATTTAGACTTCATGGTGGGGATCCATTACCATATAGAGGGCATGAATCCATATGGGTGATCGTATAATGGGACAACAATTTGGTCCACTACATAACTATTGAAGAGTAGTGTTGTGTTGAGAACATTTGATGCCATTACATTTATGAGATTGTATGGAATTTTATTTTTTTTCAAAAATTAATTCATACCATGATGTTGAATTCACATCATGATTATGGAAAGGATTATAGGGAGCCATTACGACACTAATGTGTTTGAGAATAATGATTCACCCATAGCCTTGTTGGCTGACTCAGTGGATCATTATAGTTATAGAGGACACACATTGGAGTTTCATTTTAGATATTGTACATAGATGGGAGGATCACCTACCATTGGAGGAGTTTTAATACATGTATTGTTACCATTCAACCATCATTATGGCATCATTCTAGGAATTATTTGGAATACCCTATAGGTAATCACATCATTGGGGTAATCCTTGTGATTTTGTAATCATTGGTGTATATTTGTTGATAAAAATTTATATAGAAAATTCAAATTATCTAGGAGTGGATGAGGGATACATAGATATTAAGAGTCCTTCCATAGTCCAGTGAAACCGTCCTTTAGATTTTCTTGAGGGATATCATGTGTTTTGAAAGGTCTCTCCTTGTAGTGGATTAAATAGATTTTTTCAGGGTGATATTTTATATTTCTGATTCTTTATCCCTTTATAGATACTATTGTTCTTTGATAAGGTGTTGTATATCATGGACCAACAACTATAGTTAGATTGGATACAAGATGTCTTCCACGATTCATAGCTGAGGACATATGTACATGAATCATCAAATGTTATCAACTAGGGTGAGATTTAATTTGAGGATGGATTTACCTTCAATTAGTACCTAGTGTAGTCCATGTATTGAAATGAGAAGATCCTTTGTGGTTGAGTTATCACTTGTTTCATGCTTGTGTGATGAATGAGAACCTTCAAGAGAGAACATATTACCATGATTACCTGATGAAAACCATGCATCATCATCTTTTTCAATGATCATTTTTATTTTTTGGACAAATATTCCTAATGTGTGGAGAATGTATCAATTCTATTTTTTCATTATAAAGAATTATAAAATTTCTTGGAATATTTTTCTAATGATGTTCTAAGAGAGTGTGATATTTTGAGGCTTGAGGAGGCTTAGAAGTAAAATATTAAATATTGATTATATATATATTTATATATATATATATTATCACAAACATACAATTTTATAATAATTGTTTAATAACTTATAAATGGAGTATCAAATCAGTAATATAAGGCCACCATTAATTCGATAATATTTTTTCCACAATAGCATCAATATAATCCTTGTCTCTATCTAACATTTTTGTAAACTAAAATCTAAATAGAAAATAGAAAATTTATTTATTTATTATTTTAAATGCTCAACCTAATAACCCTATATAAAATCCAATTTTTTGAATATCCATGTGTTTAGACTCCTAACACTAGGAATACTAAGAGTTCCATTAGTGTAGGAATCATGGATGAATGGAAAAAAGATCGTGATTTAGAAATCCATGCACCAACTAATCTCACTAATATCATCTATGAAAATGTATTAGAACTACTCTTTTCCAATCTTCAATCCTAGGACAAGGGAGGATATTGTTTTTTCATATTCAACCCCTTTTTTATGAGATTTTTAATGAAAATAAATTATACATATGTTTTTATTAATGGATTTATTATTTATTTAGGATTTCTAAAATTTCATTCCTAGACTTTTGAAATATTAATTTATATTATTTTAGCTTTTTTGGTGTTTTATAAGATAAAAATGATTCTGACTAAAAAAATATATGTTATCATCCTGTTGTTTTATCCTTTCTTCCCACATCATATGCATGGATATATTTGATATTCCAATAGATTTTGGTTTGACCAAAACCCAATAATCTGTAATTGCATGAGTATTCTAGTCCATAATGGTTCGATACTAGGTGTTTGATTTCAAAATTGATAGGGTTGTAAAGGTGAGATAATGATGAATGATTAATGGGGGTAGATTTATATTTGATCCATGTTCCATAATCATGGTTTTTCATGTGGTTGTTGTTATAGTGTGATAAGATTCAATTTCAGAGTGGATCGGATAGAAAGATTCCAACTACTGGTGAAGATGTTATTTGGTCATCCCTTATCTATGATTTTTAAATTAGATTCATAGTTGAATATAAAGTGACAGTGGTGTGGGTGGAAATATAAATATTTTTCAAATTACAAGATAATTTATGACTAAATAGAAGGGAGTATAAAGAGAACATGTCATGTGGTCCCATCCCATGGTATTAGGGTTTATCTCTGAAATAAAACATCACACAACATGTGACATGTGTCACATGTCATGCATTACATAACTAGTGGAGTGGTGTGTACCTAAGGGATAAAAACACACATTGGAACAATAGATTCATGGTGGAATCCCTGTAATTAGGCATGACCAGTTACATGGGCACAAACCCAGACAATTTTTGTGACCAACATACATGGTAAGGGCCTAATGTAAACTGACTTGGTGTGGAGTGCATGTGTATAGGTACAATATTCTAAGGCATCCCATGATTGTGATTTTTATTCTAGATTTGTGTCGCCAACCCCTAGACAATTAGAGGTTGTATTAGGGTGTCACTCATGGATTATCATCATCCAGGTGGACCTATTAGGTAAATTAATGAAATTATCTATTAGGTGGATATGAAATATATTACCTAATGGAGTTATTATGGAATTAAAAAATTCCAAATGTGGTGATTTCATTTCCATTTAGATGAAGTATTATTTTTCAAAATTTGACTTATCATCATAAATGATGATTATATGGATTTATATAATTTCTATGGCTAGTGATATTGAGAGAAAATGCACTATCTACAAAAGTTACATGATATGGAGAAGATGGATGTTTGATCTAGTTTTCAAACCTAGTTGGAAAACTAGAAATGTTGGCTTTAAAGTTCATAAGACATGTTTTTTTTTCGAATAGTAAATCTGGATGTAATAGAAACAATACAAGTAGCACAACATTTGAAGGATCATATATTTATTGAACTCTTATATAATGTTTTTAGAACAGTTTAGATGGAAGGAGTTATTTTATTCGTACGAGGACTAAAATAATGGAATTCTTCATTATGGGTTTCATGTTAGGATTTTTATTATCTAATTAAATCCTTATATGAGATATGTAGAGAATAAATCATAATTATTCCTAATATTCATCTGTATATGTGCCATTTTGATACATATCATGTGAGTGATTGTTACTCTACATAAGTTTCAACTCAATGGGAGTATGAAAATATAATAAAGGAAATTATATCACAAGTGTAATCCATAGGCTACATATTTTTCTTGTCGCACTTCGTATGTTTCATCAGGAATATGTGTAAATGTAAATGATTTTTATGAATTTTTTTCCATCCTTATGCTAGATTTAGAAATATATAGAATATGTCTCATATAAAGTTACTATATTTCTAATCGGTTGAGTGTAATTACAATAAAACACATAAAATATTATGATTGACTCACTGATTGAAAAAACATGTTCCCTTAGTCAAAAATAAGGATGAAAAAAATAATTTCTTATATTGAAATAATGGATCTAACAGTATCTAGAAATCATAAAAAAATTAGATTATCCTTTAATGATAACATTTTGAGATCTAATAATCAGGGAAAAAAATAAAAAGAATTAAGAAATATACTTTTAGAAATTGTTAAGCACTAAAAAATAATAATTTAGAATTTATTAATTTTGAGGAAAGGGAGATATGATGATGCGAACTATGATTAGAAGGACCTATCCTTAACAAATTATATAATCCTATGTTTTATCCCCACAATTAATTTATTATATTTTATGATTTTTCATATCTAACAATTTTAGAGAATAAAGGTATAACTCTTAATTAATAAACTAATACATTACAAAGTGTACACTCCCCTCAAGTATCCATTTTTCACAATAGATTAATTTCCAAATGAATCAAATTTTATTTTAAAGAAAAATGTTAATTTTTTAACATGAATTAATCAATTTTCAAAGTAATAATTAACCCTAGTGAAATGTTTCTGAATACATCATATAATCTAAAAACTCTCAGTTTGGGACACATAAAAAGATGAAAATGAACCTATTGGTCCAATTAAATAGAAATACAACTATAAGAAAGCTTTTATTAGAATAATAATCTGTGTAATCAAATAATCAGTTATATAAACATGAAATCATATTTACAATCTATAGTCTTTCTAATACACAGTATATAATGTCATAAAGGTGACTTTAAAATCATGAGGGTTTCATAAAAAACCTGAAAAATTTATTCATATAACTCATAAACTGACCCCTACAAATAGAATATCTTACTCGATTAATTCGAACTCAATTATCCAAAGAACATAATCAATACCCAATTCATTATAATGTTATATCGGGATCCCAAATCATTATAAACATTCATATGGAAAAAAATATACATGAGTCAAATAAATAATTCATCTCCATCATAAAACTCATAAAATATACTTTTTATTAATAATTATGGATTTTCCATGGTGAAAACATTGAATATCATAAAGGAAAATAGTAAAAAAATAAATATTTCATTATTGGTCAAATCCATAGACATAATTTATGTCAAAATAGAACATTCATTTATTCTTTTTGTAGACAAATTCAAAACATTTGATATATAATATATTAAAATATTCCATTTCAAAACTATTTAATGAATGTCAATGGAGGGAAAAAATTAATTTATAAATTAAGAGACTCTATGTTTTTTGAGTAAATTAATTGAATGAAAAACAAAAAAAATATTACATCACAATAGTAAGATGAATAAAAATGAGTACAATATATTCTGAATTACACTAAAGTGTAGTACATAGAATGAATTTTTATGAAATCTATATGATTATTAAAATAGGATTATCTATAGTAGTAGATATATAATAATGATTTATTCCTAATAAAATTGAATATAGATATGTATTATAGAAATTCATAGTGAAAGAATGCTGATAAAACTATTATACTAAATGATGAAATTAATAATAAAATCATATATATAGAAATAAAAAAATATTGAGATTTATTATGAAATATGATTTCTTTCCAGTCATTAAGATTTGGATATTTTTCTATACAAATCATAATATTAAAAATGTTCATCACATTTGAAATTTGAGTTTAAATCCATGATGGAAATAATAAAAACCCTTATATGTAATGATGACTTATTTTTTTGAAGATCCTTTTAGTATATATTGAAAAAACATATAATGTTAAATATACATTAATGAAGCATTTCTAAATTCTTATAAAATATCAAATTTTCAAATCATATATGTCATAGATAAAATATTGGGTTTACACTACATATGGGTTACTCAAAAATTATGCTACACATTGTACTATTGATTCCAAACATTGGGTTTAGAATCTACTTGTTAAATACTCAAAAATAGGGTTGCTAGATATATCTAGTTACCAAATCGTAACAATTTATTTAAATATAAGTTTTAAAATGTTCCATTTCTTATCAAAAGAATGGCTCCCAAACCTAGCATTCACCATAAACATAGGGTCATGAACAATAAATAAACACTTCCTTGATGTTTCTTGTAAAAGTAGAAAAATATATATTCTAAAAAATTATAACTAGAAATATTCAATAATAACATTGAAAATTTATATTCCAATAAAAATAAGCTAGAAATCCAAATAAAGAAACATCATTAGAAAAAAATGAGTTTGTTTCTAAGAATAAAAATCAAGTATAATTTAATTAAATTTGTGGGTAGACATATATATTATAAAAAATACCCCCATTTTAGTTATCAAAATATCCATTTAAATATAATTCCAAAAATATTAGTATCATTTATTAATTAATCAAACATGTGTTTTTTAATTAAATATATGAATGTTTTTTATCCATATTTTTTTCGCTTCTGTGAAATCAAAATGAAATTCCTGAAATTATGTAAAATGCATTCAATGTATCACGAAACTATTCACGAATGCTATGCAAGGAAATAAGAATCATCTAAAAAAATTTTATTCTTATATTCATAAAATTGTTGAAAATGGAAAAATAATGATAATTGAATTTTAACAATGAGATTTATTTTATAAATATTCCTATATTATAGAGAGGATTTTCCTCATTGTTTTAATAAGTTATGAAGTTAGATGATAATATAGTCCATGAGAATTAGAGAGTCATTATATTGTTATAGAATCATGAATTGTCAGATAAAAAAACATTAAATCATCTATCAACATCGAATAATATTGATTATCTAGACATGCACATTACTTCACCAAAAACCATGATTCGTGGAACATCTTCACCACGTCCAACATATATTATATTCGAAAATTATAAATATTATAAGAGTACTAAACATTTTAATCCATCATTTTTCACTAATGGATTACCACAAATGATACTCCAATCTCTATATGGGTAAACATCTCAATGAGACCTTTCATATTCTCTACTAAAATGTGAAAGTGAAAACTATAACATTATATTCTCTTAATACATTCATCCAAGGTAGTATGATATTCGAAAAGTATCCCCAATATTATTAATGATGTTGATGATCCTATTCCAATAGTTTTTGATTATATATATTCATTAGTAATTATCTTGATAGACAAAATATTATTTGATAAAAAATTAAAATTAACAGAATTTAATTTTGAAATAACATCACTGATGATAATTCCCACTTCATCATCTATATCTCTCTTAAATAATTTAAAATAAATCATTGGTATTATTCTTCCCTTAATTCATTACATCTGAACATGTATAGATTTCATTTGTTTTTCTAGAAATATAGTACATTCAAACCCTTCATTAGACTTACCTGAAATTTTAACCACTTTTTCAAAATTTTATATTTCTTCCTTTAATTGATTTAATTTATAAACAATTCCCAATGAAATGGAATGAAAACAATTGTAAATATTCATTACACCATCAATACTTGATGATGTTTTATATACCATTATATATGTCTATCCGACTTAATCAAACTAAAGTAACCATTCCTCTAACTCTTCAATGGTGTGAGAAGATCACTCACTAATTACTTCTATATTTTCACTATATTTTTAAACTATTATTTGTAATGAACCTTCATTAAATTACCTAGATCATCCCTAATTTGTTTATTTGTTTCAGATATAAATCATTTACCATTATCAATAAAATGATCTTCCTCCATAACATGATCCTCAACTAGTGATGTTTGATAATTTCATTCCACAGAAAAAACAAAATAACATTCTCTTCAACCTATCATTCCAATTTTTTTAATGACATATTAAACCAAATAATCTAAAAAATATTAATTAATATCTTTTATTATTTTAGGTCACCGAATAGGAATAAATCCACTATATGACCCAATATAAGGGTCAAAAAATGATATATCGAACTAATGACTCTCTTACCCTGGGTGGATATTCTCTTCCACCAAATTACTATAATTGATATATACTATAACATTGGTATAAAAAATAGATGATTCTTTCAGAATTCAATATACTTGAGTTACTCCATCACCTTTAACATGAGATCCACAATCCTCTTTAACCCCATGAATATTAGTGATAACTGACCACACACACTTGTCCTCCGCCTTAGCACTCACTTTATACTTTTTCTAATCCCCAACAATGATAGGGAATATTTTTCCCTTTATTTTTATATAGAAAAAAAAAAAATTTATGAAAATTATAGAAGAAAAATATTTTATTGTGATGACATATTACCAAAATTTGGATATCATTGATGTGTAGGGAAGAACCTAAATTTCTAGATTCCGAAATATAAACATGCAATGTATTTCTTTTATAAAAGATAAGTAAAAATATGTAATTATTTATAAAATTGTGTACCTTCTCATGTTTATGTTATGGAAAATTATATAAAAAAATACAACTCTTCGGATTTATCAAAAAATATTTAAAACAACATTTCTATTTTTTCTATTATAATTCATTTATAAAATCAATAAATCATAAAGATTATAAAATACTTGTAAAATATTTAAAATGTAGAATAATAAAAAAATCCCTAGTGAGGGTTTTAAAAACATGTAAAAAATTATTTTCATAACATACTCAATTAAATAGTCTTATAAAACCTATTATATAAAATACATGTATATATACGTTATATATATAATAATTTTCAAAACATTTTTTAAAGTAATTTTAGTTTTGAAATACATTTTGAAAATGATCGTTGAAAACACTCTTATTTATCCTTTTTATATTTTTAAAAATTATAATAAATTCTTTTTGGATTATTTTGATACATGGGATATCCTATGAAACCCATGTTTCCACAAATATATAACTCCCATGTGGTATTGGGTTCACTGCCCATTCCTCATCAACTCAATTGACAAACAAGTGCCCGATATAAATTTCAAATTTTTTTTTACTGAATAACTATCTTTGTCAATAACAAACAATTATATACCATTTTCAAAACTACATGAATTATTTTCAACGATTAAAATAGTTTTATATTTTAAAAATACACTTTACAAAAATTTCCGTATGAATTTTGATGAAATCTATCTTTTAGAAAAAATTCATAAAAATATTTTATATCACACTAGAAAGTATGCTTTAATTAACATCATTAAAATAATTTTTCAATTAATTATATTATTTATATAATTTTACAAATAATAATTTCTTTCAAAAACTATTATTAATAAACTGATAACATATGTTTTATAACAAAGCCCAAAGTAATATATTGAATTTCCAAAACAATATCAATATTCGACATTAAAAAAAATTAAACACTTTTTTACATAAAAAATATTAATGAATGTATATTTTAAGAGAATAAAATTGAAAACGTTTTATTTTATAAATATTAACAATATTGATTTTATATAAAATTGAAATATTTTTTTGAACTATAATTTTATCGATAAAATGAAATGATTTGTAATTAATTATTCCATATATCAAAAGTATAACATCAAATTTTTTTCAAAAAAATTTAAATTCTTATATGAAATGAATTAATAAGATTCAAAATACAAAAAATTTAAACTATAATTATAAATCTTTAATATAATAATCTATCCATTATATTATAAGTAAATATTGAAAACATAATTTTGTTGATTTGAATAATATAAAAAATAATAGTATCCTTTATAAAAATAATATAAATCCATAAATATAATTATCAAATTCCATATCCCATTACTTAGTGTAGTATATTATAAAAATAAAAATAGAAAAACATAGTACATAAAATAAATCACTTTTAACAAAATATTAACAAAGTAGAAATATGGAATAGTAGCATTTTGGTTTCACCAAGTGGGTGAGGGTGGTATAAATCATGCCATTACATTGCATAATAGGATAGTTAATTCTATTTTTGTTATTATATATAAGGTTATTAAGACAAATAAGTGGTTAAATGTTATAAAAAACAAATACACATATATAATAACCATCACACAAAGAATGTTTTATATAAAGAAACCGAAAACCAGAAAAACCAACCAAAAAATCCGCTCTTTTGATATATTGTATTATGAGATAACATTGACGGATGATTATGAAGATAAATATATATATATTTATCCCAAATCATTTTTCAACTATTATATTAATTCTCTAAAAAAAGTACCAACTCATCAAATAATACATTTACAAATATTTTTTTCATATCACATTAGATGATTTTGACTTAATTTTTGTTATGTATTTATATTGTTGGGCCAGGGTTCAATGTGGGTGAGGAAATCATTGGAGGACAAGGGAGATGAATGTGCCTCATGTTTCTTGGTCAAACTGAGGTATAATATGAATAGTTGGGAGAGTTTTTAATATGTGAGATAATATAGATCAAACGACAATTATATAATCAATCATTATAAAAATTTTAAAATTATTATAATCCCTCATCACACAATTAAACAAATTGAGATTGGGTTCTACCTTTTATAACAAAAAATCACTAAATCAGATCAGAAATAAAATAATTATGCTTTTATACGAGCCTAGTGGGCTTCTTTCCCACACTACGCATAAAATTGGCCTTACACACGGGTCTCCCGTCACATGGAGGTAGCTCTCCTTCAACAAAGCACCTCTGTACATCCAAACCATATTATTTGATGTCTTAGGATGATTCCTCCCACATGAGGCTGACTCCTAAAGGGTCCTCTTATGGTTGAGGTGTCCCTTAATTATCATTTCTCTAACCCCCTTTTTAATGAAAAAGTATTAAAAAATTTAAAATGTAAAGTAAGATAATATCCAATACTATATATTATTTTGTATTATTCTCATGACAATATTACAATTAAATTACAAAAATTACTTTTAAAAAACATTGCATTAATTTTATTTGAAAAAAATGTTTATTAGAAAACACAAAACAATAAATAATATCATATCTACCATTTCCATATTGGAAGTTAATAATTAAATATTTTTATTGAAAATAATGTTATATTTTTATTAATCAATTATCAAAATTATTTGATTAATATTGTAATTTTGAAAAGTGATTTTTAAAAAAATAAAAAAATAATTACTTATAATTTATAAAAAAAAGTTCTTGATGAAAAAATATTATATAATATGAACATTCAATATTAACATATAATTTTAAATATTTTACATTTTTTAATAAAAATATAAGTATTTAAGGTAAATTCAATTTCTTGAAACATTAATTAATATTTTATAATTTTAATCAACGCATATTTTATTTATAAAAAATATCTTAATTTCAAAAAAAAATTTAATTAAAACCATTATTAGTAAGAATTATATTATAATAAAACTAATAAAAAATAATTAGTAACATAAAATTAATATTTTTATTTCATGGGATGTTACAACTATTCATACCACACTCTGACCGAACAATAGATACCAACATTAAATAGGGATATAAGGACATTCTTAATTCCTTTTAGAAATAATGTATCATGTACCTCATCATGAACCTATTGAAATTTATCATGATGTATCTCAACATAAAAAATAGACCATCTATGTCTGGGAAAAGTGTTTTTCCCAACACATCTATCCATGGAACTATAATAGTGTAAACAAACATGGTCAATTCATTTAATTAAACATCTAAATGAGACTTTTAAATTTTATTTGTTTAATGGGTTTTAAATTGGAAATAAATAACATCATTTTTCTTTTGAACATGTTTCAAAATAAATCATAAACTTATATGAAATAGTATTTCAAGGGAGAGTATGAAAATATGAGTCATATCTATCATGGAAATAAATTTTTTATTATCATTTAGTTAAAAAATCATCAATTTCTCAAAAACTAAAAAATATAAGGACCAGGAATTTGTTTAATTATTTCACGAAGAGGAACTCGATATATCATCCAGTGAATTTTTATTACACGCCTTTAAAAATCAACACCTACATCAAAAATAGACGCTTCTAAAAATCTATTCTAAATCTACAACCATTTCTTCCAGTACCTTTCTTTAATTTAAATATTGATACTTACTCAACGTTTCACTCAGATCGACTTAATAAGTTTAATTCCTTTCATTCAGTTTCAGAATCTCATGGATTTGGATTAAAAAACTAGGGTTTGAAAGGGATTGTAAGATTAAGAGTTTGAGGGAAAATATGTGTGAATGTAGGAGAGAGGGGAGTGTTTTACACTTATTGTTGCACAAAACTTTTTAGTTTCTCTTGAAAAATATATAGTTTTATAATTCAGTATTTTTATAATGAAATAAAAATCTATAAAAAATTAATGTAAATAAAATATTAAACTAATATTGTTAATAAATAAATAATAAATATAAGTTAATAAAATTATAAAACTAATCAATTAATAAAAAATATTAATAAAAAAATTATATATCAATCATGAAAAATTAAAAAACATTACTCCAAATTAAATAAATGTAACTACATTAATGAAAAGAAACATGTAGTAAATGTGGTTTAGTGAAAATATATTCACGTTGATACTCAATATTAAAAACATCTAAATATATATCCCTTTATGGACATGATCTTTTAAAAAATTATTTATATTCTCAATATAATATGTCCTAGAGTAATTCAATGTATTATTTAACATATTAATATCATTACAATTATCAAATTAATTTAAAATATGATTGAAATATGATCTAAATTCGAAAAGTATTTGTTTTATACACAAAACATGTTAATTAAAAATAACAATAGACATATATTTTTCGTTATCTTTTTATAATGCAACAAAATGTTACTTTTTGGAAGACCATGAAGCAAGGTATATTCGTAAAAATTAATTTCTTCCAAAGGTTTTTTTCAATCTAATATATACCCTATATTTCAAATATAAAAACATGAAGAATAAAATAACAAGATTTTTTAGATAAAATAATGATACTAAAATATATAATTATTGTAAAAATAATATCCATTCAATAGTAGTGATATAGGATTTCGTTGGTTTTTACTAAAATAATTTACAACAAAGATAAAAATTACATGGTGTCTAGTGTACAATGAGTATGATATTTCAAATTGAATATCATACCTTTTTATAACTTCTTTTCAATATAATTTCCATATCTATGTAAATAAAATTTTTTATTATAAAAAATTTGAGTCATTTTTGACATTATATTACCAAAGTTATTTTTCTGATTATATCAATAATATATTTAATTTAATACAAATAATTTTCAACTAGGATTTAATAAAATTGATACTCATGAATGAAATTTTATTCCCTTGTTATCCTCATTAAAAAATACATTTTTTAGAATCCTATAAAAAATATTTAAAACTATTTATACTTTTTATCAAAAAAAATTCATAATTTACAAATATGTTAACTAATAAATATTAGAAATATAATTTTTATTTAAAAGAGTGAGATGTTCTAACCCTATAGAAAAAATATTTTTAAATATAAATGAAATCAATCTTTCATTCTAATCCCTTCATTCTTGTTTAAAGAAATAATGTTCTTTATTTAATATAAAAAATAGAATTTTCTAGTTTAGGGTTTTCAGAACATAGATGTTGTCTTCATACACTTCATATATTAAATTACTATTTAAATTTACATATTTTATATCCATATGGTATAATATAAACATATAAGAAAATTTATAGGAATGTAATATCCCAATGTGTTCTATCCTTGTAACAATTATAGAGGTTTCTTTACAGTAAATTCCTTCCTCCTGGTTGTAACACGTAGCTATTTTTGTCAAAATATACTTAGTAAGTATATATTTATCATTTTATCTAATTAAAAAGGCTCACATGTTTACAATTACTGTATTTCATTAGGGCCTTCCAACTAATTCATAATCTTCTTTTCATAGAAATAGGTTTAGTTTTTGTTTCATATCTAACATTGATATTTCATTATCTAAGGATTGTTATTATCATTTTTCATAAAAATAGTCTATTAAGTCGAAGAACTCATATAGGTTTCACAATCAACTACTACCCTATTACCTTATATCTAGATTTACAATATCAATATCAAAATTATATAAATTTTTTCTACTAGGATGTCTAATTAAGACACGTTCTGGTTCTGAAATGTCATGTTCATTAAGACTACGTTGATTTTGACAATTTTAAAATTTAAAATACAAAAATATTCTCTATACTAATGTAAAAAATAAAATAAATAACTTGTAACTTCATCTATTTTAATTCTATTTTGATCAAATAGTTAATATGTATCAATATTCACAGGAAGAAGTTATTAAACAATCCTTGAATATTTATTAAATAATCTACATGATTATTATGTACGAAAATATCCAATAAATATTCATTCATAATATTATGGGAAAACATTACATTTTTTTATATTTTCTCAGGATATACAACATACATCCAGTAAATATAATGTTTTCAACATAATCTTTTATTATTTCATAACTCATTGGGTATTTATTTAAGAGAATAACATATTAAAACACTATTAATGATATGGATAGTTATATTAAAAGATTATAAAAAAATATGAATAAGTACTATATTCATTTCACATATTTATTTACATTTCATTAATTGTATTATTTCTTTATTGGAATATTCTATTAACTTCAGGTCTTATTTGAGAAAAAAAGTATGTTTAAAACCAAGGTTTGGGAAAAATTAATTTAATTCTTCATTCTAAATATCTCATCCATGATCACATCATAATGAAATTATTTAGTTTTTTTAGATTTCCATCTGCCAAAAAAACATAAAATTAGAAAAGATTCAAATTTAAACAGTACTAAATGAAAACATATAAATCTCAAAATGTCCTCAACCAAAAAAAATTATTTGTGGCTCTGTTCTAAATTTTCAAGATTAAAAAATTGTTAATTTATTTAAAAATACGTAATAGTAAATTTCTTCTAGGTTTAAATCTTGAAGTCAATTTTGATCAATGTTATGATAGGGATAATCAGAAAATAAATTTTTCATAGATTACTTATATATGAAATATGTAATACAATGTCTGTATTTTTTATTCTATATATAGTATTCACATATTTATGTATCTAAAATATTCAAATTATGATAACATAAGGAAAATTAAACCAATATATAAAGGAATTTATTTTTAGGTGCTTTACACTTATGACATTTTTCTATTAATAAAAAACAAGATTTATCATAAAAAAATTAAAAATAAATCATTAATAGTAGTGTTGAGAAATGTTTAGCAGATTATGAGTCATCCATTAGAAATTGAAAACATAATTGAAAAGTATGATTTTGAACTCTAACAAGTAAATCTCCAAAAATAAATCCTTAATCATTATCACTAATGGTAACCATGTATCTATATAATTTTGACACTACATGGAAACATGAAAAATATACATTCAAGTTCATTGAGTAGATACAATCCATATACCATACTATACATCAATCCCTAAAATCATGACCTATTGAAATATAAAATAAATATTTTTTAGTAAACGAATACTCTTGGGTCCTATAGTGTCATTGAGTAATGATCTATGAAACTAGATCTATTATACCTTATGAGAATTAACATTAGATTAATATATTGAAACATAATAAATTTTTACACTAATGGTATTAGAATTTTTTATTTTATAATTATTGCCATAGATTCATTTAATATCATTGTAATAATAGGCAACCCTTCTCATTTTTTGAATTTTTTATCATGGGAATAATTATTTTTACCCAACTCACGGTTTTCTCTGTTACCATCAATACAATATTTTTCATCAACATAAAGTTTATTTCATTGAATCATGTTTATAGATTATTCTACATTATAAAATATTCTTCAATGCCTTTTAATGTAGTCAAATATAGACTAAAACTATGTAATTTTAAATTCATGGATATTACAGCATGAAATATTTTATCTATTTTTTTACTATAAGTTTAGTTGATGATTGAACTAGTATTATTTTTCATTGAAGACAAAATTATGAATATTATTTTTGAATTTATAAATTTTTTTCTGGTATTTATATTTTTACTAAATCATGGATCATTTTCTACTAATTTACTTTATTAGTTGATTTCATAATTTGATGAATATTTATAGTAATATTTTTACTTATCGTCCTTATCCATAAATAACATGTTGGAATTGTAATTCGATTACTCCTATTAGGAATCAAAATGTCAAGAGTTATTGGATTCCTCATAAACACTCCATATATACATCAATACATTTTATCATATTCATTCATATTATAGTTTTATTTAGTGTTCCATCCCTATATTTTGAATATTACATTTCTCCTTCTCCAGCTATGGGAAATAATGTCTTATATGTCCCAAAAAATATTCATAGAACATGGCATATTTTAGTTTGTGGCTAATATTCATAGAATCATTGAAATTATTATTAAATATTTACTCCTAATATATAATGTATTCATACTTTTTCTTTGGTAATCCAAATACTCTTTTGTTTTTAAAAACAAAAATTATATTAAGATATTACTACGTACTAAGATTTCTTGTATAATTTTGGAATAGGTACTTTGGTAGTTGTATTTTACCCATTGTTAATTATATGATCTTTAACATCAATTTTAATTTAAACTGTATACATCATCTGAGTATTAATAAATTCATCATCATCAATTTGTTAATAGTTTTGGAATTTTTGATATCAGTACAAAATCCATACCATTTAGAGTATAAAACAATAAGATCCTTCTATAAGGCCCCAGCCTTAAACCTTACTTAATCTTGAGTTATTACAAGATTACACAATGAGGATCTTTTCGGGTTTAGAGTTTAAAGAATTAGATCATAAAACTTGCATTACAATCCACATATAAACAAAGTGGTTACATAAAGATAGTATTCTTTATTCCCATCAATGGAAAGATATTTAAAATAAAACATTGATTATTTCTTGACACATCCTTGACTCTATCATCTTATCATCTACCTTTCCCTTGACCTGTGAAAAACATTTCAAAAACTTGGGATGAGCATAAAACTCAGTATGAGTTAAAAAACATGGAAAGGAAACATTAGTTCATATATACATAAGAATGAAATCATACTTTACCCATAAAACATAGGCACTTAACACACCTCATAAAATCATGAATAAATCATAGAAATCATAAGACATAAAGGTAACTTGAGGCATTCATAACATTCTTACGTAGGGAGTAACCCTCTTGGTTACGTTTGGAATACCCATCACAGTATATTCCCTAAAATCTTTTCGGAGAAACCTTAACGTTTCACTCCTTCGCGTTACCCAATGCATTGGAGAGCTATAACGGGCTCACCCGCCCTTAGTCTATCACGGAACCAACCGTCTTCATAATAATGCCCAATAACCTCAACATAAACGTATCACATAAAACATGCATAACGGAAACATAACATTTCCACCATTCTATCACAAGATGTCAATACCACACATTGATATAATAAAAACATTATGAAAACCATTTTCAATACCAAAGTAAAACATGGTATTTATTTTTTCGTTTTAAAAAAAAGGTATGGCTTGTAGAGGAAGCCAAATAACGGTCACGACGGCGGAGAAGTCGTTGTCACCGCATAAGTACGACAAAAACATTGACTTTTGCCATTTAGTAAATGCTTCGTATAAAAAATATTTCTTTTGAATAAACGTAAAAGTCAAAGAGGTTTATACACCGTATAAAAGAAAGTTGTGTATAAAATAAAATATGCCTCAATGAAGGGAGATTGAGACGAAGTCCCATACCTCGTATCCGACATGACCCGACCGTTCTTTAATCTCCTGAATAATAAACATGAGTTAATCTCTACTTGATTATGAACCTTTTTCAAGTTCATTATTCCTTTTATACCATGTTATGAACATCATGTACTCATTTAAGTTAATAATGTTCATTTTGTCGGTATTTGGTTCTTAAGTCAAAAATAGTCCTCTTACACTTGCATGTTGTTAATTTGGTCAAAGTTTCATTATATACATAATGATATTAATGTTTTGGATAACATATATATCATATATATTCATCATATACATGTATTTATAATATTACATCACATTCAGAGGTATGAAATGAAATGCACCGTTCATGGAGACGGTAAGCCGTACGTACGCATGAACGCTACTTCCATTCCTATTTCGTATTTTCCTGGAATGGAATTATAATAATATAAGAGTATATTATAATTCCAGTTTAATAACATATATAATATCATTAACATTATCCTTTACATGTCCCACATATGGTATTTAACGAATCAAATCACTTTCAGGGGGCGGTAGTCCGCACTTCCTTAAATGAAGATATCGTGATTACCCATAATGGAAACCATAAAAGTTTGCCCAAAATAAAAAAAAAAGAAGCTTAAGGAAAAAATAAACATATTATATATCATATATAAAAATAGTGACATCATAATGGCCACCTTTGAAGGTGTTAAATAAGTATTGAACAATCATCGTTTCGGGAGGCAGAATTTCACCATCCACGGAAACCGTATGTTCTTTAACCATTTGATATAGTTGTGTGAGAGTGTAGCTCGAATAAATCTTATAACAACATCCTAGTACATTTAATATACTGGTGTTGTTACAAAAGAATTAAATAAAAAGAGTTTAGGGGGTTGGAGAAGAAAAATAAAACAAATGAACATGAGAGAAACAATTACCTTTAAAAGTGTAACTCCCTTTTGATTTGAGCCTAAAGGCTTCCTTTGAAAGGATTCTGCCCAAAGGGAATCCTCTAGGATGAGGATAGGGATGTGGAGAGAGTAATTGGGCAGGGGTTGGCCGACCCAAAGGCTTGAAGAGTGTGTGAAATGAGGTAGAGGTGGGGGCCTTTTATAAGAGGAGAGGAGGGGCACTTTTGGAAAGTAAAGAAATATCACTTTATTTGAAAATTTGATTCGGTTTTAAAAGGTCCCACATTGATATAATTCGTGGATAAGGTGATAATGGTTCGAAATCCACCCATCCAATAAGTTTTGGACATGTGTAGTTTATAGATTTTACATTCTCTTTCCATTTTATTTAAATCGTCAAATAATGATGTCATCGCTGCATCATTATTATGTCATAAATAATTAAATTTATTTTATGTCTAAAAATTATAAAACAAATACTATGATATAGGAAATCTTTTTATCTTTCCAATTACTATTTATAATCAAAATTTGGACTTGTATATCCCCACTTAAATTTTTTTTTCGTAAAACATATTATGTTTGTGTCATATTCACTTTAACATTAAATAAAAAGTAATTTATGTCATTTACCAACAAAGGTGGATCCATGGGGTCCCCAAGTTGGCCCATGGCTTGTCTTGGTCGGCCATGACTCACCCAATAGGTTTAGGACAAGTGTCATGGTGTTTTCACATTCTTATAATATCATTTTTACCTTAAACCACACTAATTACCACTAATCGCGATTAAAAACTTAGTAAGTTACTATTCACCAAAAAATTATTTTAATCTCATTGAACCACATTTTACTTCTTAATTACAACCATGTATGTCGGATTTTCAAAATTCAATACAAATTATTGGTAAACTTTCATTTAACTGAAAAATCAGTTTTCTTGATTACCACTTAGTGGTTTCACTATTCATCAAAAATTGAAGTTTTTCAGAAAATTACCAATAATTCACCCTAAGCTATATTTGATATTCCGAATTCAAAAATGAAGTCTATTTTACAAAATTCAAAACATATAAGTCACATTAATTAATTTAATAATTAATTCCCGCTGTCAGAGCAAATAGCGTGTTTTTATGAAACAATAAGTATCAAAAGATTGACACCAGTTTAAGTCCAATTTCAAAGTGAAATTGATTCCAATGACCATCATTGGAATAAATGGTAAAAATATATTCATATTACACATTAATACCAATTCAAAAGATAATCTAATCATATGAATAAATTAGATTAAAAAGCAGTTTTGATTTAAAATGCTGTATTTTTCACTATTCATTAAAAAATGAACATTGGCAGAAAAATACCAAAAATTCACACAAAGTAAATTTTGATGTCCCAATCATAAAGAATAAGTTAATTTTGACAAACATAGTTTATAACATTGTCAAAAGATAGATTTAAAAAGGGTTTTTCATCATAAGGCAGTAAAACAATCTTTTAAGAATATTAGTGTATTCCAAGCTTAAGATTGGATTTTTTTTCATTTTAAGCCTCTAAAACACTATCTTAATCAATAATAGACATAGATAAAAATATCTATAATTCATTACTTACTTGGGATGTTACATCCTTCCCCCTTTAGAAAATTGCGTCCCCGCAATTTATTTACTTATCGAATAAATGGGGGTACTTATCCCTCATTTCATTTTCAGATTCCCATGTTGCCTCTTCAATAATGTGGCTTTTCCACAAAACCTTTACCTGGTGAATCACTTTATTCTGTAACACTTGCTCCCTGTGGTCAAGAATCTGGACCGGTTGTTCCTCATAAGATAGGTTCTCTTCCAGCTGAACTACCTCTGGACTCAAAACATGAGATGGATCTGGCATATACTTTCTCAACATCGAAACGTGAAAAACATTGTGTACCTGAGATAAACTCTGAGGTAAAGCCACTCGGTATGCAACTGATCCAACTCTTTCCAGAATTTTGTATGGTCCAACAAACCTTGGAATCAACATTCCTTTCTTACCAAATCTCATCACACTTTTCCAAGGAGAAACCTTGAGAAAAACATGATCACCTACCTCGAAAGATATATCCTTCCTCCGGTTATCTGCATAACTCTTCTGCCTGCTCTGAGCTGTTCTCATGTGCTTCTGAATCAGCTGAACTTTTTCTGCCAACTCTTCTACCAATTCTGGTCCCATCAACTTCCTTTCACCCAATTCATCCCAGAAAGCTGGAGTTTGACACCGCTTCCCATATAATGCCTGAAATGGTTTATCTGTATACTAGAATGAAAACTGTTATTATATGAAAACTCAACCAAAGAAAGATGTTGGTCCCAACTTCCCTGATAATCCATTGAACAAACTTGTAGCATATCCTCCAATGTCTGGATTGTTCGTTCTGAATGCCCATCTGATTGAGGATGAAAAGCTGTACTAAAATTTAATTCAGTACCCAACGACTTCTGATGGCCTTTCCAAAATTTATATGTAAACCTGGGATCACGATCCGATACAATGGAGAGATGAACTCCATGTAACCTGACTATCTCTTTAAGATACAAACGGGAAAGTTGATCAAGAGAGAAAGTATCTTGTATAGCATGGAAATGAGCAGATTTGGTCAAGCGATCAACAATAACCCAGATTGCATTATTACCTCGAGATTTCTTCGATAATCCAACAAAAAAGTCCATGGATATATTCTCCCATTTCCACTCCGGCACTGGTAAAGGCTGAAGCATCCCTTTCAGTAACTTCCACTCTGCTTTAACCTGTTGACATGTCAAACACTTCACAGTAAAATCGGCAATATCTCTTTTCATTCCATCCCACCAGTAATACTCCCGCAGATCTCTATACATCTTAGTACTGCCCGGATGAACTGAAAAAGGAGAACTATGAGCTTCACATAACAACTCTCTCTTCAACTGTGAATCACAAGGCACACACAACCTCTTCCCAAATCTCAAAACGCAATCATTATCAATGTTGAATTCAGGCAACTTAACTTTCTGAACCAACTCTACCATTTTCTGCAACTCACTGTCTTGCTTCTGTGCTTTCTTGATTCTATCTGATAGAGAAGATCTCACTGATACCTGAATCAAATCAAAAGAACTTCCTGCACCAACAACTTCTATGCCAAAGTTCATAAAATCCTTAACCAAAGGATCACGTTCCAACCGCAACATTCTTAATGAAGCATTACTTTTTCGACTCAAAGCATCAGCCACTTCATTTGCTTTTCCCGGATGGTAATGAATTTTACAATCATAATCCTTGATTAATTCTAGCCATCTCCTCTGTCTCATGTTTAACTCTTTCTGAGTGAATATATACTTTAAACTTTTGTGATCGGTATATATTTCACACTTTACTCCATACAAATGATGCCTCCAAATTTTTAAAGCAAAAACAACATCAGCTAATTCCAAATCATGTGTAGGGTAATTTACCTCATGAGTTTTCAACTGTCGTGAAGCATAAGAAATTACCTGATCATTCTGCATTAGGATGCAACCAAGTCCTTTCAATGAAGCATCACTGTATATAACAAACTCACAATTCCTGGAAGGTAGTGCCAAAAATGGAGCATTCACCAATCTTCTTTTCAATTCCTGAAAACAATCATCACATTATTTTTCCAGATAAATATAACACCCTTCCGAGTTAGCTTAGTCATTGGACTAGATAACCGTGAAAAATTTCTAACAAACCTTCGGTAATAGCCCGCCAAACCAAGGAAGCTACGAATCTCGGTTACATTTGTGGGTCTTGGCCATTCTTCCACAACTTTTTTTTGCAGGATCAACAGTTATTCCATCTTTAGAAACAATGTGACCAAGGAAAGAAATTTGTTTCAACCAAAACTCACACTTTCTGAATTTCCCATACAATTTATTTTCTTTTAAGGTTTGCAAGATAACCCTTAAATGTTTTTCATGCTCCTATTTACTTTTAGAAAACACCAAAATATCATCAATAAAAACCACCACAAACTTATCCAAGAACTCATGGAAAATTCTATTCATTAAGTCCATGAATACAGCAGGTGCATTGGTTAGCCCAAAAGGCATTACTAAAAATTCATAATGGCCATATCTCCTACGGAACGCGGTCTTCGGAATATCTGCCTCCTTTACCTTCAGCTGATGGTACCCCGATCTTAGGTCAATCTTTGAAAAAAACTGAGCTCCCTGGAGCTGATCAAACAAATCATCGATATGAGGAAAAGAATATTTGTTCTTTACAGTGATATTATTAAAGGCTCTATAATCAATGCAAAGTCTCATAGAACCATCTTTCTTTTTATCAAATAAAACAGGAGCACCCCATGGTGATGTGCTAGGTCTAATGAAACCTTTCTCTAATAAATCGTGCAATTTCTCCTTCAACTCTAAAAGTTCAATTTGTGTCATTCGATAAGGGGGTTTTGAAATTGGCATAGCATCAGGAACTAAGTCAACGGTAAACTCAACTTCCCGATCTGGTATTAATCCAGGCAACTCATCAGGAAAAACATCAGGATACTCATTTACCACTGGCACATCATTAATCTGAATAGTTCCTTTATTTTCAACGATGTGTGCAAGGTAACATTCATTTCCATCTTTTACAAGTTTCTCGGCCTCTTGATATGTTATCAAAAGAAATGGTTCATTCCTGTAAACAAACTGAAAGTCTTTATGAAAAGAAACTTCTTTAGCTCTACAGTCAATCTTAGCATGGTAAATAGAGAGCCAATCCATACCCAGGATAACATCAAACTCTAATAGAGGTAGAATAATAAGGTTTGCAAGTAGGTTCTTTCCACAGATAAGGATAGGAAGATTCATATAAATTCTTTTTGCCTCAACATTTCCCCTAGGTGTTTTTACCAAAATTTCAAGAGACATTTCTTGAGATGGTATTCCCATTTTACTAGAAAAGGATTCAGAGATGAAAGAATGTGTAGACCCCGAATCAAACAACACACTGGCATAATCTGAAAAAACAAACAAAGTACCTGATACAACTTCATTTGATGCCCCGACATCTGCTGAAGTAGTTGCAAAGGATTTCACCACCCCTTTATGCTTGTAGTCTAACTGATTCCCATCACTCAAGATCTTTGTCAGACACTCATTTGCATAGTGACCCATCTCATTTCACTTATAACATTTCACTAACTGTAAATAAAATTTGGTCTTACCTTCACCTTGATCCTTTTCAGTGCAGTCACGAGCCTTATGTCCCATCTTACCACATCGGTAGCACATTCCAGAATTCAGAAGACATTCCCCAGCATGCCTTTTGCCACATTTATCACAAGCTGGAAACTTAGTTTTCTTACCATCAGACTTTTTTGAAGAATTCTTACCTTTCTCCTGCCACCTCGGTCTCTTCTTCTGCTGGTTGTTATAGAACACTTGGTCATCGGCAAACTCCATTTCCACCTTCTCAGCACATCGAAAAAGCTTTTCATAACTTTTAAACTCACGAGAAGCCAAAGCCCTTCGATATTTTGGCTTTAATGCTGAGTAAAAAGGATTTATTTTACTATCAAGGTCCCAGATAAAATTTGGGGCATACCTTGCCAATCGAGTGAACCTTTCTTCATAGGCAGCCACTAAGTCTTTCTCTTGCCTCAATTCCAAGAATTGCTTTTCCATCCTAAGTCGAACAGCCTTAGGAAAATACTTCTCAAGAAACATAACTTTGAATTCATCCCAGTCGAGAGCATCAAGCTCATCAGCGTCCCTGATATTTTTAACCATCGACCACCACTGATCTGCTTCACCCTCCAAACGATAAATAGCAAGACTAACCTTTTTATTGTCTGAACACCCCATGACATCAAAAATCTTCTCCAGTGCTTTAATCCACCCTTCAGCTAACACAGGGTCAGATGATCCTCTGAATGATGGGGGATGTTGCCTCATTAAATGTTCCACCACTGACATGTTCCTCTGCGGTTGATCTGGCTGATCTCGTGCATGGATACCACCACAATTTATATCCTGAGTCAACTGCGCCATTACTGCAACAAACTGTTCAGTTCCAATTCCGACCATTTCTGGATGCTGATTCGGAAGGTTATTTCCTTCTGTATGCCTTCCTAGCACTGCTTCCCTGTTTACTCTGCGGAAAACCATTCTGAACAAACATGTCTTAGATGAAGCAACATGGTAATCTTTAAATGCTATATCATTTCAAAAAAAAATTATTTTTGGATAATCATTTAATAGAATTATAACTCCTAAAGTTATCTAAACCGACCTCTGATACCAACTATAAGGCCCCAGCCATAAACCTTACTTAATCTTGAGTTATTACAAGATTACACAATGAGGATCTTTTCGGGTTTAGAGTTTTAGAGAATTAAATCCTAAAACTTGCATTACAATCCACATATAAACAAAGTGGTTACATAAAGATAGTATTCTTCATTCCCATCAATGGAAACATATTTAAAATAAAACATGGATTATTTCTTGACAAATCCTTGACTCTATCATCTTATCATCTACCTTTCCCTTGACCTGTGAAAAACATTTCAAAAACTTGGGATGAGCATAAAACTCAGTATGGGTTAAAAAACATGGAAAGGAAACATGAGTTCATATATACATAAGAATGAAATCATACTTTACCCATAAAACATAGGCACTTAACACACCTCATAAAATCATGAATAAATCATAGAAATCATAAGACATAAAGGTAACTTGAGGCATTCATAACATTCTTACGTAGGGAGTAACCCTCTTGGTTACGTTTGGAATACCCATCACAGTATATTCCCTAAAATCTCTTCGGAGAAACCTTAACGTTTCACTCGTTCGCATTAACCAATGCATTGGAGAGCTATAACGGGCTCACCCGCCCTTAGTCTATCACGGAACCACCTGTCTTCATAATAATGCCCAAGAACCTCAACATAAACGTATCACATAAAACATGCATAACGGAAACATAACATTTTCACCATTCAATCACAAGATATCAATACCACACATTGATATAATAAAAACATTATGAAAACCATTTTCAATACCAAAGTAAAACATAGTATTTATTTTTCGTTTTAAAAAAAGGTATGGCTTGTAGAGGAAGCCGAAACTCAAATAACGGTCACGACGGCGGAGAAGTCGTTGTCGCCGCATAAGTACGACAAAAACATCCCCTTTTGTCGTTTAGTAAATGCTTCGTATAAAAAATATTCCTTTTGAATAAACGTAAAAGTCAATGGGGTTTATACACCGTATAAAAGAAAGTTGTGTATAAAATAAAATATGCCTCAATGAAGGGAGATTGAGACGAAGTCCCATACCTCGTATCCGACTTGACCCGACCGTTCATTAATCTCCTGAATAATAAACTTGAGTTAATCTCTACTTGATTATGAACCTTTTTAAAGTTCATTATTCCTTTTATACCATGTTATGAACATCATGTACTCATTTAAGTTAATAATGTTCATTTTGTTGGTATTTGGTTCTTAAGTCAAAAATTGACCTCTTACACTTGCATGTTGTTAATTTGGTCAAAGTTTCATTATATCCAGAATGATATTAATGTTTTGGATAACATATATATCATATTTTTTCAGCATATACATGTATTTATAATATTACATCACATTCAGAGGTATGAAATGAAATGCACCGTTCATGGAGACGGTAAGCCGTACGTACGCATGAACGCTACTTCCATTCCTATTTCGTATTTTTCTGGAATGGAATCATAATGATATAAGAGTATATTATAATTCCAGTATAATAACATATAAAATATCATTAACATTATCCTTTACATGTCCCACATATGGTATTTAACGAATCAAATCACTTTCAGGGGGCGGTAGTCCGCACTTCCTTAAATGAAGATATCGTGTTTACCCATAATGGAAACCATAAAGGTATGCCCAAAATGAAAAAAAAAACAGAATCTTAAGGAAACAATAAACATATTATATATCATATATAAAAATAGTGACATCATAATGGCCACCTTTGAAGGTGTTAAATGAGTATTGAACAATCAACGTTTCGGGAGGCAGAATTTCGCCATCCACGGAAACCGTATGTTCTTTAACCATTTGATGTAGTTGTGTGAGAGTGTAGCTCGAATAAATCTTATAACAACAACCTAGTATATTGAATATACTGGTGTTGTTACAAAATAATTAAATAAAGAGAGTTTAGGGGGTTGGAGAAGCAAAATAAAACAAATGAACATGAGAGAAACAATTACCTTTAAAAGTGTAACTCCCTTTTGATTTGAGCCTAAAGGATTCAATTGAAAGGATTTTGCCCAAAGGGAATCCTCTAGGATGAGGAGAGGGATGTGGAGAGAGTAATTGGGCAGGGGTTGGCCGAGCCAAAGGCTTGAAGAGTGTGTGAAATGAGGTAGAGATGGGGGCCTTTTATAAGAGGAGAGGAGGGGCACTTTTGGAAAGTAAAGAAATACCACTTTATTTGAAAATGTGTTTCGGTTTTAAAAGGTTCCACAATGATATAATTCATGGATAAGGTGATAAGGGTTCGAAATCCACCCATCCAATAAGTTTTGGACATGTGTAGTTTATAGATTTTACATTCTCTTTCCATTTTATTTAAATCGTCAAATAATGATGTCATCACTGCATCATTATTATGTCATAAATAATTAAATTTATTTAATGTCTAAAAATTATAAAACAAATACTATGATATATTAAATCTTTTTAGATTTCCAATGACTATTTATAATCAAAATTTGGACTTGTATAACCCCACATAAAAATTGTTTTCGTAAAACATATTATGTTTGTGTCAAATTCACTTTAACATTAAATAAAAAGTAATTTATGTCATTTCCCAACAAAAGTGGATCCATGGGGTCCCCAAGTTGGCCCATGGCTTGTCTTGGTCGGCCATGACTCACCCAATAGGTTTGGGACAAGTGTCATGGTGTTTTCATATTCTTATAATATCATTTTTACCTTAAACTACACTAATTACCACTAATCGCGATTAAAAACTTAATAAGTTACTATTCACCAAAAAATTATTTTAATCTCATTGAACCACATTTTACTTCTTAATGACAACCATGTATGTCGGATTTTCAAAATTCAATACACATTAGTGGTAAAATTTCATTTAACTGAAAAATCAGTTTTCTTGATTACCACTTAGTGGTTTCACTATTCATCAAAAATTGAAGTTTTTCAGAAAATTACCAATAATTCACCCTAAGCTATATTTGATATTCCGAATTCAAAAATGAAGTCTATTTTACAAAATTCAAAACATATAAGTCACATTAATTAATTTAATAATTAATTCCCGCTGTCAGAGCAAATAGCGTGTTTTTATGAAACAGTAAGTATCAAAAGATTGACACCAGTTTAAGTCCAATTTCAAAGTGAAATTGATTCCAATGACCATAATTGGATTAAATGGTAAAAATATATTCATATTACACATTAACACCAATTCAAAAGATAATCTAATCATATAAATAAATTAGATTAAAAAGCATTTTTGATGTAAAATGCTGTATTTTTCACTATTCATTAAAAAAAATGAACATTGTCAGAAAAATACCAAAAATTCACACAAAGTAAATTTTGATGTCCCAATCATAAAGAATAAGTTTATTTTGACAAACATAGTTTATAACATTGTCCATAGATAGATTTAAAAATGGTTTTTCATCATAAGGCAGTAAAACAATCTTTTATGAATATTAGTGTATTCCATGCTTAAGATTGGATTTATTTTCATTTTAAGCCTCTAAAACACTATCTTAATCATTAATAGACATAGATAAAAATATATATTATTCATTACCTACTTGGGATGTTACACCTTCAACACCTAATCTAGCTCAAGAATCAGAGTTCATCAGGAAGGAACAATATTTTCCATTTTATTCAATATTCCAATAATTTGAGTAATTGTTTCTCCTTAAAATAATCTAAAATTAATAAAAATTATAGAAGGGTTATACTTCGACATTCTAATTTTATCATATCCTGCCTAGAAAATTTAAAATCCTTGTCACATATCATATGATGAATGGAATTGTGATACATGACTGAATTAATCCAGACTAATTCCACATATTATATCATTCTTCGATCAAAAATTTACATCATCAGATACCTCACTAGTATAATCCCCTTTTATGATTCTATTTTCATAATTTCATCTGTCATAATATTCGACATATAAACATTAATACTAAGATTTATCAAATAAGAAACAATTAATGGATTCAATTATATATATAAATTTATCTAGTAGGTATGATTATATGATCATTAAAATTAGTTATTCATGTTTAAAAAAAGAGTGTTTATTCATATAGTCCATTTGATCATTATTTCATGGATTTACAAGATTCTTCAAATATCACTTCTTTGGTACCGATTAATTATCAAAATAAACATTCATCATTTATCATTGTCTTTTTTAAGTACAAAATGGTGTAATACATATAAAACAAATATAATGTATAGGTGTTATAATGTAATTATACCTAATGAAATATCCTTTTGATAAATCCACTGATTATGGGGTAGTGAGACCATGGTACAGAAATCGTTAATTGACAAGTAATGTGTAGATTTGGACGCAAGGATGACCATAAAATTATTCGCCTTGTGATATGTATGAAGAAGTTCAATTTTATTTTTCATAAGGATTTTTAACTTTCATATGAGATAAGATAAAGACTCTGCAATGTGTTAGTGAACACATAAGGAATTTTGAATGATTTTTGAGTCGATTTCAACCACGTTGAGATCAATATTATTCATTATATAATAGAAAATAACTACATGAATAACCCTTTTTTTCTCTTTAACCGAGACACCAACATAAAATAAAATATTAAAATATATAGTGACTAAACTACTATATTCATGAATTATTCTCATTACCAACATTATACATGTTCTGCAAGAGCCATCATATGTTTATGTTAAGCCTAAATCTAAGGTCATTCAAACTCATCCCCTGACATTGTTGGTCCCCAATGATGGTGTATATGAGAGATCTGGATTTTATTAAAAACCTAGATGATAGGGAGTCTATCAAGTCCTGTATCAAATAAGAGAGATCAATGAGTATTATTTTAATTATAAAATCAAGGAATATCTTCGAGTATAAATTCCCTATGTGATGTTCTTTGTACCTATCCTACAAAATGCACTAGAATCATAATACAAGAATTAATAATTTCACATTCCTTTATTTTCCATTATTATTGAATCCATGAAAAAATATATCAAATAATGATCTACCCAAATATCCTTTTCAATGAAAACAAGTGAAATCACCAATGGTGGTCCATACTATTTATACCAACTCCTAAAAAAATTTCGAGATGTTTAATCCTCATGTTCTCTAAAAAACCACACTAGGAAACAAGGATAATAAATATTCATTAATCATTTTCATCTATAGAATGTGAATTATTATGAAGATACCATATGAGTATTATTATTTTTAGATAAATTTTTCTGAACTAGAGTAAATATCTTGAATTGTCATACTTAGTAGTGATGGACACATAGAAATAATTATCCGTACTAGAGAAGATGCATAAAATACAACATATATGGACACACATATAAATATTAAAAGGACATTTTATAAGATCCAATAAAACATTCTTATTATCCTCCAACAACACTTGGGTTAAACTCGGGTACTCAATATATTTTTGGAAAGAGATGCCTGGAATAGGACATCTAGGAATGAATAGTGATATTCTATCCTGATTTTTATTCATGAAATTGATATCACCATTTCCAACAATTCATCTGGAGTTCCATTAGAAATCTAGTATATGGTGATGCATAGTGTGTCATAAGGAAGAAGAGATCTTATTCCAAGGATCTATATTCTTCCCATGAATTTTCACCATTAGCCTCCCACATAATGTTTGGCCTCCAATAACTTCTCTTTCCATATTTTCATGAAATCCATGAATCTCTACAGAGACACATATGACAGTAGTGCCTCCCCCCAGATCTATTATACCCATCCTTTCCCATGATTCCCAATTATATCTCAAATCCGATCAAGTATCACAAATGATATAAGTCATAGTTTTCTACATGTTCATGATCATCTATTTAAGAATAGGGAGAGAAAATAAAATGTGAATTGGAATTGAGTTTATAACAGAGTTAGATTGAGTAATTCTTCTACCAAATGAATGATACTGTTCTTACAATTATTAATAAATTTATTGATTCTATCAACTAACTTGATGAAGTGGTGTATTTGAGGCTAGGTAGGGAAAATATGCTCCCCAATATAGTTAATCGTAAAATTTTACCTCTGAATGCCCAAACAGCATTTTATGGATAATTAATGTATATTCGTGCACCTCTTTGATATATATATATATATATATATTCTATATTTATCTCAATTCACCCCTTTCCCACTCTAGAGGTAATACTCCACAAAATTCTATTTATTCCACTAATTGACTGCATACGTCGATTAAAGAAGATGATATTTTAATTATCATATATATGGTAGGAGATGTCATGTAAATGTTTCACAAAATTATAGGGAGCTATTTGGTCTTCTAAAAGTATTTTATTGAAGAAATAGGTGATTGTGACTTCATCTTTGATTAATAGGCTATAGGACAACAAATATCCTTGCATAATCCCACACATCGATTTAATTACACTAAAACATTCACAATGAAAGATATAGATATCCATGAATAACTAATTCACCAATACAAGAGATTAGTTGCCAAAGTATAAAATTATATGCAATTGAAAACCATTTTAATGAAAATCTATTCAAGTATATCAGATTCATTAACCATATCAACCGTGATAACAATATTGAAACAATTTCCATTGATACTATCGTTGATAATCAATTCATGAACCAAACCAATTGCACCATCGATCGATTTAACCTTAATGAAACCATATTGTTCCTTAGAAGCACCACATTGTAGATGGACAGAAAATTTTTTATTGATTATTCTCTCAATTACGGTGAAGAAAATGAAAATTTTAATTGGACAATAATTTAAGATACAAGATGTATATTTTTCTTTTGAAATGAGAATCAAAGAAGATAAGGATTTTACACAAGTGATATGGATGGTTGGGAAAAAATTAATAGTTCTTCCATTATTTCTCTCTTATATATGTTCCATGAGGACAAATAAAATTCCCCTATAAAGCTTTCTGTTCCTTGAGATATTTTGGGTTTTAGAGAATGTAACACCTCATAAATTTCCAATTCACATGGTGTAGATACAAACATCATTTAATCACGTGTATAAAATATATACGTTATATAATTTTGTATATATCAACCCTAACTCAAATATCCTCCATGAATTAAATGATTTGGTCAATCTATATGGGACATGAATTGATCTTCAATGATCCCTCGTAGCTTATCATGATCATCCGTGTAAGTGAAATTCCTTAAGGGGAGATTAGGAATGGTGTATTGCTTCTTTTATTTATTTTACACTTTGATGTAAACCATGATTCATTACACATCCCTTAACCATTTCTTTATAGATTGATAATGACAGTGATGTTATTACTCCATGATTGTATCCACCAGATAATTATTATTGTGTGAAATATCAATGATGATGGCCTCATCCAAGCTGTTCTCCAACATATACTCCAAACACATGATCTCGTCATTGATTCAATGAATGGAATGAAAGTTGTACTAATGGTGATTTTACACCATTGAATATTACATCTAATCTATCTGATATTGTCGAGAAGACTGTACCCCATGACCCATTACAATGGATTTTCCCATGAGTCCCTCATCTTCTAATAAATTTTTGAGGTTGTAATTATTTTATTCATATATATTATAATATACAATGATATTGAAATAAATAGAAAATATTAGGAGTTTATAGGGAATTACAATCCCCTATTTCACCCAATCATTACTCTCTCTACGAGCTTGGTGATTTATCTAAATAGTTATTTTATCACAGACCTCAAAAATAATATGTATGTAGTGGAAACATTAAATTAAGGAATTTAGTGATCCTTTACTCAAATGGCCCGAAGGCCTTATTTTTTATATCTTATTATTGATAATACAGCTTTTAAGGGTTGACAGGGAACCCGTACATGACCTGTAGGCCCAAGGCATAAGGGCCGACATGACCTGCAATACATGACCTGAAGGCCAAGAGGCATACCACTCCCAATAAATGACATATAAGCCCAAACCACTAGAACTACCCCTCCTAAACTTCTACATCATGGATAGTCAAGCTCCCTACCTAGCATTGTTGATCAGCTAGAATTTCCATATACAAAGATGCATGGTGTGTGGTCCCGATGGCGGTTTCCATACTCCAACCTTATTTCAATCAAGTGATCTCTCCTTTTAGTGACTGCTCTTTTTGCTTTGATCCTCTTTTGGGGCCTACTCTGTGTGAAATGGTTTACTCCATGGTCATTATGACCCGAAAACCCAGTGGCTCGAAGGCCTTTAATGGCCCAAAGGACCTTGAGACCCGTAGGCCCAAACCGGTGGCCCAAAGGCCCACATCGAGTGAATAGTTCCTGAATATACAATATCGAACAGTAGCTGCTACAGTACTCCTACAGTACCCAGAAATTTACCTCCACCCAGTTTTGAACCTGGGTCTCTTGGATGCCAACCAAGAGCCCTGGCCACACGGGTACATGCTCATTGGAATTATTGGTCATTAATGTTTTTTGACAATGAAACCGTATGTTTAGTATGATAACTGACACTTCAACATAAAATATATGGAGGTTTGTTAAATATAGGTTCTTCCTATAGTGACATCTATGACTATAAAAAGATGATATAATTATAGGTATATAAAAAATATTTCATAAAATTGTACATCTATAGAATCTTTGGGTTGGTGCTGAAAATAGATAGAAAAAATACAATAATAAAATTATATTCTCATAAGAAGGGTTAATAAACCATAGAGGAACATCACATGAATTTTTCCAAATTGTATTCCTATGAAATGTAATTGAAATTATTTTTATGATTATCAATTGATATGTACAATAGCAGTAGGAGTATAATTATTCTTATAGATTCCTATTGAAATTAAAAAAATATTAATCATATGTAATATTAGAGAGATAGAGTGTTGTTCAAAAATATTTGACTCTATGATAATCAGTTTATTCAGATTATTTTTTCATTAATCTCAAAAATAAAATCCATTGAGTTTAAAAATGAAACCATATTTTATGAATGTCGTAAGGATAAAAAAATTTCACTATAGAAGTCATTATTTTCAAAATGAATATATAATTTTATTTTGAAATTAATTTATCATTGATAATCATATAATACTTTATAAATAGAAATGGTTAAATATATTATTGAGGAGCCCATTAATTAGTCTTCAAACTGATTTTAATGAGACATTTAATCAAATTAATTTAGTAGTGAAATCTCAATAAATATCAAGAATTCAAATCCCTTATATGAAAAATTCTAGGTTGGGATTATATTATGTATATATAAATCAAAAATTATGGTACATAAAAAACTGTTTATTTTAAACTTTGGGTTAATAAAACAATTAAAAAACACACAAACTATGTTTTATTAAATAAGTTAGGTTCATATTCATGGGGTTTACTTCAAATATAATGTTTCAAAAGTATCATTCGTTTTCAAAATATAGGTTCCCAAACCTAATATTATCCTTAAATGTTTGGTTTTGAACAGTGATTCTAGGTATCATCAAAATGTCTAGATACATAGAAAAATATAATATCAACCAAATTATAACTACATGAATTCCATAAATCTAGGGGAAATAAATATTCAAATACATAAAAACCTAAAATAAATTTAAACAAATAAACTTATAAAAAAATGATAATTTTTTATGATTATAATCAATGTTAAATTAATGAATCATTTTTATCAACATTCATATAAAAAACAATGGGTTAATGAGACATATATGTAATAAATGTATTGTGTAGATTGAGAATTGTAAAAGGGTTAATTATTTCATCAGATACTAAATATTAATCATGGAATTAATTAAATTTTAAATCATTAAATATAAATTAAATATTATCCATGAATGTAATACATGAAAAATGAGTCGCATCACTTCGTGGAGTTGGTATCCACAAGTGGTCATGGATGACATTATTATTTTTCAACAGATGGAAAGAAAAGAAAATTGATGATATATTATCATTTAAAAGTTATAATTATTTCATTAATATCATATATATTTCATTAATAAATCATAATAACTATCCTTGTGATGTAGTGATGAAAAATTAAAGACATTGCTAAGTGGAGGTGGTAATCCACATGTGCACATGAAGAATATTTTCATATACAACAGGGTTGAAAAGGGGACAGAAATGGGATGTCCCATAATAATAATAATAAAATATTAATAAATTATATATATATGTATATATATGTTATTATTTAATCATCATTAATTTACTAATGATTGGTGTAGATGTTTAAATAATCTTGACATTGGTCAGTAATGACTTATACAATCTCCTCGGATAACCTCTATAACTTAAACAATAAAACATCTAGGATTTGTATTTTTGTTATAATAGTAACTCTAGGAAATGTGGAATCATTTTAGAGAGTGATATATTTATTTAATAGACCAAATAGAATTCCCAAATGTTTTGAGGTAGGTTAGAGGTGAGAATACATTTTATAGTTGAATGGAGGGGAATCATTGGAAATACATATGGTATTAATTTTATAAAAATCAATAATCATGTTAAAGCTGATCAAGATAGGCATAATTTAAAACACGAAAGTCAATAATTCAAAATCATCTCATCCCATATGATTTGGAAAATTTTAGGTGGCATTTTCATGGCTTAATAATAGTTTCAACCCTCATTAACCCTTTTTATGGCTACCACAACATCAATGATTTTTACTGCACATGATTAAAGAGGTCCACAATAAAAGTAAAAACAACAAATAAGAGGATAATTGGTTTTAGGATATACCATATCTAATTCAATTTTAATAAGGTAATAATTTTATGAACATTACAACATTATATGAAGTATTAACAAATAATGTATACCATTAATGTCATTTTCGGGACTATTAATATAGATGTTCTTTAATGACCTCAGGATATTAATGGAATTCCAATATAAATTTCTAAAACATAAATATTTACATGATATTACTATAACTAGAATAGGCAATATATATTGAGTTAGCATTTATGGTACTTATTCTATCATAATAAATTTTAAAAAATTAAAATCATATAAAAATTACTCCGTATTTTTTATAAATAAATATTAAATGTTGATTATATCTTTTTATCAAGTTAAAAAAATATTATATATATAATAAAAAGTAAAAAATTTTCGTTCTTTTCATAGCATAATATAAATTTAATTACCTTATAAATGTATAGTTCCAATATATAGAAATTTTTTTAAAATAATGATCTTTATGGTTTGAAGACACATCTCAGATAAAATAAAGTAATTTTATGGGATTTTTAGGATATATCTCATTATTTTAGCCATTTTTCCCATTTTACACATCCAAATGTGATAAATATTACCTTTTGATACAATTCATTGTGACAAAAAGGGGACCTATTTACCAAATACGAAAATCCTAATAATCAATTTGGAATCTGATTTTTCTAATTTAATTAATTGAAGTGTTATAAATCCATTTTAATATAAATTTGTAAAACATAATTATAATATATTATTAGAAAAATTATTTTACCCCCAAAAATGAACTTATAAAAATAATGGTATATTGATATGTACAATTTATCAAATATTAATATTTATAAATAAAGAGTGAACTATTTTTATTTTGATCAAATTAGAAACATAATAGGACATTTATATTGCAATCATTAATGACGATAAATGACTATTTAAAAAATCATTGTCTTTCAATTTTGACATAAGAATAATAATTTTTAAAAAATTCATAAAAATTACCTATAATAGTATTTTTAAATATTTATATTGAAAATGATATTCATTTATATAAAATTAAAATTCTATATTTTATAAAAAATGATTTTAAATAAAATTTCATAATGCATTGAACTAAATTTTGTAAGATTTAGACTATTTTTTTGGGAAGATTAGTTAATATTACTATACAAAAAATAAATATATAAAATAAAATTAATTAATATTTATAAGGAACAAAATTTATCTATTATTACGATTAATTGGGTTGTTATATTCATTCCACCTTTTGTAATTTACATCCAAACATTTTTATTCATTATGTAAACTACTGAGGATATTTTGTCTTCATAGTATTTTCTAATTCACATATTTCTTATTCAATCAAATGGTTTCTCTATAAAACATAACCTATTGAATTACATTATTCCATGACAATATTTATTTATAGTAAATAGTATGTATCAGACATTCCTAAGTTAAGGATTCTCTTCTAACTAAAAAAAAGAGGTATCGAAACCTGATATGCATCATGAATAAACATCTATATCAATGAAACATGATATAAATCATACATCATGGATAACAATAGAGGAAACTCTACTTAGTAGACAACTAATCCAACATTCTCTAAAATTTCATATGGACCAACGGGCTTCTGACTAAACATTTCCTTTTCTGAAATACCTTAAAACACATTTATTTGGATATACATTAAAAAAACATCATCACCTACCACAAATGGAATATTTTTCATTCAGTAATCTGTAGTACAATTATTGATCCTCTATACAATCATTATATAGGTTTTAATATTATTCATCATTTGAACTATTTCATCCAACAATTATGGGCCCAATAACCTATATTCCTATACATCATCCAAAAAACATGGATTTTGGAATATTTTTCTATATATAAACTCAAATGATTTCATTTTGTTCTTGATTGAAATCATTTATTAAATTAAATTCTGTCCAAAATTTTTTTATTTATCCAAAAATCCTTTTAAATCCATATAACAAGCTTAAACCATGTATTCTTGATTTTTAATTTTTATCACTACTTGTGCATCATATTTAGGACAAATATTTGTATGAAAATTTAACTCATCGCCCATATAATTATGTAGTATTTTACAGAAATTATATTATAAATCAAGTCAATGTAAGTTATAATAAAATAATAGTAATACCATGAAAAATGATGATCTATTTAACATAATGTAAATAATGATGATCTGGAGACTTTTGATCTCAAATATTTGTTTCAGATATTTAGTTAAATGATAAAAAAATAATTCATATTGTAGTATTACCCCAATATTCCTCTTGTAATAAAACCATAAAATAAAGGGATATATAATCTGAATTCCAATCTTGTGCAATAAAAGGATAAATTACCCCCTTTAGAAATTTTTATTCAAATTTAGTCTTTTGAAAAGAATATAATTTGAGGATCAGGTTTTCAACAGCTAATTTCGTTCTATCCCTCAAGATAAGTTGATGAAAATCACTATAGAACATAGTATTAACAAGATAAATAGATAAAATAAATCTATGACCTTTACTAAAAAAAATGATTTTCAAATGGGAATAAAAATGATGAAATAATATTTTTATTAATATTAATACAAATAATTTTCATTATAAATTTTTTTAAACTTAACATGCCAAATACTTTCTACCATTTATAATAAAATATATTATTTTATTTAGAATTTATTAATTGTATTTATCAAATATTTCCACATAGAAACCTAAAAAACAAATGAAATTCATACATCACCAATTTCTATCTAAAATTCTGTCAAATAATTTATGAAGTGATCTTGTTACAAATATTGAAAAATAAATGACACATTATCCTTTCTAAATAAATAGTAAAATATTTTATTTATGTTTCCTAAATGGTAATAAATCATGTAGTAATTTTCTGTAATCATTTACATCCATCTTATTTTCCTCATGTTTAAATATTTCTATGTGAATATATAGTTTAAAATTTTATGATTAGTATATATTTCACACAATAAACCAAAAAAAACAATTCTATTATTTTTTAAGGAGAAAATGCGTGGTATTTTAAGGTCAAGTGTTAAATAATTTAGCTTGTGAGTTTTCAATTATTGTGAATTATAACAAATAACATTAACATTTTTTATCAAAACAAAACTATGTACCATTTAAAAAGCATCGATGTAGAAAAAAAATATCATTTATGGAATTATTTAACATACTAATAATCATTTCAATTTTTAGAAATATGAATAAAATTCATTCATCTATTTAAATTTAACTATATTTTGATAAGTATATTTTAGTTGGATACAGTATAGAAAAAATGTTTTCAAAATCCAATTGCTAGTAACCTAAAAATCCATCAAAACTATAATTCTTCATGAGATTTTTAGTTATTTTAAAATCCCCAACCACATTAGTTTTAGAGGTATCAATTTTCATTCCATAATTATTTAAATTATTTCCAAAGAAAAATATCTATAATATATAAAATTCACATTTAATAAATGTTCAATAAATATTATTTTATTTTATGATTTATAGAGCTTCATTAAATTGTTTATCATGGTCATATTATAATATATAACATATTAGAACGTCCTCAATAAACATGAATACAAATTTATCCAATTAATCATAGAAAAAAACTATTTACAATGTCTATAAAAACTAATTGCGAATTATTCCACCCACATCTCATAACAACAAAATTTGTAATGACCATACCTTGTATGAATCATAATCTCAACATTTAATTATCCTATACATTTATCTATGGGTTCTCAGACCTAGTATCATCAATTGAAAAATACTGAGCACCATGGATCTAATGAAACAAGTCATCGATATGAGGAAATAGAAAATTTTTCATAACAATGATGCTATTTAGTGATTTATAGTAAATTGAAATTCTCAAGTAACCATAATTATATTTATCAAACAAAAAATGGGAACCCATTGGGGATGTTCAACGATAAATAGGAATGTTATAACAAATCTAGTAAATTTTATTCATATTCAAAAAGTTATAATTGAGAAATTTTATTAAACACTATTGAAATTTACATATTTTCATGCACTATGTCAATTTTAAATGCAGTCTAATTGTTTATTATAATAGAAAACAATTCATCAGAAGATATATCCATATATTCAGCTACTATATGAATTTCAAAAATATGAATAGTTTCTTATTGGTCAAAATTATGTGTTTTATAACTCCCATTTAAATATTTAATCAATTCCATAGATTCTTTATATGTTATAAAATATATGATTAACTTCAAGAATAAAAATTGAAACTCATTATGGAAAACATATTCATTGGGCTTAATTGTTATCATAGAATGATAACCCAAAATAAAATCCATACCCATAAAACCAAACTCTACCTAAGATAAGAGGACAAGGTTTGTTGATAAAACATTTCAGAGATGATTATAATAAGATTTGTATAATTTTATTTTTCCTTAATAAAACGCCATTTTTGTCAAACTACCTAGATTTACATCATAGGGTGGAATTGACAACATATTAAAAAATTATAATAAATTAACGAATGTTTAACCCTAAATTAACTATGAAATTAGTATAATAAGAATAAATACGTGATGTAATAGACACCCCAACACTGGGTGGTAAAAAATTTGGAAAAGTAGTCACAATTGATTTTTGAGAGAATTTATTCAAGTGATCTTGATGACTTCTATCCATTATATTGTTATTTGGAAAAGTACTAACAAAAAGACCAATATAATTAGAATAAAATCGTCATGATGTAAAAATTTAATTATCCGTATGATTATTTACATTGTAGTCCTAATCCACATGGGTAAACATTCTACTATATCCCAAACATCCTTGGGGTATGTGTTTCTTTGTGTTTTGGATTATTCCAATATTTATGGTTAAAGAGTTTTTTACTAGCTGTATGAGGAGGTGCAATGGTGTTCCAGGGGTATAGGACAAATGGGGGATGGGAACAACCATTGCATGTTGTATGATTGGCGTATAGTCAGTAGTAACCATGTGCCAAAACTGTGTATTTCTAGAGGAGGCATTCATGGTTACTCAAAACCATGAAAGTGACAAAGGGATATCATTCTAGATTTAACATTTTTATCCTGATGGTCATCAAATGAATATTTATTATGTTTGGGATCCCCCTGTAACTATGTGACCAATCACACACATGGGAATATGGTGCCACATGGATAGTTCTTGGTTTAACCAAATGTTATTACAAACCATGTACCCCGTTACAAATATTGTATTTTACCTTTTTACCCCACCAAGATTTGTGAAGCCTCAATAAGGTTTATTTACCACTTATGGTACAGTAGCCAATATTGATGACGGATTCAACCCAATATGTCTAAAAGTTAATATCTTTTATTTCTAGGCCAATTTGTGAACAACATGGTGATGATCAAGGATTTGGTTGAGTATAACACTAATATTTTTCTTATCATTGGGATTAGGTATTCTAGAATATCTCATATTCTTGTGAATCTATAAAACCCTACGTTTCCCAAAGATTTTATCTTTGGACTTTAATAGATGTTTGAGATCAAATTAACGATAGTTTTTGAGCATGAATTCATCAAAAAAACATGAGGTAGGTGGTCTTAATTATATCAAACATTTTCTATATGTGTTATATGTGTATGCAGTAATACTAATTCTATATATCACTGAGTTTCGATGACCTGGGTTATGGGAGTTGACATGTACATTATATTGTGGTGTGAGGCCCTTTATGGACCCCAATGGGTTCATTGGTGATGTGACTCCAAAACTAGGGCTACCCATGGGTTTTGTCAGACCTCAAAAATGGTGAAGTATATTGGTAAAAATTGAGATAGGGTAAAGAAGGCAGTGAATGGGTTAGAAATTATAATTAGGTATGTGAGATTGAGTAATGTGAAAATCAAATTGATTATTTTTCGTATCTGGAGAAATTCCTTTTGGGATTTTGAAATGGGTTAAATAATGTGTTCTTAATTTTGGTCTGGTTATGGATTTAAATGGATTATATAATGTTTCAAATGTTGTTAATATCATAAAAATGATTTTTTGGCCTCATGATTATTTAGATTTTTGTTTTATTTATATATTTAAAATTATTATTTGAAATGATGGTGTGGTTCAACTTTTATTTAAAATGACTTCTTGTTTTATTACAATGGTTGGAAAATGAAATGAAATCCTTGGGGAATGGATTAATATTAAAAGTTGATGACACGTGAAATAATGTATATGAATTAATATGATTTCAAATTATTAATATTTATTTTTCATTATGATATGATTTTTATTTTATGGTCTATTAGGACCATTGTAATTAAAATGATATGTGATTTAGTGATATAAAAACCAAAATAAATATAGTGCCATATTAATATAGTTTATGAAATGTAAATCATTATATTTATCGTCTAGTTTTTATTATTGTATAAGAGGGTTTTTATTATAATGGTATATGTGTTTAATGAGATATGGTACATAATGGTAAATATTCCAAGTGGTTAAATAAGTGTGTGCACAACACATAATGGATGTTTGTTGAGTTAGGCTATCTATAACACCACAATATTTTATGAAATTCCTCTTTTTAAATTTAATTTCTTCAATAACATAGTATTAACACAACACCAAGCCTAAACAAATAATGATATGGATATAAATATCATTATTTTAGAAAAATTATTATATACTATTCATTAAATGAGAGTGAATTAATAAAATTAACTTAAATTAAAAAATTATTATATTCAATATTTAATCATTTTTTTTATATTCATACATATGAATTTACTTGAATAAGTAAATAATGAATCCAATTTTATATATTTAATGACTATTTTTTCTAATGTTGTTTTTTCGCATTTTCATGGATAACATGTTTAAAAATTCAGAATTAAAAAATTTATAAATTATATTTAACAAAATAAACATCATTTTTTAAAATATAATGTCAAAATTATCATATGGAGATATTTTGGTATGTTTCTAAATAATATTAAATATTTGGTAAATAGTGAAACATTCTGAATTTTATAAATATATTATTTTCATTATTTTAATACTATATTTAATATTTTAATAAAATTTAATATATGAAAATATAAATAATATTTATGTATCATAATAATGAAAAAATTATATATTTATATCGTCGAATAGGGGAAAAAATTTAAATTTTAAATTTTTTGTTTCTATTTCTATAATGCAAAAATGATTTTTTCAAGTTTTATAACTAATATATTGATCTTATAGAAAATTATTTTATGAAAATATTCATTAATTATTATAATTTTGTCTTATGACTATAAGATACTTTTTTGAGACCTTATTTAAAATCCCCATGTTCTATAAAATCAATTATAATTATAATTTTTTTATTTTTACAGGAAATGATAATTATAATAAAAATTTAAAATTCCCATAATTTGTAAAAAAACTAACTTTTTCCATTTTTCAATTATTCATGATGAAAAATGGTTAGGGTGAATTTTTGTGATTTTTCTATAATAGTTAATTTATTTTGTGAATAGTGAAAATGGTAATTTGTGGTATTAGACAAATAAATGAATTTTTGATTCATAAGTGATCTATAAATGATGTAACACTTTAATATACAAATCTAAATAATTATATTAATATATTAAGTGATAATTATTAAATTAGTGATATTCTGGACCAAAAATAATCACTAATATATATTATAATAAAAAACACCCCTCTCCTCCTCTATAAATACCACGCCTCAACACATATTCTCCTCAAACATCAAAATCCATGATTCCTGTCAAATTTATAACTGATAATTATCCAAAAACTATCCCACATTTTCTTTCTTGGTTGTCTCCCCCAAAATATGATTTCAATATCCATTAAGAAGGTTCTCAAGGAGAGGAATCCAAGAGGCAAAATCCCCATTCATTCTCTTTTTCCCTTCAAATTTCATTTTTTCATATCCTTTCCTTTCCTCCCCTTATCCAATTGGCATGATAACTAATGTATCTTATATATACAATAATAATTGTAAGCTAATGGAATATCCATTATCAAATCTCTTATCCTCTCCCTTTTATTCTAAAAAAGAAATTATAATCACTGATGTGTCAGTCTACCGCCATTATGGATGATTAATTTTCATTTTTGATTACCAGGATAAAGGTCGGTCATGAAAACAATTTTATGTATAATAAATATTATAATATTTATATTAAAACATATTTAATGTTATATAATTAGACTATATAAATATTAATAATTAAAAAAACAAAATTAGTACGTGATGATTCAAAATACTCAAAAATAATGAAAAAGATTATCCTAAATGTTTAATCTAATTAATCATATTAATATCTAGAAAAATGTTTTTTATACGAAAATTTATATTTAATGATGATTAGTAATAACATTTAATTTCAATTATTGATACCTATTCCAATTTAATATTACATTTTCTATATTCATCCAGGTGTACGAGTCATGAAAACCAAAGAATCGAACACTACAGAATGACGAAATTGAATCTTGTAACTCATAAAAATGTCCATAAATTATCATAATTAAATTATAATAAATAAAATAAATTATGAATATGATATTAAAGAAACAAATTACATTATTTATGACATTATGTTTTAGTTTCTAACACTTTGATACATATGTTAAAGGATTCTCCCCAAACCTCAATTTATAATTTGGGTTATGCTTTTTATCTCTTTACCCAAATATAATTATTAATTATTTATATATATGTCACAAAATTTATCTTTTTTTTCAATATTTATGTACCTAGATAAATTGTTATTTAATTTATGTGGAAATACATTTATTATAAATATCCCTTAACAATTCCTCCCCACAAGCTAGTCGAATTAAAGGAAAATTACTAACTTATTACTCATTTTTATGTACACTTCATTATATGGTATAAAAAAATTATTTTCCCTATGATAACACTTTTTAACATTAAAACATATATTATATATTATTCATTTTATTTTTTCATTTAATACATCGTCCTCATTAAATATACTTTTTCTTTTCCCATAAAATGCACTAAAGTGGCCCATTTGTAATGTTTCATAAAAAAACTTTTTACATATTCCCGCCTTAGTTAGACATCATTTATGCATCATAAATAATTTCATTTTCCATTGCTTTTCATTTTTTTGGTATACTTATTTATAAAAATATTTTATAAAAAATGAAATAAGGTTATCCAAAAGATGACTCTTTATAAAAAAATTGTATTTCTCGTAAGAATACCTCAATGTTTTTATTAGATTATTCTAATCTATTTCAAAAAATTATATTTATTCATATGTTTTCTTGAAATTTATCTCTTATATTACCATCTAATATATTTTATTGAATGGTTTGTGATTATTTGGACAGGGGATATACAATCCGGATACCATTCACTATATTAGTATCGATGTTATTTATTAGGATTATTATTTGAGAAATTTTATTAACAATTAATGAAATTGTTTTAAAATGCATGTTTTTATTGAAATTGTTTCAATCATTTAAAATTTTTAATTCATTTGACTATTAATGTGATTGTAGGGGACCATAATATCCTCTCAATTCATTGGTAGGTATCATGATACGAACTAGGCTGGGTTTTTGCACATTTATTTATGGTGTATTGGCCAAGTACTTGATGCTATGATTATGATGTCTACCCTTAAATATTACCACATTTTAAAACTAATAATTTATAATACATATGATTGTTTGACTATAATAATATCAATAGTTATTTTTTTTCTCAAGTGATTTTTCATATGGTATTATTCCATCATTTTATTTTAATAACATATTATGCACATGATTATATTTTAGTGGAATTTTTGTAGTCAATAACCATTCCATAATGATTATTTTTATGATATATTCTATTGTATACTTTACCCTTACTGATCATTTTATTTTGCACCTCTCTTACGGTTTATTTTCCCATAGGATGTGATGATTTATATTATGAATGACTTGTAGGGATAATATATGATTTTATAGAAGTATCCAATTGTGTTGATATATATTATTTCATTTTAATTTTTAATGTAAAACATCTATTTGCATCTAGTATTCCAAATATACTAAACTATTATGTATTTCGCGATGAATTTACTACTTTCTTATACTAATTTAATAATGTATGGAACGTTCTTAAGGAAACCGAGATAATGGTATTTATAATTGGTATAAGATAATGTATAGTAGAAACCTTTCCAACTGGATTTAGAAAAACAATTATTAAGGAACATAACCCAAATATATTCATTGGGGATAACTAGATAAGGACATACTAGAATATATTTCATGTATAGATTGTGTGTGACTTCCTATAAATACATCTAAGTATATATAGAACAAGTGGATGTGATTCTAAAACAAATATATGTAGGGGTAAAAAATCAGGCAAGGTGAATCAGGCCTAACTCGGCGTAACATGGTAAATAGAAACATGAATTACTATGAACATATTTTGAAACTCTTAGGGGAAACACTAAGGATAATTAAAATTCTCTTTAAAACACATTATGAAGGACTTAAAAGCAGTTATGTCTCCAAATAATCCATAATTGTTATTATTAGATTATATATGCATAAATATATTTATTTATGACACATGTTACTAGTTCAAAACTGTGAATTATGATTATTAATATAATACTTTGGATATTATTGTTTATAAATTATGTATAGTGGAAGGAATGGAAATCGTATCATCACACATATTACATGAAGGTATTTTTATCCTATGAAAGATAATGATGATTGAATTGGAGCTTTAACTGATGATGAACAAATATAACTATATAGGTACAACTGAATCGGGTTATAGAAAATAAATGTTTCCATATATAGAATCCCAATCCACATTTTGAGGGAACAATGTCTAGATACATAATAAGGATAAAAATCCATTATTCCATGGCAATAAATATCCATTCTTAGCTGAATAATGGATAAGTTCATTTTAAAGGATATTTCGATCTTTTGGGAATTAATGAAAGTGAGAAGGTTATCATGGATGTTTATAATCTCTCAGGATATTTTTATCAAGATTAGTGACTGATTAAAAACACATAGGTGGTGGTTGAAAATAAAAATATCGAATCAATGTATTTAAGAAATATTTATGGTAAAATATTTCCCTTAGGAACAATGTTAAAATATAGAGAGACAATTCATTAGTTTGACAAAAAATATGATCAAAATGTTTTCACGTATGAATTCAACTTTTGAATGTCAGATATGCATGCTATATATTATATACATAATACAAGATGAAATATTGACCCAATATTTGATTGAATTATGAATATTCTATGAAGGTCACTAGGTTCACAAACATTCACGTTGTATTTATATATAGTCTCATGCTCTATAAAGATAGAGAAATAATTACCTATCTCTTAAAAATTCTCAGGAAAAAAAGTGATGAGAATAAAAAGAAAAAAGAGATAGATAAAGTGGAAATTGGAAAGAATAGTTTTTCAAATTGAGATAATGGTGTGACAAAACAACTTTGTACTATGTCTAAGGGAATGGGAGCTTGTTATAATTATAGAGATAAAGGGCACATGGATTATTAGTATTAGTAAATGAATGAAATCGAAAATGTGAAATGTTTCAACTATAATGATATAGGATAATTCACAAATGAATGCCCCAAATATCAAGTAAATATAGATCAGAAAAAGAAGTGGGATCAAGTACAAGCTTAGGTTGTTACTACCATTGAAGTGGAATAATTAAGGAATTTGTTTTTTGGAATCTATAATTATTCTATGATATTGTGTCTATATGAATAGTGAGATATATATGGATTGAACTATAGTACATCTTCTTTATTTATTTTGAAGAATTCATATTTTCAATAAAGTTTTGAGATGATCATTGTATTCATATATTTGGTATATTGGATTAAGAGCTACATTATTTATGGAATCTTATGTTAAGCTGATTTTTGGAATTTACTGTCCATCCTCCTAATTTGTTTATCTTTGAGTGTGGAAATAAAAGTTTTATAAGTGTCATAATATTGACTGCATGATGAAATAATCATGTAAAAATTTGAAAATTATTATTTTTTGATAAAATTTTATAGCATTAATGGTTTTATATGACATTTAAAGGTCAAATAAATAACATTAGGAAAATATGATAAATTAAGTGTTCTTCATGAATTAAAAAACATTATTATGAACATTTCTTTCCTGGTGTTAGAGATTGAGTGAAGATAGATAAAAGAAGAACCAAAAGATGATTTTATCATTAGGACATGGAAATTAATCAAGTTAGTTTAATTTATTAATTTATTATATAAATAAAAAAACAATCCCTCAACAATAGGAATATTATTTTGGAAGAAAAATATTATATGTTTACTTTTATTCTTGAGAATTCAATGTTCTTTTAAGACATTACAATATTTATGTTTTTATGAGGGAAAAAATTTTAATGAATAAATCATCTATCACTCTTTAGAAAAACATGATAATTATATATATCTTGTATTTCAATGTTATCTCTTTAAATTAATTATTTCATAAAACAAATCCTTGTTTTTTAGTGATGTTCACATTTCTCATTATCTCATAGTAAGAGGATATTTTATTAACTCTAATACTGATTTTTGTTTCCCACAAAAGAATTCAGAACTGTCAATCATTGATTTTCGATGTATAATTTTAAATTGTGAGGACTCAATTAATTTCAACAAGAGAGAATGTAAGACACCATTATTTTATTGTATTTTTATTATTAAATTGAATTTCATCAACATTATAGTTTTCACAGAAAACCATGCTTAAATGAAAAATGATATAAAACTAAATAACATATTATTAATATATTCATTATAACTTATCCTTTAAATTGGAAGGAATGAATAATATAAACTATATTATAGAATTTTAATAATATATAACAATTATAATTGTATTACATTCATCCGAATTGTTTTACATGTATAAGATAAGAATGAATCCAATTTTACAAATTAAAAGAATCTTTTTCTTCTAAAGGTTGTTTACCACCTTCAAATTGGAATCATGTTTAAAGAATAAACTTTTAATCTTTTATAAAATATATTGATAAATTAATATTTTTTTATATTTGGCATGTAATAATTATCATAGGGTGAAATTTTGGTATTTTTCTAAAAAGAAATCATTTATATTAAACAATTAAATATCTTAAATTTTATTAAACTAAAATTTTCATTTTATTAATATCAGATAATTCATTTCAAAATATACTAATTCTATGAATTTATAAATAAAATTCGGTTATATTATAAAAGGAAAAATGATATATTTATATCATGTAATACTTAAAAAATGTTTTAATGATGATAAATTAAGTATTGGTATTTTATAAAAGTGTACATGATCATTTACAATATAATAATTAATATACTGATATAAAATAATAATATTTTCAAAAAATTATTCACAAAATAATATTTTGTTGTCATGTGATTATAAGATACTTTTTTGAAACACAAATTAATATTTCAAGGTGTCACAAAATCTGTTATAATTATAAAATTTGAATATTTATATTGAAGGATTATTTTAAATTAAAATAAAATTTATATAATTTTTATAATTATATTCATAAAATTTAGTCACATAGATAAATCTTTAGGGTTAATTTTTAGGATTTTTCTGAAATAGATCAATATTTGTTGAATACTAAAAAACTGTAACTTACGGTATTTAACAAATACAAGAATTATAATGTCATAGATGATATATGGGTGATGATTGCCTATATTCTCATCTAATAGTACCATCCATTAATTTATTTAGTAATAAAGTAATAACCATTTTATAATATTGAGCGAAAATTATGAACTAATGAATACTATAATCGTGAATCACATCTCTCCTCCAACATAAATACTAGACCTCTCCACCTCTTCTCCTCACACCTCCAATGCTGTGAATCTTTTCAAATTTCTACTAAATACCACCCAAATTTATTTTCTTACTTGTCTCACCCAGAATAACATTTAATCCTTCCATAATGACAATCAATAGGATATGGATTCAAGAGGTAAAATCTCATTTCATTATATTATTTTTTATCGTTTAATTTCATTATTTTCATTACCATTCCCACCTCCCCTTATACTATTCAAATGATAACTCCAACATATTATACATATGTGAAGTTAGTTATGTTATGTTAATATCCCTCATCAATCCTCTTTTCCTCAACCATTTATTTTAAAAATTAAAATATCATATGTGATCTGTCAATTTACCCCCATCGTAGAGGATGTTTTTCATTTTATATTACCACCATCAAGGCATGTAATGAAACCATTTTTATATATAAAACATATTATAAAATGTATATTAATAATTATTTAATGTTCAATAACAATTATATATACATTATAATAATTAATAAAAAAAGCAGTGTGTCACGATAGAAACTACACGAAAATAATCTAAGTGATTATCATTAATAATTTATCTAATGAATCATCATCATTTCTAAAAAATGATAGATATGAAAATATAATATTATCTAATATCATTAAAAAAATATAATTTCAATTCTGGATTACTATTCCCATTTGACATAATATTTTCAATTTTTCTAGAAGTGAACAAATCATGAAATCCAAGGAAACAAATAATCCTAAATAGTGGAATTGAATCTTATAAATCATCAAAAATGTAATAAATGATCTTATTAAAATCATATTTAATAAAATAAATATAGAAGAGGTTTCAATATAAATTATTAATGAATGTGACTTTATTATCCAATATATTAAGTGCAGGGGAAGAAAACTTACATACATTATGTACTAGATTCTCCACAAACCTCCACATTTCATTAATGTTATGATTTTATCTATATTTAACCTTATTTAATTAATCATTAATTTAATATAATTATTATAATTTTATTTGTTGAAAAGTAATTAACAATCTTAGTTAATATTTATTCGATGGGGAAATACTTGTTTTATATGGTTCCTATCTCAAATCCTCCTAGAACGCAATCTCGATTAAGGGTAACTTCAAAATTTTTTACTCATTCTTAAGTACACTCCATAATTTTTGTAGACACCAATTGTTTATAAAATACATCTATTTATTGAAAAAAATATCATTGAAATTTCTTTGGTTTTATGTAAAATGTAATGAATTTTTCTTCATTATATACTCTTTTATATTTTCCATTTAATTGCACGAAAATGGCCCATTTTAATGTATCATAAAAACATTTTTACATGATTTCAGTTTATTTGGGAATCATTTATTACACAAACATAATTTAATTACACTCACATTTCCTTTACTGGGATAGACATTATTATTATCTGATTTTATGACCGATAGAAAATTATCATCCAAAGGAACTCTTCTTTCTAAAAGAAAAAAAGGATATTTATCTCAAGAATCACTCAATTATTTAATTTGAGTATTTTTATCTATTACTAAAACTCTATATTTAATACCATTATTTTATTATTTTTATCTATTACGTTACTATATACTATATTTTATTTAATTGTTAATGATTATTTTGAATAAAGATGTACTCTATTTATATCATTCTCTATATTAGTCTCTATGGTTTATGACTACATTTAATTTTAGTGAAATATTAAAAAAAATTATAGTTTCACTATGAATATATATATTGATTATTTTAAACCCATTTTATATGTGGAATTAATTATACATAGAAAGTGACATGAATGGATTACTAGATCTCATTGATGCATCAGTGGGTATTATAAGACACACAAGATTGGGGGTTCAGCCATTTATGTGTTGTGGAATTATCGACACCATGATGGTTTGTTTATGTTTTAAAAATTATTCATTCCATATTTATGATATTAGTAATTTCTAATCCATGTGTTTATTCAACTAGTAGAATACCCATGGTTATGTTTTACTCTCATATAATTCGTTAAATTTCTCCATTTACTCAAATTTAATTTCATCTATTTAATGCTGAAGATTATAATTTAGTGGAATGTTTTTTAGTTAAAAACCATAACTTATTGTATATGTATATGATAACTTTTTTTTATTTCAGTTCTTTACTAAGCATCTATGCTCACACCATTATAATGCTTTATTTTTTCCCATGACGTGAAGAAGAATATTATAAATGACTTGCATGAATAACCCAGTAGTTTATGGATGTTTCCAATGGTGTTGATATGTTGTTTTTTCATTCATATTGTAAAATAATACATATGGTTATATATGGTTTTTATAATGATACTAAAAAATTAGGTCCTTTAGGATAAATCCTCTATTTTTTATTCCAATATAATAAATTATGGCACTGGCTCAAGACTACTATTGTCCGGGAAGTTACATTGTCAGACTGAGGATCTATGTGCCTATCCTACGAAATGTGGATCCATGTTTGGGGTGGAAACACTGATTTTGTAGGGCCCACTTGTGTTTTTTATGAGTTGGGATGTTATAATGAGGATCTATGCACCTCACTCATAGATTGAGGCTCTATATTTGGGATGGACCATGCTGATGCTCTACTCCCCCCATTGTATTTATTTGGATTGTGATGTTCGAATGTGGATCCATGCTCCTAATATGTATGTACATGGTTTGAATACAGAATTTATCCTTCATATAATGTCAATACTTTATTTTTTTAGTGAACACACCATTATTTTTAACAAAATGTAACACATTTTTTATGGGTTCGTCTTCTAGTTTGATGAGAGACAAAATTGTTGGAAAGATTCTTTTGGAGAAAATAATGGTTATGTTGGTTATTAAATAATATATCAATCGATATATACATAATTTCGAATTCAATGTTTATTTATTAACAGTTGGTTATCAGTATACACTATTTTTCTAACAGGTTATTTCATTAGAGAACATTTGTGTTTGACAACTAGGTTAAGGTCACCCCATGTTTAGGCCTCTAGGTCCATTGGTTACCTGAAAGGAAGATACATGTTTCTCATATAGGTTTTGGATAGGGTCTTAGTGCTTCAATTTTGAATGGGATGATAGGATGGGCAATGAGAGGTTAGGTCCATGTTGGTTCTTATGACTTCATTTGGGATAGTAATGTAGTTTTTGGTTTTAGAACTTTCTTATATGACTACCAGACTTATATGGTTACCATTAGATTATTGAATCATGTTTTAACAGATTTTTATTGGATTTTAAAGAATTTTGTCTTTTTTATTCTTCTTGTGGGTTATTTTACCTATTGTTGTTATTTCTATAGTATCTTGAGTCTAGTATGTTTATATATTCTCCACAAAAAATAACCGTAGACTCATGCTACTAGTCAGTAACCTCTAGAATATTAGGATTCATTCCTTACATTATGTAACAACCCATATTGGGGCACATGATATAGTTTCCACCTGGAAGAGGATGAAATAAAGAGGTATTAGAGAACATACAATTTTATTACTATTCGGTGCATTCCAATTAAGATACTAGGATCCTTTCAAGATATATTAATGATCTTGTTCCAAGGTTCCAATAGCCCCATGTATGAGGAAAAAATAATGTTTCTAGGGGTAGTAAATGTTGTTTGGTTAGATTATTTTATGTTTGGTTGATATTTCCAGCATGAGTGGAGAACTTATAAGTATTTTTAGTGATTAATTAGAATTTATATCATTTCCCAATATAAAATAAGTTGGTGTGTGAGTTAATTCATCATTATAGACACATAGGTGTTATAGTTCATCCATATATTTCCCATTATTGATAGTTCCTTGATACTCACTTGATAGTAGTGTACTTTCTTCTTTTTTATGAACTTTTATCTCTTCTCGAAATTTTCATTGATTGAATTTTTTGAAATTTAAATTTTATTAAAGCATCAATTTTGGAAATTTATTGTTAATTAAATGGTTCTCCATGGCATATAAGCTTGGGTTTTGAAATAAAATGTTTTGAAATGTGAAACCTTTGGTTTTAAAGGGTAATGTTTAATTAATAATGGAAATATAAAAATAATGGTTCTTTTAGGAACACCAATTGTGGGTATATTTTTTATTAGTTGTTGACCCTATGTATGGGTGGTTTTTGAAGGGAAAATGATTTAGTTTTGGGTTCTTTGGTTATAGGATACAATACATTTATCGGTTTTTTGTGTCTTGGTTAATATAGTGTTTTTTTGTGTGAATATTTTTATGTAGTTTACTTGTATATTTTTAATGATATATTTTAACGTGGTGTTGTGGCTATAGTGGTTTAAGATCTAAAAAGTTGTGTTTCAGACTGTAGAGTGGGTGATTGTCTTGGGGTTTTATTGTACATGTGTGATTACAACTATTGAGAAACCCATTGTAAATGGTTTCCTAGTTCATAAATATATATTTTTGATTAGAATGGGGGTATGATTTTTTACCAATATAATTTGGTGTTTTGAGGTATTATGTTTTTGTATTAAAGATATAGGTAACGGATATTATATGGTGTTTCTATGGTTTAGGGAGTTGGTATCATTTGTCTTTCATGGTGACCTGGGAGAGGGGCATACAAAGTATTCTAGTTCTTTTCGGTGTACATGGAATAGGTGGATATGGTGGACTATGAAATTGTAACATGCATAATGTTTCATGTTAATGGTTTTTCCAATGGGGCATTGTGGTACGGATTATGGTTTTGGGGAGGTGAAACGAGTTTTAGTTATGATTCGAAAATCATTGGATATCGAGGATATCATTAGGGGGTTTTCCCCAATGAAGTAAGATCCATAGAATGTGGATAATGAGTGGTTTCATCATAGGTGGAAACAATGAATAGTGGTGTGCCATCATTTTTGATTGGTAAAATTACATGGTAATACCATGGTTTATTTCTAAAGGATTCACCATAGTTCTTGTAGTTTGGTGAAAGGTGTTTTATATGGATATGTTCTATATGGCACCTTAGCCAATAGATGTAGTGAATTTTAACGAAGTAATCGATATTGTATTGTGGTGGAAAAGGAAAGGGAGACCAAATCATGGATGTAATCACTTTTTATTTATGTTACTCAAGGGTGAGGGTGTTCAAAAAGATGGGTGTGGTCATATGAATGATTTGGTTGTTGGGTGAGATGAATAGAGCACCTTGAGGTCAATAAAGTAGACAGATAAGGTGGCATGTTTAGTTGAGGTGGTGGGAATTTAAGCCTAGATTTGGTAATATAGGGATCTTGTGTCATAGATTCAGGATCAGTGAGATGTCATAAGAAGGGTAAAGGATATTGTATATTTAGGAGGGTCGGTTGATGACATGTGATGGGAAGGAACACCGCCATTTTTGATTGGGGAATAGTTTAATCATTGTAAGGGAATTTGGAAATTATCTTTGAACACAATGGAAAATGATCATTATGTGAGAGATTGGATAATTTTGGATTAGTATGAAGGATAATTGTGTTTACTATGTGAATTATCATTGTTGTACTAGAAGTACTCGACATGTGTGGTAGCTATAGTGCCACATGAATCTTGGGTTCATGAATTCATGGGAGAGAGTCTTGAAATGGTGGTGAGTTTGGATGGAGATCCCTCATCATTTGTCATGGTTTGGTGTCAATGAGGATTTGGTTGAAAGTTAATCCCATGTACTTCAAAATGTTATGTTTTTCTCAAGGATGGAGGTTATGTAAGTGATTCCAGATTTTGGGTCGAATTCATTAAATAATTCATAGTATATATTTATATAGGGATGATCATGACTAATATCTTGAAATCATCTCGTGTATGTTGGCAGGGGTCTTGATTTACACCTAGCTTCCTAAACACTATTTGGATATGAATGGACCCTCTTTTAGGATATGGTCATGGAGTGATGTTTTTGGAGATGTATAGTGGTATGTGAATCATTATAAGATTATTTGAGAGGTCCTTGAGAAGGATCAGATTACAATAAATATAATGAGTTCCATTCTCAGATTCTGAGAACAAGTATTGGCGATGTTTGTTTTTTTATTCAAATGGAATTAGGATGGAAAAGTATGGGTTTCAAGATTCATCTTGTGATTGAATCGTGACATGTGTTGAGCAAAATTTCTTATGTAAAGTAGTTATAATGACACTCCTAAGGTTTAAGGAAGTAAATAATTCATGGATTTGTGGAGAAGGCCATAAGATTAGATGTGGTGGCATCAAGATTTCTATAAAAAGCCTGTTTAGTAGGAATAATGGTTGTTTTAGTATTTATAGTAATGCATTATTTTTCAAGGTCGATAATTTCTAGTGGTGGAATTAGGATTGGGGAGATTATAATAGGAAATTTGGGTAGTCTCACCCGATAACTGTTGGTGAGAACAATAGATCCCAAAAAAAATTGTATGGAAGAGGATTATATGATGTTGGAGATACAATAGGGGTAAAAAATAGACTCTGGATGTTGAATGAAGATGATGGAGGTATTACATAAGTAAGAATAGTTCATGACCAAGAATAGGGTTGAAATACCAATATTTGAAGTTGGGCACCAATGGGGTGAGTCAGCCAAAATAGTCTGATTCAGTTGGGTTGAAGGGAATTGGTGTGGGTAGATATATGATATCTCAACATATTTCTAAAATTATAAGTGTGTTTTGGTAATGGGAAATGGTTTTGGAGTTAGAACCATGAATTGTAATGTTAAGATATGGATGTATAAAGTGTGACTGTTCCAGGTAATTTTAGCTATAATGTTAAATTCCAAAATTGGGTGGATATAACATGAATGTTTGGGAATAAAGAGTGGTAAATCATTTATAATATGTTGTGAAGGTTTAATTGATGTTTTTTTATTCTTATAAATAAATTAATTACATAGAATGTGGAATTTTTTGTGGTGAACTGCAGTATATAATGGGGTGGGACATGATGGGAAAATAATCGATTGTAGTGTGACTGATGATTCATGTTGAATGGTCTTGATTATAATCGATCTGGTTGTATAATATTTGGTGATGGTATTTGGATCGAGTTTTGATCTGTTGAGGGTCTTTATATTATTGTAATGCTCAGGGTTTTCATCAGATTATTGAAAATATAATGTGTCAAACCAGACTCACAGTACAAACTGTTGTAGGTTAATAAATGGGGTTAGAATCAGTGTGACCCTTTATTGATTCTGATCATGGGTAATTATTATTATTGTTTTCAAAATTGGGTAATATTCTACCAATTTATTTGAACCATGATTTGTGGGGAGGATCAGATCGAAGGTGTTCTAGATGGTTATTATAGGGTAGTATTGTGACGTTTCAGTTTCCTTTTCTGTAGAGTTTTGGCGGGCCTTACCAAACCATTCCATTTTTTTGATGTTGATGATAATGAGGATGATTTTGATGTATCATTTTATGAGCATTGAGTACATTATCATGCATTCTAATGATATATATTCATCTCTCTTAGACTAGATTGGCCTTGTTCAGGAGGAATCATGGATGTTGGAAGTCGATATCTGGGCACTTGGACAGACCTATGGCCATGTCGGCTTACTGATTCTTGAGAATTGTAGCTTGAGGATGTATAGTTATAAGGTGGGGAGGTTGTAAGATTACATACATCATTGAGTCACATTTTTTTAACAGATATTAATTCTATTTTTTCAGTTAATAAAGGAATACTAGGTGGATAATGGGGCACAATGGGGTTCCTAGCTAATGGGACCCAAAACAAGGGGAATATGGCCATCAAATTTATTTTCCATGGTTTTTATGTGGATATTACTAAATTCTCTCTAAAACCATGAATTTCTAGAGGAGGGGTGAATGGTTTGAGGAATCTACGAAATGGGGAAAGGGAAACATTATGGACTTCGATGGATCCAGCTTGTAGGGTCATCACGTAATTTGTGAAACCCTGTGGGATTCCTAGGTAAAAGTGTGACTTGGCCCCCTCGTAGACAGATGGTGGAACATGGTTGGAGCACGGTTTGTCCAACTGTGTGAAAAAACCATGTGTCACATTAGAAATTTGGGATTTTATATTCCCCCATATAGATTAAAGAAACCACACTTGGGTTTCTTCATCATATCTCCAACAGTAGCCAAGAGTAATGAGAGCTTCCACCAAAAAATATTATGTTTCGATGTCCTTTGTTTTGAGGTGGTTTGGGGCATCATTGTATTCAAATCAATGGTCGGGGTGAGTTTAATAGTCCAATTTGACCTATTTTTTTGGATTAGTAGTTTTTGAATATCTCGTATTATTACAAATAAATAAAACCACGTTTTCATGAATATTTTATTTTGGGAATTCAATGGATTTTTGATTTCGAATCAAGTATAGAGGTTGAGCAAGAATTCACCAATTGGCATAAGGTAGGTGTTTTTAAATATTTTCCCATAGTCCTGATGTGTTATATTTCTATGAATTTTGGATAAGATTTTTTCTTTGTTAATTTTGATGTATGTGGATATGTAATTTGACGTGGACATTAGATTATGGTGTGAGGCCCTTAGAAGTCCCCACATGGAATGCTGGTGTTGTGTGACCAAAACTAGGGCTACCCATGGGGTACGTCAGACCATTTAAAATAGTGATGTAAAGTAGTAAAAATTGAGATATAATGAAATATGAGATTAAATGGGTTTTAATAATCGATTATGTGTGAATGGGTAAAGGGTAGATTGAATTGATTATATTCCCGATTTTGTGAAATAATTAAGTGGATTTTGAAATGTATTAAATAGTGTATTTTAATTTTTGATTTGGTTATCTATTTGAATAGAGAATATTATTTAATGAAAGAGGTTAAAATATTAAAAATGATGTATCAGCCTCAGGTGAATTATAATGTGGTTTTATTTATATATTTCATTAGAATATTTGAAATGATAGCCTGGTTCCCATTTTTGTTAAAATTTCATAATTAATTTTTGAAATGGCTGGAAATTAAAATGAAATCCATGGGAAATTGATTATTATTCAAAGAGGAAGACTCATGTTCTAAAGTGGTGTCTTCATGAATATATGAATTCAGTATTAAAATTTTCTATGCTATGATTTGGTTTAAAGGCATGTTGGGACCATATAAATTGAAATTATATATGAATTTGTGAGAATAAAACCATGACAATTATGTTTTCATTATATTATTGTTTTTGAAAAATGAATTGATTTTATTTGTGGTCTATTTGTTATTATGGAATATGGGGATATTTTTTAAAATGATATACTTGTTAAAATGGAAATTGTTTGTAATGGTAAATGTTTCATGTGGTTACACTAATACAAAACTAAGATTATCCAACATTGGGACTTTAAAATCACTTGCTAAAGGAACTATTAAAGCAACTCTTTTTCAATAATATAAAACTGCATGATAATGGTCCCCCTTTAATATTTCTTTTTTTGTGATGTTAATAAGTATCATTATCAAAGTTAAAAAATATCAACAACGGGGGAGTCTTTATCATTTATTTTCAAAAGTGATAATAAATTAACCCATTTATCAGTATTTTTTTACTAGTCTTGATATATTGTATATTTCAAAAGTATATATTTTGTTGAAAATAATATATTAATAACAAATAAATATTCTTATTGATATAAATATTGTATATATTTTTAAAATTTGATTTAGATAAGGTAAATATGAATTTACACATAATAAAAATGATATTTAGTTAAAATAGATAATAAAATATTTAAAAACTATTATTAATAAATGATTTTATTATTATTATCATTTAGTAATCTAAAATCAATAGGAAAATTATAAAATAAAAAACTTGATAAAATATCTAAAATAAGATGAAAAACTAAATGGAACATCAATTGACCATAACATTTGAATCGGCTGCCATTTTGGGCACCACCTCATATCAAATCAAAACCTACGATGATCACTACGGCTTTTGTGAGAGACATAATCCGTTGACACATTTTAGGGGACCATAATGATTATAGGGCCTTCAAAACTGTGTTTCTAGGTGGGGTACCCCAATATTTTATCATTTAATAGATTTTGTACCTCATTTAAGGGGGTATTTTCTATTGCATTTTGTGGGTAGTAAATTTATTTCTAGGTCCTAAATTCATATTGATATTTTAAAAAAATTATAGTTTTGGATAATGTAGTTTCAATTATAATTAAATATATGAATAAAATTTATATATAATTATAATAAATCACTTATATAAATTCATTTGACAAAATATCATTTTTTAAATGTATTTTAAATATATATAAAAAATGTGTTTAATTAATTTTATTTAATTAAAAAATCAACGATTATATTTAACTTATTAAAATGAATTCATAAGAATAAATAGCTTTTATATATACATATTTGTTTGTATTCATAAACATATATATATATATATATTGTAACATTTATAAATGAATATTATTATATATTATAATTAAATAAAGTTAATTATATATATATGTGTCACAAATTTCAAAATATATACTAATTAATAGAAAATATATGAAATATACCTCAAAATTTGTTTGGCATAGTGGGTAAGAGCATTCATTAACAAAAGGGAGGTCCTGAGACTGAATCCTAGCATGACCAATTATTTGGACTTGTCTTCTAAAGTTGAAAAAAGAAGGTAGGGTGTGTGATGGAATACGGGTAGTGGAATGATCTGAGAAATGGATACTCTAAGCACTGTGAAATGTTGTTTTCGGGTGTGGAAAATTAATTTTTTTTCAAACATATTTTACAGCGCATTTTCTATGCTATTAAATTGCACAATTTAATATTTCTAAAAACAATGCTATTAAAATAATAATTTAATATCACTAGAATGTGTTGCTAAAGGAACCCTTTAATTGTGATAAAAGGTGTTGATAAGGGGCACCTTTAAAAGTGATTTTTATGGTTTTATTAAGGACCCCCTAACAACAATCCGAAAATTATTGTTTTTGTTTCACTAATAGTGCCCTATAATAGCGTTGTTAAATGTCAACTTTTAATTAGTTTAATTAAGAATGCACCCATGTCTTATAGGATGGTTTTGGAGTTAGGTTTTCAAACTGAGGTCCTCTATGACTATATAATGGATTTTGGATCCATGTTTGGGATGGCTATACTAATGATCTTTCCTGCACCAATGTGTTGAATGGATTGAATTGTCATGAAGAGGAAATATAAACCAAACTCATCAACTGATCATCTATATATTTGTTTAACTAAACTGATGTCTTGGAACACTATTTTATTTCATTGGGGTTGGATGTCTGACTAAGGCACTATGATTCCAAAATTCCATGGCAAGGTTTCACTATCAAACTGAGGCTCCATGGTAGGTTGATTAATTGATAAGTTTTGTGAATACCCCATTATGATTCATTTTACGAGACAATTATTTAATGGTTTAGGATTTTGGTGTGATTGGTGATGGTTTAGTATGTTGGATTCCCCTAGAGACTATAATTGTTAAGATAGTGATTTTTTAATTTCTTAAAATATATCTACATTCTTTATGTTTCCATATTTCGTTAATTAAACATTGTTTTCTATATTCAGTGTTTTAAAAAATTATTTTTTTAAAAAACCTATTGGATTTAGCCTCCTCATTTATACACACATCATTCTTAGGCTGACATGGAATTTGGGTAACCAAGTTGAAGATACCTATTTCAAGAATAGATTCTGGATAGGGACCTGGTGTTTGGTTTGTGCACGGGATAATGGGTTGGATCATGAGAGGTTATGATTGTGTTGGGACTCGAGTCCTCACAGAAGACCGTTTGGTAGATTTTATTATTTAAATTTAATTGTACAACTGCATGAATTATAGGTATCCATCAGATTATGGTACAATATACTAATTGGTTATTAATTGAATTTGCTTCATGTTGTTTATATATTGTTCATGTGGGATATTTTATCGGTTTATGTTCTTTCTACAATGGCTTGAATCTGATAATAGGGTATACTCTCCCCAGTTTTTCAATATACAACTAGGCATCTATTATATAGCCTCTGGTGTATGGGGAGTTGTGCTTGAGTTTATTTTACAACCTGGCTCGAGGTAGTGGATATAGTGGCCATCGAGCTAGTGATGGTACACTTACCCCAACAAAAACACAACCCAAAAAATATAATACATAATCTTGGGTTATATTTACTATAGTTTTCACAAGATAGAAACATGATTTTCATACCATTAGATTCATTGATGTTTTATTCTCTTTTACATTCCCTATTGTCATTTTTTCAGATATGTTTCTGTAAAAATCATGATCATTGTTAAAATACATTTGTACCTTCTATAAAAAATACTAAAATATCATAACATTTCAATTAATTAAAATCTATTTTATTTAAATATCTTTTCTTAATTCCCTTTTGAAATCAATTAAGTATACTACCACGATGAAAAATAAAATTTGGAACATTTCATGCAAATTGAGTAAATAATTCATTATACATGGTTACTAAATCATCCTCCTATTTTAAAAATAAATATAATAGAACCTCTATTTCAAGTCAAATAGATTTATTAAAATACTAGTGAAGGATAATATTCTTAAATTTAAATTATTTGTAATATTCAATTTCTCATTTTTCTCTAATATACATAACCATTGAAAACCACTAATATGATTCACCTCCAAAGACATATGTATCACAAGTTCACTTTGATGTTCAAAATAACCCATGACTTCTTATAGAATTTTTGGTGTTTTAAACCTCATTTATGCTATCATAGGTTAATATAATACATTTAACTCTACATGGAGTTAGTTTAAGAAATTTATTATTGTATACATGTTACTCAATGGTTAACGTGGTTTATATCTCAAATGGATATCACAACAATATATATCCTACATAAATATATCTATCACAATAAAAAACTTTTATATTCTTATTATATATATTCCATGTGGTGGATTTGGACGGATATTTTCCTCTTGGTTCCTTCTTTATTCATGTTCTATATTTCCTCTATAGAAAACCATTTTTGAATAGTTACATATTTAATGTAGAAAAATTCTAATATTCAAATTACATATCATGAAAAATATAAATTATAATATATTAATTTAAAATATATATGTTATCCTAAAATAAAAAAATATTTAAACCATTCGATTGATTTCAAAAAGAAGGACATAACGTTTAATAATTAAATAATATTGAATTTTAAATAAAGAATTCATTCTCTTAAATTTGTAAGATCGTTATTGTTTATATTATTATGTAATACAACGATAACTCATAAAAAACAAACCCACACAATTACATGTGGACACTTAAACTAAGAATCTATTTTTACCACAATACTAAACATTTAACGTGAAATATTTTTTCTTTTTATGATATTTTTCACTATTTTAAAAATTACATAGTCATTGTCACAAATCATCCTCAAAACAATCGAAAAAATTTGAAAATGTTTTATGAGAAAATATATAATAGTAAGGGACATATATAAATATTAAAATAAACTTATTAGTCTATTTTAAAACAATGATATCATATAAGAGAGTTATTAGATGAAATAATAGAAATTGATATCATGTAATAATTTATATACACAAGAAATCAACTACACTACACATATTATTTTCTAAAACAATTTATAGGATATCATAAAATACAAAAAATTGTACCCATGATGCTTTGTAATAAAACAAGAAATCCGAAGAAACAATTTCCTTTAAAAGATTCCTTTTTACCAATAATATCAATAGACACTTCATTAAATAAAATATCATTAACATATATTATAAAATCAAAATTATTTCCAAGAAAATTGTTCATAATCTATATCCATGTACATTCCATGGGACATGATCTTCATAAAATTCTCACAAGAACCCTTTTAAATAGAATAACATACTCTTTTAATTTGAACTCTATTATTTAGAGAACATAATCATTATCTATTTCATTAGATATATTTATCAAGCTCACCCATAATTATACATAATTTTTATGAATTATAATATACATGTAACACAATAAAGTCTATTATTTAGATGATAAATATATTACAAATATATTTTTTGACATGTAGAAATAAAATTTTAGGATATTGATATATCTTTTTTTATTTATTACATAATATTAAAAAGGAAAAAACTAGAATAAAGGGAATAGTGATATTTATTTGAAGAAAAAAAAGATTCTTTTAAAACAAAAAAAATATAAATTAATCATTTTGGTGGTGGTAAACTACATCATCTTTATATATGTTAAAATAGAATATTGATTTTCCTTTTCTAATAGAACTCAAAACATCTGGTATATATTTTTTAAAAATTCTTCCATTGAAAATCATTAAAATAATGTATTTATAGACATAAATTTGTAGTAATAATTTCCTTAAGTCAATATAAATACATCCATACAATTATTTTAGGAATATTGACATAGAGGAAAAGGATATAAAAATTAAGTCATCAAATATTTCTAAATGAGTGTTTAATATAAATATTACCTTAACTAAACTATAACATGTCACATGAATTCATGAAATTAATGAATAATAAATATATGTTGATTACTTAATATCATTATAAAAACATTTTGGTTTTATCTTCAATTAATTTAAATTATATTTATGTTATACCTAATTAGTTACTCAATTATTTCCAGTATATATGTTTTCATAACAATGATCTTATAAGATAGAATTTGCATTATTAGGTTCACTACGATAAAAGGTTTTGTTGTTAAATCATCTACAGAAAGATAACCAGGACTGAATGATATTTCTTTATTAATTCAACAATTTCATAGTAGTATCCATGAATGGATCACATGAAAAAAAATCTCATCGCTTCATGAAGGATTTAGTTCACACTTACCAACAAAAGACATTATCATTTTTCAATGGATGGAAATCTAAGATAATATGAGATATATTATCCTTACAGAATTATAATTATGTCATTAATATCAAATATATTATTTTATTACATCATAATATCAGTCCTTGTGAGTTGGTGGTGAAAAAATAAACACATTTCATTGTGGAGGTGGTAATCCAGATGTATGCATGAGAGAATCATTAATTTAGCATATGAGGGAAAAGGATATAAAAAAGGGATATTTCATAATCATAATAATATTTATGTATATGACATATGATTATTATTTTTATTTATAATATTTTAATTAATATTTAGAGTAAGTATAGGATGAAATAAACATGAAACATGGCGGTTAGGATTTATACCTTCTCATTATATAATCTCTATAGATTACACATTAACCATTATAGGTTTAGTCTTTTTGTGAGAGAATAACCTCTAAGACAAGGAAAGGGTTGTTTTGAAGATATTTTGTATGTTACATTATAAACTAGAGTGCTCCAAATGTATTAATAAGGGAGGATAAAATGATTCCATTAATAAATTATTGGATTAGAATATTAGGAAATACATAAATTACTAGATTAATATTTATTAATTTTCTTGTTGATGGAGAAAAAAATGCAAAAATGAAAATTTAATATTTTTATGAGTCTAAATCTTGTCATAAAAATATATTTAGACAATTGTAGTTGATTTGAAAACCATTTTCACTTAGTTTTATCCCCATGTTCGCTATATTGAGTATTATTGAAATACAAATGTTTTCTCTATGTATGAGTATGGAGAGATAAAATTGAAGGAAAAGTAAATAATAAGTTTTGTTTTAATGATATTGTAGACCTGATCTGATTCACTTTTCCAAATTTAAAATTTTTATGATTTTTTAATTGTTATATTCGATATATTTATCAAAATATACCAATGATATAATTTAGAGAAAAATTTACATTTTTTGATTCTAATAACATAAATATGTTAATAAAATTAAAATATAATCATTAAAAAAATCCCCAAATGTTTACCTTATCTACGAAATTCGTGGAATAAAAAAATTCAGCAATTTTTATTACATTTTAGGTTTTTTAATCATTTATTTGGTTTTATATTACTTATATAAAAATTTTGTATGTGTTACATAATAATTTATGGATTTATTCTATAAATTATAATCAGAAAAAAATATTTATATTTATAATAAGCAATTTTAGCTATATATAACCCCTTTTATATCTATGAAAAATTATTATAGATAATAAAATAATTGGACTAACATTTTTTAATTCATCACATAAAATCATATTAATGTCATTATCGAAGGAATTTTGAATGAAATTTAAAAAAAAAATATCCTTCGATGGTTACCATAAAAAAATTATAAAATAGTATATATTTATGTTTTAGAGTGACTTAAAGGCCTAAACTCATAGTTTCAACAATGTTTTATCTGTTTAACCCTTACTGAGGTGAAAAATACTTATAATGTTTTTTATCCACAATTACCAAAATTAATAAAGAACTATTTTTAATATTTTGACCTCCTAATTACCAAAATGGGATCAATATTCCCTGATTCAATTACTAGAATTATAATTCAATAATAATATTAATGTGTAAAACATGAAGAAAAACAGTTCTTAATTTTTTTTAAAAACCAACCATGATATTTGAATAAAATATGATAAAATATTTTTTCTTATATAACTATTTATATTATTTATAATTATATGTAATTTAGTTTACATTAAAAAAAAATTAAATGTTATTGGGAATTTTATATTATTTTTTATAAAAATGTTATGATAGTTATATAAATTTTTTTTACATTTACTATTCACAAAAAAAATATTTTCATAAAATAAAAAAACACTCTAATATAATTTTAAATTACAGATATAAAAAATGTAGTTATATCTGTTTCCAAATAAAATTCAAATAATTGAAAAAAATATTTTGAATAAAACTATATAACCGATGAAAATTAATTTAGTTACAATAAATTTTTTTTTATTTTGAATGAAAATTTAATTAAAATTATTATAGTGATAAAAATTCTATAAAATAAAATTAATGAATATTTTTAGGAATGAAATTTAAATATTAGAAATAATACCATGGCTTTTAAATTTATCATTCATGTATAGAAAATCATGATGCTTATTTAAACCATGATCCAAACCTGATTTGGATGATTTAATAGAAGAATAACATTCTCTATTTACCTATGGCATTAAAATGATAATATTTAATTTTCCAAATTTGATGGAGAAATTTGAAGATTTAAATAGGTCGATTTTTGTAGAATATGTCATGTGGACTAAAAATAATAAGGTGACTTTTGAGGGAATATTAGTATAATTTTATCAACATGGATGCTTAAATGAAATTAAAATAATAAATGAATCTATTTTTGGTGGTGTTTTATTCAATATGATATTATTAAATGACATAAGGATAAGTATACCATTAATATAAGGAAGAGTAAAATCCAAACACTTTTTAGCTGAATATTGTCAAATACATCACTAGATAATAGATTGTGATATATGTGGTTTTATATTGATGATGGAAAATCCTGATCCAACTGAATAATAAAATAAAAATATATCCAGTCATGTATATGGATTATATTTAGAGTAATCATGAAAAATACATTGAGGTAAAAAAGTTTGTAAAATATTTTCATAACTCAAAAATGGGTATTTTATAATGATGCATTTGAATGGAAAACAAAAAATAATACATAATATGCAATTTCTGTATTTTGAAAATGAAAGAAGATATCTAATGTATCATCATGTGAGATTGAGTAACTTGAAGAAAAAGAAAATAAAATATGAAGATGTGTCATTATTGTCAACTGTTTTTGAATAAAGAGAATAAAAGAACCTCATCTCTCTAGGAATAAAGAATGAGTAGATCCACTGTATTTAACTCCCTGATATTTAGTGAATTTTTTTTCTTATTAATGTATTCTTTTTGAAATTTTTTCATTTAACTTAACACAAAAAATAGTTTATTTTTTATAAATGAGATATGTTTGGATTTAATTATTTGCAAGACCTTGTTCATCATGATGTACACCAAAAATAAAATTTATCTTTCTCTATATGGAACACCATGGTTATCTTACTTTAGACACAATAATGACTTTCTTCGATGTCTTCTCTAATATGCAAGACTGAATTTTACTAACCAATAATATATTATTAAATAATTATAATAGTTATATATAACCTAGAAATTAAATTAGATGTTATGAATAGTATTATCCAATTTTTTAAAATATATTGTCTACACAAATATAATATGAATTTTTAGGCTATTGTTTAACTAGATATTAACATGAAAACTAATTGAATATAGAAGAAATTATTATTATTTTTATGGTGAAAAACAAATATTACCCTACAAAATTAAATTAAAAACAATTAGTGAGTTATATTAATGTAATATATATGTTATTTATTCAAAAAAATTCATTTTTATTTTCATTCAATACATTTGATAGACATAAGATAAGAACCAGCCAGATTTTATGTATAGAAACCCATATTTTTATAAAGGTATGGTTTACTACTTTTTGATGGAGAGCCCGTTTTAAATGATTATTTTGGAAATTTTATAGATTTAATTTTTCAAAATAAACTTGATAATTGAAATTGAAATAGAGAAATTATGTTAGTAGAAATTTATTTTATTTTTCTATAAGTTTTTTTTTTTAATGAATTGTTTATAATACTAAATTATAATTCAAAACGTCATTTTCATATAATTCATTTATAAGGTATAGTTATATATTAAATAGGTTTAAATTTTAATTAGATAATTCTATTTATTGTTTAATATTATTTAGGTCATTGATTCCGATTTCATATTGTAATTGGATAGAAAAACAATAGTAATCATTTCATCATTATTACTTTAAAAAACCATTGTGTGGTCCTGAGAAAGGAATAAATTTTAAATTATTTTCTATCACATTAGTTGTTGGAATTGGAATAATGGTTTCCATATTTTATATAATAATAATTTCTAATATTTAGCAATTTTATCTTAGTTTTGAACCAAAATTATTTCGTAATAAATTAAATTAATTACATCGATTTAGGTGACATTAAGTTTAATAAGGGACTAAACCAAAAATTTAAGACCCAAAAATACCTATAAACTATTCGAAGAGCCATTGATGGCTATATTTATAACCTATAATACATATTATATAATTTATTTCATCATTTTTTCCACATTAAATGTGAAAAATGTGTATGGAATTCCATTATCAAAATATTAATATTCGGCCACTCCTCCTCCTATATAAAACAACTCCTCCTCCTCTATAAAATGACTCCTCTCCTATACAATAATCACACCTCTCAATACAAATTATCTATATTGAGAGACACCCATGTTGATCTTCAATATCCCTACCTCATCCTTGAATCCTCCACTTGGTAGGAAGCCCTTTATTGAAAACGAAAAGGGGTTTCCTGCTTAAGAGGTATGACCCTACCTCAAGCTCTTTTTTTCTTTATCCACCACCAAAAATCATCTTATGAACTATTTATACAAAAAATCATTTCTTATATATACTTACATGTGTTTATGTGATTTTGGTGGCCTACCCTTACACACAAAACCACTTAATGGGTTACTAACATATAGTTTATGTGTTCGATGATTTAACGCCTCAATACGTGATGATTGTTTATTTTTTCCTTTACTACATCTCCTGGGGGAAATTATGAAGGAACTAATTTTTAATTATATTCTATACTATAATTATTATGACATAATTATTATTTAAACGTTTTAAGACACATATCGTTAAATGTTTCAATTAGTATTAATATGATAAGTTTGTTTGAGGATGTGTGGATTACAACCCCTCAATTGGGATGTGATTCATTCACCCTATACATGGAATGAATTAAGGAATTTAATAGATAAACTGTATGATATATATGATATAATAATTCTAATTTAATAATGATATATATACACATGTCATTTACAACCCTTCATTTAACAAGACAATCAAACTAAAAGAATGTTTGTTTGTATATACAACATGTCATCTCCATGAATATTTTATTCCATTTAATACATTTATAATCGATATTTTTTTTATAATACACATATAATGAATATTAATTATCATTATATCATGTTTTAAATTATATAGGTAATGATATAAATATAATAAAAATATATATAACAAATTAATACACATTCAAAAAAGAAAGAGAATAGTACCGGAAGTGTAACATTACCATGGAATTGATTACCTGTGGGCATCATAATGTCATAGGTAAACCATATATGGTATTTTATATTATAATTTGGGTTTTTTATATTTTTATAATAAATCTATACTTGTTATACATGCTGTTTGAATGAGTATATTTAGAGTCAAGACACAAGGCAATGGAATTTATCTCATTTTTTATTTCCATGACATAAAAGCATTATTGACCACCAGTTATATTTTGTGTGGTTTTTATAATACCCAAGGATTTAATACATATTATTATTATAATAACATTTATAGGTATTTACATATCTATTTTTTATATTTCATTAATGTTGACTTTGTTTCCAAAGTTACCAAATCGGTCAAATAATGTTCTCTCAATTTTATTTCATTGAGATACATGCCTTGTTATGAACCTATATTTTTCCATGAATTTTATCTACTTCATTTGAAATTTTATATTTGGAATATATTTATTTTACCTGAATTTAATGCTTCATGTTATCTCATTTTCTTTCATGGGGGGTGTGGTTCATTTTTACTAATTTGTAACAGTTCACTAAAACAATATAATAACATTTTGGTATTATTTATGTATTTGCATCCCTTGATGAAATATAGTGATCCATATCTCATGAAACATAATTAATATTATAATCATCTAGTTATTCATTACTTATTCATGTATTGGTACCATTTTTCTTACACTTGGAACATATGATTGTTAAAAAGGTGTTTTTATGAAAGGCTGCCCATACCCTCTCTTTAGTAAAAAATATGTGTTCTTTAAAAATAACATTTTTTAAAAATAGCTTTCATGAATATTATATTGTTCCCTCATATCCATTAAAATTCATTTTTTACTTTTTTTCTTTTATTATTATTTTCCAAGGAATATTCTTATTGTTTTTTAAATAAGTATTTTTTTAACCTTTTACAATGTAAAAAAGAATGTTCTTCTTACCTTATACGAAACATATGGATTTATACCCCATATTTATTTTAAGAATCAAATTCATGTTTAAATTGATAATTTTGAAGAAAATTAAATTTTAAAATAATTTTCAATTAAAATGTTTTCAAAATGTTATCAACATTTCTATATAAATTTTTAATATATTTTTCAAGGTATATTGTTTGAAAAAAAATAATATTACGATTCTTTTATAAGATTTAATTAAAAATTGTTTTACAAATTTTCTTCAAGATTTTATAATAATTTTTTACAGAAAACATTTCAATGTTGTTGGAATCATCTGTTATAAGTTTACAATGATCTATTTTTTCAAAACTCTTTCTAGAATCTTTTATATATTTTCTCAAAAATTGATTTTAAGTTATTTTCAAGACTTATATAAAGTTGCCAAGTATTTTTAAATAAATGGTTTTCAAAACATTTTAAATAACTCTTTATATTTTTTAAAATCAAATTGATTCCAAAAATGTTTCGAATGTTTATTTATAATATTTAGTGTTTAATTTTAAGAAAATGGTTTTCAAATGTATTTTATATTATAAAGAGATGTTTCAATTAAAAAATGATATTTTATTCATGAAATGATTATAAATGTTTTTTATAAATTATATCCCATCTAAGATGACATCTGTTGCTATTATTCATGCCTCTGTTAGAGAAAAAAATCCAATTTATTCTTTCAAATTGTTTCACTTAAAGGTTTCTGTTATCATTGAATGTTTTTTATGAAACCCATTTCCCTTCTATTGGTTATATGTTTAATAAACCCATATATAATTTATGGGTTCTATTTATATAAATCCTTCTTTCTTTCAGGGTGTATGAATTGATGAAATTATGAAGAAACTAATAAATTTCCATGGCTTAAAATATTATTTCAGGTTTATGAAAGTGATTACATTTCATGGGATACGATATTATTCGTTATTTATTTATATAACATGTATGTATGATTTCATTATGTGATGGGTGATACCTATATATCCCTATAATACATTGGTTCAAGATTTATATATCATTTGATAGACACATTTTGAGTAATAAATGAGCGCGATTCATTATTATAGGAATGGAACTAAGAGTGATTTGGGTTTAGTAATTCAAGGCTAGAATTAATAGTGAATGCAGTCTTGTAATGGAAATTCTCACTAATATGGCCTCTGAATCAATGACTTGACTTCTATGGAAATCATTATATATGATTATGTTTCTTTTATAGTTTAATGATTTATTCCTATCTTATTATTTCAAGTAGTATTTTATTTCATTCATTATGATTCATATTTTATGAACTTCTAATATTTATTCCATGAATCAGGTTTATGATATTTGATATGCATGGTGTGATCTTATATTTGTATGATTATGTTATCATACCTTATTCTAATGATTATTCACACATATAACTTTTTATTAACCTTACTGATCAAATGAGCTCATCCCTTCTTCTTTTTCTTTCCACATAGGATACAAAGATATGAATTTTGTTTGAAATTTCAAAGAAGTGTTCCTGTAATTAAAATCCTAGTGGGAGATAATGTAAGTCATTTATGTAATAGTGTATATGATTCTATATTTCCAATGGAACTAGAATAGTATGATCAATATATAAAATATTTGATTAATATTTTATATATTGCAAAAAATTTATGTAATTTCAATCTATGAAAAACATGATTCGATATATATAGTAGAAAATTAAATGTTTAGTTAACCATTGGACTCTATAATGAAAAATATTTAGAAAGATCCCTATTAAAATCACTAAGTATATTTCATGGGATGTATCTATGGATATATAAAAGGATGAGTTAATGATTAGGAAAATATCTATAAATTTAATAATGGATTGACACAGTGGTTTCCCATGAATATATCAATCACTCGATAATACAAGTAGATGTGGCTGTGTCGCAAATATACCGAGGGAAACATCTCTAATAAGGTGTTTTGGGCCTATCTTTAGATAATTTGGTTCATGAAAATGGGCCATGTTGAACTCTTAGTTTGACACTCCCAAGGGATATTCATTGGGAATTTTAGAACTCTTCAGGAAAAACCATGAAGGATTTAACTAAAAGAAGGTAATGAATATCCTTGGATAAACCTAGGGTGCTATATAATAATGAAGTTTTTATGATTTAGACATTTTATAAGTAATTATTCTAATGACAATGTTTATTTCTACAATTTTGAGTAATGATCACACTATGCTTCTAGTTTTAGTCAACGACAAGAATCTGAAGGAATCATATTAACGTTGAATGTGATATACGCATTAATTGATGACACATCAGGTCCGATGATCACTAGAGTTAATGATATTGTGATAATGACTAAATAATTTTTAGAAAATATAATTAAAAACATGTACCTTAACCAACTCTCTGACACACCACGAAAGAGAATGAAGATTTCTTATTGTTTGGGTAATGGAGAACATGGAGAAATAAAGATATTTTTCCAATTATTTTAATAATATTTAATGAATCACCTATGTAAATTTCATAGAGGAATGTGATTTTTTTATAGTCTAAAAGAAAGACAGAAACCATGTGACTGAATGGGAGAAATGATGTGTTAAATCAACTAAATAGATGATAATATTTTCATCCCTAGTACATAATTGAGGTTTATTTTTTTCTGTCTTATATAACTTGTCATTATGAATCTCATTTACCCGAGACTAAAGGTCCTGAAGCGTATCTGCAAGGTATTGCGAGTAGTGGTTACGTTGTAGATATAATTAGAATAAAAAAATAAATTTTAATTAAAAGAGTTATTATATTATAGGATGAGGTATAATTCTCAATTGATTTAATATAAAGTAGAATAATGTATGTTTTATCATATTTGTATTCAGGAATTATGTTATAAAAATGATGAAGTATATTAGGATTGTTCATTTTATGTTTTTTTCTCATTATTTACATGTTTATGTTAAATATTTATAATGGATAGGTAATCGGATTTGATGACATGGTGATATTGTGACTATAGGAGGGTATCACTTAATGTGATATTTTTTCAAGATAATGATGTAGCGATAAAGATAAATGTGATTTGAATAAATAAAACAGAAATTAATAATTTCCTTGAAACTAATTAAGTACATGTTGATAGGTTGTTTATACTATCATTGATGAAGTTAAAACATTTTTGGATTTATGAAATAGATCCAATATACCTTAAATAAAGAGAAATTCATGTTATTAATATGGATTTATTTGATCTTAGATCATTAAACTATTTCAACAGAATACTTATTGAAGGTATTCACATATTTATAATGTAAAACACTAGAGATGCTTTGTGATATTTTGGGAACCAATGTAAAGTTTATGTTGTGACATTATTTCTAATTTATTAGATTTTAGTTTTTATAAGGGTAATAAGTATATCCATTCATGGTAGGTTAACGTTAAACATCATACAGAGGATTTATGTATAATGTTTGAACTGAAAACATGGGTTAAATGATATTTAGTGATCAAACATATATCAAATAAATATATAATATTAATATTTTAAATTATATTATGGTGGGTCTATAATAGGATATCATTAACTGGGTGGAAACCAATCACATTTGGAATGGAAGCGGGTCCGAAACACATGACTGAAGGACAATAAGGGTTTTAGAGCAACCACAATCCTATGTGAAGTCTTAGTTAACACATAATTATTTTTGAGGAATAATTATTAATAATGAACGGTTATAGTTACTAATTGTATTTTGATATTATCATATTTCCCATGTTGATTTTAAATAATTGTTACATACAAATAGTTTTTCTCTACATTCTATGATGAGCCTTATGATTTTCTAAAAGTCAATTTTAGTAATCTAGACAAAAATGTTAATTTAGGGACATCAATTTCATGAACAAATAGAAAAACCATAAATAGATTTAAGAATACCCAACGAAAGAACATTTTATAAAGTTATTGTATTTCTTTATATTCCTTTACAATAATAGAATTTCTCAACAATAGTATAATGATAAAAAATGATTTCTCAAATTACCTTAATTATTCATAAATAGATGGCCTTTTAAATCGTCACAGATTTATGACATTGAAGCCTTAATCTTTTATTTGATCAGTCAATTTATTTTGATTTATGACCTCAATAACTCCCTATATATATATTTATTTTCTTCATCAATAAACAACCATCACTTGTAAAATATTTTCTCTTATACGGAAACCTAGTTATATGTTACATTGAGAAAGAATGATTGTTCCAATATTTTCATTTTATGGGAATTTTATTATTCATTTTTAAGATGTGGATTTATATGAACGAAAAATTAAATTATTAAACATCTTATAACCCTAAAAAATTTCAATGGATAAATTCATTTTATGCGGGTTAGAATGTAACAACCATGTAATTTTTCAATTATTTTTTTCAATTTAATTTAATTTTTTTATATTCATTCCATGCAACACTAAAAAAATTATTTTTTATTAAAGGGCTATTTTTTCTTTTGTTATATGTAATAATATGATAATTAGGCACTACCAAAATAAATATGCATTAGATTTATCTACAACGAACAACAAGGTCAGTTTGAATCGCCGAAAATATTGAAATTACTTGATGGATTTCCTAACATGCAAGACAATGTTTCAATGAAAAATAATATATAATTTAAATTCGTTTAAATTCAGATATAACCATGATGTTAAATTAGTGGTTATGAATAATATTAATAATTTATGAAAATAAATGAATTGCATGAATTTAATTTCAATTCATAGGTTAGGAATTAATTATGAATGAGTATGACAACTTAGTTAATATAGATGGAAATATTATAATTTTATGGTTATAATGTTATTTTACAATAATATATAAATTTAAATAAAGTTACTGAGTGATATTAATATTATATATGTTTTATATATTTTATAAAATATCTTTAATATTCATTTAATATATTTGATAGGCATAAGATGAGAACAAACCCAATTTTATGTTTAAACCCCTATATTTTTATAATGGTAGTTTTACAACCTTTCGATGGAGAAGAAATATAAAATCACAATTATGGAACTTTTATTAATTATGTATGTCAGAATAAACATTATCTTTCAAAGAGTAAGATAATGGTTAGTCTTGAATATATTTTTTTGTATATTCTTGTATGGTTTAATTTTTTTATTGAATTTTTGAAAATAATAAATTTTAAAACAATACCATTATTTTTATCTTTTAATTTGTTAGGAAAATTATTTTATTAATTATTTTAAAAGTATAATTAGATAATCATTTTATCAATTTATTAAATTTTTTTCAGTGTAACCATTTCCATATTGAAATTGTATATATAAACAATTAAATATTTTCATCATTGTTTCTTTAAAAATGTAGAATGTCATCCCATTTGTTGGATAACATTGAAAATTATTTCTACCACTACTGTTGTAGGAAATTTAAAAAATAGTTTCCATATTTTGAATCAGTAAAATTTATAATGACCAATATGGTGAACATATGTTTTAACCAAAAATATTAATAAAGTAATAAAAATTAATTAAATCGATTAGGGTAAAATGAATCTTAACAGAGGACTAATCCAAATATGTAAGACCCAAAATGACCTTAAAACATATCCATGATCTATTAGATGGAAAAATTTATTCCATATCCAACCTTTTATATAATTGATTCCACTATTTGATCGATGTGTTATGTAAAAATCATTTTTAGAATTCGTTTGTCAAAATATTACAAGAGTGCCACTCCTCCTCCGATATATAGAGTCCCCCCATTCTACCACTTCCTTACACATTTCAGGACATTTTGGATTGAAATGAATCTTCCACAATAGATCCATAAATTAACTTACCAATTCTTAAAATCCTCCCCATGGGTAGAAATCAGTCCAAGGAATCCCATTGGTGAAAACTAAAAGGTTATGCCTAATAAAGAGGTAACAACATCCCTCAATCTAATTTATTTTATTTTCCTTATATGCCACCTTAATTCATCTTATTCCATTATTATACAAAAAATTAGTTTTTTCAATATAATGTTATTTTTTCATTGGAATATATTGACCTTAACATACACATGCATCCATCAAATGGACAATAAACATTTTGATTATGTGTATGGAGAACTGTAGAACAATGGTTGTTCATTTTTCCTTTAACACATCTTGTGGTGAAAATTATGATGGGAACACTATTTATATATTTTATATATTTATTATATTATGTATTTAATATTTAGTAATTATTTTTGACACCAAGCATTATTCATCCGATTTGGAATTAATAGAAAATATTCATTTGAGTTAGTGTTGACTATTGCCCTCTCAAAGTGATGTGATTTATTCACACACTACATGGAATGTATTAAGGATGCGTTTTATGAACATACAAGAAATATATGATATAATAATACTACTAGAATATTTATATATATATATATACATATATTTTATTTACATTCATTCTTTTAATATGTCAATTAAATGGGAACAATGTGCATGCGTACATACGACCGACCGTCTCAATGAATGTTGTATTCCATTTCATACATATATATACTATTGATTATTATAATACAAATAAAATTATTATTAATGATATTTATATAATGGGTTAAAATTTTAAAATAATTATATAATTATAAGTACCTAATATATAGCAAATTAAGATACATACAAAAAAAGTGAATATTACCCAAAACGTAACCATAACATGGAATTGTTAACAAGAGGGAAATATTAATTCCTAATCAAACTATATATTTTTTTAGATATTAGAATATGGTTTTCTGATTAATGTATAATAAATGTATATTTATTATATAATAATTTTTAATGAGTATGATGAGAGTGAATACACAAGGTAAGTAATTTGATCTCGCCATTTAATCCCTGGAGATAAATGCTTTATTCCCCACCCAATAATTTTTTATAGTGTGTATACATCCCATGGATGTATTCTTTAGTTACTATAATTAATGCTATGCATATTTAAAAAACCATTTTATTATATTTATTTCATTGGGACTGTGTTTCAAAAGTTACCAAATCAGTGAATTGATTTTATCATAATTATTCTTCTTTGAGATGCATTCCATATCATACACCTATATATTTTCATGAAGTTTATATACTATTAATGACATGTTATATTAGGTATTTATTTACATTCCTGATATTTTAAGCTTTAAAAAATTTAATTTTTTTACATGGTGAGTATATTTCAATGTTTCTAGGTGCTTAGAGTTTATTGAAATAATCTCATCACTTTCTGAGATTTTTTATGTTTATGATTCCATTAATGAAATACTATGATCCATATCTCAAATGAAATTCATTAATTTTAATCTTCTATGTATTTTTAGGGTTAATTAATGTCCTTGTACCATTTTCATACTCATTGGTACGTAATATATTTATGAAAATTTTTATAGGATGGCTTATGTTTACCCAATTTTCCATTGGAAATTTGTTATCTTTAAAAATCATGTTTTCTAAACAAGGTTTACAATAATATTCTAATATTATCATATAAATATTAAAATAATTTTTTATTTTTTTATTTTACAATTTTTTCAATTTAGTCTCTTCATAACTTTTTGAAAAATTAATTTTTCTATCCTTTTATCATGAAAACGTAATGTTCTTTTTACCATATATGGAATGTATGTATTTAAATGATTTTTTTTCTAAGAAAATTGATTTTAATTTTTAAAATAATAATTTCTAAGGAAAATAGTTTTTAGAAATAAATATATATGAATTTGTTTAAAATGAGAAACAATATTTCAATAAATATTTTCAAGATTATTTGGCAATGATTTTTTTTTCAAAATTGTTTTGAGATTCTTTTATATGTTTTCAAGGAAAATAAATTATAAAAAGGTTTTCAAGATTCTTTTATATTTCTTTAGGGAAACCTATTTTCGAAGATGTTAGCATGATTCGTTTTCTAATTTTTTTTTGAAAATTTTTTTCAAAACATTTTCAAAATTATTTTATTTATTATCATGGAAAATGGTTTTCGACTTATTTTCAAGACTTATTTATAAGTTTTAAATATATATTCAACGAAATTGTTTTAGTTTTTTTTCAATATTTCTCTATATATTATCATTGAGAAAGGATTCGAATAGGTTTTAAAATAATTATTTATAAGAATTATGTTTTATTTTCGTGAATTTTTTATCAAAAGTGTTTTATATTTCAAAGAACCTTTATAAGAAGAAATGATATTTTCCTACGGAAATGATTCATATACATTTTTCAAAATCCCATCATAAATGACATCGATTGGTGTTATCAAGGCCTTTTTGAGGGAATTATTCAATGTATCTATTCATATTCTGTCACTGAATGCTTTATGTTTTGATGGATTGATGTTTAAAAAACTCATTTCTCTTCCACAAGTTATATGGTTATGATATACATTTCTATTTCCTATTTTATATTCATATGAAACCCTCTTCATTTCATAGGTTATTCATTTATGAAATTATTATAAAATATATCATTTCCACATGTTACGATATTATTACAATTTTATGGAACACATTTCATTTCATGGGTTATGATATGATTGTTTATGAATTTGTCGTAAATGTATATATGATTTCAATATGACATGGTTGAGAGTGATATATATATCCAATTCATTGTGTAAGGATTTGTATCTCATTATATAGTCATTTATTGAAAGGGAAATGTACTCAGTTTAGTATTAGAAGTCTTGAACAAAAATTGAACTCAATTAAGTAATATAGGACTAGAACAAAGAGTTAAACAAGTTTGGTAATGAAATTTTTCCACTAAGATTGCCTCAACAAAAAATCCTCAAATACTATATGAATTATTATATATTTTTATGTTTCTGAAACAATTCCATGTTTTATTCCTAAATTATAATTTCAAGGATTATTTTCTGTGTTTCCTTATAATATATATCATATAGACTACTAGGATATAATTCATGATTCATGTTTTTTTGAAATATAGAGTATGAGATTGTATTTTCATGATATTGTTTTCATACCCTTATTATCATGGTTATTCTTATATATCTCCCTTGTTTACCCTTACAGAGCATCTAATCTCATCTTTTTTTATGTATCATTATCCCATGTTCGTAATATTTGTATTATTTTGGATGTTTGAATGAATGGTTATAGTCAAGAAGATCTTAGTGAGAAATGATGTAGCTCATTTAATTACTTGTGATTATAATTAAATGATCCTATGGTCACTAGACTATTAAAGTATTTTGGTCTCTATTTGTATAATGTTTTATGTATTATACCATTTTTATTTAATGTTAATGTATGAAAAGTGATGTATTCATTACGGAATGTTTTATTGAGGAAGAAATAAAAATTTAACCCAATTTTCATTTTGTAAATCAATAAACATATATTGATGAAGAATTAGTGGTCAAGAAAATAGCTGGATAGTTATAGTTGGGGAAAATGAATGATGTTGGAGTGAATGTAACTGAGTGTGTATAAATAGAAAGAATCATTTTAGACATTCTCTTATAGTGATGAATTTGAGAAATGGATATTAGAGTTGAATATTGAACCAAAGATATAGAATAATTGATTGTTGTAAAAATTCATATATATTGTTTTTATTGGTTTTGAATACCTTTTGGTTATGAATGTTCATTATATTGGAGAAATTCAGTCATTATTTTGTGTCCAGCTACATACCTAGATTTCCCATTGTATTAATTTAAGATGATAATGATGTTTTATAGTGGGACTGGTGTGATACTTGTATAAATAGGTGAAATAAGATGCGGTAGTGATCACTTTTGTAATATAGTGACCCCTCAGATTTCAAATATGGTGTTTCTCAGTTAGGAAAAAAATATCACACACTTAACATGTAATATATATTATTATTATAGTTGATAATATATGATTTAGACATCCCAATCATTGGTTGGACTACAATTCCATAATATAATAGACCATGAAAAAGTACATTTTCCATTTTACATTTAGTATCTAAATTGAATTAAGCGTTTGTTGGGTTAAATTAATACAATTTTACTCTACGTAATCCAAGATAATTTTTTAATGAAAAATGGTGATTAATTATATAGAATGATTTGGTTTATAAAATGGACAAGACTAATTCTCCCTCCCATTGTGTCTCTATGCGATCAAGTATGAATCTCTATCATCTAAATATATGGTTTATATAATATATTTTTATGTTCATGTATGGTATTTAAAATTTTATGGTGGGAATATTGTTTTAGAAAATACACTTGAAATATTGATTTTTTTCATAGATACATATTTGAAACTAAAAAGTATTGATTCCCATTTCTATCCTTCATTTATAATATATTATAGTGGTGTATGTCGTATGTATTTCGATGTGATTAGATTTTATTTCAAATTTTTTTGTGATATTTTTTCAATCCCACCATTATTATTAAATATATATTAAAATATGTTAATTTCAATGATATTATATTTTTTTCATGATTTTTTTTGAATCCATTACCAAATGGGATTTTAAGGAAATTAGACAATGATTACTAAAAATTATATCTCAATCCCTACGTGTTTAAAAAAATAAGTAACACTGTTTAGATAATAAACAATAAAAAATTATGATTTTGAAAATACCAAATTACATTTGAGTTTCTTACATAAGTAATAACATTGGCATTCCATCTAAATCTGGGTTTTTCCATGGGGTTGAATTGTAAACTAAATTTTTACACTCTTGTTTTATTTTAAAATTAGGTTGATCAGATTATTCCAAAAGTAATGATGTATAAAATATATTTTGGGTATCAATGTAGTTCTGGACTCGATATCATTTGGATTTTCATGCATTTATTTTAATTAATTTAGTAAATATTCTACATATAATATTTTTTTGATAACACATATATTTTAGTTTAAATTTTTTTTGGGTACACATTTATTATTGTATAATATTCTAGATCTATTGGAAGATGATATATTTTATTAATGTTTAATGATAATATGTTTATTCATGAAAATTTGGATTATAAAATTGAATAACATGAAATAAAAAATAGATTGATTATGAAGGTATAATTTAATTATTATTTAGATGATTTTTTTGTTAATGTTTTAATGTGATTACTAGATTTATGTATTTTTTATTTTAGAGATGATTGACTATTATTATTGGTATCTCTCATTTTTGACCTTTATGGAGTGATATACTATGTTTTTCCCTTATATGAGATAATGGTACTAGTGTTAAGGTCATCGTAATGATATGAGGAGCCTAATATGTTGGGGAGGTTCTCTAACATACTTTTATACTGGATAGTGTAGGTGTTTATACATATACCATCTCTTATTTTTTCCTTTAATGGTTGTTTTATAGAAATTTTGAGCAAATAGTTTTATATGATGGGTAGAATTATCACACCCACCTTACCATTATATTATGGTTATATTATTTATTTATTTTTATTGGTAGGAAATAAAATTATACATCGAAATTTCCTTCTTATTATATTTTATCCCATATTAGGTTATATAGATAATAAAAAATAGAATCACTAATTATATTTCCTAAAACAGCATTATTGTAATATTTCAGTTGGGATAAAAAATATATCTTAGTCTATTAAAATAATATATATATATATTTCATTATTCCAAAACAACAATTATTTCATTTAATAACATATATCACAAAATAATTTTTACATATTATATATGATTATTATAGTAACATTTCCTTATTTTTTTGATTTTTATAAAAACGAATTCACTTTTAGATGAAAAAATATAATTTCTTCCAAATGGGGTCTTTTATCAAAATATAAGCTAGACATATAATTTTATTGATCAAAATTTATTTTAGGAAAATTTTTGTACCTTTTCCATATAATATTTTGATTTTTTAAAATTCATTTTTTACCTTATAAAACAAATATAATATTTTAATTCTAATAATAAAATTTATTTTCTCTTTTAATTTAATTAAACATTTTATTGATAAAATAATTTATATAATTGGTTTTAAACAAAAAATAAATTTTAATTGTCTAATAATAAACCAATTCATGACTAAAAATTAAAAAAATATCCTATTTCTCGTAGACATTACATTTACTTTTACATATACTTTTTTAAGGAAATTCATGTGGCATCATGTGTTCTAATACTAAAAATAATTTCTACCATTGTTAGAAATTTTTACATAAAAATTATTTAAATATTTAAAATAATATTTTTCAAATTATATAATATTTTTATATTTAATTTTTCCAATTGAGTATAGATTACATGTTTGAATGTAGAGTTACCATATTAGGAGTAAAATAGTGTAAATGTTGTTTAACATTTTTAAATATGATTAAAATTGGGGAAAGAAGTGTTTTTGGATGTTAGAAGTAATATCAGCATTCTATCATTCTTCAAACATTTTTAGGCCATTTTTGGAGTGATTTTCCCTGAATTAGGGGGTGATATTATTCAGAAATAATGACTTTTAAAATAATATTCTTTTATTCACATATAATAGAAGACCACTCCTAACCATTTATCCTCCCATCACAAATATTTGGATTACCATGAATGAAAAATAATTGAATCATTACCCTTCCCATACCATTTGTGCCTTGTTATAACCATGAAAACTAGGATATATATCCTTTTAGAGACACCCAAGAGAGAACATCCATGGGAGAAATAATAATATAAAAGAAACATCTCTAGACCTTTACCACTTCTAAACCCCAGGAATTCATTCTATCATTGAACAAACAATTGTATTATAATTTTCTATTGGCTGAATTGTTAATATTATAGTGGCCCATCCTTTTATGGAATTACTATTAAATCAATATAAATATTAACAACATAATAGTATTATACCTTGAGTCTCCAGATTATTATTTTCTTAGAGAAACTAGGACCAAACATTACATTTAAAATAAAAAATTTAATCATTTATTTTATTAAATCTTCCCCAGATTCTTATTGTCCCTTAATGCCTCATTAGTACACATAATCACCGGAGTATATAAATAAAAAGTGTGTGAGTTAAAATCCCAGTAAGAGGATTGATAAGAACCATATATATTTTGGATAACATAAACATAACATAGGAAAAAGGTCATGAACATAATAAGAAGTATTAATTAAATATTTTAAATGTGACAATACATAAAAATGCAACATCATGTCATAGTGGTTAACTACCAAAAATAATTGTGAACAAAGATAGCACCTTGTTCATGAATAATTTCACTTTAACTAATAAGATTCATCACATTACCCATGCATTGGAGCATTGTATAATTATTGGTGGACCCATCACATTGAAATATTCATTTTGCGCTATATAATTTTGGTCGCACCCGTCACATCTTAAAATTATCATTATCAAGATTGCCATAATGAACATATATCAAAATTTAACATAAATAACCCATGGAAAATAATGGTTTACATCTCATATGAAAACATTCATAATCATCGAGTTTCCAAAAGAACGTGGGAATAACATACATGATACGATAACCATCAACCTTGAATGAGAAGTAAATGGTGTGTTTTAAAAAGGAACAGTTCTTTTGGAAAACCATTGTTTGAAATAAAAAAATTAAAAAACAATTGTATCCAAGGAAAAATTATATGATGACAAAAAAATATTTTTTACAGAGTGACCATTCTAATAATATATTGAAAGAGGGTGAACCCGAAGAAATAACGTTGAGTTCAAAATTTTCTACTTACCTTGTATCTGAATGCTTTCTACACATTAATGTCCAATATAACCACTTTAGATTCTTTAATTAAATATTACAGAACATTTTGGACATTAATATGGTTCATTATTGTTTCATTATGTTATTTTATGGGCCTTCGGATGAGTTATATATTTTGAAAACAATGTTTGGGAATGTTTGTCTTTATGGTTCTCTTCAACGGTTCACTTGTATTCATGAATGGATGTTCATGTAGAAAATGGGTAATCAAACAGAACATATATTAAATGTTATTAATTATATTCCGGTAGTTTAAATGATATTTAAATGAATTATTTTATATTCCATGTCAATGAATCATTAGTAAAAATTTATTGATGGTCATTTGGGTTAATTTGGGTGATTTTTTGAACTTGATTCTTTTAATCATTTTGTAATATGTACCTAAGTTATTTCAAGAACATAAAATATTATATAATAAATATAATATATTTTTGTTCAACTATAAATATGGTTTTATAACCAGATCATATTGTATAAAGTAAAAATAAAAAACATGTGGTTCTTGAAGGTGATAAACAAACACCTCAGGAACAACGTTTTCTTTTTTAAAATAAAATGAAGAGGAGAAGAGGGTGGATGATATACTATCTCATTATTATCATGAAATTCAATTATATGTATAATAATTTTGTTACCATACAATTTGGATGAATATTGTTGGGGAGATATTTCGAAATGAACTTGAAATTGAATGGAATTTAAAAGAAAAAATAAGGAGAGAATAATTACATCTTGCATCATCCTCTTGAGATCCTCCTTAAAGAAGCTGGGATTGGTCTTTTGATAAGAACACATGCTCTTGTTCGTGGTGGAGGGGCATGGGATGATTCTTGGATAGAGATTAGAAAAGTCCTCATCCTTTAGAGGTGTGAGAAAATGAGGGTGTGAAGGGTGGTATATATAATAGAGGGGAGATGTGATTTCAAAATATTTAATTAATTAATTTATTATTTCTCCAAAAGACAATGAATATTGATTATTCCATGACAAAATAAAGTCATTATAACATGTGAATCCGAATAAATTAGTATTTCATCATCAGAACATCATACATGAATCTATAATTAGTGTATTTCGTTTATTTTATAAATTATGGTATTTCAATATTCATAAACATTCCTATATTTCAGAAAAATACAAAAAATTTACACTGGCCATTTTTCGATGTGTAGAATAAAAAAACTGAAGTCAATATTTCAAAAATAATTTTCAATATTTTATTAATTTATTTTTTAATTAAAATCATATTGAAAAAAACAGTTTATAACATTTTTTTACATATTCCATAACATTGGTACGTCATGATGTCACTTAAATACAACATATATACTATCATAGGTGAATTTCATATTCATAACGGTATACCACTATTCATAAGGTTATCATTTTTTTCATAATGGTATGTTACTATTCCCCAAAAATTATTTTTGTTTTATTAGACTCAAAAATCACCCTGAACACAACTGTGTATGTCATATTTCTGAAAATCAAACCCTAGAAGTGGAAAAATTAGGTTTAATGATCAAATAGTATTTAGTATCATGAAATTTCATTCCTATTAGTAATTTTATTATACTATAAAGAATAATTATAAGAAGGTAATTCCATGCATAAAACATTGGATTGTTATATCCCCCCCCCCCTTATGCAATTTCTCTCGTGAAATTTCGTTTTATGGAAACAGGTGAGGGTATATCACCTTCATCACCTCCTCTGGTTCCTATGTAGCTTATTCAAAATTATGGTTCCCACACAACACTTTGATAAGGTGGGTAAAATTTTTCTGTAGTACCTTATATCTCTTGTCCATAATAACTACGTGCAGCTCTTCATAGGATAAATCATCTTCAAGTTGAACCACCTCTGAGCTCAATACATGTGAGGGATCAGATATGGACTTTCTCAAGAGTGATATGTGAAACACATCATGAACATGAGCCATATTCGGTGGATGTGCAATCTGATAGTCCACAGCTCCCATGCGGTCAAGGATCTCAAAGGGACCAATTTACCTTGGGCTTATCATCCATTTATTTCCAAACTGTTTGACTCCCTTCCATGGTGATATTTGAAGGAAGACATTATCTCTAACATCAAACACCATGTCCCTTCGACGGTTGTCCGCAAGCTCTTTTTATGACTTTGAACATCTTTTAAGTGTTTGAGGATGACTTGAACCCACTCTGTCTTCCCTTTCACTAGATTTGGTCGATGTAGCTTTCTTTCTCCTTTTTCATCCTAACAGATTTGAGTTCTACATCGCATTCCATTCAGAGAATAATATAGAGCCATCTAAATACTCGAGTGGAAGATATTGTTGTATGATAACTCAATCAATGGGAGATTTTGATCCCATAAACCTATGAATTCTATAGAGTAGTCTATTATAATGTAATCAAGAATCTGAACATTCCATTCAAATTGGCTATCATTTAGGGGTTCATAGGTCGTGCTGAAATTTAATTCAGCACCCAAAAAATGTGGATGACTCCTCTAGAAGTTATATGTGAACGTTTGATAAAGATCATAGACAATCGAAAGTGGAACACCAGCCAGTCTCACCACTTCCTTCAAGTATATCATTGCATGTTTTCCAATTGATATATATTAAAAAATAATGATAAAATTGGATTTCCTGTTGATTCGGTCAACCAAAATCCAAAATGCATTATTTAACTTCGATGTCTTTGGGATACCCATGAAACTTTCATCGTAATATTCTCCCATTTCCACATGGGTATAGGCAATGGTTGTGTCATCCCTTTAGACTATTGTTTCTCTATATTTAATTACGGACATACCATGCACCTTGATATATATTATGCAATCTCCTTCATCATGTTTCCTACCTGAAGTGTTCTCAGATAACACAGTACATCTTGGTACTCCTAGGATAGATAGAGAATGATTAGCTATGTGAATTTTCCAATATAACGTCTTTGTCCTGAGTGATGATGGAACACAAATCCATGTTCCAAACTGAATCACATTATCATCATCGATATGGAACTCGTGCAGATTCCCTTCTTTTACTACAATCATTTTTTTGTAACTCTAGATCATCATTTCCTGCCTCCTTAATCTTATCTTGGATGGATGATTGTGAAATCATTTCGGAACGGAAGGATGTATCCCTTTCCCTTATGATTTTTAAATCCATCCATTGCATATCTGAGAAGATATAGTCTTTGAGAACCCATAACATGGATAAATTAGCATGTTATTTTCCGCTTAGATCATCATCTATATTCTTCGCCTTTCCAAGATGATAGTGAATAGATAAATCGTAATCTTTGATTACCTCTAACCATCTCATTTGACTCATGTTGAGATCCTTTTGCGTGAATATATAAATTATTCTCTTGAGGTTGGTGTATATTTCACACCTTTCCCCATATAGGTAGTTCCACCAGAACTTTAAGGCAAAAATCATGGCTTGCAGCTCTAGATCATGTGTTTGTTAGTTCTTCTCATGGATCTTTAACTGTCGCAAGGTGTATGATATTATATTATCATTTTTCATGAGTACACAACCCGAGCCTTTCTTTTATCCATCACATTACATCACAGAACATTCTCTACTTTTCAGTAGTGTGTGTATTGGGGATGTGATCAGCCATATTTTTAGCTCCCTGTTGCTTCCCTCATATTTGTCAGTCTAGACCTAATTTACCCCATTCCTTGTTAACGTAGTTAGTATGAGTGAAAATCTTGAGAAAATTCTTACAAAACGTTTGTAGTACCCATCTAATCCAGGAAAACAATATATTTATTTTACACTGGAGGGCCTTGTCCATTCATTAATTAATTTTTTTTGAAGGTCCCACAAAAATTCCCTCACTAGTGATCACATGTCACAAGGATGTGACTTGCTTCCTCAAAATTCACAATTACTGAAATTGGCGTAAAACTTCTCTTTTCTCCATGTCTCCAACACAAGTCTTAGATATTCTTCATGTTTCTCTTTTCTGCTGAAGTATTTGAGAATATAGTCAATAACAATGACCAAAAATTTGTCGAGGTAATTTCTAAAGTCTCTATTAATCGAATCCATGTAGATTTCTAGGGAATTATTAAGTCCAAAGGGCATCACCAGATACTCAAAGCTCTCATGCCTTGTACGGATGGAAATATTCATAATATCTCCATTCTTGGCCTTAAATGATGATATTCAGAATGAAGATCCACCATTGAAAAGTATTCATCTCAACATAACTGATTGAACAAGTCATCAATCATTTAAAGATGATAGTTGATCATTATAGTGATCTTGTTGAGTTCCTGATAATCGATTCAAAGCCTCATTGATTTGTCCTTATCATCAAAAAGAGAACTAACTCACCCAAAGGTGATGCAGTAGGGCGTATCAAACCTTTTTTCCATATGCTCTTGCAGCATCTTCTTTAACTCCTTCAATTTGAAAGGATCCATCCTATAGAGACACTTTGAGATAAGATTAACTCTTGGAATGAGTTCTATTTAGAACTCTACCTCACAATCTGGGGGAATTCTAGCTAACTCTTATAGAAATTCATCATTATATTTACTCACTACAGGAATTTCTAAAAGGATGGCTCTATCCTTTGAATCAAGAATTTGGGCAAGGTATGCTTCTTCATAGAGAGTCAACACCCACACTATTGAAGGATTTTATAATGAGATTCATGATCATACATGAATTTGTTGAGGAGCATGGGATGGCTCAGAATATGAAAATATATTTCCTTTTCACGATAGTTGATATGTTCAGTATATAACGAGAGCTAATATATTCTCATTTTATCATCGAATTCCAAAAAGGGAATAATTTCTAGATTCACCGGAAGAATATATCCCATCAATTCCAATAAGAGAACAGTCAAAGAATTGGTTTATAATGATTGCAACACTTGGTGTATTTACAAATATCATTACTTCAGGATTTCAAGGGTTTGATTATATAGTTCTAACAAACATGGAATATATAAAGGAATGTGTAGAACTAGACTAAAATAATACTTTTAAATTATTTAGTGAATTGGATGTTTAACTTTTATGACTTCATTACCTTGCTCAACATATGTAGTAGTAATGGAATAAGCCTTCCATTGTTCCATTGGAGTTGGTATCTACTGACGTTGATTACCCTAGATAACTTGAGGTTTAGTGCACTGGCATACATAGTGCTATGTCTCCCTATAGTTTTAGTATTAAACTCTTGGTGGTTCCCTCATTTCATTCGCTACATTACCATTCCTTCTCATGTATTTTTGAAACTCTTGAGTATGGTGTCCTTCTTTCCCACACTTTAAGAACATCCCCTTCCCTTTTAGGTAGTTCCCATTGTACAACCTTGCACATTTTTGGCATGTGGGTCATTGAGTTTTCATCCCACCATTATCATTAGATCCTCGGGCTAAAAACTCCACCTTTCGTTTCTTATCACGATATCTAACAGAAAATTCTCCAAACTGAATCTCTACTTTGAGATCACATCAAACAACTTCTTCATAACTCCCAATGTTTCTAATTGCAAGTATATTTTGAAGGTGTGGTTTTAATCCAATAAAGTAACTATAAATTTTTCTATCATTGTTGATAACAAAAACCAAAGCATAACATGCAATCCTAGTGAAATTATCTTCAAAATTAGTGATATATTCTCATTCTTTTCTGTTGATCTCTTTGAATTCTATCTCCATCTTCATATGAAGAGTTCATCAGAAGTACATTCCAAAAACAATATCTTAATGTCTTCCCATTTAATATATTCAATTTCCTCCCTTTTCTTGGTGTTATTAATCAAATCCCACCATTGGTCGACCCCTCCATCTAGACCGTAAATACCCTGATTCACCTTCTCTATCTCAGAACCTAAATGAAAAGAAATGATCTTCTCCATGAAGGTAACCCACTTCTCTGCTACTAGTGGATCAAGAGATCCACTAAACATTGGTGATCGTAGCCATATAAACACTTGATATCCAGCAGCTCCTTCTTTGTTGAAGGAGTATGTTCCCCATTATTTTGGTTACTATTCATAACCATAGATAGATTTGTAAGAATTTCTATGATGTTTTGAACTCGACCTCCCGAATCATTAGGGATGTCATTCGGGAAATCATTGTGTTGGCCCCGCACGAGTTGTTTGCATGGTTTCTCTTGGTTCCCACAATTTTCTAAAATAGAAAAGGTCTGAAAAAAACATAAGTCAATAGGTCATTAATAACATATTCATTTGTATCATTTAAACTAAAATTATAAATTATTGGATCCCTATATAAACCTTCTTCAGTGGATATTTGTACGTAATCTCATACTATATGTCTTCTCCATGGTTTAATAATCCTAATTCACAATCTAACAAAACATTTCCTATCATACCAAATATAGTGACCCAACCATTTCATACATTACTATTACATCATTATTAAGATATAAACCATAATAGTATTACACTATAAGGATCTGTATGATTAGTTTCTTGGTAAAACAAGGAACAAATATTAAATTTACAATATCAAACACAATCATTTACTTAATTCAATCTACTACAGCTTCTTATTGACCCTGGAAACCTCCTTAGTAAAAATAATATCCTGAGGATATACATAATAATGGGTTGACATAAATGTAAACTAAGGTGATATATAAGAACAATGTATCATTCAGTGAGCATAAGCATTACATTGGCATGAGATCATAAACATAAGATTAAGCGATAATAAAATAATTGAAATGTGGAATCCATAAAAATGAAACATCATGTCTTAGCGGTTAACTACCACACATACTTGTGAAAAAAAAACTATTTTCTTTTCTCACACGTAATTTATATTTAAATCATGATATTCATCACTTTACCCAATGCACTGAAGTGCTGTATAATTCTGCACACACTCATCACAATGAAATAATCATATTACACTATATAATTATGGGTGCACCTGTCACATCATAACATTATCATTATCATGCATGACACCAATAAAATGTATCAAAAATGAAGTAAACTATCCCAAGTAAAGGAAATGGTTTTTATATCATAAGAACACAGTCATAAAATATGGGTCCCCAAAAGAATGTGTGAATAACATACTTGATACAATAACTATCAACAATGAGTAAGAAGTAATATGCGTGTTTTTGAAATTAGTGTTATTTTGGAAAAAAATTGTTTGACATAAAATTCAGTAGAAAAAATGAATATTCCAGATATAGTATGATAATGATGAAAAAATTATTTTTAAGGATTAACCATATTGAAAATGGAGGGAAAGAGGGAGAACCTGAAGAATGAATGTTGGGTTTGAGGTTTTCCCTTACCATATATAAGAACACTCTGTTAACTTTAATGACTTGTATAACAACATTAGATTCATTAATTAAAAATTAAAGAACAATTTTTACATTAATATGTTTCATTATGTATTCATTATGTTATTTTATGGGCCTTTGGATGTGGTAGAGAGTTTGAAAACAATGTTCAGTAATGTTCATTTTTATGGTTTTCTTGAATGGTTAACCTATATTAATGAATGGATGTTCATATAAAACATGGGAGAACATCTAGAACAAATATTTAAGGTCATTAATGATATTACAAGAGTTTAAATGGTCTTAAAATGAACTATGGTATATACTATGTGATTGAATTGTTAGTTAAAAATTAATGATGATCGTTTGGGTTAATTTGGGAGATTTTTTGAACTTTTTTTGATTAACCATTTGGTAATATGTATATAAGTTAGTTCTAGAGCATGAAAAAAAATATAATACATATAAAATATTTAGGTTCAACTATAAAAATGGATATATGACCAGATCTGACGGTATAAAGTAAAAATGAAAACATGTTGTCCATGAAGGTGATAAGTTAAAACCTAGGGAACAACATTTTCTTTTATAAAATAAAGAGAAGGGGAGAAAGGGGTTTAATGATAAAATATCCCATTATTTTAATAAAACTAATTTATATGTTTAATACTAGAGTTACCATACCATGTGGATAAATATAGGTTTGGAGATATTATTAAATTGACTTTAAATTGAATGGAATTTAATGGAAAAAGAGAGAGAGTGAAGAATTACCTCTTGAATCCCCCTATTGAGATCGTCCTTAATGAATCTAGGATTGGTATTTTGATTAGAAAAAAAGTTTTGGATGTGGGGTAGGGGGTAGCAAATATTCTCAGGTAGAGTTTATAGAAGTATTGAATCATGAGAGGTGTGAGGAAACGAGGGTGTGAAGTGTGGGATTTATAGTGGATTGGAGAGGGGATTTCCCCATTATAAATTCATTAATTTATTTTTTCTATACATGAAAAGTATAGAGAGTATTACAAGAATATATATAGTAATTTTATCATCTAAACCCAAACCAGCTGGCCTTAGATCAGTAGAACATCATACACGACTCTATAATTAGTGTATTTATCATATTTTGTAAATTATGGTATTTCACTATTATAAAAAAATCATGTATTTCAAATAAATAATAAAATATCACCGTAACCATTTTTCGATGTGTGGAATCCAAAAATGAATTCCATTTTTCAAAAATAATTCTCTAAATTCCATTAATTTAATTTTTAATTAAAATTATAATTAAATTGAAAAAACATTTCTTAAATTTTTTTACTCATTCCAAAACATTGATACATCATACTATTAAATATATACAACAAATATACAATAATAGGTGATGTTACAATTCAAAAGGGTGTATCACTATTCATAAGGGTAACATTTCAATTCATAAGGTTATGTTACTATTCACCAAAAATTATGTTTATTCTATTAAACTACAATAATCACTCTGAAAACAGCCATGTATGTTAGAATTTTTTAATTCAAACCATATGAGTGGAAAAATTATGCGTAATGATCACATATTATTTAGTATCATGATAATTCTTTGTGATTTTTAATGTCTTTATACTATAGTGAATAATTATAAGAATGGAATTCCATTGAAAAAACATTAGGTCGTTACAACTATGCTTCTGGTATATCTATTATATAAATTCCTTTAAATTTATTTGGAAAATGGAAAATGTCTTCTTCCCTGTTTGAGGAATACCACCTCCATAAACGAAAAGTTTAATTTCTTATCATGGCCATAAATTGTAACAATAAAATGGATATTTAATTAACTAATAGGATTATTTTAACACCATTACTATTTTTGCAGAATAAAATAGGGAAATATATATTTTTCTATAATAAAAAATATTAGTAGAAATATTAACCACGATAAATATACTTATGAGTGCACGTTAATTAATTTGAATAGATTTTGAGATTACTTTAGAAACTATATATGTACATTCATAAGTGAATAAAAATGTAACCAAATATTGTGACCCAAGGGTTTTACAGATATTATTATATGATTTTTAACATAAAAAACTATTCATTAGAAATGGTTTACCATGAAGCATAGTGACATTGGAAGACTAGGATCATAATAAATCAAATTGAGAATAAAATAAATCATCCTTAGTTTTTCATTAATGAGATACTAAAAACATGAAATATCCTAAAACTAAATGAGATATCCAATGGAATACATATACAAAGGTGCTGTGATAAAAATCCATGTATGTAAATAAACATGATAAAGAAACATAACATGTGAGTCAAAGGTATTACATAATATCATAAATGAGATATAAATTGAGTAATAACATGGATGAGTAACATATATAAAATGGTATCAGAATATTATGAAAACATAAGATTATGGAAACAATATAATAAATATTATAGACATAATTAAAGTCTAATTGCTGAGAAAAACTAAATGGTTGATATAGTCCCATAATAGAATATGTTCACTCCTTAATCTCATAAATGATATCTTTAGGGAATAAAACATTACCAAAATCATTAGAGGGATATATAATATAGGGATTGATAATAGAATTTATATTTTTAAATTATTATGTGTTCCTCATACTGAAATTAATCACAAAGAATGTATATAATAATTTCCAATGGAAACAAATTTGGTTTCATAATATTTCCTTATATCATAATAAAATGATATTCCAAAATGAATCCATTAAATAAATCAAGATATGGAATATATTAATTCATAAAAGGATGATAGAGTGAGTAATATATATATATTTAATATATATATATATATATGAGTAAATATATTTGAATAATTCTATAATATTAATGGTTATTGTTGTTGAAAAAATGTATTAAGATTAAAAAAATTACTAAGGAAAATAACATTTACACTTTGAGAACCACCACTGAGAAACTATAATTCAAAGAATACTATGGAAGAATAATTTTTTAATATCCTTACCATCTTATAAATGAATCCTAAAATAAAAATATTGTCAGTAATTCATTACATGTTATATAATATATATAAAAATTCCATTCACATTGTGTATGAAAAATTAAAAAGTGACTTCTGTAGAACACATCAAGAAGATTCATTTTATAAATTTATTTAATGTAAAACCTTGGTAGTAATGTCTTTTAAAAATAATTATATAATATTAAAAATAATATTTAAAATGTTTTTATATAACATGGATTTTAAAGATAATAATTTTGGACTAATGAGTGAAATGATGTTTGATGTTATTATAAATAATTAAATCATTTTAAGTAAATAATAGATGAAAATGTTAATAATATAATAAAATTTCATTTAAAAACACAGGATAAGAAAATGTATTGTATTTTTTATTCAATGATCAAATAATTTCCTTGAATGGGATTTTAGGGAAAAAATCAAAAATATAGTGAGGTTGAAGCATAAAGGTTTTCCACATTTGTAAATTTTTAATCACATCCCCCATGAATGAGTTAATGGAATAGGATCAAAAAATTCATGTAATTATGATATATTTAATTACATAATCAATTACTTATATGCCTGATGTTTTTGGAGGCTAAGTACCTTATTTCGAAATGACACCACCATATTAACGGTTGTAAAATGGGTCACTGATCAATTATATATATAATAATAATATTTAATTTATTATTTTTTTGAATTCATTTATAAATTTAAAAACAAAAATGAAACATGGTTAGGAAAAATTGATGTATGTTCAAATCACTGATATGGTAGTCCATACACACGTAAGAGTAACATTTCCATTTTTCAATGATTAATATGTAAAGAGTGCATGTGTTATTTTACCATTATATAATTATCATTATAACAAAAATTTAATAATAATTATTTAAATATACTTATATATACCATACATGAGATGTTGTAGTAAAAAATGATTCACATCACTTCATGAGGTGGTAGTTTTTCATACACACGAACAACATTATCATTTTTCAATGGATGTGAAGGTAAGAAGGAATGTGATATATTAAATTTTATATAATTATTGATATTTCATGAATATAATATATTAACATTAAATAAATCATTTATAATATACTTGAGAGATTATTATATAATTAAAATTACATCGGTCCATGAGATAGTTGTCTATTGTCCCCATGAATCCTAGTTTTGTTTCCCATTTTATGGAAAAGAGATGTAATTAGGTTATTCAATTAAAATAATAAAATAATGGTATATTTAAGGTACTTCTTTTATTATATGATAATTATTGATATATATTTCAATTATTTTGATGAAGAAGTAAAACAATGATTCTTGGATATGAATGTAACAACTTCATTAGACAACCTCATTATGATTATAAAGAAATCCTTAATATATTATATTTATTATCAACTCAAGGATCATAGAATGTTATGAGGGAAGTAATGACTTTTCTGGGATTTCATTTGTCAAACCTATGGTTTTTGGATGTTTCAAAAGTAGAGGATAATGGGTTCCCTTTTATAATTGTTGTGGACTGATATTCCTTTAAATATCAAAAACTATTCAACAATGGGATGTCACTCTCAGGGCGGGTTACCTTAAAAATATAAAAAATATATTACTAGAGGAGAGGTAAGGCTAATCTAAACAACTAAAATTAAAAAAATTATACCTGTTATCCTTTTTAATTATAACTTCAATCACTTTTACCCTTTCAATTATTTTACTGTGAAAAATATTTTTTTTATTGTCTTTTATTCATTATGAAAAATAATTATGCTTACCATATAATGTAATATAAATAATTTGGATTCAAAATATATAATTCATTTTATCAAATTCAATTTTATTAATGAGATTAATTTAATTTAAAATGAAACCTACTAATGTGTCAAAAAATTGATGTTTCAAAAAATTCATTTATCAAGCATTAGCTGATCTTATAACAACTATTTAAACAGTAATCATGATAAAATGAATTCAAATAAATATTTATTGTCATGTAATATAAAAATTTCAATAAAATAATTCCTCATTAGGTGATATATTAATTTATTATAATCTAGAATAATTAATGGCATTTATAAATTCACAAAAACAATTTTTTTTAGGACATAAAATAACCATATATTGATGTCCACAAAAGGATGATTTAACTAAAATTTATTTAAAATAAATATAACCAATGATTTATTTTTACAATTATTAATTATATTGTGTTTTACCTTCCCATATGACTCTAAATGATGTCCCATGACTATGGGACACATGGCCTTAACTGCGCATCTACATACTCTATTGACATAGAACATGAAATGTGTGTTTGATGTGGTACGATAGAAAGTCTATACCCTCATGATTAAACTAAAAAATTGTGATATTTATAGATAAATATCGGGAAAAATAGTTGATAGATTCATGTAACTAATAGAAAGTCAATAAATAACAAACATCAATAAATGTCAACATCATATATATATAATGATTTAATGTCGTATTACTATAAAAATTTAAAAAGTAGACATGGAAGCAGAAATTCAATAAAAAACATGTATGTAAAGAATAAAAAGGAAAAAAATTCTATCATGAATGTCATTATCAGTGATATATATGTCTTCTACCTAACCTCTCCCATTCTATAATCAAATCTTTTATCATCAAGTGGGTTCATTCCCCAGTCTCTACCGGCATCGACAAAATCTATCTTGGTACCATCAACGACTTGTATAGGGTGTGAGAAAAAAATAGTATTCCACTAGGAATAGTGTTTATAATTATCTAGTCAGTGCATATAATATATGTGGTGTTCATATATAAGGGTAATAAGTAATAAAAGCTATAAATGGTATGCTATGTTCCTTATTGGCACCAAGATTACAGTACTTACTTTGACCTAAGATGGATAGTATCTAAACAAGTAAACATGTATATAAATATATTTAGTGCATATACATTGTGAATTACATACATTTATATGGAAATATCTACAATCTTGGTCATGATATGTAACTAAGACGTCAATAGTTATAGTATGAGTCTCACTAGCATCACATGATTTCATTTTTTCTATCATAATAGTTTGAGGGACACTGTGCACAACATCATAATAGTATAAGGTACTCAATGATAGTATCATATCATTAGGTCTACCATGATCACATTTTATCAATAGAACATTCAAGCCCATATTATAATGGTATATGATATTAAATGATTGTGTCATTTTAGTAAGGTCCTATTGACCATATCATAATAACAGGGTCACTATGACTAAATCTTAACAATGTGGTCGACCTGACTGAATCATTACTGTAGAGTCTAAATTCTTATGTATCATAATCCATAAGGATATCTATTCCCATTTATAGTAACAATATACGGGATTCAATTCCAAAAACATCACAATAGTTACAGGGACTTAATGCACATATATAAAAATGCATTACAGTTATTGCACCCATTTAATAAAATATTGAAAATTATTCTATGGATTTAATATGAGATAATAGATGGTTCATAATTCAATGAAATTTATAATAATAAAGGCTGTATCAATTTTTTATTTTAATCATGTGACAAGGATTCACAACCCATTATTATTAAATTAATTATAGTCACCCCAATTATAAGTTACACAAAACATTATAAATAATGTATTGGACATTTATAAATGTATAATAACAAAGGAAATTACATTTATAATCCTCAAGTTGTGGAAAACATCACATGGGTCCGAATAGAATCATTAGGTTTTAAATTAAGGAAACCAATAAAATGTTGTTTATTTTATGTCAGAATCATGGTGAAACTAGCATGTGGCACATAACACTTATTTTATAACATATCATATTTAAGAGATAAAAAATATACCATCTACCTTATTCTTGTAGAGGTTTACTCAAAGGGTATCAGCATTTAGTTTTTTCCAAATTAGATGAAAAATTAAAAACATAAAAATTAAATGAAAATTTTACATATGATCCTATAAAAAAATAACCCTTTTAAGTTGAAGAAAAAAATTAATGGAATATTATGAATTGAGAAATCAATAATGGATATCTAAAAAGTTGAACAAAAGTTGAATTAAAGTTTTCATGTATGAATGGATTCAATTAGTATCTATTGAATTCACAGGAACTCACAAGGGTTTAGTGATCTGTACGAGACTGAAATTTGAAAATATGAGTAAGGATAAGATAAGAAACGTATGACCCTTTATAAACACCCCCTTCAAATATTCGTAGTGTGTAAATTCTTTAATGTTCATGTAATGTTCGGGTCATCAATTTACGAGAATGTTCACTACAGATTAGGAATTGGCCATCCCATGCTTATACATGTTGTATATATAATACACATCATATATTCTTAATATATATCTTGTAGTTTAATTACATAAACTGTTAGTTCCCTACTATCTCATTATGAAAAAAATATCAATTTTCATAATTTATTGTAATCAAAACTGATACCGAAAATGGGTTAAACGTAATGTTAAAAGTATTCATATATAAAAGAAAAAATAAAGGATTTTACGGTCATCCCCCATTAATGGAAATCATCATCAATATGAACTAATGACGGTGGTATGAAATTTTCTAGGAATATCTATTCCTAGTGATAAAATATGTTAGTCTACCTCTCCCACATATCATCCTATACATGAATTTGATTCCATAACATTCATACTAAAGGGATATAATGGAAATAGAGAGACATAATTCCTTGATAAATTGTAAATATGCGATACTCATCCACTGAAGAATTAGTATCTTAAACATCATCCTCAAGTCCTATACTATGAGTGGTGTTGTTATGATAATGATTAAGCTTAGAGATGTGGATGAATTCATTAAGGGAAAGGTTCCTATGAAGTAACTAAAGACAATATACTTCTTGTCCTAAACTCTCTAAGATATAAAATGGTCCAAAAAAGCTGGTAATCATCTTCCATTTATTTTTCATGCATCTATACCCAAATATGGGTGATACCCATTGGAGAGCACATTCCTAGACCTCAAACTATAGAGGTCATCAATGATAATTTTCGTATGATTTTTGTCAGGAATAATAATTACACATGCTTTTCTAGAAATGTTGTACCTAAAATAAACTGTGTTGAATGATATGATGACCCACTAGCACTACCTCTACTTCCACTAACTATCATAGGGGGCTAGAAGGAACTACTAAATAATGCATCATACAGAGGAATATAATTCATTTAATGAAATATATTATAGTATGATTACCCAATGCGAGGGATATTCTACTCGAAAGAGCCATAAAATCAGGTTGACATAATGTAATAATGTCACAAAACAATTTTATAGTGTTTTTTGACTAGCCTTATTTCTTAGGGTGAAAAAATTTTATCAAAATCACGTGTTATTCGATAGATCTATATTACCCATTATTGGATGCAGATGTGAATCAAGAATCCCTATCTAAAAATATTTAAAGGGAACCTATGAAAGTATTTATTATTATAGAAAAATAGTTTTACCATCTCAACAAATGTGAATGAATCTCAGAATGGAAGGAATTGTGCTAATTGTTTAGTGATAAATAACTATCAAAACGGATTTTGTACATGGAGTATATCTCACTAAACTAAACGAATATTTCACTATGAAATCTTACCATTTCTATTATTGGATCAGAAGTGGTTGTATCATGCTTTCAGTTCACTACTGTTCTGCCTTCACTATATAAAAAGTAGAACAGCTTGTGATAAAAACTATAGTTTTATATTTCATCCCAGACCACTAGGACTACTGATGAATATCACAATTAATCTTGGATATTCCTAGATAAACCACCCACTGAGAACAATGGAACACCCACATTAGTTCTTCTCACATTTTTATAGGAACCTAGAGATTCCCATGATTGTATTATATTTTTTCTCTATCGACAGAATATTCATGAAGTGGTCCACCATAGAAATACTCTCTTATTGGATTAAGGCATCATGATTTGAAAACAACCTCATCTTTACTCTCTCTTGATTTTAAGAGGTAACTGAATGTAATGAAATTATAGACTATCCAGATGGTCATTAACCACTATGTGTATATCAGATAAATGTGTATATTATTTCAATCACTGCTAGCTCCTAAACTACCTATGTATGTGTCCTCCTACTCATATTAATTGAAACTGCATTGACATTGACATGAATATATGATTGATTGATGTTAATGGTATGGAGTTATTCAATCCACCTTCTCTATCTAAGGTTCAATTTCAATTGTTTGAAAATTTAACTGAATATTTGGTGGTTACTAAACAAAAAAAAATTCTCTACCAATAGGTAGTGCCTCCAATAGTGCAAGGAGTGAATAAGAACTTCCAATATCAGATCCTTAATTTGTTAGTTCTCCAAAAGAGGCCTCAACATTCTTTTTCAAATATGTGACTAATTGATCCCCATATATCTTATCTTCTCCAATCCCAATAACTGATGTATAAAAATAGGTTGTAATGCTTATGAATAAATCCTAATGAATTTTAGTGGATGAAAAAATCAATATAGAATATTATTATTGGATGTAAATATGATTTTTTTAACTTTATAAACTTTACAACATTCATATCCAGTCTTGTTATAGGTTTTATAAGTACGATATGTCATGTTTGAGACACCTATAAAAACTAGCTATCCCTATGAAGTTTTTATTTAAAACCCATTTTTGGGAGATCCCATGTTTCTAGTTCTCTCACCTTCTATGTTTTAATTGGTACTTCTTCCTATGATATAATATGATTTAGGATGTAATTTTTTTTGATCTATAGGTGACATTGAATAAGCCTTTGAAATAGAGGGTTTCTTCTTACTATATTAATAATGATATCCATATTTTTGTAATGGTCACATTGAGTATGAGAATACAATATTTTAATCATTGAATACCACAATTATGATTTCGAAAATAAGGTTGGAAAACCCTATTAATTATGTCCATAAAAATGATAGACCCATTCAGAAGACCAAATGAAATCACCAGGTACTCATATATACAAGATTGAAACTGAGAAGTCATATATGATGTATCTAATAGTTAAACACACACCTCTTAATAAATTGATCTCAATTAGACCATGGGGAACACTCTATATCCTATTTTCAAGTGAAATATATCATCTGTATGAGGTAAATGATAATTGTTCTTCGTTGTAAATTATTTCAATTTCTTATAATCCACATAATGCCCAAGGGTTCAATCGAAATTGTTGGTGAAAAAGGACTAGTAAACACCATGGACATGTGTTGTCCAATACAAATCACATAGCCTACAAATCCTTTAACATCTTCTTGATATCATAAAACATGGATGTTTCCATCTTTTAAGGAGGAATGGATACTGGAGTATCTCTAGGAACTAGCTCAATAATAAACTATACCTCAATCTTTCGAGGTAGTATAGAATAGTCTTTGGGGAAAGCATTTATAAAATAGTCAACTTCTAGACAGAATCCGAGCTTTTTTAGTCCATAATCAACCATTAAAATGATAAAAATCAAGGAGGTCAATCCACTTAGATGAATAATTTATGACCCTTCTCTACCTTCCTGAACATCCAACTCAATCTTGTCAGTATATGTTTCATCCTATGGCGATGTGAAAAATAACAATCAGTGATAAAAATCTATAAAGTTGAAAGGGAACCAACCAACCCAATCCTAATAATGATATCAACTCCAATTGTTTCAAGGATTAAGGCCTCCCAAAAAAATGATGGCTTCCTATGTCATGGTTTGCAGATATGGTTCATACTCATGATCCTTCTCTTAATGGTGGAGAATATATTGATCCTCTCCCACTAGAACCTAATGGAATTGTACTACAAAAAAATTGAAGATACTGAATTCAGCCACTGACTTGGCACTCAACAGATTCATTTTGACCCTACAACTTCTTATTCCTATCATTCATTGCACAACCCTTAGTTTTTATTAAGTAATTATTTTTAATAATTTAAATATCTATTATTTATTGAATGGAATGATACAATAAGAAAAACATTACTTTTATGAATAAAAAAACTATATTTTGTTATATGTAAATTTAATCATTCTTTTGTTATGCACAGTACCTTTTTCCTTAGACATCATGAATCACATGCAAGACAAGTTTTACAAAACTACAATATATTATTGATTTTATTATTAATTTTTTTTATAGAAACCAATCTACCATTAGAATGAATGTTACAAATAATAATAATTAAATTGTGAAAATATGGTTTACATATGTATATAAAATTAATTCACAAATACTCAATTAGTTATAAATGTATATTAAAACATTTTTGAGGATGAAAAAATTGATTTTCTAGAAAACTATTTTCATATATAAGAATGTATTTTATATGAAAAACATAGTGAAACCACTTTTATTGGTATTTTTAATAAAATATCTATATATTATATATTCAGTTAAATTTCATGACTATCATCAAATAGATTTGATATGCATAACAGAAGAATAGATTTAGTTTTATAAATAAAAAAGATATATTTTTCTAAATGGAAATCTTACAACCTTTTTTTGGAAAAAACTATATTATATATATTTTTGAATCATTAATCTATTTTATTTTAAAAAAATATTCAATTTTGAATAAGAAATATAAAAATATATAATGGGTGAATGTTTGGTATGTTTTTGAGTTGTCTCATTTAAGGATTAATAGTTAAAATAACTGAAGATTAATATAAACAATATTTTTTTACTTATTTTTTTTAGTTAAATAAAATTTGAAATTCATATTAATGAATAATTACTGACATTATATTTCCAAAAAAACGTATTTATTTTATTTTAATCAATTTCATATTTATATTAGATATAAACATTCCACATTTTGAATATTTTCACAATAAAACATCGTTGTTTGATCTTGTCGGTGGGATTATGTTTTTAAAAATTTCATAAATTTATTAGTTTTAGGTTTGGAAAAATATTTTATATATTTTTAATTTAATTAATTAATTATTTATGTAATATTAATATTATATTTTTAACATCATGAATAGAAAATTCATGTAAAATTAGTTATAACAATTAAGGTAAAAACAAGTTTACATGGTGGTTATACATAGAGTATATGGTGTAGAAATGACACTAAACTTGAACAAAACAAATTAGGTGGATATATTTTGACAATTTCCCCTAATGGATATAATGTGGACCATTATTGGATCCATATGATAAAATGGATACCTTTTAATTGTGTTTACCTTTTTATATTTACAAGAATGACACCCATTAACCATAATAAAAGGGAACTTTCCCTCATCTCTTATACAAAACTATAAAATAATTTAGCTCATATAAAAACATTCAAAATAATCTGCCAAATTCCATTTATTCATCCAATAATACACAATTTGAGATTATATTAAACCTGTTTATTCTTTTGCTGCAACCCAAAAAGAATTACCTGAAGAAGATGTAACAATTTTTAATGAGAAATGTTTTTTATTTCATACTCCACCAGTTAAATTATCCTTCTTAAATGATTATATAATAACATATGTATCATTCATATACTAATATTTTGTTACGTTAATGGTATTAATACATAGTTACACACATCCATCAAATGCGAAACATAATCATCATGAGTGTGTAAAGCGATGTGTGTCCCGATGAACCAATTTTGATTATTCTTTCAATACAAACTTTAAAGGTTGGTAATAAAGATATAAATACTATTTTATATTATATATATGATATATATTTCTTATTTATTCATATATATTTATTTTTTAACACCAATCCTGATGATTTTCTTTTTTGGAATACGTTAACATCATTTTTGGTTGTGTGGACTACAACCTCCTCAATGTGATGTGATTCTTTCATGTTTTTCCATGGTATGTACTAAGTATTGTATTAATAGAAATATTTGATATATATTAAAAAAACTACTATAATGTTAATATTTTTATATATATCATTTAATTTTATTCTTTTTTCAATATGACATGAAAATGGAAATAACATTCATCACTACATTCGACATTTCCTCTCCATTAATGATGTATTTAATTTCATATTTATATATATTATGAATTATTATAAATAAAAATATAATGATTATATTAAATCTATATTATGTATTTAATTTTGGAAATGATGATATAATTATTTAAGTATATCATCCATAAATATTAAAAATCAAAACATATGAAAAAAATAGGTTATGAACAGAAAAATAACATTAAAAAAGAATTTTTAATAAATTTGTAACAAAAGGATATAAGAAAATAATATTTTTTATTATAAAGATTATTATTGTTCTTAAGAGATTTATAATCAACTTATATTAATCATACATAGGGGGTTTAATTAGTACATTGTGATTCATGACATATAGTAAGGGGATATCTAGTCTCACATTAATTTTTATGAGACATATAATATATTCACAAATCATTTATTTTTTGTGGTTTGTATAATTCCGATTTATATAATATATTATTAATATCAATAAATTCTTGGGTATTTACATATTAATTATATTAATTCCATTTCATGGTGTTTATGATTCAAATTTTACTTAACATGTATGGTAATTGTGTCTCCATATTTTTTCATTGAGACACATGTTATGTTATGCACCTATATTATTTTACAAGGAGCATACACTATGTATTGATATGTTATTTCATGAATACAATTTTTTAATTGTATTTTATAATTCATGTAATTTTATTATTTCATGTAAATGTCTTTCAATGTTAAAAAAATTGTATATGTTTATAGATATATACTCATCATTATCATGATAATATATAATTATGCTTCCATTGATGAATTATTAATATCCATACCGCATAAACACTCATGAATTTTATTCTCCACTATTTATTCATGATATATCAGATAAATGATACCATTTTCCATTATTTGGTAGTTAATATTATTATATAAATATTATTTTCATAAAATACATCTTTATTTATCTTTTTGTTCATAAATATATATTTTTTCAAAAACCATGTTTTATAAAAATGATTTTGAAAATGTTTTTGAATTATAATTTTAAATAATTTTTAATGAAATGGATTTCAATTTTTTATGTTTTTAAAATTGTTTAAAATTGTTTTTGAATATTTCTTTATTATTTATCAAGTTTATTTTCAAAGGAAATTTTTTAAAAAATGATTCATGTTTAAAAACTATTTTAAATGATGTTAAAATCTAAAATTGGTTGATTTAAAAGGTTATATTAAAAGAAAATGATTTCAAATAATTATTTTGTGTATTTAACGATATTATCAATGAAATATATTTTCAATGAAATATAATTTCAAAAAAAATTGTCTAATATGTTTTATAAAAAATATTCAAATATTAGTTTTTACATTTTGATTTATTTTTCAAACAAATTGATTTGTATGATTTTAAATATACATTTTTATGTATTCAAGGTTATATACTGAAGAAAATATATGAAAAAATTAATTATTTAAAATTAATTTTTAAAAATAGAATGTACATTTTCACCTTCAACTATTTAAATGGTTTTTTAAATTCTTCAATTTTAATTTTTTCTAATTTTTATTTCAAATGAAATGTTTTTTAAAACGTATCATTATTTTAAAAAAATATTTTTAATGAATTATTATTTTCATTAAGAAAGGATCCATGTGATATTTCAAAATCATTCCTTATATATGGTGTCACTTTTGATATAGTTTTTGATTTACAAGGGATATGATCTAGGGGAAACATTCTTATACATTCATTGGATGTTTTATGTTTATGATAACAATTCATTTATAAATTATATTAGTCTTACATAAATAAAAATTTATAAAACTCACTTTTTTCACATGTTATGTGATGATGAAATGATTATGAAAACTACATCATTTCCAAAGGTTATGATATGATTGAATTATTATAATGCACATTTCATTTCATGGGATATGATATGATGTTTAGGAAAACCATATATTTTCATGGGTCTTAATATTATGATTCTCTATGATCTAGTGGAACACATATGTATTATTTCATTATGAGATTGGTGTGACCTATATCCCTCATTCAATTAATTTGGTATAGATTTATATCTCATGAGATATAACTGGAAGGAATGTGGACTGAACATGGTTCAACAACTAAATTTTTCTATAATGATTTTATTATAGTGATCCATGAATAATAAGATGTTTTGGAGAGGCAACCAATTCCACAATGATGGCCTTGTAAGTAATCAATGACTACTATAGAAATAATTGTATACGTTTATGTGCATTCCATAATGACATGGAATTTTTTTATGATTTCATATATTATGCTCTCGATTACATTGTGATTCATGTCTTATGATCTACAAATATTTATGGTATGAATCATGTTTATAAAATGTTATATTAATGGTAGGATCATAAATTATTATTTTTCTTATTATCACAACACTAGATTCATTTTGTTCTAAAGTGTACTTCATTTTTAAATTAAATATGAATTGTAGCTCACCTTTACTTATGTTTCCTATCCCTAGGTTATGAAGAAATGTTTTACATAGAGTATGATTATGAATAATAATAATAGGGAATACCTTAATGAGGTTTGTTAAATATCTTTAACTACATTAAAATATTGTGTTCCAAGATTCGAAATACACTAAACTATTACTATCCCCATGTATGTAATTTTTTAATGTGATTAATATCCATATAAAATGATGCAATATCTGATTATTATGGATTGAGTCTCTATAGTTGGTTCCAAAAGGATGGATTAGTCAAAAATTGGAAACTAATATGAGAAAACAATAATGAGATTCATATGGTTCTTTCTAAATATCATTCTAGGGATTTATATAAGGATAAGTCTAAGGATGATTTAAATTACATGAAAATGTATATGAATTTTGGTAAAGGGAAGATGTAGTAGATTCCATGAAATAAATCCCTTCCCTGATACTACTTTTTTATGTAGATTCGTATATATGTACATAGGTGTAACAACCCAAAAACATCATATTTCTGTAAACATGATCAAGAATCAGAGCAGGGTTTTGGGCCTCACTGAACACCTAAATTGATGCACTTGGGGGATGTTCTTTGATAATTTATAAACTCTTCACAAACAATCATGAAGGATTTATATATAATATTACTATGAATTTCATAGAAAATACTAATGATATAAATATTAAATATGTATTATTCATGATTTAGATATCCAATAGGTGATTTTACTTGACAATGATTTTTTTCTATGATAATTGTGTCTCATGTTGTTCATTTTTGGTTTATTAAACAGAGAGAACTTGATAGAATATGTTTATCAATTCTTATAATGGTAAATCAGATGATGAGAAAAAATAGTGATGATCACTAGTGTGAAGGTTGTTATTATCTTTTATAATTATTTTTCATGGCATGTGATTACTAATTTGTACCATAATATACTCTTAAACTCACCAAATAATAGAATATTTTTTTGATAAGTCGATAAAATATGACCATAGACGAATAATGATTCAGTTTCCTTTATGTCAATAGTTATGTAAGTAACACCATACTGAATGTCTCAAAAGAACATGAAGATGATTTTATTTCGGGAAATAAGGGAAAAAATAACTAACTGCGTTGGGAAAATGAAATTTATGGTTAACATAATGATTGATAAAAAATGACTCTGTAGTACCCTGATTTCGTGTACATAATCCCCTTTCATCACATTTTTTAATTTGTGAGTCTTTGATTGGGTATCCATAAAATATGGAGTTTCTATAAAATAGAGAGTTTCAAGAAAATAGAGTGTTTCCATAAAATAGATAGTTTCAATAAAATAGAGTGTTTCCATAACATATATTGATTGCCTAAAGTAGGGTGTTTCCATAAAGTGGGCTGTTTCCATAATGTGGGGTCTTTCCATAATGTTGGTTGTTTCCATAATATGGTGAGTTTCCATAAAGTAGGATGTTTCTATATAAAATTGGTTTTCCATAAAAAATGGAAAAGGTGAAGGATGAGAGATTTTAGGGATTTAATAAGGAGTATTGGGAACAAAAGGAACATTGCATGATCCATACATGGTTGGCCCAAACTGTGTGGTCAAATCCTGTACAGAGGTCAAATATAGATCCTATTTTCTAGGATCTTATTCGTTTTTTATATATTAATTTTTTTAGCTTCCAAACGTCCATAATTCTTGATTACTCTTCTTAGAAGTCTGGATAACCATCCCCAAACGATTTGATGACATTCTAGAGCCTTCCCTTGGGGTTTTCGAGTTCGATTCTTGAGGCATATCAGCATTTCTTACAGAATAGTCTTGTTTTCTTAGATCTTCTTAGATTGTCCTCTCCGATCTCCAGTCTATCTTATATATGAACCTATAATGGGTACATCTAAGTTTTTTTATTTCCAAATATTTCAATGTTGAGTCATGATCTTTCTAGGATAAGATATTTCTAGCCAGCATGGTGAATCCACCCGCTTCCGTGTGCATTCATCTTCTATTGTCAATGTTTTGTCAAAACCATCATGGTAAGAGGCTTCTCTCTCAACTGCTAATGATATTATATATTGTATTAGAATCAAATTGTTTTATTTATTGTTATATTCATGGAAAAATATTCATTTGTGATGATTTGTGGTTTTTGTGAAATTGTGTGATCATGGTGAATTGTTGTGCAAAAGGGGGTACTATTTAAAATGATGATTTTAAATTATAGATTTTCTAGAATTACTAAATGGTTTTTGAAAAAGGGGTTTTCAATAGAAATGTTTTTCAATAAAAATATTGTTTTATTGAAATTGTTTGGAGTTGAAATGGTTTTTCATTGATATTGTTTTGATGGAAATAGTTTTCAATAAAAAGGTTTTTTTATTGAACGGTTTATTTTGGCTTGATCATTGGGAATATGTATTGTGTGTTCATATTGCATATACGAGGATTTGGTGGAATATGAAATTTTTTCTTGGTTTTAATGGTGTAATGGAACATGGTAATTGAAAATATGAGGCATGTTTGAAATATGACCTTGTGCTCAGTGACAAAGGATTAATGGCACATGGGAAAAAATTACCTTGTGAGGACATGGAGGATCGGCGAGAAACCACTAATGAGATTGGAACTGTCATAACGTATAATGCATTGTTCATTGGATTGGATTGAGTAATGGTTGGGTCTGTCGATATAGGGATATTTGGAAATCATTGTAAAGATTGGTTGGTTATTTTTTTGGAAAAATCTATTACTATAAAATTCGGTTTCAATTTCCCTGATATGGTTTTGGAAATGAATGGTTTTGGATACTTGTTTATATTTAGTTATAAACAACTTTTGAGATATTTTTTTATATATATCATTTTATATAATTATTGCTAACTCTTCTATCCTAGTGGGGTGGGAAGAGAATTCATTAGAGAAAACCTACTAAGTTTTATAGTCACCCTTTCTTTGGAACTTTGGTTCTTTAGCTGATGAAATTTTCCTGGACAGTGGAAAATGTATTGTTTCACATATGTTTAGCACTACCTCATATTTTTGGGGTGTTTGGATATTTTCCAGCTTGGAGCATGTGGAGCATGGATTCTTGAGGACTTTGGAGCATCTTGTGTAGTTTATCTGTTGTGTACTTTGATACTTGGTTGTCCTTCCATTGTTCCTTACATTATGTGGCTTAGAGTTCATGAATTTATCCAGTTGTCTTTCATTGGATAATTCATCATATAGTGAATGTTTGTTTATGGTTGGTAGGATTATTGGTTTATTTTCCTAAATGGTAAATCTTCCCCCAGTTGTATTTAAAATCATGCAGCATTTATTTCCAGCCTTTGGCATCTTGGGGATGTCATTTATGTACTAGTAATTACTCATTGTACAATCATGCCAATCAGAATTGGTGGGTTATTACAAATGGGATCATCTTGTTCGGTCCTTTCCTAACAAGTAGTCACCAATGTTTCTAGTTTTGGATACGAAATAACTTCTTGTCTATTGATTGGTTGGAATCTTAGAAAGGAGGAGGATTTTCCGAACATGAAATATATAGCATAAAAGGACATAGATAAGCCTTTTATGCCGAACATCATGTTACCATGGTTTTGTGTAAATAATTTTTTGGAGACACTCCTAGGATTTTGAAATATCATTTTCATGGGTTTAGCCAATGAGACAAGCATGACATAAATTATAGATGAATGACTTCCCACTTGAATTCATACATTATTTCATGAAATGATCATTTTTGAAATGTATATAATTGGTTTTCATATGAAATATTTTGAAAAAAAGAATGATTATTTTAAATTGAAAATGGTTTAATTTTTAAAATCATGTGACAGGGTTTCAAAAATATATTAACATGGGAAAAATGATGATTTGTAAAACAATGTTGTGATAGTTGATGTGATAGAATATGAAATTCTATGCCAACAATTGATAGAGAGTAAGATTAATGGAGTTTGTTGTTAATTTAGAAAATGGAACTTGTTAGAAATTTTAAAAACCAACCTAAAGAAGTTACGAAAATTGTGGTTACACCTGAACCACATGTGATCCAAGACCTGGTTCAGAGTACTGTCCAATCTGTTCAAGCTGACCTCATAGGGAACCAAAGTAATGAGCTATGATATGTGGAATATACCATCCAGTTCATGATGCAAAATCCACCTAATTACTAGGGTGATTCCTAACCTAAGAAGGCGGAGGTGTGGTTATGTAGGATGAATCGTATCTTGTACTTTATCGCCACACCAATAGAGATAAAGGTGAAACTGGAGACCTATATGCTTGAGGATCTTGCATGTTAGTGGTGGGATTTAGTGGTGCTGGGTAAATTGGATGAAATACTTACATGGGATGATTTTGAGGAATTGTTCAACAAACAATTATTTCCTCAAATGATCAGGATCTAAAAAATGAAGAACTTATTGAGCTTGAAATCAGAGAGTCTCTCTATCACAGAGTATGGAGCTACGTTCTTGAACATTGTATTCTATTCACCAGAAGTCGTCAGAAGTGTTTATTTGAAGGCACACATCTTCGAATCAGGGATATGATAGGAGATTCAATCAAATATTTCATTACTTTTTATTATAGATAATACAGAAATGGTGAAGAGAGTGACTGTGGAAGAACATGATATCTCAGGATCTATGGGAGGAGGCATGATGAAACCTATAGGAAATAGTGGGAACATAACCGCTATGAATAGATCAAAAGGGGCACCTATTTTCAATGGTGCAAGTGGAAATTAGAACCTGATGGCCGGATCAGTAAAACTTCCACCACGACCACATAAAAAATAACCATGTATTCAATGTGGTTCAAATGACCACATAAAGTTAAATTGTACAACACAACCAAGAGCATGTCATAATTGTAACATGATACGACATCTTCAGCGCTATTGTTGCAGTGCTCTAAGGTCTGGTGCTCAAGACACTTCTCAGCTATCGCAAGCATCATATGCTTTGACTGGTCGAGGATAGCTGAATCAGTCTTGTTAGTAGACCAGAGCTAGCCATGGTGATTCTAAAAATACCATGACTCCTGAATTAGTGAAACCTCAGTAAAGGAACAAGATGAACAATATAGTGAGAATGAAATTGTATAGAGCGGAGTAAATGATTTTAGATGATCAGGATCGACTATCTATAGTTAAAGGTTTGATTATTTTGAATTCTACCTTTGTGCAGGTGTTGTTTGATACTGTTGCATCACATTCCTTCATTTATTCTCGTGTTGTTGACTATCAATGTTGAAAATTTGAATTGATGAATTCTGTTTTGAAACTGAAAACTCCTATGGGTGAAAGAAAATGTAAAGCATTTATGTGTAGATAAAATTCTATTACTGTTAATGGAGCTATGATAAAATGAGACTTCACAATGTTAGATATGGATGTTTATGATGTAATACTGGCTATGGATTGGCTGACAACATTCAATGCACAAATCAACTATTATAGGAGAAACATTAGTTTCATAACTGAGGACGGCATCGAGCATCTCTTTAGAGGAGAGGAGATTGGAAATAAAGGTTCAAATAGCTTGTTGAAACCAATTTTGGGAATGATATCATACCAATTGGAAGTGTTGACTTTGGAATCAATGGAAGAGAATGAGTAAAATATTTTTTTTGGATCAATTTCTAGATTTATTTCCCAATAACTTCTCTGTGTTACCATCTCAATGGGATTTTGAGTTTATGATGGGTCTCAATCCTAGGACCATTCCTATTTCCCCTGAATCTTATATAATGGTACCAATAGTGTTATGAGGATTGAAAGTGCAGTTAGAGAAGATGGAAATAAAGGGTTTCATTCGACCAAGTACGTCTCCATGGGCAGCACCAGTTTTGTTCGTGCAGAAGGAAGATAGAATCTTCAGCTTTTTTTTTTATTATCTTAAGCTTAACCAATATACAATAATGAATAGATATCCACTTCTATGGATTGATGATATGTTCGATCAATTAAGGGGATCTCAGTGGTTCTCTAATACTGACTTGTTATCAGGATATAACACATTGAGAATTCGGAAAGAGGATATTCCAAAGACATCTTTCAGACATAGATATGGACACTATGACTATGTAGTCATGCCATTCGGCCTAATGAATGCACCAAATTTCATAATGGAATTGATGAATCAAATATTTCAAAAATATCTGGATTATTGTTGTTGTGGTGTTTGTGGATGTCATTTTGTTCTATTAAAAGACAAGGGGGTATCATGAGGTGCATCTGGGAACAGTGTTACAAATATTTAGAGATCATCGTTTGTATTCCCAATTATCCAAGATTTATTTTTGATACAGGATGTACAATTCCATGGCCATGTCATTTCTATGAAAGACGTTTCTATTGATCCTGAAAAGATAAAATCCATTATATCTTGGAATCCACCGATGAATGAGTTCGAGATACGAAGTTTTATTTGTCTAGTTGGTTAAAACTGACGCTTACTGCATGATTTCTCATGACTAGCTTCACCAATGAAAGATCTGAAAATAAAGAATGATCCATTCCAATGGATAGAGGAATGTCATAAGTCTTTCCATGAACAAACATTTCAGATTACATCAACACATATCTTGCCCTTTCCCAAATCAGTACATGGGTATGTGGTATATTGTGATGCTTCAGGAATAGTTTTGGGCTATGTTCTCATGAAAAGAGATCATGTGAGTGTTTATGGTTCACGATAGTTGAGGGTGAATGAGATTAATTACCCAAAACATTATTTGTATTTAGCTTCATTTATCTATACATTGAAAAATAGACATTATCTCTTTGTTGTATAACTTTATATGTTTACGGATCACAAATGCTTGAAACACATTTTCTCATAGTGATATTTGAATCTATGGAAAAGGATATGGATGCAGTATCTCCAAAAGATTGGCATTGAAATGATGTACAAACCAGGTAAAGGAAATTCAGTATTGGGCTCATTGAGTAGGAATCCATATGCTCAATTGGTGAAACAAGCTTCAAATGAATGGTAGTTGATGTTGGTCTTAGCAGACATTCATGTGGAATGTGAAGACAGAGGTGATACTGTGGTTTTTTATTTTTCCACTCCTGTTCCTCAATTAGTAAAAATGATAAAATAGGAACAAACATCTGATGAAAAATTTTTGGTTCTAGGTTCGAAACTCAATGCTGGGGAGAACAGTGAGGGTTACAAACGTGATGGGGGTTCAGTTTTGTGTTTCAGAGATCGAATGCTTATACCTCTGGTTTGTCAAAAACAACTCCCTCATGATTGCCCCCAATCAATATGGGATGTACAACCAGGTACATAGAAGATGTAGAAGGTGTTGATGGCGCTGTTTTGGGGGAGCGGCATGAAAAGGAAGGTGGCCGAGTTCGTCTTAGGGTGCTTAACTTGCCAGTAGGAGAAAGTAGAGCATCAGAGACCAGCTGGAATGTTACAATATTTTCTCATCCCAATGTGGAAATGGGATCAAATAAAAGTGTATTTTGTTATAGGTCTTCCAATAATGGTCCGGAAACACGATTCCATTTGGGTGATAGTGGTTCACCTAACCAAGTCAGCACAATTTATCCCTATTCGTGAAACTGATACGGTGGAGGATCTTTCAAGAATCTATATCTGAGTCATGTTGACGAGGCATGGTGTACCATTGGCAATATTCTCAGATAGAGATCTGAGGTTCACATCATGATTCTAGAAATCATTAAAGAAATCCCTCAGAACTGAGTTGTCTATGAGCACCATGTATCCTCCTCAAATGGATGGTAAATCTGAGTGGACAATAAAATGTTGGAAGACCTATGCAGGCTTGTGTAATAAATTTTTCTTTCTCATGTAAGGAGAATATACCCTTAGTAATGTTCTCATAAAATAATAGTTATCAAGACAAAATAGGCATGGATCTGTTTGAAGCATTGTATGTGTGTCCTTTTCATTCTCCACTATGATGGGTGGAAACAGGTGAAACATCACTAGTCAGGCCAATCATTCTCCAGGTAACAACAAAGAAGATCCAGATGATTAGAAAGAGGATAGAGACAGCTCAGAGTCATCAGATATCTTATGCAGATCACTGACGAAGACCATTGTCGTTCATTGTGGGTGATCATGTCTTCTTGAGGTATGTCACCGTTATTTACGAATTTTTCATGTTTTCTTCGATCTTCTTAGATCTACATCTCAGATCTCCATTATTTCTCAGATCTAATCCAATATTGGGTAGATCTACATTTTTAGATTCCAAATATTTCAATGTTGAGTTGTGAACTTGCTAGGATAAGAGATCTAAGGCCTCTCTTAGAGAACTGACCCACTTCCATGTGTGTTCTTCGTCTGTTGTTAATGTTTTTTCAAACCCTTCGAGGTAGGATGATTCTCTCTCGAAATTTCTTGAATGAATTGCTTGTCTTAGATTCATATTGATTTATTTATTTAAAAATTCATGGATAAATATTCATATACAATGATTTATGGTTTTTGTGAAATTGTGTGATCTTGGTGAATAGTTGTGAAAAAGGGATTTTTTCAAATTATTATTTTCAACTATGGATTTTAATGAATTTCTAAATGGTTTATGAAAAATTAGTTTTCAACAGAAATGGTTTTCAATAAAAATGATGTTTTATTGAAACGGTTTGGAGTTGAACAGATTTGGCATTGAAATGGTTTTGATGAAAATAGTTTTCAATAAAAAGGTATTTTTAATGAAAGGTTTATTTTTGCTTCATCGTTGGGAATATGTGTTGTGTGTTAATATTTCATATATGAGTCATGGTTGAAATCTGACCTTGTGCTCTGTGAAAAAGGTTTAATGGAACATAGGAATTACATATACGAGGCATGGTTTAAATATGACCTTGTACTCAGTGCCAAAAGATTAATGGCACATGGGAAACAATTACCTTGTGACGACTTGGTAGATCGACGATATATTGCTCATGAGTATGGAACTGTCATAACGTTGCATGCATGGTTGGTCTCATGGGTTTGAGTAATGGTTGGTTATACGATATAGGGATATAGGGAAATTTTTTTAATGATTGTTTGGTTATTTTTCTAGAAAAATACCTTGCTGGAAAAATTGGTTTATGTTCAACTTTTATGATTTTGGTAATGAATGTTTTTCGAAACATGTTTATATTTAGTTATAAACTGCTTTTGAGAAATTTTATTATATTAAACATTTTATATAATTGTTTCTAACTATTTTGTCCTAGTGTCGTGAGTAGGGAAGTCACTGGGGAAACCTATTGAGATTTATACTCACCTCTACTTTGGCATATTGGAGCTTTTGCAAATTCTATCATCTGGGATAGGAGAAAAGGTAATGTTTCACATGGGTTTAGAACTTCCTCGTAATGTTGGGCTGTTTGGTTATTTTGGATCTTAGAGCATGTGGAACATGATTTATTGTGTTATTTGGATAGTTTTGTGTAGTTTATCTATTGTGTAATCTAATACATGGTTATCCTTCTCTTATTTCTTACTTTATCTGGGTTTGAGTGCATGATGTTTTTGAGTTGTCTTTCATTTGTTCATACATCATATAGTGGATGTTTGGTTGTGGTTGGTAGGTTTATTTGGTTTATTTTCATAATGGGTAAATCATCCTCCACTTGTATTTGTAACCCTTTGGAATTTATTGTCCGCCTTTGGCATCTTGGGGATGTCTCTTAAGGCCTAGAAATGGCTCATTGTACTCTCAAGCTAATGAGAATTGGTAGGCCAATACAGACTCTATAATACATCATCGACAGTTGAATTATTTAAATGAGGGATGGGTGGGTATTAGAAAAATCAATTCTCTAAGTGGAAACCACATGAATAGAATCATCATGATGGTATGAATAATGGTTACATTTCAGATGATGTTGAGAATATATGTGAAATGTGAAAGGAAATAGGAATTTAGTAATAAAATAATTAGCCTTGATAATGTCTTTTGGATTAAGTCGAATGATCAATGTGTTTATATAATTGGATTCATGAATTATGTTTTGTAATTTTTTAGAAATAAAATTATTTGTTCATTTTATGTTATTTTCTAAGGATTTACATGAATTTTTTGAATGGTTTTGATGGACTAAGAAATTAATTTAATTGAAAATTAATATTCATGGAAATTACACGATTAATGGAAAGATAACCTTTAATATATCCATAATGATGAGATAATGATGTTCGAAAAAATATATGTAGTATATGAATTATTAAATTTTGTTTTACTCATTACCTTTGAATTGATTATGTTTGTTTTTTTAAAGTGGATTATGATAAAAATGATGGAGTATAGAAATTTTTTTGGATTTATTGAATGTATCCAATAATCTATATTTATTGAATCAAAAAATGAATAATGTAAGTTTTATAAAAGTATTTATTATAATTTATGTTATTACCACGTTTCAAGAGTGTACATGATGAATAATTTCACATGTTTGGCATATGACAACAAAGAGACAATTTATGATATACTGGGGATCAAAATAATGTAGATTTTTGAAATATTTACATGCCATATTTATAATTTTTTGTATTTTTATCTATTATAATGGTTCTGAGTAAAACCAGTAATAGAATGGATTAATATAAAATTCACAAGAGTGTTTAGAGATTAAATTATTATCATACCAAATTAGGATTTATAGACATTGTATAACATGTTTTAACTATTTTTCTACGATATTAATTAAAAATAGATGAGATGACCTATAATTATACATATAAAATTTCATTATCTATTCATTCATCAAGAATTAAAAAATCTCTTCAATTTTTTGGAGTGAAAGATGAAGTGAAAATTGATCAGTGTAAATCCAATGACTGGGATTTTGTATATGAAATGGATTGAAATAATGTATTTATATATTATTTTGTAAAATAATTACACATTAAAAAAGGTCTTAAAATAAAATTATTTCATGTCATTATTTGTTTTTATTATATCAATAACCTTTTACAAGACTCCATGGATTATATATTTCTGATAATTAACAATCTCCAAACCATGTTCAATATCACTCTCTATCAGTATTTTGGTGTTACTTTTTCTTTTCAGTTTTTGTGTTTTCACTTCTCACCTATGTTCGCATATGTGGAAACCTAGTTATGAGTTATATTTTTGTAACTATTTACATCAAACATGTACATTTAAAAGGATGTTTTATAATTCAAATTTACGTTCTCGGTTTCTATGAAATGAACATTCAATTATTCAAACATTGATTAACGAGATGAATTTAATTTGAGAAATTTATTTTAAAGGGGGTAGAATATAACACACTGAGTTTTTATCAAGTAATATTTTTATTAAATAAAATTTCAAGGATGAATTTCTTTGAACTTTACACAAATTTATGATTTCCTTATATGAATCATTAAGCACATATATTGTAATATGAAACACTATGTTAGGATTCTTTTAGAAAAATTTCCATACATTGGTATATTGTGTTAATTGGAAGACTGGGTTTTACCAAACTATAATATACTATTAATATTTTTTTTTAAATATTATTATATATACCTCCTAGAAAATTGAATGGAATTAATGAATAAGGGTAAATAAATTGTTAAAATATGGTTTAAAATGTATAAAAATAGATCCTTTTTATATAAATTATTCAAGAATAAATGTTTGATCTATATGGCCACAAAGACATTCATTTTCTATGAAAGCTATTTTTCAATTTACAACATGTTTTATCTCAATAAATTATGAAACCTAAATTAAAATTGTATTTTTAATAAAATATATTTATTATATATTCAGTTAATTTCTTTACTATCATATAATATATTTGATATGCATAAGATATGATATATGGTATGATTCTGAATAAAATGAAATATTTTGTCAAAAAAGTATTTTTATAACATTTTATTGGGGAAACTATTTTAAATTTAATTTTTTCCAATTTTTTTTATTATTTATAAAATAATATGTATTTTGAAATCTTTATATCAAATTTTTATTTGGGTAAATTTTTATTATATTGAGGATTTGTTTCAGTTTTTTGATGAATATAGAAAACATTGAATTTCAATTGAAAACCGCATTATCATCAAATTTATTTACATAGTTTATTATATTTCAATATTATTTTAATGTTTAATTATTTAATGTTTAAATATATAAATTCATTTTTTCCCATTTTAATCAATGTGACTTTGAAATTGGATATGAATCATTTCATGTGTTTTAATATATTCTCATAAAAACTCATTGTTTTATCATATGAGCGGGATTAATTTTAAATTAAAATCTAATACTACAAATGGAATTCCAAAAATGGAAACCATATTTGGAGTAATAATATTTTATATGTTATAGTGATTTAAAATTATTTTTTTACAATAATGATTAGTTATTGAAGTTCTAATGAATAACATTGATTAAGGTAAAAACAAGTTTATTTTGTTGTTAAACCTAGAGTATATGATGTAAATGTGGCCCTAAAATAGTAGAAATAAAATTATACTATAATATTTGGACTATATATCCTCTTAGATATGAAATATACCATTATTGGATGACCATGTTGATGTAGAGGCCTCACAATATTGATGAAAAGTTTTTATTTACAATATAAAAATTACTCCACTATAAATAGTCACTCTACCACCTCACTTATACACACATATGAATACATATTATTAATCCATAACATGAAAAAAAAATCTGAAATCCCATAATATAATAATATAAGACTCGCTTTTGGATGAAATCAAAATGAGTTTTCCTTTTGTGAAAAAAGAATTACCTAAAGAAGAGGTACCATTCTTCAACAATATATTTTGTTCCATTTCTTCCACCACCCCATCAATATTTCTATTTACTTAATTATATACCATAATAAATTTAATAATTATAATTAAATGTTTTTATTTTATTAGAATGACCTACCCCTTTACAAACCTCCATTAAATGGGGAACGTAATCCTTGTTCTTGTGTACAGTGGAATACTGCCTCACGAAGCGATATCGTTCATTATTCCATTAACTCATTTCATTGATGTAAATGATGACATAAATTCTTTGTTATGTTATATTTAAAAATATTTGATATTTATGATTTATTTAACATTTATTATAATTATATAAAACACTCCTTGATGTTATTAATTTTTCAAGAATATGATATCTTCATTTCTGGGCGTGTGGATAATTGCTTCCTCAAAGCGATGTGATTCATGCCTTATTTATATAGAATGTGTTAATGATTGTATTTACATTAATTTGTTATTTATATATTATGTAATAATATTAATTTTTTTGTAATATTTTTATTTATATAATTTACATTTTTTTTCTATAAATAAAACATAAAAATGGAAACAACATTCTTGCGTACTTATGACGTACTGTCTCCACAAACAATTTTATTTGGTTTTCTATTTATTTTTTCTATGTATTACTAATAATATTTATATAATGAATATATGTGATATCTTTATCATAATTATCATTATCTAGATGATGATATTAGGTTATATTTAAGAGGATAAAAAATAAAACAAAATAGAAAATATGGGAAAAATAAAGAATTAATTACCCGAAACGTATCATCATCATTGAATTGTTAATAAATGAATAGTAAAAGGTCAAAATAAAATAATATATTGATTATATAAATTTTTATTCTTTTATTATTTATGTATAATAAACTGATTTTTTATATAGGGTGTTTGAATTAGAACAAAAAGAGCCAATACATATGGTAAGGGGATTTCTTATCTCAAATTTATTTCTATGAGACTTATGCCATATTCACCACTAGTTTCATTTGTCACATATATGTAATTACAATTAATGTATTATAAAAGTATAGTCTATAATTTTTTGGTTATTTTGGTATCTATTTTATAACCTCTATTTCCTTGGGGTTATGGTATAAAAATCACCAAATTAGTAAGGTACTTTTTTCTAAATTTTAATTCTTATAAAACTTGTTATGATATGAAACATAATTATTTTACAAAGTATATATACTACCTGTTGACCTGTTATATACTTAATATCCTTATTTTAATGATATTTTAATATTCTTTTAATGTTATTCATTCTGGCTGATTTTGATTTATTGTTATCGCATTAGTAAGAGTTTATTTTTAGAATCTTAATTTTATCATGATTATTTATTGTTTTGAATCCACTGATGAAATATTAAAAACCAAATATAAAAAATCACATAAATATTCTTATCTTCATGAAATCCATGATATCATTGTGTAACAGAACATTTCGTACAATATTTAGTATTTGTGGCAATGAATATTTATTTTTCAGAATGTTTAAAATTATTTATCTTTTCTGTCCAAATCTATTTTATTCAATTTTTTTTAAAATGTTTTCAATCATTTTTAATTTTATATTTTATACTAATTTTAAATAAAAATGTATTTTCAATAGGAATTATGTTTAAAAATAATTTAAAATATGATTAAAATATGTGTTCATATGTTTTCATGTATATTTTAAAAAGAAATTGTTTTCAAAAATCATTCACATTTAAAAAGAATTTAAAATGATTTTTAATGCATACATTATATTTTATAAAATGTAATCATAAAATAAAAGGATTTAAATTTTTTAAAGCACCTTTTATAATATTTCAATTATATTTTCAATGAATTTTTTATGAAAATTTTTTATGTTTACCATGTGCATTAAATGATTTATAAATACTCTTTTTTATGTTTTCAAATGTTTCTCTCAATGAAAATGATTTTATTTATTTAAAATATAACTTAATAAATTCTAATGGTTATTTTTACTGAAAAATATTTTCAAACAAATTATTATGGATTTAAAATAAATTTTTAAAAATTGTAAGTATATTATTCATGAGATTATTTAAAATAATTTCTAAAAGAGTCTATTTTTTTCATAGAAGGTTTCAAATAATATAATTTTTATAATTTTTCGTTTTTCAAAAAGTTATTTTCGATGGAATATTATTTTTTATAAGAATGTTTACATGTGGTATTTCAAAATACTTGTCTATATTAAGTTGCATACTATGATATATGTTATGATTTTCTGGGGATATGACCAAATGTAATTAGAATTATTATTTATTTGAATTGATTATATTTTGAGGAAATTTTTAAAGTAATCTGTTTCACTTTAACATATTATATTACTATAAAACCATCTTCTATTCGTGGGTTATGGTATAAGAAAATGACTGTTAAATATGTATATTTTTCATAGGTAAGGATCTGTTGAAATTTTTATGATAACCATTTCATTTCATGGATTATGATATGATGTTTATGAAACATATGTCTTTTATAGAAATTGATAAGACAATTATTTATGTTCTTATATAAAACATATGTAATATTTCATTATGTGATCGGTGAGATATATATATATATATCCATCCAATTCATTCAGTCAGGATTTATATCTCATGCCATAGACATAGAAAGAATGGTGAGTGAACTCATTTCAGTAAAGGGAATTTTTTTCTTAGATGGTCTTGAGAGTGGACATTTAATACTAATATATATTGGGGAGTTATCCTAATCTCATATGTTTTCTATTTTAATAGGAGTTAACTACCATGGAAATCGTTTTATGTTTTTATGTGTCTACCACAATTCCATGTCTTTTTCCTAGGTTATTCATTCACAGATAATTTTCTTGGTTCTCTTATTATTCATTTTCTATTAGTTTTGAATCATTATTCCATGAATCATGTATATAATAAATGATATACTGTGTATGATATTCATATGTTATTTACAACATCTCATACTATTATGTTCTTTTTATGATTAAATATCATTCTTATTTAAACTTTATTGGAATTTGAGATAAACATTTATTATGATTCCTTTTCCACGGTTTTGAATAAGTGTTTTATATATGGTATTATTATTGAGTGTTCTAATAGGGAATATATTTATGGGATATGCTTAATATCATCCACCATGTCAGTAGATCTTGTTCTATGTTTCCAATAATACTAAACTATTATTGTCCCTAGTTTATTACTTTTGTAATTTTCTATATATTCATAAAAAAAGATGTAATACCCATTCATCTTATTCATCTGTCACTATATTCTCACACAAGTGAAAAAACATATAGCTTTTAGTGGGTATCATCAGGCTATTGTTGTTTACACACGTAGTTTGAAATCATTGCATTCGACCACTTGTTGAACTACAATATTTTCTCAGTACTAAAACTCTCTATATAAGATCATTAGCTTCTCATTGGTTCCACTCAGTAATGAGATGATGGTTTACAATATTAGATATGGTAGTAAATAGAAAAATATTCACATATGAATTGATAGGATTTCTATTGGTCACCCAAAACAGTGTCACTTTCGGTGGATCAATATTAGTGTAGATAGGCGCAAAGAACTAAATATTTTTTAAAAACATTGATTAGTCAATAATAGACATATAACCCTACTAAGTTTTAATGAAAAATATGTATTTATCTATCATCTAGGTTTCATTAATGAAATAGTAAATGAGACTCGATTTGAAATCCCTCCAAATCACTTCTTGATACTGACCTTCTTGGTTCACAATATCCCACTAGTTTCTAGCCTATCCATTAAAGAATATAAGTGGATATAATCAACCATCTCTTCAGAGGCGTATTAAAATGATCAATGATATATATGTCTATCTCCAATTATATATATGTAACATGGGGCCCACAATCCCCTAAAAATTTGGTGGATGCTGCTGATGAAACACACACATATCCTCTCCCATATAGATGTTAGGTCATATACATCCCTGTGATGTCTATATTAGCCAATGAAAATCACCAGGACATCAATAATCCTCACCCGCCATGGGAATTAATTACAGTACTATATGTGGGACTACTGAAGGGGTCCATGGTGGCTAAGGGCCCACCACTTCTGGAGTATGGTCATCACCACACTCCTATCATATGATTAGAGGATCTCATAGTAGTATATCTCTAACAATTTCAAATAAAATACTCAGATCGGTTCTGAGAATGTTAAATATATTAGATTTATTATTTTTTTATTTTAAATCCTTCTTATGTAATAGTCACACCCAAATTCCTTCTTATAATGGAAATTTCGTGTAATAGAATGACTATATAGACTACAATAGATGTTTCCAACTGCCTAAATTGACGGTCAGGTCTAGGAAAATCAATATGTTATAAGTACAAGTTCCCAGTATATAGAGTGTCAATTTAAATTTATAGAGGAAAGAAATATTATATTGAAATTGGAATCCCCATTTAACAGAAAACATTCTTTTTTAGAATTCATATCATTAAATTTCATTCTCATTTATGTAGCATTTTTTATTAATGTTTGAACAAAACGGATCACAACATTCAATTTAATTGGAACTGTGATACTTATAAATTGAAGTGTTTCTTCCATTAAATAGAATCCACTCACTTATCAAGTCCATACATTAATTATTATCACATTTCATGCATATATAAATGACTACCAAAAGATTCCACATGAAATGTACGTAATAAGTAAACATTGAATCATATAATTCGTGACATATAAATATTCTATGATTCCTAAATAGACTCATGGTAGTAATTCTTTTTCATATATGTCTAGATATTAAATATTGTGCTCAATCATATAAATAAACATCCAACATCTTGTCTGTCACCCAATGGTGGAATCAAATCCACTATAATTGGAAAAAAGTATATCATAAACTCAATATCTAGAAAATTTAAACATTCCATATATGTGGGATAGCTACTACCATGATCATCTTATTACTAAATCCTAAAACATTTCTAATATGTTGTCTAATTCTTTAAACAAATTTGAAAAAAAAATTGATCTGATAGAACTTTCTGACGATCTTACAATGATACTAGTAAATGATGACAGTATTAAGTGGGAATCATGACCTCAATCAGTCCTCGACATACTGTATTTGATGTTAAAAAGAATAAATATGTTGATGAGGTATGTTGGAAATATTATACCCCACTTATCAGAGTAACATAGTAGTAAAATGGTTAGATAAATAGAGAAAGTGTAATATGAAACTGGCATCGTACTGTAAATAATCCATATGTAATAAATAACCTTTATCCATATTATAAAAAATCATATCGAAACATTTCCATTTTCACGTTTCTATTGAAAGTAAATAGGAAAATATTATAGCATTTATGAAATACAGTACATGTTTCAGATGAAAAAAATGAACAAATATCTATCTTTAATGGAATCATGGGCCATAGCGTAGTCTGATGCCTCCATACTCCAATTCTATAATAAAATCATGTATCAATAAATGTGTACATTACCCTATCCATACCTACATCTATAAAATATACCAGGGTACAATCAGTGACCTGGATTGGGTGTGAGATACCCTAAAAAGGTCACTATTAGTTGTTTCAATAAATATCCACTAACTAAATATAACATGATTAGAGTATAGATATAATTATAATGACACATAAAATATTTTAAAGTGTTTTCAATTGTTCATGAAGGAAACTAGGATGACACTACTTGTTTCATCCTAATCTTGATAATCAATAAACAAGTAATCATGTGTATAGATACACATGGTCTATATATATAGTGATATCTACAACCATATATATGGCTACTAATACTATCCTAGACATGAGATGTGACTTTAGCATCTATAGATGTACCATGAGTCCTATTATTATCAAGGGATTCTATACATAGTATCATAATATAATAATGGTTGTTTCACAACCAAAAATATTATCAATGGAAATTCCCTCCTTCTAATTATTTATTTTATAATAAATTATAAAAAATCACTTAGAGAACACATTGAAAATTTTTAAATGAATAATGAATTAAATAAGATATATTTCTAAAAATTAAGGTACATATACAAATATATCAGTAATATAGCCTTTGGAATCTTATTGTGACAATTAGGGATTGAAAACCATCCATTGTAATATTAACCTCTGATAAAAAATTATAAATACTATTTATGAATCTTATAAATTACAATATGATATAATTATATCATATTACAGGTAAATAAATATACTAAGAATTATTGATGAGTTGTTGGTTTTTATATATTACAGAAATGTTTATTTATAATATCATATTTAATATTATTATTTAATGGAAAATTAATTTTCATACATTTAATATATATATAAACATGTTTTTTCTTATTATCATAAGATAACTTTATGTTACCTTTACTAATTTTAAATGTGTTATAAAATCAGTAGTAAATTTTAAATAGCTATTAAGAAAGTAACAGATGATTTCTATTAAAAATAAAATTCCTCAGATTTAGTCAATTATTTTTGTAAAATAGAATTAATTTTTGAATTCTATAGATCCTAAAATAGTTGTGGTGAATTTTTTGGGTCTTTTCTAAAATAGATAATTTTTTTTGAATATTCAAATACATTAATTTAAGATAAAAGATAAATACATGAATTATTGAGTCATAGATTATATAACACTATTGTGATCCCATAATCTAGAACTATACTTCATTAATTTAATATATTTAGTGATAAGGATCGAACTATTCATTGTATTGATCTAACATATTAAACTAGTGAATAAAATAAAGAGAAAATCCATATCTCATCCCCTAGAAATACCACCCCTCATCACCTCTTCTCCTAACACCTTCCATGCTTTGATATATTTCCATTTTCACCGTAATATGATTACTGATACCCTCCACCACATACATGAGCTCTTTTTAATTTCAAAATAACAATCACATTTTTCACAGGAGGTTCTCAAGGAGCAGAAATTCAAGAGGTAAACCCCCTTTTCTTTCTCTTTGAATGTATCTTAAATTTCAATTCTTTTCATATTATCTCCTCACCTCAACCAATCTTAGAGGGATGATTGCTTCATTATAATTTATATTTTTTAATTTATTATATTAATGGAATAACAAATATTATAATATACTCACGTTTTCCTTTAATTCTAAAACTGAAAATATGGTCTCTAATGTGTCGATTTAAAGCCACCATGGGGGATTAATTTTCATTTCTCACTACCACCATTAAAGAAATCCATAAAACCATAATTATGGTTATATATGAATATATGATACATATTATATGTTATATATTGTTTTGGAATCATAATATAGAAAGTATATCAAATAAATTGACATCAATTCTTGATGGTCGTAAAATCCGCCAAAACAAATTAAATCATTTTTCATAACAATTTATCTAATGATTCATCCTCATACAATATATATAGATGAAATATAATTCCCAATAAATTTTTAAAAGTTCATTACAAAAATATAATCTCATTTTTTTATATTTATTAACGTTTACATAACCTTTTATACTCATATAATAGTGAACATACCTCGAAAACCAAGAAAATAAATAGTCATGAACATTGAAATTGAACTATATAACTCATAAAAAATGTAATAAATGAACTTAATAAAACTATAATTAATAGTATAAATTTATAAAATGTTCAGGATTTGTAAATTATTTTATTTTATTTTTCTATCTAGGATATTAATGTATTGAAATAATTCATACAAAAGGCTAAGGGATTCTTGAACCCAACTATCATCCTTAGGGGTTTCCCTCTTTCACTGCATTTTTAGTAGGGATTTTCATTTAAATTTGTAAAAATATAATTTCTTTTTATTTTTCTATTTTTGGGATATATATTATTCAAATATAGTTTTATATAAAATGAATATATTTCTCCAAAATAAATGTTCTTTCTAAGTAAAATCAACTTTTACTTCTCATGATATTGTTTCTTCATCAATTAAGATTGATACCAGTAATCTTATTTCTTTTTTGGGGGATTTAATTTTTATAAAAGAATTATTTTTTAAAGTAAAATAATTCCTTTTAATTGGTTATTTTATGTCCATGATTGATATATTTTCTATGTAAAAAGTTTGATAATGAAAATATTTTTATGTAATGGGTGAATCTAGAATTATATAGTTCATGTAAATGTTATGATGTGAAGGGTGAACCAAAAATTATATATAGATCCAATTCATTGGATTATATGATGAATCCCAAAAGATAATGTGAAATATGTGGGAACATGATTCAATATTTTTCACAACTATCTGTGGAATTTCAATACTAAGACATGATGTTTCATTTTTATGCATTTCCACATTCCATTACATTATATAATGTTTCCTATCATAATTATGATAACAATTGATTAATATATTATGATGATTATTATTTTTATCATCCATGTTTCATGCCACTTATTCATACTCTAATTGGGCTTGTAGCTCATAAATTCGTTTGATGTATATCCCCAGGAGAAAACATTTACTAAGGATAACACGAGGGCTAATAAGAGGCAAAGGAATAATGAATTAAGTAATCAATTTTTATGTAAAACTTATTTTTGGTCCTAATTTTTCCACGACACTAAAACCTTTGATCTAGTTTGAGTCATGTTTTTATTATTTTATCTTTAAAATGATGTAATATCATTATAAGAAAACATAGGGTCTCATTAGTTGGAATTAGATTACTATTTAGTTAATTTTGTAATGTGAACACTTAGTATGAGACTAATTATATGTATGCTCTCAAAAATATTTATTTTATAAAATAATAAACATAGGTATTATAAAATATATACCTCTACACTTAATTAAAAAATTAAATAAATTATTTATTCATTAGTTGGTGCCTCCAAATGTTTTCTAACTGTGTCTATTTATTAGAATGTTGGGATCCAAGAGAAACCAAGATAACAATCCATGAGAGGGATAATGTAGTGACTTCTTGAACAGAATCCCTAATTCCATCGGAGGAGGGGTTCAAAATTTCATCGTGATTCTTACCTAGCTATCACAGAATATGAAAAATAACCTGAATAATGTGGAGCGTCCTCCATCACCTAAAAGAGGGAAACTTGGAATCGAGTCATTAATGCTGTAATAACCCTAGAAATTGGGTTGATCTTCTAATAAAATCGTCAAAGAACAATGGTTAAACTAAATGAATATGATTATTTCTAGCCCTATTCTATGATGTTTACAGTGACTCTAGGAATTCATTTTTTTGATGGAGATTCTAACCAATGATGAAAAATGATAAAGAACACCTAGATAATGGAATAAATTGATGAAATAGAGAGGAAATGCATAATAATAATATTTTTTACAAATATTTAACTTGATATATTCATAAAAATTTGGAGAGAAAATTCATAGAGATAAATAATAAACTAGAATATGTAACCGACTATGAGGGAAATTTCAAATTTCTTTTAGATAAGGTTTCAATTTTTTATCAATAATGATATCAAAATATATTGATTTTTTTGTGGTTTAAAACCACCTCATCGAAAGGCTCTAGAAATTTTAGTCATTGGGCATTATGTAGAATTTGTTTGATTTCCCCTCAACGTAGAGATGGATTTTTGTTAATGGTCCCACAACTATGTATGTATGAAATGAATACTCGTGCTTCATGTCAGAGGATATAATGAAAAAGGATGAAGGAAAATTCAACCACCCACATCTAAAAACATTTATTAGAATAATCATTACAGTTACCTAAAAGGGATTTTAAAATTCTACAAGTGTTGGATACAAGGAAAAAATGACCATGAATGTCGAAAATACATTATAAAGTAGGAAACTTTGATGGAATAAATGATAACAACACCCATTATTCAATGATTAAATTGTAGGGAGAAAGGAAACTATGAAAATTAGTTCACTAAAACATGGGTCCTCGGGTGTAATAAAAATAATCCTTTATCATAGAAAAAGGATCAAGGGTATTCTTATGTAATCACCAATACTATAGTGGATATCGAAAATGATGTGGTAACAGGTTCACTGGATATTCATTCAAGAATAGAAACATATACTATTTTATTCTAGGTAAATACATTCTTTTATATATTTTCTTTATTAGAACAAATATTCCAACACCGAGTCAAAAAATGAATGTGTAGTTATCTAAAATAATAAAAATAGTGGTAATTATTTCATCCAAATTATATAAATCATCCCTGATAAATATTTGTGGACTAAACCTCCCATAAAAACATTTCATACTTCATTTTGTAGACTTCGATGCTATTTTGGGCCTAGATTGAAATTTTTTTTACAAATATGACATCAACTGTTCGGAAGGGTAGATCACTCTTCATGGCCCAAAAACTCCTAAAATAAATAAAAGTGTTAGAATGATTTAAAAAAAGTATATAATCCTGATCGAAGACATTCTCACTGTGAGTGACTATAATAATGTGTTTTCCCAGGAATTGTCTTGTCATTATCATTACTAGGAGGTAGATATATCAAATAATAATACTCTTTGATATCTGTCTATATTAAACACACCTTATAAAATGGACCCCATTATGTAAGAGGAACAGATGAATCAGGTATAAGAGAATATGTAAAAGGATTTTATATACCTGAGTTCCTCACCATTGGGTGAAATAATCTTATTTTTCAATAATAATGATGGATCAATTATCCGTTTTATTGATTATCACTTTCTAAAATAAAATATGATATAGAATGAGTATCCCTTCAATGGATAAACGAATTCATCAATCATCTATGTGTACTAGATATTAATATGAATTGGAGTATCGATCAATATATCACCAATTAAATGTGAGGAATGAAGATATTCCCACGATGACCTTTCATAAGAGGCAGGGACACTATTAGTTTATAATGATTTCTTTCTAATACAGTATTGTACTAGAAATATTCTGGGACATAATAAATGGATTCTATAGATATTACTTCAACAAAGAGGTGGTATTCTTTATTAATGGAATTGTAATATAAACCCAGACCATGGAGGAACATGAGGAGCATTACAATACATTGTTAAATAGATTGTAATGGGAGAAACTCAATTAAAAGTACATTAAATGTCAGATATAGATGGAGGAAGATTCATTCATAGGGAATTTTATTCCATTTAATGGAATATCATTGGACCTTTTTTAGACATGGGAAATTGAAGACTGGCCATAGAAAACATTTTTAATGGTGATATGTAGTTGCCATTGTCTAGCCAGGGAATTGTCGTTGATTTTTGAAGAACTTATCAAAATTTTCAATCCACCCACAAAGCTGACATGATGGGGGAAAAGTTTGTTGGGATAGGTAATCTAAAGACTACTTTATGGAGTTAAAAAATAGAATTATCATCGATATATTAATCACACTTTCAATAAGGGGGGATGTCATTGTAGTATATAGTGATACTTCAAATATGGTATGAGGCAATAAAATAATGAGAATTGATAAATTGATATCCTATACCTCAAGGTAGTTGAATATTCATGCTAAAAATTATTATACACGTGGCTTGAATTTTTCTGCTATGTTCTTTGAGTTAAAAATGTAGATGAATTATCTCAATGGGGCTGAGTGTGGAATATATAATGACCATAAGAGCCTCAAATATATATTCAATATAGAGGGACATAATATGTTCTAGAAAAAATGGTTAGATCTCATCATGGATTATGACTGATTAACCTACTACCATCCTGATATTGAAAATAATGTTGCAGATGCTCTATGGAAGAAGGATCGTATATCATTATAGCTGATGAGAATATCAATGGATCCAAAATTCATATATTTTCAGAGTATAACATGTGAATCCTTATGGAATTAACATCACTAGTCAATTATCAAACGAATTCTCAACCATCATTCATGGGGGAAATAAAAGATGCTCAGAAGATTGATGTGGAAATTCTGAATAACTTTGAGGATATGAGCAAGGTTAAATCCTCAGGGGATAAAATTTATGAGTAATGAGTTGTATGATTTGCGTGACAATTATGTGTACCAACCAATAGAATGATAAAGAAGGGTATTTTGAATGAATCACATAGATCAACCATCGATATTAACACTTAGAGCATAAATATGTATTGAGATCTCTAAGCGAACTATTATTGGGACAATATAATGAGGGGAATAACTTATTATACATCAAAGTTATTATTATATCAGAATCTGAAGGATGAAATAAAACAGTATAAGGGGTTGATGAAACCATTACCCATACTAAAATAGAGATGGGAAAATATCACAATACAAATTTTGTTCAGAAATATAGAGATAACATGTGGAAATAATGCTATATATATTGTGGTAGATCATTTCTAAAGAGAAAATCAATTTATCTCAATTTGATAGAACTAATCACTATATCAACTTTCATAGATATACTTGAGATAATTGGTAAGGATAATGGAGTACCACTATATAATGTACCCTATAATGGTCCGAGATGAACATATATGTTTCAAAAAACTTTCAAAAACATTTAAACACTAAGCTGAACTTAATTAGATTTTATCATCCTAGATCTGATAGACAATCTAAATGAACTATTTAAACACTATATGGCATGTTGATTGCAAGTTCTAATGACTTCAAAGGATTATGGTAAAAAACATATTCTTTAGGTTGAATTCTCCCACCCCAATTGTTCCCAGATGATCAAACAAATGGATCTATATGAAGTCCATTATGGGAAAAGATAAAGAACACATGTTTGTTTGGATGATTTCGGTGAACGTAAGATACAAGGACCAAAAAAAGTAAGAGTAATGGATGTAGAGATGAATAAAATTTAGAAATACATCAATCCATCCCAGATTAAAAAAAAGTTATTTAAAGATAATTAATGACGAGTCCTATAGTTTAAGCGTATAGAAATGGTATTTCATTACATATCTCCATAGGAGATGATCATGATATTTGGAAATAATGGAAAGATAAGTCCCATGTACATCATCCCCTTCATGATTTATGTCCATGATAGAGATGTGGCCTATTGATAGGCACTTCCACCAACTATGTATCAAGGAATGATTTATTCCATGTATCCCACTTGAATAAGTGCATAACATATCCCTCACAATTATTAAATCTATATGTGGTACAACTGAGAAACGAAATATCTTACCAGGAGAAGACTGTGAAGACATTAGACTCTAGATATAATGTTTTAAGTAACAATACAACTCACTTAGTAAATACAATATGAGAAGACCATATGTATGAAGAGTAATCATGAGAAACAATTGAAGAGTTTAAGGATATGTAATGACACTTGTTTTCACTATAGTATGTAAAATAAAATTTAAGTGGAAATTTCATAAGGGGTGGAGAATGTAATAACCCAACATTTTATCAACAAAAATTATCTTCTTATTATTATTTCATATAATAAATATCACTTATAATCACTTAGAGGAAACAATATAAACATTTTTTAATGAAGAATGTGAAAAAGTGGTATTTCTATAAATTATGAAACAACACTGGTATAATAGTAAAATTATCTTTTTGAATAGTATTATGACCATTAGGAATAGTAAACTGGCCAACCGAATTAAAACCTCATCTATGAATGTATGAATAGAATTTATTCATCTTATAAATGAGAATATGATATAATTATATCATAGTGTAATTAATTCAATATTTTAAATATTATTGATTAGGTGTTGATATCATTATTCAAAATAAATGTTTATTTATTATTTTATAATTAATATAATTATTTAAAAGAGAATATATAATCCTAAAATAGATACATAGATTATAATTTTGATATACTATGATTATAAATTAATATTATGAGACCTTGCTAAATTTTTCGTAGTGTTACAAAACTATTAGTAATTTTAGTGTTTTAATTTGCAATTAAATGATTATATTAATTTAGAATTATATTTATAAAAATTTGATTTTCTTTTCAAAAAATTGTGACCATTATTGAATTTACACGTTGAATATGGTTCATTTAAATTGTTTGGATTTTTCTAAAATACAATAATGTTTTGTGAATAGTAAAATATGATAATATATTGTACAAGATAAATACATGAATTATTGAGTTATAGATGATGTAATGATGATATAAGCCCAAAATATAAAACTATCCATCATTATTTTTATATATTTAGTTATATGGATAAAAATATTAAATTTCTATATCAAATATAATAAACTAATGAATAAAATAACGGGAGAATACTATTATACACCACTTTTACCACCACTTCTTCTTGCGAATTCTATGATTTGATAAACATCCATGATTTACCCCAAAAAAATTCCAAGCCCATATTCTTTGTCTATGACCTATTTTCCCCATGAAAATATCAAACTGTTTTCCCATAGGAGATTCTCAAGGGGGATAACATCAATAGGTAAAACCCGCTTTCATTTTATTTTAATTTCTATTCAATTAAATATGTTTCATTATACCATTATCATGTAAAATTATCTAAGAGGCTTTATAACTCCTATATATTTTATACATTTTAATTTTATTATTTTAATTTAATAATTAATCTTCTAATCTCTACCATTTTCATTTTATTCTATAAATGAAAATATCATCTATAGTGTGTCCTTTTACCGCCACCGTGGAGGATGAATTATTATTTTTCACTACCTCATTCATGGACTATTATAAATCCATAATTATGGTTAAATAAGATTTTATTTTACAAATTATATGTAATATAATGTTCTATAACAAATATATAAATAATATATATATATGTATAATGATTCAAGTTTTGATGGTCGTAAAATCATCCAATTAAATTAAATCATTTTCATTAACAATTTATATAATGACTCATCCTAATAACATATATAGAAATGACATGTATTAACAAATAAACATATTTATGTTCATTAGTAACATATAACATTAATTATGGACAATAATTTCCATTTTATGGAAAATTTTATAGGCATGTACAATTGAACCGATCATGACAACTATGAAAACGAACACTTCTAAACGATGAAATTGAACTCCATAACATATTAAAAAGACCAAAAATGAACATAATAAAACATTAATAAGCCAAATTAATTTATAAATTGTTTTTTATTTTTACATTAAGGAATTTAATTTTATTATATTCTATAGTAAATTAAATAAGGCATTCATATATAAGATAAAGGGATTCTCGAAGACAAATAAATTTCTTTGTGTTTTACATATTTCACTCCATTTTATTTATGGATGTTCATTTATTTTATATAAATATCATTTAATTTTAATTTAATTTAATTTTATAGGATATTCATGTTTGTAATCTAGTTTTATAAAGAATGAAATTATTTTTCCAAATTAACTATCTATTCTACAAAGACATGTTTTTCTTCTCATGAGATTCATTCTTATTCAATAATGATTGATACCAAGAATAATATTAACTTTTTGGAATCTCAAAAGTTTATGAATGTGTTCTCTATGAAATGAAAAACATTATATTCCATGATTTGTTTTAATATCAATATTCTTTCAATGTGGTATGCATGAGGATGAAAATGTTATGATGTGACGGGTGCACCCCAAAATTTATAAAACATATAAAATTCATGTTCTTATGATTATTCACAAAATTATATATCACTCCATTTAATTGTATAATGTGATGAGTATTATGAGATGAATTGAAATATTCTCGATCATGGTGCTACCTTTGTTAACAACTATGTGTGTATTTGAAGACAAAGACATTATGTTTCATTTTTAATCATTTCTCCATTAAATACCTTTATCAAATGATTACTCTCATGATTATGATTATGATCAATTTAATATATTATCATGATTAGTATTATTCTCACTAATGGTTTATGTCTCTTATTCATCCTCTAAATGTGTTTTTATCTCACCACTTCTATTTATTTATATACTGTAGTGAATACACGTACTATGCAAAAAGAGAGGGTAAAAAAGAATCTAGAGAATAAAGAGTTAAATAAATGTTTGTGTTTTATTTTTCAAAAGATACATAAGGTCATAATTTTCCCAACACACTATGACTTTGTATCTTAGTAGTGTAACACTTTCATGTAATTTATCTTTTAAATGAGGAAATAGCTAGGTCAGAAAAAGAAGGTTCACTATAGGACACCACTCCCAGTGTCATATCAGTATAAGTAAAATTTTTACAATATCATATATTAAGGGTCTCCATGCACATATCAAATCAGTAGGGTCTCTATGCACTTTTCACAACAGTATAATGGACACCATTCCCATATCTTATTAGTAGGGTCACTATTCCAATAACATAACAGTAGGTTCAAAATTCCCAAATCATTACTATTTAGGCTCTATACATGAATCATAACTATAGGGTATCCATTCCACTGTATCATAATCCTTAAGGGTCACCCTTCACATTTATCATAGTAATGTATTGTTTCCACTCTTTAATATAAGACAAGTAGAATGGATTCATTTCCCATCTATAATATAGAACTGGTGTCACCATTCTATTTTATCATAATACTAATAAGTAATCACTAGATGTAATATTATCCAATAGATTATTCATAATTCAACAACAGTTATCTTTAAAAATGGTGTAAGAATTTTTATAATTAATCAAATCTTGTGGATTTATCAAACATTTCTGTTTATTCTTTATATTAATTGTAATTATAATTCATTCCAAACCTATATAAATGATTTTTTGGTAATTTATACATTTATAATAATAGTGTAAATTACATCAGCACACCTGAAGGGATGACAACTATGGAAGGGTACCTATATAGATCATTATGTTCATAATTATGGAATCCAATTGAAAATGATTCATTGTAGAGAAAACATATAGTTAAAATAGTTTACATATATAAGACATATTATAAAACATCTTAACTTTTTGGGATTTCTACATGAAAATCTATGTTATGCCTTTAAAGAAGCACTCCTCCAGCATCACCCTTTATTTTTTCCATAATAGAAAATATTGGAAATTTAGATGAAATCCATGAAAATTGGGAATATAATAAATCACATAAATAAATCCACAGAGGGGAATAAAAAAGATTAAATGCATAAGAAGAATAGAGTACTCACTGATGACTATCGATGAAGAAGAACAAAAGTCGAATTGTAGCCCAAATGGGTGAACATCTCCAAATACTTGATTCATGATTCAAGGGAACTAATAAGGGAGGATGGATCTATATATGGGATTCATCATTAAATACATTTGATGACAAAGGAAAACGGGTTTGCACTTTAAAACCCACACAATACTTTTAAAAAATGTGAAAATTATTCATATGTCGTGTAATTATCGGGATTTCCCTTTAGGGGAACGTTCATTGCATGACATGATTTGGACTATCCCTGACTATACACATACTTCATTTTATAAATAAAATGTGTTCCCAATGAATTTTTTGTATCGGTCAAATATCATCCTTCAACACCCTAAATCCACCATCCCAAAACACATAATTCTATATAATGGCTTAGCTTTCATGATTAATCAAAAAAGGGAGTTAAATTAAACGATAAAAGACTCATGCCTAAAAGAAAATGATATGGTTTGTAACACATTAAAAAATAATAATGGAACATTGAAATTGCTTAAATTATTTAAAATAAATGAATCTTTTCCAAAATCTATATTTTTCTTAATTCAATAAAACAACATGTATTTTTTAAAAAATAAAAAAATTTCACCCAATGTTTATATATATATATTGAATTCAACAATAATTTTAATTTTATAAAACAATTTTTTTAATCTTCAAAAGAATTATTATTATATTTTATTACAATAAGAATTATTTTTCAGAAGGAAACTTTTTTTATATATTGAAATATCGTTATTAATGTTGAGTTCTTATTTATTAATAATTTGAAAATTCATTTTTATTATTATCATGTTTAAATATATTCCATAATATTTTTAATATCAAACATTTAATTGAATTTAACATGAAGGTTGTATCAGTTGGGTTAAAATTGTATTATTTTAATAATAAAATTATTTAAACACATTGGTTCTTAAAACAAAACATATCAACGAAATAAAACTTGTTAAAATATAAATATATTCTAAATTCGTAAGGTGTTACCATATACCCCTTTAAATAAATTCCATTCTCCCATCTTAAACTTGGGTATAATAATCTAGGGTTTTATAGTTGAAAATTGCTTTTTGAAAAACCCACATCCTAACATGGAATAATAAAGCCTCCTATTAAAATGATGGAATCATGAATATAAAGGTAATCACATGTATAGTTTTTTAAATTGGAAAAAATTGGTGAAAATTGTAAATATTGGCATAGAATAAAATAATATATAATTATGGAGAGTGATATAGATTATTCATAATAAGAATATAAATGATCTAGAGAGAGTTAACAACCAAAAAAACCATAAATATGTGATGAAGTAAAATACCATTGATTCATTTGTTATGTAGTTAATATGATAAAATTTATTTTTCATTATTATTTTCATAACATTGATAAATTATTATTCTTTCATGATTTAAAACACTATAAAATATTGTTACTTGATATCTGATTATTTCATCCTTTAATTGTGCTTCAATTAATTTCCACCTCACCTATTATTCTATGTAGTAAATTTACAATATGATTATTTTGTTTTTGAAACAATAAAATTATCATTTATCACTTCTGGATATTTTTAATTGATTACTAATATATTTCTCCAACATTTATTAGAACAAGAATAGTTATAATAAGGTAATATAATACCCAAATTTTTTATTTGTATATTAATCTCAAATAATAAATAAGAAAACGAATTTTTTAACATAGATTATTACTTAAATATGAAACCCTATATCTGAAATAACCTCAAAAAATTAAAAAATAATGATGGTTTTATCCTCAATGGTTTTCTCACACACATAATGATAAATGTCAAAAAATGTAATAATATTTGACCCCAAAAAAATCCTTTATGTTATACCTTATGGTTAGAGATATTTAAATATAATAATATGTTACCTAAATAACAAAAACCACATCAAAATAATTAATTTTATAGATTATTGGTTTCTCTAATATTATTCACTAAATCAACATAACCTTTATCCAGTAAAACATTTAGAAAAAAAACACCACATTAACAAGTACATCATATAGGCCTGTGGTGGGAACAACACTAATGTTACCCTTCGATTGTGGGTTAAATAATTATGGATTTATAAAATAATCTACGCTGTCTCTAGGAATATGGTTATTTTATTAAAAAAATTAAAATTCCAATATTTTTATAAAAAAATATTAACATCCCAAAATTACAGTAATCATCAAATCAGCATATATTCTCTATGTTTTTCAATATATCCTTTTTCCCAAAATATAAAAAAATGTTTTTCAATATTATTACCTTAATTTATATGATAATATAAATTCTAATGTTTACCAATAATATTATAATAATGTCCATAAAAAATAAGTTATTTTTCCTCAAAAAAATTTCTGAAATCTATATTAATCCAAATTATAATATTACCATAAATATCTCCTGAAATACTCATAATCATCATAGAATTCTCTATCTTAATAACTCAAAAGGGGTAATTATTTCTTTAAACTAATTATTATCATTATAATTATCAGTTAAAGACACATTATATTTATTGTACTTTATCCATTATCATTGTTAATTCCTATTTTCATGATAGAATGAAAATATTTTATGAATTTATTATGAAAATAAAATAGATTTTAAAACTAGTTATGTAGTCGGGCCTATTTTTTTGCATAGGGGGATGATTGAGTCCAACATAATGTTACCTATTGAGTATTATTACCCATAGATTTAACTATTATTGATCCACTACCACATGGAGTTTCCAGACTAAGATGTAATATCTCGGAAACCACTAGCTCAAAACATCACTATAATTAATGTATTTTTTCCAAAAAAATACAATTATCTATATAGATGTACATAGGGGTTTCAAAATTATTTTTGTCCCAATTTCTTAAATTTTAACTAAAACATATATCTAATTCCAACCATGCTGACCCATGACTTTTAAACATAACATTACATGATTTTAAACATAATATTATACTATCTTAAACCTAATATATCATTAAGCCCAATGTCATTTGAATATATGTATAATAATGCATCAAAGCTACTATAAAGTAAAAAATTGTTGTTTTATTTCGTATAATGGGATCTAGAATTCTTTATATATCCTAAAACTGCAAGCGATATCTTGAACAATTAATAGAATGTTTTACCTAAAACCTACTTGAGGGGAGAAACATTACGAGGAAATATAACTTCTACATAAAAAGTATAACATGATATCATAAAATAAAACCCACATGACAAATCATATGTAAATAATTTAAATAAAAGGATATCATAATATCATGGAATTATTGGAAAGTGGAAAATACAATCATAATGAAATAAATAGATGTCAATGATAACTTCCATGACAACATCAAATTGTGGAATGATTCCCATAAAGAATTAGGTTCTCTCTTTAATCTCATACATGACATATCATGAAACAAATTCATTACCCAATGAGTTGTACAATGATAATATATTTTTGGTCCCACTTATCACATTTATATTATGTATGTTCATATATGTTCAACGCAAGGGAATCAATCAAAGGGCATAAATAAAAGAATTTACTATGGAAATAAAATATGTTGAATAATCAATCCTAAAATAATAATCAATGAAAAATTAAAAATTATGGTATTGTAGTAATAAGTATAATTAATTTATTACCTTATCAATGTAAGGGAGTGTAATAAAGGTATATATGTAAGAGATATTTCATAACATTTTGCAAGCATTTTATAAAATTAATGTTTGTTTCCTTTGATGAATAGTAGTAATAATAAAAACATTCTTGAGGAAAATAATAGTAACAATTCGAAAATAACATTTCAAATAATAAAATTCGAAATTTATTGTGGGAATTTTATTTAATGAAATATCTATGTAATCTTATAAAGGTATGTTCTATGAATAAGATATTTGTTAATTTCATAAAAGTTGTATATGTTAAAAACTTCCATTCGCATTTGGTATAAAAAAGTAAAGTGTCTTATTCAGAAAAAAATGGTAAAATTATTTAAAAAAAAATTAATGTAAAAAATGGGTCAAAATATATTAAATATATAATTATAGTATATTACAGAAATTCTACATATTAAATTATAAAACAGGGATTATGAAGGGAATTATTTTTCAACTGAAGAGTGAAATGATGTCATTTTTTATTTAAAAAATCACAGTCATTTTATATATATAATAGATGAAAAGAATAATATTAATTTAAAATTTTACAAATAACTATAGAAAATTAATTAAAAAAAAATTTATTAAAAAAATATCAAATAAATTATCCAAAATGAAATTTGAGCCTAAACATTCCCAATTAAAATATGATTAATGAAAAATTGATTGACCCTTTCATAACATTTTATTAATAACCCCCTTTAATTAATTATGTTAATTTTAAATCGAAATCCCAGGAATTATTTAGGATTCATTATATAATTTGTTATGTGTAAGAATATAAACCATATAAAACAAAATAGTTGTATAAAATAACTTATATATCAATTAATGATGTTTTGAGACTAAATTCATTACCATTAATAGAAAGATTATCATTTATGTATTTTATATAATATATTATAAACATATATCAATTAATTTTATTATTTTGTAACTTTTCCGGGTTTTTACCTTATTCTTAAACCATATAACAAATCTATTTGAATGACATGTTTATTTACTTAATTAGTAACGACAACGCCAATTTTATTTAGGTTGATAATTTCATTATTTAAAATGGAGTAGATGTGTTGAATATTTTCAAAAGTTCTATTTTTCAATAATCAACCATATAATAATCCTGAAACAATTATTATTTATATCAATTTTTTAATTAAAAGTAACATTTTTTTCTACAAAATGGAATTCATTATAAACATGGATACAGTAGCTCTTATATATATGCATGAGTAACATATATATCTATAAATGATTATGACAAAAACCAGTAATGCTTGATTTTATCCTTCCAAAATGAAAATTTTGTCATAAATATTTTAATATTTCTTCAAATAAACTTATATATGTCATCCACATCATGTGGTAAGAAAAAAAACAAACATAGATTTGCGAGGTACTATTGTGTCTTATATATGAATGATGTAAAATTTTATCAATGGATGGTTTGGAAATATGGTTTATGATATATTTAGATTAAATATTCATAATTATTTCATGAATATAATATATAAACATCAAATCTATCATTATGAAAGGTCGTGAGAGGTGATGTTGGAAAAATAATTACATCACTTCACGAAGCGGAAGTCTTCCGTACAAATGAAAGAAAATTTCTTTATTGATTTGATATATGTTCATATTATTTTAGTTAATTAAATTAATATAATTAAATATTATTATATTTAGGGTAATTATAACATTATATTATAATTATTGAAAAAAAACATTAATTATGTAGAAGAATATATTAATCAAAGTTGATTGGTTTAGATTTTTACTTCTTCTTCAAAATACCTGTTTAAGATTATAAAAAATGACTTCTTATATTTGATTTTTGATAAAAACAAGGGATACAAGAGTTGTGGAGAGGAGAAAAAACTCATTTGGGAGAGTATTTTCAGAACTAATGATATTTTTATGTGTGTCATCAAATATGATAGGTGGTACCCTATTATAATTTAGAATTAGTGACATTCTTGTAACTACACTAAACTATTCAATAATGGGATGTCACTCTCAAGAAAAGTACATTAAATTTTGGAAAATAAATTAATATGGTATATATATGTCCAAAAAATACTATAACATTAAAAATAATCATTTTTAATCAGGTTAATCCCATTATCTCTATTGTTTCTCACTTTTACCCTTTTTACCATGGTAACTATTTTTTACCAGTTTTTTCTATTTATTATGTCCAAAAATGAAGATTATGTTATTAATTCATATAAATTATTTTTTTTCCAGATATTTTATAAATTTTATCAAATTAAATTCAAATATTTTGCTAAATTTAAATAAAAATTAATTCAATAGACATGTCAAAAAAATGTTTCAATGAAATTTATTTTGTCATGTGAAAGATGATCTTATAAAAACTATATAAAAAATAATATTGAGATAATTAAATTCAATTTATTTTTATATATTTATAAAATATAAAAAAAATTAATTGATTCCACAATAGGGATAATTTTAATTATTTAAAATCAAGAATAATTGTGCACTTTAGAACAATTTTCTGAGAAAAGTGTTTTAAAGCAGAAAAAAACTAATATTAAAATATAGTATAATAATAAATTAAATTTAAATAATATTATGAAATTTAAAAAATTAATACTTCCCTTACTTGTAAATAATTTTCAAATAATAATGGCAACATTAAATTACATAAAATAGTTTAAATAATTTTTAGTTTTTCCAAAAATTGTTATTTTTCATTATTCAATGAGAAATAAGAACTTTTTTTTAAAATATAATATGTTAATATTTGTAATCTAATTCAAAAAATTATGTTATTTATATATATTATTATTTATAATATTAAATGAAATTATTTCTAATATTTTATCGCATTAGAAACTAAAATCATTTTTAAGGGAACATATTTGTTGTTAAATAACATATTTTTTTAGTATTGTGTAATTAATTATTAATCATTAATAAATAAAAATATTTTTATAAGTACCATTATATATATTACAAAAATTAATTAGTAAAATTCATAAGCATAAATTTAATTTGTATGTTTTGTGGGTCATGTTTAAAAACATATTTCAATATTATATCACTGGTTGTTTAAACAAATTATTTGACGAAACAAAATCTATCAATGGAATTAAAATTATTAGTTATAAGTATTTTCTAAATTCTTAGTGTTTTACATTATACCTCCCAAATTATATAGAAAATGAAGTTATTTTACAAATATTTTGTCCATGAAGAAAATAGATGGATTATGATGAAAGTAAACAAGAAAATCTAATAATAAAAATAGTGGAATGTGACACCCTAATATTTTAAAATAAGAACATAGTGTTTGATAGAGTATATGGAATGTAACACTGAGCCAAAATGATCCATAAAATAAATTATTTAAATAGTAACATGTTAACTAAGACCTTAAATTCGATGAAATAAATATTATTTAATATATTATGAAACGTATACGGTTAAATATATTATAAAATAAATTGATTAGTAATTAATTAATTATAATTTAAAATTACAAACATTTGATTGTAAAAGAAATATTTTTATAAAAACAATTATAATGAATGCAATGTGTTTTCATGTAAATAAATTAAATTAATCACTATTATGGAATTATTTTAATGATATTTTTGTTTTATATATTCGATAACTATTTTAAAATTCATGTAATATTTTTTCTAGGCATGATTTAGAGAATTCATATTTATGCTTAAAATATCTAATTTTCTAAAAAACGTTTATGTAGTGTATTGCGAAATTATTTTAAAATTATTTTCTTCCACTATTATAAAATGTACACGATAAAATTAAATTTATTTTTTAAATCACCATTTCAACATATTTTTAGACTTATTTTTTAGATTATTTATATAAATTAATTTTTCGATAATGACGTTAAAATAATGGTTTTTTATTGGAAAACATATTTCTATTTAGAAAAAGTAATGATAATTATTTTCATGATTGTTATAAAATTAAAATTAGTTCATTTGTATTATAAATACAAAAGTATTGATAATTTGAAACAAGTGTTTGTTCAATTTTCCTATTATAATTTTTTATACTTATGAAAACTTCTCTTCATAAAACCTCTTTTTTGTCACGTTTGTGAGATTATTTTCATATTAAATTTTTTCAATTTGATTAATTGAACATGATAAAATGAATTATTTATATTTATTTTTAGTAATAAATAATATATAAAAATTTCATTATATTTTGTGGTCATAATATATAGTAAGAAGATAAAAACAAATTATCACGGTTTAGGATAAAACTTACATCGGTGTTCTTCAACCCACATATAAAAGGACTCCCTCTTTCATATCTTATTCACACATCAAAGGAATTTGGTTCATCAAATATCTAAACAATACCTTAATTAGATACCTCCAAAAGAAATATTGTCTCTAGTTCTATTGTAAAACTAATATAGTAATTATATAGGTATAATTAAAAAAAGGCTGTACAAAGAATATGTATAGTTCTTAACCATGCCTCTTTGTCTTATTTCATCCACTAAATCCTTATAATATTTTCAAAATATGATAAAGTAGGTAAAAATAAGTGAAATATACTTTTATTTTATTATTTTACTGTAATAACCTATATCAATTCCATATTCAATCAAATGTGAAATGAAACTATCAATCATGTGTACACCAGACTACATCTTCATGAACCGACGTAATTCATTTTTTTTTCACTCCCTTTCAAAGAATAATATAATGATATATATAATTTATATATATTTTACTTATGATATAATTAATGTTAATAAATTATAATATAACATCATCATTCTTACCTTCAATTATTTTGGAAAATGATAATGTCACTCATGCGTACGAGTGGACTACTGCCTCCACGTACAACATAATACATTCTTCATTTTATTATGTCAAGGATTATAATGAAGATATATTTAATGAATATATATATTATATATATGATGTAATAATTATTCTGTAAATGTGACATCATAATTACCTTTCATTCCTTCCATATATTAAAAAAAGGAAGCGACATTCATATGAATATATGGGCTACAATTATTATATAGTGGGTAATTCATTATTCTATATATATTTTATTTAATAAAATAAATTAATATAAAATGACTATATATGATATTTATATCACCATTAAAATTAAATAAATTTGGAAACCACAATCACATTAGAATGACAAAAACTATCAAATATAAATATACATGAAAAGAACCGGTTATCACCCAAAATACTGTTTTTAATAATTATTAATGAAATGGTTATAAAAGCTTATAATAATATCATATAAGTAGTTATATATGTACTTATAGTTATTTATTAAATTTATATTAAATTTATATTTACTATATAGCAGGTTTGAACCCATATGATGGAAATAGGACATGAGGTAATGGTTTCTCATCTTACTTTTACATCCATGAGGAAAATTCCATATTCACCACTTATTATTGTTTGGATGTTTATATAATTTCCCATTGATATTGTATATTTTGAATAAATTTAAATTATTGGTAACTAGAATTTCATTTTAGTTTATTTCTTTTAATGGGATGATGATTCAAATGTCAAAAAAGTTGTAATGGTTTTAGGATTATAATATCATCGTATACCTGGAGTGTTTGTTATTATTTTTAAAATGAAACAAAACATTATGCTAAATAACTGAATAAACTCATGAATTTAAAAATTATAGGATTATTTATAAATATTTCAAGTAATATTTCCATTTTCCTATCTTTGGTATTAAAATTATTTATAAAATATTTTTAAGTAATGTTTACATTATTCCTATCTTTCATCAAAATTAATTTTACCTCCATTTCCATGTTCCCAAAAAATATATTCATGCTTGTTTTAAAATAATCTAAATGAATTATTAAAAACAATTTTACTCATTTATATTTTTTTTAAATTCTTTTAATAGAATCATACTTTTGATTTCTGAATGAGGTACTTTTGGACATATTGTTGAATATATGAGTGGAATCATTATTTTAATGTACTAAGATTGAATTAAATTTCCCACAATCACGAACAAAAATTAAAATTATGTTTCTTCTATATGTTTCCATTATTATTTTAAAATATTATTTCTTATAGATAGTCTAGTTTTTTTTTCAAATTTCATTTTCAAAGTAAAATTGGAATTTCCCTGAAGAATGTTTTTAATGAAGTTTTTATTAATTTTCTATTCACTATCAAAAAAGCCATTAAATTAATTTTTTACATTTGGGATATATTGTAATGATACACATGCTTATTATTTTATAATTGTTTTATTTTTATTTTAACTACTAATGTATAATTTGTTACCATTTTCCATATTACTATGGAGGGGTTTTGATTATGCTTATTGATTGGGGGAGTATTAAAATTTCGAATGATAAGGTTTCAATATGAAATTTTATATTGATTATGGTTAAGAATTTTATATGTGTAATTAATTATACTAACTATATAATGACCCATACTTTACATACATTGTTAAGACTTCATAATTAAAGCATACTTATTACAACATATAACAAAACCACAAAATAACCGTATAGGTTTAGTGTCTTTAGAAACTGGGAAACATAAACAACTGGTTCATAAAGCGTCTACATTGTCTCCCATTTATTTCATCATATCTATAGTCTCTTTTCGCATATCTTACTTAATAACCATCTTCCTTACCTTGGGAAAGAAAACATACAAAAGGGTGAGCTCAAATGCTCAATAAAGGTACACAAAAGAAATATCAATCACATCATATTCATAAGAACATAACTTTTGGAAATCTTAACCTGCAAAAGAGAGCATAATTTCATAACATGGGATAAATCATAGTAGTGAAATGGAATCCCAATAAAAATAACATAAAACATGAAAATTTGTGGCATACACACAAAATCATAGAGAATCATTTCTTATTAGTCAAGACGCATTGCTAAGACTATCTTAGTGGAAAAGTCCATTTCTAAACCGAGTTCACTCCTTGTTTCAGTCCTGTTTCACTGAACCGGTATAACCTACCATTCCAGCCATTTCTATCTCATTAGATATAAAATCTTTACCCAATGCATTGGAGGGAGATATAGTTCCCACCCACGTCATAATGGTACCATTCTTATGTGTTCCAAAAAATCATAAATCATACATCATTGCATAACCCATGTAATAAAAATGGGATTCTTAAACAACATGACATCATAAAACAATTCAAATAAGATAAAGGAATTCATAAAAATAATTCCATACCAACATAATAAAATCAATGTAATAATAGGGATTTAAACAGAACCCTTTATTATCTTATATGGAAAATAATTTTGATAAAACACTTGATCTTCATTCATGAGGAAAATATACTTTTTACTTCAAAAAAAATTTCCTTTCTTAACATTTATTACCATTTTAAACTAAAATAAGTTGATTAAAAATAAACGTGAATACTTGTAAAGGAAACTTCTTGGACATAATGTTTTAAAAATCCATTCATGCCATATAAGTTAATAAAACATTCTTCTCGTACTTTTGTCGGAAAAGTCAAAAAGTACCTCGTACAAAAAACGACAAAAGATTCCTTTCATATCCTTTACTAAAAACTCACCTAAGGGTAAAATTGGAAATAAACTATTGAAATTGTATGGAAACAATATTACATATTGAGGGAACATAGATGTGGATGATAAAATACACCCTAGTAAATACCAAAGTATAAACAATCTCAGATAAAAATGAGAATGTGGTATTTTCCCTTACCTTAGGTCTGATATGCTTTGTACGTGTTCGAACCTCGTGTATAATGATTTAAATAATGTTATTGAATTATTCCAGAATCATAATTATTTTTATGATATCATATATGGTCATATTCTTAGCTTCATAATAGTAATATTTCATTACTACTTGTTATTCAGGTGTTTATTACTTTTTGTTCTTATGCGTGTTTTGTCGAATAAATTCTTATTAATCTCTTTAGGTTATAGATACCTCATTTCCATAATGTTATTAGTGTAATATATATCATATTAATTCATTCAATTCCTTTATATAAACATTATGCAATGAATATCATGTAGAACGAGTGGCATTACATCATTGAGACGGTATTCCGTACGTACGCACGAGTGATGATATCGTTCCTATGATCGTGGAATTGTATTGGAGTGTATGTATACTATTTCAGAATCAATATCACTTTTTATAGTCATATATAGTCATTATTTACACCATTATACCGATCCAAGTAAGGTGGTGGTGGAAAATAGATTACACTACGGCGTGGAGACGATATTCCGTACGTACGCATGCGCGGTGATTTCTTTTTCCGTAGGATGGATAGATGGTAAAACATGGTTGTTTCATACTTATAATAACATATCAGTGTATGAGTGATACTGATTTTATTACTTCATAATGAAACAACTAAATAAGAAGAAGTTGAAGTAGAAATAAAGATGAAAGAATAGGTAACAGACATTACCTCTTCTTTGAAGTGCTTCATTGAGACCTCCTTTTAGGGAACTATAATTGGTCTTTGAAGAACACCAAGACCTATAGGATGTCTCTATAGAAGTGGATAGGATAAATTGGAAGGGTTTTTCCAAGCTTGAAGGATCAATGTGGTGTGAGCAAGAGGGGGAGGATGTGCCCTTTTATAAGGGAGGAGAGGGGCACCTTTGGAATAACAAAAACTATTATTTTATTATAAAGTCAAATTCGGATTTAAATAGCTCCAAATTGATTTTTTTAAAATCTAAGGTGGGGATGGGTCTAAATCCACTAATCCAATATAATTTAGACAAGTTTAGGTTCCTATTGTATCCTTATCATTTAGATTTAACATTAAGTTAAATAATTTTACTTTTACCGTGTCTTCTTGTGTTCTTATACTATAAGGTTAATAAACCTACTATATCAAGACAAACGAACCCCATGATGTTTATTATTAATATATATAACCTTATCTAAGTCATTTGGATGATCCTTAGATTTTTAGGAATAAAATAACAATTAATAATATAATATTTGTTTTAAAAACTATTTTATGTCAATTTTGACACTATTTAGTAATTGATTTTTGTGAAAATCATAATAGAATTATTAGTTCAAACAAAGCTAATTAAATCAATACTATCATGGAATATTAACCTATAAAATTAGTGTAATTCATAAAAAGTCTCAAATTATATTTATTTGGGTATTTATAATATCTATAATTCTAATTGTTTACTATTATGGTAATTACTACATCATCATTGTGTCATCAATAAATTCAAATATTTAATGTCTAAAAATTATAAATAAAATTTAATTATGTAGGAAATATTATTATATTTCTAATGAATATTTAAAATCAAATTTATCTTATGAATAACCCTATATTAAAAATGATTTACTTATTAAACATTGATTTTAACTATTTTAACCCTTCTTTAAATAAATAAATAATAAATGTCCTAATCTAATCCATGTGGGCCTAAATGGTCATATTTTATTCGTAAGGTTGTTTTTGGTCGAATTACACTTATCCAATAGAATTAGGACATGTGTTAGGGTATTAATAATAAAACTTTTACCCTTAATTACACTATTTACTTTTAACGGTGGTAAAAAAAGTAAAAAGTTACTATTCACCAAAAAAATATTTCATCTCATTGAAACACATTTTAGACCTTGATATTAACCATGACTCTTAGATTTTCGAAATTCCACTCACAGAAGCGGTAAAATTATGTTTTATGAAAAATTCAGTTTTTTTACTACCACTTAGTGGTTTCACTATTCATCAAAAAATGAATGTTTTCAGAAAAATGCCAAAATTTCACCCTAGGCTAATTTCGATATTCCGAATCCAAAAATGAAGTCCATTTTGAAAAATAAAAATTATAAAATTTCACAAAGTGGTTATTACTATTCATAACGGCTAGTTTTAATAATATTTTAATAGCATATCATTGTTTAGTGAAACTCGGTATTGCGTACGACACAAGCTATCGAGGAAGGCCGCATTTGCGTGTAAAGAAATCCAAGCTAGTGTTGTGTGTAGAAAAGGATTCCTTTGATGATTTATATAACATTAAGGTCTCGGTTGTTACATTCTACCCCGCTTAAAATGAATTTCACCCTTGAAATTCATCACTTTGTAACAAACAGATGAGGATTCCTCTCCCTCATCATATCCTCAAACTCCCATGTAGCTTCTTATAATTGGTGGTTCCTCCATAACACTTTCACCAAGCAAGTGATCTTGTTTCGTAGAAATTTTTAACTATGATCTAGAATCACTATCGGCTGTTCTTCATAAGAATGATCTTGCTCCAGCGATACAACTTCTGAGCTAAGTACATGTGAAGGATCAGGTATGTACTTTCTCATGAGAGATACATGGAACACATCGTGTTCTTGAGAGAGATTCAGTGGAAGCACCAATTGGTATGCTACCTTCCCGACATGATCCATTATTTCGAAAGGACCGATATATCAGGGGCTCAACTTCCTGTTCTTTCCAAATCTCATGACTCTCTTCCAGGGATATATTAGTAAGAACACTTTATCACCCACTTCAAACTCTAGGTCTTTTCTTCGGTTGTCAGCATAACTTTTATATCGACTCTGAGCTGCTCTTATGTGTTGTTGAATAGATCTGACCTTTTCTACCTTTCCACCAACGAGATCAGGTCCTAATAGCATTCTTTCCCCAACATCATCCCAACATGTTGGACTCCAGCATTGCTTTCCATAGAGAGCCTTATAAGGAGACATCTGAATACTGGAGTGAAAGCTATTATTATAAGAAAATTCCACCAAAGGTAGGTGTTGATCCCAACCAGCTTTGAAATCCATAGAGTAAGCTCTCAACATATATTCTAGAGTTTGAATTTTTCTCTCAGACTCACCATCTGTCTGAGGATGATAAGTACTGTTGAAACTCAACTCTGTATCCAGAGTATGCTGATGACTTTGCCAAAACTTCGAGGAAAATCTCGGATCCCGATCATATATAATAGAAAGTGGTAATCCATGCAATCTTACCACTTCCTTTACATATATCCTGGAAAGATGATCTAGAGAGAAATCCTCTCTAATAGCAATGAAGTGTGCAGACTAGGTAAGGCAATCAACTATGACCCAGATAGCATTATTTCCTTTGGATGTTTTAGGAAGTCCTGTGACCAAGTCCATAGTGATGTTTTCCCATTTCCATTATGGTACGGGTAATGGTTGTAACATCCCCTTTGACTTTTTTCTCTCATCTTTAACTTGCTGACAAACCAAGCATCGGGAGACATATTCAACAACATCTCTTTTCATTCCATCCCACCAGAAGTACTATTTCATGTCCCTATACATCTTTGTGCTTCCAAGATGAATAGAGAATGATGAACTATGAGCCTCATCTAGCAGCTCCTTCTTTTATTCTGGGATGGGAGGAACACAAACCCGATTCCAGAACTTTATAATCCCATCACAATAAAGTTTGAATTCAGGAACATTTCTCAACTTCTTTTGTAACTCGACATCTTCTTTCTGTGCCTCTTTAATCGCCACATGTATAGATGGTTGAACATTCATTTGAGAAAGATAAGATTTTTCCCCTTCATTTATAATTCCACGATCCATCCTTTGTAAATCCATAAATATTGGATCTTTTGTGATCCTCAACATGGATAAACTAGCATGGTCTTGTCGACTTAATGCATCTGCCACCTTGTTTTCATTCCCAGGGTGGTAATGGATTAAGCAATCATAATCCTTAATCAGCTATGACCATCTTCTTTGACGCATATTCAGCTCCTTTTGTGTGAAAATATACTTTAAACTTTTATGATCAGTATAAATATCAAACCTTTCACCATAAAGGTAATGCCTCCAAATATATAATGCAAAGATTACCACAGCTAACTCCAAATCATGAGTTGGGTAATTCTGCTAATGTATATTCAACTGGCGTGAGGCATAATCTATCACCATATCATTTTGCATAAGAACACACCCCAATCTCTTCTTGGATGCATCACTATAGATCACAAACCATTCTCCACTACAAGGCACTGTGAGCACAGGTGCACTAGATAACATTCTTTTCAACTCCTTGAAATTCTCTTCACATTCTTCCGTCCAAACAAACATAACTCTTTTTCGAGTGTACTTTGTGAGTGCATTAGATAATGGTGAAAAATCATTCACAAAACGTCGATAATATCCAGCCAAACCAAGAAAACGTCGGATCTCAGTTACTATTGTTGGTCTCGACCATCTTTCAATAACCTCAATTTTTGCTGGATCCACAGATATCCCCTCTTTTGAGATTATGTGAACCAAAGATGAAACATTTTGAAGCCAAAATTCACACTTGGTAAATTTGTCATAAAGCTTCTCCTTTCTCAGGGTCTTCAATATAATTCTCAAGTGATCTTCATGTTCTTCATTGCTCTTTGAATAGACAAGAATATAGTCTATAAAGACTACCACAAATTGATCAAGATAGTCTCTAAATACTTTGTTCATCAGATCCATGAAGATAGAAGGGGCATTAGTAAGAACAAATTGCATCACTATAACTTCATAGTGTCCATACCTTGTACGGAAATCCGTCTTTGGTATATCGTCCCTTTTGACCCTAAATTGATGATACCCCGAATGAAGATCAATCTTGGAAAAGTAGTGAGATATGTGTAATTGGTCAAATAAGTCATCAATGCGTGGGAGAGGATATATGTTCTTGATAGTGATCTTGTTATGTTCTCGATAATCAATGTAGAGTCTCATTGATCCATCTTCCTTCTTAACAAATAGAACACGTGCTCCCCAAGGTGACGCACTAGGGCGTATGAATCTCTTATCTAGATTCTCTTGGAGTTGCTTCTTTAATTCATGCAACTCAATTGGGGCCATTCTATAAGGTGTCTTTGAAATTGGTAAAGCACCTGGTACGAGTTCTATTGAAAACTCAACTTCACGATTTGGTGGAAGACCTGGCAATTCCTCTAGAAAGACATCATTAAACTCACGTACAATGGGATTATTCTTAATTGTGAGTTTCTCACCAACCATTTGAGATAAATAACCTTCATTTAGTGGAATCAAGACCCATAAGATGGAAGAAATTTCCACTAGAAGGTTATGTTCATCCCTGCATCGATAGACGATCATAGATTGATCTGGAATATGAAATGTGACTTCCCTTCTTTGGCAATTGATATGAGCTCCATATAAAGAAATCCAATCCATTCCAAGAATCACATAAAATTCCAATATAGGAAGGGTCACAAGATTTGCAGGAAGCACTTTCCCACAAACTTCGATCGGAGAAGAATTATAAACTTTTGATGCGACTGTTGTGCCATTAGGTGTTGCCACAGCTAACTCAACATCTAATTGTTTAGGTAATACGGTGATACACATAGAAAAATATTAAAAAATAAAAGAGTGTGTGGATCCAGAATCAAATAAAACATTTGCTACTTTAGAGTGGATGGTAAGTGTACCTTTTACCACATCTTTATCTTATTCCACATCACTGATAGAAATTTCATGTGACTTTCCTTTGTCTTTAGCCTTAATAGTTTTCTGACGTCGACCATCATCATTAACCCTCGGATTTTTGAATTTATTGGCATAATGCCCCATCTACTTCCACTTGAAGCATTGAAGTGTGTAGGTTCATTCTGTGTTTCCCTTCCTTTGTTTGCATCATTAGATATCTTCTTCCCATAACTGTGGCATTCAAATGCTCGATGACCTTCCTTTCCACATTTGAAACATTTACTTGTCCCTTTAGGATATCTCCCTCCATGTTTCATTCCACGCTATGAGCATAAGGGAAAGCTCATCTTTTTTTCAGTGTTCTATTTAGATTTTCCTTTTAATTCCATTTTCCTATTCTTATCAAACCCATATGACTGATGGGTTACTCTAATCTCCATCTCAACATTGAGAGTACATTAAACTATTTCCTCGTATCTATTGAAGTCCCTTATGGCTAACGCCCTTCGAATACTTGGTTTTAAGCCACTAAATAAACGATCGATCTTACTCTCAGGTTGGATAATAATACTAGAAGCGTACCTTGAAAGTCTTGTAAAATTTGCTTCATAGGTACCAATAGATTCATCATCCTTTTGCTTCAGTTCAAGAAACTCTTTCTCCATCATTGTTCGGAGAATAAGAGGGAAGTACTTATTGAAAAATAATTTCTTGAACTCGTCCCATTCTATGGACTCAATTTCATCCCTTTGCCTCGTATTATTAATAAGATTCCACCATTGATCAGCATCTCCTTCCAAACGATACACTACTAGGATAACTTTATCATGTTCAAAACATTGAAGAACTGAAAATATCTTTTCAGTAGTACTAATCCATTGTTTAGAAACTAATGGATCAGTAGACCCGCTGAAAGAAGTTGGACGCTGCCTCATGAAGGATTCAATAGAATGTTGCTCATTCCTTTGCTCATTTGGAAGTCATGCATGATTCATATCTTGAGAATGTTGTGTGAGCATGGCTACAAGATTTTTCATTCCATCTCCCATAACGTTTGGTTGCTCAAGGGGACAATCATTGCATTGCCCATCTCATTCAGCATTAACACGGTTCCTTCGGGTTCCAGCCATTGACTAAAACCAAGAAGAATAGTGTGAGCAACACTAATTATAATAGGAAAACCACACAATCAAGAATAAACTTTCACACTTAAGGTCTTATCCTAGGTTATTCATGGCCATTTCTAAAACACTATGATTGTGTTTTGTGCTTAGACTTATCCTTAGGGTTCTTAATAAGGCTTTCACATCCTAGTTTCGAAAGGTTGACTATACCTTTCCTCTGATACCAACTATAACGACCCATACATTACATACACTGTTAATACATAAAAATTGAAGCATACTTATTATAACATATAAAAAAACCACAAAAGGACCATATAGGTATAGTGTCTTTAGAAACTGGGAAACATACACAACTTGTTCATAAAGCGTCTACACTGTCTCCCATTTATTTCATCATATCTATAGTCCCTTTTGGCATATATTACTTAATAACCTTCTTCCTGACCTAGGGAAAGAAAACATACAAAAGGGTGAGCTCAAATTCTCAGTAAGGGTAAACAAAAGAAATATCAATCACATCATATTCATAAGAACATAACTTTTAGAAATCGTAACCTGCAAAAGAGAGCATAATTTCATAACATGGGATAAATTATAGTAGTGAAATGGAATCCCAATAATCATAACATAAAACATGAAAATTTGTTTCATACACACATAATCATAGAGAATAATTTCTTATTAGTCAATACTCATTGCCAAGACTATCTTAGTGGACAAAGTCCATTTCTGAACTGAGTTCACTGCTCGTTTCAGTCCTGTTTCACTGAACCGGTATAACCTACCATTCCAACCATGTCTATCTAATGAGATATAAAATATTTACGAAATGCATTGGAGGGAGATATAGGTCCCACCCATCTCATAATGATACCATTCTTATGTGTGCCACAAAATCACAAATCATTCATCATTGCATAACCCATGTAATAAAAATGGGATTCTTAAACAACATGACATCATAAAACAATTCATATAAGATAAAGGAATTCATAAAAATAATTCCATCACAACATAATCAAATCAATTTAATAATAGGGACAGAAATAGAACCCTTTATTATCTTAGATGGAAAATAATTTTGATAAAACACATGAACTCCATTCTTGAGGAAAATATCCTTTCTATTTCAAAAACATTTTCCTTTATTAACATGTCTTAAAATTTTAAACTAAAAGAAGTTCATTAAAAATAAACTTGAAAACTTATACAGGAAGCTTTTTGGAAATAATGTTTTAAAAATATATTCATGCCATATACGTTAAAAAAACATTCTTCTTTTCTTTTGTCGGAAAAGTCAAAAAGTACCTCGTACGAAAAATTAAAAAATATTCCTTTCATATCCTTCACTAAAAACTCACCGAAGGGTAAAATTGGATTTAAAATATTTTAATTGGATGGAAAAAATATTACATATTGATGGAACATGTATGTGGATGATAAAATACACCCCAGTAAAAACCAATGTATAAACAATCTCGGATAAAAACTGAGATTATGATATTTCCCCTTACCTTAGGTCCGATATACTTTGTACGTGTCCAAACCTCCTGTAAAATGATTTAAATAATGTTATTGACTTATTATGGAATAATAATTATTTTTACGATATCATATATGGTCATATTTTTAGCTTCTTATTAGTAATATTTCATTACTACTTGTTATTCGGGTGTTTATTACTTTTTGTTCTGATGCGTGTTTTGTCGAATAAATTCTTATTATTCTCTTAAGGTTATAGATACCTCATTTACAGAATGGTATTACTGTAGTATATATATCATATCAATTCATTTAATTCATTTATATAATCATTATGCGATGAAGATCATGTAGAATGAGTCGCATCACATCATGGAGACGGTATTCCGTACGTACGCACGAGTGATGATACCGTTCCTATGATTGTGGAATTGTATTGGAGTGTATGTATACTATTTCAGAATCAATATAACATTATAATAGTCATATATAGTCATTATTTATGCCATTATACCCATCCAAGTAAGGTGGTGGTGGTAAATAGATTACAACACGGCGTGGAGACTGTATTCCGTACGTACACACGCGCGGTGATTTCTTTTTCCGTATGATGGATAGATGGTGAAATAGAGTTGTTTCATAAATATAATAACATATAATTATATGAGTGATACTGATGTTTTTACTTCATAATGAAACAAATAAATAAGAATAAATGGAAGTAGAAATAAAGATGAATGAATCGGTAACGGACATTACCTCTTCTTTGAAGTGCTTCATTGAGACCTCATTTTAGGGCACTAAAATTGGTCTTTGAAGAAGACCAGGACCTCTAGGATGTCTCTAGGGAAGTGGATAGGAGAAATTGGAAGGGGTTGGGCGAGCATGAAGGCTCAAAGTGGTGTGATCAAGAGGGGGAGGAGGTGCCCTTTTATAAGGGAGGAGAGGGGAACCTTTGGAATAACTTAAACTATTATTTTATTATAAAGTCAAATTCGGTTTTAAATAGCTCCAAATTGGTTTATATCAAATATAAGCTGGGGATAGGTAGAAATCATCTCATCCAATAGAATTTAGACAAGTTTATGTTCCTATTTTAACCTTATTATTTAGATTTAACATTAAGTTAAATAATTGTACTTTTACCGTGTCTTCTTGTGTTCTTATACTAAAAGGTTATTAAACATACTATATCAATCCAGACGAACCCCAAGTTGTTTATTATTAATATATATAACCTTATATATGTCATTTGTCCGAACCTTAAATTTGTAGGAATAAAATAACAATTAATAATATAATATTTGTTTTAAAAACTATTTTATGTCAATTTTGACACTATTTAGTAATTTATTTTTTTGAAAATCATAACAGACTGATTAGTTCGAAAAAATCTAATTAAATAAATACTAACATGTCATATTAACCTAGAAAATAGTGTAAATAATAAAAAGTCTCAAATTATATTTATTTGTGTATTTATAATATCAATAATTTTAATTTTTCACTATTATGGTAATTACTGCATCATCATTGTGTCATCAATAAAATAAATTATATAATGTCTAAAAATTATAAATAAATATTCATTATGTATGAAATATTATTATCTTTCTAATGAATATTTACAATAGAATTTATCTTATGTATAACCCTATATTAAAAATGATTTACTTATTAAACATTGATTTTAACGATTTTAACCCTTCTTTAAATATATAAATAATAAATGTCCTAATCTAATCCAAGTGGGCCTAAATGGTAATATTTTATTCCTAAGGTTGTTTTTGGTAGAATTACACTTATACAATAGAATTAGGTCATGTTTTAGGGTAATAATAATAACACTTTAACCCTTAATTACCCTATTTACTTTTATCAGTGGTAAAAAAAGAAAAAAGTTAATATTCACCAAAAATTATTTTCATCTCATTGAACCACATTTTAGTCCTTGATATTAACCGTGTCTCTCGGATTTTTGAAATTCTACTCACAGAAGTGGTAAAATTAAATTTTATAAAAAATTCCGTTTTTTTAACTACCACTTTGTGGTTTCACTATTTATCAAACATTGAAAGTTTTCAGAAAAATAACAAAATTTCACCCTAGGCTAATTTCGATATTCCGAATCCAAAAATGAAGTCCATTTTGAAAAATAAAAATTATTAAATTTCGAAAAGTGGTTATTACTATTCATTACGGCTAGTTTTAATAATATTTTAATAGCATATCATTGTTTAGTGAAACTCGGTATTGCGTACGACGCAAGCTATCGAGGAAGGCCGCAGTTGAGTGTAAAGCAATCCAAACTAGTATTGTGTATAGAAAAATATTCCTTTGATGATTTATATAAAATAAAAGTCTCAGTTGTTACAAAGTATGTGTTGGAAGGGTCTCACTATTTTCTCTAGATGCATCGATAGGTCTATTGAAACAAACTAGATTTCATATATTGTTGAGGATTTATACATATATATAAGATTTCTAGGAACAATGAATTGATGGATTGATTATCATATTTTGAATTATGAATAACCTTATTATAATAGTATTTATTTATAAAAATGTGATTATGTGATTAGTTATGATATCCATATATAAGTTCCAAGATAATATGATAATTTATTTTTCATTATTTTAACAAATATTTATTCCATCCATATTTTTCTCTCTGATCCTATTATTGGTTCAATGGAATTTATCTTTTGTTATTTTTATTTTCAAATTAATTTTTCCTTACATATTCTTGATAAAATCCAATATATCCATACCATTACTAATCAAGTGAGCATACACTTTTAATATGATTTCATTCCCCAAGATGCATGAATGTGTATTATAATTGATATGGATACATATGTTAAAGGGAATAATTATGTTCTTAAATAAATTATTTTATTGTACTTATGATTATAATTTTAATTTGAGATTAACAATGTATCTAGTTTTCTAGGACTATTAAACTAATAAATACTTTGGAATGTTATTGTGTGTATCACACACCAAAGTAAAAAATGTAACCACCGAATGATGGATTCTATGGTTAGTGTCCTCACATAGAAACTATATTAAAAACTGATACCATAAGAAAATATTTTGACATTATAAAACTAAATATATATCCATAATGTTTTTGGTATATATATAGTGAACATAATTTAATTATTCAAATAGTTTAGATAAATTTAAGATCACATTTGGACACGTTGTGAGGGTTTCATCTAAAAAAATCCTTCATTGAGATAATTTTATATTGTTGACCTAATTTCATTTAAATGGGGTGTATAATTCCAATAAGATATATAATATCATGAATTATAAATATTCAGTGTATTCAATCTTCATTTTCAATAAATCTCTAATTCAATTGGTTTGCTTATAATGTGTTTTAACATGTACCATATCTTTTATACCACCCATGTATCTTATAGGTTTCATGTTCTATTTCCTTATAATATAAAATACTATTATACATATATTATTCTATTTTTGTGTATTTTTTAATGTTTCTATGAACAAATGAGATTAAAATGAGGTGAATTGAATTTTCCCCAACATCTAATTGTGATGCGTTTTATTTCATTCACAACCATTAGTGTTGGGTCACCATTGTTTCTCTTAACATAAAAAACGCAATGTTTCACACATCCATAACATGGTACAGATGTAATTTCCAATGGCAAGTGTTCTGTTGGGTTTTTAGACCCAATGATTATAAGAACCCACATTGGAATTTATGATGGAACTTCGGGCTCATCGTACCCTTTTGTGGTTTAATTTTCACATACTCTAGTACTATCTTATATATTTAATATAATTTCATCAATCACATCCTAATACTGATATGGGATTAGTTAAATTAAGAAAATAAATGTAGTTTAACCTTGTTTTACAATCCATAAATGTAACTGATTTCCTTCACAAAATTACCTTTCGAGGAATCAGTTTTATACATGAATGGGAACATTTTGGTAAATCCTTCTTGATGTATTTGAGGTTATCCATCCATTCCCCATAATGGGTAGAATCTTATATGACTTTGTTGTATAGTAAAATTATTCGGAATTTTTTTCCATGTAGGGATGCTTTTAATATTTGGATGATTATATTGAACTATCATGTGGCATGCCACATATCCTCTTTATAGCTCAAATAAAAAAAACATAGTTCATTAAAGGACATGAAATTTAACATCACTTGGAATGGATATATATATTTGGACTTAATCACCTTGTCTTTACATTCATGTATATGGAGAAATCCAAAATATTTGGATCACGAGAGGAATTAGAGTGGTTATTTATCACTCATTCCCTTTGGAAAATCCCAAAGGAATACTCCCTTTTATATAAAAAATAATATTATCCCAATCATTTAAGATTACATAGTGAGGTATCCATTGCTGGTGAAGTTTCACGATTCCAAAGATGGGCCAATTGAAACACCCTAATTCCATATGATCCATACTCAATGTGAGGAAAAATGTATAACAAGTATTTTGCATCACTACATATAGAAGTCATGAATATGCAGTAAGAAACCCATTGGAATATTTAATATGAAGCCTGATACTTGTCAAGAGAGCCTATAAATATTTTTTATAGAAGGGATCTAAGATATCGTTTTTCAATTTTCTTATTTTTTCCCTTGATTGAGGAGGTCAAATGATTATCCCATGGGAAATATTAGGTCCCAATAGAAGAAATGTATGAGATTTGAGGGGACATTGACATGAGTGGATTCCCATTTGAGCTCAGCCCTCAAGAAGGTTTCTTATATATCCTGGATATTGTTAGAAATAGATTTCTGTTAGATTTTTTGATCACGACATTCACAAGGATGTCTTGCATATATTAATTGTCCTGGTTGTCATCCTTTCCCTCTCCATTGTCAGATTCACATAATAGAGGATGTATAAACATTTCTAGTTTTCTTTTCGATATTTTCAAATACAATATCATTACACAATTATCTTTTCTAAGGTACATTGCGTCATCTGAAAAGAACATCATTTGGTCATTGCATGATAAAGGGTGAATTGTCCATTGTCCATCTCAAGACCTCACTGGATGATACTAGAGGCTATCACCTGATCTTGGATGAAATTCTTAATGGTAATCTCATTATCCAGCAGAATATCTTTGTTAACATCACGAACGATGCCTAAAACTATTAGAGGGTGTCTTGAGATTTAATGTAACATATCTGGATGGTGATGCCTGATTCATGAGTATATGTAAGGTATGTGATGGGAAATCCATCAGAATTTTTTTGAATAATGTTATGAGATTTTACTAGGAAATCTAGAGGAAGTTATTATCAATGTCTTACATAGATCATGATTTTATCGCATACAGTTTATGACTGAAAGAGGCTCCCCCATTTCGGTTATTATTATAATTGTTTTTTCAACCTGGGGATGGGATCTTGTAATTGTTTATGAGTTTTTTCAATGAAAACTTATATACCCCTCAGTGATGAATTTTATGACCAACAAAAGTTCATATAGTGATGCGATATAATTTTTAGGGTCAATTCCTCTCTTCCTGTCTTTAGATCCATAGGGGTAGTGCATGACTAACTGGGCACATTTGAATCCAATTTTTTAATATTGATAACTAGTCTATCATCTCTTCCATTATAAGGAGTTAAATTATTCTAGAGCATTATGGAATGTGATGAATGATATTGGTCTTGTCACATTATGTTCATTACTATAAGAGGCTCCCTCATTTCCCTTTATATTTTCCTTGTTTAATTTTCAAAGGAATGGGGTCTCATGAATTTTCATGGAATTTATGAAAAAAAACCTTACCCAATAGTGATGTGTCATGTAAACAAAAAAGAGTTATGTGTTAGTATATAGGTAATTCATGGAAACACCCTTCCAGTTTATTTTGGTGACAGATGGGTGTGAAACACTACTTGGACATGTACAAGGCCCTTCACATGATGAGGGTGTCATATCTGTAAGTTATCATATATTGAGGTGGACACATCATTAGGTGTTTATAGTGTTTCATGATCTTAATTTATGCATCTCATATGTTTTCAATATATAATAGGATCTATCAATTCTTTTTATTAACATGTTTTCCATGGATTTTTGGATGAATTGTTAGGCATCCCCCAATTGTTATTTCATGTGACTCCAGACGTTTACATAAAATCCACTACCTGATCATCGGCTATCAGTGACACCTTAAAAAGAGAAAAATGAATTTTAAATGGGGATAATTATATTCGACCACAGGTTATGTGTTTTAATGGGTCATTCAAGTGATAATTAGAAGATCTCATAATTGCTAGTTTCTAGGGGGCTTATGTGGTCCATGAGTTCTTCCCACTATATTATTCTTTTCCATCATACAGACATATTACCCATATAAAGGTATTACATTATTTTTAAATTTGGTGATTCTATCATAGAGTATGTAAACAAATACCCCCCCCCCCAATGAAATGATTTTCATCGGGGAATGGTCTTAGATCCGAGGAACCTAAATGTATTCATATGTTTGTAGAGGTGTTTCTAAATTGTGCTTTGAGCAATTCTCGGTCTATGAGGTGAAATTTTGTCTTCCATATAATTCCATTGAAATAGGAGAGAGTATATCAATTCATTCACTAACTAATAAATTTTTAATGCTCTTGCACCCTTCCTATATCTTGTAACCTCATCAAAATACATTCCCATATGATCCCCTCATGAGACCTCATTATTAGACCACATGGAAAGAAATGCTTTACATGATATGATTTTCTAAGAACCCAATCAATGATGAAAATATTTTTATCTATGGTTTGAAAATTTTCTATGGTGATGCATGAACTTTTGGATGATTTAATGGGGCTTCGGGATTGATCGGATGTTCTTTCAACTATTACGAGGATCATGTTTCCATGTCATGGTCCGTAGATCATTAATATCACAAGGGTTCATGTGGATGTGTGATGGAATACTTGTTCATAAAGAACACAAGATAATCATGATCTAGGTTATTATTGATTCCCTTATTAGATTACAAATACCTATGATGATTCATGAAATGAACATGATGCTTCCATAATTAATGTCTTTTCCATTGAAATGATTTTTTGTAAATATTTATAACATATTTCAATTTTTTTCATATGGATTCAATATATCTTCACACATCCTTGAATTTATCAACCTAGATATATATGATTTCAATGAATTGTAATGTCAAACATTAGTATCATGTGCACTCTAATAATGAGGTTTTGAAATGGCTTCTCTCATCTAAATAAAAAACTATTCTCTATCACACTAACTTCCTATGTACATGTTTTTCCTACTTGAGAAAATATTCATCCCTTCATTCAACATCAACCATAAATCTCTTTGACTATCTATATATATTTACTCCATTTAGAATTTTGTATCACATGATGGAGAACTGGTTGCATCATAGATCCAATTGTCATCTTATATGTTGGATAACTCACAATTGGGTATGGAAAAGTGAAATTTTTCTCCCCACCCAATAAATAAAATATAATTGATTATGTTCATCTATTATTTGATAAATTTAAAAAATATCTTGAGTTTAAAGTAATATTTATGCCCTGGTGGAAACTTTTTGGATGGGTGAGCCCGACCATTCTAGGTCAGGTAGTGTATATTGGAGTTTTTTTATCCGTTGTATGTTATCCATATCTATGATACCGTGTGGTTTTATGATTTCATTTTTAATCACCAGTCTAAACTTCACCAAAAACTAATCCATCATTGGTTTTCCAAAAATAATTTATTCTATTCTTCCCACATCATGGTGGGATCCAGCCTAGGAGATATCTATCAATTTGGTGGGATACCACCTCTTCTAGAGATGTACAATGAGTTCTTCCATTTCACATATATATTGGATGGCCCTTTGGAAAGACCAGTCTTGGAGGCGATCTTTCATATCACCATGGGGATAACATTATTAAGTGATTTGACTAGACACTATCTAATCTCTATCAATGATGGGATCAAAATATTATTTTATTCTAAAAAAATATAGAAAACTAAAATACACCTCCATCAGTTCCCTTCTCAAATGGTTTGTGATTGCAGTGGGTTTTATTATGTAATTTCAATTTTTGGGGATCATAACCCTTGGGGATAATGAGCTAAGTCATAAATATCACTAATCCTTATTCTATAAGGATCCAAAACCATGTCCTTGAATGTTTGGATTTTCCATGTTGGGGATGAAATGTCACGAATCCAAGTGTATACTCTAGTGATGGTAGCATGGCTAGCTAATGGATGAAATAAAAATATTTCGATAATGAATATTTCCTTTATTTTCTAGTTCTTGGGTCACATTCAGCTGGGCTGCAACCCTTATAGGATTAGTGGTCCTTAATATTTTTATTTGGATAAATTTTATATCATATCCACTTCTATTAATACTGTAATAAAAAAAATATAGGATCACAATTTCATCCTAGGTTACTAAACATATCTGGGAATAGGGCCATGTAGTTAGACCCTAGTGATGATGTTGATGTTCCAAGCCAATATGATTTTTTCTAATTCAATCCTTATCACGCATCATCAAGAAAAGTATTGAAAATAATTACAGCACTTTTTTTTAAAATTTTCAACATTCCCTCCCATTGACATAGGTTTCTAGTAGTTATGGTTGATAAACTAATAATTTGTGATCTATATAAGCCTTATCAGATATCATATATTTTTAGATATACCCAATGGGTCTCCCCACTTCCATTGACTCGCGTATGGGGAGAATGACACCACATTATCATTCTCTTATGTTGAATAGTATTATAATATGAATATACCAATGTCGATATCCTTATTCTGCCTACTAATTCTCATATCCTTTTATCCCATAATTTTTCTGATGCCAGGGTAAAATACTTCTTGGGTGGTGTACTGAACTAACTATTCTATCCTGGGGAAAACCATTTTCATGTCCAAAACCATATGTTTTATGTATATATTATGTATATTCAGGATTTTATGGAAATATCAAGGAACCCATCTTATTATATTGACGATTGACCCATATGTGGCGAAGAATTGTTTGAGGAGGCTGGCACTTTTCTACAAGTAATAGCAGACAGATTTATTCAGATACAAACATGTGAGTATTCCACCCCCACTTCCATGTCAACTCAACCAGTTATTATTCCCTATTATATTCTCAATCCATCAGACACATATTCATGAATACAACAAATGATGATCTAGGAGAATATTAACTCCTTCATTTCTAAAAATGCTCTATAGATGTTTCATGGCAATGAATAATTCGGTTGCCAATTATTCCCTGACATGGGGGTAGATGGCTATGACCACAAACCTATTTTGAAAATCATGTGATTAGTTTGACTAACTATTCAATATTTTTCAATAAATGATAGGGGATCACAGGATCTTAAATATGATACTATCTTAGTCCAATAGACGAAGGATTCTTTAGAGTCATTGTAGTAGAGAACCCATTTCATATCATATTTTCAAACTAATATGAATTCATTGACCATAAAAACATTTAGATACGAGGTTATCACTGCTCAACTTAGACTTATCCTCTCAACATTATCATCCTTATTATAAATTTGTCAATATATATTTCAAGAGTTCCCTACCATTATTGAAATCCTTCTACCTAGGTAATAATTAGATGAAACTGGGACTGTGGAACTTTGATGATCCATCAATGTGTCCCATTATACTCTCTCTAATTTTACTACATCTTCTGATCAATAATTGTTTTACTTTGACAAGAGATTTCTATATTGTTTGGATGAAATTATTGGAAAACCCCCAATATGTGGTTATTCCTTCTTTTCCATGATATCAATGGGGATATATACAAATCTTTATATATTGCTGTGTGTGTTCAGTTATCTTCTATCCATGATATGCATGTCATTTAACTAGTATGATGTCACATTAATCATTAATCTTACCCATACATTGCATAATATCAAGTAAACCATCCTTCTATAAATAAATATTTAATTATAACATATTATTCGAAAAGAATACTCATGAATGCCCATAATTCATGAGATTATTCAGTTATTTATGATCAAAAAATATCATTTCAATTTAGGGACATTCATCTTAGACCATCCATCAAAGTTTTTGGGGTCATTTATCTTGGAATTTCAATCACTATAGTGTAAGTACTTTTATCATTGACCATATATTAGTGTTTTTTATGGTGTTTTATCTTAGATATTCTATCACTGTATTTTACATCCTCTTAGCTGGTATATTCTACTATTTTAGATCACATTATTTGATATCAGACCTTCTATAACATTAGTTTAGTGTATTTTATCATGGACCGTTTATCATTGCTGTTGAGGGTCTTTCAAATTAGAAATGTTGACACTATATTTTAAATTATTTTAACTCCATCTTTGATACTTAATTAAGATTAATGTTTGAATCCCATTTTTTCATTGTAGAATATTGTGGATGAAATTACATTTAAATCCATAAACATTTTGGGGTGCTGAGTTCCTCCACGGTGTTACCGAGGCTCGCTATGATTTGAGATCTTTTCTTGCAATGAAGATATTCCTCTAGTAGTTAGGTAATAGAACTTATGTGTTGGTAGAATTTTTAAAAAGAGGTGTCTCTAATATTTTCCAAGGTTCATTGAATATTTATGGGTGTAATATTGGTTTAGGAATAAATTAAATGGAATATAGTCCCACGAGATAGTTGGAATGTGGATAATTTAATTCATATCCTAAAAATCTGAGTTAGTGAATATAGGATGGGAAAGACCATATGGTGATGACCGAAAACACCCAAAGGTTCTAGGTTCTAGTACAATGTTTCTAGGGATCACACAAATTGGGCTTCATTTCATATAAGGTGGATATTACATTATATGGTAGGTAAAATCACATATACATTGATTCCATAGTAAATTTACGATGATATCTACTCGATTCCATGTGACATTAGAGATTTTCAATTACTCAAATAATATTTCAAACTATGTTAGGAATGGAATGATAGGTTATCCAAGAATGGTTCTAGAACCATAAGATAATATAGCTCATTAATTATGAATATTGTGCCCAGCACCCTGTGGTTTTGAATATTGAGGCTTGGAACTTCAAAAGGTTCTAGAATAGAGCATTTTATTCATTTTTTTTAAGAAATGGTACAATACACTATGATATAGTTTCGATGATTTCAATTATAGTTGATTAGTCTAGTTATGGGAATTGAAAATCATGGTCTAATGTTCTATGGTCATGACGAAGGTATGAGATAATCATATCGATAATGACCTAGAAAACCCTCATGCTCTGGGTTCAACCACAGTGAATTCAGGATCACAAATGAATAATGTCCCTTTATATAGGAACAATTTGTCTTTTTTTGGAATATATAATCCATTCAGGCTCTTCATCATGGCCATATAGAGAGATGTCATTTCCATTACAAGGGCCATTAACGGTTTGTGATGACCTGTGGAACTCAAATTATAAAGTGTGATTTATAGAATATTTATGATTCCAGAAGGGTTCGATCACCCAAAAAGTAATATCACTACAACATGAACATGTTATCATGTTGAGGATATGTGAAAAATCATGGATCTAAATTTTTCTTTGATCAGGGAGTCCATAGATCATATCTTGGATTTTACTAGGGATACCAAGTAGGACCAATAAGATTTATCTCTTATTTATTTTTACTATAATACATTTCAAAACATTAGAGATGAACAATTTAGTGAGAAAATACATGATTTTCTCTCATGACTCCCTTTCTATGTTTTCAACCTATCTAGTTTCTTGACTCATTCACTAATAGTTTAATGTCTTGCAATTTCAATCATAACATGATAGAGTTCAACGACCTATATCATTAACCAAGGTGTAGATAGTTTAAGGTCCTAATTCTAGAAGACCTAATATGGGGGGTGTTACAAAAGATCCCAATTTGGATACCAAGGGTAAAGATTACATAAAGACCCTTCTGAGCTAAGGATGAGAATATTTTCAATCATGGGATTTGGTTCTTAGAACAGGAGTTTTGATATGGGATTATCATATAGGGGATGACCAAGAATACCCTTAGGTGATGATTTCCTCTATAGTGAGGTTAGGATCAAAATTATTAGATATACCTTCTTATATATCCAAAATATATCTCTTTGTTAATAATAACTCTTATGTATTGATAGCATGGTAAAATAGGGATATCTAGTTTCCTTTTTCAAGGCCATGAATGATTTTCCAGATGATGAGGAGCTCATTGTGTCAAGAGTGATTTATGGATTGAGGTTCTTAAAATATGATGGAGGAAACTTGTGATCAAGTTGACTAGGGTTAGGATCATGTTGTTCATTTGATAATTAATAAAAATTGGTGTTACTCTATATAGATTAAGATTGTTTAGTGGGGTTGTTTTTTGGTGTAGTTTTAATGTCACGTGATAATGAAAATTTCCATTCTGTCTAACATCATGTGGAAAATATTTATTTACCTTGGTGTAGTTTATTATCAAATATAAGTACACAATCAAATATTAATTTTACCTTGGTAAAATGATCTTCTATAACCTAGCTGCAATATAGTTGGGGGAAGTCTCTTGGGAAGGTCTGACCCATAAGTAGGGATGGGGGAATATTTTTTTCATCCTAGTTAGACCATAGAATCCTAGATCTTGGATATGTTACATATTTTATGTGGGTATTAATCTATCACCATGTAGTTCTTTTATAGAAAATACTCAACTCATGTCAGACTCATACATAGAGGGGGTAATTTTTCCTATTAGTTTTTTTCGTTTGGACCAAGATTGGATAATCATGTTTACTATGTATACTATGATGGCATAATAAAGCCACACATAGTTCATTCAATGCTGTTTAATTTATTTTCATTCATCAATGACATGGGTTTACCAATTTGAAAAGAAGATATTGTGGCTGGGTCTCTGGAATAAATTGTCAAGCATCACTATATATCTTATAATGACCTGAATCAGGCCACACATAGTTCATAATAAATTTTTCTATGAATGTGTGACCAGTACGTAGAGAGAGGGGAATTTTTTTTGTTGATTTTTGTACTTGGGACTAGGATTGGAGATCCATGTTGCATAACATATCATGTGATTACTAGAATCAAGAGACCAATAATTATCAAAACCCATGTAGTTTAGTGTCCGGGTGAGAGTACATTAATAGTGTTGTTTCACAACGTACGATGTGGACTCAAGGTATCACTTTTATAATCATGAGTTAAGGACTATGATAACCTTTTCATGTGCTACATTCCATGTTTGTGTGATGAATCACTAACCAAATTTCCTTTGATCATGTGAGAAATTGTAAATGTGAATCAAATTGAATGTCAAGACGTCCTCTCACTAGGATGATGGAGATATGGTGAGGGAATGGGATTTTTTTCATGCGGTGGTTATACCATGATATATGATCAATGTGTCTCTATGTAGCTCATTAAAATTAGTATAATTACATGCATAGTTTTGAAAAAAAATATGAAATTTAATTTCATGCTTCTTGGACATAAGCCATATTGTTTAATATCATGCACATTAGAAAAGGGTGACTCAAGGTTAAATAAGAGGAATATTGGTGGTTCATGCAATTTTATGTCACATGTTAAGGAAAAATTCCATTTAGTTTGACATAATTTGGCTATGAAATGGGTCAATTTATGTGGAAGGATAGGATTATTGAGGCTGGACTTGAGAATGATGGCATGAGCATCACTACATATCTAGTGATTAAAAGAATCAAGTCACTTGTATTTATTGGAAAAAATATTCCCCGTTTTTTCCTTACTCTCACACAAGTATTAGATAATTTAATCATTCTTCCATAAATATATATCTCTTATAAAGTGATTTATTAGATATATTAGTCTTTATATGAAATTGTAGTCATTTAGTGTTGACTTCAGCCATATAGTTTATCATCCTATGATATTGAAGGTGGATTATATGATGTTCAATGTCTTCCATCGAGGACTGGTTCTTAATAGAATAATGTAGTGTGGTCAGGATGATATATGTTTTGTAGTTTTACATCATACTTCATGGAAATTGTTTTTTATTTAACATCACGCACCATGGAACATCGATTCTTGATTATAGTTATGGGAATTATTTCATGATAAATCAGGTATTGGTGTATGGGTTTGACACCCTACTAGTCCATTTATACTAGTGAGTTTGCCTTATTGGGAAAGAACATGTGTTTGATATAAGTGCCTTCTCTTTTGGGATCCATATCCAGAGGACTATGTGTTGTTATCAGTGGGGTTATGAGATCCAATGCCAATTATCTCTAGAGGAAAGGATGAAGGGGAAACTTTTTATTAAAGGATCATGTGATTTAACTCAAAAGACCCTCATTTTTGTGAAATTTTTGAAACATGTTCTCACCCAGCCACTCTGATTTACCTAGTTGCATTTGTGATTAATTTTATTCTGAATTTTGTCTTCAAATATCTATTCAATGTGAAGGAAACAAGAATTTAATGTGTAGCATAGCCTCCATCTAGTATACCTGGTTTTGTATTATACTGAAGTCTGTGTTTTGGTGTGGTAGGAACATAGATTAAGGGGGATATTTTATGGAAATGAATTATTTTCTATGTTAACCATCATTAGGAGTATATATAACAATGTCTTATTGATGGCCTCTATCATTCCATTCTCCATTTCATGACATAGAGATGAGTTATTTGACACAATGTCATACTCTTGGTATAGTTTATTCTACTCTATATAACAAAAGTTGGTTCCATTGTACGTCAATATTCAAAGTGGGACTCCAAATCGGGTGATGATATGGGAAGTTACAAAGCTAATGATGTTCTTCACCCATAATTCCTTAATAGATATTTCATTTTATAATATGGAGAAGAAGTTAGTAGTAATAATGATATACTTGAACTACATATCTCAAGATAAGGATATGGACCCCAACATTAATTCCCCAAACAAAAACTAACCTTGAATATTTAGCTTTATGTATAAATTATTGAGGTGGATGGATTATGTTTTCATGAATCAGGTTTGCATTATATATTTTTGGGAAATCCATGAAGTCACGTATCATGTTTTTCAAATAGTAACATAGAATCTAGATTTTATATGAGAGCTAGGTCCCATATTTAGGATAATCATAGTATCCTATATGAACTACTTCCATGATAATGAAAATATATTCTTCATCTAGGAATATGAGGAGGTTTCCATCAAAACCTATTTTATATAGTGTTTTTAGAATAATTAGACCATCCCGTAGGGTATAGTTTTCTTCTCGGTGTCGAATATATTTAATTCTAGATACATCAATCAGGATAATACCATTTTTAATTTTACCAAATATGTGCTCTATCCATCTTGAAATGGGCATTGGTTCATCATCCTTTGGAGAAGTGATGACCTGATTGATTTCATCAATGTCACAGATGATGACCAATGTGACCATCATTTAGTGTGTGATGATGAATATTAGCTCCTCCAAATAAGGTTCATCAAAGATAGTGTATACCTTAGATAATATATCATATCTACAATACTATGATTTGGGAACATGATGTATTTCGGGTTTGATAGGGAAATATTCCATTTGTCCCCTAACATAGCTAGCGAGAGGGGTTCATTATTCATACTTTATGGAATATTACCCATTGAACATCCTTATGACATGATCCAAATCCCATTTTATTTTAAGGTATTCAATTTATAGATGTATGGGTTGTTCCAAACAAATTATTAGAGCTTGGTACTTAGCAATAGTATTCATGAAACATTTGTATAGGGAAAAAGAGTTCCGGAAAAAAATACTTTTTCTGTAGGGAAAAATACTATCCATATTCCACACTAATTAATCATTGTGGTTTCCATACTTTTTTATAGGACTCTATAATTAACTAACACAATACATCTCCCATGTCATAGGGGGTCATTGGTAATTAGATACTATTAATCTACATTTATTTCCACTTGAATATTTCTTGGTGTGGGATATGATTTGAAGAAGTATATCAGGGATTCGCTTTCACAAATATTTTTATACAAACTGGATGTAATATTGTTGTAGAATGACCACCCATTGGGCCAAGTACCTACTCAGTATGTTTTGACTAGCTATGAACATGAGAGGTTCAATAAAAAGGAATTTATAGACATCATGGAGTTGCATGTAATGTCATTACTTTTTTATTGGAAATTTCATTGTGAGTGAGGAGGGTTCCCTATTATCATTCCATATTGGCAACATATAACATGATTGGCCTCCATTTCACCATTGGAATTGGGATTGGTTGGTGTAGTAGGTATTTCTTATGAGTAATGAATGTTTCATAGAAAAAAATTTCCCATATATAGGTTTTTCTATACATAATTAGCTTGGTGAGGTGGGGATATTTTCTATCTAAATTCGATATGAAATGTAGAATGGGGTTGATGTGCCCCTATGGAATTCTCAGTTCATTGAGATCTGTAGGCGTATTTTCTAAACTATAACTAGTGATTTATATGTTATCCAAAATGACATGGTGGTGTACCAAAAATCATAGGAACTTCGTAAATGTTACCCTAAAGAGAAATTATTAGATTCAGATATAGCCTATGTTGTTGTAGCTTTTCGGTGACTATTTGATGATATTTGATTTGGTCACAAATTTTCTATGGTTTTTCCTCTTTTCCATCAACATAACATTTAGATATTCTTCTTAATGTGTCTTGAATATATGAGTCATGGATTTTGGATAATTAAATCCAACATTTTTTAAAACAAATGATAATACCTGGTATAAAATGACATCTGGTGGTGGTCTTCATCTTGTGGATTATTGTATTCAAAGGATATATTTGCCATAATGTATTCTTAATAATCATCCATGAAGGTAAGGCTTTGGCAGATAATAGTTTCATCGAATAAGAAAATTATGATAAAAAATCTGTAATAATAAATTGGGTAGTCTCCATTATGGTCTGTAAAATTTATGAAAATGAAAATTTAACCACTCGTTTTCATGATATGGTTGATTTTGTTGACCCATATGGGGTATTTCACCAATTAAATACGGTTATATTTGATCAATTTTCATATTTTTCCTCTACATCGGTGGCCTTAGAGGGGAACATAATTTTGGGTGGCTACATGAATCCTCTATGCTCATCGGGTAAGACCAAATGGAGTATAACCAAATCTCGATCCATTCCATGCATTGTTGAATTTTTCCCATAGAATAAAATTTTTATGTTTTTTATAAATTAAATGTAAATATATTTCTCTTCAAGAGGAATTGAGGAAGTAATCAATGTAGGACGATTGTCTTATTCTTATCCTACATTTAACTACTTGATCCCATTAATGGTCTTGGAGACACCTTCCTCGAATGTCTGAGGTAAATTAATGAGGTCATCCTCCACTTATTCCACCTGTGAAACTATAGAGTCATATTAAAATGATGTCTTTAATTTAGGGGAATATCTATCACTATTGGGGTAAGATATTCATTGAGAATAACATTATAATCCATTGTAACCAATTTCATTATAGATAGATTATATATTTTATTACCTTTAAAAATATATCAGTGTATAGAAGTGTCTTGGATGTATGTGATTAGGAGTACTGCCTGAACTCGATTTGTAGGGACCACATAATCACATTCATGCATACTCTAGGGATTCATAGTGGTAGTCCCGAAAAAAATAGGTGCTAAATCCTTTAAATCATCATACAATATTGGTTTCTTTCCTCCCATTTTCTAGAAACATTCATTAAAATATGTAGCTTCATAACAATCAAAAATTAAATTATCATCATGTCGTATCACGAACATTCAATCAATGGGAAATTATAGACATTGAAGAAATTTTTAGGCTACCCCTACCTAACTATTGAGCAAGGGCCTTCTAAGATGGGGATTATATGTGGTGTCTTGCTGGAAAACCATAAAATCATCATGAGATGTGATATCCACCACCTAATATTTCACAATAACCATCATGAAAATTATCTTCTAATTCTTTTCATACCCTTGAATGGTCTACATTTTTGGAACAATTTCCCCTTTTATTTATCATATATATTTAGGGGTATGAATTGGGATTATGTAAATATAGAAACCATTTTAAATCACATCCCAATGAACAATGACTTTATAATGTCTACCCAACACTTATAGAGGCCCATTGTGTCCTTTGATAACATCCTACTAATCTATATTTGTTTATGAGATGACTACATGGAATTATATTAACATGTTCTCCAATCGATTAACCTCAGTGGAAGGGACTTCATTCATGAAAACCTGTTGGATATAGAGGGAATTAAAAATTTCTCATTGAGTTATTTTAAATGATGGATTACATTCAGGATTGGTTTCATTATTGAGAAAAATTATAGTTTTATTATAATAAAATACATTTTCCTATGGTCGAAACTTTTGGAGGTGGGGTTGCATAAAATTGTATAGATCAGAATATAAGGAATCATAGTCAGATGGACAAATTGATTTTATATAGGAAAAGAGAGAATCATGATATAATGTCATAGGAAATTCTAGAATTCCTTATTTTCTTGTATGATATGATATTTACACCCTTGACAACCGATCATGTAGGATGAATGGACTTGGATGACCACTAGAGGGTCCTAGGATACCTATAAAATCTTATTGGTCCATGTGGAATTTTTCCCATGGGTATCAACTATGAATGTTTCATGTATGTGGAAATTACTAGAATATTGGTTCTTCCCTTGCCTATGTTGTCCCTTATATCATTTGTTCATGCACACGAATCATTCTAATCCTTGGTTATTCTTTAGAAACTCATTCTTGGAGGCATATTGATCATCACTAAAGGGGTATTCCATGTATATCACATTGAATGTAGAAGAATATTATATATTTATATGATGAGGGTTCCCTTTGGTGTGGTCGTTACCAAACACTGTATATTTTATGTTAGAAGATTTTAAGCATGAGAGCTTTCATATATGTGAAAAATACTATTTGTATTCTATGTCTTCATATGTCTAATGGTCGAATCCACCATCAAGGGACAAATAAATTGTCACCTCATTAGCATATAAAGTTATTTTGGGTGTATGAATTTGTTCTCTCTTTGTGGAATGAGATTTTTAAACTATTATCCTATTCATAAAATTGATGAAATTCTTCCCATGAATGGATGAAATTTTTTTTGGTAACCTTATTTTTTTCACTGGCTAAATGGTTTTCCAAACACATAATGTAAGGAGTTATACAAAATATTATATCTATAATAGACCATTCCATGGAGAATTTCCATGGTGATGATGAAATCGTGATTATTATGAATCAGCCTCTTATGGGAGAGGAAGTATTCAGGATGATCATTGAGAATGAAATCATTATTATTCCTAGAATATGGAAGCTTGAAAAACAATTCCACATATATAAGGAAATAACCATGGACATTTTCATTTCAAAAAGATTATTTATCATTCTTTCAATCATCAAAAACAAGATTTCACTAATTTATTTTTATTTTGGAAAATAGAAATTTTGTGGTTGGTTTCTTGTTACATGAGATACTGGGAGGTTGAGGACCAACCTAGGTAATTGAATGTGAACATCTCTTGGTTTGACAGTAATAGCTGCTACTTCGACTTTTCTAAGACATTTCCAAAGTGTTTAGAGCCTATGTTGCGATTTGGATAGGGGTAGTTGAATGGTGCCTTTCAATTTATGTTATATTCTAGATAAGTCAAAAAACCCACTTGGATACGTCATTTTTATTAGAGGTGCCTACAAAACATCCTATAAATTTTGATCACATTGTTCTAGTGGTCACTCTGGAGGGATACAGATGTTGAGTGGATAGGTTAAGACATAACATCTGGATGTAATTTTAGGCACACCCTTATTATTGTGTTTCATGTAGTTCATATCGTTGAAGATTGTTGTTTTCATATATGTACAGTTGGATTGGTATTTCAATTAAGAAAAAGGTCTTCTAATATTGTAATGGATCATGCTGGGGTGTTTTTGTACAAAAAAGGGTGTCCATTTCATTGTCTTTACAAAATATCAAATCTTTTTCACCTTATTTTAGTCTTGAGGGACCATCATTAGACCATATATAGATATGAAGTGTGTGAGATTATATTCTAGGTCATTCACATCATCAATGATGAAGAGAAGGTAGGATTTAAAAAGTTTTGGGTGAAATTTTTCATACACCTACTCATGATATAGATTATTCTAAGGTGGTAGAGGTGCACATTAACATAACATTACTTCAATTTAAGAATCATGGGACTCAATGACATTGAGCAGTTCTAGGGGTACTAATGTCTGAGATACCTCCCATCTATAGGGATATAGTCTGTCTCGATGAGGGGGCACAATCATTTTAACCTAATGATTTTTGATCCATTGTAAGACTTAATTATCACCATAGGGATGGAGACATTGTCACTACAATAGAAGGATGTCACGATCATTTTCAAATTCAACATTTACATAGACCGACTACATAGATGAGGAGTTGGTTTGACACTTATATGCCACTATTGTATGTGAATCATACATGGGATGGAGAATATCCATCTATTCCTGAAGATGATACCTTTCTGAAATATTATCCCTGAGAATCTCCTTGTTGAGTTGTTAGAGTGTTCATTATACCACTATAAAATTTAAAAATTGGTCCTCCATGGAAGGAATTTTCACTCTTCTTGGAGGTTATTGAGATAAAAAAAATGTTTTTCATTATCATTGGCATTGTTCCACCTTAAAGGTTGCAACATGATATTTGGAGGTTCTAGGTTTTGGTTCATTCAATGGTTCTGAGAGTTATTAGCCTCAATTGGTGATTCTATTTCATCCTCCACTCGAGATAGCTATTTTTTGTAGTAACCATTTCCATTTTCGTATTGATCCAAAATATCTAAAATAATTATTTTGATGAATTTTATAGAGGTTAATTATGAAATGGTTCTTGTCCCATTGTTTAAAATGTAACAAGATGACTCTATATTTTATGTATTAATGTCTTTTTTTGACCCATTATCCATATTGGGCCAATTTTTAATGCATCCCAGGCTGTATTTTTTTATATTTTCCATCTTATCATCCTATATTGGCCTATAAATAGGGGTATTGGGGTATTATCTAGTTATATTTAAGGAAAAATCCCCGACTAGTATAAGTTTTGCATGGTGTGGGTGGAATGGATGGGATTTCATCCATAGATATTTATTTCCCAGCTTAGAATATATTGAATCCCAATGTTGTTATGATAATGATTAAAATACCACCATTCCAATGGGATAGGTCCTATTCAAGGCCATAATTTTCTTTGATTTAACCATTTCTCAAGGATCCAATGCTTTATGTCAGGGATTTGCTGATTCTCAATATAGATATAGATATATAAATTCACCGTAACTAGTAGCATGGGGTTGATTTTTAATCATGTTCATTTCCCCATGTTTTTCATTAGCGATGATGAAGATGGTGATAGATATTGACTTATAAATACTTCCATACCAGTGGGACATGGTTTGTTTGCGGCTTAAACTATTATGTAAGGAATACTCTTTGGAATTGATGATCTGATTACAAGAGGTGAAAATAGATATTCACCCAACACGATGCACTTGGTTTTCTCCTAGGAGACTTATATAGAAGTTGTGATTGGAACATGATTGATTTGGAATATCTATGATCATTCAGGAACTAGATTTAATGGAATCCCATGATGTGATTCCGTTTCTATGGATGCTTCCATGTTGATCACAACATAATCTTCTATGTCCAAAATTACTACCCACTATAATGAGGTTCCAATTTCAAATATAACCTTTTTATCCCATACCTACATTCATGAAGTATTTGGACCATTGAATCAGGGTCATTTAATTCTAGTGACTAACTAGCCCAAGCATTACCTGAAATCCAGACTTCAATAGAGGCTATAACATTACAGCATGTTATGTCTAAGGGGTTCAGTTGTTCCATGGGTGTGGTGAAGTGTAACAATTCATACATTTCTCACCATGAAATATGGATGAATGAAATGGATTTATAGATTATATGGTGAATATTTTTAATTCAATTATAGTAAGGATGTTTCATTTTTTGAGTTGTGATTTTTAGGTTTGGATCTGGGGACATGGAGATAGCAGCTAGGCCTAGCTACAAACATTTTATATTTATTGTTTGAAGGTGAACCTCATATCCTAGAGTTGTGATGTTTATTTAATTTATTTACTAATATGTTTTCCACATATATTTTTGTTAAATAAGGCAATCCCTACTTTTCGAGCTCATCTAGAATTTCGTAATAAGATATAGAAATAGGCCAGAACCCATTTGCTTTTTTTTTTCTTTCTAACTCACTCCATATATAAATTAAAATTAATACTTCATCAGACATATAATACTCCATCGGATCAAACAATATATGGTGATTCTTAGGGTCTCATACTGACTGATTTGGAGTGCTACAATTTTATTATGTACAATTACATACAGTTCACACTAGTATTCCGATAATCTATCTATATGATATTGTTTATGTTTTGATATGATCTCTAATAAAAAAATTCAAGGTAAGGAGAGGATTTAATTTTTTGTGGGAGATATAACCATGGGGAGGTTTTCCCTATAGGATGTCCGGTGTAGAGTCCCTATAGTCCATGTCCACAACACCACGAGGAGATCTATTGTGGTAATGATAACTTTCTTATTTTGTTGAAGAGTTGAAGAACCCTCTTTGTGGAGGTAATGCATATTGAATAACATCATGGACATAATAATTGATTATATTAGTTATATGAGACTCATTTTGTGTGATGGACGGTATATGATTACCTGATTTTTGAAATATTATAGAAATATGAGTGTGTTGTATGATGGTTGTTAGACCTTGTTGGTAGTTGTCTGGTGTTATAAGAGTGTGAGACAATTTCTGTAAAGCTACAGGAACATTCCAATAAGCTCCTTCATTATTTTAAGGAATATGATCCTTCCCCAAGTCATGTTCAACTCTCAATTACTGATCCATATTCATAATGGGGATATGAGAAAGATATTGAGTCTTTGTAATATATTGCTAGTCTTTCTTGATATAGAATTGAACCTGTCTGGAGACATGTTCAATACTAATATGGTTTTCTTCAATTAGAGAAAGCATAGAATCCTGGTTAGAATATTACTTAATCTTCAGAATATGATGATGGGTATCTATAATGAAATAATGGATATGGGACTCATCTTATATAGAGTAAAAATGATTCTAGACAAGTCATTCATCAGTTGAATGAATTTTATGATCAATGATTCTGTGATACACTAAAATATGATATGTATATTAATTTAAATGAATATGACCATGTATAAAGGCACCTTTTTCCTCACATGGTGACCCTTGTCCATGATAAGGATACGGGCACAATCAAGAGCCTTTGAGGTATTATGATGGACTTACTTGATAGTAATATGAGTCTATCATAAGGCATGTTCCACTGTAACTTACTGAGTCTTGGATAAAATGGGGATGTGATCTTGGTCTTGGACCTTTATAATATTCCATAGGAATTTTTTATATGAATGTTCCCATGTACCAATGAATGTGTGTCTCTCACCAGGTGACCCTCAGTCGAATGAGAATATAAGATGAGTCTGGTGCGTCATCCTTTATCATAATATGCTGATAATATTCTTGGATGGGAACAAGAATGTTCCCTTTCTCTAGTAAAACCATTTGTTCATAGTGATCATAGTGCATTGTTTACTTGATAATAGGGACTGAAATATACACCCATGAATTTATCTATTACAGTCTCGGAATATGTCTGCTGAGTTCTTATTATATTTATAATACATATTATAATTTTAACAGAGTGTGTGTAGGGATATAATCATGTACATTCTCTATCTCAACTATATACTAGAAGATATTACCAATTAAAATATGAATATGAGAAAACTTATATCTTCCTCTCTCCTTTATAAAATGATGAGGGGCTTCATGTATAGGGGTAGGGATATTTTTCTCACACTTACATGAAATATTAATATTCCCATAGACATTTCTATGGTGGTAAGTAATATGCTCATGCACACTGCTTACTATTGGAATATGACAGTAGGTATCATCAGTAGGAATGTAGATATTGTCCCACTAATAGTATGCCAAAGTATTCCTCACCTAATGTGTCTTCATTATTGCACGTTCATGTGTTTTAATGGTGATAGTCTGTCAGTTGGTACCCTTACCATGAGACTGATGGGTATTAGTGAAATGGTTCTAGAGGAAACATTTGATAGGAGCCCTCATCATTAGTCTATAAATAGAATGGAATCTATATTCGACTCCCTAATTAATCATTATCATGTATTGAATGTGGTGATTTTCATGATCCTGAGACAAGTTCCTGATATTTTTGGATGTGCCACTGAGGGAATCTGGAATTACATAATTTTTTGTTGGATGATGTGAAATTATCAGTGTTAGTGGTTGTATACTCATATAGGAATCCCCCAGGGTCCAGATCCTACGACGTCAGTGGTATTCCAGAAATATAGCATTCATGATCATATGCTGAATATTTCAGGTGGGTGTGGTCATTTTGAGTCCCATTGGAGTTTCAGTTGAAGTTGGTATTCATGAATGGTTGGTAGATGAAAACATGTTGGATAAGGGTGTTGTTTGCGATGTCAAGATCAATAGTTACATAGAAAACATGAAACAAGGTCACTGATTATTTAATCACTTATGGAATTATTTTGATCATATATAAATGGGTTACATAGTTTCCATTTTAATGTTGCTTTGGACATTTTTCATTTGTTGATTTTTCAAAGTGAGGATGGACTTATTTCATAAGAACCCCATTTATAGAGGATCAACCACTTGATTCATGTCAAGTTTCACATCACTTCATATGATGTGAAAATAACATGGAATGTCACAACATCAACTAATAATTATTATTATTTTATTTATTCACTTTATGCTCAGTATTATTTTTTTCTGTGTGATGTGAATAAAAAACTGAATAGTGCATGGTCAACTGATCATTATGTTACATTAGGGATTCACTTCGATTTCCTCATTTATGATTATGATTGAGGTTCAGACCAAATGGTCTGACACATGTTCAACTGATCATTTTGTGTTTTGAGATATTCACATCAGGATAACCTTTTTTCGACATAAAAAAGTGCCACAATTGAGTTGTATTCGATTTGGCCTAACATTTTTAGTGTAAGGGGTTCAATTTCTTGAACAACCATTGATATTATTTCCCCATTATAACTCTTTAGATATACTACCAATGTTTCCCACATCCATAACATGGAATGGACCTACATTCTAAAAGAAATGGTTGTTAGTTTGGTTTTCAGACCTAATGACAAAATGAAATTCACATTGGTTGATACGATTGGATGTATATAGCATTGCATCCTTTTAGGGGGAATTTATTAATACTATATTATAATATTGTAGATTTAAAATATATTTATGATTATCATCATAGTCATGATATAAGGCTGGTTACCCTGTAAAAATAATAGTACGTTAACCATCATTAATAATCCTATTACAAAATTGGTTTCTTTCACAGAATTACAACAGGTGTAAAATCTTTTTTACCTGAAGGGGGACATTTTGTAGAAACTCTTTTTATATTTGAGGTTCTTTATCCTTTACCGCTAATGGGTAGGTACTTATAATTTAATGTTTTATACTAGAGACATCAGAATTTTCATCCATATAGAGAGTCATTTTATATGTTGATGATGTGATTGAACCATTACGAGGCATCAACATATCCCATAGTAGTGAGAATAAAAACCCATTTACTTCATTTAATACCATGTAGTATAACATCATGTTGCAATGAAGTATATGTGGGAACATAGAAACTAGTTATTTTATATGTAGTCCCTAGGAGATGTCATATGTATCCGTATCATGGAAGGAATCAGAGTTACTATACTTCCTTAGCACACATGGGGCTAGGCCTGAGTAAGATTACCTTTTATAGAAGTAATCACATTATTCTACTCACCAGGGAATACAAACTGATGTATCTCTTGCTAGTGGAGATTTATTAAGTGAATTATAAAACCATTTCAACTCCCTAAGACCATGTGACTCATGATTGGTGTGAGACATAATGGATAACAAGTATCCAGTCTCACTACATATGGATGCAAGAAATATTTCTTGATACATCCCATGTGATGTTGAATATGGATCTAGATTCTTTTGAAGTTATCCAATATATCCTTGTAATAGTTTGAACTAGAGTAATCATAGTTCATTTTTCCTCCTAGTCCATTAATGGTTGAGGTAAAATGGTCAGTCCTGGTGAATGATTAGGTCCCAATGGTTGAAATTCATAAAATGAGGGAAGATTCACTATAATTGATTCAAATTTGATCTCGGTGCTTGGTAATTAATATTATGAATCATGGTATTTTTAATAATTAGTGATACCATAGTTATATTTATTTTTAATTTCAAACTAAGGCCTCCCTAATATTACTTGGCCTAGTTTTTGACCTAATGTGCTCAATTGTCTTCCTAAAAATTAGAGGATGTATGAAAGAGTACTTTTATGTTGGGGACATTCCCATAAAATAGTATGATCCAATTAGATTGTATATGGTACATCATGTAATATGAATAGAATGTCTAAATTTTGTCACATGATCAAGGTCAACTTTTCCGGATGATGGTGTAAGACCTAGCTGGATGATCCTGTAGGATATCACATATTCTAGTGTAATCACAATGGTATCATTGAAAAATGATTATAAAACGCAAGGAGGTTTACATTAGTGTTAATGTGACATATCTAGAGTGTAATTTAGGGTTCAGGAAAACATTTCGATAGGGAACGATGAAATCAAGGTGACGTTTCCAGAGGATGTGAATAGATATAGATGGCATGTATGGAGGAGGATGTGGGATCTTTTTGAAATACCCTGTTGCTAAGGTGATTTTTAGATGACATGTACTAGGGCCAATATATGGCTTGTAATACATGTAGGAGGGACATCACATGGTATGAATAGTGATCCCAGACGGTTTTCTGAGTCTTAGGTGGCATACTAAAGGGGAACCTTGTGACTTAGCTAACATGTCCAATGGAATTCATATAATACAAATAGTATACCAATGGATAATTGAGTGATCTGAGAGACTTGTCATGGTGCTATCATGTGACCTTTTTAATTCACATGAAGCATATGAGGATTACCTAATATGTTCATTGCATAAGTATCATATATTTTTTGTCTTCTTTTAATCCTTTTATTGTAAATGTTATATATTTGTTCAGTTTGATATTGTTTTATGTATTTTGTGATTTTATAGATATATGGGATGTATTTTATATAACCCATCTCATGTCCTTTTCATGATATTAGAAAAATCACTCGATGTGACTCTACATTCCACATGATCTGTCTGATTATTCCTTGGAATGTACCTGAGGAAAACACATTTTGGATACAAGATCTATCACTCTGAGAACTATTCACTAATTCCTTGGTCCATAGGAGTGAGGTTCCACGAATATGATAACATATTTCATGATGGAGTGGGGGAATTTATAGGCCTCTCTATACTGGTTATGTTCCACATTGTAATGTTCTTATTTCACAAATCCAAAATGGGGTTTACGGGGGGCATTGGTTCCATATGTTTTGAGATATCTTGCATGAGGTCAGTTTGGGGGTTTAACATGATTTTCAGATACTGTGAGACTATCACTTGAAAATCAAATTTATTATATTATATCCAATTAATTTGTTCTTTCTTAACCATGTGGACATGCCATGTGGTTTTCATAATGTCAGTTTAGAAAGTCTATGGGCCTTACAAAGTTCATGATGCCCATTGAATAGATTTTTCATAATTTTAAATTGCTTTTCATGGACATTTGGTGAGACTAGAATGGATTTCTAGAGGGACATAACACAATTAGGTTGTCATGATGAAGTGGTATTTAATGGTCTTATGGAATGTATGAACATATCGCAAAAAATTATAACATTAAGGGTATACATCCTTTTTCTCATTTTATTTTCCTTATTTATTTATCTATGTAATATGGTCTCATGGGTTTATATGAGTGTTATCAATGGAAAACTCTCTCTCGATCAATCATTACTCATGTGAACAATATAAGGAACTATGTTAATGCATAATAATTTCCATGTAAAATTCCCTTTGGATTATCATTAGAGCCAAAGTGGGTGTGCATGGCTGGTTAGGCGTGTCTAAGTCACCATTCATGATGAGGGTGACATGTTTATGAGTTATTTAATTATAAGGATGACATTAAATCTATACATACTTGGTTTTTGATGAAACGTATGGGGAACATCACATGATTTTTGTGTTGGCAAGTGTCTCTCATGTTTTCCAACATTATGTTCCTTTGTTTCTTTTAATCATCCATTGGATCTGTAGAGTTTTCACGGTGTAAAATTAGAAAATAAATGTACACATTGATTTTTTCTCACATGACGAATAAAAGGTTTTGTTGTAGTGGATTATAATATTATGTAAAAAAATTTGTTTGTCTTTGTACTTATAGGGGTTATAAAAGACTGTTTGGACATGTTTGGTTCTCTTCATGTGACAAGGGTGACATCTCTACTAGTTCACAAACGGTTCATATGACACATAATTGGGGGCTTCTGATATTTGACATGCAGAATGGGTTTGTCACATGATATTTATAACCATATGAAGATCCTTAATTTTTCAATATTTTTTCGCTATTTTCAATTTATTTTGTTATGGATTATCATGCGTCCATTTACTTTCATGTCACGTGACTCAAGATTGTTTACCTGGTAGTCGCTGCATGATTAGAGATCATTTTGGATAAATTGGAATGAATAAAGGACATGTAAATAGGGATCTGTTGGTTATTCTCCATTTTTTCACCATCCAGGTCTTCATCGTGTGAAATAATGATGGTCTCATTATCACCTTTATCTTGTAGGTTTATGTGATCTCTTAGTCATGGAAACCATCTTCTTCCTTTTATTTATGGAAAAAATAATAACCCTATTTATGTATTTATTCTTTTTTGATTTTACAATTATCATGTAGAGGGAATATACCTCCAAATTCAAATAAACCTAGTTAAATAATGTTTTTATTTTCATGGATAAAGATGTTTCGGTACATTAATAATTCCAAATTCTATTTAAACCTAAATATATGGAGTATTCCAATTTTGGGTATCTGGTTAGGAATCACTCATGTAAAATATTTTTAGAACATCAATATTTTATAAAAACTATAACTATTTTATAGATATACCAAATAAATAAATTCATGTTTCATGTAAAAAGAATACTATCTTCCATTCATAAAAAATTTCCTTACTTATTTTATAAACCACATCCAATGTGGTTAGTTTTAATTATATCATCTACAAATCCTTTCTTTTGGATTTTCCCAATTGAAACTCCATGTTAAAGAAATATATCCCTTTTTCAATAATGTAAGGACACAATTATTTAATTCCTTATTATTTTTATAATCCACATGATTTATCTTTTTATTATTTCATGAATAATATTCATGAAAACTACATCTTTCTCAGGGTAATAATCATGAATATGACACATGTATTGTCTATCATCCTAATGTAAGAGTCGTATTTTAGATTTTATTTTATGTGATGTGTGGGATTTAAAATATATTTCTCGTCAATTCATTGTTTAAATATTTTTATGTTATGATATTTTTTTCATGGGATTAGGTAGTGATCCTAATCTATCATGATAGATTTTACACTATATTTATGTGAAATGGTAGTTATCCAAATTCACCAAGGGCCTTTTTCCACATAATAATGATGGTATTTATATTTACACTTAAATAAGGTTTTCAATGTCATTTATTATGATGTTTCCAAATATTTCTTGATTCTATGATCTTATGGTTTTATATCCTTATTCAATGTGTTTATTCTTATAACTGTTAATTTTATGATATCATGTTATGAATTTTGATTCTCAATTTCTTATTTATTACCAGATGTTTTTCAAATAAATTTTTTTATAATAACATTTTTCCCTATTTATATATCACAAAGGTATCCTATAATGTTATAGAAGATCTGTATCAGTTTGTTAAACTATGTGGTGTTTAAAATAAAGACACAGTTTTTGTGTTAAATATTATTTATTTATATACATAGTCTATAATATACACTATGCCTCTAGATTAGTATCTCAAATTATTATGAAATTATGTTATAAATAATTGAATAATACATATTTAAGGATTGGATTTATTAATTTTTATCAAATTAATGTATATTCTTGTTTGGATACTTTGTAGGGAGAATATTAAAGAAAAACCTATGGGTAAGACTATGTATAAGATATGATCATTATGTTCTGGTAATGTATAGGTTATGTGGTTCTCTTAGAAACTAAATTCCTTTCTAAATTCTAAATACTATATTCAGGATTTGGGATAGTTTTACACATGGTTAATAACCCAGGAAAGGGCGTGTTAGGTATTAACTCAATTGTGACCTCCAACATTTCCAAGAGTCCTATAAAAATACCTATTTAGACCATCTCAGTATATATGATTTTGTTTTTTTGCATCCTCCTTGAAATCTATTTTGTGGTATCTGACCCTTTTAATTGAATTTTCCATGGTTTGAGGATGTAATAGAAAAATGAAAATGGATAAATATTATTTGTTCTTAGAGACTCATATGTTAGGATATACATTAAATTTATGGGTTATCACTTCTAAATTCAATTCTTTTATTTATATTTATATTAGTTATGATAATATCACCCTTAACCTTATTAAGGTGTTAGTAAATGATTAGAAATAGAATCAAATAGTCAAGGGTGACCTAATTATCCTTTAATTAAAATCAAATTTATAATATGATTTTTTCCATATTCAAACATTCATATCATGTATTTTTTGTATATTTATTTAAACACCACTAGAAAATATGTTGGTTATATACTCTGTAAAATATGATAATGGAGTTTTTGTTTAATCTCACGCATATAAATCTTCCCCAATTTATATCAATGTTATGAGTCTCCCATAAATTCTTATCTTAATCAATTTAATGAAATATTTTGTTATATAGGTAATATACTATTTGTATATATATATATCTAGAATAAAACTATCTGGAGAAATAAATCACCTCTTATATACTGAATTACCTTTTGATTCTATACAAGGGAATGGTGGAATAAGATCTTCATTTGTATTATTATTCAAAACGATGGATCTCATTATCAAATTATCAATAAAATCAAAAAAATAACATTAAATCAAAAATTGATAATTCGAAAATTCAATACATACCAATTATAAGGGATAATACATATGTATTACTTGAATAATTTTATTGTATCCCCCTAATTGACAGGTTGAGTTCTCAATTGAAATTATTTTCATGCCTGCTAAAATCATAGACTTATTATTCAATTAACTCCATCAAATTAGATTATTTGGAGAAGAAATTACATGAAAATTGAGACATGGTTTTCATATTCCTGAGTGCTTCACAATAGGTTTCTAATATTCTCTTTCTAAATATGACTGATGGGATAATTAATAAATATATTTATTATCACGAACTCAATAATATCATGATAAAGAAAATGTATCCCCTTCCAATGATTTCTGACATGTTTGATCTATTACAGGGATCTCAATACAATTGTAAATTGTAAATTCTATTAAGATGTCATTAGTTAATATATATGAATTATTATATTCTAGGACTACCTTTCATTAATGGTATAATGAATATATGTTCATAGTCATTACATTTGGATTCATGAATTATCTAGTGGTTTGATAAAAATAATGAATATAGAATTTAGAGATTACTGGGATAAACTTATTGTTTTATTTGTTGATGATATTATAATATACACCATAAATAATGACGAACTTGATAATCATTTGAGTACTATTTTTATGACATTGATGAATGGGAATTTATTTTCAATGTATAGTATATAAGATTTTTAGATAAATAAAGTATCATTTTTGGGGTAATGTTATCACATGTAATGGGATATATATGGAACCTTAAATTTATAATGGGATTATGAATGTATTTTCTCTATTATATATAATAGATATCAACAATATCCTAATATTCTTTTGATACTATTAGAAAGATATAAAAATTTTCATGATTATCATGCCCTCTAAAAAATATAACTCAAACAATACTGAAGTAATTAGGTAATGATGAATGTATAAAGGGATTTATGGGGATAAATTATAGTATAACCACTAAACCAATAATCGCACTACCAAAATATGGTGAAGGTTATATTATTTATAGTAATTCCTCACAAATGTGTTTAGAATTTATACTCATGTAGAAAAATAAAATGGTATCATGCGTATCAAGAGTGGAAATGGAGCATGAGAAAAATTACCTAATTCTTGATCATGTTTTTTGGTAATATTTACATATATTATATGATGAAATTATATCTATATAAGAATGTGTGAAATATTTTTAAAAATAGAGTGGAGTATATTTTCACATAGAAGGACATCAACATCAAAATTTAACGATAGTTGAAGGTAACAATGGATTATGAATTATCCATCCACTATAATATATGATATAAATATAATGGGTTAAATTCTCTATGAACAAATATATTATAGAATAATTAATGTAGAGGATAGAGAATGTTATGGTCTTCTTGGACAAAAAAATAATGGACATTGGAATTGTAAAGAAAAAACATCAACCAAATTTTTTCAAATGATTTTTCATAATTCCTTTTGTGAAAATATTATGGAATATAAAAAGTGATGGTGTAGTGATATAAATAAAGTTGGTTGTTAAAAAGAAGTTAGAAAACTTTAGAGATCAATGTCTATGATGAAGCAATTGGGATATTTGGGAAACGACATTGTGTTCTGTTATAGCCAATGAAAAAGAAGGAGCTTAATAGTGATGCTCATTGATAAAAATTATCATCTCCCAGGGAATCTTGAATATTTATAAATATATTTGGAAACACCATGTTTTAGAAAATACGAATAATCAGATTTTAGAATATAAATCATAGTCCTTGGTGTGTTAGTAGGTGATGTCTCAAAGTCACAGATCCAATGGGATGATGTAATTATTTCTGATACATACATGAAATGGGAAAACATTACTATGTATTTTGTTAATGGTATTCTAAATAAATATAAAGGTAAAAATTTTATATGGGTTTTCTAGGAACATTTAAAATAGACATACATGTTCATTTAAAATTTAGATGGCTTCACATTCACGAGGATATACATTAGATAAGTGTTAAGGATTCACAAAATTCAATTATCAATTATAATTAATAGATGCACAAGTTTCAACTAGATTATTTGAAAGAGTATTATTCATTATTTAATCATGTATTATATCATATGTACATGCAATAACTCCTATAACTATGGCCAATATGAATGAACTATCGACAAACTAGAGGATATGTTGAGGTCCTTCTATATGGACCTTGTGGGTGGTTGATACAAACATATTAATGTGTCTGATTTATTTCATAAAAAAAGTTTACAGAAATATATTAAAATTCCCCAATATAAATATTTCTATAGGAATATATGTATAACACCTATGTTTCGTGATGATTTTTGGGAATGAATGTTTCTAGTACTCGAGATGTTCGAATATATGATAAAAAATGATACTATTCAACATCACAGAAAATTAACTCAATGTCAATAAAATAATTATGTAGATAAATGTTGGAGAGATTAATTATTTTAGGTTTTTGTAAATTTATTACCACAAACATCTCTATGGAAGGGATTCTTCATATTTCAGAGTAAGGGGAAGCTATTACAATGATCAATCATCCCGTTTGAGTTTCTTGATCGCATTAGAGAGGTTTCATACTGAATAGTGCTTCCACATAACATTTACAAAGTACATGACGTGTTCCTTGTATCCCTATTGGAAATATATATTACAGATACATAACATGTCTTATATATAAAGTTGGTAAATATTGTTGATGAACTCTTTTATAATGCGTAATTAGTGATGATATTTGAGCACAAATAAAATGTTTTCACAGTAAGAAAACTCACATATTTAAGGTAAATTGGACAAATAATAATTTTGAATTTTAGAAATGGGAACCTAAAGCTGTAAAAAAATATATCCCATCATTTTTAAATTAATTTTGTTGAATTAAATTGGGATAGACAAGTTTCATAAGGGGGAATATTGGGATGAAAAAGAAAATATATATTGGAATTTCCTAGATTAAAATATATGTTTTTCATATTATGTAATATAGATAATAAAAACTATTATAACCGTTTATTTTATCTGGAACATAAAATTATTATAATATGACCTTTTTAGTAAAAAACTAACATAGAGTGTAGAAATAATATATATATATATATATATATCAAGATATAAATATATTTTCAAAAAATAAGTTTTGTTAATTTTAATAACACGTATATGAAACTAATTTCTTTCACATATATATTTTTAACATATTAAAATATATTTAATTTTTTGAATATCCTTTTAAAAATGAGTTTATGATTAATTTTTTGGATATATCAGAAAACAAAATGAATTTTAGATGAAAAAATACATTTATTTCCAAACGGACGACTTCTAACAGTATATAAGTGAGAGAAATAATTTGATTGAAAAACATCTTATTTAGGTAATAATTTAATTACATTTAAATTTATAATTTTCAATTTATAAATCTATTTTTTACAGTATAAACATTGTATTGATAAAATTTGGGTTTGAAATTAAAAGTCAAATAATACTTAATATCTTAATGAAAAAATTATTTCATGAAAATAAAAAAGGTATAATCTTATTCCACTCTTAAATTTGAATATTATAATTTTATTTTTCAATGAAATGGATTTTACATGAGATGTGCTCTAATATTACAATTAATTTATCTAACTAAAAAATATTATTTTATTAAAATATTTACATTTTTAAAATAATAATCTCAATTTATTAAATAATTTCAATTTCAGTTATATGCATGATAATTAGTTTCTAAGTGTGAATGTGGAGTTACCATAGTAAGGATAAATTACTGTAAATGTGTTTTGACATAGTATAAGTTGTTAGAAAATTTTAGTTATTCAAAAATGGAGGGAGTATCAATATTATATATTTCTCCAAAAAAGCTATTATACTTATTTTAATACTTATCCTTGATTAATTGAGTGAATTTATTATGAAATAATGAAATTTTTAAAAATTTATATCTTTTTATCTTATAAAAGGAGACAAACTTATACTAATTTATCCATCCATCTCATATATTATGATCTAATAATAGTATTCTAGAATCCCAATTCAAATCCCTCCCCATAATGTTTAATAAATTTCCTCAAAAAATTTATCATTATATATATACTTATATAGTTACCCAATAGAGAACATCTAATAGAGAGTTAATACTCTGAACCAAACTTCTATAGCTCTTATATTTATTACACACACCACTAATATGAGATATTCCATAATGTATGATAAAAAAACTTTTCTTAATATTATGAATTGTTATTATAATAATGTAACATACACTCTTAACATTCCACCAATATAATTATGAAAAGTGTATATTTTATTATGTGTGTTTGTGAATTATTGAATCAATGAATGGCATGTTCATTTTTACATGACTAATATAAATGGGTGTTTAAAAAATGTTATTTATATAATCATTATGAAATTTGTAACCCAATCGGTAATCTTAATAATATTATTGGTTTTTCTTTATATGTGATAAACATAGAACAATTGTGAAAGCATTAACCATATTATATAGACTTATTATGCTTTAAATCATAATTTTTATTATTTAGGGGTTAACCATTAAAATTGTATAATTATTTTACTAACTGAATATAAAAGGCAGAAATCTAAAAAAATAATTTTGTTATTAATTATTTTTTACATCGCCATTGACCATGGATAGTAAACAAAATGTATTAGGATGAAATAAACCACAAATCCTAGAGTAATTAACATAAATAAAACCAATAAGGATAATAAATATAAATATTTATTAGATATACCTTAATTAAATAAAAAATATGTTAATAAATTTATTTTATATATATTTAATTAATTGAAATTATTTTGTATATATGTTAATGTCATGTGCAGAAGGCTTTCGGATGGAATGATGGGGTTTTGTCTCGAAATTTCCTTCTTCAAGGCACATTTTCTTTTATTGACCTAATTTCCTTAAATGGTTTTCTTTATTTGAATTCATCTCTAGTCAAAAGGGATCTTTGATACCGTTATCATAACATATTAGTTTTATGTTATCATAGTTTTAATCATTTTATTGAAATTTTCTTCTAAAAAATTATATTGTATATATATATATATATCTTAAATATATATTTATTTAAATATAATTTCCTTTCTAGGGTTTTAAAATTTTTCAGTTCCCTTTAGGTTTCCCACATCTAAATAAAATGACCTTATGGTAAAATTACAATATTTATTTCATTTCATTAAGAATCCTAGTAAAATTATTTCAAAAAATAAATAGCTTATAAAATGTATCATTGTTTTATATATAATAATCATGTGTGTCTCTTTGTTTCATATTAACTAATAATTTTATTTTATCTTCAAAATATGCTTCTTTTATATGGAATCACCAAGGGGATAATTTTGATTTATTATTCCCTAAAATAATTCTCATGGACATTCTACAATGGAAATCCACATTCCATAACTATTTATCTTTTTTAATTATTTATGTTGAAAATGATTTTATTTTGTCTCCTTATGGGAATTATAATGATTAATCCTTTAGTTAATCTATTGTTAATAATTGTGAAACTCACTTCTTTCTTAGGCCATTAATCATGCTTATGATTTATATATTATTGAATTTTCAAATGCATCAAACATATGTATGATATTAATTTTATAGATGGGTTGTCCGAGATATATGTTGAATATAAATTAGTTTGTTAATGATTTATATTTCATGATATTTTATGTATGTAAATCATTGGCGAACCAAATCCGCTATTTTAATTTTTCCAATATTTTCATTTGATTGGAATGTTAACCAAATCCACCATTGGAATATTTCCAAATTATTATTATGGTCATGGGAGTGACCCTTAGCCTACATTTATAATGAAATGCCTTATTTTGTTCATCATATTCCATGATTCCATAATATATTTCTTCATTCTCCTTATTCCATTATTTCAAGAATATAATCATTATCTTAATGATATAATGTTATTCCTTTTAACTCTCATGTAATAATCTATTTCCATGTTAATTCAATTATTATTATTCCTAGTTCACTCTTATAAAAAAATATCTACAGTGTATCCTATATTGATTTATACAAAATTTTGGAGTTAGCATCACTATTTGGAGTTCCATATAAATATGTCTTTTACATTTATGATTGTGTGTAATTAAAAATATTATCTAACAGACAGTGTAAAAATAAATAATTATATTGTATTATTGTTAAATTATATTAAAAAAATTAATAAATTAAGTTTAATGGTTATGATTAATTAGTTAGTATTAGAACATGATCCAGTTATTTATGGATATTATGATGATATAACAATAGTGAAAAGACTAGGGATAGGAATATGTATAGGATACCATCAAAATGTTTTGGTAAAGTATATATGGTGTGGTTTTCAAAGCATATACATCATTATATAGAAAATAGAATGTGGATACCAGGTTGAGAACATTTTTCATTAGTTAATTACTTGTAAGAGGGTATGCATGGTATTATAACAAATATAACCTAGTTAATTATTGAAAATTCCCAACTCAAAAAATTATTTACACTCTTAGGGGAGTTGTTATATTTAATTGATTTCCTCCTAAAAAAAATACATATTGTAATTTTTTTTGTTGATCATAATTTGTTTAAAGAATCTTATAAGAAAATGAACATGGATAAACAAGATTATAACTTATATAATAATATGTTAAGATATATATTTCATTTTTTTATCCATTATATGTTTATATAGTCCTTTTTTTAATTATTAGTTAACATAATATCATTATTAACTATACTAATGTAATGGTAAATGACTAGAAATAGAAACAAATAGTGAAGGGTGATTCAATTATCCATTCATTAAAATAAAATTTTATATAAGATTATGGTTATAAAAAATCTTATATATCATTAACTTTTGGAATAACTAATCAAATACCAATGCCAAATATGAGTGTTGATTTATTATGGAAAACATCTCGTGGATAAACTATTATATGTCATCTGCATAACACTTCCACCACTGATATCTATTCTATGCATTTCCTAGAAAAAAATATCATAATACTTTAACAGAGCATGATGATATATTAGGAATAGATTATTTTTCTCTATTCATATCCCATATTCACTATTGAGATAATGAAATCACCTTAAATATAATAAATTACACTCTAATTCTATACATGTGAATAAAGTAAGTTGAAACTCTTCTAGAAACATCTTTAAAATAATTGATTTTATTTTCCTTATAATAATTCATTTGTATATGAAGTTATTCAAACAAAATAGAATAAAACTCTTGATTACTTGTATGTTATATGGGATTATTATTTTATATTCCCTAAATAATATTCTATTATACATCATAGCCAAGAGGTCATGTTCACAATTTTACTTTTGTGTAGATCTCTATAGATATGAAAGAAATCATATATAATGTATCCCATTGAACAAGAGAATCCAAATGAGAAATTGCATGAAAATATAGACATGGGTTTCATAAACAAGACTACATCATCATGGTATTCTTCAGTTCCCATTATGAACAAGATGTATTGGTAGATGTTTTTATGTATTGATTATCACTAACTCAATAAGATAAATATAAATAAAATGTATCCCATTCCAAAAATTTATTTTTTCATCTAATACATGGATATAAATATTTATCTGACTAGGGCTTATTTAGGGATATTATTAGTTGAAGGTAATGAAGTTAAGGATTCCTATGACTACTTTTCATATAGTTAATGGGATCTATGAGTTCATAGTAATTCTATTTAGGCTCACAAATTCTCTATTGGTCATCATGTACATAATGAATATAGTATTTAGAGAATATCTTGATAATTGTATTTTAGTATTTACATAATATAGTATTATATACTCCAAATGAATGGAGGAATATAAGGTTAATTGTTTTACTTTGTTGAATACTTTTTGGATGGTGAATTTAAATGAAAAATACAATAGATATAATTTCAGGATATTGAAATTAGAATTATTATGGTATATTATTCAACATAAAGGGATATATGTGGACCCATTTAAGACTATGGGAAATTGAGGAATATCCTTGATCACCTTAAATAATATACATCCTTTATTTCGTTATATTTTTTGGGAACTATCTATGATTTGTTAGAAATAATTAATTATTTTTATAACTAATAACAAATGAAAATCAAAAGCGACTGTTGTTTTTCTGGAAAAATTAATGTAAATAGAGATTCCAAAATAAGAAGGAAATTCCAACCACTATAACTATACTCACTCTACCCATAAATGGGTAAAGATTAATTTTCTGTTATAATGATTCAAATAAGGGTTTAGGTAGTTTACACATGAATATTTATAAAGTAATATAATAATCCCTGAGAAATCCAATCGTTTATCAAAAAAGTTCTCAGATGCATGGTTTATTGTTAGTTGTGGTAATATTTTCTTTGAAAATATTGATTCACATTCTCAAATGGTAGATTTGTGACATATATATATGCCATAAGATCTTGAAATACATATTCACATAGAAGGATCTCATCATTATCTAATGAAGATGGATAGAGATGATATATGATTATAATTGCTCAATACAGTACCATTAGTTGATGGAAAATAATGTGGAATATGGTCTAAGTAGAAATTATCTTGTATTATTATCTATTATGCGGTTTGAGAAGATCTAGTCATCTTGGACATGAAAAAATGAAAATTAGTATCATTAATATTGGACCATCTTCCAATTTTTGTCTTTTGTTTTCTCTATCACCCCATATTGAGAATATTGTGAAATCATTTATGAAATATTTGATGATATAGAATTTGGTGTATGTCATGATGTAGTGAAAAAAACTGATTTCAAGATTGATGATATATGATTTGTGATATTTAGGAAGCTAATTTAAAGTCAATAAATGTTGGAGATAACGATTTCGTTGATGAGTGATTTTAAAAGCCCAGAATTCTCCTTCTGCCCATGAAACACAAAGATGTATGAAGATATCAAAAAACTATTTTATGTTCAATAAAATCAAATAAATTTCATAATATACATTTATTTTCCATGTGTGTTAGAAGGTTACGATTGGACATAAAATCATCCAAATGAATAATGCAAAAATTTCCCATAGATTTATCGAAATGGGAAAAATTCACTATTTATTTCATCATAGGTCTCCTAAAGACCAAAAAAAGGGAAAAACTATATTAGTTGTTTTGTATAATTAGAAAATGACAGCTCACCTCATTTCTAATCAAGAGAAATTCTCATCAAATCATTTTTAGGGATATATATTTGAGAACTGTTAAGCCATCATAGAACAATAATAACAATTATTTTTTTTTCAATATATGAGGTTTACATAAATGTTCTTGATGTGTCTTAAGCATACCCTAAACCTAGATTTGATCATTAGTATGACCAATAATCCCTAGAATGATGGTAAATATGAACAAATTACCTAGATACTTTCGGATATTTTATGATATTTCTCTATGTTCTTCAAGGAAGCAGAGAAAAAATATTCCACTATTCATGTAATCTTAATAAAATTGTTTCTACTTAAGAATAAAAAATTATCCATCTATTAGCTATATAAGAATATATGTACAACACATGAATGTTAGGATTATTTCCATGAATTAATTTTACTTGGAGCATAGATGGTTGAAAAAAATTATATAAATACTCAAATGCTTTTTATAAAGACATTATAATGACACAAATATGAAATAATATTTATATTGATATTTTTTTGTGAAACATGGAAAATTTGGTTGTTAAAAAATTCAACCTTATATCATCATGGAATAAAATCATGATATTTGGAAATAAGGGTATGCTAATACCATGGTACCTCAGGCCCATTAAAATTTATGATCGCATCCGAGCGATGAAATACTAACTAGAACTTTTACCCAACCTGTGTGATATACCTGATGTGATCCATGAATACCTCTAGAGGATATATATACCAGATCAATCACATATTCTATATGTTGTTATGGTACATTTAGAGAGTGATCAATCATTCGAGGCATGCCTCATGATGTTCTCATAACATCAAAACAATGTTATGTGAAATCAGAAAACTCAACAAGTCATTATAATTTTGAAAAATCATAATAATGAAGAGGCTACAATGGAACATGAGGGGAATATAAAATAGATGTACCCACAAATATTTTTTTATATAGTGTATGTAATGAAATTCTGAGGGGAAAAAATCCAAAGTGGGGAAAATAAACAATAATTAAATTACATATAGAAATTTACCAATTTAATATATATATATATGTTTCCTATTATGAAATGTGGATAATAAAAATTTTCATCCTGATATATTTTATTTGAAACAAAATATTTTTATAATTCTACATTTGGGAACCAGATATATCATACGATATAGAAATAATATTTATATATTTCAATCATAAAAATTCAATTAAAAAATTACATTTTATTTAATTTTAAGCACATATATATAAAAGTAATTTTGGGTACTTATTTGTGTTTAATAATATAAGATGAATTTAATTTTTGGAATAAGTATTTCAAATTGATATTACTATTAATTTTTTGCATTTTTTGTAAACAAAATGACTTTTATTTAAATATTAATGTTTTTGAAAAAAAAGACCTCTATTAGTTTAAAATTGAGACATAGAATATGAATGATCAAGTATGTACTTGGGAATATTTTAATTCATTTAAAATATATAGTTTTATTTTTATAAAATACATTTTTTACATTATTAAACTAATGTAAAAAATATAGTCTAATAATTTTTTTATTTAATAAATCATTATTATAATAAAATTAAATTTTGGCTTTATTTGAAGGAATCATATAATATAATTGGTTTAAATCAAACTAATTTATATCATTAAAGTCAAAAAAATGATATAATTATCCCACACAAATCCTATATTCATAAAATGAACCTTATTATAAAACTATTTTTTACATCATGTTATCTGATAATAAATTAATTTCTCTTACTCATTGAAATATACATTTATAAAACTATTTATAGTATTAGAATAATCATCCTAAAATAATTGAATGAAGAAATAACATTTCCATTAATTTTTTCCCAAATGGGGATAATATAGAAACTACGGTATGGGTAAATTTCTGTAAATGATATTTAACATTGTAAAATTAGAGAAACAATGTAGAACAAATGTGTGATATTGGATGTTAGAGTCGGTATATGCCTTAATTTTAACCCATACCTTTGTAGAAAATTTTTGGTTCCTTTTACCCTTAAAAATGTAGTCATAATATCTTGATATACCAAGGTATTACGAAAGATACCATTTCATCACATAAAAAAGATGACACCTCCTTTAATTTTCCCAACCCATTACAATGATTTTACATATCCAAATCCTTTAACTAGTATATATTTGACACATTAACCCCATATCTTAGTCATTGGTCTCACCAAATAACCAAAAATATTGCATTAACATGTTAACCAAGATAGGATTTCCAAGGGATATATAATACAATCAAAAAAACTTCTCTAAATCTTTTAATCATCAACCATCCTCAAATACACTCTATAAATTAATGTATGATGTGAATAAAAAATTAATAACAATATGTTTTATTATAATAATGGAATATAAATTTTATACATTCCATTAGAAACATTATGAAAAATGAGAATGTCATTATGTGTGAATGGACTACAACCTCCATAAACAACCTGTATAATTTTCTTACAACCCCATAAATGGTAAGCTCAAAAAGGATATTTAATTATATAAATTGAAATTTTTTACACCATTAATATTATTGATTTATAATATTGGGTTTTCCTGATTTTTGTATATTAAGAACTGATTGTGGTAACAATAACCACATAAAATGGACATATCAAGATACAATTATTAATTTGTATAATTTTTGGGATAACAATTGAAAATATATAGTTATTTTTATAAAGGAATAAAAATGACATAAAACATCAATATTATGGTGGTAATGATGTTTTTTATAACACATTTGACCAGATAAAATAAACCAAAGGTGTTATGAATAAATTAACCAAAAAAACTTGAGTGACACATATTAGTGGATTGTATATTAAAAATAAATATAATAAAATAATAAATAGTCCGTGTAAAAATAAATATAAATCAATATGGTTCTTGGTAACATATATTGGTATTATTATAATTATTTGGGTAGTTAAGTGGTTGTTTATAACACTTTTAGACATGAGGTAAGTGTTTCATATGAAAATTTACATCTTTGAAACATACTTACATTTATGCACAAGCATTCATTTATATTCTATATAAAATTAAATCTATAATTATAATACTTGAAAAATATATATTCATAGTATATTAACATCATTTAAATAATTCTCTATTACAATTTGTTTTTATTGGAATGCATATTAAGTCATAAGGGATCTTCCATAATATACTTGTTACTTTTCGGTTTCATATTATATTTCTTTTTCTCTGTTTTATAGAGTCTAATTCAATTTAGCTCCCTATATTTAATATCAATTTCCATTAAATATATACATAATTAATTTTCCATTTAGATTATGGGTTTATTTGTTTTTAGTTCCCTTTGATATTCTATGTTCTATCTAAACATGGTTTATTGTTCCATTACTATTTTATATCTCTTTTTAAGAATAATCCCTATTAAATGGGTAAAACCATGAAATTCCTATAAAAACTAAAATAATTTTTTGTGTAACACAATTATTAAAATTATTTTTTCTTTTAAAATAATATTTTCTTTCGTAAATTAGAAATTCATTACTTATATTATATAGTATCACCTAAGGGAAAAAAATTTATAATTTCCTCTCATAAGTCATGTTCTTTAATTTTATATGTTGGGAATATATGTTCATAGCATGGTTACATTTTTATATTAGGATATTTAAAATTTATTTAATTCTTTCTTCTCATGGAATTACATATGATTTGGAATTCATTTATTTCTGGAATAAGAATTATGAAACCCACTTCTTAATCATGTGTTTATTTATGATTAATATTTCTATATGATTTATTTTACAAATATAGATAAAATATTTAGGATATTAATTTATGTTATTAGATGTCTAAATATAACATATCCATATATTTTATTTTTTTAATAACTGTATTCTTGATATTCTATGTATGATATTATGGAGAGAACCTATCCCACCATGGGATATTATCTAATATGTTTATGGGAATGTGGAGTAAACCAAATACACAATGGGACATTTTCTACTTTTTAATGATTGTCTTGGGAGTGAAACATGAACTACCTATATGATTAAATGTATTATTTTCTCCATTATATTCCTTGATTCCATGATCTTATTGTTTCATTTTTTTCATTTCATGTATCCAGTATTATGATAATTCCATTTATGATATCATTTTTCCCTTTTTAATCTCAGGTTATGCCTTATTCCCGTGACAATTTCATTATTGGGATTTATAGCTCACTCATTACTTGTTTACTTTCCCTCAAGGTATCCTATGTAGTTTTAAATTATATGTGGGTGTTAAAAGTACTATATAAAGTTTTAATTAATATCATTTTTTTACATAAAAGAAAATATATTTATTTGTCATGTAATTTAATGACATTATAAATCATAATCCAGTGCTTGTATTTTTTGTATATACTGTAATAATAAAAAAAATTAATTTTACGAATTGGATTTATTTATATATTTTTATTTATTAATTTTAAGATTTTTTCTATTTACTAGTTGTAGAATATTGGGGTTAGGGGATGTAATAGAATTTGAGCATGGGTATCAAAACTCAAGAAACCTAATTGTGAATAACGTGAAGTATATTATATAAGAGTCGTCGTCGTGGTTGAAAATCATCCTTAACCGAGATTACAATTTTTTTGAAATCCACTATTAGTGATAGTTCAATATTGATGGTTGGAGAACATTTTGAAAAACCAAATAGGAAAATCCTATAGCATTTATAGTACATTAAAAATATAACAATACCATAAAACCCACTCTCAATTTGACTCCCCAATGAAATAAATTTTTCCCAATTCCTAGACCTTCAGGCCTCCTCAAAATATTAATTACGTCAACCATCTTCTATTTATCAATTTTTGTGGGATTCTCTAAAGGTTACTCAAGAAATACACTAGGTATGTGATTAATTTCAATTTCCCTATTTTTATTAATTTAATATCAATGTTTTTTCCATTTTTGTAAAGGATATGGTGGCATAGGTTATTTATTTAATTTTCATTATGATTAAGTGATTTGGTTTTTTATATTTATATTTACTTAAAAAATCACACATTACCTATTAGGTGGACAACCCTCAGATTTAATCATTAGAAGACAATTATTTTTAGTGGTTTCCATTGTTCCTTTAATTAATATACTTTGAGTTCTTGATCCATTTATAGACAATTTATAAATTGGTTACGAATGTTTTAAACCCATGGAATATTTTTATGGGTAATGTTTTGGTAAAAAAATGAACTTTTAAAAATTGGTAATAAAATTTTTTGAAAATAATTTTCTGTACTTATATGTGATCCATGTATGTAAATTTTTAATTAAAAATTTTCATTTATATAAAAAATGGATTTAAATGCTTATATTGTAAATCATAGAAATGGGGAAGATCAAGGGATATTTTTTAATTTGCAGAGTTGAATATGAAATTTTTCACAAGGGATTACATGCATGTAACGAACTGTTTTTTCAGAATTTAAATTTTATAGAATAAATTTTATTTATTAAATATATTATTTTAGAGAGAATATATAGTTTAATTCAACCATGATATAATATTAAAATATTTATACATTTATATTAGAATATATTCATTAAAATCAATATTATTAAAACAATTACCAAATTTATTATAATTATTATTAATATTTTCATTAATTTAAATCTATTGGTAAATAAAAACTCAATTTTTTGTAAAGATCGTACTTTCTTTGAATATATATTATTGGTCAAAAATGTTTTTCTTTCCATTTTGGTAGAAATAATATAATTAATATGTAAAAAATTTAGAACATTTTTTGAAAAAATATTATATATTTTGGAATTCTTCATGTTAGAATTCACTTGGTGTGAAATTTATGGATTTTTTAAAAGATTTCTCTTTTTTCTGAATGTTGATAAATATAATTTTATATAAAATTACCATTTATTTTTATTGAATAATAAATGTAATATTTTTAATTTTATCTTAAATTATTATATGAATACATTAATTACAAATAATATAATTAATTATACATGAATCAATATTCTATGTTATCATGTTATAAAAATAGTTTTACATTACAAAGAATTTAATTCCGAAAATCCATATACATCATGTTTAGTGCGATAATTAATAAATGAATTTTGGACTCTAAATGAGATTTAATTCGATAAAATACAATAAATATTTGGAATCATAAAAATAAAAAATATTGATTAGGCGGAACATTATTTTTTTTATAATGAAAAATAATAATTGTAAAAATTTTCCACCACGGTAATAAGATAAATCAGTTCAATATAGGATGAAATTTGGTGATTAGACCATCATTTTTCATCTGAAATCTTATTTGGTGATTTTATTTTTACCTTTATCACCTTAGAATCAGAATTTAATAGTTTGTTGTACACTTCTCAATGAAATTGTCTTATATGATTATTTAGGTATACAACAAAGACAAAATTGTTACTCTCTAACTTTTAAAAATGTCATACGTATTCATATAGAGACAAAAGAACGTTTTTAATGAATATTAATGATTATTTAGATTATAATTAAATTATTTTCATATTAGTAATTTATATTAAATTAACATTTATTACATAGATTTGATAAATGATTATGTAGTGATGATATAATATTTATATAACTAATAAATAAATACGATAAATGATAATTCAATTATTAAAAGTAATAAAATTTGAACTAATTATTTATATACATAAAATTTATTGTAAAAAATATATTTTCATATAGGTTTTAATTTGATATATATTCTTTCATATATTTTCCAAGTCAAATTAAATTTTTACTGTTAATACTGATGGTAATGAAGTATTATACTTATTATTTTCTTTATAAATTATTTCAAATTCATATTAATATTATATATGAATAATTGAGTTTTATAATATTTAGAATATAAATCATTTCCCATTTATGAATCATTTTTTAATTTTTTATAACATTCCTTACACTTTAATATAGAACTGGTTATTAATGTGGTTAATGTTAAAATGATTTTTTGTGGATTACATGATATCATGTTTAATATAAATGTAAAAACACATAGATTTATTATTTAATATGTTATATTTCTTATTTATAATAATTGGTTTTGTATTATATAATAGGTCTCATATTTTTTTAATTAAAGGGTTAATTTCTTCGGTAGAAAACTTGTTATCATAGTGAAAACTAAAATAATAAAAGTGAGTAACCGTATAGTTAAATGGAATAACATATTTGAAACATTTTTATTTATTATTGATGATGTTTTCTATCAATAATATCATCCCACCATTCAATTATTTTTCAATTTTTGATGCAATTACTTTGATTGTGACTTATGATTATTTTATAGTTTTTGGTATTTTCAAAAAATTCACTACTTACTTATAAACTAGCACATACTCTCTTCTTTTATTTTCATATAAAAAGAATTTTTGTTTTTATAATACATTAGAAAATACAATTTCTTAGTTACCTCCTAAAATCCTAGAGTAATTGTTTTGATTATAATCCCTTCTTGGGAAGGGTATTGGTGTAAACTGAATGTGGTTGTTTCAAGAACAAGTATCATTATTAACTGATCATTTCTATTTTAAAAATACATAAACCTCCATAAAATATTTTTGTTCAACATTAAAATCATTATATAACTATATAACTTATTATTTTATTTCGTGATGTTAAATTAATAACATTTATCCATCTCCTCTTCAATCACATCTGAAATATAACCATCATTTGTCTATACAACGGACTAATATGACGTGAACTGATGTAATTTGTTTTCAATCACCACAACTCAGGGATGGATTTAATTTTTTATTTACAACACACACACACACACACATATATATATATATATTATATTCATGAAATAATTAACATTATCAAAATAAAATATATCATAAATTATGTAACTTTTCTGTACATCAATTAATGACAACGACAATCATGTATAAATGTTCACTACCACCTCCACGATTTAATGTGATTCATTAACCATCACCACATCACATGTAAGGTATAGATAGATATATATGTATATCATTTTAAGGAAATAATGTTATATTAATTTTATGGTTTTAATTATTTGGGGATAATAAAACACTCCAATTCATTCCATTATGATTATTGAAATATGGAAATGTTACTCATTCCTACATATACCATACCGTCTCCATGATTTCAATGAACTTAAATTTTCACAATGATATTTACTTTTTTGTTTTTTTTTTGTTTTTTTGTTTTGTTTTTTAATATATAATTACTTTATTAGTATTATTTTATAGATTATTGAGTAATGTCATCATTTACCGTAGACAACCATCATATGTCATTTCAGACATAGGAATTGAATATCATCAAGATGACATGAATACAATAAATTTATTATATAATTAAATATAAAATATTAATAAATAAAATAAATGTAATTATAAACATTATTTTTTTTATTAAGAAATTAAATAATTACAATAGGATTATAATTCGGTATGATTTAGAAAATATGTTATGATCCAGGCATAAGCTAATATATTTTTTCACAATTTCCCTTCATCGATGTATGTTTTAATGATTTAAAGATAATTTATTCTATATAGTGTATATAGTACACATTTTATATATTATAACATGAATCATTCATAATTCACGGTATCTTATGTCCAATTTTTTTTAAATAATCCATGTGGAATTTACATGAAAAATACCAAGTGGTATGTTTTTCATAACTCAATTTTAATTAATTGGGTTATATCACATATTTATTGATTATGTCATGTACCTATTATGTTATAAATTTCTATTGATTGATTTATATTTTACTTAAAATTATTTTTTGTTTATTTACATTATTCACACTTAATCACTTCACTGATTAATTCTCACTGCAATATTTCCATCATAATAATGGTTCTTCATCTCAAATTTTTATATTTGTAACATATGTAATTAAATACACCTATTTTATTCTATGAGGTTTATATACATCCACATTGATATTTAAAATCATTATTTCATTAAAATTAATAGGATATAATGTTTCATTTGATTTTATTAAATTTTTTGGAGTTATGATTTGAATGTTACCAAAGGAGTAAGGGTTTATATCACAACTTCATAATTATTTAGGAATATTTATGATTAAGTATATACTAAGGTAATTGTATAATATTTCTATCTTCAAAATAATATATGTTATTCTGGAATATTTTTTTAATTTAAATTTTTTATGTACTCTAAATATATAAATCTTGTTTGTAAGAAAAACTTATTATTAACACTTTAGTTGGGAGTCATTCTATTTTATGTCCAGGTTTTCTAAAAATGTTTTGATAATTTTTTTAATAGTCCTAAATTATTTTTTAATTCATTTTCACACAATGTAGAAATTCTATAAAATATTTTAAAAGGTATATTTTTTTTAAAATTTTCATAACAATGTACTTATTAAATGTTTATCAAAAATACGAATTGTATCATTATTTTAACAAAATTATCATGAATAGATTATCCTACCATCATGATCAATTAAATATTTGGATAATCTATTAAATATTTATATAATTATTATTATATAATTTTTTACAAATATTCTGTAATTTTTTTTAAAGATAATTCAATAGTTTATAATGTATTTTCCTCCACAATTTTTTAATGATCATATTATTTTATTTATGTCCATCAATGTCAACTTTTTTATTCTCCATTTTTAATATTTTATAATAATAACATCCTTAGTCCTTCCCTATATTGTATATGTTCACTTGTAATTGTAAATTTATTGTTATTTCTTATGTTAGTTCTTCCTAAAATGATGGTTTTATAATTAAGAATGTTGATTATGTTGTAATAGTTATTCATATAAGAAATTCATCTATATTAATATGGGATTGGTGGGTCCATGGATTACATAGCCCCTTGATGTTCTAGTATGTCTCGTGAGTCAAAATATATTGGGTATTTAACCATGGCCTTAATACATTTATGTATGGTGCTTTGAATTTTCAATTTTTCAGAAAGATTATGGTGTCCAACATTTTTCATTCCCTAGTTATGTGGTTAGTTATTAATGTATATGTGATTATAAGGGTTTTTAGGATATCCATTAATATATTTCAATAGAATGTAATAAATTATATGTAATTAATTGTTCATCATTTATTACTATATTTTATTCATCATGATAAATTTTTTGTTTAAATGACATCTGTTTTCGGTTATTTACTATACTATATTGATTATGACTTATTTACACATAATAGCTTACAAATTACATAAAACTTATATAGCATCATTACTCAACATTTTTTATTTCAATTCCATAGGATATAAAGAATGAATATTTTAATGAGTTCAAGGATGTGGAATATTTTATTTAATCATTATTTCTATTTGATGTCATCAAATATAATGTGATATAGAGATATGAATCTATTTTTTATGAATACTAAAATATTTGGTCCTTTTATATTTGATTACCTTTATCTTGTACCAATATACAAAAGTAACCATTGACTCTAGTATACTAGATTTGTTATATTTATAATTGGTATTAGAGGTAGGTTTATTAAAAACCTTATGAACTAGATTAATTGAAATATAAATTATAGAAAAAATAATTTTAGATGTCATTGAGGATAAGTCTATGTATAAGATGACATCCTAAATTTCTACTAAGGTATATATTATATAGTATTCCTAGAAATATATTCCATTCTTGATTACTAGTAGTAGTTTCAATATAATAAGTGAATCTATAATCAATTATCCTAAATAGATTTGGGTGAGTACATCTCCACCATCATTATAGTATATGTTGATTTTCCCATATTATGCACCATTTAGGACACTCTGAGGGGATATTCTATGGTTAATTCACATTTTATTGTAAACTATTATGTAGAATGGGGGAATATAACATATAGATACATTAAATATGTCCTAGTAGTATTATATAAACATATAATCTCCCATTTATTTTATTCTAATGTTAAATATACGTTTAAGGTCATAGATGCCCCATCAGAAGATTCAAGTGATTAATTTGTAAAAATATTAAAGGAATTTGTGATGAAATTTATTAGAATATAAAAGTTTGGTTTAATATATTTTTAGAGAGTAGGATATTTGAGGAATAATTTATCAATATTTTGTTTGATAAGTTTAATGTAATTTATTATATATAGTGTTAATATGTATATTGATGCTATGTTAATAATAGTCATTTAAAATCTGTATTTTTTTGCTAAAAAATATATAATGAAAACCATAGTAGTTAATAAGTGACTTGAGGATTAATGTTATTTTATTCATGTTCATAATAATTATATTTATATTGATTTATACAAAAAAATCAACATTTATGTCAGGAGAAAAACCCTAACAACTGACAGGGTTGAGGTGCTTGAACCCACAACCAAAAGGTGAAATGGGTGCAGCAACAACCGCATACCTATGTGATTCTTTCTTTGTAAGAATTTTTTTAATTTTAAAATATTTCATTGGAATAAATATTCTTTATATATTTATACTCATATTATAAGATCAAATATGTTTTATTTTTTATGATTTTTATAAGATTAATGATATTTCAAGAGTCATTTTATGGGTATCTGATATATATAACTTTTTGGATTAATAGAAATGATTTTTTGGAATAATTGTATTACATTTTGTGAGATGTAAGATAATGGATTTGAGATAAACATTGTGTTCCAAACCATCTTTTATATTCTTCTTACTAATGTTTTTTATATAATAATATTTATTTATGTTGAGATATTTGTTAATCAAATTTTTTTGTTATTTAATTTTTGTTATTAATGAATTAATTTTAAGGTTTATTTATTTTGTGTATTATCATATATTATTCTCCATTTTTTGTTTTCTTAAAAATAGAAAGAACATATTTTAATTTTAATTTATTTTGTGATACATAATATGTTTTCTATTTCATAAATAATTATATAATAATAATCTTGAATACTCATCCCTTGAATAAAATGATTAGATAATATTATAAATATATTGATAATTGAAATTATACTTGTGATGTGAGGACATTTCCTTATTTTCATTTTGTACATGTTAAATTATTTACCTAAATATATGAAAATGATCTTTAAAGAACAAAAATCCTTTTATCTTCATTTCCATGGAATCTATGGTCTTTTCATCGATAACTAAATTATTGTTTGGCAGTCATTAAGATTCTCATGACAGTGTTTCATGAAACTATATTTTTGTGTTTTGGCATTTTCCTTCTCATTCATATTTATATTTTAACTTCCAACCATTTTTTTTCTAATCTACAAACTCGAATATGTAATATTTCAAGTAACCTCGAAGATTACAACATTATCTTTTTAGGAAATAATATTGGTATTCTTATATGTCATTAGGAATTAAACAGCTTTTATAATTCTGATGATATAAATAGAATAACAAGGGAATATTTTAATTTATGGTTGTATAATATAACAGCACATTATTTTATAACATTATTCTCTTTAAATAAATTTTATTTCTTAGACATATTTTGATAAATGATACAAAATTTTTAGAAGAACCTCAATATATAATTAATATATATTAATTTGACTATTGTGACCTTGGAATTAAAATTTTTGGTATGAGTAATAAAAAATATTCTTCAATATTATGTATGGATATTTTAGATTAATAAAATATATTGTTTAATAAGTAATCAATTCATAGTAACATTTTTACATTAATCAAAAATTTACTTTTCACCATAACTGTTTTTAGAAAACATTGTGAATATGTAATATAATTAATTTACAACATTTTTTTGACATTTTATTGAAAAAAATAAATATTCTTTTTGATAAAATCATGTCAAAAATAACATACGATTAATATTTGATATTTTATAAAAAAATTTTAATTTTTAGTGAATAATGAAAAATACAAATTTTTTTACAAATCTAATATATTTTCATTGAAAAATCATTATAATATTTTGAATATCATTATAAATTAAAAAATGTATACATTATTTGAAAGTATTTTAATTAATTACATATGAATTAATATAATATTATATCTTATTATAAATATACATTTACGTAGAATAAAAGATATTTTATTCAAATAAAGATTCTTAATTGTACTTTTTCAGATAATAATAAAATAATTTTCATCCACTTATTGAAGATTCATTTAGTAAATATGATTTCATATTTTCTATAACAAAATTTAATATTATTTAATATGTCAAACATAATTTTTTTCATAATGAATAGTAATAATAGAAATTCCTTTTCCCATGGTAAAAGGGTATATAAATATATCATAGGGTAAAACTATGTGATAAGAAAATAATTTATCATCTTAAATATTATTGACTGATGTTATTTATGACATTATTAAATGAGGTTTATGATTTCATTTTTTATTGGGATCTTCTCTTGGAAAAAGACCTACATAATATTTTTAGTAAATAAAATTATAAAAATGTCACTCTCTTGCATTTTAATATGACTTAAGAATATAGATAGTGAAAAATATGTTGTGAATGAATACTAAGGATTGTTTTAAGAAATTTGAAATTATTTTTAAAATATAAATTTGTATAGATATATTTTATAAATTATTTAATGACCATAAATTCTTATGAAGAAGATAAATATTTTATTCTATTTTAATGTTTTCTTGTAATAAGTAAAAAAAGAATGAAAAAGAAAACCCTAAACCACATAAAATATAGGGGCATGGAATAGTGAATCCAAAAAAATCACCTTTAACATGGTTCACTTCCTCAGGTATAAAAAATACAATGTAGAGTTTTAGATAATCTAAATTCCTTGGGTAGGCACAGAAGCACATATATATGGCACATTTTCCCCACTCTCTACTTGTGAATAACTTATATGTAGTTTTTTATTAGGCTCTTTCATCTTTTGATAATAAATAATGATATTCTAGTAGATGGGACCATGGATGAATAGATATTTATGAATAATAATGTAATTAATTTCACCAACACACATATATATATATAACTACATAGGAGAAGGTATGTATGAATTGCATCTGAGAAATCCTTGATAGAGTTTCCACATCCATGATGGTCCTGAATTCAATTGTATATAATCCCATGGGATGAAGAAAAAGTCAACTGAACCTCATGACACCAATGTCTCATGAACAATTAGTGAGAATAATGAGAGTTTAATACTCAGGATCCCAATGAATCCATCAACCCTAAGTCATTATGTGAACTGATTTATTGGGTGATCTTGATGCGAATATTTGATTAAGGGATGGTTCTTTATCCTAATTCATAATAATATGTATTAGATTGATCATATGATTCATGGTTCATAGTGCAAGGGTTTTCGTAGAATAAGGTGTACAATCACGGTGCACTTTATTGCTCACTTTTTAAAAACTCAAATAGGCCAATGACTGGTTGAAGACTCTTGCATTATTCTGATGATTTATTTTTTCAACTCCATGGATACAAATATCAATGAACGATATGTCTGATGGATCATGGTATGTAATTATAATTAATTTTACAATGAATTTAAATAAATACCATGACCATTCTCATTAAAATAATTATGGGGTGAAAAATTATTCATGATTATATCTATATGAGGAGCCCTTGGAAATGATGGCTATTACAAAAATATTAATGTTATCACATGTTGGTCAATCATGGTTATTGATACACCATTTGAATTATCTTAATTACAGTAGGATATCTTTTTATAAAATCAAATATCCTCTATTGTCAATATGATTTGGTTCCATCAATAATATATTAATGTCATTTACATAGATGAATTTATCTAAAGGTCATTTGAAGAGTAATTTTTATAGCTCATAGTTAGTCACAATAAGCTCAATGAACTCACTATAATTCTCATCTAAAATAGAATTAATGAATCCCGGGTATATACTTGATATACTGAATGTTATGATTACTATTGGGAATATGGGGAAGATGTGCTTTGTTTTAAAATAGTTATGGTGCTTGAGATTTATATCATATCTACCGTCTATCCATATGGTATCAAATTTGGGAGTCATGATGTCAGAATAAAATATGATCCACTAGAAGTATGATTTTCTTCTCAGTGTTCCCATGTCATACACATCGTTATCCATCACGATTCTTTCTCTAAAAATTCAGACCCTGCAAAACCTCCCACATTTCCTTCTGATGAAAACATATAATTGTTTCAAGGATGGTACTATAATTGATGTCTTCATCCCTCAAATATATATCCATTATAACTCCCACGATGAAGCCCAATGGTGTTTTCCATTAGATATAGAGTCCCAAATTAATGAATATATAATTATTTCAATACTATATTAAACTAATTTTGTTACCTTTATTATAACATCCCATGTAATTAATATTAATATATATTCTTAACTATGTCTATTTATATATTAATAATGTTTTAGAGGCTTAAAATCAAAATAAATCCAATCTTAAGCATAGAATTCTCTAATATTTTTAAATGATTGTTTTACCACAATTTGATGGAGAACCATTTTTAAATCTTTATTTTGACCATTTTATAATCTCTATTTGTAAAAATAAACTTATTCATTATGATTGGAATATTGAAATTTTCTAAGGAAATTCTTTTGGTATTTTTCTAACAATGTTCATTTTTTAAGTAATAGTGAAAAATACTGCATTTTATATCAAAAATGTGTTTTCATATAATTTAATTATATAGTTAGATTATATTTTTAATTGTTTTTTATGTGTAATTAGAATATGATTTCATCATATAATCCAATGGTGTTCATTATAATTAATTTCACTTTGGAATTGGGCATAAACAAATGTCAAACTTTTCATAGATATTGTTTCAAAAAAACCCGCTATTTGTTTTGACAACGGTAATTATTTTTAAATTCATTATTTCAATTTATATGTTTGGAATTTGGTAAAATGGATTTCATATTTGGAATCATAAGGTCCAAATTATGTAATTAAGGCTCTTTTGTTTTTGGATATTATGAATAGTGATGACAGTAATTATATTTAATTATCTTGATTAATTAGTAATCGGTTAGTTATGGATAATCAAATAATATCATAATAATAACAAATGACCCCAACATGTGTCCTAATGCTACGAGTTGTGTCATGGACGACCATGGGATGGCTTGTGCCAAACTTAGGGACCCCATGGAATCACTTTTGGGTGACAGTGACACTTTATCATTTTATTTTTAAAGAAAGGATAATATAACTAAAGAATGTATCACCCGAGTAAAACATTTTTTGTTTTGTTTGTGTAAATGATCTCTTAGACAATAAATATTCATTGGTAATCTAAAAATATTTCTACATCATTGTATTTTTTTATAATTTTTAGACATTATATAAATTAAATTATTTATGACATCATGATTATGCAGCGATTACCTCATCAATGAAAGATTTAAATAAAATGAAAAGATAATGTAAAATCTAAGACACACACTTTTCAAAGACCTATTAGATGTGTATATATCGAACCCTTATCACCTTATCCTAGATATATATCAATGTTATACCTTTAAAATCCGACACTCATTTTAATATAAACTAACATTTTATAACTTTCCAAGAGTGCACTTCTACTCCTCTTATAAAAGGCCCCCACCTCTACCTCCATACCCACACTTCTCAAGCCATTGGATCAGCAAATATCTGATCATTTTATATCTCCATATCCCTATATTCATCCTATAAGCCTATCCTTTGGCATAAATCTCTTCGAAAAGCCCTTTTGGTTCATCCCAAGAGGAGTTACACGATTTTAAGGTAAAGACTTCTCTAATGTTCTTTTGTTTTATTTTGTTTCTCCAACCCCCTAAATTATTTTTATTCATTTATTTTGTATCAACACCAGTATATTCAATATACTTTGATGTTTTTATAATATGTCTTCTACCTAAACATACACACACCTACATCTAATGGT